>CM040120.1:315006704-316268579 GCA_022559845.1 Amorphophallus konjac | reverse complement strand
CATGAAGTCTACACATCCGATAGTGCATGTCTATACATCGCCCAGAGTCTTGTTTGCAAAGTCTGAACAGCGTCCGTTGTCAAGACCTCTTGAAGTCTGTACATCGGACTGCCTCTTTTGAAGTCTACACATTGGCTCGTTCACTTCAGCAAAGTATGTACATTAGACTGTGGCAAAGTCTATACATTCGGTTCCTTGGGCAAAGTCTGTACATCGCTTAGTCTGCACATTGCCTTCAGCCCAAGTGTACAAAGCCAAGTCTATACAATGCCAACCCAACACATTGAACAGTTCTCCAAGTCTATACACTAGACTTCATCTCTCTAAGTCTATACACTGGTCTGTGATTCACCAACTCTGTACATTCGATATCTTTTCCTACGCATTGGCCAAGTCCATACACTCAACATTTCCTTACGCTTTCCTGGCCAAGTCTGTACATCACTAAGTGTGTACATTGCATGCTGCTCAAACGTTCAAGGTCTTCAAAGTCTGTACAGCGTCCGTCTTAGCCAGCGTCTCATGCTGCGTCTTAGGCAAGTCTGTACATCAGCCTCATTCGTTCAAGTCTATACATTGAACTGCTCTTCAAAGTCTGTACAGCGTCCGTCTCAGCCAGCGTCTCATGCTGTGTCTTAGGCAAGTCTGTACATCGGCCTCAGTCGTTCAAGTCTATACATTGAACTACGTCATAGGAAAGTCTGTACAGAGGCTTCAATTTACCAAGTCTGTACATCGGCTTCATTCGCTCAAGTCCACACATCCACAGTGGTTCATCAAGTCTATACATTCACTTGAGCTTCACCAAGTCTGTACAACACTGAAGTCTTCACACGACTGTACAGTGCTTGAGCTTCACAAAGTCTATACATCGCTTCAAGCGATTCAAGTCTATACAGACTGCCTTTACATTCAGAGTCTGTACATCGATTCATCAGTCGATCGGTTCAATTCAGAAATCTCCAAGTCTGTACAGCCGAGTGTCTAATGCATCGTCTCACTCTGGCAAAGTCTATACAGTGCTCACAGCACATTGGTTCAAAGTCTGAACACTGGCTCAAGCATGTCGAAGTATATACATCTCCGTTGGGGTTCAAGTCAGTTCATTGCTTACCGTCTTATTAAGAGTCTCACACAGGTTCCATGTCTGTACATTGGTTAGGCTTCTTGAAGTCTATATAGTGGCAGAAGCTTTGTAATGTTTACACACTGGTAAGGATCGTTTGCATTGTTCATAGTCTATACACTGCCATTCATTTGCATTGTTCATAGTCTATACACTGCCATCCGTCTGCATTGTTCATAAGTCTATACACTGCCATTCATGCGCATTGCTCATATGTCTATACACTACCTTCACACATGCGCTTCTTTCACTAAGTCTGTACACTCTCTCACATTGTACACACTTAATCAGTTGAAGTGTCTGAAGTATACACAGTCATGTTAATAGCCTGAACTAACTAAGTCTATACATTCCATCTGTCTGTCTGCAGGTGATTCAGGCTGATGATTGGGCACGTGAATCGAGGTTGGCACCTGGCACGTGATCCAAGACAACAGGCGCATGACACGTGGATGGCAACCTGGTTAGGTTGTTGTCATGTGGTCAAAATTCAAATGATCTGGCCAAAAGTGCATGGGCGGGAACCTGGCAGCCACACGCCAATATCTGCTATAAATATAGAGCTTCATCCTTCAGTTGAAGCTTGATCGTGAATAGAGAAAGCAGAAGCCATTGGAGAGAGTTTACACGATCCAGAAAAGAAAAAGAGCAGAGAGTTCCAGATCCGAGAGGAGTTTGTTCGAGAGAGAGAGAGCAGTGTGTGTGGATTGATGAATTGCTTCATTTGAAGCTACATTTGTATTGGGTTTCAGAACCGATTTCTTCTTCATTGGTTTTTGTTTCTACTTTGCTTTCGTTTTCATTTTGTCCATCCTTCTGATTTGAATTGTTTTCCCTCCGGTGTATAGAGGAAGGGAGTATCACTCCAGTTTCCCTCTGTGTTGCAGAGGAAGAGAGATCGGTGATCTCTGGTGGTGTTAGTGACTGGTTGTCATTAACAGTTTCCCTCCGGTGTGTGGACGAAGGGAGAGGATTCTCCGGTTGTGTTCTAGCTGGGAGCTAGAACAGGTTTCAAGTTCTGTGGGTAGCAGAACTTGGTTGAGGGATTTGTTTCCCTTGGTGTTCAAGCTGTGTGGCAGCATATTGTTCGCAGACTGAGTCTGCATTGATCTAGCATCGTTTAGTGGAATCCTCACTCTAGTTGGAGTGAGGGGTGGATGTAGATTGCGGACTGCAATCGAACCACCTAAAAACTGAGTGCCTCCTCTGTGGTTTGCTATTGTTATCTACGCTCTTCATCTGCTTGTCTCTTTGTTTCCCTGTGATCAGTTCTTCATTCTCATTTACATTTCTCTGTGCACGGATTAAGGAGGTGCGTTAGCAGTAGAAATTATTTTCCGCCTAAGTTTCTACAAATTGGGAGTGATCTATTCATCCCCCCCTTCTATATCACTCTTGCTGCGCTAACAGTAATGATTGTCAACCGAGAATACATTTCTTTGATGGTCTCATTGGGCTTCATCTTGAATGCCTCATATTCAGACACTAGGAAATTAGCCTTCGTCTCCCTAACTTGAGAAGTCCCTTCATGGATCACTTCCAGTGCATCCCACATCTCCTTAGCTGAACTGTAAGCAGATACTCGAGAAAATTCGGTGGGGTGCAGAGAGCACTGGATAGCATTTATGGCACTCTAGTTTAGAGTAGACCTTCTGATCTCCTCCTTGGTCCAGACTTCCTCATTTGGGGACAGCTCATAAGGTCCCTTGCTGACTACCTTCTAGATCTCGTAATCCTTAGCCCTCAAAAATACTTGCATACGATTCTTCCAGTATGCATAGTTAGATCCATCGAAGAATGGGGGCTTTGTGGTTGAGTGTCCTTCAGCTATCATCCCTCGAGCATCCATCTCTGCCTTTCCTCTTCGGGCGATGAGTCCCTGTAGAAGAGTATGGCTCTGATACCAAGTGTTGTGTTAGATGGACGCAGTCTATCTCCACGAAGTGTGGATCGAGAGGGGGGTGAATAGATCTATTGTCTACTTTAAAACCAGTATAAGGCTCTAATGCGAAATATAGGCAAATTTACTGAATCACTAACTCGAATACTAGAATTGAACAGAAGCGAATTAAGCTGTGAAGATAAACATGAAATCCAGTCGCACACAGTTCATGGACAATCACACAAACACAAGGCACACAAGATTTTTAGGTGGTTCGGTCAGAGACCTACGTCCACCCCACACTCAACCGAGTATGGCTTACTGCTGCGCAGTACAGCTTGCGTCTACTGGGCACTACAGCTTGGCCTACAAACTGCTGAGCAACACAGCTTGCTGTCCGAGACAAGTCTCGACTGCTGAGGATTACAGCTTCACCTGTCCAGTGGAAACCTCCACTGCAACCGCTGGGGTTTACAGCTTACCCGACAAGAGGCAGCACCTCTGCTAACAGTTGACTCACAGCTTGAAGAAATAATTTCGGAAATAAAAGACAGAAGCAAACGAAAATAGAAAACCCAAATGGGAATGTAGCTCGGAATGAGCAAAGCTCAGCTCTGGTAACTGAACCAAGAGTCTGAGGAACAATCTCTCAATCAAACTCTCTCAATCTCACTCTCTCAACACATCTCTCTCAATCTTCTCTTCTCTCTTTTTCTTCTTCTCTGCTTTTCTTCTCTCTGTGGATCGGTGGCTCTCTGCTGCTTCAGGCTTTTACTCTCACTGTATAGACTTTGCCACTGTTCGATCTGCCTCCTCCTGAAGAAGAAGACTCCTATATATACCAGCAGCAGATTGGATAAGGGCGTGTGGCTTCCACATTTCCCGCCCAAAGAATTCGGCAGATCCGAGGCAATTTCTTTCACATGGCAGCATCCTGTGATGGGCTGCTTCCACGTGTGACCATCTGATCACCTCGTCCTTCCATGGATCACGAGCCAAGTCATCAATCCCTACAAAGAATCCCTGTCAGACAGACGAAATAGAATTACCAGTTTAAGTATAAACCCTGTACAGACTTTGTGGGATGCAATGCATTGTATAGACTTCACTGTATAGACTTTGTGAACTCGAATGTGATAAGTACAATATGAAGTGATCTAGAAGGGGAGGGGATGAATAGATCACTGTTTTTTGTAGAATTAAAAAAATACTGCAGAGTATATCGCTAAACGCAAATAACCTCGAGCTCCGACTATCGAAAATGATGCAATGCAGTTAATAGCTCAAGCAAATAGAAGGCATACCACAATATTACCACAATCGATCACACAAGGACTCAGAGGATTTTAAGGTGGTTCGGTCCTTCAGACCTACATCCACCCCACACTCAAACCGAGTGTGGCTTCACTAAAGGCTGGGCAACACAGCTTGCCAAACAACTGCTGATACACAGCTTCCCAGGAGAACAACCTCTCCTCTTCCTCCTACCAGGAGGGAACCTCTAGCGACCAGCAGTCACTAGAACCCAGAGACTCTCGTATCTCTTCCTCTTTACCAAGAGGGAACCCCACTAGTAGCAGCCGTGCTACTAGTGAACCAGAGGTCGAAGACCCCTCTTCCTCCCAACCCGGAGGGAACCTACAAGCAGCCCACCTGCTGCTTGCAGACTGGAGATTGACTCTCCCTTCTCCTGATCTCACAGGAGGACCCCGACCTCAGTCCAGAGGATCGGAAACACAAACAAGAACAGTTGAAGAAAGGTAAGAACAATAAACGAAAAATACGATCGAAGGAAATCAAATGCCAGAAAATGGAAACAATGTAGCTCAGTACGGAGCAATAGACTTCGGATTTGATCCGCAAGTCAGAACAACTCTTCTGATCACTCTTCTGCTCTCTCTCTTTTTCTCTCTGCTATTCTTTCTTCTTTCTTTTCTTTTCCTGGATCGAAGGGCTCTCTATTTTCTTGCTTTTTCTTCTATGCCACTCTTCTTCGATCACCTTCATCTGAGGACGAAGGATTCTATTTATAGCAGTAACAGCAGGTGGATAGGGCACAGAACGCGTGTGCCTCCCACGCTCTATCCAGAATATTCCTGCCACGTGCCTTTATCAGATTGGTTCCTCTTGTCTCGGATCACGTGCAGCCCAGGAGTGTGGAATGTTCTTCCTCGGACCTGTAATGAGATTAAATCCATTAATACGATGCATGGCCACAAAGACCAAAACTGCATGAGGTATATAGTAACAACACGACGTGACTATTACTCGAAATGACACAAGAACGACACGAGATACTCTGTAACAGGTCAGACACACAGAAGGAAATGACACGAGGTGAGGTTATAAGCCAAAAGAGACACGAGGTCACGAAAGCAAAAACAACACGAGGACAACACGGGCTAACGACAGAAACCGACACGAAGTGGTTGCAAACATTCAAGACACGAGGTCTACGGAAGGCAACACGATGTGTGGTCAAGGCGAAAACGACACGAAGTCTAAAGCGAGAGACCAACACGAAGACAGAATATAAAGAGACGACTCGAAGTGAAAACAACACGAAGTGAAGTTGACACGAAGTGAAGAACAACGACACGAAGTATAGTGGTGACAAAAACACACACTACACAGAAAACGACACGAAGTATAGTAAGAACAGCACGAGATGAAAACAACACGGGGTGACCACAACTCAAAGACGAAAAGTAGAAACCGACACGAAGATAGATTAACACGAAGACGTAAACACAACACGAAAACATGGACAACATTAACCGTCACGAAGTGTGGTTACTAAGTAGGAACGACACGAGGTCTACAGAAAAAAAAAAAAAACTACTCGAAGTTCATCAGAACTTTTAGAGCAGCTTCAGGAACACGACACAAAGACATGAGAAGAGAAAACAACACGAAGTGAAATGAACACTTGAACTTAGACTGACTTAGAGACTCAGCGAAAATAGACTCGAAGACAGGAATACAAACGGATGACATGAGCTAAGGATGACACGGAAACAACACAGTAATCAAAGACTGCACGAGGTGAAAGACAACACTCAATCAGACGACAACATGGCTAACTCGACACGAGGTGAAAACGCGAAGTAAGAATGACATGAGGTTTAAGGAAAACAGCACGAAGACCGAACTTGTACGAACACACGAAGTGTTACCTCTTAGCAGCTTTTTCATATAAAACCATGGATAACTCAAGTGCAAGATATCTGATCAAAAATATCAACAACAATTAACATAGTGTTGCTCATCGTCAAAACACTTAGGGAAGACACAAAATCCAACATAATGCAGTGTATAGACTTTGTGAATGCGTGGCTATGGCATTGTACAGACTATGTGCATACAATGCTATGGCCTGTACAGACTCTACGCATGCAGGGCTTATGCCATGTTTAGACTTTGAGAAAACAATGCTATGCAATGTATAGACTCTGTATATGCAGAGCTAAGGCATGTGCAAACTTCCCATATGAAGGCAACCGCTGTACAGACTTGCTGAAGTGTAATGCAATGTGCAGACTTTAAAGAACATTCAGCAGCCAATGTATAGACTAGGCAATGTAAAGACATGCCAGTGTATGGGCTTGATGAGCGTGCAGCAATGTGCAGACTTCAATGCATGAAGAAGCACTGTGAAGACTTAGACAGACACAACGTGCAACAATGTATAGACTTGAAACACTAGATGCACGATGTACAGGCTTCAACTAAAATGATGCACAATGTGTAGACTTGAATGCTGTGCGATGTACAGACTTCATGTTATGCATGAGACTCTATGTAAGACAGACAATGTGCAGACTTAGCCAGCATTCAACTCGATGTATAGACTTCATGAATGATGCATGCAATGCACTGGACAATGTATGGACTTAGCCGATGCAGACTAGTCCGATGTACAGACTTGCTCATTGTTCAGACTTCATGAACGATGTACAGACTTGCCAAAGGAAAGGCTATACAGACTTGATGCAATGCAAGACAATCGAGTGTATAGACTTCACGATGTGAAGACTTGCCAAAGACAACTGGACGATGTACAGACTTGAGCGAAGCAAAGTCTATACAGACTTGAAGGTTCACAATGTGTAGACTTTGGCAAAGCAATGATGTAAAGACTTGCACAGTTCAAGGATGTACAGACTTTACGTGAAAGCCCAATGTACAGACTTGCATAAATGAACGTAGGTAAAGATCCCAGTGTATAGACTTCGAAGTTCACTGACGGATGTATAGACTTCACCTCGAGCAAGCAACAGTGCAGTGTATGGGCTTTGAAGAATGATGCATGACGCTGTACAGACTTGACTAATGTATGGACTTAGCCTGTGCGAATAATGCAGCAATGTATAGACATTATCGTGCAGACAGTACCTCACATGCATTAGTGTATTGACTGTATGCCTGATGGATGCACTGATGCAGTATATACACAGAGGAAGCAATGCACCGATGCAATGCATGCACATAGCAGGTATTGAACTGAAGCAATGGATGTATAGACTTGTGATGCACTGATGCAATACATGCACAGAGGAAGCAATGCACCGATGCAATGTATAGACTTGCTAGTTAAGTGAGCTGCAATGTATGGACTTCGCCCAATGCACAAAGACGCTAAGTCATACGGATAGTGTATAGACTTAGTTAATGCATGAGACACTAAGAAGATGGACAGTGTATAGACTTGGATGTTCTGAGGGAGTCGACCCATCTAAGAAGGAGGTCGACCCACTACTGTCCAGACTGTGCATGGATGTACAGACTTACGTTTTCAACAATGCACAACACAACACAATGTATAGACTATGCTGAGTGTGTAGACTTGTGTGTGTGTGCAATGTGTAGACTTGTGAAATGCATAGAACACACAGACAATCTGGTAAAAGCAATTTCATCAAAAAATATAAACAGTTGCCAATCAATCAAAACAAGGTGTTGCCAATGAAGTAAAGAATATGTCAACATCATCAACACAGAGGAGTCACAACAAGCATGACTCAAGAGACTGAAAATCTGAATGCTCTCTTAGGGACTAAGGTGAATTTTAGAAGAGAGGGGCTAGGTTTTAATTCATCTGCTAAAAAGAGTTTTGAAATCAAGACTGTTTCATATGTGGCAGAAAAGGGAAAAGGACCTCTCATTAAAATGAGCAGTGGAAACATTCTAGAAAAATCTGCTAATTTCAAAATGCCCAGTGCCAAGGACAAGGGCAAACAGAAAGTTCATGTGTCTAGTTATATGAGTACACACTACCCCACACCTCAGTGTAGATTTCAGGTTAAGGGTCAATCTTTACATACACCAAAACTCTAGACTAGATTCACCAAGTCTCTACAGAAAAATCAGAAAAAGACCCAACCTATACCCATGCACACTTCAGATGGAAATAAGGTGTTCAAGAGACAAGACTCAAAATGGGGTAACTCAGGTCAGCACAACTATCCCAGAGCACCAACTTACACTCCATACCAATTTACATATTCTTATCAATTCAGTAGGTCTCGCTGGGATAGAGCTAGTTTAAGGTAAGCGCATCATTCACAACATAGTCAGAATTTTAGACCTCATGATGAGAAATGGTTCGGGGAAGTAAAGTATAGAAATCCAAGAAATCACAGCTACTATGTTCATCCAAGGACCACCAATGGCTATACTACTCTGAATGCTCACTGGCCTAGGCACTGGCACAAACATGCTCAATTTGCTAATATTAATGATGTCAGGACACAGAACCGAACAGGAACGAATCAAGTTGTTAATGCTGAAAAGAAGAATAACAGCAAGAAGAAAATAAACAAATCCACCAAACAAACAATTCTCAAACAGATGTGGATTCCAAAGCATTTGTTGTCCTGTTTGAATAATGTTACTTCTGTTCTGGAGCCCAATCATTTTTGGGTTCCAAACTCTTCTGCTTAATTGTCATTGCAGGTATGCCTGGTAGCCAAGCACAATATGTGGTACTTGGACAGTGGCTGCTTCAGGCACATGACTGGGGACAAGGCAAAATTTTGTATGTTGGTCGAAAAGAGTGCAGGACAGGTCACCTTTGGAGGTAATACCAAAGGAAAAATCATTGGGTCAGGTAAGGTAGGTAAGTGTACTACCTGTTGTATTGATGAAGTATTGCTGGTTGAAGGACTTGCTTATAACTTGCTTAGCATTAGCCAGCTTTGTGATAAAGGTCATAAAGTAGTCTTTGATTCTCATGGCTGTAACATCTATGAACCTGACTCTGATATTGTTAATTTTTCTGGCAAGAGAGTGAATAATATCTACTTGGTAAATTTAGATGACATTGCACATTCCAATCTATGCCTCACCGCAAATAAAGATGACTTGACCTATCTTTGGCATCGTAGACTAGGTCATGCCAGTTACACTATTCTTCATAAATTGAATAAACACTGTATGGTTAAAGGACTCCCTAAAATCTCTTTTAAAAATGAAAATAAAATATATGATGCATGCACCCAATCTAAGCAAACTAGGAAGTCATTCAAATCCCGAACTGAGAACTTATCTTCTAGACCTTATGAGCTGATTCATATGAATCTTTTTGGACCTACAAGATCAGTCAGCTTATCAGGAAGAAGATATGGATTTGTACTGGTTGATGACTTTTCTAGATTTACTTGGGTGTTTTTCCTCACACACAAAAATGATGCTTTTGCTAAATTTCAGGAGTTCTATCTGAAAATTAGATAGGAAAATGTTTATTCTATTTTGAATATCTTGTCTGATCATGGTGGTGATTTTGAAAACTCACAGTTTGAAATCTTTTGCAAGGAAAATGGTATCACTCATAGGTTCTCCTCACCTAGGACACCCGAGCAAAATGGAGTAGTGGAGAGGAGGGACCGAACTGTTGTGGAGATGGCTCGGACCATGTTAGTAGAAGGAAACCTACCTAGGAAATTCTGGGTTGAAGCAGTTAACACTGCATGTCACATTGTCAATAGAGCTCTGGTAAGGCCATTTATCCAGAAAACTCCTTATGAAATTCTCAAGGGTAAGACACCTTCACTAGCTTATTTCAAGGTTTTCGGATGTAAATATTTTGTACATGTTATTACTAAAAGAGACCTTGAAAAATTTGAACCTAAAAGTGATCCTATAATATTTTTAGGATATTCAGAAAAATCCAGAGCCTATAGGGTATATAATCTGAACACTAAGATAGTAGAAGAATCTCCACATGTGGTCTTTGATGAAACTATGACTAAATCTGATAATGGTTTGTGTAGGGAAAAGAATGATGGAGAGATTTTGAAAGATGAGGATTCTGAAGATCAGTCTGAAGAAAATAATGCAGAGCAACCTGATGCTCAGGAGGAGGTAATAGGGAACCAAGGTAATCAAATTATCAATGTCAGATTTCATAGAGATCATCCCATATATAATATAATTGGTAATTTGAATGACCCTCCTAGGAGCATATCACACTTTAGAGCTGAAAATGAATTAAATTCTTTTGCCGTGATTTCTCAAATAGAACCCAAAGATATTGACAGTTCTCTTAGAGATGTGCATTGGATCAATGCCATTGACGAGGAACTAACCAGTTTGAAAGGAATAAGGTATGGAACCTAGTTCCTCCACCTGACCATGGCAGTGTCATAGGCACCAAGTGGGTTTTTAGGAATAAAACAGATGAGCAGGGCAACATTGTTAGAAATAAGGCCAGACTGGTAGCTCAGGGCTATAACCAAGGATTTGGTATTGATTTTGAGGAATCATATGCCCCTGTAGCTAGGTTAGAGGCCATCAAAATACTTTTAGCCTATGCATGCTCGTTAGGAATAACATTGCAGCAGATGGACGTAAAATCTACTTTTCTGAATGGAGAAATAAAAGAGGATGTGTTCATTAGGCAGCCTCCTGATTTTGAATGCATTGATTACCCTAACCATGTTTATAAACCGAATAAAGCTCTCTATGGATTGAAACAAGCTCCTAGAGCTTGGTATGATAGACTTAGTAAGTTTCTCGCTAAAAATGAGTTCACAAGAGGTGAGGTTGACCAAACCTTGTTTACTAAGGTATGCAATTCTGACATTATCATTGTGCAAATCTATGTAGATGACATTGTTTTTAGATCAACTAACCCAACTTTATGTGAGGAATTTGCTAAGTTAATGACACATGAATTTGAGATGAGTTCGATGGGTGAGCTAAAACTATTTCTTGGATTGCAAATAACTCAGACTAAGGAAGGTACATTCATAGCTCGGTCCAAGTACATCAAAAACCTGTTGAAGAAATTCAAGTTGGAAAATTTAAAAGAAATTTCAGCACCCATGGGTACATCAACTAACCTTGATGATGACCCTGAAGGTAAATGTGTAGATCCAAAATTATACAAAGGTATGATCGGATCCCTTCTTTATCTCACTACATCTAGGCCTGATATTCAGTTCTCTGTGTGTTTGTGTGCCAGGTTTCAGGCTAGTCCTAAAGAGTCACATCTAAGTGCTGTTAAGAGGATTTTCAGGCACCCTAGAACTAGGACTTTGGTATCCTGCTAAGTGTGAGCTAGACCTCATAGCCTACACTGATGCAGATTATGCAGGGTGCATGGTAGATAGAAAAGTACTAGTGGGTATTGCCATTACCTAGGTGGTTGTCTGGTGTCATGGGTTTCTAAAAAGTAACACACTGATGCTTTATCTACAGCTGAAGCAAAGTATGCTGTAGCTGAGAACTATGCAGCCTAGGTACTTTGGATCAAGCACCAACTTATTGATTATCAGATAAAATTAGGATGCATTCCAATTTTATGTGATAATACTAGTGCTATATCACTTACTAGAAATCATGTTCATCACACCAGGACTAAGCATATAGAAATCAAATACCATTTTCTTAGATATGAGGTAAATAAAAATGAAATTGAATTGCATTTTATTGAATCTGAAAAATAGATAGCTGATATATTTACTAAACCTCTGGGTAATGACAGATTCAAATTCTTGAGAAGAGAATTAGGTTTATGTAAGCATGATGATTAATTTCAAAATTCATTCATGATTGAGCCTTGTGATGTGGTTTGTGTACTGTCGTATCTTTGAATAAAAATCTAGTTCTTGATCTGAGAATGATGGCTTATCTGTCTGAAAATCCATTTTTGAATAAATCCTCTGAATAAATCAGTATCAATTCATTGAACTGAATAAATGATTTGTCTAAGAATGATTCAATGATTCTTTGTTAGTTGTTTCTGAATAAAGGGCCAGACCGTATCTTGTAAATAACTCATCAATATCATACATTGGGTATCTTGATTTCAGAGGTATATCAAATGATATGAGGTGGAAGGACAGATTTAGTCTGTCTGAAAGCCCATACCATGTGTTGAGGATTAACCTTCACCTAGTACCCTGAATCCAGAGTTTGTCTCAGCACTGCATTTCATTTTATATCAGATTGTTGTGTCCAAAGTCTCATTTCTTATTGGACTTCATTGCATGACATGCATAATCACATAAGAATTTCTGTACAGTCATGCATGTAGGACAAGTGATTGCACTGCATTCTACTTCATGATAATATGTCGAGAGATGCATACATAATTGTGGTTAAATGGTTGAATAAAGATGCATGTAGACAGGGGGAGCTATTTTAAGAAAAAGAGAATATCTATGCATGCTGCAAGGTGTGAGGGGGAGTATTGTTCACTTCTACTTGTCTGTCACTTAGATCTCTTCTACTTTAACCCTTTTAGACTTCAGATTCTATTTCTTCTCCCATATAAATTAATATCTCTGATGCAGAAATTGTGAGCTCTCTTATCATCATTCTTGTTCTGACATAATGACAGTCTGATAATAAGTTCATAATTTTAAGCAATAGAAATCAGACATCTTCTATTATAAGAATCTTCCTTGCTTCTTGAATGAACTGATGGTTTAAATTTTATAATTTTTAGAATTCAAAGACTACATTCAGTAATAATGTTGATAACTGATAATAGCTCTCAACTCTTATCTCAATACATGGTT
The DNA here is from genome assembly GCA_022559845.1 of Amorphophallus konjac. Classification (NCBI taxonomy): domain Eukaryota; kingdom Viridiplantae; phylum Streptophyta; class Magnoliopsida; order Alismatales; family Araceae; genus Amorphophallus; species Amorphophallus konjac. Next base: position 316,255,546 of record CM040120.1, on the reverse strand, counting down.
GATAAAGATTTCTTGTATCTGAAATCTGCTAAGTATGTGAAATCTTGGTTAAGAAAACTAAGAATGTGTATTGTTTTTAAACAAGTCTCTCTGAAAATATAAAGGACAGCAAACAAAAAGTATGAAAAAAAAAGTTATACAAAAACAAAAATGGCAGAGCAATGACTAAGCACCAAGAAACTGAGTGCTTCATCAAAGAAATGAAGAACACTTATGTCATGAAGTGGCTCAGTTTATCTCTGATCATATGGCCAAAACAGTAAGCACTGAGAAACTAAGTGCTCCATCAAAGAAATGGAAAACACTTATGTCATGAAGTGTATTAAGATACTTTGTTCATATGGTCAAAATGTTGTTCCTTCAAATAAAATTCAGTATTGTCACATTAAACAAATACATATCTTGGTCACTCCCACAGATTATCACAAATTTTCAAAAAGTAAGATACCATTAAATAAATTCTCTCATGATCAATATGATTATGGTTTATTGGTATTATCAGACACAACAAACTTATCCATTAAATGAAGTGTATAAATTCTAATTTTTATCATTTTTTAAATCAAAAATCTATCAAGAATGCATTGTATTGATTCATATATCTGACGACTCTGAGCTTTGTAATGCTTAATTCTGAACTATTGACCAGGGTGTCAGTCAGACCTCTTTTCTTTCTTCCTATTCTACTGATGGCTCACTTCACTTTCACTTCCAATTCTGTCAGTCAAAAGGAGTTACTACTGAAGGGTAGAAACAAGGGAAGGGTGTTTTCAGTTGTCATGGTCAACATAAGGAGAGCATTTGCATTTCATTCTCTTCATTCCTCATCATTGTCCACATCCCTTCCTATTTACTGATGGCAAAGGGGGAGACAACTCTGACTAAACTGAACAAAATATCTTTTTACATCTAATATAGTATGTTGCCATCATCAAAAAGGGGGAGATTGTTATGATCCTCCTGGTTTGATGATGGTTAAGGAGTTAGTGTGTTTTGATTGATTGATAAAAACTTAATTAAATGTGTATTGACTTTTGTTGCATTGGTTATTTTGATGAAATTACCTTAGTCAGATTTATTGTAAGCATTCTAAGCACTGAAGTCAGTGTTATTCAATGCATATAGGTCAGTGCATGTTTGTTTTCTGAGTCTGTGTTATTCAATGCATATAGGTCAGTGCATGTTTGTTTTCTGAGTCTGTGCATTCATGTCTGTACACAAGGGCTTGGTGGTAATTACACATTCTGCAGACACAAGGTCGGTGCATGCTGTCTAATAAGTGCACTCGAATGTTGGTGCATGTCATTCTCCTTCACATTAAGTCTGTGCACATAAGTATTCACGGCCGGTGTATATTTGCCTTACGCATGCTACAAGGCCTGTGCATGTTTATCTTCAATGCATGTGAAGTCTGTGCATATAAGTCTTCCGGGTCGATGCATATTGGTCACACACATATTATAATGTCTGTACATGTCTATTCTTAATCATGAGAAGTCGATGCACATCTTGCATATAGCCATATAATGTCTGTGCACTTGTGTTAAGCACAATTGTTTTGTGCATACACTGTAACAAGTCAATGCATGTTTTTGTTTAACCATCAGGTTCAGTGCATCCTTCAGTAAGGTATCGCATATTGAAGTATGTGCATTCACTATAGCAGGACAATGCATGGTTTTGTCTAACTATTAGAGTCGGTGCACATTTCATTTTAGCAATGTTAGTGTCGGTGCACATTGGGTGTTAGCTTGATAGAGTCGGTGCACATTCAGTGTTGAGCGTGTTAGAGTCTGTGTAGAGTTTGTATTAGGCATTTTAGCATCGATGCACATACTGTTCAAGTCTGTGCACATGCAATTTGTGGTCTGAGCACATTTGCAGCGACAGCATTAGGTCTCTGCTAGCTCAGTGTTTCATGCATGTTAAGTCTGTGCTAGCCCAGTGGTTAACGCATCTAAAGTCAGTGCTAGCATACAAATGGCCTATGCATTTAAGTCAATGAAAGTTCATGAGCTTCATATTTTAAGCATCAATGGCATGTGACTCCTTGTCTTCATGGTTTCATTTACATTGTAATCACCCTTATAAACCATGAATCATATTGTCATTATTGCAGCCTTTCTTGACTATCAAGTGTTTGATTAAATATCCTCTATCTGATAACAAGGACTTATGAATTGAACCATGATCGAACAATTCAAGTCCAGGAAGATGTAAAGCCCACCATCTTCATACAGTCACATGTACTATGATTAGTAACTGACATGTGATCCGAGTGAAGGCGCATAGCAGAGGATTCTACCACGTGGAAAGCAAAAGCTTAGTGATGCTAACACGTGGACAGGTTTGGATCAGATCTAGCTTGAAAATTGAGCAGGAAATGTGGCGACCATGCGGCCATCTCCTGGAGGATATAAAAGAAGGGCCGGTCGCTCAGTTCAGCAAGGAAGCAGAGAAAAAGGGTGAGCATCCAACAAAACTGAAAGTGAGAATAAAGAAGATTCTTGAGTGAGGTTGATCAGTTCGAAGGAGAAAGGATAGAATTGAGGAAGAGCAGTGCGCTGGAGTTTAGTGAGTCAGTGCTTTTTAAGTTCCTGGTTCAAAACTAGAACCAGTCTGATCAATTTAGAGTTACATTTGCTCAATTCAGAACTACATTCTCTTGCTTTCTTAGTTTCCTTGATTTGCTTTTACAAACCTTTGTTTACTCAAGCTGTGTGTCAGCGGATTGTTAAAGTTGTATGTCAGCGGTTGGCTAAGTTGTATTGCCCAACGGCAGAGGAATAATCCTCTGGCTAGCTTAAGCTGTAAGGCTCAGCGTCTGTAGAGAACTTGTTCCTTAAAACTGTGGATCAGCGGTAGCAAGCTGTAGAGCTCAGCAGTGAAGCCTTACTCAGTTGAGTAAGAGGTGGACGTAGATCTCTGAAGAAGATCGAACCCCCTAAAATCCCTTGTCTCCGTGGTTGATAGTGGTTGTGCATTTACTGCATTTTTCTTGCTTATCTATTTGAATTAATTGCTGGATTTCTTGTTCATTCGTAAGCTAGAAGAAGGTATATAAAAGGATTCCACACAAAGGGTAATTCACGCTTACCTGGCAGGTGAATCACTTGTGTGAGGAGTCTCCTAGAGTCGAACCTCTGCCAAGTACCTCTTCCAAGTTTATTGATATGCAATAGATCAATCGGTAATTAAGTCAGTCACCATATCTACTGACATTGCAACATACTGATATTGATCTATAAGTTGATTATTCTGTGATTGCTTTAGTCACTGTTATCAAGTAACTTTGAATTCCGCATATATCTTTTAATTCTGTCAATTTTATGGGGAAAGATCTATTCACCCCCTCTAGATCTACTCTACACGTGGGACATCGCGAAGCTCGAAAACGGAGCTGCAGCACTCCCTGCAATAAGCAACGTAGCAGGATGGACGTCTACTGTACTGATGTGTCGAAGGTTGGTGGCGGGGGGAGCAACTTCAAAACCTGCAGCACCGCCAGGGGCAGGGGTCAACGGAGGAGGAGGCTGATGCAATAAGGAGGGTGCGAAGCCCCCCCGCTGGCCATGGCCGGCGACCTGCCGCCCGCGGGCGGGACGGAACGGACGCGAGCGGGAAAATGGGGCCTGGTTTAGTAACCAAATGCACTGGGCATCATTCACCCGGAGGTTTACAGTTAACACTTGTGTAGTTCTCTGTTATTATTATTTACTGCCTCCTTCTATTATATGTTTATTATTTGTTGTCCTCGCTTATTGTTTATTGCACTATTGTGTTTCTTGTTGTGATGTAGGGATCTATGGGATCCCTACTGAGCCAATGAGATGAGGCTCACCCCTTTACTTTTCAGGTGAGGCGAGGTTGACGCGGAGTGCTTCAAAGGCTCCTCGGGGTCTCGGTGGTACAGTTTAGTAGCCAGTTTGCCAAAGACGTGGTATGCCCCATGTTCTTGTACTTTTTCTTTCTGTTGACTGTACTTATTATGGACCGGGATATTTTGGACTGTATAATTGGTTAATTATGTAAGTTTTTTATTTTCATGCATTAATATATATTGCCTTGTGGTTCTGCAATTATTTTAGATTCTTATATATCTCCACACCATCCAAATAACCCTTCCGAGCCTCCCGGTTCGTGGGTGGCGGGCCAAGATTTGGGTTGTACCAGTTCCTTTCCGGTACCTAGATCTTCGATCGTTACAGTTGGTATCAGAGCGAAGGTTGTGGAGGTGTATAGGAACCTAAAATGGTTGCAACGGTCCAGAAAGTCCATAGTGTTTAGTATAGTAGGCAACTGGCATAGGGTATCGTATGTTTTATTAATCTCGCCGTTTGTCTTTTCTATGCTGAAAGAATATGGCGCCGAGGAGGAGGACCCACTCCAAGTTGGGGCCGTCAGCCGAGGTTCTAGAGGGGTAGAGTAGAGCATCGGCTGCGGCAGGAGCAGCTATAGTTCAGGGGCGTAAGGAGTTTATAGAGGGCATGTACCAATTTTACCTTCGGCAGCATGGTGGATATGTTGAGGAGGGCTCGCCATCTCAAGGAGGCAGTGGGCGTGCGCTGAAGGAGTTCTTATAGTTCCACCCACCTCAGTTTGATGGGCAGCCAGATCTAGATGTAGCGAGGGCATGGACAGATGCCATTGAGAGGGTATTCCATTCCATGGAGTGTGCAGAGGAGGAGAGTGTATTGTTGGCTACCTATTAGTTGCCGGTTTTGCTTTGGCTTGGTGGATGACCAAGTGGGAATCGACATTTCATTCCCGCCCCCTCTGGCAGATTCAATGGCAGTAATTTCTTAAAGCTTTTGAGTATGTCTTCAGCCCAGAGCATGTCAAGGCAAAGAAGATGGATCAATTCATGGAGCTGACCTAGGGAGACATGTCAGTGATGCAGTACAGGTCTAGTTTTATAGAGTTGGGTCGCTATGCGCCTTACATTATGGCAGATGCGAAGATGAAGGCTTGGCAGTTTATTAGAGGCCTGAGCTCAGGCATGTTGTGATCGAGACCCGTGTTATCAACTCAGAGGGAGCATATTAGGCAGTAGCAGATTTAGAGGAGGATTTGCGGAGGACTCAGGAGCAGTCCCACATTGGGTAGTCACAGTCGGGCCGTGGTCAGCAATCGTTTGTGCAGTAGTACAGTGCCTTCCAGCACTTCCCAGGTAGCACAGGAGCATCAGCATTAGCATCGTCGGCCGCCAATTCTACGCCCCTTGGATCGAGGCTCAAGAGGATGTTTAGGAGGGCCGGGTTTGGTAGGAGGCACCAAGACTGTAGAGAGCAGATATAGGCATTAGTGGGTAGTGTGCAATAGCCTTCACCACTCTAGTGCCAGGGTTCAGTCAGTGGTCAGCAAGGGGCGTGCCCCCGGTGTGGCGACTTTCACCCAGGCAAACCATGCTCAGTGCCCATGATGTGCTTCAGGTGTGACTAGGTGGGGAACATGGTATGTGACTGTCCTCAGAGGCCTCACCAGCCACACCAATTCCAACAGTAGTAATTCCAAACCCAGTAGCCACCACCGCCGCAGTAGCAGCGACCTTAGCAGTAGGGTCAGTTTCTACCACTGCCATGGTCAGCCAGAGTAGGGAGGCAGAGGTCCCGAGGCCAAGTGATGCACATGACAGAAGCTGGGGCAGAGACACCATAGTTAGTGGAAGGTACAGTCATGATTTTGGGTTGTGGGGATCGAGTTTTGTTTGATTCTAGTGCTTCGCATTCCTTCATATCTGAGGATTTCATTCATTGTGCCGAGGAGTCCGCTATCGAGATGTCTTGTGATTTGGCAGTAGAGCTACCCACTACTGATTTCATGTTCACCCCTTATTGCCTTGAGAAGGTTCCCATGTGGATAAAGAGGCAGAATTTGCCGGCTAGGTTTTATGCGTTGTAGCTTAGTGATTTTGATGTGATTTTAGGAATGGATTGGCTCGAGGCCCACAGTGCTGTGGTAGATTGCAGTTTAAAGAGGGTTTATTTTCAGCATCCCCGTAGACCCACTTTATACTTCTAAGGTATTCGGTCTTCTTCCTCCCACTTCCTTATTTCAGCTATTAAAGCTCGCAGATTGCTTGATGCTGGATGTGCGGGGTTTCTTGCTTCTGTGGTAATGGTCGATCAACAGCGGCAGGGTATAGAGGACATTCCTGTTGTATGTGAGTTTTCTGATGTCTTCCCTGATGAGTTGCTAGGGTTGCCTCCGCAAAGGGAGATTGATTTTATCATTGAGATTGTGCTCGACACTATGCCTTTGTCTAAGGCACCTTATCGTATGGCACTGGCAGACTTTAGAGAGTTGAAGGCGCAGTTGCAGGAGTTACTTCCCAAGAGCTATATTCGCCCTAGCTTTTCTCCTTGGGGTGCACCTGTGCTATTCGTGAAGAAGAAGGATGGTAGTTTGAGACTATGTATTGATTACCAACAGTTGAACCATGTGACCATTAAGAATAAGTATCCACTGCCCCGGATTGATGGCTTGTTCGACCAACTTTAGTCGGCCCAGGTGTTCTCGCGGATTGATTTGAGGTCTGGTTATTATCAGCCGCAGATCAGAGACATAGATGTTGAGAAGACTGTATTTAGTACTAGACATGGGCATTATGAATTCTTGGTGATGTCGTTCGGGCTCACCAATACCCCCGCGGTGTTTATGGATTTGATGCATAGAGTGTTTCGTCCATACCTAGATCAGTTCGTTGTGGTACCATCTAAGGATTGTGTTGCAGACCTTACGGGACCACCAACTATATGCCAAGTGATGGGGACATCGAGGCAAGATCGTATGCATTTTATTTGTATTTATGTCCTTTCATATTTGTATGTATACCCTTGTGTTATATGGGTACGTAATTTTAATTCTTAGTGGGTTTATATGTAAAATTCCAGTATGCCCAAGCCAGGGGGCCCTCACCCCTTTCCCATTGGTCCACCTAGACCATGTGGGGCTGGTCAACTATCCTAGGTGGCCATCTAGAAGGGTTGAATGCCAATTGACCACATGGGAGACAAAGGGGGTAAATTTTCCAAGGTAGGCTACCTACCCTTTCCAACTTGTCCCCTCTTGGTCAAGGGGGCGCCCCTCCCCTTAATATTTTATGGTTTTTTTGTGTGTTATTCACACTTCATCCTAGCCATCCAATCCCCTCCCCTAGATCTAATGGTGTAGATTAGGTTTGATGTAAGGCATATAAAAGGTTGTATTTTCCATTTGTTGGCATTAATGAAATGAGAAAAAGCATTGTGCAAGATCCCCCCCTTGAGTGAATTTTGACCTCCCCCCTCTCTCCCTCTGGTTTCTTCATCCCCAACCCCCATTCTAGAGTGATATCTCCCTCCCCTCTATCTCTGGTGATCATCTGTGCCGCCGTCGCCGCCGTTCGTGCCGCCTACGAGCCGCCACGGAGCCATCGTCAAGGTTCGGTCCTGCTGGATAGAGGTGACTTCCAAGAATTCTTTCTGTCAGTCACGAGCTCAGATGGATTTAAAATTTTGAGAGTGTGTTCTTTCCTTGAATCCCCACCTCCACCTAAATTTTTAAGTGCAAACTCCTCCATTTAGTAATTTTCTATTTTCGTTCATTTTGCATTCTCAGATCTGTTTTATCTCTATCTACAGTGACAACAGCTCTGAGTTTCCCATCTCCGACCACTGTTTTGAATTTTTCAAACACTTCCAATTTTACTGGGCATTCTGTCCATCATCCCCTACATCCACCATTTTTCGTGATTTTTTATCCACCATCTATCCATTTTTTAAAATTCGTGTTCTATCTCAGCTACAGTGCATTCAGCCCATTTCCAGATCCGACCCACTTCCAGTTCAAAAATCCTATCAATTCGTAGACACATCCAAACTTGTCTAAACCAGTTTTTCCATTTTCCTAGCTTAATTTCCTACAACCTTGCTGAAGACCACCACTTTAGATTCGGACGTTCACATATCGGTCAAAGGCATTTCTCAGACAAGTTCTCTGCATATCTGAGAGCCCAGTCACTGTACAACAGCAACTCAAAAATTCATTAAATCCCAGATCCGTGCAGATCCAGGCCAGATATTCAAGCCTAGATTGAAGGATTTGAAGTTAGCTTTCCAACGGCACCAGTCTCGTGTCGATCCGATAACGGGGCTGATCGCAGCGCCCGTTCTCGCCGGGACGCGCGCTGAAAACCAGAAGTTGCAGATCCGTGGCCGGTTATTCCGACCGGTGCCGAACGGAGCCGCCCGGCCTCCGGCCGGCGAACCAGCGCGACTCCACTCCAGGGAGCACTCATCCAGGCATCCACCACTACAGCGGTGCCACCGGGTCCCACACGGCCCCTCCGGACGGCACGTGGGCCCCACCGTCACGTGTTCGGGTGTTGCCGAATCAACGCGAGAAGTCGCCCGTCAACCCGAATTCGGTCCTCCCGGGCCCAGTTGTGTAGCCCCTTACCTCCCTGCGTGGAGTGGACGATATTTCATTACTGTCATCATTGTGTAATATTTATCCCGGGAGTACGAGTTTCGGCCGGGTCCGTCTTCCCCACGCCGAGCGCATGGAGGTATCGCATTCGCTCCCTTACTTGGCATTTTGCTTACTTCATATATATTTGTTTATGCCGCTGCTAGAGAGCATGTGTAGGGATATCTAGCTCGCTTTATCTATTCATTACCGCTGCTGCGAGAGAGTGCGAGACCGTCCCGTGACCCGATCCGGGCACACGAGAGAGCCGATCACCCTAGCTCATTGCCGGTTTCTCAACCGCGCACGTCCGACGCTTCCCTCGTTAAGGGACAGTCACGAGCTTGTCGTGTCCGTGGTCTCGTCCCGCATCAATTTGGTAGTCGTGCATGAGTCAGTGTGGTTTGTTTTGTGTGGCTTGTTTGCATTGTTTGTGTGTAGTTTGAGAGTCTGCATGTGTCTTGTGTAAGCTCGTTGTCGTTCTCTTATGAGTAAGAGGTGATTGGACTCCTTCGATGAGTATGGGATCGATTCTACATCTATACCCGGATCAGTCACCTACAGGGACTCAGCGGTGATTCTTAGTGAGTCTTCGAGCTGCTTCCTTCCCTTTGAGAGCGCCCCACCCGGAGTGTCCACCTCTAGCCCATGGCAGCTTGTGCATATCGAGTATATATGGAATGAGCAGGTGCTAGTCACTTGGAGTGGAGCGTACCCGCGTTACTTGGCACGGTGCAGATCCGTCGGAGTATTCGAGCATCTATACCCCTACTCGACGGGGTCGAGTTCCTCCCACCCGGGGAGAATTGATGGGGACATCGAGGCAAGACTGTCCGCATTTTGTTTGCATTTATGTCCTTTCATATTTGTATGTATACCCTTGTGTTATATGGGTACGTAATTGTAAGTCTTAGTGGGTTTATATGTAAAATTCCAGTAGGCCCAAGCCAGGGGGCCCTCACCCCTTTCCCATTGGTCCACCTAGACCATGTGGGGCCGGTCAACCATCCTAGGTGGCCATCTAGAAGGGTTGAATGCCAATTGACCACATGTGAGACAAATGGGGTAAATTTTCCAAGGTAGGCTACCTACCCTTTCCAACTTGTCCCCTCTTGGTCAAGGGGGCGCCCCTCCCCTTAATATTTTATGGTTTTTTTGTGTGTTATTCACACTTCATCCTAGCCATCCAATCCCCTCCCCTAGATCTAATGGTGTAGATTAGGTTTGATGTAAGGCATATAAAAGGTTGTATTTTCCATTTGTTGGCATTAATGAAATGAGAAAAAGCATTGTGCAAGAGCCCCCCCTTGAGTGAATTTCGACCTCCACTCTCTCTCCCTCTGGTTTCTTCATCCCCACCCCCATTCTATTGTGATATCTCCCTCCCCTCTATCTCCGGTGATCATCTGTGCTGCCGCCGCCGCCGTTCGTGCTGCCTACGAGTCACCACGGAGCCATCGTCAAGGTTCTGTCCTGCTGGACAGAGGTTACTTCCACGAATTCTTTCTATCAGCCACAAGGTCAGATGGATTTGAACTTTTGAGGGTGTGTTCTTGCCTTGAATCCCAACCTCCACCTAAATTTTCACGTCCAAACTCCTCCATTTAGTAATTTTCCATTTTCGTTCATTTTACATTCCCAGATCTATTTTATCTCTGTCTACAGTGACAACAGCTCTGAGTTTCCCATCTCCGACCACCGTTTGGAATTTTCCAAACCCTCCCAATTTTACTGGGCGTTCTATCCATCATCCCCTACATCCACCATTTTTCGTGATTTTTTATCCACCATCTATCCATTTTTGAAAATTCGTGTTCTATCTCAGCTACAGTACTTTTAGCCCATTTCCAGATCCGACCCACTTCCAGTTCAAAAATCCTATCAATTCGTAGCCACATCCAAACTTGTCCAAACCTATTTTTCCATTTTCCTAGCTTGATTTACTACAACCTTGCGGAAGACCACCACTTCAGATTCGGAAGTTCAAATATCGGTCAAAGGCAGTTCTCAGACAAGTTCTCTACAGATCTGAGAGCTCGGTCACTGTACAACAGCAACTCGACAATTCATTAAAGCCCAGATCCGTGCAGATTCAGGCCAGATATTCAAGCCTAGATTGAAGGATTTGAAGTTAGCTTTCCAACGGCGCCAGTCTCGTGTCGATCCAACATCAGGGCTGATCGCAGCGCCCGTTCTCGCCGGGACACGCGCTGAAAACCAGAAGTTACAGATCCGTGGCCGGTTATTCCGACCGGTGCCGAACGGAGCCGCCCGGCCTCCGACCGGTGAACCAGTGCGCCTCCACTCCAGGGAGCGCTCATCTAGGCATCCACCACTACAGCGGTGCCATCGGGTCCCACACGGCCCCTCCGGACGGCACTTGGGCCCCACCGTCACGTGTTCGGGTGTTGCCGAATCAACGCGAGAAGTCGCCCGTCAACCCGAATTCGGTCCTCCCGGGCCCAGTTGTGTAGCCCCTTACCTCCCTGCGTGGAGTGGGTGATATTTCATTGCTGTCATCATTGTGTAATATTTATCTTGGGAGTACGAGTTTCGGCCGGGTCCATCTTCCCCACGCCGAGCGCGTGGAGGTATCGCATTCGATCCCTTACTTGGCATTTTGCTTACTTCATATATATTTGTTTATGCCGCTGCTAGAGAGCATGTGTAGGGATATCTAGCTCGCTTTATCTATTCATTACCGCTGCTGCGAGAGAGTGCGAGACCGTCCCGTGACCCGATCCGGGCACACGAGAGAGCCGATCACCCTAGCTCATTGCCGGTTTCTCAACCACGCACGTCCGACGCTTCCCTCGTTAAGGGACAGTCACGAGCTTGTCGTGTCCGTGGTCTCGTCCCGCATCACCAAGCTTAGCTAATGTGAATTTTGGCTACAGGAGGTGTATTTTCTTGGGCACGTGATTTCTGGTGATGGCATTTCTGTGGATCCGGCCAAGGTGTAAGCTGTGGTGCAGTGGCCGAGGCCGAGGTTGGTGATAGAGATCATGAGCTTCTTGGGATTGGAGGCTATTATAAGAGGTTCATTCAGCATTTTGCTCGTATTGCAGCCCTGATGACTAGGCTCACGCGGAAGGATGTGCCTTTTGTCTAGACAGATGAGTGCGAGCAGTGCTTCTTGGAGCTGAAGAGATTGCTCACTACCGCTCCAGTGCTTGTGATACCTTTAGGATCAGGGGGTTTTGTGGTGTGTACAGATGCTTCTAGGGTAGGACTAGGTGCAGTGCTAATGCAGAATGGCAGAGTTGTGGCGTATGCATCCCGCCAGTTGAAGTTGCATGAGGAGAACTACCCTACTCATGATATTGAGTTGGAATCAGTTATCTTTGCTTTGGAGATCTAGAGGCACTATATGTATGGGGAGAAATTTGATATTTTCACTGATCACCAGAGTTTGAGCTATGTGTTTACTCAGAAGGATCTTATCCTCAGGTAGAGGAGGTGGATGGAGCACATGAAGGACTACGATTTCACCCTATCTTATCAGCCAGGCAAGATGAATGTAGTGGTTGATACTTTGAGCAGGAAAGTTGTGGTCAGTCAGATGATGTTGAGGAAGTGGAGGTTATGGGAATAGGTGCCAATGGTAACCTTTTGGCTCAAGGTTCCATGGGACTATGGGTCGGTCATTCTTGCGAGTTTGACCATCACGCCAGCTATCCGTGACTGGGTGATGGAGGCTTAGCGTGTGGACTCTAAGCCACCTCATATTCTGTTGATGGCAGAGGTGGAGTTTTGTGAGGATGAGACAGTGAGGTTTAGAGGCAGACTATATGCCCCTTCCGAGGAGCAGGTGAGGAGTGTCGTCTTGTAGGAGGATCATGGCACTCGGTACACCGTACATTCAGGAGCGATGAAGATGTACCGGAATCTGAAGAGGCCATTTTGGTGGCCTGGCATGAAGAGGGATGTCACGAAATTTGTGGCCAAGTGTTTGACTTGCCAGTAGGAAAAGGTAGAACATCAGCGATCAGGTGGTACATGATGAGTATCCATCATTCTATAATAATTCATGTCACATACATCATTTCATGTGCATATAATTAGGCAATTACGCATACCTTATAGTTAACCTTAGTTTCCTACATAAATGAGGCATTTTACGTAAATTGATGTAATTTGGTGTTATTATTCAATAAAGGGGATTTAAGGGACATAAGCATTAATTTCTCATTGCATAATTTTGGGCATTCATGATTTATATGCACAATGCAATAATTTTTATGGGCTAAATCCAAATTTTGTATATGCAAGATGCTCAAGATAATTGATAGAAGAGCGAGGGGCAAAGTGGTCACAAGACTAGAGCAGGGGTTGCCCTAGGGCGCCCCCCACCTCCCTTGTGACGACCCAGACACCGGATATCTGGTAAACCCGATACCACTTGGAACCTGCGAGGCCTCCCAAGAGTGATAAAGCTCCAAAGGGATAAAAAGGAGTGTGGAGAGTACATTGAAGTTCCAGATAAAGCAGTAAGCAATTAATATTTCAATGATCAGGATTGCTAAAGTAGCAGAAATAAAATTACTTTTCCAATTAACAATTTAAATTAACAGAGTCCAGTCCAAATAAAGATAAGTACAGTCCAACAGAAAAGAGAACGTACTCTTAAGTCGAGGGAAGCCCGACACTGGCAACGCAGGCAACTACGAACAGATGCACCATGCCACGAACCACGAGGAAGAAGAACGACCACACCTAAAAAGCAGGGGTGAGCCTCGTGTCACTGGCTCAGTAGGGGTCACGCAGATCCCCACTAGAAACAACGCAGTAACACACAAGACAACAATGCTGAACAGTAAAGCAGGAGCAGAAGTAATAGCAGTGCTATGCTACAATAGTAAAACTGTAAAAGTAGTAGTAAGAATAGCTAAAAGAAAGACTAAATCTATACCGAATAGAAACACGGCTGCCGAACGAACCTCGGCTCTCTAAGCTACTCCGAACAGCAATAGAAAGGTGAACCCCGATCTCACAAAGTCGGGCGTTACCGATCCGTCGACAAAGCACTAGCTCCAAAGCGAAAGCCTATAAGAACAGGCAAAAGCCCTAAAAAAGACCTACACAATCAAGAAACACTAACTGACCTCGGGTGAAGCCAAGAACAGACTACCCGCGAAAAGTCACGAAGCACGAGAGTCATGCGTCATGTGACAGAAGTACCTCCTCACTAGAAGAACAGCCAGATGCCTCTACTAACGTCTTACACTGCGCCACAAGTATCTCCTACATACCGAGAACGGTAGTAATTGAGACACTCATAGACCCAAGTACAAGGAACAATAGTAACGAGTGACTAAACAGGGTCACGCCCGTCGACGCTCGTCCAAACGCCCCTGACCACGTGTGCACAGACAAGCTCAATGCCTTAAGCCAGGCCTCTAGCTAGTTTTCCCCCCCAGTAGGACGCTACTAAAAAGTAAAGGGGCCCATGGAAACTAGCCTAAAAATCATATATCAGGAACTACCTCGCCACCACTCCCAGGTGGGCCGACAAACAGGAAAGTGTCGTCAGGCTATGACTAGCGGAGTCTCACTAGACACAGAGACTCCAAAACATCAGTACTGAACTACGGATAGTCTAAGCATGGACTGTCGCACGTACTACAAAGTACCAAGCGCAAGACACAAGGTAGCACAGCAGGATGCCACCCGACTCATGACAATGACTAGTCATACTAACACAACGATCCTTCAGTCACAAGACTCGGGTCAAGATCATCACACAAGCAGTAACATGCCGCCAATCAGCCTAGTCCCTAAGCCAAATCACGGTGAAACACTTATAAAGGGGAAACGATACAAGACAGTCGGATCCACACATCCGCATGACACGAATCACGGAGACATGAGAGATCACCAAGACCCTCAAACATGTGGACATGCAAGTCGAGGCAAGATAGTACCTCAAGGCGTCCAAAACTATGTCTCGATCCATACAGGACAAACGAGACATTCACGAGGTCATATGTCAACCATTGGATCTCACCGGGTTGACCAGAAACCAATAATGACTATAAAGAAGTACGGAACACTACTCGATATAATGGCACTCCTGGCCACCCCACAACATGGTCACAACCCTCACAGGACGTCCAAGACATCCACGGGACAACGGGCAAACCATAAGGTCAAGCCAAGACGATTGGAGGCCAAAATAATGGAAACCAGAACTCTGGGAGGAAAACGGCCATCCACCTAACCGCTAGGCAAACCAAGCGGTCAGCCAAAGGGCCTCTACCCTCACATAGAGAACACATACACTAGCGAACAAGACCATGGCCGCATTATGTCAAAAATGGACTATACATGGACCGTCTCACTGAGTGTGGCGGTCAAGGACATGGCCGCTACACTCAGAGACTCAAAATGAACAAAACTATAGAAGCATAGGGGCATGTGGTCTACCTCAGGGCCGCAAGGGGGACCCTAGCGGTCACGTCATAGACCACTGTTGTGCCCCTATAGTTTTGATGATCTGTAGTTTTGATGATAGCAAACATTATGAGTCACAAGTCTATACAGTCTATACTTCCATGCATCATCACTCCCAGCATAGTCTGGACAGAAGTGGGTCGACCCCCCTTCCAGATGGGTCGACCCCCCAGATTCGCATGTCTGTACATTGCATGTGTCGCAGACATAGCAAGTCTGTACATTGCTCTCAAGTGCATTAAGCTGTCTCACGCATATACATAGTCTGTACACTCATTGCCAGCATGTCTGTACATCGCCTTGGGCATGGCAAAGTCTATACATTGCTGCATTGCTCACACAGGCAATGTCTATACATCGTGTTGCAAGCACGCATTCAAGTCTGTACAGCCTGTGAGGTCCGTCTCACTCAGCGTCTCAAGTGGACTTGAAGTCTATACATTGGAGTGTCTTACTTAGCGTCTTTGTACATGTCACACACTCGCAAGTCTGCACATTGTGGCACGCAGAGTCTGCACAATGCTTTGTCAGCAAGTCTGCACATTGGTATAGCACGCATGCAGAGTCTAGACAGTCATGTGCAAGTCTATACATCGTGTTGCATGCACACATTCAAGTCTGTACATCGCATAGCATGCACGCATGTCCAAAGTCTGTACACTGCATTGCACGAGCTGAAGTTTACACATTGTCTTGTTGCACGCACTTGAAGTCTGTACATTGTTCACTTGCAGCATTAGCACAAGTCTGTACAACCTGTATGCTTCATAACGTCAAGTCTATACATGCTTTGTCTTACTTAGTGTCTCATGCTAAGTCTGTCAACACACACAAGCCTATACATTCTTGGCAATTCAACGTCTCATGCAGTGTCTCATGCAAGTCTATACATTCTTGGCAGTTCAGCGTCTCATGCAGTGTCTCATGCAAGTCTGTACATCGTCTGTCAGCGCTTACAAGTCTATACAGCTTACAAGTCTATACACTCGCATGATAGCCAGTCTGCTCAACTATATACACTCGCATGCTAGCCAGTCTGCTCAAGTATATACACTCGCATGCTCGCTAGTCTGCACATTGTCACAAGTCTATACATCCATTTGTAATGTTCATACTTTGCTTGATGCATTCTGCATTACACACTTCAAAGCATGTATATCATTGTGCATACTTTGCTTGATACAGTCTGCATTACACCTATTCAAGTCTATACATTTAGTCTTCTATAGAACATGAAAGTCGATGCATGCTCACACATGTTGCATGAATGAAGTCTGTACAAGCTGTTAGTCTTAAACTGATAACTCTATCTATCTGACTGATAGGTACTCTTCGTGAAGCTTAATGAAGGCACTTGATCCGAGGATAATGGGAGTACCAGGATCGTGACATGTATATTGAAGCAATCCTGAGATGCTGCCACGTGACCAAATGATTGGGCGGGAAATGTGGAAGCCACACGCCCTCTTGCTTGCTGCTGCTATAAAAGGAAGTCTTCTTCCTCAGAAGAAGCTTGATCGAAGCAGAAGAGGAGAGAGTGAACTTCAGCCTGCACGATCCATAGAGAAGAAAAGCAGAGAGCCACTGAGAGCAGAGAAGAAAAAGAGATAGAAGAGAAAAGCAGAGAAGAAAAAGAGAGAGAAGAGAAGATTGAGAGAGAGGAGTTGAGAGAGCTTGTCTGAATGTTCCTCAGTCTCTTGGTTCAGATACCAGAGCTGAGTTTGCTCATTGCGAGCTATATTCCCTTCTGGGTTTTCTTGTTTTTGTCTATTTCTGTTTTTGTTTTCTGAACACTTGTTTTCAAGCTGTGTGCCAGCGTTTGCAGTGGAGGATTCCACTGGACGGGTCAAGCTGTAAACCCCAACGGTTGCAGAGGTGCATCCTCTGGACAGGTTAAGCTGTAATTCCTCAGCGGGCGAGACTCGGTCTCGGGCAGCAAGCTATGAAGCTCAGCAGTCTGTAGGCAAGCTGTGAAGCCCAGCTGTTCAAGATGTGAGTCAACAGAATCCACACTCTAGTTGGAGTGTGGGGTGGACGTAGATCTCTGGATTGAGATCGAACCACCTTAAAATTGTTGTCTACTGTGCGATTGCTTGTGGATTTTGTGATTTCATTGTGCTCCTTCGTTTGTTCAACAGCTGCTCGTTTTAATTCCGCACTAGAGCCCTATATTTGTTTTAATTTAGACAATCGATCTATTCACCCCCCTCTAGATCCACTCTCCATGGTAATAGAGTGCTTCCATCTAACATAACAGTTGGTATCAGAGCCTAACTCTTCTACAGGGACTTACAGCCCGAAGAGGAAGGTACAGATGAATGCTAGAGGAATGATCGCTGAAGGACACTCAACCACCAAGCCCCCTTTCTTTGATGGATCGAATTATGCATACTGGAAGAACCGTATGCAAGTCTTCTTGAGGGCGAAAGACTACGAGATTTGGAAGGTAGTCAGTAAGGGACCTTATGAGCTGTCCCCTATCGAGGATGTCTGGACCAAGGAAGAGATCAGAAGGTCCACTCTGAACTGGAGCGCCATAAATGCTATTCAGTGCTCTCTGCACCCCACAGAATTTTCTCGTGTATCGGCTTGTAGTTCAGCTAAGGAGATGTGGGATGCACTGGAAGTTATCCATGAAGGGACTTCTCAGGTTAGAGAGACGAAGGCACATTTCCTAGTGTCAGAGTATGAAGCCTTCAAGATGAAGCCCAACGAGACCATCAAGGAGATGTACGCTCGATTGACAATCATTACTAACGGTCTCAGAGGTCTTGGGAAGACACATACAGAATATGATATAGTAAGGAAGATTCTGCGTTCCCTGACTCATGTTTGGCACACCAAAGCTACTGTGATGGAAGAGTCAAGGGATCTGCGCAACACCAGGGCAGATGAGTTAATTGGTTCGCTGATGGCTTATGAAATTAATCTACCGAAGGTAGAGGAAGCTGAGAAGAAGAAAAAGCCTATTGCACTGAAAGCTGGTGCCAGTAAATCCAGCCTATCCAGCTCTAGTGGATCATCATCTGAGGAGAGCCTGACTGGAGAAGAAATAGAACGTGATGAGATAGCCATGATCACCAGGGAATTCAGGCGGTTCCTCAAGAAAGAAGGAAGGCGATTCAGCCAAAGGAACCATGGTGGCGGCCGACGGGATACAAGGTATAAATATAATCCTGCAAAGAAAACTGAAACTAATGTGTGTTACCAATGCAGGAAATCCGGTCATATGAAAGCTGATTGTCCAGAGAATCAGAAGCACAATGACAAGTCCAAGAGAAAGAACACTAAAGGGAAAGCCATGGTGAGTACCTGGAGTGATGAGGACGAAGGTTCCTTCAGTAGCAGCTCAGACAGTGAGGAAGAAGCTGAAAAGCCAATTTGCCTTATGGCAACTAGCTCTGAAGACAGAGAGGAAGACTCAGATGAGGTATCCTCTCGATTCGATAATTTCACTCTTGCTGATTGGGTAGATGCCTATCATGACATAGCTGATAAAGCAGATGATATCAGAAAGGAAAATAGGCATCTAAGAAGAAAGATAAATTCCATGCAAAATGACACAACCCTAACTGATAAAATTGCATGCCTTGAATCAGAGAAAAATAAATTGAAACTCACATGCTCTGAAATAGAAGAAATCAAGCATGAGTTAAGAGCCTCTAAAGAAGATAATGAGAGGTTAGAAAAAGAAACTGATGAATGGAAATTGAAAATTCAGAAATATGAGAGTGAGATGAAAATTGTGAGTGAAAAATATGAAGTTGTCCTAAGTGTGAACATCGAACTGAAGAAATCCATTGAAGATATTCAGAAAGATAATGAGGACAAGCTGAAAACTATTGAGAAAATGACCCAAGGTTCAGAGAACCTAAATGCTTTGTTAGGGTCAAAAGTAAATTTCAGGAGAGAGGGCCTTGGATTCAATTCTAGTGCAACAAAAAGTTTTGGAATGAAGACCATTTCATTTGTAGCACAAAAAGAGAAAGGACCTCTGATTAACATGAATTCAAAAATTTCTGTAAACAAAACTGGAAATATGAAGAAGCCCAGTGCTGAGGAGAAGGGCAAACAAAAGATTAGTGAGCCTAGTAGAGCTGGTACATCCAAGCCAAATTCTAAGGCTCAGTCTCAGGTTAGGGGTCAGCCAACACATGCACATAAACCCCATGTTAAGGTCACCAAGTCTCCACCATCACCTCAATCTCAAAGGAAGACTCAACACACACCTGTGAATAGGTCAGCAGGGTCAAAGGTACAGGGAGACAGAATGCATTTAGGAGTCAACCCAAGCAATTCTACCGATCTAGAGCCCAGTCCTACTACACTGCACAGTCAACCTATCCAAATAGGTCAGGGTGGACTAGGACTCAGGGAAGGTTTACAGGTCATGGACATCAGGATACACAGTCTTATAGACCTTACACCAGAAATTGGGTTGGTGGGTATGGCACTTGGACACCCAAGAACTTGCATTTCTTCAGCCAGCCCAAAAACTACTATGGCCACAATTTCGTGAATGCACCCTGGCCAAGGCACTGGCACAGAAGCAACAAATATGTCAATAATCATGCTGGTGCCAACAAGAAGAAAAACAACAAAAAGAAGAGGAATAATAATGGAAAGAAATCAGAAAAATCCACTGAAAAAATTCTTTTAAACAAATGTGGATTCCTAAAAGCTTGCTTTCATGTTTTAACTGCATTTCATCTGCTTCGGAGCCCAATCAAACTTGGGTTCCAAAATTATCTACCTGATTGTGTGTGCATGTATACCTGGCAGCCAAGAACAATCTATGGTACTTGGATAGTGGCTGCTCCAGGCATATGACATGAGATAAGGCCAAGTTCTGCATGCTGACAGAGAAACATGGAGGCCTTGTCACCTTTGGTAGCAACACAAAGAGTAAGATTGTCGGGACAGGTAAGGTAGGTAAGTGTCACGTCCCGGGCCGATAGTAGCGGAATGTGTCGTTTGCTCGGAACGTGGCAGTTAAACAGTCGTGAATGATCAAGAGCAATCGCATAAGACCAAGATAATTTTGAACAACAATAGAAATTTTATTTCTAATATGAATCTCTTACAAGAACTTGTTGTCCATCTTGGAGACTTCAACATAGTGGAAAAGAAGATAACGACATACTAACAGACTTAGACAAGATAACTGAATAAGAGACACCAAGCTGACTTAGCTAGACAACACTATCTAGACTCAGGAACGATAAAAGACTCGGGTTCACTAGTTTCCGAAGCTCGCTTGCACACTTGTCCCGCCCGTGTGGGTCTCGGTCTTGCTAGCTACCTGCTTACCTGAAAATGTTGGAATAAAACGGAGTGAGCGAACGCTCAGTAGGAAATTATATCTCAAGCACTAGCAATGGGTTTAAGTAATTACAAGTTTTCACATGTTTATGCAATAGGGCTATGCATGTATAAATAACTGAGCAAGTGAAATAAACTGATCAATAGAATAACACGTCGTGCAAAACATCCAAGCGAGTATTAATCAAGAAGTATTCATGAGAGACTTTATAGATTATTGGCTATTTCACGCAAGTACATTGCCCGTGTCGGGCCACGCTAGTAAAGTCACGCAAGTCAAGTCACGCACGCAAGAAAGAGAGATCGTGGAATGCCAAAGATCAAGATAAAGAGTACTCCGGTGCAATGCTAGACACCGTTATCATTAAAACTCCCATGGGCACTAGTACTTTCGGGCGCTCCTCCCAGGACCAGATCGGGCCCTATATGCACAACATTCACGATAGATCTAGACATCCATGATAGTTTATAGCCAATAAGGAGTTCCAAGAACAAGCTTTAATTAGGATGATAAGATAAGATTTTCATGGAATTCAAGGGCAAGACCCTTGAGTAAGGACATACTGGCGATAAAATCCACGCAAAGCATATAAATCATGACATGTCGATAAACTGGGTGGAATTGGTTCCCTAACCGGGTACCATGACAAATAAGTGCCCATATGTAGATGGTCACTCTTGGTATATAGAATTGAGATCCACAAGAACAGCATGTTAATAACATGATGTCCTCATCTTATTAAGAATATTCTCATAATATCCACTTAGCATAACATGAGGGCCGGTATACCATGTTTCTATAGAGTGACATGGCAAAATAGTGTAATAGGTTTTTAGGGTACAACCCGCTCAATCGGCCTTGAGGGAATCCAAGGCTACGAGGAGACTTACGGAGGTCTCTATGACTAACTCGCTAGTCCAAAGGAACGGAATGTCCAATGGAGAGCTTGTATATCAATGAGAATTGAATGTGTAATGCGATAAATCATCGTAGAAAATATGGGACTATACTCACGGAGTGGAGATATAGTGCCGATATATTATATAACATATAAAACCATCGGTTAACAGTAGCAATAAAAATATCAGTTTTCAGGAAAATAACGACTTAAGATAAGTCTTTTCTTAAGTAAATAACGCCTAACAGAAGGGCATTTACACATGTTTCCATTTTGCAGAATTTCAATATTTCATTAATTTATCTAAAACGCGCCCTGGTCAGGGTCGTTTGTTCAAATTTTGACGACTGCAGACGCAGGCGTCTTATTATTTACATATTTGACAGAATATAAATAATGTTCAGGATTTATCCAAAACACGCCCTTGGCAGGGGCGTTACTCATTAATTCAATTTTTACAGAATATATATTTTCAGAATTTTTAACATATATGCACCCTAGGAAGGGGCGTTTCTTTTCAATTTACGCCCTATGGTGGGGCGTTAACATGTGGAAAATGACTTGGTCCAGGTCGTTACTTAAAGTTTTCGCAGGAAATTTTAAGGGCAGTAATAATTTCAGGATAATAGAATTCATGGAGAACGAATGTATGGTCATGACAATAAAATTAACAGGTTTGAAGACATATGATCATGCATTATTGTAGAATCATGATTTCATAGATAATCAATTCTTAACATGGGTGATTAATGATTAAATGAAATTAACGCCTGTGTACAGGGCGTCAAATCTAAAATTGACGACCTGATCAAGGTCGTTTCTTTACAAGTAGCGCCCTTGTTTGGGTCGCGTATTTCAAAATCACGCCCTTGGTAAGGACGTTCCTTTCAAAAATTCAACAGAAACATTTAAAACTTAGAAAAACTATATGCAGGTGTATGCTCATATGATTTCACTACGATTCTTATATACTTTGGGCTACATACTTGAGAAAATCCTACCTTTTAGTGATTTTGATGAAGAAACGTGAAAGACTTTGATAGAACTGATGCTTGGTTTGGAACAGAGTCTTCCGGAAACAGAGGAAGATGATGAAGATGAAGAATCCCTCGTTCTTCAGGAATATAAAGAGCTCCCCACGTTACAGGCAACCCTGTAATTGAAGAAGATGAAGAAGCATTAGAATTTTCCTGCTTCGGTTTGAAGGAAATAGTAAGAAGAACGAACCTCTTCTTTCAGCAGCACGGCAGATCAAATCGTCAAATAGCGATCTGGGCCGATCAGGAGGGTATTTATAGTATTTTGGGGGTCCTATTAGGGTTAGAGTTTGATTGGAAGTAATGCTTCCAATATAGAGTCCTTACCCTAGAAGACACTTACTAGATTAGCATAATCCTTCCCTAGATAAGCTCCTGGGTCGAACGGTTCACGAATGGAATTAACGACTTTGGTCAGGTCGTCGATTCTTGAATTGACGACCTGCTTTAGGTCGTTTCTTAATAAGCGCCTTGTGTAAGGGCGTTCTTTTCTTTAAAACACGCCCAAGATTGGGGCGTTTCTTGGCCTTACCCTTTTTTGACGTTGGAATTTGACGCCGTGTGGTGAGGGCGTCCTTTCTTCAATTCGCGCCTTATATAGAGGCGTTTATTGTTGAAGTAGCGCCTTGAGTCAAGGCGTTATTTCATTTCACTCTATTATTTGTTCATTCGTATATATAATATATACTTTCCTTCTATTTCTAGGTAGATATATATATATACATATTTACTGGTTTATGTTATGTACTTATGTATATATATATATATATATTTTTATTTTGCCTATATGGAATAAAACGTGTTAAAAAGCCCATTAATTGCTTGGGTTGAGTTTGGGCTAATGGAGCTTAGCATTAACTTAAATGTTTTTAAGGTTAATTGTTAATCCTTTATCAAGGCCTAATAATTTTATTTATAACTAGTTATTTCTATTTGGTCCTTTTTACACAAGTTTACTTTGTTTGGAAGTCTTATTTACTTATTTGTTAAAACCTTACACATACGACTTATATCTTTTAATAATTTGCATGTATTTCCGTATATGCATAAATAAGGTTCTTAGGACTATCATAATTTTCCCTCTAAGGTTCTATACCTCATTGATTTGGTGTGGCTAGTTCGCACATACATTGAGATCTTAGTAATCTTCCATTTAGAGATTTTATTGCTCATAAGTTCTTTAACTTTTATTAGTCCTTGTCCTAGGTATCAGAGGCAGGTTCGATCTGAGCAACCCCTTAGGAATATCACTTGACCAAGTATTTATTTGAATAAACTTTAATCATTAAACATTATATACTTATGTATATATTTTATTCCTTTTCTAAAATTACCGAGCGTTACACCCTCCCCCACTTAAAAGAATTTGGTCCCCAAATTCACATCACCTTTCATTCCTAATAGAGAACTTATTATGAGCTTATACAGAAGAAATCTTAAGGATGGAAAGAGAAAGAGCTAGCTTATGATTTCGGGTGAGGGGTACCTTCCGCAACCTTCTCTTTGGCAAGTTTGGTTAAATCTTGAACTCCTCTCGGAGGCTTCTTGGGGCATTCCGCTATCTTGTGATCTAACTTCCCGCAACGCAGACATGCTCCCGAACTCCACCAACACTCCTTCATTTTGTGACCATATCTTCCACAAGATTTACACTTATCTTGCGGGCGATCCGCCGAAGTTTCCCTCTTATTACACTTATTACACTTCTTACATTTCTGTCATTTCTTACACCTTTGTGAAATATCTTCCTCATTTATTCTTTTCTTGGTAACGGTGAAACTTTCGGAGTTATTTGTTTGATCTTTCCCTTCAACTCTTTCTTTTTCTTCCACTACTTTCTCTAGTTCTTGAACTCTCTTGACAAGACTCGCGTAAGCTTGGACATCCACTAAGATCATTTTATGATCAAAGCTTGGCTGAGAGGCTTCCATTTTATCTAAGTTCCTGCAAGGATGAGTGGAGGGATAATTTATTGACTCAAGATTTAGTGTTAATGAAATGTAAATACTTTATCTTTCTTTTATAACTTTAACCCCAAGTTCTACCCATCTCTCACGGAATTCCTATAGGATGACTGACAAGGATACTCCACCTATAACCTGGATTTAACAATCTAAGGATTTTGATAGCGGAAACTGTAATATAACTGACAAGGATACTTGACCTATCATTGAAACTTTAATGATTGTGAAAGTTGAAGCTATGATATGACCCACAAGGATAACCTATCCTTAGGACCAAATTACTTGAGGATATGACTAACAAAGATACCTGGCCTATCACTGAAACCTAATAACTTGAGGATGTGAAAGCCGAAGCTCTGCTATGACTGACAAGGATGCTTAATGAACCTGTCATTGGAACCCAATAACTGGAGGATAAGAAAGCCGAAGCTCTGATATGACAGACAAGGATTCTTAATCTGGAGGATATGAAAGCCGAAGCTCTGATATGACAGACAAGGATTCTTAATCTGGAGGATATGAAAGCCGAAGCTCTAATATGACTGACAAGGATGCTTAATTAACCTGTCATTAGAACCTAATAACTGGAGGATAAGAAAGCCGAAGCCCTGATACCACCTCTGTCACGCCCCGGGCCGATAGCAGCGGAACGTGTCGTTTGCTCGGAACGTGGCAGTTAAACAGTCGTGAATGATCAAGAGCAATCGCATAAGACCAAGATAATTTTGAACAACAATAGAAATTTTATTTCTAATATGAATCTCTTACAAGAACTTGTTGTCCATCTTGGAGACTTCAACATAATGGAAAAGAAGATAACGACATACTAACATACTTAGACAAGATAACTGAATAAGAGACACCAAGCTGACTTAGCTAGACAACACTATCTAGACTCAGGAACGATAAAAGACTCGGGTTCACTAGTTTCCGAAGCTCGCTTGCACACTTGTCCCGCCCGTGTGGGTCTCGGTCTTGCTAACTACCTGCTTACCTGAAAATGTTGGAATAAAACGGAGTGAGCGAACGCTCAGTAGGAAATTATATCTCAAGCACTAGCAATGGGTTTAAGTAATTACAAGTTTTCACATGTTTATGCAATAGGGCTATGCATGTATAAATAACTGAGCAAGTGAAATAAACTGATCAATAGAATAACACGTCGTGCAAAACATCCAAGCGAGTATTAATCAAGAAGTATTCATGAGAGACTTTATAGATTATTGGCTATTTCACGCAAGTACATTGCCCGTGTCGGGCCACGCTAGTAAAGTCACGCAAGTCAAGTCACGCACGCAAGAAAGAGAGATCGTGGAATGCCAAAGATCAAGATAAAGAGTACTCCGGTGCAATGCTAGACACCGTTATCATTAAAACTCCCATGGGCACTAGTACTTTCGGGCGCTCCTCCCAGGACCAGATCGGGCCCTATATGCACAGCATTCACGATAGATCTAGACATCCACGATAGTTTATAGCCAATAAGGAGTTCCAAGAACAAGCTTTAATTAGGATGATAAGATAAGATTTTCATGGAATTCAAGGGCAAGACCCTTGAGTAAGGACATACTGGCGATAAAATCCACGCAAAGCATATAAATCATGACATGTCGATAAACTTGGTGGAATTGGTTCCCTAACCGGGTACCATGACAAATAAGTGCCCATATGTAGATGGTCACTCTTGGTATATAGAATTGAGATCCACAAGAACAGCATGTTAATAACATGATGTCCTCATCTTATTAAGAATATTCTCATGATATCCACTTAGCATAACATGAGGGCCGGTATACCATGTTTCTATAGAGTGACATGGCAAAATAGTGTAATAGGTTTTTAGGGTACAACCCGCTCAATCGGCCTTGAGGGAATCCAAGGTTACGAGGAGACTTACGGAGGTCTCTATGACTAACTCGCTAGTCCAAAGGAACGGAATGTCCAATGGAGAGCTTGTATGTCAATGAGAATTGAATGTGTAATGCGATAAATCATCGCAGAAAACATGGGACTATACTCACGGAGTGGAGATATAGTGCCGATATATTATATAACATATAAAACCATCGGTTAACAGTAGCAATAAAAATATCAATTTTCAGGAAAATAACGACTTAAGATAAGTCTTCTCTTAAGTAAATAACACCTAACAGAAGGGCGTTTACACATGTTTCCATTTTGCAGAATTTCAATATTTCATTAATTTATCTAAAACGCGCCCTGGTCAGGGTCGTTTGTTCAAGATTTGACGACTGCAGACGCAGGCGTCTTATTATTTACATATTTGACAGAATGTAAATAATTTTCAGGATTTATCCAAAACACGCCCTTGGCAGGGGCGTTACTCATTAATTCAATTTTTACAGAATATATATTTTCAGAATTTTTAACATATATGCACCCTAGGAAGGGGCGTTTCTTTTCAATTTACGCCCTATGGTGGGGCGTTAACATGTGGAAAACGACTTGGTCCAGGTCGTTACTTAAAGTTTCCGCAGGAAATTTTAAGGGCAGTAATAATTTCAGGATAATAGAATTCATGGAGAACGAATGTATGGTCATGACAATAAAATTAACAGGTTTGAAGACATATGATCATGCATTATTGTAGAATCATGATTTCATAGATAATCAATTCTTAACATGGGTGATTAATGATTAAATAAAATTAACGTCTGTGTACAGGGCGTCAAATCTAAAATTGACGACCTGATCAAGGTCGTTTCTTTACAAGTAGCGCCCTTGTTTGGGTCGCGTATTTCAAAATCATGCCCTTGGTAAGGACGTTCCTTTCAAAAATTCAACAGAAACGTTTAAAACTTAGGAAAACTATATGCAGGTGTATGCTCATATGATTTCACTACGATTCTTATATACTTTGGGCTACATACTTGAGAAAATCCTACCTTTTAGTGACTTTGATGAAGAAACGTGAAAGACTTTGATAGAACTGATGCTTGGTTTGGAACAGAGTCTTCCGGAAACAGAGGAAGATGATGAAGATGAAGAATCCCTCGTTCTTCAGGAATATAAAGAGCTCCCCACGTTACAGGCAACCCTGTAATTGAAGAAGATGAGGAAGCATTAGAATCTTCCTGCTTCGGTTTGAAGGAAATAGTAAGAAGAACGAACCTCTTCTTTCAGCAGCACGGCAGATCAAATCGTCAAATAGCGATCTGGGCCGATCAGGAGGGTAATTATAGGATTTTGGGGGTCCTATTAGGGTTAGAGTTTGATTGGAAGTAATGCTTCCAATATAGAGTCCTTACCCTAGAAGACACTTACTAGATTAGCATAATCCTTCCCTGGATAAGCTCCTGGGTCGAACGGTTCACGAATGGAATTAACGACTTTGGTCAGGTCGTCGATTCTTGAATTGACGACCTGCTTTAGGTCGTTTCTTAATAAGCACCTTGTGTAAGGGTGTTCTTTTCTTTAAAACACGCCCAAGATTGGGGCGTTTCTTGGCCTTACCCTTTTTTGACGTTGGAATTTGACGCCGTGTGGTGAGGGCGTCCTTTCTTCAATTTGCGCCTTATATAGAGGCGTTTATTGTTGAAGTAGCGCCTTGAGTCAAGGCGTTATTTCATTTCACTCTATTATTTGTTCATTCGTATATATAATATATACTTTCCTTCTATTTCTAGGTAGATATATATATATATACATATTTACTGGTTTATGTTATTTACTTATGTGTATATATATATATATATATATTTTGCCTATATGGAATAAAATGTGTTAAAAAGCCCATTAATTGCTTGGGTTGAGTTTGGGCTAATGGAGCTTAGCATTAACTTAAATGTTTTTAAGGTTAATTGTTAATCCTTTATCAAGGCCTAATAATTTTATTTATAACTAGTTATTTCTATTTGGTCCTTTTTACACAAGTTTACTTTGTTTGGAAGTCTTATTTGCTTATTTGTTAAAACCTTACACATACGACTTATATCTTTTAATAATTTGCATGTATTTCCGTATATGCATAAATAAGGTTCTTAAGACTATCATAATTTTCCCTCTAAGGTTCTATACCTCATTGATTTGGTGTGGCTAGTTCGCACATACATTGAGATCTTAGTAATCTTCCATTTAGAGATTTTATTGCTCATAAGTTCTTTAACTTTTATTAGTCCTTGTCCTAGGTATCAGAGGCAGGTTCGATCTGAGCAACCCCTTAGGAATATCACTTGACCAAGTATTTATTTGAATAAACTTTAATCATTAAACATTATATACTTATGTATATATTTTATTCCTATTCCAAAATTATCGGGCGTTACAGTAAGTGTACTACCTGTTGCATTGAAGATGTCATGTTGGTTGAAGGTTTAGCATATAACTTACTTAGCATCAGCCAGCTATGTGATAAAGGATATAAAGTTCTTTTTGACTCTCAACGATGTAATGTTTTTGAACCTGATTCCAAAATTGTTAAATTTTCTAGTAAAAGAATAAGAAATAGTTACATGATAGACTTAGATGACATACACCATTCTAACCTATGCCTCACTGCTAGCAAAGAAGATTTAACTTTCTTATGGCATCGTAGGTTAGGCCATGCTAGTTACACAGTTTTACATAAATTAAATAAGCACAGCATGGTTAGAGGACTTCCTGAAGTTTCTTTTAAGAAAGAAAATAAACTCTGTGATGCATGTACTCAGTCCAAGTTAACTAGGAAGTCATTCAAATCTAGAACAGAAAATCTGTCATCTAAACCATATGAGCTGATACACATGTACCTTTTTGGGCCAACCAGGTCTGTCGGCTTATCAGGGAGGAGGTATGGATTTGTCATGGTAGATGACTTCTCTAGGTACACCTGGGTATACTTCTTGTCACAGAAAAGTGATGCATTCACAGAATTTCAGGAGTTCTATCTTAAGATAAACCAGAAAATTGAAAACATTTTAACTGATCATAGAGGTGAGTTTGAAAACTCACAGTTTGAGGATTTCTGCAGGACAAATGGAATTCATCACAAGTTCTCCTCACCAAGGACACCCGAGCAGAATGGAGTTGTATAGAGGAGAAACAGAACCCTAGTGGAGATGGGTCGAACAGTCTTGGTTGAAGGTGATCTGCCAAGGAAGTTCTGGGCTGAAGCTGTAAATACTGCCTGTTATGTAATTAACAGAGCTATGGTAAGACCTTCTACCCAGAAAACACCTTATGAGATCATAAAGGGTAAGAAACCTTCAATTGCTCATTTCAAAGTTTTTGGTTGCAAATGCTTTATTCATATAAATGATAAAAGAGACCTTGATAAATTTGAACCTAAAGGTGAACCATGAATTTTTCTTGGTTACTCTGAAAACACCCGAGCATATAGAGTGTATAATCAAAATTCCAAATCTGTTGAAGAATCTCCACATATTGTCTTTGATGAATCTTTGACAAAGACTAATATTGGTCAATGCAGGAATGAAGACAATGGTGATATTCTGAAAGAAGGGAACCCTGCAGACAAATCCAAAGATGAGGAAGAAAATGAAGAGCTTAATGGAGAAGAGCCTACAGGTCAGGGGGAGGTAAGTGAAAATCATGATGATCCAATTGTCAACATTAGATATCTAAAAGATCATCCTATAGATAATGTGATTGGCAAATTGCATGACCCTCCTAGGACTAGAGGCCATTTAAGAATTCAAAATGAATTGAATGCATATGCTTTTGTTTCACATGTAGAACCCAAGTCCATTGACTATGCTCTCAAGGATGTGCATTGGACTAATGCCATGCATGAGGAGCTCAATCAATTTCATAGGAATAATGTGTGGCACTTGGTTCTACCTCCTGATCATGAGACAGTCATAGGGACTAAATGGGTCTTCAGAAATAAAACTGATGAATTAGGGAATGTGGTTAAGAATAAGGCCAGACTTGTAGCTCAGGGGTATAACAAGGAATTTGGAACAGACTTTGAATAATCTTTTACCCCTGTAGCCAGGTTAGAAGCAATCAGAATTTTATTGGCTTATGCATGTTCTCAGGAATAAATCTCCAGCAGATGGATGTAAAATCTACTTTTCTGAATGGGAAAATCAGTGAGGATGTCTATGTAAGGCAACCTCCTGACTTTGAATGTTTAGACTTCCCCAATCATGTGTATAAACTTAGTAAAGCTCTCTATGGTCTTAAGCAAACTCCTAGAGCTTGGTATGACAGGTTGAGCAAATTTCTCACAGATAAGAACTTCACAAGAGGAGTAGTTGATCAAACTTTATTCACTAAGGTAAGTCATCCAGATATACTTATTGTTCAAATTTATGTGGATGACATAGTTTTTGGGTCAACTAACCCCAAACTGTGTGAGGAGTTTTCTAAAATTATGACTAATGAATTTGAAATGAGCTCAATGGGCGAGCTCAAATTATTTCTTGGACTGCAGGTTACATAGTCAAAGGATGGAACCTTCATCACTCAGTCCAAGTACATAAGGGATTTACTGAAGAAATACAAGATGGACAACCTCAAAGAAATAGCTGCTCCAATGGGTACCTCGACCAGCTTAGATACAGATCCTCAAGATAATCCAGTGGACCAAAAGCTATATAGAGGTATGATCGGATCCCTTTTACATCTTACAGCATCTAGGCCTGATATTAAATTTGCAGTGTGTCTATGTTCTAGATTTCAGGCTAGTCCTAAAGAGTCACACCTTAAATCTGTGAAAAGGATTTTTAGGTATCTACTAGGCACCCAAGAGCTTGGTCTATGGTATCCTGCCAAGTGTGAGTTAGAAATCCTAGCCTACACTGATGCAGACTATGCTGGGTGTCGAGTAGAGAGAAAAAGTACTAGGGGCTACTGTCAATTCCTTGGTGGCTGTCTAGTATCTTGGGCATCTAAGAAGCAACACACTGTAGCTTTGTCCATAGCTGAGGCTGAATATGTCGCAGCTGGTAACTGTGCAGCCCAAGTACTTTGGATCAAGCACCAACTGGCTGATTATCAAATAAAACTGGAATGTATTCTAATTTTGTGTGATAATACTAGTGCTATATGTTTAGCTAAAAATCATGTTCATCATTCTAGGACTAAGCATATTGAGATCAAACACCATTTTCTTAGAGATGCTGTCAATAAAAAAGAAATTGAATTGAATTTCATTGAAACAGAAAAACAAATTGCTGATATCTTTACTAAGCCACTAGGGAATGAAAGGTTCAATTTTCTTAGAAGAGAACTTGGCTTGTGTAAATTTCAACATGATGAATAAACTCTCATGTGGTTTGAATAAACTCTGTGATTGTTGAATGTTGCACCAGACCATACATGCATAACATTCATATCTTTCATGACATATTAATTGGCATCACACTCATGATCCTCATTGCATATCATTCAGCCATGACTATGTCTAAGCTCTCTCCTCTAAAAACTTTCCATTCATTTGCAAAACCACATGTATATAGACAGGGGGAGTATTGTTTGAAATTCAAAGTGGTCATCAACTTTATTAAAATTCAAATTCTTTGACCCTGAATGAGTTGAGTCTGACAATATGGCAATCTGTTAGTCTATTCTAATTCTTAAGCAATAGAAAACAGACCGCTTCCTTTATAAGAATTTTAATTACTTAGAGACTGACTTAATGGTTTAAATTTTATAAACTTCAGAGTTTAAAGATTGCAATCAGTAAATAAGAATGCTGATAATTGATAAAGCCTCAACCCTCATTTCATTACATGTCAGACAAAGTCAACCGTATCTGAAATCTGAAATCTCACCTGAAATCCTGTTAGAGAAGGCTAAGTATATGTATTGTCCTTAAACAAGTCATTCTGAATCAAATAAAGGACAGTTAAGAAAATGTTGAAAATCTTAAAAAATATTTGAAAAATAAATATTGGCAGAGCAATGACTGGTAAAACACTGAGAAACTGAGTGATCCATCAAAGAAATGGATAATACTTAAGTCATGAGGTGTATCAGTTATCTCTGTATAAAAATGATCAAAATAGTAAGGTGGTTTCACTGAGTACCTGGGGGTAACTGGCGTCTGATAAACGTATACCCTCACACAAAAAGGTGTAAATCAACTTTATTGAAATTGATCATAGGCAGAATGGTTCATTATGTTGAGTATCTAGGGGTACTGGCGTCTGATAAACGTGTACCCTTACGTAAAAAGACAAATGATACTTGAATGCCCTTAATGAAATAAAATTGAAAATGCTGCTCCTTCAAAAGAAAATTCAGATATGTCAAACTGTTTAATTTCAATACATGACCTGATATCTCCTAACAATTTTTACTGAGTCTAAGAAAGTAAGATATTTTTGAAACTGAATCTCGCATGCTCAAATGTGATTTTGATTTATTGCTATTATCATGCACAGAAAACTTATCCAATGATTATAGTGCATGAACTCTAAATTCTATAACCTTTAAACCAGAACTCTATCTGAAAGCAGTTTCTAAATTCATATGACTAAAGACTCTGTGCTTTAGTATGCTTATTCCTGAACTATTTGTTCAGAATGCCAGTCAGATGATTTCTCTTGTTCCTTCCCTTGTAATTTCTTTCCCTCTTCTTTGTTGATGGCAAAGGGGGAGAATCTATTGTCTCTATTGTCTGTTTGTTGAATTCCAGGGGGATGGTATACATTGTTATGGCAAAGGGGGAGATCTTGTTAGAACTTGCATTGGTCATTTCATCTCATAGCATGCATTCGGAGTCAGTGTAACTCATAGTGTTGCCATCATCAAAAAGGGGGAGATTGTTGTGCCCCTGTAGTTTTGATGATATGTAATTTTGATGATAGCAAATATTATGAGTCACAAGTCTATACAGTCTATACTTCCATGCATCATCACTCCCAGCATAGTCTGGACAGAAGTGGGTCGACCGCCCTTCCAGATGGGTCGACCCCCCAGATTCGCATGTCTGTACATTGCATGTGTCGCAGACATAGCAAGTCTGTACATTGCTCTCAAGTGCATTAAGCTGTCTCACGCATATACATAGTCTGTACACTCATTGCCAGCATGTCTGTACATCACCTTCGGCATGGCAAAGTCTATACATTGCTGCATTGCTCGCACAGGCAATGTCTATACATCATGTTGCAAGCACGCATTCAAGTCTGTACAGCCTGTGAGGTCCGTCTCAAGTGGACTTGAAGTCTATACATTGGACCGTCTTACTTAGCGTCTTTGTGCATGTCAGACACTCGCAAGTCTGCACATTGTGGCACGCAGAGTCTGCACAATGCTTTGTCAGCAAGTCTGCACATTGCTATAGCACGCATTCAAAGTCTAGACAGTCATGAGCAAGTCTATACATCATGTTGCATGCACGCATTCAAGTCTGTACATCGCATAGCATGCACGCATGTCCATAGTCTGTACACTGTATTGCACGAGCTGAAGTTTATACATTGTCTTGTTGCACGCACTTGAAGTCTGTACATTGTCCACTTACAGCATTAGCACAAGTCTGTACAGCCTGTGTGCTTCATAACGTCAAGTCTATACATGCTCCGTCTTACTTAGCGTCTCATGCTAAGTCTGTCAGCACACACAAGTCTATACATTCTTGGCAGTTCAGCGTCTCATGCAGTGTCTCATGCAAGTCTATACATTCTTGGCAGTTCAGCGTCTCATGCAGTTTCTCATGCAAGTCTATACATCGTCTGTCAGCACTTACAAGTCAATACAGCTTACAAGTCTATACACTCGCATGATAGCCAGTCTGCTCAAGTCTATACACTCGCATGCTAGCCAGTCTGCTCAAGTATATACACTCGCATTCTAGCCAGTCTGCTCAAGTATATACACTCGCATGCTAGCTAGTCTGCACATTGTCACAAGTCTATACATCCATTTGTAATGTTCATACTTTGCTTGATGCATTCTACATTACACACTTCAAAGCCTGTATATCATTGTGCATACTTTGCTTGATACAGTCTGCATTACACCTATTCAAGTCTATACATTCAGTCTTCTATAGAACATGAAAGTCGATGCATGCTCACACATGTTGCATGAATGAAGTCTGTACAAGCTGTTAGTCTTAAACTGATAACTCTATCTATTTGACTGACAGGTACTCTTCGTGAAGCTTAATGAAGGCACATGATCCGAGGATAATGGGAGTACCAGGATCATGACATGTATATTGAAGCAATCCTGAGATGCTGCCACGTGACCAAATGATTGGGCGGGAAATGTGGAAGCCACACGCCCTCTTGCTTGCTGCTGCTATAAAAGGAAGTCTTCTTCCTCAGATAAAGCTTGATCGAAGCAGAAGAGCAAAGAGTGAACTTCAGCCTGCACGATCCACATAGAAGAAAAGCAGAGAGGCACCGAGAGCAGAGAAGAAAAAGAGATAGAAGAGAAAAGCAGAGAAGAAAAAGAGAGAGAAGAGAAGATTGAGAGAGAGGAGTTGAGAGATCTTGTCTGAATGTTCCTCAGTCTCTTGGTTCAAATACCAGAGCTGAGTTTGCTCATTGCGAGCTATATTCCCTTCTGGGTTTTCATGTTTTCGTCTATTTCTATTTTTGTTTTCTGAACTCTTGTTTTCAAGCTGTGTGCCAGCGTTTGCAGTGGAGGATTCCACTGGACGGGTCAAGCTGTAAACCCCAGCAGTTGCAGAGGTGCATCCTCTGGACAGGTTAAGCTGTAATTCCTCAGCGGGCGAGACTCAGTCTCGGACAGCATGCTGTGAAGCTCAGCAGTCTGTAGGCAAGCTGTGAAGCCCAGCTGTTCAAGCTGTGAGTCAGCGGAATCCACACTCTAGTTGGAGTGTGGGGTGGACGTAGATCTCTGGATTGAGATCGAACCACCTTAAAATTGCTGTCTACTGTGCGATTGCTTGTGGATCTTGTGATTTCATTGTGCTCCTTCATTTGTTCAACAGCTGCTCGTTTTAATTTCGCATTAGAGCCCTATATTGGTTTTAATTTAGGTAATCGATATATTCACCCCCCTCTAGATCCACTCTCCGTGGTAATAGAGTGCTTCCATCTAACATAACAACCGCCACACCCAGTGAAACTCGCTTTAGTGAAACCGACTTAACTAGTTAAACAGAGCTTGGCGGTCACACAAAGGGCTGCCAAGGACACCATGCGGTCGGCGCTAGGACCGCTAGCCCGAACCGACTTAAAACCATTGAACCGACATAGATGAAGCGTAGCGGTCGTCTCACAGACCGCCACAGCCAGCTTTGCAGTCTATCGTACGACCGCTTAGCCAGCGAACCAACCTAGCCAAAACAACACGGAAAGTCGCGATCCTGCCTGGGCCGCTACACAGAGCTTAGCGGTCCTCCAATGGGCCGCAAGCCAACAAAAAATGGTCTATCGCACGACCGCTAAGACCTAAACCGACAAACCCCATAGCCTAGCGGTCTCCAATGGACCGCCAGACGACCCCTTGCGGTCTCTGAAAGGACCACCAAGGCGTTACGCCGAGAAAACTAGGAGAATGGCCAAATCCGGCCTTTCCACGCCCCGTTCGCCCTAAAACGAAGGGGAAACAACTCTAACAACCATATAAGCATTCCACAGTCTGGAAGGGATCCAAACCACGCATAAATGATAAGAAATAGGTGATTCCCATGAATCGACCCAAAATGAGTCTCGTGGATAGTCGGGCTCATATCGACTCCGATTCTCGACCAAACGTAGTGAAACTGGCGGGAATGGATTCCCAACATGCCAGGGATTCGAATGAAACTAACTAAGCTGAAAACCATCGCCGAGAAAGGTGAACTCGTCTCACACCCCCCGCAGCATGCTTTCACCTAAACGCGGTAAAACCCGCTCATTCTCGCACGGATTAGCTCGAAATCATGAGGAAATGTAGAACAGGAGCAAGGCATCCATCTCCCTACCTCCACCGAAGTTCTAGTCCACCGAAGCGACTAAACCACACTGAAAACCATCGCACGAACAAAACCACGCTGGCTTTGAATCCACCGAGGGATCGCGCCAACGCCACGCTCCATCCTACACACCAGCACGCTCTACGACAATTCCACGACGTCCCTGCCTCGCCCACCTGGCCACGGTCGCACGCCCCGCGCAGAGAGAAGAAGAGAGGAGAGAGAATGAGAATGAGAGAAGTGACGGTAGTGAGGAGAGAGGAAGGAGAGAGAAAGGTTAAAAGAAATAGAAAATAAGAATTTCTTAATTTTCGTAAAATCCAATTTTTAGCCTAAAAAGTCACTAATTTAGAAAAATATTAAAAAATAGTCTAAATGATCCTTGGAAGGAGCACAACGCAACTGTAGCATCCTCGAGTCGATGAACTCAATAATAAAATCACCAAAGGGTTCCGTAACTTGTACAAGAGAAAAATCCATGTGGATCGTAAAACATAACTCAGGACCCACAAAAGTGATCCAAAAGCTCTCTGATAAAGATCCGAAAGACTCAGGGTATTATAGCCTTCCCTCCTTAGGAAATTTCATCCTCGAAATTAAAGGAGCTAACAAGAAGAAGTGGGGAAGAACAAACCCAAACACTGGCTACGCTCTCCACGCATCAGCCAAACCTCAAACACGAAACACGATAACATAATTCTCGAAAAACACAATTCATAGGGACACTGCTAGACCATAATCACAAGCACACGCTCTGGATCTTAAGGCAAATCAATCCACAAAACGAACACGGCACACAGGTGAACACAAGTCCGACACCTCCGAAACAAGGCAACATTGCTTACGTCTCACAGGGAAAGGAGACACGACCCATGCCACGAAAACAGCTATCGATAAAACAAACGGCAGACACAACAAACATCAGCTTAAACAAGGAAAGATAGTCCTTTCAGTTGACAACTCCAAATCATCGACTTCCGTGCCATGAACAACAATGAAACCTGGCACACAGAACGCCAACAACAACACTGGACCACAAGCACAATCAAATCAGTCCTCACTCAGACATTACATCTGATTCGAGTCGCATGCCAACTCTACCATAACAGAAGAGTACAGCAAAACCAAGCGACAAGACCTCGGTCCACACAATGCCAAATCAGACTCACAGGAAATTCCTCCCAAGCTGAACACAACCACTAACGAACAACAACAACAACACTCGCAGAATCCCAACTCCGTTCTCAACACAGAACCACGGGACACAACTGCAAGCTGGGTCACATCAAAGCACAATTACAGCTGAACACACGGCTAAGATATACAAGCCATGCTGCGAGTAGCTCACCAACAAGGACCCACAACAACAACAACAATAATCTCGGAGAAAGCACCTCAAGGACCACGATTACGTCTCGAGAGCACCACATCCAAGAAAAATACAGAGAAACAAAGGGTACTCGACCAGCATAATCGTCGACACATTCCCCAATTCTCATAAATGCCAGAGCCAATAACCAGGATTTCTCTGAATAACGGCACAATAATTCACAACATCCAGGCACACTTAACCAAGATGAAGTCACATCGAGGAAAATAATCCTCTCGATTGGCCAGAATCTTCCAACTTCACGATCCTGATCCATGGGTGACCAGCCCACACGCTTCCGCTGCGCACTCATACAACGCACACAGGCATCAGAAACAACTTGGTATCCACATCTCAGCACACACTCGGTGCCATCGCAATTCATGAAACTATAATATAACACGTCACGAGTACCGATCCTGCTTATAACCGATCACAAGTCGCCTAAGTGCAACCTGATAAGAGCACCAGCTTCAGCACAAAGCACAAAGAACACCTGTCTCAGCTTATCCTTACGTTCTGAAACAATTATTGAACCTTCACAGCATAACAGCCGCCTGACACGGCATGTTGAACATGGTGCACAACGGCTCCTAACACACAAACTGGGTCCAAAGCCAAGCAACCGTTGAACAAAGAGCAGATCAGGCGCAGAACTAACACTGTCCACACTTAAGTAGACACAGGACAAAGGCTTCTCCAAGACAGCACCTCCAAGGCTTACCTCGAAAAGATGCCACCAAACAAGATGGGAAGAATCAAGCTTGACCAACAGTAGCTCACCAGGAAGGAAAATCCTAGGTTCGCCCGAGCATTCTCTCAATCAAGGCATCTAATCGACCACCTCAACACAAGCTAAACAGCTCAGTGGCTAAACAAACCTCAAGATGGGATGACCCAAACAACATAAGAATGTGCACGGCCGTCACACCAACTATAAAGTCACCAAGCACCTGCACAAGCCACGGAAAAATCTCAAATAGTGCATTACAGATTCATGCCTACTTGCGAAATTTGCCAAGTACAGCATAACCGAGATAACCACCATGGCAAAAAGAAGAACACTCCGTCACATCCTAACGAGAGCAAACCCATCTCACACAGTGCCAACACAGCACGCACAAGACCACACGTGAAAGCAAAGCGATAAACAATCGTAAAACCTACGCCAACTATCGACTATACTGGACCTTAAGGACTCTGAGAACTGTAATATCTTGAATTCCCATGTACTTTCACACAACACAGCTCTGATACCACCTGTGATGACCCAGACTCCGGATACTGGGTAAACCCGATACCACTTGGAACCTGCGAGGCCTCCCAAGAGCGATAAAGCTCCGAAGGGATAAAAAGGAGTGTGTGGAGTACATTGAAGTTCCAAATAAAGTAGTAAGTAATTAATATTTCAATGATCAGGATTGCTAAAGTAGCAGAAATAAAATTACTTTTTCAATTAACAATTTAAATTAACAGAGTCTAGTCCAAATAAAGACAAGTACAGTCCAACAGAAAAGATAATGTACTCTCAAGTCGGGGGAAGCCCGACACTGGCAATGCTGGGAACTATGAACAGACGCACCGCGTCTCGAACCACGAGGAAGATGAATGACCACACCCGAAAAGTAGGTGGAAACAACGCAGTAACACACAAGACAACAACACTAAATAGTAAAGCAAGAGCAGAAGTAATAGTAGTGCTAAGCTATAATAGTAAAGCTGTAAAAGCATGAGTAAGAATAGCTAAAAGAAAGAGTAAAGCCGTACCGAACAGAAACACGGCTGCCGAACGAATCTCGGCTCTCTAAGCTACTCCAAACAGCAACAGAAAGGTGAACCCCGATCTCACAAAGTCGGGCATTACCGATCTGTCGACAAAGCACTAGCTCCAAAGCGAAAGCCTATAAGAACAGGCAAAAGCCCTAAAAAAGACCTACACAATCAAGAAACACTAACTGACCTCGGGTGAAGCCAAGAACAGACTACCCGCGAAAAGTCACGAAGCACGAGAGTCATGCGTCATGTGCCAGAAGTACCTCCTCACTAGAAGAACATCCAGATGCATCTACTTACGTCTTACACTTTGCCACAAGTATCTCCCACACACCGAGAATGGCGGTAATTGAGACACTCATAGACCCAAGTACAAGGAACAACAGTAACGAGTGACTAGTCAGGGTCACGCCCATCGACGCTCATCTAAACGCCTCTGACAACGTGTGCACAGACAAGCTCAATGCCTTGAGCCAGGCCTCTAGCTAGTTTCCCCCCCAGTAGGATGCTACTGAAAAGTAAAGGGGCCCACGGAAACTAGCCTAAAAATCATATATCAGGAACTACCTCGCCACCACTCCCAGGTGGGCCGACACACAGGAAAGTGTCGTCAGGCTATGACTAGTGGAGGCTCACTAGACAAAGAGACTCCAAAACATCAGTACTGAAGTACGGACATGCTAAGCATGCACTGTCGCACGTACTACAAAGTACCAAGCGCAAGACACAAAGTAGCACACTAGGATGCCACCCGACTCAAGATAATGACTAGACCTGCTGACACAATGATCCTTGAGTCACAAGACTCGAGTTAAGATCGTCATATAACTGGTAACATGCCGCCAATCAGCCTAGTCCCTTAGCCAAATCACACTCAAACACTTATAAAGGGGAAATGGTACAAGACAGCCAGATCCACAAATCCACCTGACATGAATCACGGAGACATGAGAGATCACCAAGATCCTCAAACATGTGGACACGTAAGCCGAGGTAAGATAGTACCTCAAGGTGTGTAAAACTATGTCTCGATCCATACAGGACAGACGAGACATTCACGAGGTCATATGTCAACCACTGGATCTCACCGGGTTGACCAGAAACCAATAATGACTCTGAAGTAGTACGGAACACTACTCGATATAATGGCACTCTTGGCCACCCCACAACATGGTCACAGCCCTCATAGGACGTCCAAGACATCCACGGGACAACGGGCATACCATAAGGTCAAGCCAAGATGATTTGAGGCCAAAATAAAGGAAAACAGAACTCTAGGAAAGAAACGGTCATCCACCTGACCGCTA
Source organism: Amorphophallus konjac (assembly GCA_022559845.1). Taxonomy (NCBI): domain Eukaryota; kingdom Viridiplantae; phylum Streptophyta; class Magnoliopsida; order Alismatales; family Araceae; genus Amorphophallus; species Amorphophallus konjac. The sequence goes on along the minus strand of CM040120.1, from coordinate 316,215,129 downwards.
GGCAAACCAAGCGGTCAGCCAAAGGGCCGCTACCCTCACATAGAGAACACAGACACTAGCGGTCAAGACCATGGCCGCATTATGTCAAAAATGGTCTATACATGGACCATCTCACTGAGTGTGGCGGTCAAGAACATGGCCGCGACACTCAGAGACTCAAAATGAACACAACTACAGAAGCATAGGGGCATGCGATCTACCTCAGGGCCACAAGGGGGACCCTAGCGGTCACGTCATAGACCGCCACGCCCAGTCAAACTCCCTACAGTAAAACTGACTTAACTGGTCAAACAGAGCTTGGCGGTCACCCAAAGGGCCGCCAAGGACACCATGCAGTCGGCACTAGGACCGCTAGCCCGAACTGACTTAAAACCATTGAACCGACATAGACGAAGCGCAGCGATCGTCTCACAGATCGCCACAGCCAGCTTTGTGGTCTATCGTACGACAGCTTAGCCAGCGAACCGACCTAGCCAAAACAACACGGAAAGTAGTGGTCCTGCCTAGGCCGCTACACAGAGCTTAGCGGTCCTCCAATGGGCCGCAAGCCAACAAAAATCGGTCTATCGCATGACCGCTAAGACCTGAACCAACATAACATGAAACCAACAAACCCCATAGCCTAGCGGTCTCCAATGGACCGCCAGACGACCCCTTGCGGTATCTGAAAGGACTGCCAAGGCGTTACGGCGAGAAAACTAGGGGAATGGCCAAATCTGGCTTTTCCACGCCCATTTCGCCCTAAAATGAAGGGGAAACAATCCTAACGACCATATAAGCCTTCCACAGTCCGGAATGGATCCAAACCATGCATAAATGACAAGAAATAGGTGATTCCCATGAATCGACCCAAAATGAGTCACGGGGATAGTCGGGCTCATACCGAGTCCGATTCTCGACCAAACGTAATGAAACTAGCGAGAATGGATTCCCAACATGCCAGGGGTTCGAATGAAACTAACTAAGCTAAAAATCATCACCGAGAAAGGCAAACTCGTCTCATACCCCCCGAAGCATCCTTTCACCCAAACACAGTAAAACCTGCTCATTCTCGCACGGATTAGCTTGAAATCGTGAGGAAACGTAGAACAGGAGTAGGGCATCCATATCCTTACCTCCACCGATGTTCTAGTGCGTCGAAGTGTCTAAACCACGCCGAAAATCATCACACGAACCAAACCACGCCTGCTTTGAATCCAACGAGGGATCACGCCAACATCACGCTCCATCCTTCACACCAGCACGCTCCACGATAACTCCACGACGTCCCTGCCTCGCCTACCTCGCCACGGTCGCACGCCCCGTGGAGAGAGGGGAAGAGAGGAGAGAGAACGAGAAGGAGAGAAGTGACGATGGTGAGGAGAGAGGAAGGAGAGAGAAAGGTTAAAAGAAATAGAAAATAAGAATTTCTCAATTTTTGTAAAATCTGATTTTTATCTTGAAAATTCAGTAATTCAAAAAAATACGAAAAAATAGTCTAAACGATCCTCGGAAGGAGCACAACGTAACTGTAGCGTCCTCGAGTCGATGAACTCAATAATAAACTCACCATAGGGTTCCGTAACTTGTACGAGAGAAAAATCCACGTGGATCGTAAAATACAACTCAGGACCCACAAAAGCGATCCGTAAGCTCTCCGATAAAGATCCGAAAGACTCAGGATATTACATCCCTTGACCAAGTCAAAGGCAGCCGCCATCCTTTTTCATGAAAGAGGAGATAAAGGAATGATCTACCTTGATTTAAATTGGAGAGAAATTCTAGGAGAGAAAATAGGAGGAGGATCTCCACTTAACTAGGTAACTCAAGGGGGGCACCCAAAACCCTATGCCAAGGGGGGTGGCCCTCTCCTCTCTCCCAATCCTTCATCTTATTCTCCTTCAATCTCAGCCCTCCATCTCTGTCCAACCCAATCTCCACCCTCTATTTGGCCCATTTCCCCTATAAATAGCCCAATAAAATGGAGAGAAATGAGTTTTTTGGGCATATTACTTTTCCTTTGGCTAGAATAATTTCCCTCTCTCTTCCTCATTGACCCTAATGTGCCCCCCTTCTTATTCCTCTTCACCTTCTTCTTCATCCTCACCCTAACCCTAGTTCGCCCTCTCTTCTCTCCTTATTCAAGCCCTAGTGCGCCCCCCTCTTCCTCCTTCTTCTCCTCTCCCTTCACATAGATAGATCGCCTATCTCCCTCTCCCACTTCTTCCACCTCTTGCCATCACCATTCTCATTTCTAAGCACTCCATTAACTAGCCCTCACTTCTCCACACATCCCTCTCCTTTTCTCTCCTAGATCTCTCCTCTACAATCTCCCTTTCACGACTGTGTTCATTCCATGGCGGGGTTGTGATCCAATGCTCGGCGGCATGGACAACGGCATCCTCTTTCATATCCCATTGGCGGATCTTCTTCTTTGGTCCTCTCATGGCGGTGTTCTCCCTCAAGGTGGGGTGATCCTCTCCTAGGCTCGACAAGGAGGAGACGACGACATTCTTCACACTCCGGCTTTATTTCTTTCCCTTTTCTCTTAGTTTACTTTGGTTGTAATTCTCATAGACTTTGCAATTTTCATCTTAGCAATAAATTCATTTGTGCAATTGCCTCTTTTTCTCTTTCTCTCTCTATCTCTTCCAATTTTTCTCTTCTTCAACCCTCCAAATTTCTTTTGTTAGATTTAATTTCATGCAAATTTGATTTCACTTTTCAAAAACTCACTCAAATTTTGGTCTAAAAAATACATGTTTTTCCAACCTTAAAAGGATGTTTCGTCCTCGTGGGATCGACCCGTATTCATCACCTCATACTTAATTTAAAATTCTCTTGTGAGTGAGTGCAGTAATATTTTAAAATTGAGCACGGTACTTTTAACGACGAGTCACCTCGTACATCAATTTTTGCCGGGGAGGATTGATTTTTTTTAAGTTAGAATTTCTTGTGTTCCATTTGTATATATTAAAACTAACTCATTTTCTTTTTATTTTTGCAGGAAAAGAATCTAAAACTTAGACCTGAAAAATCTCGTTAAATCAAGTGTTGCAGGAAGCATCGCTGGAGGGGCTAAAATCTGCCACCAAAAGGAGTAGAAATCAGATAATCAGGAAAATCTAGAAAAAAGAAGCGTTGCTACAGGTCTAAATTTGAAGGTAAAAGTTCTGTTATGAAAATTACAAACATTAGAAAAACAATTCCTAAAAATATTAAAAAATTAAAAATCTCAGAAAAAGGTAGTTTTAGGCCTTATTTTCCTAGTAGATTTGCATGCTATTTAGTGCTTTTAGTGGCAAGTTTCTATGTTAATAAGCATTTATAGTTATCCTTCTTTGCAAAAAAAATCAAAAAATTTCAGAAAAATTTCAGAAAAAAAATTAGAAAGTCAGAAAAGCCAAAAAATAGCCTTTGCTTTCTTCTTAAAATTGCTTGCTAAGTAGGCACTTTTGTGGCTAGTTGTGTTGTTAAAAAGCATTCATATCCATCTTCTTAAAAAAAAATTCTTTTTTGGTAATTAATGGTATGTATTAAGAGTGAAAAAAAGCTGTACATCAAAGACATATTGCCTATACTTGAGTATAGTCAAGCAGCTATGAATAGTCAAGCAACTATGAACGATAGAAAAATTGCCAACTCAGGACCACACATTTTGTGGACTCAGAGTTAAAAAGCTTAATGCAAGTTGAAATTAAATCTTTTGAATATGGTTTCTTCCCTCTGCTCAGCCCATGGAACTCCATACAACTTCTAGAATCTTCAAGGATCTGGATAAGGAGCTTCATTTTTGAGGTAGTAATGTGTTCAAATATTCTAGCACACCGCTCCTTCCAGATTTTCCAAATAGTGATTCGTAGCAAGATTCTAGCAAATTTCACCATTGGACGAGTGCCTGGGAATTGAATTTTTAGTTACCGAAGCTCATGGCCCAGGCCAATTTTTGGTGGTCTGTGGAGATCAAACCGAATCAAAATATGTTTCCACACCCATTGGGTGTATGAACATTCAAAGAAGAGATGGTGTTGAGATTCATTGGCCTTCCTGCATATGACACATACTAGGCAGGTGGAAGCCCTTTCTTTGAAGATTTTCAGCAGTGGCCAGTTAATTAAGTACTGCTAGCCAAGTGCAGTGAGATGCCATTTGACTAGTAGGGTTCTTCCAAACCCACTCATGGTAGGCAAATGAGGGGCCTTTTTGTCGGAGTACTTCCCAAATCTGGCTAGCAATTTTGACTTGCTCATTGTGGATCCATTTGATAACATCTCTGCCCCCATTGTGAATTTCGACTTCGTTTACAAGGCTCCACAGATCTGCCATTTCCATGAAAAAAATTAAATAAATTCTCATTATAACGCCCGAGAATTTTCTAGGATTAAATATAATGGGCTATTAAAAAGAATTAAAGATTTACTAAATCCATTTAAAGGCATAACAACCAAAGGACTAAGCCCAATTTCAATAGGCCCAAAGAGCCAATTCTACGACCTTTAGGCCCAAGCCCACTTCTATAGACGTAATTAGAGTAATTTGCAGAATTAAATTGGATAAAAAGGTTGATAAAAAGGATAAATGGGAGATATTAAGGAAATCCAAAATTTTGGATTTAACCACCTAAACGCGGTCTATCGCGAGACCGCCTTATCACAATTGTGGTCTCTAGATGACCGCTACTATGCTCCGTGATCGCAAGTTATGGAAGCATGGAAAAATAAGATTTTTCCCATTCCAATCCCTATGGTTTCAAGCTACTTGTCCTAGAAACTTCGTATAGGACACTTACGGATTGATTTGAGTCGAGAATAGGACTCTATGTCGACCTAATCTAGTAACCCTAATTCAAAACCCTATAAATAGACCCAACTTCGACTCATGCGAACCCTAATGTTGGATCGCATTTTTCGAAGATAAGGATACACTATCTCATGTAAATCCTTTTGAAGGTTTTGTTCTCCTTTGTATTGTCTAACACTCCCCCAATTTTCATGCTAGGTGGTCGAGTCTCTAAGGAGCTAGAAGCCCCAGAAGTTACTATTTCGGTGAAGTCTACGTAGGAGACAGTGCGTCCGTCCAAGAAAGAGCAGGAGGTTAGAAGCCCTAAAATAGGTTAGTTCAAGTTCTACCTTTAGAACTTATTATTGTCCTTTGTATCTTCTACCTATTCGCCAAGTTTGGTGACTTTAGGATGAGTGGTTGAAGAGATAGAAGGCCCAGAAGTAGTCGGTTCCACGCAGAACGCGTAGGAGCCATGATCAACTTCCAGTCAGAAATATGATTCATAGGAGCGCTTCCAGAGGTAGGTTATCTCGTGAATGGCTAGAATAATATGTCTGGAGTAAAAGCCCTCTATTTTCACTTATTTTCAAGGAGTATACATGGAGTATTTTATGTTTTTCTATCACTCCGCAATTAGGGATTTCAAAGCATGCATGTCCCCTCACCTTAAGGAAAATTATGATCATTCGAGTTAATTCATGTAAATCTATGCATCTCCATGCATCACTTTTCTTCTATCATGACTTACCTTCATGTTTACTAGAGTCTCCATGTATAGTTTACCCTAGAATAGGCTTTTATTGCTCTATTTTTACTCATCTGGCCAACAGGCTAAAAATGGTCCACCAGTGACTGCTAAACTCCTTCAAGCGGTCCTAGAAAGACCGCTACTGTCAGAAATGGTCCTCCCAAGACCGCGTTAGTTTCCTGTGTTCTGTAATTTGTTAACCCGAAATAGATTGCACAACAGCCCTATTAAACATATATTAAGCCAAGGTAATTAGGTTTTATTCCTGCTTATGATATTGTATTCATAAATGTGGTTATATTAACTATCCATCTTGATAGATTTCATGTTCCTTATGCACTTTGAACCTATTTTTAGCTTATGCTAATTTTATGTCAAAAACATATATTCTTGTACTAATGATCCTATTTTTACATGCTTCATGAACTTGTTTTAAGTGATGTTTTGATCGCTATTTTGCCACTATCCTTTCTCATCTATAGTCTTTTCTTAAGTACATGGTGCGTACCCCGGTGCGTGGCGATTAGATACACTTTTGCACTTATAAGCACACCTCTTGGACTTATGATCCTCTCCGTTGGATATTTCTTCCACTGTATTAGGTGATCTTGTTTCAAGGCCTCCATCAGTCTCCGTGAGCCTGGGATTCCCACTAGGATGCCGAGCTGGTTGTACCCTCAAAACCCAATGGTCTAGAAAGTACATACACTACCAATGTTTTTCTGAGTTCTGGATTGTAGCGGCCCTCAGGCGACTGTTACTGTCAAGTAGCGGTCATCCCGCGACCGCTTCTGTCCAGATTTCATTACTGCGTCGACACCTTCTTTCTTCATGCACCAACTCTATATACATAAACGGTCCAGTCCTGACCACCAAATTCACTTTAGCGGTCATGCCTTGATCACCTCTGTCCAGAAACGGTCCGGTAATGACCGCTTCTACCTAGTTCTTATCTAACCTGAGGTTTGACTCCAGGGTTGATTTTCCTATGTTCATAGATGGTCTGTTAATTATCTAGAACCTAATACCTTGTTCAAAAGCTACCTAATGAATTATGGAAGTTAAGGAATACGTCGTTATGCTGTCGGATTTCTTCCGTAGCATGGCCTTGTGTTTAAATCATCCTTGACCTCAGGATTCCAATTTTTGTGTGTTCTTACCTTGGTATTGTTATCATGAAACTATAGTTGAACTTGTACATTATTAGCCTACTTTATTTCTCATGGAAGTAGCTTGATTTATAACTTTAAGATGCAAGAGCGGGCACGGACAGTGTCCAAAAGCTCGATGCTAGCCCCCTCGGCAAATAGCCGGAAACGTACTATAAACAATGGGGTATGATGCTTACTGGCGTCGCATTGTGTTGGGAGTACTTTTTGTATAAACGAGTGAAAATCACGAGACAATCTTGTGATAATTTACATGCTTGTTAGTACATTCTTGTTCATGACTTTCTAGTGCATAGCCTTTATGGTTATAAAGTACACTCTTATTAATGGAAGGCCACTTTACTTATAAATCTTGCTTGATCATGCTCTATTGTCCACTCATATTCTTCATATCACTAGTATTCATATCTTGTTACTCGGATTTTGTTCGTGTGTTTTATCGCATTTTGTTTACCTTATTCACTAGAGCGAAAATGTAATTACTTAAAGCATGCCTCCATGTTGATGCGAAGATACCTACTGGGCAAGTGTGCTCGTTCTCTACTTTTCCATTCTTTTCAAGAAGTTCAAGTGAGTCGGATTTGGAGTATTCTAGCAACGGGTCTGAGAGTGATGATTGATGGTCGAGAGAAGACTTAGAGTGTCAAGAGTTTAGAGTCATGATGTAATTTTCATTTTATTGTGTCTTACTATGTAATATTCATTTTTCTTGAGTCTAGTAGACCATGAGCCAACTTTATATAATTATAGATCTTTATTATTAATAAAAGTTAGAATTTTGGCCAAATATAGTGTTCTCCATCTTTGTGTTGATGTTATTACGCTCTGATTTTATTGCTAGCTCGAGGCGTATTATCGACTGTTCACGTTCCCCGATATTACTTCCGTTGTACATATATCTCGGGGCGTGACAGTAAAGTTGGTATCAGAGCCTAGGCTTAAGTATGTCCTAGGAAAATGTTATGTCATAGGCTAAGTCCAAGGTTAAGGACCCAATCCTATGAGCCAGGAAGAAATTTCCAACCATGTAAGAATGGGTTGAGTCGGGATGAGATAGTTAAATTAGACATTTTCTAAGTTAATCCTATTAAATCCATAGGAATTAACTAATTGATTATCCTCCCAGGTCCCTTATTTTCACGATGACACACCGTGTCGACTGGGATGGGATGCAACAGACTGTTGCATGTCTTACCTAGGCACTACAGAATATGGCCCAAGCTGGCACAGGGGCTGCTGCCGACAATTTACATCGGAATTTCTGAAGCTGAAATCCTCTACGGTTTTCTAGCTCTTCTAATCCAGATGAAGCAGAAAACTGGATAGATGAAATGGAAAGGATCTTCAACGTTATGCAATGTGCTGATTAAGAGAAGGTTCGTCTCGCCACCTTCCAACTAAATAAAGATGCTCGTACTTGGTGGAAGCCACCTTGGCACAACCCCAGAATGCCCAGCCTACGTGGAAGCTCTGAACATGTCAAGGAGAGAAAGGCTGTAGAATTTGCTTCTTTACGCCAAGGCATGATGTTAGTGGTAGAGTACAAACTCCAATTCTCCCGTTTGGCACCTTATGCCGAACATCTGGTGAGCACAGATATTTTAAAGGCCAACCATTTTCTAGATGGGTTGAAGCCCGTCTTCATTCAACAACTTGGCTCACAAAATATTCGGACCTACGCTGAGATGGTCCAGCGAGCACATCTATATGAAAGGACCTTGGAAAAGGTCGAGATACTTAAAGGCAAGGGAGAAGAATCCGGCCAAAATATGGATCAACGTGGAAAGAAGGAGAAGTTTAGCATGATGGAACCTTAAAAATCCCGTGACAATAAGAAGAGATCACAGAACGGGAGTGGTAGTGGCTACCACAAGAACAAGAAGGCGAAGGAGGAAGACAAGCAAGTCATGGCAGCTTCACGTTCTACGAGAAATTTGACCATGCGGCCGAGGAATGCTGGAAGCATCTTGGCGCTTATTTAAGATGTGGATGCCGGGAGCATCGCATGCCAGACTGTCCCCTCATGAAGGAACAATTCTCCAGGAATGATGGCGGACGAAGGCAGCATGATCGTCTCAATGATGTTGTGGATGAAGAAGCTACCAAACAAGGGGAACTGATGGAAGGTACCGTCCAAATTTACTCGCATCCTGCATTTGTGTTATTTGATACTGGTGCTTCTCATTCCTTTATTTCTATCTCTTTTGCTAAAACCTTGCCGATTTCACCTGTTCTGTTACCTTCGAATTTAACTATAAGTACACCCTTAGGTTCGGGAACGGAACTTAAAACTTATCTCCCCGATAGTGAAGTTATCGTAGAAGGTCACAATCTTCCTGCAAATCTCGTATGCCTTGACATGGAGGGCTACGATGCCATATTAGGAGTAGATTGGCTTTGTGACCATTATGCTGACATTAATTATCGCAATAGGCGGATTTCTTTTCATAAATCAGATTTTATAAAGTTTTCTTTCCTTGGCATCAAGTATAGGAAGCACCCTACTCTTATTTCTTCTCTTTACGCATGTAAACTCATCTCACAAGGGTGTAAAGCTTTTCTTGCTTCCGTTATCATTACTGAGTCCATGGAAATCCTTATACAAGAAATCCCCGTTGTCAGAGAATTTTCAGACGTCTTTCCTACAAACTTGCCCGGTATACCACCCGAGAGGGAGGTTAATTTCTCCATCGAACTCACACCTAGAGCAGCACCTGTGTCAAAGGCCCCTTACAGGATGTCCCCCACGGAGCTCAAGGAATTGAAAAGGCAACTTCAAGAGTTGCTAGAAAAAGGCTTTATTCAACTGAGCACATCCCCTTGGGGTGCGCCGGTTCTATTTGTCAGTAAGAAGGATGGATCCCTCAGGCTGTGTATCGACTACCGACAGTTGAATCAACTTACCATCAAGAACAAGTACCCGCTACCGCGTATTGATGAGCTATTCGATCAGATGTCCGGTGCGGAGTATTTCTCCAAGATTGACCTCAGGTCTGGCTATCATCAGCTGAAGATTAAGGAGGAAGATGTTGACAAGATGACTTTCCATAGTAGATGCAGACATTATGAGTTTGTAGTTATGCCGTTCGGGTTAACCAACGCCCCTGCAGCATTTATGCAACTCATGAACAACGTCTTCAGGCCATATCTCGACCGCTTTGTGGTCATATTTATTGATGACATCCTTATCTATTCCAAGATGAAAGAAGAACATGAGGAACATCTGAGAACTGCCTTGCAAACATTAAGGGAACACCAACTATATGCCAAGCTAGATAAATGTGAGTTCTGGCTGAAAGAGGTTTCCTTCCTTGGTCATGTTATCTCCAAAGAAGGAATTGACATGGATCCTTCTAAAGTAGAAGTTGTCAAGAACTAGAGCCGACTGACGACTATATTTTAAATTAGAAGTTTCCTTGGTCTGGCTGGATATTATCGATGGTTCATCAAGGATTTTTCCAAAATCGTCGTTCCTCTCACAAGACTCACTAGAAAGGAAAATCCATTTGTATGGGCCACGGAGTGTGAGGAGAGTTTCTTGACTCTCAAGGAACATCTCACCATTGCCCCTATTCTAGCACTGCCTATTGAAGGTGGCGTATTTGAAGTATACACGGATGCATCAGGCGTTGGCCTCGGGTGCGTTCTTATGTAAAGTGGCAAAGTGATTTACTATGCCTCAAGACAATTGAAGCGGCACGAGGAAAATTATCCAGTATATGATATGGAACTAGCTACCGTTATATTTACCCTAAAAATCTGGCATCACTACCTTTATGGAAAAAAGTTCACGGTATATTCAGACCATAAAAGTCTGAAATATCTCTTCTCTCAAAAGGAGCTAAACATGAGACAAAGGCGATGGCTATAATATCTTAAGGATTTTGACTTCGCCATCCAATATTATCCAGGCAAGGTGAATGTTGTAGCCGACGCGCTCAGCAGGAAACTAGTGAGAATGTTATCAAGTCTCATGAAAGGTATGACTAATCTCATTGTCAAATTTGCCCAATTAAATCTAGATATAAATTTGAAGAAAGAAGAATCCTTTATTGCCAATATTCGGTCACAACCTACATTAATAGAAGGCCTCGTCAAGTTGCAAGAAAATGATCCTACACTGATGAAAATCAAGGATCATATAGATCAACGGTCAGAATTCTCTATTGCATTTGACAGTAGATTGCTATTCCAAGGTCGAATTTGTGTCCTGGATCATGCAGATACTAAGAAGCTGGTTATGGACGAAGCACATAAATCAAGATATGCCATTCTGTTGGGTTCAGTGCAAGTATTCAGAGGGGGGGGTGAATGAATATACCCTTTAAAAACTTTCGCCCAATTAGAATTCTAGTGCTCAGAACTGCGGAATAAAAACACCAAGACTAACTATAGGAAAACTACTCCAGTCATCTACTGAACTTGTAGACAAATATGAAGAGTGCACCTAAGCAAACATATAATGTGGGCAGCAATTAGACAAATCAAACATACACTCAATACCACTGTCAAACATATAGTATGCGCAGCAGACAAATGAACACTTATAGAACATTAAACCAAAGCGCACCAAAGCATTCATCTAGCGCCAATCAGATAGAAGAAATCACACCACTACACAATGATTTTTAGGTGGTTCGGTCCAGCAGACCTACATCCACCCCACACTCAACCCGAGTGTGGCTTCCTGCTGACTCACAGCTTGAACAGCTGGGCATCACAGCTTGCCATACATCAGCTGGGCAACACAGCTTGCGGTCCGAGGAATCCTCCTCGCCCGTTGAACAACATAGCTTGCTGTCCAGTGGAATCCACCACTGCAAACCGCTGGGGATTACAGCTTACCCGTCCAGAGGCAGCACCTCTGCAAACCGCTGGGCAATACAGCTTGGCCGTCCAGTGGAATCCTCCACTACAAACGCTGAGCCTCACAGCTTGCTCCGCTGACAAACAGCTTGAAGAAATGTATAAAGGAAAACAAAAGATAGAACAAGACAGCAACGGAAAGCTGAAACAATGAAGCACAAATATAGCTCTCGAATGGAGCAGATCTGGCTTGGATTTGATCCAATGCCAGAGAACCCAATCTCTCTCTCTCTCTTAGCTAGAGCTCTCTATTTCTCTCTTTCTCTTCTTTCTCTTCTTCTCTTCTTCTCTTCTTCTTCTGCTCTTCTTTCTTCTTCTGCTCTCTTTACTCTTCTTCTGCTCTTCTGCTTTTTTCTTTCTCCACTTCGATCTCGGTGGCTGCTGCTTCAGACTGGATGTGTAGACTTCGCCAACTTCGATCAGTCTTCTTCTGTGGAAGAAGGCTCATATATATAGCAGCAGCAGCAGCAGCAGCAGCAGCAGTGACCTCCACATTTCCCGCCCAATCGACTCTACCACGTGTCAGCATCTCAGCTCCTTGGATCACGTGCCAGACACCTGCAAGACAAATGAGGAGTTCAGTCGATTAACAAAATCAACTGAAGACAGTGTATAGACTTTATAACTCATACTGTAAAATGCAGTGTATAGACATGAAATGAACGCTGCATGATCGAGCCTAACCAATGTATAGACATTACAATGCTCATCCACTGAATAGACTTCACAGTGCTCAATCAGACATCACGATGCTCAATCAGACTTCACGATGCTCAATCAGACTTTCACGATGCTCAATCACCCTTGAAGATGTGAGCGAGATAGTGTATGGACTTCAAAAGCTTGAAGGCCCAATGTACATACTTTGAAGAGTCTGAACCAATGTACAGACTTGTAACGCTTGAGGACCGATGTATAGACTTAGGAGCATATGAAGTCTCAGGGGAGCATCTATGGCCTCTGGACAGCATCACCAGCGTCAGGGGAGCATGTGGAGCACATGCTGTCTCTGGGGAGCAATCGTTGCTCCAGGGGAGCATCCTCAAAGTTAGGAAAGCATTAGCAGTCACTGGAGGGCAAACTCGGTCCCAAGAGAGCATCCCGGGGGACAGGCGAGCATGCGCGTCTGATGTACAGACTTGTGAAAGACTTGAATGCACGACCAATGTACAGACTTGGAGAACGATGTACATACTTGGGCAAACACAGTCTGTATAGACTTTACCAGTGTGCAGATTTTGAAGAGCAACGAAGGAACAGATGCCAATGTCCAGACTTTGGCAACAGCGATGTACAGACTTGGCCAAACAGTCCAATGTATGGACTTGAGGCATGGAGGCCAATGTACAGACTTTACCTCGTGCAAGCTATAGTGAATAAATGTATAGACTTCACCGATGCATATAGACGCTAAGTGAGACTGTGTGTGCACTGTAGCGGATGTATAGACTTTAAAGAAATGCATGCTACAGTGCAATGTCTAGACTTGCTATATGCATGAGACGCTGATGAAGACGGTGGACTGTATAGACTTTGTGAAGCACAGTTCATTGTATAGACTTAGCAAGCAGTCCGATGTACAGACTTCAAGAGATTCTAGATAACAGACGCTATATAGACTTGCTAGTATGAATGCCAATGTATGGACTTTGAAGTTCAGTTGGTGAGTGTACAGACTTCACCAATGAGACGCTCACTGAACAGACTTTTCGAATGAACAATGCAAGAGACGGACGATGTACACACTTTAAGTCCAGCGTATAGACAATGCCTTAGACTAATGAGATGCTAAGAGGATGCATTGTATGGACTTTGAGAAATACTTCAAGTGGATGGCTGTACAGACTTCATGAATAGAGATGCATTGTACACACTTGTGATGCATGAACAGGCCAGTGTGCAGACTTCATGAATGTGCAAACTTGTCAAAGAAATGCACAATGTATAGACTATGCACATGCATGAAGAGTGTATAGACTAATGAAATGCTTTACCCTTGCTAGTCATCAAACTACATGCGGATAGAAAAGCAACGCACATAGCAGAAATCAAGCACTATATTAGTCATACACATGCATTCTCCACAAAACAAGTTATGTTGCTATCATCAAAACACAATATCATAATGCACTCACTGTGTTGCAATCATCAAAATAAAATAGCATTGCTATCATCAAATCAACATAGCACAAGCTTGTGCCTAAGGGGCACAACATTCTTCCCCTTTTTGATGATGGCAACACACTGTGACAGTGAGTCACACACAAAATTTTCTCCCCCTTTGACATAATCAAAAAGAGAAAAACAGTATAAACAAGAGTGCAAAGTGCATTATGCATGCAAATTCCTCTATAGTGCATTAATGCAGGAAACTCTCCCTGAACTGGTTCTCCCCCTTAATAATTGCTCCCCCTTTGAGAAGGAATATGGACAGATAATTCAAAGGTAGAGAAGGTAGGAGGGTCACTTGACAACAGCATAAGCATAGGTTTAGAAATGCGCATGATTATAAACAACTGTTAAAGTATAAGAATCAGCAACATACAATTTTGATAAAAATTCAGGTTTAACAGTGATAAATCTAGAGTAAAACACCTGACCCTTGAAAAAGAGTTTTTAGACTCCGTTTATAGCAATGAATCTAGGGCACATGGTATGAATAGATAAGTCTGAAATAATACCCTTTTGTGATTAAACAAAGAAATTCAAGAAAGGCAACTTGAATATGTATTAATAAAAACAAGTTTCACTCATTTACTTTTGATTTTCAAAGGGTTACAGCAGTTTGTATTTCACTTTTGAATTTTCAGAAACTGAACTAAGTGAATAGACCAGTGGCATTTATGCTGTTGACATTAGGTGTACACCTTGATCAGAGGCAGGTACCCCTAGTTACTAGGCATAAACTACAAGACCTATTTCAGATCAAGACCTACAAGGAATAGTCTTCACTTTTGACATTAAGGGTATACCTTGATTAGAGGCCAGTACCCTCAGTTACTTGGTGAGGACCCCCCCTATAGATTTGACCCTATGAACAGAGATATTCTGAAGCACCTCATGACATGTGAATTCTCCTACTTTTTTGGAGGAGTTCACAGTTTCTCAGTGCAATCAGCCATTGCTCTGTCACTATGTTCAGCTCTTTAACATTTATGATCTTATTTATTGCTGCCCTTATTTCTTTTAGAGTGATTGTTTAAGAAATCATTACATACTCTTATTCACATGTTCTAGACATTTCCAGTTCAACACATTTAGGCATTACAAAAAACTTTTTCTATTTTAGCCATGAGACAAAGATTAAGAGCTATAAAAGTTTTCTTTTATCTCAAATTCTGAAGTACAGACACTTAACTCTCCAATTTATAAAGGTTAAACCTTTAGTTCTTTTCAATTTGTAAGAGTGATTCTTATAGAAGAACAATTGAAATAATCACAACTCAATGTACTAAACCAGATACAAAACTGTTGTTCAGTGAAAATGATAGGGAAAAGATTACAATTGGCAATATGGTCCAATGGCATCTGATGTCAAAAGATATGAATCAATTGAATGGAGACAATGAGGAGTAAATAGGATTCAAGAATTGAACTAAACTCACAGCTCCCCCTGACACCATGATGCAAGGATTATACTATGCAACACACTGTTCTACATGCAGACTATGCACCAAGGATACATGAGGCAAGTATGCAATCAATTCAGGTTTATGCATCCAAGTCATGAATATTTTTTATCCTTTTTCAGATTTTTCAAAATATGATGCAATGCACTGTTCTACATGAAGACAGGACCCATGGTACTAGGCGGAGGACCTGGTCTCAAAGACCATCTCACACATGGTAGGAACCTCCGGGCAGATTTCCCTGCCTTTTAGTAACTTACCATTTGATATACTAGGGTTAACAAGGACAATGCAGCATAGAGCAGTCCTACATGCATTGAATAGCATCAATGACACTCATGCAAATGATGTATGCAGACATAAGACACATGCATTGACTGTGTGTACTAAATGAATCATTCACAATCAGCAAGTTATGCATTTAACAATAAGCATGCAATGCATTAACATAAAACACATGCATTGACACAAAGTCTATATAGTGCATCAACTGAATACACTAAAGAAGCATTCAAATTCAGTTCAACATATAGCAAGAGAAGAGCATCAGATATGCAGAATTGAATTCAATAGCTGAGTCTGGAATGCAGACTGATCAGCAAGACATGAAGAGATCATCAAAATTCAGACAAGCATGTCAACATGAAGTTCACATTTTTTTCATACTCACAAATTCAGATGATGAGTTTTAAAGTAAAGTTCAGAACTGACCTGAAATGGAGTATCTTGGGGTTTTCTTGTTGAGTGCCTTGGTTAACCCCTTTTATTTCTCCCACCAAGGCACACCTGCAGCATGTCAATCAATTTGATCCTGTAGGGACCCAAGCAGTCTTGGGTCCTGCACTACCTCTATCAAGTGTTCTAAACAGTTTCTTAGCAACATGGTCATCAAATTTCATCAGAAAATAATTGTCCATAGAGTGACCAAGTTTACCACAATATCTACATGAAACAGCAGATTTTATGGTCCTATGGTGCATATCGACAGCAGCATGAGACCTATGAAACTTAGCATGAAATGTTATGTTGTTTACATGGACATTTTATTTCTTACTAGCAGCATTGGAAGCAGGAAATTTTACAGATTTGAAATTAAATCTACTTCCTTGTACATGCCAACAGTCCTTGACTGTGTGGCCATGCCTCCCACATTTGAAGCACCTTGGGTGCTTACCTGTTGAGCCATTAAAACCCCATGAAGGCCTAAACCAACACTCAACAGCTTTATGACCACGTTTGTTACAATTATAACAAATGATGTGTTGGTTTGAAGCAGACATGTTTCTTTTGGGGTGGTGATGATTATTTGAGAAAAAATTATCATGCATCATATCATCACTTTTCATCACACTGCAATCATCCATATAATGACCGTGCCTCCCACAATAGTAGCAAGAGGCATCAGATTTCCTAGGAGCATGGTTTTTATCATATGATTTCTTAGATGCGTGCGAATGAGTACAAGAAGCATCAGATTCAGCAGAGCTAATAATTTTCGGAGTATAACCAGAATTATTCTTTACCTTCTTTGTTTGACTTTTTCTTTTCAATTTCTGATTATTCTCAATAGGTTTTGTTTGCTTTTCAATTTTCTGAGCTTTGAACTGAAAGACAGGTTTTGAAGGTGACTTCTGATTTTCATTTTGTTTTGGGGATTGCCTTGAGGTACCAGCTACATTAGAACTATGCACAAAGGTAGTATATAGCTGGTTTCTGGTAGTTTCCTTAACATCAGGACTACAGCTTGTCCTCTTTCTTGGATTATCATCCTTCATTTTCACAACAGTTTTTACTTTTCTTTCATTCTTAGCAGAACTGGATGCTAATTTTTCTAGATCCTGAATCTTGTTTTCCAAAGATGTTATGTGAAGCTCATAACTGGCTATCTCCTGTTCACTGCAATTGACACATTCACTTAAGACTTTATTTGCAATTTTATACTTCTCAATTTCTTGTTCCAAGTTGCTTAACTTTTCAGATTTTTCATTACAAACAGCTTTTCCCTTTTCTGTAGTGAGAAGTTTTTCAGACAAGCCAGTATTTAACCATTTCAATTTTTCAATTTCAGCTTTTAATTCAATATTTTCTTTGGTCAGCTTCTTAACTTCAGCATCACATTTTTCATTAGTGGATATCAATTCCAGTTTCTCAATTAGTTCCTCTTCTCTTTCTTCCACTTTAATTTTCTCAGCAACCAAGTTTTTGTGATCCTCTTTAAGTGAGACTATTTGTTTGTTCAGCCATTCATTCTCACTATAAAGATCTTCATTACGTTCTCTTAGAGCTGAGCACATATGGCAGGTTAATTCAGCAGAAGAAGAATGTGAAACCTCCCCATTGATTTCATTTATTCTACCCATGAGATTTTCAATTTTCTTTTGAAATCATTCATTCTCAAGTTTCAGTTTATCCAATTCAGAATTAACTTGAGTCAGTTCTTGCATGTCTTTTATATGTTCATTTTTCTTCTCATTTAGCTTATTCTCAAGTTCTGATATCTTGTCCAGACATGTTTGATTTTCAAGTTTTAGAGAAACATTTTGTTCCTGAAAATGCTGAACATCTAACATACATGCATCATAAGATTGTTTCAGATCTGGACAATTTTTACAAGGAACTTTCAAAGTTATCTGATCACATTTCTTTTTCAATCTCTTATTCTCAGATTTCAATTGTTTACATCTATTATTAAGTTCCTCATTTATATTCCATAGGTCATCAATTGAAAGTTCTCCAGATTCAGAGCTTACCTCGGATGAAGTTTCATCATTAGCATTTCTCCGATCAGCCATCAAGCATTTGTTGTGATTCCTGATTAGCTTTAGTTTTTCTAAAATGTCTTTGGTAGACCTCCAAGAAGAAATGCATTCAATTAGAGATCTGTCAATTGATTCTTTTAATAAAACTACAGCTCTATTATTGACAGAGTCTTTCAACTTATCCTTCTTGGTCCATTTGGATTTATCCTTCGACAGTTTATATGGACCGTGAGTTATTACCTTCCACAAGTCAGGATCGGTTGTGCTTACGTACCGATGCAACTTTTCCAGCCATGGGCCAAGGTCATCACCTCTGAATATCGGAGGATTAGCCATAAAAGCAGATAACAAGCAGACTCAAAGCACAAAGCAATCGACAAGAAAACACCACAACCAGATAAGCACGGCAAAGCACTAACTCAGTAAAGCTAAATGACGAGCATAGAAAGCACACTCTGAAATGCACCAAACACTAGCAGGATCCTCTACAGATTGTTAGATCTGATAGACCAGAGACCCGCTCTGATACCAAGTGTTGGGTTCGGTGCAAGTATTCAGAGGGGGGGGTGAATAAATATACCCTCTAAAAACTTTCGCCCAATTAGAATTCTAGTGTTCAGAACTGCGGAATAAAAACACCAAGACTAACTATAGGAAAACAACTCCAGTCATCTACTGAACTTGTAGACAAATATGAAGAGTGCTCCTAAGCAAACATCTAATGTGGGCAGCAATTAGACAAATCAAACATACACTCAATACCACTATCAAACATATAGTATGCGCAGCAGACAAATGAACACTTATAGAACATTAAACCAAAGCGCACCTAAGCATTCATCTAGCGCCAATCAGATAGAAGAAATCACACCACTACACAATGATTTTTTGGTGGTTCGGTCCAGCAGACCTACATCCACCCCACACTCAACCCGAGTGTGGCTTCCTGCTGACTCACAGCTTGAACAGCTGGGCATCACAGCTTGCCATACATCAGCTGGGTAACACAGCTTGCCGTCCGAGGAATCCTCCTCGCCCGCTGAGCAACACAGCTTGCTGTCCAGTGGAATCCACCACTGCAAACCGCTGGGGATTACAGCTTACCCGTCCAGAGGCAGCACCTCTGCAAACCGCTGGGCAATACAGCTTGGCCGTCCAGTGGAATCCTCCACTGCAAACGCTGAGCCTCACAGCTTGCTCCGCTGACAAACAGCTTGAAGAAATGTATAAAGGAAAACAAAAGATAGAACAAGACAACAACGGAAAGCTGAAATAATGAAGCACAAATATAGCTCTCGAATGGAGCAGATCTTGCTTGGATTTGATCCAATGCCAGAGAACCCAATCTCTCTCTCTCTCTCTCAGCTAGAGCTCTCTATTTCTCTCCTTCTCTTCTTTCTCTTCTTCTTCTGCTCTTCTTTCTTCTTCTGCGCTCTTTACTCTTCTTCTGCTCTTCTGCTTTTTTCTTTCTCCACTTCGATCTCGGTGGCTGCTGCTTCAGACTTGATGTGTAGACTTCGCCAACTTCGATCAGTCTTCTTCTGTGGAAGAAGGCTCATATATATAGCAGCAGTAGTGACCTCCACATTTCTCACCCAATCGACTCTGCCATGTGTCAGCATCTCAGCTCCTTGGATCACGTGCCGGACACCTGCAAGACAAATGAGGAGTTCAGTCGATTAACAAAATCAACTGAAGACAGTGTATAGACTTTATAACTCATACTGTAAAATGTAGTGTATAGACATGAAATGAACGCTGCATGATCGAGCCTAACCAATGTATAGACATTACAATGCTCATCCACTGAATAGACTTCACAGTGCTCAATCAGACTTCACGATGCTCAATCAGACTTCACGATGCTCAATCAGACTTTCACGATGCTCAATCACCCTTGAAGATGTGAGCGAGACAGTGTATGGACTTCAAAAGCTTGAAGGCCCAATGTACATACTTTGAAGAGTCTGAACCAATGTACAGACTTGTAACGCTTGAGGACCGATGTATAGACTTAGGAGCATATGAAGTCTCAGGGGAGCATCTATGGCCTCTGGACAGCATCACTAGCGTCAGGGGAGCATGTGGAGCACATGCTGTCTCTGGGGAGCAATCGCTGCTCCAGGGGAGCATCCTCAAAGTTAGGAAAGCATTAGCAGTCACTGGAGGGCAAACTCGGTCCCAGGAGAGCATCAGGGGGGACAGGCGAGCATGCGCGTCTGATGTACAAACTTGTGAAAGACTTGAATGCACGACCAATGTACAGACTTGGAGAACGATGTACATACTTGGGCAAACACAGTCTGTATAGACTTTACCAGTGTGCAGACTTTGAAGAGCAACGAAGGAACAGATGCCAATGTCCAAACTTTGGCAACATCGATGTACAGACTTGGCCAAACAGTCCAATGTATGGACTTGAGGCATGGAGGCCAATATACAGACTTTACCTCGTGCAAGCTACAGTGAATAAATGTATAGACTTCACCGATGCATATAGACGCTAAGTGAGACTGTGTGTGCACTGTAGCGGATGTATAGACTTTAAAGAAATGCATGCTACAGTGCAATGTCTAGACTTGCTATATGCATGAGACGCTGATGAAGACGGTGGACTGTATAGACTTTGTGAAGTACAGTCCATTGTACAGACTTTGCAAGCAGTCCGATGTACAGACTTCAAGAGACTCTAGACAACAGGCGCTGTATAGACTTGCTAGTCTGAATGCCAATGTATGGACTTTGAAGTTCAGTTGGTGAGTGTACAGACTTCACCAATGAGACGCTCACTGAACAGACTTTTCGAATGAACAATGCAAGAGACGGACGTTGTACACACTTTAAGTCCAGTGTATAGACAATGCCTTAGACTAATGAGATGCTAAGAGGATGCATTGTATGGACTTTGAGAAATACTTCAAGTGAATGGCTGTACAGACTTCATGAATAGAGATGCATTGTACACACTTGTGATGCATGAACAGGCCAGTGTGTAGACTTCATTAATGTGCAAACTTGTCAACGAAATGCACAATGTATAGACTATGCACATGCATGAAGAGTGTATAGACTAATGAAATGCTTTACCCTTGCTAGTCATCAAACTACATGCGGATATAAAAGCAACGCACATAACAGAAATCAAGCACTATATTAGTCATACACATGCATTCTCCACAAAGCAAGTTATGTTGCTATCATCAAAACACACTATCATAATGCACTCACTGTGTTGCAATCATCAAAACAAAACAGCATTGCTATCATCAAATCAACATAGCACATGCTTGTGCCTAAGGGGCACAACACATTCACCCTGGGGTTACCAAAATGTACCAAGACCTTAAAAGGAATTATTGGTGGCTTAATATGAAGAGAGAAGTGGCGGACTATGTATCACGCTGCCTCACTTGTCAACAAATTAAGGCAGAGCATCAAAAGCCTATTGGAAAGCTGCATCCCTTGGCGATTCCCGAGTGGAAATGGGAGAGTATAGGGATAGATTTTGGCATGGGTCTACCTAAATCAAGAGGAGGACATGATGGTATTTGGGCGATCATTGATCGCTTGACCAAATCGGCTCACTTCCTACCTATTAAGAGTCGATGGTCTGTGGATGTCTTGGCTACCTTATATGTAAAAGAAATTGTAAAATCGCATGGAGTCCCTGTCACTATTATATCTGATCGAGACCCTCGATTTACACCTCAATTCTGGAAGGGTCTACAACCTTCATTAGGGACCCGATTTAATTTCAGCACCGCATTCCACCCACAGACGGATGGTCAAACTGAAAGAACCAATCAAGTGGTGGAAGATATGCTCCGGGCATGTGTACTTGATTTTAGTGGAAGATGGCACGACCACTTATCTCTAGTAGAATTCTCCTACAATAATAGCTATCAAGCTAGCATTAAAATAGCACCATTTGAAGCCCTATATGGCAGGAGTTACCGCTCACCTATATGTTGGAGTGAGATTGGGGAAAAGTAATTTTTAGGCCCAGAACTTATTCGGGATAATACTAAAAAGGGCAAGCTGATTCAAGAAAGACTCAAGATGGATCAAGATAGGAAAAAGTCTTATGCAGATAATCGAAGGCATGACCTGGAATTCCAAATAGGAGACCACGTATTCCTCAAAGTTTCTCTAGGTCGAGGTATCCGAAGATTCGACATCAAAGGCAAACTTACTCAAAGATTTATTGGCCCTTTTAAAATTCTTGAAAGGGTTGGTGAGGTTGCTTATCGACTAGCTTTGCCCCCTCAACTAGTAGGAGTTCATGATGTCTTTCACGTCTCAATGCTAAAAAGGTACGTCGATGATCCATTCCATATCATCATTTATGATAACCTGGATATATAGGAAGACTTGACGTACAAACAAAGGCCACTCAAGATAATTGAGCGAGAAGTACATCAGCTTCGAAATAAAAATATCCCCATGGTCAAAATCCAATGGAGCAAATCCCGGCCGCACGAGGCGGCATGGGAAACGGAGGAAGCTATACGCAATAGATTCCTGAAATTATTCGATTGTAAGTATACTCTCCATAAAACCCATGCATTGAATTTGGGGACCAAATTCTTTTAAGTGGGGAAGGGTGTAACGCCCGAGAATTTTTTAGGAATTTTCTGAGATTAAATATAATGGACTATTAAAAAAATTAAGGATTTACTAAATCCATTTAAAGGCCCTATAACAACCAAAGGACTAAGCCCAATTTCAATAGGCCCAAAGACCAAATTCTAAGACCTTTAGGCCCAAGCCCACTTCTAGAGATGTAATTAGAGTAATTTACGGAGTTAAATTGGATAAATAGGTTGATAAAAAGGATAAATGGGAGATATTAAGAAAATCCAAAATTTTTGGATTTAACCACCTAAACGCGGTCTCTCACGAGACCACCTTATCATAATAGCGGTCTCGAGACGACTGCTACTATGCTCCGTGATCACAAGTTATGGAGGCATGGAAAAATGGGATTTTTCCCATTCCAATCCCTATGGTTCGAAGCTACTTGACCTAGAAACTTGGTATAGGACTCTTAGGGATTGATTTGAGCCAAAAATAGGACTCTATGTCGACCTAATCTAGTAACCCTAATTCAAAACCCTATAAATAGACCCAACTTGGACTCATGCAAACCCTAATGTTGGATCGCATTTTTTGAAGGTAAGGAGACACTATCTCATGTAAATCCTTTTAAAGGTTTTGTTGTCAATTGTATTGTCTAACACTCTCCCAATTTTCGTGCTCGGAGGTCGAGTCTCTAAGGAGCTAGAAGCCCCAAAAGTTACTATTTCGGTGCAGTCTACGCAGGAGACAGTGCGTCCGTCCAAGAAAGAAGAGGAGGTTAGAAGCCCTAAAATAGGTTAGTTCAAGTTCTACCTTTAGAACTTATTGTTATCCTTTGTATCTTCTACCTATTCTCCAAGTTTGGTGACTTTAGGACAAGTGGTTGAAGAGATAGAAGGCCCAGAAGTAGTCGGTTCCTCGCAAAATGCGTAGGAGCCAGCATCAACTTCCAGTCAGAAATAAGATTTATAGGAGCACTTAAAGAGGTAGGTTATTGCATGGATGGCTAGAATAATAAGTCAGGAGTAAAAGCTCTCTATTTTCACCTATTTTCATGAGTATACATGGAGTATTTTGCATTTTTCTATCACTACGCAATTAGGGATTTCAAAGCATGCACATGCCCACACCTTAAGGAAAAATATGATAATTTGAGTTAATTCACACAACCCTATGCACCTCCATGCATCACTTTACTTCTATCATGACTTACCTTCATGTTTACTAGAGTCTCCATGCATAGTTCACCCTAGAATAGGCTTTTATTGCTCTATTTTTACTCATCTGGCTGACAAGCTAAAAACGGTCCACCAGTGACCGCTAAACTCCTTCAAGCGGTCCCAGAAAGATCGCTACTGTCAGAAATGGTCCGACTGAGACCGCGTTACTTTCCCGTGTTCGGTAATTTGTTAACCCGAAACAGATTGCAGAACAGCCCTATCAAACATATGTTAAGCCTAGGTAATTAGGTATTATTCCTGCTTATGATATTGTATTCATAAATGTTGGTATATTAACTATCCATCTTGATATATTTCATGTTCCTTATGCACTTTGAACCTATTTTTAGCTTATGCTAATTTTATGCCAAAAATATATATTCTTGTACAAATGATCCTATTTTTACATACTTCATGAACTTGTTTTAAGTGATGTTTTGATCGCTGTTTTGCCACGATCCATTCTCATCTATAGTCTTTTCTTAAGTACATGGTGTGTACCCCGATGCGTGGCCATTAGATACACTTTTACACTTATAAGCACACCTCTTGGACTTGTGATCCTCTCCATTGGATATTCCTTCCACCGGATTAGGTGATCTTGTTTCAAGGCCTTCGTAAGTCTCCATGAGCCTAGGATTCTCACTATGACGCCGAGCTAATTGTACCCTCAAAACCCAATGGTCTAGAAAGCACATACACAACTGATGTTTTTCTGAGTCCTGGATTGTAGCGGCCCTCAGGCGACCGCTACTGTCAAGTAGCGGTCATCCCGCGACCACATCTGTCTAGATTTCATTACTCCGTCGACACCTTCTTTCTTCATGCGTCAACTCTATATATATGCACGGTCCAGTCCAAACCGCCAAATTCACTTTAGCGGTCCTGCCTTGACCGCCTCTGTCCAGAAACTGTCTAGTAATGACCGCTTCTACCCAATTCTTGTCTAACCCGAGGTTTGACCCCAGGGTTGATTTTCCTATGTTCATAGATGGTCAATTGATTATCTAGAACCTAATACCTTATTCAAAAGCTACCAAATGAATTATGGAAGTTAAGGAATACGTCGTTATGCTGCCAGATTTCATTCGTAACATGGCCTTATCTTTAAATCATCCTTGACCTCTTGATTCTAATTTTTGTGCATTCTTACCTTGATATTGTTATCATGAAACTATAGTTGAACTTGTACATTATTGGCCTACTTTATTTCTCTTGGAAGTAGCTTGATTTATAACTTGAAGATGCAAGAGCGGGCACGGACAGTGTCCAAGGGCTCGACGCTAGCCCCCTCGACAGATAGCCAGAAACGTACTATAAACCATGGGGTATGATGCTTATTGGCGTCGCATTGCGCTGGGAGTACTTTTTTTATAAATAGGTGAAAATCACGAGACAATCTTGTGATAATTTACATGCTTGCTAGTACATTCTTGTTCATGACTTTCTAGTGCATAGCCTTTATGGTTCTGAAGTACACTCTTGTTAATGGAAGTCCACTTTACTTATAAATCTTGCTTGATCATGCTCTATTGTCCACTCATATTCTTCATATCACTATTATTCATATCTTGTTACTCGGATTTTATTCGTGTGTTTTATCGCATTTTGTTTACCTTATTTACTAGAGCGAAAATGTAATTATTTAAAGCATGCCTCCATGTTGATGTGAAGATATCTACTGGGCAAGTGTGCTGATTCCCTACTTTTCCAATCTTTTCAGGAAGTTCAAGTGAGTCGGATTTGGAGTATTCTAGCAACGGGTCTGAGAGTGATGATTGATGGTCGAGAGAAGACTTAGAGTGTCAAGAGTTTAGAGTCATGATGTAATTTTCATTTTATTAAGTCTTACTATGTAATTTTTATTTTTCTTGAGTCTAGTAGACCATGAGTCAACTTTATATAATTATGGATCTTTATTATAAATAAAAGTTAGACTTTTGGCCAAATATAGTGTTCTCCATCTTTGTGTGGATGTTATTGCGCTCTGATTTTATTGCTAGCTCGAGACATATTGCCGGCTGTTCACGTTCCCTGATATTACTTCCGCTATACATATGTCTCGAGGCGTGACACTCATCTTTTCATCATGCTAGTTACATCATGTTTATGCATTCATCCATCTAGTTATTGATTCATTTACTTGCATTCCTTTGAAAAAAAAAGAAAAAAACTCTTCTTTTCTTCTCTCTTTCCCCTTTTTAAGGGTAATTTAGGCACACCCTTCTTGGAGTTGGAAGGACCCTCCAATTGAGTACTCCATCTCATTGGATAGGAATTTTCTTCTCCATGACCTCCGTAAGTCTCCGCACCCGTAGATCCCCTCACGGAAGACGGGCCAGTTATACTATCGAAGTTCCCCGAAGTTAGTTTGTAGTACCCGGGACTATATCATAAATTTTAAATAATAATATTATGTTTTGATTAATGCGAGAAATAATTATTGCTTGTGTTTGGATAATATCTTGTTTGAATTAATAAAATATTTTGACTAAATAAACCTACTAAAAAGAGAATTAAATAATTTCTCCTTAATTATAAATCAATTTTGAATCATTAAATACTTCATTTCATCTTTTATAAATATAAATATGTTCATATTAAAATAATTAATTGATAACCATAAATATTTAATTAAGTTAAACTTCTTTATTTCTAAAGGAATAGATGGAAACTATACATAAATATATGTACATGTATCGTTTATAGTAAAGAAGAAGAAAAACCACGTTATTTCTTTATAGCTACAGTAATCGTGGGTGTGTGTCAGTGGGTTTTAATGACACACTATTCATTTTAGAAGTTACTGTTTATTTTAAGGGTGTTTTTCATTTTTTGAGTTTTTATTTATTTTTTAATTTTCTAGGGTAGAGTAAATCGAGATGATAAATGGATAGTAATTAGATTTTCCAGATTCCTTTTATATTGAGAGATATGAATTTTTAAATATAACTAATGAATACTGATTTCCCGCTATACAATGTTTAAATCCTCACGTGCGATAATATCTCACAACTTTGACCGTTTCAGAGGTTTTTCTACCATTAGATTAGGCCATTTTGATTGGAGGGTTGAGATTAAATCCCCATTATCAATCCTATAACTCTCTATAATAGGATCGTTGTGCAGTAGAGATTTTTTTTTTATTTTTTCTGCAACCATCGAGAGAGACTCCCTGCATTTCTTCCTCTCCTCTGTTCTGAGAAGAGAAGGGACGAGAGGGAGAGTAGTGAGAGGAGGGCGTCCTATCTTCCTTCCGTGAGGGAGAAGAGCAGTGCGGGAAAATTGCTAGATTTCTGACGCGCTTAAGCGGCGTGACACCGCGAGGGGACTACATCGAGTTGATTTATCTCTTGTGATCTTCTGATTTTTTTTCTTCCATCTAAGGCAAGTTTCTAAACTTAAAAAATGTCCCTTTGGCATGTTATAATCTACTCAGGGGTTTGAGTTAAAAAGAAATTGTGCATGATCATAATACGTATTTCTAATTACCGTTTTGATTTTGCTACGGCTCTCATTCTGTTTAATTAGGCCAAAACTACAGTAGGTTAAAATAGGCATGCAAATCCCCAAAACTCAATTGTTCTTTATATGGTTTAGATCACTTCGGTGTTTTGGGTTAAAAAGAAATTGAAAAGCATGAGAAACAAGGCTTCTTTGATAATTTCTAGATTTTTTCCATCTAGTTACAAGATTTGCATGATGATCGGCTAAGATTTAAATGAAAATGAAGTTTTCTGCATTAACTACGTTGACGCATCCCAGCCTCTTCCGGTTAAGCAAAAATGGGGGTTTCTGTCTTGACTATGTCGACGCATCCCTTGCATGGGTGACGTAGCCCCTTGAATCTATGAGGCAGGGTCGACGCATGTCTTGGATGGGTCGACGCAGCCTGTGTTCTGTCCTAGTTTCCAGAAATTCAGAAAAAGTAAAATTTGAGAGGCCAGTCCAATTCAAGAAAAATTTAAAAAATTGGAAAATGATAGAAAATCAAGTTGGTAACTCACTGTAAAAATTTTGTACTCACAAAAAATTTGCACTTGTAGTTATGAATTATTTTCTATATATGTGTACCTAGAAATAAACCTATTTTTGTTTATACAGGAACCTGAAACCATCATAATGTATGTTCATGAAACCTTCAAAATATAAGCTATTTTACCATAACTGTGGAGTGTTGGAAAGTAGTTGAATTATAGATTTTGAAAGGAATACAACTGATATATGGTTTTGGCATTTATATATATATGTGTGTGTGTGTGTGTAGAATTGTTATATGGGCCATATGGACACTGCTGTCATAGAAGGGTCTAGAGGCAAACTATGGAAATACATTTGTGGGGAGGCTCTTTCTGTTCTAGCCTCGAGGGTATGAGGTGAAATCCTGGAGGTGGTTAAATTCCACTAGTTAAGGTGGGAAGGACTTTTCCCGGTACTGCACAGTAACCAAGACTCGTCTCCATTGCCTAGGTGACTGAGTATCTGACTATTCTGACCTTCTAATGGTTGTTTGGGCACTGTGTGTAGGCCATGTGTATCTAAAATTCTATCTTTGTATCTGAAATCTGTAAAGGTATATGATTGCTGAAATAGTGTGATCTGAAATTTCTGTTCTAGAAATCTGTTTCAATCATACACATTATGCAAAAGTTTATTTCCGTTATTTGAAAATCTGAACAGGAAGGTGAATCTTTACACGGTATAGTTATGAAAATACCTATTTTGCTGTTATAGATTTAAGTTCTCAACATCTTGATTCATGCTCTAAGCATTTTAAAATTTTGTAAGTTTAAGTACCCTTGTAGTAAGTTCGGCATGGACAAGAGGAACAAATTTGAGGTTAGTGACTTGTTGGGTCTATTTGTAGACTCACGCTTGTAAATATTTTCAGGTGACTCCGCTAGTGAGGACGAGGCATTAGTGCATAGTGACTCTGATCGCGAAGATTTGGTGTAATCGTTAGAATTTCTTTTTGTCACGCCCCGAGCGTGGAAGATACCCGAGGTCGTGGCCAGCTTATATAGAACCATTCAATCAGAGCAATATACTTATATTATTTTTTTATGACAAATGACAGAGTGCGCAATTTATCTAAATCATAACCAAGAATTTATTTCCAATATGATACTAATGTCCAAGATGTCAATTATCCAAATAACCAAAAAGGTGGAAATTTTAATCCATGACATTCCTTATTTGAATCTAAATACTAGACTACAAGCCTTAACAAGCTTCAGTCAAGTAACTGATATAACTAGAAATACATAAAAGGACTCAAGAAAATCAAAAGACACGACTAGCTGGCAGTAGATGATCGGTGACTCTAGCACTCTTCACTCGGTCTCATTCCCATTTAGGTGGATGTCGCTATCCTAATTAATTGAAAATATTAGGAAGCAACTGGTTGAGCGAATCGCTCAGTCAGAATTACATCTCAAGTTCGAGCAATCTTTAAGTGATATACATGTTACATGTATTACCAATATAGCTATGCATGATGTACAAGTAAGAAAAATCAGGTATACAGTAAATCTATGCATGATGAATAATAAGAAATCGAGAACTGTATAAGGAGAGTATCGCATGATTTCAAGTGTTTGTCAAGTAGGATATCAAGAACTTATAGATGTTGATGCCACTTTTCAGGCAAGCAAGAACTCATGTACAAGTAAATAAGAGTCATGTTCAAGCAAGTAAAATTCATGTACAAGCAAGTAATATCAAGTACGTGTCAAAAGAATTGGCTATTTCAATCAAGCAACTATTTTGCCCTTTCTCGGGCCACGCAAGTCAAGTATCGCCCGTTCTGGGCCACGCGAGTCAAGTCAAGTAAGTAGAGAGCAAGTGTGGAGTGTCTCAAGTCAAGCAAGTCAAGCAAGTACTTCGGTGCAATGCCAAACACCATGGTCAATAAACTTCCATGGGTACAAGTACCTTCGGGCGCTCCTCCTAGGACCAGACCGGGCCCTATATGCACAGCATTTCATGTATTTCTTTTGACATCCACTCTCATTTATAGCCAATATAGAATTTCAAGGGTTGCCATTGTAAGAGTATAAGGTAGATTCCAGGAATAGAGTTCAAAGGCATATATGATGCAGGAACATGTACTAGGGTTATATCGGTATGATTCACAAGACAAATCAGGAATTAGAACAAAGATTGGCAGCTAACTGAAATGGCGTCTGGGGGTTGGAAAATCTTTCAAAATTTTCATTTTTCAGAAAATGTATATATATATAGTGGAATTGGCATCTCTTTGAGGGGTCTTCATTTAATTGAAGTCACCTCAGCGTGTCGCTAATTGAAGAATTGAAGTCTTCCCGGGTGTCACCATTCAATGAATTGAAGTCTTCCCGGGTGACTTCATTTAATGAATTGAAGTCTTCCCGGGTGACTTCATTTAATTGAAGTCTCCTCGGGGTGACTTCATTTGAAGAATTGACGTCATGGCTTGCGACACCAATTGAATTTAGGTGATTTACACTGGGTAGGTATATTCTGTGACTCAAAATACTATTCATACCCTAAAAGTTTCTCGAAAATATGAAGCAAGGATATGAACAGGTAGAGAAAATTCTCGGGAGTTCAGAATCATGCTCATGTAAAATTGTTGGGTTTTGATTCCATAGATATAAAATTTCTAATGCGGTGTTTATATTTTTTTCAAAAATGGAATTGGCGCCTACTCATGGTGACTTCATTTAATTGAAGTCACATGGGGTATCACTAATTGAAGAATTGAAGTCTTCTCGGGGTGTCACCATTCAATAAATTGAAGTCTTCCCGGGTGTAACTATTCAATGAATCGAAGTCTTCCCGGGTGACTTCATTTAATGAATTGAAGTCTTCTCGTGATGTGACATGACCTAGGGATGCCACGGGGAGTGACTCGATGAGCTTAGAAACTAGACCCGCAAGCAAGCAACTTGGACGGCGGACTCACTCGCTAAGCGCACACTAGTGCCCATAGACAACTTGGTGATGGTGGTGAGGGTCCAAGGCGGGACCTCGCTGCTCCGGGGATTGACTAGCTTCGGATTGAACCCCCAATGGTCCAAGGATGCCCACTCTCGCAGGCGGCCAGCACGCCGAGGACGTGGGATGTAATGACTCTCTCATAACTCGCTCCGCGGTGGCACACGATTTGGTGGATTCTAGATCGGACACTCGCTCACCGTCCGATGGGCAATTGAAAGTAATAATAAGCCAGAAAAGATAATGCTACCAGCAGAAGAGAGTGATCAGATGCTCACCTGATCGGCGTGAAGACACCGACCCTGGCCAGAGACGAGGGCGAGCGAGGAAGCGTGGGATAACTTGCACGCCGTGCCGATGAAGCTTCAACCTGAAATAACAAGTTACAATCATTATGCCCCTTGCAAGGGGGTTGGAATAGGGGTGGGGATTAGTTTTATAACCAAAATGTACCTCCACGTAGGGAGGGGCGGTCAGCCGGCCAGGCGGGGTGGGGAAAACTACACTAGAAGCCGAAGCGGACGAAGACCGTCGATTCTGCCAGCCCTCTGGAACAGTGGATAGAGAGTAGGTATTGGTGCCGCTGTGGACTCCTACGAACACCGTTGGTGACAAAACTAGTGGCAAAACCTTCGAGGTTGACCCAGGAGGACGTCAGAATTTTTAGGGATTTTCTCGTTGGCGGCGATGGTCGGGGCAGAGTCGTGAACATGGCAGTTTGATTCCAGACCTGGTAGCTTCTGAGTCGCTGCAGCTGTAAGGTGAGGCCACCACGGAGGCTCCCGAGCTCTGAATCAGGCGAGGCCAGAGTCGTTGGATTCGTGGTCGAACCCTCTTCGAACGGAGACTTACGGGGATGTCGGAGGAGGTTGGACCAGATGGCTAGGACCCGAACAATGCAGGGGTGTCAGATCAGTTCCAGAGGGAACTAATCAGCGCACCTGAGGGAGAAAATTAAAAACTCACTAGTCCGGGGTCCAAATGGAGAGCCGCTTCGTGGTACTAGAAGGAGACGTGTAGTACAAGTTCTCAGCCAAGCCCCGCTTCAATAACTTCAGGTGGATGGCCGTGGGAGCCTCTGCAATGTGCCTTTAAATGACTGCTAGGGGGATGATGCGCAGTCCGGCGATGATGACTCCTCCGGGAAGCCACAAGCTCAGACGGAGGAGGGACCACCTCCGTTGCGAAGTAGACTGGACGACAATTCTACTAGTATATGGTAAGCCCTCTGAAGCTTCTTGGTGATGACATGGCAGCCTCAGAAAGTCGCTAGTACTCTGCTGCCTGCGAGCTGGGAATAGGATGAAGGTGTATGGTTGTGTGTATGTAGGGTTGTGTGTATGAGGGTGACTTTATTTGAAGAATTGACGTCATGGCTTGGGACACCAATTGAATTTAGGTGATTTACACCGGGCAGGTATATTCTGTGACTCAAAATACTATTCATACTCTAAAAGTTTCTTAAAAACAGGAAGCAAGGATATGAATAGGTAGAGAATATTCTCAGGAGTTCAGAATCATGCACATGCAAAATTGTTGGGTTTTGATTCCATGGATATAAAATTTCTAATGCGGTGTTTATATTTTTTTAAAAATGGAACTGGCGCCTCCTCATGGTGACTTCATTTAATTGAAGTAACCTGGGGTGTCGCTAATTGAAGAATTGAAGTCTTCCCGAGGTGTCACCATTCAATGAATTGAAGTCTTCCCGGGTGTCACTATTCAATGAACTGAAGTCTTGATGTGACACGCCCTTGGACCTAAACAAGCAAGCATAATTCATAATCGAAACGGATAGATATCGGCGGCCACTCACCCGACACTCACACAAGACCCGGGGTAACTCGGTGATGTCGAGTGGAGGTTGTAAGGGCTGGGCCCTTGCTGGTAGAGGGCCAGCAAGGCCAAGGGTTCTCCGAAGGGTATGGAGGCCCAATTCAATGGAGCCGACGTTGTGCTAAGGGCACGGGTTACACTCTCTTCTACAGCGGCCACTTGAAGCAATGGGTTTACGGACCGGGCACTCACTCTCACGGGCCAGCGGAGCTATGAGCTAATATTGAAAGAACAAGGCAACATATATAAGCAAGGAATAGAGCACTTACTCGATCGGCTTGAAGAAACCGGTCCCGCTCGGAGACGTGGGCGAGCGGGGAAGCGTGGGTTACCCACACGCCGCGCCGGTGTAGCTTGAACCTGTTCAAATTTTTACACCACTACGCCCCATGCAAGGGGTTGAACTTGGGGAATGTAAGCCAAAATTACATTCAAACACTACCTCCCGTAGGGAGGGGCTTCAAGCCGGCCAGGCGGGGAGGGGAAAAGCTGAAATAGAAATCGAACGGATGAAAGACGTCGGTTCTGCCCCCTCTCTGGAACAGGGGACAGATAGTTGAAGTTGATGCTGCTGCAGCCACTCCTGAACTTTTTTTATCGATGAAACCAGTTAGAAAATCTTCGGGGTTGGATCAGGATGACGTCCAATTTTTTTGGAATTTTCAGGTTGACGGTGCTGGTCGAGGAAGGGCCGCGAACAGGGACTCTAAGTTCTGGTTTTGACTGCTACGATACCACAGCAGCAGAAAGAAGAGGCCGCCACGGGTGCTCCCAATCCTTGAATTAAGCGTGGCTAGAGTCGTTGGAATATTTGTCGAGTCCTCTTCGAAACGAGACCCACGAGGGTGCCAAAGGAGGTCGGAGTAGACAGATAGATCCCGTACAGTGACTGGG
This sequence comes from Amorphophallus konjac, assembly GCA_022559845.1. Taxonomy (NCBI): domain Eukaryota; kingdom Viridiplantae; phylum Streptophyta; class Magnoliopsida; order Alismatales; family Araceae; genus Amorphophallus; species Amorphophallus konjac. The sequence goes on along the minus strand of CM040120.1, from coordinate 316,181,691 downwards.
TGTCTATTCAGTCCCAGAGGGAACAGAACGGCGCACCTGGGGGAGAAAAATGACAACTCTTATCTCCAGATGCCGAACGGGGTTTCGCTTCTTGATACTGGAAGTAGACTCATTATAGATGATCTCAGCCAACCTCCGCCTCCAGATCTTCAAGTGGTTGGCCGTGTGAGGCTCTGCAACTGGCTTGAGATTGACTGTCAGGAATCAGATGCGCAGTCCGGCGATGACGGCTCGCCCGGGTAGCCACGAACTCAGAACGGGACGAGACCACCACCATTGCGAAGAGGACATGGAGACACTTCCGATGGTACAACTTGTGCTTCCATGGACGCCGGGATGAAGTCATGGCCGGCTCTGTAAGACGCTGGTTCTCTGCAAGGTGGAGGGGGAGGGGAGATGGGGGATGCTCATTGAGGAATGGAGGGGGAGGATGGTGGGGGGGGCGACCCTAGGGAGGGAGGGCTGGAGAGGGGCGACCCAAAGGGGCTGGGGAAGAAGGGGAGGGAGGTGGGAAATTCAAATTTGGCCTAGGGAGGGGTGGGTTCAGCCTTGGGAAGGTGGGGGGCTTGCTTGGGAAGGGAAAGTGGGTAGTTGGGAGTTGTTTGGTGGAGCTAGGATTGGGTGGGGGTCTCTTGGGGTTGGGGTGGAGTAAAGAGAGGGGTGTGGGGAGTTGGAGTATCTTTAATGGAGGGGGAAGGAGAGAGAAAGTAGTTGGGAGGGGAGGAGAGAGAGAATGGGGCGAACCCCTTAGAGAGAGAGAGGGGGGGGTAAGGGCTTCTCACCCACTTAATTGGATTCTCTCCAAAAGAAGAGGATTTAAATTGGACACTTGAAAATTCAAATACTCTTTCATTAACTTCAAATGGGGGGGAATGGGGTCCTATATATAGGCAACCAATATTTTACAAAAAGTCCCTGACTCTTGCAACAATGATAAATAACCAAGGGGGTAGGGGGCGTCCCTAGGCCTAGCCTAATAAATTGGGTCTATTAACTAATCTAATCAACCCTACGACACTTAACTTAGGTCGATGACTCATTAACCTAGGTACTAGACTCAAATAAAAGGAAAATTACAATGATATGACTCAAATAAAATATGAAAATAGAACATATGACTCAAAATAAATGACTAGACCATGTCGGATGCTTCGAGGGCGAGGAGACGAGCCGTGAGTGTGGGCACGGGAGGTGATGTCCCCATGATAGTCCCGGGGTACGGAGAACTCAACTCTATCGAGTAAGAGTCCTTCTCTCCTCGGAGGGTGTAGAAGTGATATCGCCCACAAGTCTTCCGAAGGAGACCGATCTATACACCCGACGAGATAGCGATCATACACCTTGCTCCTGGTGGCAGTGACCTGTTCATCCAATATTCGCTCAATTCGCTCATGCCGGGCTCTCCTGGCTAGAGGACTCTTCTCACGGGTGGGTGCTCTCTCAATGAGGGGTGTGGCCTCGATATCCTCACTGGGTACCACCGTAGGACCCTTATATGGCACTAGGTCAGCCACGTTGAATGTGGGGCTCACTCCGTACTCCTCGGGAAGATATAACTCATAGGAATTAGTGCCAATGCACCTTAGAACCTAGAACGGACCAGCCCCACGAGGCCTCAATTTGGAGATGGCTCCCAGGGAGAGCCTCTCCGTCCTCACCATCACAAAGTCACCCACGTGAAATTCTTGGTGGCGCCGAGGGGAGTCAGCCTGCCTTTTATAAATCTCATTTTCATGCAATTTTGTGAATGCGGACATTCTAGGGGTGATGGGTGGACCTAGGCAACCAAAAGTAGACCAATCATGCTTTGACGTTAAGAAGACTTTGATGGAATGGGAAGGACCGGGGCATCCATAGGTGATCCGGTCATATATGGGGGTGACAAATGCCGGGGGACCTGGACATCCATGAATACTCCTATTATGCCTATGACCCATGATGAATGAAGGAGGACTATTACACCCGAATATGGACCACTCTTGTTTCCTACTTGACATGTGGGTGATGTGAATGAATGGACCCAACATAGTGTTCATGTCAAGTGGTGTGGTAAGTCTAGACACATGCATGCTTATCCCAAAGGTGACTTCCATGTGCATAGATGTGGGATGACCTTTGAACTTCCATGTGAATTGGTCGAAGGGATCTATGAAGGTGGATATGGGGTGGGGCATTTCCTCGATCTCTAGGTGGGTGTTGCCTAAGGTCATGGCTCCTTTGGTGTTACATGGGTTATGGATGAGGTGAGCTTAGCCCAACATGGTGGGTGAAGGTAGGAAAGGGGTAGTGGGTAAGGTGGTTGGGTCACATGGGTTCCATGGTTCCCATTGGAAGGGATCAAAGGGATCATGAAAAGGGTTACCAAGGGGGAGGGGCCTTATGTCCTCAAGATCCTCAAATGGTGGCGGGTCATCCTCCTCTAATGAAATAATTGGGCCGAAGTTATTAGTGGGTGGGTCGGCTATGAGGGGAGGGTTTGGCTTTCTACCCGATATAAGAAGCTCCAAATTGAGGAGAAGGTTGGGCTCATTGGGTGTGGGGAGGAATAGAAGGAGGTCACTAGTGTAGCAACTAATGGTGTATACCGAGGTGATGGACCTGACACATAGGTATAGGCGGTCAATACTCCTTGGTTGGTTGTCCATTGTGGTCAACATGCCGGTCAACTCCATTTGCCAAGCTAAGCCCATGAGAAGTTCCCCTAGATTCTCTACTTGGTGAGAGGATTGGATGGTAATGTGATGGGAGAAGATGGGCACTATAGGGAGGTCTTGCTCCACGGGTAGATAGGTATGGGTCATGATATCTCTAATCAAACTCTCCCTTAGCCACCTAACAAGGGGTTCTTCTAAGATGAATTTGGCCTTATCTAGAGAGGGTGGTGTAGGGTGAAGATCCTTGTGCGAGGCTTCCCCTTCAATTTGGACATGGGTGCCCTCCATGGAGGGGAAAGATCCGGAGGGGCATTTGTCTCCATGTGGCAAAGTGGGTGGGCTACATCTTCTAAAGTTAATGGGATGGGAAGGTTCTTTGAGGGTGGGGTGATGTTAGCCGGTGTGTGGTGCACCCGGGGTGGCGAACAAGGGTGGGACTCCAGCGGATGGGAGAGTACAAGGTTGTTGAATTTAAAGGCTCCCGGAAGGTGTGGCGGATGCACTAGGCAAGTCCGACGTGTTGGGTCGATGTCGGCATTCCTTTCATCTAACCATTTCTTACCTAGGATTATACATGGACCCGCCAATGTTCCTACTTGACACCAAGCCCCATCAAAATACTTAGTCTTTCCAAACCATCTATGGAATTCAACAAAGAATTCGTCTCCATTGTGCATAATTTGTCCAGTCCTAGAAAGAGAGGCAACGATATCGGGGGATACCCAATTATGGGACTCTAAGACAATGAAATCAATTTCCGTGGGCTCTTCATTAGGTAGGTATGCATGAGATATGATTGGGAGAGGGGCCATTTGAACATAGACTTAATGATGACAATGGTGGGTGGACAATGCAAGGGTCAGACCGATGATGACTCCAATGCAAGCGTGCCCTAGGACTTGACTTGTAGAGACAAGTCAATGACTTGCTCTGATACCAATTGATGTGACATGCCCTTGGACCTAAACAAGTAAGCACAATTTGCAATCGAAACGGACCGATATTGGCGGCCACTCACCCGACACTCACCCAAGACCCGGGGTAACTCGGTGATGCCGAGTGGAGGTTGTGAGGGCTGGGCCCTTGCTGGTAGAGGGCCAGCAAGGCCAAGGGTTCTCCAAAGGGTATGTAGGCCTAATTCAATGGAGCCGACGTTGTGCCAAGGGCACGAGTTACACTCTCTTCCACGGCGGCCCCTTGAAGCAATGGGCTTGCTGATCGGGCACTCACTCTCACGGGCCAGCGGAGCTATGAGCTAATATTAAAAGAACAAGGCAACAAATATGAGCAAGGAATAGAGCACTTTCTCGATCGGCTTGAAGAAACCGGTCCCGCTCGGAGACGTGGGCGAGCGGGGAAGCGTGGGTTCCCCACACGCCGCACCGGTGTAGCTTGAACCTATTCAAAGTTTTACACCACTACGCCCCATGCAAGGGGTTGAACTTGAGGAAAGGAAGCCAAAATTACATTCAAACACTACCTCCCGCAGGGAGGGACTTTAAGCCAGCCAGGCGGGGAGGGGAAAAGCTGAAATAGAAATCGAACGGATGGAAGATGTCAGTTCTGCCCGCTCTTTGGAATAGGGGATAGACAGTTGAAGTTGATGCTGCTACGGCCACACCCGAATTTTTTTATCGATGAAACGAGTGGAAAAATCTTTGGGGTTGGATCAGGATGACGTCCAATTTTTGTGGAATTCCTTGATTGCTGGTGCTTGTCGGGGAAGGGCCGCGAACAGGGACCCTGAGTTCTGGTTTTGACTGCTATGGTACCACAGAAGCCGAAAGAAGAGGCCGCCACGAGCGCTTCCAATCTATGAATCAAGCGTGGATGGAGTCGCTGGAATCATTGTCGAGTCCTCTTCGAAACGAGACCCACGGGGGTGCCAGAGGAGGTCGGAGTAGACAGATAGATCACGTACAGTGACTAGGTGTCTGTTCAATCCCAGAGGGAACAGAACGGCGCACCTGGGCGAGAAAAACGATAACTCTTAGCTCCGGATGCCGAACGGGGTTCCGCTTCTTGATACTGGAAGTAGACTCGTTGTAGATGATCTCAGCCAACCTCCGCCTCTAGATCTTCAAGTGGTTGGCCGTGTGAGGCTCTGTAACTTGCTTCAGATTAACTGTCAGGAATCAGATGTGCAGTCCAATGATGACGGCTCGCCCGGGCAGCCACGAACTCAGAACGGGACGAGACCACCACCATTGTGAAGAGGACATGGAGACGCTTCCGACGGTACAACTTGTGCTTCCAGGGACGCCGGGATGAAGTTGTGGCTGGCTCTGTAAGACGCTGGTTCTCTGCAAGGTGGAGGGGGAGGGGAGATGGGGGATGCTCATTGAGGAATCGAGGGGGAGGATGGTGGGGGGGGCGACCCTAGGGTGGGAGGGCTGGAGAGGGGCGACCCAAAGGGGCTGGGGAAGAAGGGGATGGAGGTGGAAAATTCAAATTTGGCCTAGGGAGGGGTGGGTTCAGCCTTGGGAAGGTAGGGGCTTGCTTGGGAAGGGAAAGTGGGTAGTTGGGAGTTGTTTGGTGGAGCTAGGATTGGGTGGGGGTCTCTTGGGGTTGGGGTGGAGTAAAGAGAGGGGTGTGGGGAGTTGGAGTATCTTTAATGGAGGGGGAAGGAGAGAGAAAGTAGTTGGGCGGGGAGGAGAGAGAGAGGGAGAGAGAGAGGGAGGGGGATAAGGGCTTCTCACCGACTCAATTGGATTCTCTCCAAAAGAAGAAGATTTAAATTGGACACTTGAAAATTCAAATACTCTTTCATTAACTTTAAATGGGGGGAATGGGGTCTTATATATAGGCAACCCACATTGTACAAAAAGTCCCTGACTCTTGCAACAATGACAAATAACCAAGGGGGTAGGGGGCGCCCCTGGACCTAGCCCAATGAATTGGGCCCATTAACTAATCTAATCAACCCTATGACACTTAACTTAGGTAGATGACTCATTAACCTAGGTACTGGACTCAAATAAAAGAAAAATTACAATGATATGACTCAAATAAAATATAAAAATACAACATATGACTCAAAATAAATGACTAGACCATGTCGGATGCTTCCGGGGCGAGGAGACGAGCCGTGAGTGTGGGCACGGGAGGTGATGTCCCCATCAAGTCTTCCCAGTTGTCACTATTCAATGAAATGAAGTTTTCCTGGGTGACTTCATTTAATGACGGGTGACTTCATTTAATGAATTGAAGTCTTCCCGGGTGACTTCATTTAATTTAAGTCTCCTCGGGGTGACTTCATTTAATTGAAGTCTCCTTGGGGTGACTTCATTTGAAGAATTGACGTCATGGCTTGGGACACCAATTGAATTTAGGTGATTTACACTAGGCAGATACATTCTGAGATACAAGTTATTGTTCATATTTTCAGAGTTTCTCCGAATCTGGAATTAAGGACATGGACAGGTAGAAAAAAATATCAGGATCACAGAATTATATTCATGCAAGAATCTTATGGTTTAGTTCAATAGATATAGATTTTTGAATGCGTTGATTAATAATTTTTGGAAATTGCTAGAAAATGAATTGACGACTCTTCATAGTGTCTTCAATTAAATGGCGCCCTGGCTTGGGGCACCTCTTCAGGAAATGGCGCCCTGGCTGGGGGCGCTATTCACCTGAGGGCTGGACTTTCTGGGCTTTTAAAATATGTACGTATCTATTGTAACAGAGGTTATATACTATGGCTAAAACATGATTATTTGATGCTGTAAAAACTAGTATGATAGGATATGTTCAAATCCAGTAAAATCAGTATAATAGACTATGTAACAGACATGTAAAAACTGATGTAACAAGTTATAGTTGGTTTAATCAAAACCCGTGTAACATGCTATAGAATATGTTATACTTAAAACCCATGTAACATGCTATAGGAACAGGTTGTATGGCATGGCGTACGGAGTATACTAGCATGTTGTATTATCCTATTTTAGCTACGGGTTGGGCTAGATCTTGAGAAAATCCACCTTTTGGATGCGGTTCACTAGGTATAACTGTAGAGAAAGAATTAGAAATCCCAGCCACGGCAAGCCCTTCACGCTGAGCAAAGCTTCTATAGCAGGATACGTCTCTTGCACATGAAGAGAAATATTAGATCTCTCTTCTGCAGATGGAGATAGAGAAGCAGTAGGATAACCTTCTCTTCCGTGGCAGAAAGACAGTAAGGGTCATCTATGGTTGATAGAGTGATTTGTTTATAGGGAAATAGTAAAGGTCCAAGGGAAACCAGATTTGAAACCCTACTGTGAATGTTTCCTTATGGGTCCATTGCTTGCAAACGCAGGTTGTTATTGTGCCAAAACCTTCTAGAAGTATTTTGGAAATGACGTCCTAGTAAAGGGTTGCTCATTCTTTGGGTGATCCTATTCATGTAAATGACGCCTCTACATGAGGTCGTTCATTCTTCATGGCTTTAGATAAAAATGCAACCTTCACGTGTTGGCCTTTATGGGGTATATATATATATATATATATATATATATATATATATATATATATATATATATATATATATATATATATATATATATTAATACTTTAGTGGGATGGTGGCCCCAAGGGAAATGGCGCCTTCTGTGGAAACTTCATTTTGGTGAATGGCGCCCTGGTAAAGGGTCGCTCATTCCCTTTGTGTTGGAAAAGGAAACCCCACTTACGTACTACCCATGTGTTAGCATAAAGTGATGTTGGGTTGTACATTTATATAGTAGTCCTCCTAAGATATGGTTCTTTATATAAGGACTTCATGTAGGATTCTTTAGGAAGATGTTCACTATGTACTACCCATGATGGCATAAAGTGATGTTGGCTTGTACATTTATATAATAGTCCTCATAAGGTATGATTCTTTATATAAGGCTTTCATGTAGGATTCTTTAGGAAGAAGTTTTAAATTTTCTCAATTGCTTTATCGGGGGTGCTACACCCTCCCCCACTTAAAAGAATTTGGTCCCCAAATTCAATTGTATATGCGGAGATAGGAAGGGTGCGAAATACTTACAGACTAGAATAACTACAGAAATCTTCTTTTCATAGACTCTTCAGTTTCCCATGTAGATTCGTGTTCTAAGCATCGATTTCATTGTATTTTTACCATAGGGATCATCTTGTTCCTTAGAACTCGAACTTCTCGGTTGAGGATCTTCATTGGCTTTTGCTCGTAGGTAAGGTCCTTCTGTATCACTAAGTCATTATGTTCAATGACATAGAAAGGATCGTGTACGTATTTCTTCAGCATAGAAACATGGAATACGTTGTGCACTTCTGATAGTTGCGGAGGTAGGGCGATGCGATAAGCCACCTGGCCTACTCTTCCAGCACTTTGAATGGACCAATAAACCATGGTGTTAGTTTGCCCTTAACACTGAATCTTCTAATACCTCAGCCGGGAGATACCTTGAGAAAAATATGATCTCCGACTTGAAATTCCAGATCTCATCTTCTGTTGTCAGTATAAGATTTCTGCCTGGATTGTGCTATCTTTAGCCTTTCTCGAATAAGGTGTATCTTCTCAGTTGAATATCTTACCATATCTGGGCCTAGAATTTGTTTTTCACCAATTTCATCCCAGCATATTGGAGATCGGCAACTCCTGCCATACAGTGCCTCAAAAGGTGCCATTAGTATACTGGCTTGATAGCTGTTATTATATACAAACTCGGCTAGGGGTAAGTGGTCATGCTAGCTTCCACCGAAGTCTATAATGCATGCTCTCAACATATCTTCCACAACTTGATTTGTCCTTTCCGTCTGTCAATCTGTCTGGGGATAGAAAGTAGTGCTGAAGTTGAGTTTCATCCCCAGAGAGTGTTGTAGACTTTTCCAGAAATGAGAGGTAAAGCGTGGGTCTCGGTCGGATACAATTGACACCAAGACTCCATGCAATCTAACCATCTCCTTAATATATAGGGAAACAAGTACATCGACTAACCATCGGCCTTTGATGGGAAAGAAATGAGACGATTTAGTTAGGCGGTCGATGATTACACATATTTCATCATATCCATCCCGAGACTTGGGAAAACCCATGATAAAGTCCATGCCAATATCTTCCCACTTCCACTTGGGAATATCTAGCGGATGCAATTTTTCAGTGAGTTTCTGATGTTCCGCCTTCACTTGTTGGCATGTCAGGCAACAAGACACGAAGTCTGCTACCTCCCTTTTTATATTAGGCCACCAGAAAGTTCATTTTAAGTATTGGTACATCTTAGTGGCTCCAAGGTGGATCATGTACCTCGATCGATGAGCTTCTTCAAGAATCTTCTTCTTCAATTCGGGACAGTCGGTCATACATGTCCATTCATGAAATAGTAATCTACCATCAGGTGCCAGATTGAAATCAAGTCTCTCGTCCAGCTTGCTTTTTATCTCCACTAGTGCGGGATCTTCTTCTTAAAGCTTCTTAATTTTAGGTATCAAATCTAGATGTAGACTCATATGGGATAGAATAATACACATGTTCTTCTAATCTATGTTGATGTCAAGCTCAGAGAATTTCTCTAGCAACTTCCATTCTCGTATCATACAGTTGGTCAAAAATTATCTTGGCTTTCGACTAAAGGCATCAGCTACGGAATTACCCTTACCAGGATGGTATTGTATAGTGAAGTCGAAATCTTTGAGATATTCGAGCCAACGCCTTTGCCGCATGTTTAGCTTCTTTTGGGAGAATAAATATTGAGACTTTTGTGATCAGAGTATACAGTGAATTGTTCCTCGTAGAGATAGTGTCTCCAGATCTTTAAGGTGAATACTACCGCGGCCAGCTCTAAGTCATGCACCGGGTAGTTCTCTTCATGTTTCTTCAATTGTCAGGAAGAGTATGCAATGACTCTTCCATTTTGCATCAATACACATCCGAGGCCAATACCAGAAGCATCAGTATATACCTCGTATTCCTCTCCTTCAATTGGCAATGATAAGACTGGAGTAGTGGTCAAGAGATCCTTTAAAGCTTGGAAACTCTTTTCACAGTCTTCATTCCACTCATAAGGCACTTCCGTGCGGGTTAACCTGGTCAGAGGAACAGCAATCTTGGAGAAGTCCTTGATAAAACGTCGGTAATAACCAGCTAGCCCCAAGAAGCTTCGAATCTCCGTTGCATTTGTGGGTCATTCTCAGTTCTTCACGGCTTCGACCTTTGATGGGTCCATGAAAATCCCATTCTTCGAAATTATATGGCCCAAGAAGGATACTTCCTCGAGCAAGAACTTGCACTTGCTGAATTTGGCATATAATTTATGTTCCATCAATATCTGTAACGACTTCTTGAGATGTTCTTCATGGTCATCTTCAGACTTTGAATAAATCAAAATATCATCGATAAAGATCACAATAAATTGGTCTAAGTAGGGCCTGAATATATTATGCTGTTCATTAACTGCATAAAAGCTGCAGGGGTATTTGTTAGTCCGAAAGGCATAACAGTAAATTCGTAATGCCCATACCTCCTCCAGAATGTAATTTTATGAATGTCTTCTTCTTCAATCTTCAGTTGGTGATAACCAGAACGAAGATCAATCTTGGAGAAATATGTAGCTCCAGATAATTGATCAAACAGCTCATCAATTCTCGACAACGGGTACTTGTTCTTGATTGTAAGGTAATTTAGCTGCCAATAATCAATGCATAGTCTCATCGATCCGTCCTTCTTTTTGACGAGCAACACGGGTGCTCCCCATGGAGAAGTACTTGGCCTGATGAAACCCTTTTTCAATAACTACATTAGCTGCTCTTTTAGCTCCTTCAGCTCAGCAGGGGACATTCTGTACGGTGCCTTGGAAACAGGACCAGCACCAGGGATAAGGTCGATCGTGAACGACACTTCCCTTTTCGAGGGTAAGCCAGGTAATTCTTCTGGAAAAATGTCAGGAAAATCCCGAATTACACCGATGTCTTCAAGTTTAATCTCCTCGACTTCCGTGGTAATCACGAATGCTATGAAAGCCATACATCCTTTACTCATAAGTTTACTAGCTCAGAGGGCTGATATAAGAGGTGACCTAGCCCGAGGGCTAATGTAAACCAGCTCTGGGAAATCCACGAAAGTTACCTTGCAATGCCGGCAATCTACTGTTGCTTGGTATGTGGATAACCAGTCGGTGCCTAGTATGACATCATAACCCTTCATATCTAGGCATATCAGGTCAGCAGGTAAATTGTTTCCTTTAATCATCACTTCACAGTTTGGATAGTGATAAGTGATGTCGGACTCATTCCCAAGAGGTGTAGATATGACCAAATCTAATAGTTCATGTTTCTTTGAAAATGAAGCAGTAAATTTCTTGGAAATGAATGAATGAGTTGCTCCTGTATCAAATAAAACTTGAGCAGTTTTAGAACAAATAGTTAGAGTACCTTCCACAATTCCACCTTCTGTGGGCTCCGTCTCGTTGAGAGCTTGCAGACGGCCTTGCTTCTTTGCTGGGAGCTTCTCATCTTTAATGGCTTGCTCAGTCATCAATGGGCAATTAGGGATTCGGTGTTCTCGGCTTCCACATCGGAGACAAGCTCCTAGCTTCCTCCAGCATTCCTCGGTCTTATGGCCGAGTTTATCACAGTACTTACAAACTTCCTTAAAAGGTGTGGTGGTGGAGAATGGCTTGACATTCTTATGGAATTTCTTTCCTTTGGATGACTCCCCTCCATTGAAGTACCGCTTCTTGTTGAATGATGCCTTAACATTTCTCGGGCTTGTAACAAGTTCCTTCTTGTCCCTTCTTCGGATCCTCTCGGATATTTAGGTGGTGTCCTCGAGCAACTGCGCATGCCGAACCATTTTCGAATAGACTTCGATGTCCATCGGTGCAAGTTGTGTAATGTTGTGGGGCCGAAGCCCGTTGAGCAACCTTTTAGCCTTCATCTTCTCTGTACACACCAAGTGGGGTGCATACCTATCCAGTCCTGAAAACTGGGCCTCATACTCGGCCACTTTCAAGCCCCGTTGTTTCAGTGCGGTAAATTCCGCAGCCTTCTTTTCCTGGATATGGTCGGAGAAGTACTTATTGTTGAAATGCTCCGCGAATTCATCCCATGTGACATGGTCTTCTAGCAATGTTGCTTCCATGGAATCCCACCAACATCGAACGTCCCACTCCAGTTGGAATATGGCTAGTAAAACCTTCTCGTCGTCCATGCATTGCATCACATGAAAAAATCGTTCCATTTCCTTTAACCAATTCTCGGCATCCTTGGGGTCGGACGAACCCATGAACCTTGGTGGGCTCATGTTACGGAAACTCCTGTGGAGATCACCGGCTCCACGGTTAGCACCGCCTTGCGCCACTTGCTGTAGCGCCTGTGTAAGGCCTTGCACGGTGTGCAGCATCTCGCGCCATTGTGCTCTTTCAGTAGCCATGATCCAATAAAAGGGTTTAAGCATAATAAAGATCGGGTTTAATTATAAGGTCAAAAGTCAATATAGGACTTAACCCATGGATCTATCCATCTCACCGAGTAAGGTATAAACCTATCCTTAGACTTGGGTTTTACATATCCTTGGACTCAGGTTTTACCTAGGAAGCTAAAAACTTAGCTCTGATACCACGAAGGCTGTCACACCCCGAGCGTGGAAGATACCCGAGGTCGTGCCTAGCTTATATAGAACCATTCAATCAGAGTAGTATACTTATATTATTTTTTTTGACAAAAGACAGAGTGCGCAATTTATCTAAATCATAACCAAGAATTTATTTCCAATATGATACTAATGTCCAAGATGACAATTATCCAAATAACCAAAAAGGTAGAAATTCTAATCCATGACATTCCTTATTCGAATCTAAATACTTGACTACAAGCCTTAACAAGCTTCAGTCAACTAACTGATATAACTAGAAATACAGAAAAGGACTCAAGAAAATTAAAAGACACGACTAGCTGGCAGTAGATGATCGGTGACTCTAGCACTCTTTACTCGATCTCATTCTCATTTTGGTGGATGTCGCTATCCGAATTACCTGAAAATGTTAGGAAGTAACTGGATGAGCGAATCGCTCAGTAGGAATTACATCTCAAGTTCGAGCAATCTTTAAGTGATATACAGGTTACATGTATTACTAGTATAGCTATGCATGATGTACAAGTAAGAAAAATCAGGTATACAGTAAATCTATGCATGATGAATAATAAGAAATCAAGAACTGTATAAGGAGAGTATCGCATGATTTCAAGTGTTTGTCAAGCAGGATATAAAGAACTTATAGATGTTGATGCCACTTTTTGGGCAAGCAAGAACTCATGTACAAGCAAATAAGAGTCATGTTCAAGCAAGTAAAATTCGTGTGCAAGCAAGTAATATCAAGTACGTGTCAATAGAATTGGCTATTTCAATCAAGCAAGTATTTTACCGTTTCTCGGGCCACGCAAATCAAGTATCGCCCGTTCCGGGCCACGCGAGTCAAGTCAAGCAAGTAGGGAGTAAGTATGGAGTGTCTCAAGTCAAGCAAGTCAAACAAGTACTTCGGTGCAATGCCAAACACCGTGGTCAATAAACTCCCATGGGCATAAGTACCTTCGGGCGCCCCTCCCAGGACCAGATCGGGCCCTATATGCACAGCATTTCATGTATTTCTTTTGGCATCCACTCTCATCTATAGCCAATATAGAATTTCAAGGGTTGCCATTGTAAGAGTATAAGGTAGATTCTAGGAATAGAGTTCAAAGGCATATATGATGCAGGAACATGTACTAGGGTTATATCGGTACGAATCACGAGACAAATCAGAAATCAGAACGAAGATTGGCAGCTAACTGAATTGGCATCTGGGGGTTGGCCAATCTTTCAAAATTTTCATTTTTCAAAAAATGTATATATATATTGGAATTGGCATCTCTTTGAGGGATCTTCATTTAATTGAAGTCACCTCAGGGTGTCGCTAATTGAAGAATTGAAGTCTTCCCGGGTGTCACCATTCAATGAATTGAAGTCTTCCCGGGTGTCAACATTCAATGAATTGAAGTCTTCTCGGGTGACTTCATTTAATGAATTGAAGTCTTCCCGGGTGACTTCATTTAATTGAAGTCTCCTCGGGGTGACTTCATTTAATTGAAGTCTCCTCGGGGTGACTTCATTTGAAGAATTGACATCATGGCTTGCGACACCAATTGAATTTAGGTGATTTACACTGGGTAGGTACATTCTGTGAACCAAACACTATTCATACCCTAAAAGTTTCTCGAAAATAGGAAGCAAGGATATGAACAGGTAGAGAAAATTCTCGGGAGTTCAGAATCATTCTCATGCAAAATTGTTGTGTTTTGATTCCATAGATATAAAATTTCTAATGCGGTGTTTATATTTTTTTCAAAAATGGAATTGACGCCTCCTCATGGTGACTTCATTTAATTGAAGTCACCTGGGGTATCGCTAATTGAAGAATTGAAGTCTTCCCAGGGTGTCACCATTCAATGAATTGAAGTCTTCCCGGGTGTCACTATTCAATGAATTGAAGTCTTCCCGGGTGACTTCATTTAATGAATTGAAGTCTTCTCGGGTGACTTCATTTAATGAATTGAAGTCTTCCTGTGATGTGACATGACCTAGGGATGCCACGGGGAGTGACTCGATGAGCTTAGAACCTAGACCCGCAAGCAAGCAACTTTGACGGCGGACTCACTCGCTGAGCGCACACTAGTGCCCGTAGGCAACTTGGTGATGGTGGTGAGGGTCCGAGGCTGGACCTCGCTGCTCCGGGGATTGACTAGCTTCGGATTAAACCCCCAACGGTCCAGGGATGCCCACTCTCGCAGGAGGCCAGCACGGCGAGGGCTTGGGATGTAATGACTCTCTCGCAACTCGCTCCGCGGTGGCACACGATTTGGTGGATTCCGGATCGGACACTCGCTCACCATCCGATGGGCAATTGAAAGCAATAATAAGCCAACAAAGATAATGCTACCAGTAGAGGAGAGTGATCAGATGCTCACCAGATCAGCGTGAAGACGCCGACGTTGGCCGGAGACGAGGGTGAGCGAGGAAGCGTGGGATAACTCGCACGCCGCGCCGATGAAGCTTCAACATGAAATAACAAGTTACAATCACTATGCCCCTTGCAAGGGGGTTGGACTAGAGATGGGGATTAGTTTTACAACCAAAATGTACCTCCACGCAGGGAGGGGCGGTCAGCCGGCCAGGCAGGGTGGGGAAAACTACACTAGAAGCTGAAGCAGACGAAGATCGTCGGTTCTGCCAGCCCTCTGGAACAGTGTATAGAGAGTCGGTGTTGGTGCCGCTGTGTACTCCTATAAACTCCGTTGGTGACAAAACTAGTGGCAAAACCTTCGTGGTTGACCCAGGAGGACGTCTGATTTTTAGGGATTTTCTCGTTGGCGGCGACGGTCGGGGCAGAGTCGTGAACATGGCTGTTTGATTCCGGACCTGGTAGCTTTTGTGTCGCTGTAGCTGTAAGGTAAGGCCACCACAGAGGCTCCCGATCTCTGAATCAGGTGAGGCCAAAGTCATTGGATTTGTGGTCAAACCCTCTTTGAACGGAGACTTGAGGGGATGTCGGAGGAGGTTGGAGCAGACGGCGAGGACCTGAACAGTGCAGGAGTGTCAGATCAGTTCTAGAGGGAACTGATCAGCGCACCTGAGGGAGAAAATTAGAAACTCACTGGTCCGGGGTCCAAATGGAGAGCCGCTTCGTGGTACTAGAAGGAGACATGTAGTAGAAGTTCTCAGCCAAGCCCCGCTTCAATAACTTCTGGTGGATGGCCGTGGGAGCCTCTGCAATGTGCCTCTGGATGACTGCCCGGGGGATGATGCGCAGTCCGGCGATGATGACTCCGCCGAGAAGCCACGAGCTCAGACGGAGGCGGGACCACCTCCGTTGCGAAGTAGACTGGATGAAGATTCCACCAGTATATGGTAAGCCCTCTGAAGCTTCTTGGTGATGACATGACAGCCTCAGAAAGTCGCTGGTACTCTACTGCCTGCGAGCTGGGAATAGGATGAAGGTGTAGGGTTGTGTGTATGAGGGTGGGATGGCCAAGGGAAGCAAGGGGAAATGGGGAGGGTGACCAGGGTAGAAAGGGGGTGTTGGGGATGGGTGAGGGGCAGCCATCAAGGGAGGGAGATTCAATTTTGGCCTAGGGTTTGAACCCCTTCAGCCTTGGGGAGATGGAAGGGTGCTTGGGAAAGGGTAGTGGGTGGTTGGGGGTTGGAGGGTGGCTTGGAGATTGGTGGGTTCTCCCTTGGGGCTAGGGGTGGAGTAAAGAGGTGTTGTGGGAAGTTGTGGTGACTATTGAATGAGGGGAGGAGAGAGATAAAGTAGGTGGGAAGGGGAGGAGAGAGAAAGGGGAGCACCCTTCTTGGAGAGAGAGAGAAGAGAAAGAGGAGAGTCACACTCCACTTGAAGAGGGGGAAGATTTCTCAAAGGGGTTTTCTTTCTATTCAAATATTCAAAGTTGTTACATATAAGGGGAGTGGGGGCCTATTTATAGGCTTACATAATTCCTTATGACCAAACTAACTCTGACTTTTAGACAAAAGACTAGACAAGTCCAAGGGGGGGCGCCCCTAGGCTTAGCCCACTAGTTGGGCCCATTAGACTACTTGATTAACCACATGACTCAAGACTTAGGTAAATGACCATTATACCTAGGTACTGGACTCAAATAAAAGGAAAATTACATGGTTTATGACTCAAGTAAAATATGAAAATTACATGACTACACTCAGAAAAATATGACAAACACAATGACGCATGCTGACGAACAATCCGAGCTTCAAAAATGTGGTGGGGCAAGGGATGCCCCCATCATCCTGGGTGACTTCATTTAATTGAAGTCTCCTAGGGGTGACTTAATTTGAAGAATTGACGTCATGGATTGGGACACCAAGTGAATTTAGGTGATTTGCATCGGGCAGGTACATTCTGAGATACAAGTTACTGTTCATATTTTCAGAGTTTCTCCGAATTAGGAATTAAGGACATGGACAGGTAGAGAAAATATCAGGATCACAGAAATATATTCATGCAAGAATCTTATGGTTTAGTTCAATAGATATAGATTTTTGAATGCGTTGATTAATAATTTTTGGAAATTGCTGGAAAATGAATTGACGACTCTTCATAGTGTCTTCAATTAAATGGCGCCCTGGCTTGGGGCGCCTCTTCAGGAAATGGCACCCTGGCTGGGGGCGCTATTCCCCTGAGGGCTGGACTTTCTGGGTTTTTAAAATATGTATGTATCTATTGTAACAGAGGTTATATACTAGGGCTAAAACATGATTATTTGAGGCTATAAAAACTAGTATGATAGGATATGTTCAAATCCAGTAAAATCAGTATAACAGACTATGTAACAGACATGTAAAAACTGATGTAACAAGCTATAGTTGGTTTAAGTAAAACCCGTGTCACATGCTATAGAATATGTTATACTTAAAACCCGTGTAACATGCTATAGGAACAGGCTGTATGGCATGACATACGGAGTATACTAGCATGCTGTATTATCCTATTTTAGCTACAAGTTGGGCTAGATCTTGAAAAAACCTACCTTTTGGATGCGGTTCACTAGGTATAACTGTAGAGAAAGAATTAGAAATCCCAACCATGGCAAGCCCTTCACGCTGAGCAAAGCTTCTACAGCAGGATACGTCTCTTGCACATGAAGAGAAATATTGGATCTCTCTTCTGCAGGTGGAGACGGAGAAGCAGTAGGATAACCTTCTCTTCCGTGGCAGAAAGACAGTAAGGGTCATCTACGGTTGATGGAGGGATTTGTTTATAGGAAAATAGTAAGGGTCTAAGGGAAACCAGATCCGAAACCCTGCTGTGAATGTTCCCTCATGGGTCCATTGCCAGCAAACGTAGGTTGTTATTGTGCCTCAACCTTCTAGAAGCATTTTGGAAATGATGTCCTGGTAAAGGGTCGCTCATTCTTTGGGTGATCCTATTCATGTAAATGACGCCTCTGCATGAGGTCATTCATTCTTCATAGCTTTAGACAAAAATGCAACCTTCACGTGTTGGCCTTCATGGGATATATATATATATATTAATACTTTAGTGGGATTGTGGCCCCAAGGGAAATGGCGCCTTCTGTGGAGACTTCATTTTGGTGAATGGCGCCCTGGTAAAGGGTCGCTCATTCCCTTTGTGTTGGAAAAGGAAACCCCACTTATGTACTACCCATGTGTTGCCATAAAGTGATGTTGGGTTGTACATTTATATAGTAGTCCTCCTAAGATATGGTTCTTTATATAAGGACTTCATGTAGGATTCTTTAGGAAGATGTTCACTACGTACAACCCATGATGGCATAAAGTAATGTTGGCTTGTACATTTATATAATAGTCCTCATAAGGTATGATTCTTTATATAAGGCCTTCATGTAGGATTCTTTAGGAAGAAGTTTTAAATTTTCTCAATTGCTTTATCGGGGGTGCTACACTTTTCATTTCTAATTGAGGTGATTGTGTTAGAAACTTTATCACATTGTAATAATGGACTGTTGTAAGGAACTTTTATGTTTTAACATCTGGACTATTGTGATTTTGAGAAATGGAATTAACTAATGGGCTTGAAATTTTCTTCTGTTGCTTACTATTCTTTTTATTTATGTAATTCATCAACCAATTTCTATTCTGTTAGGTTTTCCCACTGTGGCATCTCTGCTAAATCCGATGAGAGTTGGAAACTGAACCGGTTTCTAAGGTGTGGTTTTACAGAAAGTGGTATGAGAGCCAAAGGTTGAGAATTTACATAAGTAAACAATCCATAAGCTAGATTCCTATCCCAAAATCTTGATAGCTTCACAAGTTAAATGAGTAGAAAATATAACTATAAAGAAATGGCGTAGTAATAAAGAAACTCAATCTCATTAATCCATTTTGTTAATGAGGTTATGGCATCTCGTGGTTGCCATGCTGCTGCCCCTGCTCGTGAGGAGGAGCCGAGGAGAGATGGGGGTGAAGATCAACAAGGTTTGTCGGTGCTGCCGCCGCCACCATTGGTTGATTATGGTACGTTCATGCAAGGATTGGTGTGGGTGATGCAAACTCAGGCCGAAGTGCAAGCTGCATTGCAAGCTCAAGTTCAGGCTCAAGCCCAGGTATGGTAGATTGGTTGGGGTGTGTAACGTTATTTGAGTGGGCCAGGAAAGTAACCTATGGTATTCTTGGCTCAGGCCCGACCACAACCGAAGGTAGTTCAAATGGTCATTGACGGGCCATCGGTCATGTAACAGTTCCAATGAATGAACCCGCCATCTTTTAAGGGGGAGAGCGAACCCCTAGTTACAGAGCATTGGTTGCGGGATATGGAGAAGGTGTTCCGAACCATTTGATGCGATGAGAATGAGAAGGCAATCTGGCAACATTTATTTTTGAGGTAAGGAGTTATTTTCCTACTTTGTGTGAATGGATGTTTAGTGTTGTGCTCACTCGAATTGGATCCTATAATTTCAGGAGCGTGCAGATGTCTGGTGGTCCTCTGTTCTGCGGAACCATTATGAGGACGGATTGGTGGAAGCGACTTGGGATGAATTTGTTAATCTATTCAAGGCAAAGTACATCCCTGAGCATGTCCAAGACAAAATGGAGCAGGAGTTCTTTACTCTGACTCAAGGGTCCATGACGGTGCTCGAGTATGAGGCACGTTTCACAAAGCTGGCCAGATATGCCCCTCATATTGGGACCGATGAATGATGAAAGGTGAAGAAGTTCATGATGGTCCTTCGACTGTCCCTAAGAACTAGATTGGTGGCATTCAATCATCGGACGATGGATGAAGCTCTTAGTGCGGCATGTTAACAAGAAAGCGAAATGGACCAATATCAAGAAGAGAAGAAAGCGTTGATGAAAAGGCCATCGTCGTCCTTCCAGCGGAAACACCGTAAGAAGAAGGCATCTTTCTCTCGACCATCAGATTTTGTGCCAACGAAGTTTGCACCTCAAATCGGTGGATCAGGAGGGTCATCAAGAGACAAAGCAGAATGCAAGCATTGTGAGAAATGGCATGAAGGTAAAGAGTGCTGGATGGTGACTGGTAGGTGTCTGAGATGTGGAAGCCCTAATCACAAGATTAAAGATTTTTCGAAGGCATAGTCATCTACACCCACTAAAGCCCCGGTGATAGTAGCCGCAGAGCCTACAGCAACGAAACCAGCCGGGAAGTCCCGAGCGCAAGCACGAGTGTTTGCTTTGGCTAAAAAGGATGCAGAGCAAGCGGACCATGTGACTGAAGGTACACTTTTTATATCCAACTTCTATGCTAGAGTCTTGTTTGACACTGGTGCTACACATTCGTTCGTGTCCGACCGATTTTCAAAAATATTGCATGATGAATGGGGTTTGGTAGCAAAGGATTTAGATGTGCCCCTTCTGGTGTACACGCCAGCAAGAGCATTGTCCACTACAAAGAGTTATCCTTCCTTGCACATGAATATTGAAGGACAGGAATTGCTGGGTTACTTCTATCTTTTGAAGATGAAGGACTACGACGCTATTCTTGGTCTTGATTGGCTGGAGAGACATTATGCTCTCATTGATTGCCGAAAGAAGCAGGTTGTTTTTCGCATTCCTGGCGAGAAGCAGTTCTTCCACCCTTTACCCAAGTTTGGGTCAGGAAATTTTATGGTCTCGGCCATGAAGGCAGCTGTAGACACATTTTTTTCTTTCTTACTAGAAAAGAGTATGTGATGCTAAAAGGGAAGGGGATGTGGGTGTGTTAAGGATGTATGTGACTAAAACATGGAGGAACAAAAGAATAATAAATCAACCACCCACATGCATTAACCGATCGTGATCGCCATCGAAATACCTAGTGCCAATAGAGGGCACCACATACCTTGGAAAGGAGAGACAGATGAGGACACTCGCCCAATGATGCAGCACTGGAACGGGATGAAAACGGTCCTATGGAAATCGCTGAAGGATGTAGACGGCCGAACGACAGACCGCATGGAGCGCTGAAGTGGAATACGGGAAGAAGACCTGGCTGGGGACTAAATGGTCTGAGTCAGACCGCAGGAAGGCACTGAACGATTTGAAGAAGACCGCTAACCCCCATCTACGGTCGGAGATGAACCGCGCGAAGTCGCCAGATTCCAAGCTAAGGAACTTGATCCTCCACCCTTTCCGGCCGACCAGGAGGGATGGGCCTCGTGCTAAGACTCTAGTTGACCTGCAAAACAAAGCAAATGACCAAAGAGACACAACCCAAATTATTTTATGAAGTGTAATATCTATGAAAATGAATGGAAAACTAAACACGTAAATGGAATGGGGGATACCTGGGGGTTGGGTTTTTAACTCCTAATGGGCGTGGAAAAGTAATAAGAAGGTGGAAAATGTAAGAATGACAGTGAAAAATGCGGGTGAAAATGAAAGGAAATGAACATGCAACGATGAACAAATGGTGGAAATGACTAACTAACTAAGACTCAAACAAACACAAACGCAACGACTACTCCCTGAATCGAAGGCTTGATGGACGTGGAAAGCCTTCCTCCCTAGCTTAGATTCGCTCAAGAAAGCGACAGCACTTCGACGCGACTTCCGGATCTCCCCCCCCCACCTCGTGAGCTTGGACTAAGGGTGCTATTTATAGACCCTTGAAAGTCAACCCCGGATTAGGGATTTTCTAGCAAGAATTTGGCCGAGATTCTTTAAAATAAATTGGAGATAATACTCCCAATTTTCTCCAGGATCAAACGGAACCCAATTTGGTTAAGAATGCATGGAGAAATTCAAGGATGAAGCAGCTAACTTGACCACAGATCTTTCGATAGACCATCTACCCATATAAATGGTCCAATGGACGACCGCCGATAAGGTGTCGGTGGAAATTAATAATAAGATAAATAAACCCTTTTATACAAAGAATAGACCAACGCAATCGGCGTAGGACTCTGGATCATAAAATGGTCCTTCGATGGGCCGCCCAAAGAATTTAAACGGCCCATCGCAAGGCCGCCTCACAGATGTCAGTGGAAAATCAGAAATAATGAGATAAATAGCTGTTTATCCAGATAATAGATCGAATTAGGACTCCGACTTAAAAAATGGTCAATTGATGGGCCGCCCAACCAGTTCAAACGGTATAATGCTAGACCGTTTATCCAGATAAAAATGGTCTTATGAAAGACCGCCCACCTGTTAAACGGCCTATCGCTAGACCGCATATTAGGCGGGCGATAGAAAATAAATATAGGGTAAGTAAGCCTAATTTACCCTAAAAGACCAAGTTAAATCAAAGTCCATTAAGCCCAAACTTGAGAAATTTGATAGCAAGCCCAGCCAGGGAGGAGAGTACCCATAAAATAAGCCCAAAGAAATGCCTAAAAGCGGCCTAATGAATAATGGATAACTTGAGGCATCGAAAACAAGGGTAAGAAAAATGACACAACTCAAAGGCAAAAAATGGGTGTCAACAGATGCCCCTCCTGTTGGAGTTGGATGGAAGGCTCTTTCACCACAGAATGTGGATCTAGAGGGGGGGTGAATAGATCAACAGGCTAATTAAAAATTATACCTAGATTCAAATGCGGAATTAAAAGAACACTGGACAACCACAGTCAAAGCATCGAAACAAGATCTGCTAAACAGACAAGCAAACACACGAAAGGCACAAAGACTTTTAGGTGGTTCGGTCAATCTGACCTACGTCCACCCCACATTCAACTCGAATGTGGATTACTGCTGATACATAGCTTCAATCTGCTGGGCACTACATCTTGCCAACAACGGCTGGGGCTTACTGCTTATCCCGACTAGAGGAACACCCTCTGCAACAGCTGGGCAATATAGCTTAGCCGTCCGAGACCAAGTCTCGCCTGCTGAGGATTACAGCTTCACCTGTCCAGTGGAGACCTCCACTGCAATGTTGCCTCACAGCTTGAAGAAACAAGAGTTCGGAAGTAAAAACGCAGAAGTAGAATGAAAAAGAAAAACCCAAATGGGAATGTAGCTCGGAATGATCAAGCCTCAGCTCTGGTTTCTGAACCAAGAGACTGAGTTACAATAAGAGCAGCTCTCAATCTAAACTCTCTCAATTTCACTCTCTCAACACATCTCTTCTCTCTTCTCTTCTCTCTACTTCTTCTTCTCTATTTTTCTTTCTTCTCACTGTGGATCGATGGCTCCCTTCTGTATAGACTTTTCTTCTCTTCAGTCGATCATCTTCCATCTGAAGATGAAGGCTTCATTATATACTATCAGCAGGTGGATGAGGGTGTGTGTCTTCCACATTTCCCGCCCAGAGAATTCACTAGAATCGAGGTAATTCCATCCACGTGGCAGCACCTGATCACCTCGTCCTCCTGGGATCACGAGCCATGTCAGCAATCTCAGTAGCAGATCCCTGTCAGACAGATTATAGGATTATCAAATTAAATGAAGAACTCTGTACAGACTTATAAGATGAACTGCATTGTATAGACTGCATTGTATGGACTTGTGAATTTGAATGCAGTGTACAGACTCTGCTCAATGTATAGACTTCATCTACGTGAAGCATCTGCTGTACAGACTTCATATGTGAAGCAGCCATTTTACAGACTTAGGCAATATGAAAACATGACAGTCAACTAACGATGTAAGGACTTCAAGTGTGAAGACGTTGTGAGTGCAAATGCAATGTACAGACTTCAGATGTGAAGCAGCCGTTGTACACACTTCACCAGACTTCACTCAATGTATAGACTCCACGAACGATGCATGCAATGCATTGAAGGATGTACAGACTTCCTGAGGTGTAAAGGAGTTGAGTATATAGACATCATCATGTGAAGACTTGAACAAAGCATGTATAGACTTCACATCGTGAAGCAATGTATATACTTACCTGAAGAAACTCTGTACAGGCTTGACCAAGACAAGACGATCGACTGTAAAGACATCCACGATGTACAGACTTGCCAAGCGAAGGGGTTGTACAGACTTAATGAATGATGCAAGGAAAACGAATGTATAGACATTCAATGTATGGACTTTCCAAACGAAACTCTGTACAGACTTGATCAGATCAAGACAACTGAATGTGTGGACTTCCAGTGTGTAGACTTGACGATGAACAAGCTTGATCGATGCAACGTCTGTACAGCCTTGCTCAACCAGTCCGATGTATAGACTTGGAAAACTAATGCCAATGTACAGACTTTGGCAAAGCATCGATGTACAGACTTTCACCGTTCCGGCTAGAGGATGTATAGACTTTACCCAATGCAAGCTACAGTAAATGAATGTATAGACTTAACAGTCTCCATGGCTGTACAGACTTAGTCACAGGCTGAACAGTCGAATGTATAGACATGCTTCCACCTACCAGTGTATAGACTTTGCAAACGTGAGACGCTGAATGAGATGGTGGCTGAGACAATGCACAGACTTCAGGTGAAACAATGCAGCTACAGTGCAATGTACAGACATGCCTAAGACACAGCATGAGACGCTGGCTGAGATGAACGCTGTACAGACTTTGAATGCAATGTATGGACTTTGCATAGACGATGCATGAGACACAGACTAATGTACAGACTTTACAAACAATGCATGAACGAGACGCTGAAGTCTGTATAGACTTTAACAAACAACGATGTACAGACTTGGCCAAACAGTCCAATGTATAGACTTGAACTATCAACAGAAGGATGTGCAGACTTGGACACCTGAAGGCCAATGTATGGACTTGCACAGTAGCCCAATGTATGGACTTGAGTGAGCGTGCAAGCCAACAACCATTGTACAGACTTCACCCTGTGCAAGCTATAGAGAGTGAATAAATAGACTTCACACTGGGGGCGTCGACGCATCTACACTTATTGCGTTGACGCTGCAGACTTACCCAATCTGAGGAGTCGACCCATTTGAACAAGGGGGTCGACCCACAACAGTCCAGACTACACAATGAAATGTATGGACTCTATGTTTATGCTGCAATGCAATGTAGACATGTGGGTGTGTGTGTGTACGACAGTATAGACTCTGACTTCATTAGGTACACAGACAACCTGATAAAAACAACTTCATCAAAATAAGAACAGTTGTCAATCAATCAAAACAAGCTGTTGCCAATGAAATAAAACTTATTGTCAACATCATCAATCACAGATGGGTCACAACAATCTCCCCCTTTTTGATGATGGCAACACCCTATTCTATAGAATAGCAACATCCTGTCAAACAGATGTATTTTTGATGAAGGACATGATTCGTTATTCAGATTGTCATGCAGATGCTATGAATGACATGAACACTTCCCTAGAATGAACTCAACAAGTAGACAATATATTCTCCCCCTTTGCCATCAACAAAGAGGAGGGAAAATAAGATGCAATGGAAGGAACCAGAAGAATCAGCTGACTGGCATTCTTAGCAAGTAGTTCATAAATGAAGCAGCTAAAGCACAGACCCTTCAGTCATATGAATTGATAAACTGCTTAGAAAGTAAGGTTCTGGTTTAAAGGTTATAAAAATAAGAGTTCATGCACTACATTCATTGGATAGGGTAGCTGTGCATGATAAAATAATAAGCCAGAATCACATTTGCATGAGAGAGTCAGTTTCAAAAATATCTTACTGTCATATACTCAACAGAACTAATTGAGAGACACCAAGTCATGTATTGAAGCTAAACAAATTGGCATTCATAAGATTACTTTTGAAGGAACAACATTTATCAATATGAGATCATTTTGGACAGTCAGGTACCATTTGTCTTTTTGCTTAAGGGTATACGTTTATCAGACGCCAATACCCCTAGATACTCAACATGATGGACCATTCTGCTATGATCAAACTCAATATAAGTGATTTACATCTTTTTGCTTGAGGGTACACGTTTATCAGACGCCAGTTACCCCCAGATACTCAATGAAATCACCCTACTGTTTTGATCACTTTATACAGAGATAGCTGATACACCTCATGACATGAGTGTTTTCCACTTCTTTGATGGATCACTCAGTTTCTCAGTGATTTGCCAGTCATTGCTCTGCCAATGCTATATTTCAATTTATTTTCAATGTTTTTCAATATCTTTCTTAGCTTTCCTTTATTTGTTTCAGAATGACTTATTTAAGGACAATACACATACTTAGTTTCTCTAACATGATTTCAGATGAGTTTTCAGATTTTAGATATAATTAACTTTGTCTGACATGAAATAAGATGAGGGTTGAGTGCTTTATCAATTTTCAGCATCCTTATTTACTGATTGTAGTCTTTCAACTCTAAAGATTATAAAATTTAAACCATTAAGTCAGTCTTTAAGTAATTACAGTTCTTATGAGGGAAGAGGTCTGTTTTCTATTGCTTAATGTTAGAACTGATTAAAAGATTGCCATATTGTCAGACTCAATCATTCAGAGTCAAGGATTGAATAGACAGCGTCAACGCTGGGAGTTCAAGACGTCTACGCATCAGTTGAAGAGGCAACAGTATAAGACACTGAGATAGTGTCAGTGCGTCGACTCCACGCTATTGCAGCGTCAACTCATCAGAATAATGAAACAGAGACATTCACAGATCTAGTTCACTGCGTCATCGCCACAGTATAACAGCGTCGACGTAGCAGTTCACCTTGAAATTCTGACAAGACTCCCCCTGTCTATATGCATGCAATTTTTACAAAAGATGACTGATCAAATGATTTTTGAAGTTCATGCTTATTCAGACTGTACTGTCATGCAATGTGACCACCAGGGTTATGCAGAGAAATGTAGTGCAAAACAGTTCTATATGCATGTGATTTTAGACACATTACTGACTAAATGATATGCAGTGATGATCATGAGAAAACAATATGATTCTCATGCATGATCATGAGTCTGCTGCACCAATCAACCTTCACAAAGTTTTATACAGTCTATCAGATGTAGATCCAAATCAGAGATTGTATTCAAAACAGCTGAAAATTTTATTCATCATGTTGAAACTTACACAAGCCAAGTTCTCTTCTAAGAAATTTAAACTTTTCATTTGCATGTGGCTTAGTAAAGATATCAGCTATTTGTTTGTCTGTTTCAATGAAGTTCAGTTCGATTTCCTTTTTATTCACAGCATCTCTCAGAAAATGATTGTTTTATCTCTATATGCTTAGTCCTTGAATGGTGAACATGATTTTTAGCAAGGCATATGGCACTAGTATTATCACATAAAATTGGAATGCATTCCAGTTTTATCTGATAATCATCTAGTTGGTGCTTGATCCATAGTACTTGGGCAGCACAATTACCTGCAGCAACATATTCAACTTCAGCTGTAGACAAGGCTATAGTGTGTTACTTTTTAGATGCCCAAGATACTAGACAGCCACCAAGGAATTGGCAATAGCCACTAGTGCTCTTTCTATCTACTCGACACCCAGTATAGTCTGCATCAGTGTAAGCTAGAAGATCTAACTCACACTTAGCAGGATACTAAAGACCTAGCTATTGGGTGCCTAGTAAATATCTAAAAATCCTCTTCACAGCCTTAAGATGAGATTCTTTAGGACTAGCTTGAAATCTAGAGCATAAACACACTGCAAATTGAATATCAGGCCTAGATGCTGTAAGGTAAAGAAGGGATCCGATCATACCTCTATATAGCCTTTAGTCCACTGGTTTACCTTTAGGATCTTCATCCAAACTGGTTGAGGTACCCATTGGAGCAGCTATTTCCTTGAGGTTGTCCATTTTGTACTTATTCAATAAATTCTTTACGTACTTGGACTGAGAGATGAAAGTGCCATCCTCTGATTGTGTAACCTGCAGTCCAAGAAATAGTTTGAGCTCGCCCATTGAGCTCATTTCAAACTCACTAGTCATTATCTGAGAGAATTCCTCACACAATTTGGGGTTAGTTGACCCAAACATAATGTCATCCACATAAATCTGAATAATAAGAATATCTGAATGACTCACTTTGGTAAATAATGTTTGATCAACTATACCTCTTGTGAAATTCTTGTCGGTGAGGAACTTGCTCAACCTGTCATACCAAGCTCTATGAGCTTGCTTTAAACCATAAAGAGCTTTATTGAGTTTGTAAACATGTTAGGGAAATCTAAACATTCAAACCCAGGAGGCTGTCTCACATAGACATCCTCACTAATTTCCCCATTTAGGAAAGTAGATTTCACATCCATCTGCTGAAGATTTATACCTAGGGAGCATGCATAAGCCAATAATATTCTGATTGCTTCTAACCTAGCTACAGGGGCAAAAGACTCTTCAAAGTCTATTCCAAATTCCTGATTGTACCCCTGAGCTACAAGCCTGGCTTTATTTTTAATGACATCTCCTGATTCATCAGTTTTATTTCTAAACACCCATTTAGTCCCTATGACTGTTTCATGATCAGGAGGTGGAACCAATTGCCACAGCTTATTCCTGTCAAATTGATTAAGCTCCTCATGCATGGCATTAATCCAATGCATATCTTGGAGAGCACAGTCAATGGACTTGGGTTCTATATTTGAAACAAAAGCATAAGCATTCAATTCATGTTGAATTCTTAAGTGGCCTCTAGTCCTAGGGGGGTCATGCAGATTTCCAATTACATTATCTACAGGATGATCCTTAAGATATCTTATGTTTGCAATTGGATTATCATGAGTTTGATTTACCTCCCCCTGAACTGTAGGCTCTTCTTCATCAAGCTCTTTATGTCCTTCTTCATCCTCGGATTTATCTGCAAGATCTCCTTCCTTCAGAATATCACCACCTTCTTCATTCCTGCATTCACCAACATTAGTATTTATCAAGGATTCATCAAAAACTATGTGTGGAGATTCTTCAACAGTTTTAGAATTCAGATTGTACACTCTATATGCTCGGGTGTTTTCAGAATAACCAAGAAAGATTCCTGGTTCACCTTTAGATTCAAATTTATCAACGTCTCTTTTATCATTTATATGAATAAAACATTTACATCCAAAAACCTTAAGTGAGCAATAGAAGGTTTCTTACCCTTTAAGATCTCATATGGTGTTTGCTGGGTAGAAGGTCTTACCATGGCTCTGTTAATTATATAACAAGCAGTGTTCACTGCTTTAGCCCAGAATTTCTAGGTAGACCACCTTCTACAAGGAGTGTACGACCCATCTCCACTAGGGTTCTGTTCCTTCTCTTCACAACTCCATTTTGCTCAGGTGTCCTTGGTAAGGAGTACATATGGTTGATACCATTTGACCTGCAGAATTCATCAAACTGTGAGTTTTCAAACTCACCTCCATGATCAGTCAAAATGTTTTCAATTTTCTGATTTATTCTAACATAGAACTCCTGAAATTCTGAAAATGCATCACTCTTATGAGTTAAGAAATAGACCCAAGTATACCTAGAAAAGTCATCTACCATGACAAACCCATACTTCCTCCCTGATAAGCTAACAGATCTGGTTGGCCCAAAAAGGTCCATGTGTATCAGCTCATAGGGTTTAGAAGATAGATTTTCAGTTCTAGACTTCAATGACTTTCTAGTTATCTTTGATTGAGTGCATGCATCACAGATTTTATTTTCCTTTTTGAAGGAAACTTCAGGAAGTCCTCTAACCATGCCATGCTTATTTAGTTTATGCAAAAAAGTGTAACTAGCATGACCTAACCTACGATGCCATAAAAATGCTAAGTCTTCTCTACTGGCAGTAAGGCAAAGGTTAGTATGTTGAATGTCATCTAAATCTATCATGTATGTATTATTTATTCTTTTTCCAGAAAATTTGACAATTTCAGAAACAGGTTCAAAAACCTTACAGCATTGAGAATCAAATAAAACCTTATATCCTTTATCACACAACTGGCTGATACTATGTAAATTATAAGCTAACACTTCAACCAGCATAACATCATCAACACTTACCTACCTTACCTGATCCAATAATCCTACCCTTTGTGTTGCTTCCAAAGGTGACAAGGCCTCCTAGCTTCTCGGTCAGCATGCAGAACTTGGCCTTATCTCCTGTCATATGCCTGGAGCAGCCACTATCCAAGTACCAAAAGTTGCTCTTGACTGCCAGGCATACCTGCATACACAATTAGGTAGAGAGGTTTGGAACCCAAGACTGATTGGGCTCCATAACAGAAGAGGTAGAAGCAAAGCAAGAAAGTAGGTTTTTCGGAATCCACATTTGTTTAAATGTATTTTGTTCAGTGGATCCTACAGGTTTTCTTCTGTTGTTGTTCCTCTTCTTTTTGTTATTTTTCTTCTTATTTGCACCAACATGATTATTGACATTGTTGTTTCTTTGCCAGTGCCTTGGCCAGGTTGCATTCATGGAATTGTGGCCATAATAGTTCCTGGGCTGGCTATGAAAATGTTGGTTCCTAGGTGTCCAATAACCATACCCATTAACCCAATTTCTAGTGTAAGGTCTTTGATATTGAGCAGTCTGATATGCAAGACCTGTATGCCTCCCCGGAGTTCTAGTCCAACCTGACCTATTGAAATAGGTTGTCTGTGCATTGTAATGGGTCTGAACTCTGGGTTGGTAGAAATGATTGGGTTGACTCTTAGCATCATTCTGTCTCCCCTGCACCTTGGACCCTGCTGACCTATTCATAGGTTTGTTTTGGGTCTTCTTCAGAGGTGGAGGTGATGGTGGAGACTTGGTTACCTTGTCCTGGTGTTTATAAGACTGGGTAGCTTGACCCCTAACCTGAGATTGACCCTTTGGATTTTGCTTGGATGTGCTGGCTTTACTAGGCTCACTGATGGCAGGAAAATGCACGTCGTTAATACGCCCCGCTACCAAATTAAAATATCCGGCTCACAAATTAAATAAATGGAATAGTTAAGCGATGAGACCGAGTCGAATCCACATGGAGAAGTAGATTTAAAAGTTGAAAACCTTGAGTTTTTAAGATTTAAAAATCATGAAAATTGAATTGAAACCGCCTTAGGGTGTGTGAAGGATGTAAGAAAGGGAAGTGGATGAAAGAATTACGAAAAGAAAATTATAATGAAACTAGGGT
This sequence comes from Amorphophallus konjac, assembly GCA_022559845.1. Classification (NCBI taxonomy): domain Eukaryota; kingdom Viridiplantae; phylum Streptophyta; class Magnoliopsida; order Alismatales; family Araceae; genus Amorphophallus; species Amorphophallus konjac. The sequence goes on along the minus strand of CM040120.1, from coordinate 316,151,111 downwards.
GACATTAGAATGAAAATAACTTTTAAACCGACGAGAATTAGAAGAAGTGATAGAAGATAAAATTAAAGATCAGAGGGTTAGGAATAACTTTTATGAAGAGTGTAGAGACAGAAAATGAGAGGAAAGAGGTGAAAATTGAGAAAACACGGAACCTATGCGCGCGGATGAACAGTAACAATGTTAAAGATAGAACTATGGAAAAATTAAAATAACTCAAAAACAGAGAAGAATTGGAGGAAGTGGTAGAAGAATAAAAGTTTGATCTATAAGAGAGTAACAACTTTCATGAAGAACTCAGAATGAAAAGAAAATTGGAAGGGCTTCAAAATGGAGAAATGGCAGAAGATATCAACTCAGATGAATAGTAACCGATCAGGATAGAACTTAGAAAAATATGCAATAACTTAAAAACGAGGAGGAACTAGAGAAAATGGTAAAAATAGAAAATGTGTAGAATTGAAATATGAACAACTTTGAAGAAGACAAGAAATTGAAATAACGATTAGAAAAATACGTAAATGACTATGAAAGGTTAAAATCTTAAGAACTTGTAATAACCACCGCTCAAAATTCTAAAACTTCTAATAATTTAAATGAATAATAAGATTGAAAGAAATTAAAATCTGAAGGGGCCTCCTGCCCCTCTCTCTCTCCTTGATTTATCAATAACACCAAATTAACTCTCACAAATTTCTCACAGACTTTCACAAAAATAAATGACAACAATAGAACTTAAAAACGTATTACAAAGCTTCTTCCTCTGAACCACATCCCCACCCCTCCTTTTATAGGCTTTACACTAGCCTCTGTTCCTCTCTGTATTGCTCTCTTCCTTGCCGTGTGAAGACGTGAAGGGTGCGGCTTTGACCATCGACCGTGTGAAAATCATATGTCTACCGCTTTGTCCGTCGAAGGAGCCTGCATGTTTGGCATTGCAAGGTCCTTGCCGACATGAGGGGGCTGCATGGCCCACGTCGCCCACCTCCACCTTTGCACGTTCGTCGCCTGCCATTTGCCCGCGTGAGAACACGCGTTGGCCAGCCACATGCTGACCCGCCATGTGAAGCCCGCTTGTGCATGCATGCCTCAAAGCATCGTCGTCTGTGCAGTTTTGACCCAGCCAACGCATTTGACACGTCTTGGCCAGCTGTTGAAGACCGCCCGAAGCCAGCTCTTGGCTCGCATTGAAGCCCCTGCGACCACGTTGCAACGCCTGCCGAAGAAGCCACGTTTGCATGGCCAACTGACGTGAAGACTTCATCCAACGTGAAAACCTCCTACGTGAAGACTTCAACGATACGAAGCCTCCTGCATGCATTGAACTTAAAGGCATTGAATTGAAGCCTTCACGTATGTGATACGTGAATAACCCAACACAAATTAAATGCAGCCTATCTATGTATCTTATATTTGAAGTCTTCCCTTGCTTACGTGATGTATATATCATATATATCTTTTATATCTATATATATATCATATATATCTTTATATATATCATATATATATCTATATATATATCTAGATATATAAATAATTATTTTGTTTTTTTCTTTTTCTTTTATTTGAATTAGGACGGCATTGCATTTTGGCTCATTGTTCCGTAGACTCGTGGAGTTCTTGTCGAATACCTGTAAAATAACATATTTATTGATCAAATTATAATAATTTCATCAAACTCAGTATTTTGATCAAAAATTGATATTAAGTGTGATATGTGTATAATTATTACCATTAAAGCTCGTAAAAAGTGTGAATATCATAAATTAACACCTATAAATGCGCACTTATCACACCCCCCAACTTACTTATTGCTAGTCCCTTAGCAATGCAAACAATTTTGAATTAAGGACCAACAAGAGTTTAAAATGTTCGTGCCTCTTTTCCAGATCATCTTTCATAGAGTCAACTAAAGATTAGGAATCTGGAAGCATTAACACATAATAGCCTTATGTAGGAAATTAAGGTACATGATCAAGAAGTCGATTTAAAGTTCAATAGCACTTGTGTTGTGCCCCTTGTGCGTTGTTGATGGTGTGGTGTTTTAATGATAGCAACATGAATGAGTCACCACATTGTCTTGAATATGTCTGATCTTTTCTGTGGGAGATTGCATGAGTGTGCCATGTCTGAATTGTGAAGAATGCATGTGTATGCTTGAGTCATGCTGTGATAAATTGGTTTGTGCTTGATTTCTGTTTTGTGCATTGCTTCTCTGCTGATATGTTCATGTTGTAGTTCATCGAGTCTATACATTGTCATGCACATTAGTCAGGCAGCAAGTGTGTACATCGCTTAGTGTAAGCATGGCGAAGTCCAAAGTCTATACATTGCTGAGCCATTCGACAAGTCTGTAAATTGGCTTCAATTCCTCAAGTCTATACATTAGGGTCGGCTCTGCAAGTCTGTACACTGGTCGAGCATTCAAGTCTGAATATTCACAAAGTTCATACATAGACATTGTAGCTTGTATAGCTCAAGTCTGCACATTGGGCTTTCACGTGAAGTCTACACATTGGTCTCCACTTGAAGTCTATACATTGGCTTAGGGTCTTCAAGTCCATACACAGTCTTCTTATGCATATTGATTGAAGTCTGTACAACATGCCTTGTTGTTCACAGCTTTCTTGTTTGTGACTTCCCTAGTGTTTTGATGATGAGCATCACTATGTTAAATATTGTCATTTTAATCAGATATCTTGCGTAATGTTATGCATTTGAAATTTCCATGATTAACAGGAAAACTACTATGAGGTAGTACCTTGTATGTCCGTACTGTTCCTTTCATACTTCGTGTTGGTTGTGTTTACTACACTTCGTGTTGTCCTTTTGTACGTCGTGTTGTTCCAACTATGTTTGTTGATTGTCTTCGTGCTGTTTATTGAAGCAGCTCGATTTGTTCTGATGAACTTCGAGTCGTTTTCCTGTGAACCTCGTGTCGTTTCTTCAGTATTTAGTTGCTAATCTCGGGTCATCCTTTTTATTTTTGCTCTTGTGTTTTCGTGTCATTTACTGTAGTTACTCGAGTCGTTCGTAAGTTCGAGCAATTTTGTACTCGAGTCATTTTTTTTTTGTCTTCGTGTTGTTTTTGTATTTGTGTCTTCGTGTTGCTTCTTTCTATCTTCGTCCAGGTTTCTCCTGATCGTGTGTTTTACTACCGTTTTACTCCGTGTTATTTCCTACTCACCTCGTGCTGTTCTCATCTGACTTCGTGTCGTTCTCTTTGTAGTGTTAGCTTTGTTACTGTGGTACCTCGTGTCATTCTCTCTTTACCCCGTGCTGTAGTCATCTTATGTACCTCGTGTCGTTCTCAGTATAGTGCACTTTTTGTTGTTCCTACACACCTCGTGCAGCTTTAGCTTGAGTGTCAACCGACTTATTTCAGGTATATATATATATAGAAGAACCCTGAGTATTAATGGTTTTAATCTCTTTGCAGGAGAAGAATAAAAATAAAAAGAAGAAGGTGGTCCGAGGAAGAATATTCCCTAGTGACTGGGCGGCACGTGATCCGAGGCTGGAAGGGCAGACAGGATTGTGACACGTGTGCTGAAGCTGGCTGAGAGACTAACACGTGGCCAAAAGTTCTGGGCGGGAAATGTGGAAGCCACACGCGCCCAGTGCTGCCCTCCTGCTGGCTGCTGTTATAAAAAGAAGAAAGGCTGATCGAGCAACATGGAGAGAGAGCCGAAGAGAATAGAGGAAAAGAGATCGAGAGAGTGAAAGAGCAGAAGAAGAAAAGAGCTGTAGTAGAAAGCAGAAGAAGAAGAGAAGAGAAGAGACAGAGAGAGCCTGCGAAAGAAGAAGAAAAGAAAGAGAAGAAGAGCGGAAGGAAAAGAAGAGAAAGAGAGAGTTAGAGAGCTCGTGAGGGTTAAGAGAAAAAGAAAGTGAGAGAGAAGAGAAGAGGAAGAGAAGCTTACCTGAAGATCTGTCTACTAGACCGTGGATCAAATCCAGGCCAGTCAGCTCCATGCGAGCCACATCTGTGTTATCTTTCTTTACAGCTTTCTGATCGCTGTGTATTTTTCCTTTCTTATTTTTCCTTTTTTATTTGGTTAGCTTTGTACTTCCGATCCTCTGGACTGAGGTTGGGTCCCTCCTGGTCTGGAGGAAGAGACGTCTACGACCTCTAGTTTGCAAGTGGCTGGAAGTCACTTGTGTGTTCCCTCCGGTTTGGAGGAAGGGAGATCTGATCTCCGGTTCAGGGCTTGTGGGTTGCAAGTCCAGGGGTCCCTCCGGTTGGAGGAAGAGAGGTCTTCGACCTCTGGTTTGCTGGTGACGGGAAGTCACTGGTGGGTTCCCTCCTAGTCTGGAGGAAGAGAGACTTCGGTCTCTGGTTTCCAAGTGGCTGGGAGTCACTTGGGGTGTCCCTCCGGTCTGGAGGAAGAGGGGAGGCTGTTCCCCTAGTCAAGCTGTTTGGCAGCAAGTGTTTGCAGACTGAGTCTGCTGTGCTAGCGTTGCTAGTGGAATCCTCACTTCGGTTGGGAGTGAGGGGTGGATGTAGGTCTTGGTGATCAAACTACCTAAAAAATCTTCTATGCTGTGTGATTGGGCTTGTGTGTTTGTTCCTTATCTTCTACCCCCCTTCACAGATTGCTTTATGCATTCTTGTTTCTATCCGTGCTGAGAGTTGATTGCATTCTTCTGCTTCTGCTAGTTGCTTATTTAGGTGAGCCTTATATATATTTGCTCATTGGTTTAAAAGAAAATTCAATTTGTTCTTCAGACTGTCCATCTTGCATTTGATAATGTTCTAGTCTTTTATTAAGCGAAAAGTTTTTAAGGTGGGATTCATTCACCCCCCCTCTGAATCCTTGCACCGAACCTATCAATTGGTATCAGTGCGGTCTCTGACTTCCAGATCCAACGATCTGCAGAGGATCCTGCTGATTTGATTTCATGCTTTACAGTTCCAGTGTGGTGCATTCTTCTGATATTGCTTTCTAGCTCATTGATCTGAGTCTATTCGATTGCTTTATAATGGCATCACCTGCAGTTTTTGATGGTTCTAACTTCAAGAAATGGTCACGCAGTCTATGTGGTTGTATAAACTCTATAGATCCAAAACTGTGGGTTCTCGTTGAACATGGTCCACATGTTTTGCCTCGAGAGAAGAATAAATGGTCCCTGAAGGATAAACAACTGAACAGTGAGAATATAAGAGTTCGGGACATTCTGAAGAATGCTGTAGATGCTAATGTCATTTCCTCTATTCTTACATGTAGGACTGCGAAGGAAATCTGGGATTCAGTGATCACATTGCATGAGAACCAGAAATGTCTAACGACAAGAGGAAGCACTTCAAGCAATGAAGAAGAAGACCAGGTAAATTCTGAATCTGATTCTGACAAAATGACTTTTGATGATTTAAAGGAAATGTATGCTGAATTGCATGAAAAATATAGAAAAGAAAAATCTGAAAATAAAAAACTAAAGAAAAAGATTGATCAAAATTGTTCTGATTTATCATGTGAAAATTGCTCAAAATTGAAACAATCTCATGATGCTTATTTGATTGATATTCAGAACTATAAGAAGCAATTGGAAGAAGCTGGAAATACAGGCTCAGAAATGAATCAACTGAAGCTTGAAAATGAAAAGGCTAAAAGGCTCCAACAAGAAAATCAAGCTGAACTTGACAAGCATAAAGAACACATTTCTGTGCTGAAAAACAAAAATAATGAACTTACTGATAAAATTTCTGAACTAGAGAATGAGCTGAATTCACCAGGAAAAGATCAAATCCTAATTGATGAACTGGTTCAGAATGAACAAATAAGAAAGGAAAATGAGGAGCTGAAGCTACTGAACTCTGTTATGTCTGAGAAGCTTTTAATGCTTGATAAGGAAATTCAATTTGAGAATGAATTGAAACTGAAACAGGAACTAGAAATTGTTAAAAATTTGAATTATGTCATGCAGAGACAAATTATCTCATGTGAGGAAGACTTGACTAATTCAGAACTCAAAATTTGTTCTCTGCAATCTGAAATAAGTAAACTTGTTCGTTCCATGTCTAAATCTACCAAGGGAAAAGAGAAAATGAATGTTCCTCTGTGTGATAACGCCACTAAATCAAGTGGAAAGCAAGGATGCAAATCCCAAATTGAAAAATCTGTTAAGAAAAAGTTGTACACTACTTTTGTTCGCAACTCTGACATTGCAAGCTGCTCTGGGCCTCCTAAAACATCTACATCTTCTATTTTCCAATTCAAGGCCCAGAAAAATGAAGAACAAATAAAAGCTGTGAACAAGGGTAAACAAATGAGCAAAAATGGTAAGAAAAACAAGGATAAACATGTCCCTACTTGTGTCTTTAAATCTGCTACCTATACTGCATCTGATGACTCAATGCATACTGCTCATAGCTCAATTAATTATCCGTATGCATCTGATAAGAGTGTTTCATGCCATTATTGTGGCAAGGTAGGCCATGTAATGGATGATTGCAGATTATTGATTGAAGATGGGCATGCAAGTGAAACATTGCATTCGAGAAATTCATTTGGTAAAAATCATGCTACTAGGAAGTCTGATACATCTTGTCATTACTGTGGTAGGCATGGTCATTTCATGGATGCCTGTTTCTTCATGAAACAAGATGATAAAATACATGCTAGGTCTTCTGTTCATCATCACCCCAAAAGAAACATGTATGCTTCAAACCAACACATCATTTGTTATAATTGTAACAAACGTGGTCATAAAGTTGTTGAGTGTTGGTTTAGGACTTCATGGGGATATAATGGTTCAAGAGGTAAGCACCTAAGGTGTTTTGAATGTGGCAAGTATGGGCATGCAGTCAAGGACTGCTGGTATGCTCAGGGAAAATATTTTAATTCCAAATTTGATAAATTCCCTGCAAATAAAAATTTTCTTGGTAGAAATAAACCTATGTTTAAAGAAAAGATTCTTGTATGTTTTGAATGTGGAAAACCTGGCCACCGAGCTTCTGAATGCTTGTGGGCAGGCAATGCTAAATCAAAACCTCATGCAAGTAACAAAAATTTTCATGCAAACTCACATAGATTCCATGATGATAATAATGTCCACAAAAAGAATTCAAGGTTTGCTACATCATGTAGAGATTGTGAAAAATTTGGTCATTTCATGGATAATTGTTACCTGGTGGATCATGATGATAATACTGCTAAGAAATTGCTTAGAACACCTGGTAGGGATAAAACAGGACCCAAGGCTGCTTGGGTTCCTGCAAGATCAAAGTGATTGTTTTGCTGCAGGTATGCCTTGGAATGAATAAAGAGGGGTTAATTAACCAAGGCACTCAAAAAAGGAAAACCCCATGACTCAATTCAGGTCAGCTCTGAACCTTACTTTAAATTCCATCATCTGGAATTGTGAGTATGAAAAATGAGAATTTCATGTTGATGTGTGTGTCTGATGTATGATCTTCTCTTGCCTAGCTGATCAGTCTGTATTCCAGACTCAGCTATTGAGTTTTAATTCTGCATATATGATGTTTTTCTCTTGTCATATGTTGAACTGAATTCGAATGGTCCTTGTGACCAGGTTCTCCACCTAGAACCATGGGTCTAGTCCTTATGAAGAGCTGTGTCCTGCATATCAATAATTTTTTTTTAAAATCTAAACAGAAATGGCTTGGATGCATACATCTGAATAAGTTTTCCGCTTGATATTCATCTTATTGACATTCATACCCTCATTCATTGCATATAGACAGGGGGAGCATTATTATATTGTTGTCACTATTTGAAATTCACGCTCTCCACTCTTTCAAATCATCAATTGACTATTTTGAGCTCATACCTTCTTGAATCTGAAAATTTGGCTGCCAATCCTCAATCTGTTGAAGAAGGAGTGTCTCATTTTGTCTGACTGAAATGACTTTAAACCTTTATTCTCTCTTGCTGATTGACTCTTCCACCAGCTTGTACTCTTCCTTCATATACCTCTTAGCTGGTGTGACTATTTTGGCTCCATTATTGAATTGTTGGTCAGCTAAATTTATTGTTCTGATCTGAGGAACTTAAGCTGCATATCATGCAATTCAGTCTGAGATTTTGGTAGAAACTCCTATCATATGGGTTTAAGAATTATCACTGAATCAGACTGATATAAGATTAATGTATTCTCAGCTTTGTAATTAAATGAATTGAAAATATTTGAATGATAAGGTTTAATAAACTTTAACCTCTTGTGTCATGTAATCCTTAAAGTCTCTCATCTGATATCTGAAAATTTGAAATCTAGGCTACTTTGGTAGAGATACATAGAGTGAGTGTTGTGGTTAAACATTAACTTGAAAAAGTTGACTAAATGGAAAATTATGAATTCAAAGCAATGACTCGGTCACTGAGAAATTGAGTTCTTTATCAATGAAATATAGTAACTCATGTCATGAGGTGCCACAGTTATCTCTGATAAAAATTTAGTGAAACAAAACCTGACAGAGCAATTTGTGTTGAGTAGCTGGGGAGTCTGGCCTCTGATAAAGGTGTCTTCTCATGTAAAAAGATACTCATATTGCTAACTCTGCTCTCAAAGTGAGAGGCAATGCCAGTTATCACACTGAGTAACTGGGTCACTTCAACTAAGACTTGTTGTGCCTCATGTAAGAAGGTGTTGATCAACTTAAATTGCTCAGGAAAAATATAATGTGCTTCAAATAAAATTATCTTGAAAAATCTGTCAACTCATGTTCTTGAAAAAGTGTTTAACTTCAATACTAACCTGTGTATTTTTCAAAGGTGCAATTGAGATCATATGTGTAAGATAAAAGATGATTGTCTTTGAGTGTTTTCTGACTATTTGGTTCACTTTTATTAAAACTTGGATTCAGATATAAGTATTGAGTTTAATTTGGCAAAGTTGGTATACATCAAAATTAAATCAGATTGGTTAAGTTGCCACTTCATAACTCCTTATGATAGAAGAGTCTACATCTTTTAAGACTTATTGAAGTGATGTATGCATTCAAATCCCTCATGATCAGATTCATGCATGATTAACAAAAACTGTATAGTCAACTCCTCTCTTATCAGTTGACTGATTCCATCTGCATTTTTCTGACCATACAAATGTGAGGTGCCACTCCCATTATTACCTTGTTCACTTGCAGCCTTCTGAACTTCAGAATCCTTATGGTGGTGGATTTCAGATTGATTCCTGAGATGTATTTCTCTCCACACTGTTGGAATCTTCCATCTTGTTCTGCAATAAGTTCTGATTCTGTGGTATTTTCACCAGAATTCAGATTCTTTGTAATGGCTGATTTCAGATTGATTTATTGGATAACCAGAGTCCATTCCTGTGCTTCAGGGGGAGTTATGGTTTATTAACATCTAAGGGGAGAGTAGTCAATCATGCATGTTGATAGGGGGAGAGCTGTTTCATTGTCATAAGGGAGATCTTCATTTTAAAGAACCATGACTCATTCTCTGCATTTATGTGCTGTCTTTGTGTGCTGCATTTATGTGCTGCATTTGACTATCAAACCATTTCCCTTCTTTTTGATTATGTCAAAGGGGGAGAATAGTTTGATGAGTCAGTGTGACTCATTAGTCAGTGTGACTCATTATGTTGCCATCATCAAAAGGGGGGAGATTGTTGTGCCCCTTGTGCGTTGTTGATGGTGTGGTGTTTTAATGATAGCAACATGAATGAGTCACCACATTGTCTTGAATATGTCTGATCTTTTCTGTGGGAGATTGCATGAGTGTGCCATGTCTGAATTGTGAAGAATGCATGTGTATGCTTGAGTCATGCTGTGATAAATTGGTTTGTGCTTGATTTTTGTTTTGTGCATTGCTTCCCTGCTGATATGTTCATGTTGTAGTTCATCGAGTCTATACATTGTCATGCATATTAGTCAGGCAGCAAGTGTGTACATCGCTTAGTGTAAGCATGGCGAAGTCCAAAGTCTATACATTGCTGAGCCATTCGACAAGTCTGTAAATTGGCTTCAATTCCTCAAGTCTATACATTGGGGTCGGCTCTGCAAGTCTGTACACTGGTCGAGCATTCAAGTCTGAATATTCACAAAGTCCATACATCGACATTGTAGCTTGCATAGCTCAAGTCTGCACATTGGGCTTTCACGTGAAGTCTACACATTGGTCTCCACTTGAAGTCTATACATTGGCTAAGGGTCTTCAAGTCCATACACAGTCTTCTGATGCATATTGATTGAAGTCTGTACAACATGCCTTGTTGTTCACAGCTTTCTTATTTGTGACTTCCCTAGTGTTTTGATGATGAGCATCACTATGTTAAATATTGTCATTTTAATCAGATATCTTGCGTAATATTATGCATTTGAAATTTCCATGAGTAACAGGAAAACTGCTATGAGGTAGTACCTTGTATGTCCGTACTGTTCCTTTCATACTTCATGTTGGTTGTGTTTACTACACTTCGTGTTGTCCTTTTGTACGTCGTGTTGTTCCAACTATGTTTGTTGATTGTCTTCGTGCTGTTTACTGAAGCAGCTCGATTTGTTCTGATGAACTTCGAGTCTTTTTCCTGTGAACCTCGTGTCGTTTCTTCAGTATTTAGTTGCTCATCTCGGGTCATCCTTTTTATTTTTGCTCTTGTGTTTTCGTGTCATTTACAGTAGTTACTCGAGTCGTTCGTAAGTTCGAGCAATTTTGTACTCGAGTCGTTTTTTTTTTTATGTCTTCGTGCTATTTTTGTATTTGTGTCTTCGTGTTGCTTCTTTCTATCTTCGTCCAGGTTTCCCCTGATCGCGTGTTTTACTACCGTTTTACTCCGTGTTATTTCCTTCTCACCTCGTGCTGTTCTCATCTGACTTCGTGTCGTTCTCTTTGTAGTGTTAGCTTTGTTACTGTGGTACCTCGTGTCGTTCTCTCTTTATCCCGTGTTGTAGTCATCTTATGTACCTCGTGTCGTTCTCAGTATAGTGCACTTTTTGTTGTTCCTACACACCTCGTGCAGCTTTAGCTTGAGTGTCAACCGACTTATTTCAGGTATATATATATATAGAAGAACCCTGAGTATTAATGGTTTTAATCTCTTTGCAGGAGAAGAAGAAAAACAAAAAGAAGAAGGTGGTCCGAGGAAGAATATTCCCTAGTGACTGGGCGGCACGTGATCCGAGGCTGGAAGGGCAGACAGGATTGTGACACGTGTGCTGAAGCTGGCTGAGAGACTGACACGTGGCCAAAAGTTCTGGGCGGGAAATGTGGAAGCCACACGCGCCCAGTGCTGCCCTCCTGCTGGCTGCTGTTATAAAAAGAAGAAAGGCTGATCGAGCAACATGGAGAGAGAGCCGAAGAGAATAGAGGAAAAGAGATCGAGAGAGTGAAAGAGCAGAAGAAGAAAAGAGCTGCAGTAGAAAGCAGAAGAAGAAGAGAAGAGAAGAGACAGAGAGAGCCTGCGAAAGAAGAAGAAAAGAAAGAGAAGAAGAGCAGAAGGAAAAGAAGAGAAAGAGAGAGTTAGAGAGCTCGTGAGAGTTAAGAGAAAAAGAAAGTGAGAGAGAAGAGAAGAGGAAGAGAAGCTTTCCTGAAGATCTATCTACTAGACCGTGGATCAAATCCAGGCCAGTCAGCTCCATGCGAGCTACATCTGTGTTATCTTTCTTTACAGCTTTCTGATCGCTGTGTATTTTTCCTTTCTTATTTTTCCTTTTTCATTTGATTAGCTTTGTACTTCCGATCCTCTGGACTGAGGTCGGGTCCCTCCTGGTCTGGAGGAAGAGAGGTCTGCGACCTCTAGTTTGTAAGTGGCTGGAAGTCACTTGTGTGTTCCCTCCGGTTTGGAGGAAGGGAGATCTGATCTCCGATTCTGAGCTTGTGGGTTGCAAGTCCAGGGGTCTCTCCGGTTGGAGGAAGAGAGGTCTTCGACCTCTGGTTTGCTGGTGACGGGGAGTCACTGGTGGGTTCCCTCCTGGTCTGGAGGAAGAGAGACTTTGGTCTCTGGTTTCCAAGTGGCTGGGAGTCACTTGGGGTGTCCCTCCGGTCTGGAGGAAGAGGGGAGGCTGTTCCCCTAGTCAAGCTGTTTGGCAGCAAGTGTTTGCAGACTGAGTCTGCTGTGCTAGCGTTGCTAGTGGAATCTTCACTCCGGTTGGGAGTGAGGGGTGGATGTAGGTCTTGGTGACCGAACCACCTAAAAAATCTTCTGTGCTGTGTGATTGGGCTTGTGCGTTTGTTCCTTATCTTCTACCCCCCTTCACAGATTGCTTTATGCATTCTTGTTTCTATCCGTGCTGATAGTTGATTGCATTCTTCTGCTTCTGCTAGTTGCTTATTTAGGTGAGCCTTATATATATATGCTCATTGGTTTAAAAGAAAATTCAATTTGTTCTTCAGACTGTCCATCTTGCATTTGATAATGTTCTAGTCTTTTATTGAGCGAAAAATTTTTAAGGGTGGGATTCATTCACCCCCCCTCTGAATCCTTGCACCGAACCTATCAACTTGTGCATGTGTAATACTAAATTCACAACGTAGACAAGTGCGTCACCCATTTGCTATTCTAAGCAAGTGCCCTTCAACCCTGCACTTCAAAATCAGAGCATTAAGTATCTTAGCTTTTATCTGCCTTAGCTTTTATCTGCCTTATTACTTTGTCCCTTTTGGGATCACTTTTTTTTTCTTACCTTCTCTTTTTTAATTTTTTTTTCAATACACACATGATGCTGTACTACCCTTCACTGTTTTACGCGAAACTCAACACGTCTTAGGTGAAGTAGGCCTAGTTACACAGATCAAAGTTCCCTTTTCCTTTTGACACGAACCTCAACACGTCTTAGGTGAAGTAGGCCCGGTTACTCAGAATCGGAGTATTTTTCATGGTATTTTTCTTAAAATTTTGTCAATTGTGCTTTGCACTAATTTTGATAGATCGCATGGCAGAAAGCTTATAAATAAAAGATCTCTTCTTCAAGAAGTGCTGAATATCAGACAACATACCCAAAATAGCAGAAGGCTTGTCCTACTTGTTTCATTAGCGTGCAACGTGATTGTATGTTTCTAAAGTGCACATGAACTTTAAAGAGATTCTTAAATCAGTTTTCCATGGTTAGGTTCAATAAATTTTCCATCATCCTTTTCTCTAGTCTTTCCATTCTAGATTCCTTTTCATGAGAGCATAAGTCAAGAAAACTCAGTTGGGTGGTTGAATTTGAAAAAAATTTGAGGTTGTATATGAATGAAACATGTGCAACATGATTTTCGTCTCCCAACTTAAATGACATTGTCCTCAATGACATGAACGATATGGAAGAAGGAACAATGTAGACACGATATTTGTGAAGGAACGGGACAACCTGATGGCGTCAAAATTGATGGCGGGAAAACGCACGTCGTTAATACGCCCCGCTACCAAATTAAAATATCCGGCTCACAAATTAAATAAATGGAATAGTTAAGTGATGAGACCGAGTCGAATCCACAGGGAGAAGTAGATTAGAAAGTTGAAAATCTTGAGTTTTTAAGATTTAAAAATCATGAAAGTTGAATTGAAACCGCCTTAGGGTGTGTGAATGATGTAAAGAAAGGGAAGTGGATGAAAGAATTACGAAAAGAAAATTATAATGAAACTAGGGTGACATTAGAATGAAAATAACTTTTAAACCGACGATAATTAGAAGAAGTGACAGAAGATAAAGTTAAAGATCAGAGGGTTAGGAATAACTTTTATGAAGAGTGTAGAGACAGAAAATGAGAGGAAGGAGGTGAAAAATGGGAAAACACGGAACCTATGCGCGCGGATGAACAGTAACAACGTTAAAGATAGAACTGTGGAAAAATTAAAATAACTCAAAAATAAAGAATAATTGGAGGAAGTGGTAGAAGAATAAAAGTTAGATCTATAAGAGCGTAACAACTTTCATGAAGAACTCAGAATGAAAAGAGAACTGGAAGAGCTTCAAAATGGAGAAATGGCAGAAGATATCAACTCAGATGAATAGTAACCGATCAGGATAGAACTTAGAAAAATATGCAATAACTTAAAAACGAGGAGGAATTAGAGAAAATGGTAACAATAGAAAATATGTAGAATTAAAATATGAACAACTTTGAAGAAGATAAGAAATTGAAATAACGATTAGACAAATACGTAAATGGCTATGAAAGATTAAAGTCTTAAGAACTTGTAATAACCACCACTCAAAATTCCAAAACTTCTAATAATTTAAATGAATAATGAGATTGAAAGAAATTAAAATCTGAAGGGGCCTCCTTCCCCTCTCTCTCTCCTTGCTTCTTTAATAACACAAAATTAACTCTCACAAATTTCTCACAGGCTTTCACAAAAATAAATGACAACAATAGAACTTAAAAATATATTACAAAGCTTCTTCCTCTGAACCACATCCCCACCCCTCCTTTTATAGACTTTACACTAGCCTCTGTTCCTCTCTGTATTTCTCTCTTCCTTGCCGTGTGAAGACGTGAAGGGTGCGGCTTTGACCATCGACCGTGTGAAAATCATATGCCTGCCGCTTTGTCCGCCGAAGGAGCCTGCATGTTTGGCATTGCAAGGCCCTTGCCGACATGAGGGGGCTGCATGGCCCACGTCGCCCACCTCCACCTTTGCACGTTCGTCGCCTGCCATTTGCCCACGTGAGAACACGCGTTGGCTAGCCACATGCTGACCCGCCATGTGAAGCCCGCTTGTGCATGCATGCCTCAAAGCATCGTCGTCTGTGCAGTTTTGACCCAGCCAACGCATTTGACACGTCTTGGCCAGCTGTTGAAGACCGCCCGAAGCCAGCTCTTGGCTCGCATCGAAGCCCCTGCGACCACGTTTCAACGCCTGCCGAAGAAGCCATGTTTGCATGGCCAACTGACGTGAAGACTTCATCCAACGTGAAAACCTCCTACGTGAAGACTTCAACGACATGAAGCCTCCTGCATGCATTGAACTTAAAAGGCATTGAATTGAAGCCTTCACGTATGTGATACGTGAATAACCCAACACAAATTAAATGCAGCCTATCTATATATCTTATATTTGAAGTCTTCCCTTGCTTACGTGATGTATATATCATATATATCTTTTATATCTATATATATATCATATATATCTTTATATATATCATATATATATATATATATATATATATATCTAGATATATAAATAATTATTTTATTTTTTCCTTTTCTTTTATTTGAATTCGGATTGGGCTTAGTCGGCATTGCATTTTGGCTCATTGTTCCGCAGACTCGTGGAGTTCTTGTCGAGTGCCTATAAAATAACATATTTATTGATCAAATTATAATAATTTCATCAAACTCAGTATTTTGATCGAAAATTGATATTAAGTGTGATATGTGTATAATTATTACCATTAAAGTTCGTAAAAAGTGTGAATATCATAAATTAACATGTATAAATACGCACTTATCACTCACTGACTTTTTGTTTGCCCTTCTCCTTAGCACTGGTCTTTTTCAGATTAGTATTTTTGTTCATTGAATTGTTTGGATTCATGCTAATTAGAGGTCCTTTTTCTTTTTGTGCAACAAATGAAATAGTTTTCATTCGAAAGGTTTTCGTTGCACTTGAATTAAATCCTAGGCCCTCTTTTCTGAAATTTACCTTTGACCCTAACAAAGTATTTAAGTTATCGTTCATTGGGTCATTTTCTCAATGGTTCTCAGTTTATCCTCATCGTCTTTCAGAGTTTCATCAATATACTTTTTCTGTTCAATATTTACATTGAGGATAGCTTCATATTTTTCAGAAATAATTTTTACTTCACTCTCACATTTCTGAATTTTCAGCTTCCATTCATCAATTTCATTTTCAAGCATCACATTCTCTTCCCTAGAAGTTTTTAACTCATTTTTGATTTCATCTACTTCAGAACATGTGAGTTTCAGATTTTTATTCTCAGATTCTAAACATGTAATTTTATTAGTTAGAGTTTTATCATTTTACATGGAATTGATCTTTCTTCTCAGATGCATGTTTTCTTTTCTAATATCATCAGCTCTATCAGCTATATCATGGTAGGCATCTACCTAATCAGCGATAGTAAAATTTTCAAATCTAGTGATTACCTCATCTGAGTCCTCTTCTCTATCTTCTGAGCTTGTTGCCATAAGGCAAGTGGGCTTCTCAGATTCGGCTTCACTGTCTGAAGTGTTGCTCAGGGAGCCTTCATCTTCATCACTCCAGGTACTCACCATTACTTTCCCTTTCGTGTTCCTTCTCTTTGACTTGTCCTTATAATTTTGATTATCTGGACAATCAGCTTTCAGATGGCCTGGTTTCCTGCATTGATAACAAGTGTTAGTTTCAGTTTTCTTTGCAGGGTTGTGTTTATACCTTTTGTCCCTTCGGCCGCCACTGTATTTCTTTTGGTCGAATCGTCCTGCTCCTTTTCTGAGAAATCACCTGAACTCTCTGGTCATCATGGCCATCTTAGAACGAGTCATATCTTCTTCTTCATTCGGGCTCTCCTCTGATGATGAAAAACTACTGGAGCTGAATTTGTTAGATTTGCTGGAACCTACCTTCAGAGCTATCGGCTTCTTCTTCCTTTCAGCTTCTTCTATCCTTGGCATATTAATTTCATATGCCATCAGCGAGCCAATTAGCTCATCAGCTCTTGTATTGCGCAAGTCCCTTGACTCCTCCATCACAGTAGCTTTCGTATGCCAGGCATGAGTCAAGGACCGAAGTATCTTCCTTACTAAATCATATTCTGTCAGAGGTTTTGATGTGGCACAGCCCAAAGACCACTAAATATGATAAGGTGACCCTAGGACTTAGACCCGCAAGCATACAAGCGCTCAATGATTCTCACAACGACGATTTCTGCTCACTCGGTTCACACGTTCACCCGGTGGGTCCGGGAGATGATGGTGAGGGTCCGAGGCGGGACCCAATTGTCCTAATGGACTTACAATGCTAAGGCTGACCACCAATGGGCCTGGGAGTCCCAACTTTGTGGGTGGCTGGCCCGCAAGGCGGGGTGTGGGGTGGCACTCACTCACGGGCCGCGGTGGGCACGATATTGCTTAAAATGAATTCCGAGCACTCTCTTACCGTCCGACGGGCATTCAAGGCAATACTACATTTGCAGAAATGAAGCTACAAGGGTGTGATCAGAAGCTCACCTGATCGGTGTGAAGACACCGATCCCGTTCGGAGACGAGGGCGCGCCGGGAGGCGAGGGTATACACCCTATCGCCGCGGCGATGGAGCTTGACCTGAAAATGTGAAGAGGTACAGCACTACGCCCCTTGCAAGGGGGGGATCTTGGGGTGGGGGTTAATGTATTACAACCAAAAATTACCTCCACGCAGGGAGGGGCCTTCAGCCGGCCAAGCGGGGAGGGGAACGAGCGAGATAGAGTCGACTTTCCGAGCTTTGCCGATTCTGCCTAGCTTCTGTAATTCTGGACAGAGGGCCGATGTCGATGCTGCCAATAATTCCACCGAACTTGGAATCTCATGAAACTTGCGCCAAAAGCTTTCTAACCGGAGAGGGGTGTGGCTTGAATTTTTTGGACGACGTTCTGATCTGGGGGCTGACTGCTCCAGCGACTGGAAGATGGATGCAGCTCTGGTCTCTGGCCGAGCTCAGTCTGAAACAGCAGGTTGCAGAAGCTGCCACGATCGCTCCTGAGCTCCAAATTTGGCACCGCTAGACTCGTTGGAATCGTGGATGAGTCTACTTTGCAGCAAAACAAACGGCGAAGTCTTCTGATGTTGGAGATGAGCTGGGTGTCCAGAGAAGTGGACAGTGGTCGGTGCAGACTGTGAGGAGGCAGACCGGCGTGGGTGTGGTAGAAAATTGGTATCTCTGGTTTTTGGATGCCGAACGGGGTTCCGCCTTCTGTTCCTGGACGCTGACAGGGGGAGGAAGAACTTTGTAGAAGACCTCGAAGACTGGTTCCTTCAAGGTTTGTCGTGGGAGAGTCTTCTCTGCCGCTCTGGCTCCTGGTCTGAGAGGTTCTGCGCAGTCGGGGAAGAACAGCCTTCACGGACGGCCACGAACTCGGAATGGAGTGATTCCACCTCGCCTGCGAAGAGCACAGGGAGGCCTTTCCAGAAAGTTAGGCCACGCCACCAGCAGAACCAGGATGCAGTCGTGGACGTCGCTGCAACAGAGTGCTAAACTGCAGGTCGGCCTGCACACAAAGCTGGAGTGGAGAAGAGAGGAGGGGGTGAACTTGGCTTGAGGGGAGAGGAGGGGTGCGACCTAGGGAGCAAGGAGGGAAGGGGAGATTCGAATTTGGGCTTTGGAATGAGTTAATTCAGCCTTGGGAAGGTGGAGATATGCTTAGGGAAGTGAAAGGGGTAGGTGGTGGTTGGAGGGTGGGGTTTTGAGTGGTGGAACTTCCTTGGGACTAGGTGAGGATTAAAGAGGGGTTGTGGGAAGTTGTGGGGAGTTAATGGAGGTAGGTGGGGGTTGGAAGTGGTTGAGAGGGGGAGGAGAGAGAGTGAATTTCGAAATTTAGAGAGAGGAGGAGAGAGAATGGAGAGATAATGAGAGAGAGAGAGATATTGAGAGAGTTTGAAAGGGTTTTCTTCAATATTCATCAAAAGTTCAATACAAGAGGAGAGATGGGGCCTATATATAGGCAACCATTCTTTACATGACCAAAATACCCTTGACAATAAGATAAAAGACCGAGCATATCCTAGACTCAATCCTATGGGCCCATAACTAAAGTAATAAGGCCCAATTAAACATAACAAGGGAAATGGACTAAAACCATATGACTCAATAAAGGAAAATACATAAGATAGGACTCAATAAAAAGAAAATACATAAAATGAAACTTGGGAAATGAAGATAACAAGTGTAGATCATGATCAATCCATATCAAGAGTGTGTAGGCGATCAAAGCTAGAGGGGTGTCGGGAGATGCCCTCATCAAATCCCCCGGGGTGGGGAGAGCTCGACCCTGTCGAGTATGGGTCTGCCTGGCTGTCGTACTGCTCCATCATGTCGGGATCCAAGCATATCAAATCCTCCCTGACTCACCCATGTATCCTCGATCGGGGGACGGCTCTTCCACCTAACCAGATAGCGCTGATACACCCTGTGCCTCGTAATGATACTCTGCTCATCCAGTATTGCCTCTACCTGCTCTCGTCGGTCTCTCAAGCTAGAAAGTGGAGTCCCTCCGGGAGTGTCTCTCATAAGGGGGGGTAAAGGCTCAAGCTCCTCACTGGGTTCCACCGCGGGGCCTTTGTGGGGTACCAGGTCCACCACACTGAAGGTAGGGTGCACCCCATAACTTTCTGGTAGGTCAAGCTCATAAGCATTGCTGCCAAGTCGTCGTAGAACTCGAAAGGGTCCCGAACCCCATGCCCTCAACTTGGAGGCAGGTCCCGGAAGGAGTTGCTCCATCCTCACCATCACCGAGTCTCCCACTTGGAACTCGTAGTGGCGCCGATGAGCATCTGCCCGCCTTTTGTAAGTCTCATTGATCCTTCCTATATGCTTGCGAGAATGCGTATGCCATGCATGATGATGCGATGTTAGTGTGAAACGAATGGTATGCCAAGGTGGACCTGGGCAGCCAAATGTAGACCGATCACACTTTGATGCTATGAAGACTGTGGTAGTCTTAGGAGGGCCGGGACATCCATAGATGAACCTTTTATGCATGGGTGTGACAAATGTCGGGGGACCCGGACATCCATGTATGCTCCTATCATGCTTAAGACTCATGATGAATGGAGGTGGGCCAATACATCCGAATATGATCCACTTATGCTGCCTACTTGACATGTGGGTGATGTGGATGAATGTACCCGACTTATGAATCATGTCAAATGGTGTGGTAGGCCTGGACACATGCATGTTTATCCCAAAGGTGACTTCCATGTGCATAGATGTGGGATGACTTTTGAACGTCCACGTGAATGGGTCGAAGGGATCTACGAACGTGGTTATGGGGTGGGGCACTTCATCAATCCCAAGGTGTTTGTTGCCTAAGGTCAACGCTCTCATGTTGTAACCCGATTCTAGGAAGGGAGGAGTTTGGGTCGACATGGGCGATGTGGGTAAGGTGAGGTGGGTGGTGAATAGGGAAAGTGGGTCACATGGAGATTTAGGCTCCCATAGAAAAGGGTCAAAGGGATTATGGTAAGGGTCACCTAGGTAGGGGTACTCCATGTTCTCAAGGTCCTCAAATGGCGAATCATCTCTCTCTAAGATAATTGGGCCAAGGTTGCTAATGGGTTGGCCAATCAAAGTACTTGGGATCTCAATGGTTGGGGAGTAGACTAGGATGGGTTCCTCCTCCATGGGAAGAAGGAGTATGATCTCACTTGTAAATTGGCCATTGGTGTAGATGGAAGTGATGGAGCCAATGGTGGGGTAAGCTAGGCTAATGGTGCTTGACTCTGATGGCCTCATGGCCAGCATATCGGTCAATTGGACTTGCCAATGTAGGTAGGCCACTAAGTCTCCCAAATCTTCTACACAATAGGAGGTTTGATAAGTGACATGAGGCTGAGTGGGAATGAGTTGGGATTGATGTCCCATGAGTAGGTGGCTTGGTTGTAAACTAGGAATGGTGAGGCCTCGCTTGAGCCATAGGAATATGGACTTATCTATGGTGATGGTGTCATGGGGAAGGGTGTATAGCTCTTGAGGAACTAGGTTAGGAGGGGTGGGTGAGTTGTATGGCCCTTGGATTTCCTTGATTTTGGGAGGTGGATCCGAATTGGTCTCCCTCTCCACTTGGGTAGGTGTGTGGGTTGCAACTCCTAAGGACAATGGGGTAGGAAGGTCTATGGTGGGTGGGTTGGTGTTAGTCGAGGCATGGCGCACTCGAGGAGGTGAGCAAGGTCGGACATGGGTTGGACTTGGGAGTGGAAGTAGTGGAGGCCTAATTTGGGGTAAGATTGGTGTAGGAAGCGGGAGGTGGGTTGGGTGAGGGGTTTTGGGTTTTGGGGTGGTGGCCATTATGGGCCTTGGTGGAGGGGTGGACATGGTGTCCACATGATTTTTAATGGTGAGGGTTGGATGAGTGGTGGTCACCATGGAGGGAATTGGGTTGGTTAGGGGTCTCTTGCCCTTGGGATCACTTGGGGTGGAAGTGGGGGCTAAAGGGGCTTGACTAGTGTAGGTTAGGGAAGGGGGTTTTGGTTGGGATGTGGGGGACCTCATGGGGTTAGGTGGGGAGGTGGAGGTCTTAGGTACTTGGGTTTTAGTGATAAGGGTTTGGACGGGTGGGGTGGGAGGAGTGGGAGTGCTCCTTGGGTTTTGGTGATCCGAGTGGGATGGGGACACATACCTAGCCCTTAGTTGATCCTTCATGTCCTCCCATGTGGTGAGGGGAGCTTCCCGTCTAATTATCCTTAAGCCCTCAATTTTACACCAATGAGTTTGAGCCCTTTTGGTTAGTTGTATTTTGGCAACCCATGCCCTTTCATCCTCGGAAATATGATACCAATTGAAGTATTGGTCCATTGTAGCTTCCCAATCTAAATATTTGCTAGGAGAGGTCCCATCAAAGGTGGGAAGTGGGAAAGGGGTCATCCTATCGTCCGTCCTTAGGGCGGGCCTATTTTTTCCAAGTTGGTTGAGTCGGCCCGATATGTTATCAAGTCGCTCATTGGCATAGGTCAAGGCTTTCATGAAGTAGTTGAAGTCATGAGTGTTAGTGGTAGGCATCCCTTGGGGTTTTGGATTCATTGTGGGATTGGAAGATGTAGTATTAGGTTGAAAGCGAGTACCACTACGAGTGGTCATGCAAGGTTGGGTGGGCTATGCAAGGGTGTGCGGATGCACCTATGAAAGACTTAGTGTGACCCAAGACTAGACTTGTAAGGACAAGCCTATGACCGCTCTGATACCACTTGATGTGGCACAGCCCAAAGACCACTAAATATGATAAGGTGACCCTAGGACTTAGACCCGCAAGCATACAAGCGCTCAATGATTCTCACAACGACGATTTCTGCTCACTCGGTTCACACGTTCACCCGGTGGGTCCGGGAGATGATGGTGAGGGTCCGAGGCGGGACCCAATTGTCCTAATGGACTTACAATGCTAAGGCTGACCACCAATGGGCCTGGGAGTCCCAACTTTGTGGGTGGCTGGCCCGCAAGGCGGGGTGTGGGGTGGCACTCACTCACGGGCCGCGGTGGGCACGATATTGCTTAAAATGAATTCCGAGCACTCTCTTACCGTCCGACGGGCATTCAAGGCAATACTACATTTGCAGAAATGAAGCTACAAGGGTGCGATCAGAAGCTCACCTGATCGGTGTGAAGACACCGATCCCGTTCGGAGACGAGGGCGCGCCGGGAGGCGAGGGTATACACCCTATCGCCGCGGCGATGGAGCTTGACCTGAAAATGTGAAGAGGTACAGCACTACGCCCCTTGCAAGGGGGGGATCTTGGGGTGGGGGTTAATGTATTACAACCAAAAATTACCTCCACGCAGGGAGGGGCCTTCAGCCGGCCAAGCGGGGAGGGGAACGAGCGAGATAGAGTCGACTTTCCGAGCTTTGCCGATTCTGCCTAGCTTCTGTAATTCTGGACAGAGGGCCGATGTCGATGCTGCCAATAATTCCACCGAACTTGGAATCTCATGAAACTTGCGCCAAAAGCTTTCTAACCGGAGAGGGGTGTGGCTTGAATTTTTTGGACGACGTTCTGATCTGGGGGCTGACTGCTCCAGCGACTGGAAGATGGATGCAGCTCTGGTCTCTGGCCGAGCTCAGTCTGAAACAGCAGGTTGCAGAAGCTGCCACGATCGCTCCTGAGCTCCAAATTTGGCACCGCTAGACTCGTTGGAATCGTGGATGAGTCTACTTTGCAGCAAAACAAACGGCGAAGTCTTCTGATGTTGGAGATGAGCTGGGTGTCCAGAGAAGTGGACAGTGGTCGGTGCAGACTGTGAGGAGGCAGACCGGCGTGGGTGTGGTAGAAAATTGGTATCTCTGGTTTTTGGATGCCGAACGGGGTTCCGCCTTCTGTTCCTGGACGCTGACAGGGGGAGGAAGAACTTTGTAGAAGACCTCGAAGACTGGTTCCTTCAAGGTTTGTCGTGGGAGAGTCTTCTCTGCCGCTCTGGCTCCTGGTCTGAGAGGTTCTGCGCAGTCGGGGAAGAACAGCCTTCACGGACGGCCACGAACTCGGAATGGAGTGATTCCACCTCGCCTGCGAAGAGCACAGGGAGGCCTTTCCAGAAAGTTAGGCCACGCCACCAGCAGAACCAGGATGCAGTCGTGGACGTCGCTGCAACAGAGTGCTAAACTGCAGGTCGGCCTGCACACAAAGCTGGAGTGGAGAAGAGAGGAGGGGGTGAACTTGGCTTGAGGGGAGAGGAGGGGTGCGACCTAGGGAGCAAGGAGGGAAGGGGAGATTCGAATTTGGGCTTTGGAATGAGTTAATTCAGCCTTGGGAAGGTGGAGATATGCTTAGGGAAGTGAAAGGGGTAGGTGGTGGTTGGAGGGTGGGGTTTTGAGTGGTGGAACTTCCTTGGGACTAGGTGAGGATTAAAGAGGGGTTGTGGGAAGTTGTGGGGAGTTAATGGAGGTAGGTGGGGGTTGGAAGTGGTTGAGAGGGGGAGGAGAGAGAGTGAATTTCGAAATTTAGAGAGAGGAGGAGAGAGAATGGAGAGATAATGAGAGAGAGAGAGATATTGAGAGAGTTTGAAAGGGTTTTCTTCAATATTCATCAAAAGTTCAATACAAGAGGAGAGATGGGGCCTATATATAGGCAACCATTCTTTACATGACCAAAATACCCTTGACAATAAGATAAAAGACCGAGCATATCCTAGACTCAATCCTATGGGCCCATAACTAAAGTAATAAGGCCCAATTAAACATAACAAGGGAAATGGACTAAAACCATATGACTCAATAAAGGAAAATACATAAGATAGGACTCAATAAAAAGAAAATACATAAAATGAAACTTGGGAAATGAAGATAACAAGTGTAGATCATGATCAATCCATATCAAGAGTGTGTAGGCGATCAAAGCTAGAGGGGTGTCGGGAGATGCCCTCATCAGGTTTCCCGAGACCTCATAGACCATTGGTGATGATCGTCAGTCGAGCATACATTTCTTTGATGGTATCGTTTGGCTTCATCTTGAAGACTTCATACTCAGACACAAGGAAATTAGCCTTTGTCTCCCTGACTTGAGAAGTCCCTTCATGGATAACTTCCAGTGCATCCCACATCTCCTTGGCTGAAGTGTACGCTGACACGTGGGAGAATTCAGTAGGGTGCAGAGAGCACTAGATGGCGTTTATTGCACTCCAATTCAGCGTGGACCTTCTGATCTCCTCCTTGGTCCAGACATCTTCATTCGGGGACAACTCATAAGGTCCCTTGCTAACAACTTTCCAGATCTCGTAATCTTTAGCCCTTAGAAACACTTGCATAGGATTCTTCTAGTATGCGTAGTGTAGCATCCCGTATAATATATATATATATATATATATATATAAATAATATTTCACAAAAAAAAATTATTAGATAAACTCTAGATTAAGTAAGAAGTTGGAACACGTAGTTATCATATGTAAAGAGTATTCACTTAACAAGTGGCTTCCTAGTGTAGTTGGTTAAGTAACTTACCTTTCAACCCAATGACCAGGGTTCAAATCCTAGCATCCACCATTTACCTTTTGTGCCAATTAATTATACATTATAAGCTAGCAACGTACAGACTTAGAAGATCACTAATGGATGTACAGACTTCACCTCGTCGTATAGACTTGGAAGAATGATGCACAGTGCAATGTATAGACTTTGAGAGGGAAGCCAATGTATAGACTTTGAGAGGGAGAGGATGTACAGACTTGTGATGTACAGACTTTGTGAATAGGCTAGCAATAGCCAATGTATAGACTTTGTGATCTACAGACTTTGAGAGGAAGTGATGTACAGACTTTGAGAGGAAGCCAATGTATAGACTTTGAGAGGGAGAGGATGTACAGACTTGTGATGTATAGACTTAGTGAATAGGCTAGCAATAGCCAATGTATAGACTTTGTGATGTACAGACTTTGAGAGAAAGCCAATCTATAGATTTTGAGAGGGAGAGGATGTACAAACTTAGTGAATAGGCTAGCAATAGCAATGTACAGACTTTGTGATGTGCAGACTTTGTGAAGCCAATGTATAGACTTTGAGGATATACAGACTTTGAAAGTGTGCACATTGAAGAGGGATCGTGTATGAATGTGGGAGACAGACTTTACGATCTGGGCCATGGATTGGCTGTCCAAACATTATCCCTTATCTCTCCAACCTGTACAAGCTGTAAAGCCCCATTATTTCAGATCTTGCCTCCCATTCGGCCATGACAACCCTATAAACATACCCCTTTTGCTACCCCCATTCTAGGCTAGCTAAGGTTGGGGCAAAGCTCTGCAGGGATTACAAAGAAGGGTTCTGCTGCTACGATCTTCCAACAGGTAGGTGTTCTCAACTTTAACTAAACTAATAGCTAATCTAGGATGATTAGTCTAGGCATTTAGTCTTAGGCTCATTTCCATGGGATATTTAATGTTTATAAAGCATGTATTAGTTTCATACTTAAGATGATTAGCATGTATTAGTCTCATACCTAAGATAATTAGCATGTATTAGTCTTATACCCAGAATAATTAAGCAAGTATTAGTAAGTATTAGCAAGTATTAGTCTCATACCTAGAATAATTAACATGTGTTAGCTTAAATCTAGGATGATTAGCATGTATTAGCCTCATACCTAAGATAATTAGCATGTATTAGCCTTATACCCAGAATAATTAGCAAGTATTAGCAAGTGTTAGCAAGTATTAGTCTCATACCTAGAATAATTAGCATGTGTTAGTTTAAATGTAGGACGATTAGTATGTACTAACTTCATACCTAAGATAATTAGCATGTATTAGCCTTATACCCAGAATAATTAAGTAAGCATTAGCAAGTATTAGCAAGTATTAGTCTCATACCTAGAATAATTAGCATGTGTTAGCTTAAATCTAAGATGATTAACATGTATTAGTGTCGTACCTAAGATAATTAGCATGTACTAGCCTTATACCCAAGATGATTAGCATTAATTAGCATGTATTAGCTTCAATCTAGGGTAGTTGGCATGTATTAGCTTCATATCCATACGATATTTCCGTGTAACGTAAGTTTTATCGTGTTTTTACGTAACCTATTAGTTTAGCTATTAACTAACCTGTTAACATACCAAATTAACATGTTAGTTGATTTACTAACTAATTAGGATACCTAATTAATCTGGTAGGTAGCCTATCTAGAAACCTTGTCTCCATTTAGTTCCTTTAAAAATGAAAACTAGTATGATACGTCATGTTAAAAATATGATATTTAAGCAACTAAAGCATGAAATTAGTGCATGAATAAAGCTCTATAATCCTTACAATTTTCTCTATCTATCCATGTCATCAGTTTTACCTAAATCAACTTAAATCAAAGGTTAATACCTTAGCTTAATCAAAGATTAATACCTTAAGCCATTTTGAGTAAATATGAACTGATGAGTCGACCCTGCCAGTTCATCGCGTTGACGCGATGAACTGATGAGTCGACCCTGTGAACTGGAAATGAACTGATGAGTCGACCCTGCCAGTTCATCGCGTTGACATGATGAACTGATGAGTCGACCCTGTGAACTGGAAATGAACTGATGAGTCGACCCTGCCAGTTCATCGCGTTGACGCGATGAACTGATGAGTCGACCCTGTGAACTGGAAATGAACTGATGAGTCGACATTGCCAGTTCATCGCGTTGACGCGATGAACTGATGAGTCGACCCTGTGAACTGGAAATGAACTGATGAGTCGACCCTGGCAGTTCATCGCATTGACGCGATGAACTGATGAGTCAACCCTATGAACTGGAAATGAACTGATGAGTCGACCCTGCTACTTCATCGCGTTGACGCGATGAAATGATGAGTCGACCCTGTGAACTGGAAATGAACTGATGAGTCGACCCTGTGAACTGATGAGTCGACCCTGTGAACTGGTGAACTGATGAGTCGACCCTGTGAACTGATGAGTCGACCCTGTGAACTGATGAGTCGACCTAGCCTGTTCGTAGGGTTGACGCGATGAACTGCAGGGTTGACGCGATGAACTACTGAGTCGACACAGCCGGCTCATTACATTAACTTGATCATTAGGCCTTCTCTTTTGCCATCTCCACTGATAGATGGCAGCCTGAGAAGTGATATTTAACTCTTGACAGGGTCCTCTAAACCCTGTATAGTTCCCAGGAAGGGCATCCCACAGTGAGGGTGTCGTTTCTAAAATTGTCAGGTGGCCCATAAGGCACCTCTCTTATCTAGTTTTTTCCGTGTATCAAACGTTACTGGTTTCCACTCCTAGTTCATCCCTACACATCAATGCGCCCTTGGACTCCATTCCATAATTCCACCTTATATGTCATACTCGTCAAACCTTGAAATTCCATATTGGCTATAAATAAGAGTGGATGTCAACAAACATGATAAATGCTGTGCATATAGGGCCCGGTCTGGTCCTAGGGGGAGTACCCGAAGGTACTTGTGCCCATTGGAGTTTATTGACCACGGTGTTTGGCATTGCACCGGAGTACTTACTTGCTAGGCTTTAGACATTCCACTCATTCTCATGATATTACTTAATTGATTTGACTTGAGACCCGCAGAAGGGTAAAGTTTTGCTTGAATGAAATTAATAAATAGCCAATTCTAATTTTACATGCTTGAATTTATATTACTTTCTATTACTTGCTTGACATGAGTTCTTACTCTCTTGAAAAGATTTCGTTAATTCCCGTTATTACTTGCTTGAATCTCTTGCTATTGCTGCATTAAAGTTGGAATCCTTATACTCTCACTTGTTATTCCTTCACTGCTCTTGTCGATTTTTACAATCCTTGATATCTACTCATCTACATGCATAGTTTTACTGACATTAATTGAACTTGTAAACCACTTAAAGCCTGTTAAATCTTGAGATGTAATTCCTACTGAGCGATTCGCTCATCTAGTTGTTTTCTCAGGTAATTTGGATGCCAACCAACACTCGGAAGGGAATGAGACTGAGTGATGAGTGTTAGAGTGAAGTTATCAAATTGTCATGTCCCTTTTGTTATTGTATTATTTCACTTATGTCAGTTGTATCAATTCATCTATGTCATTTGTATTAGTCAACTTGATTAGAACTGCTCAAGATTTGAAGCCTAGTCGTTAGACTCTGGGAACACATGTAATTGTCCTTTGATTAATTGTGACAATTGTCAGCTCGTACTATTTGTATTAAATTTCGAGTTAAATCTTAGTTATTTGTGAACTCTGATATTTACATGATTGACACGATCTATATAGACGCGTCACGCCTCCGGGTAATCTTCCGCGCTCGGGGCGTGACAGTCTTCGTGGTATCAGAGCCTAGGTTTTCAAACCTAGAGAACTAGAAAAAAAAATAAATGGTTAGAAATTAAAATCTAAGTAAAAACTTGAGTCCAAGGATAGGTAAAAACCTAAGTCCAGGGTGATAGAAGTCTAAGGATATAAGTAGACCTTACCTGGTGAGATGGATAGAGCCATGGGTTAAGATTTCTAATGACTTTACCCTTATAAGTAAAAACCGACCCTTATCTTACTTAAACACTCTAAACGTTTTTGTAGGGTCATGGCTGCTGAAAGAGCACAATGGCGCGAGATGCAGCGCACCGTGCAGGGCCTTACACAGGCACTACAGCAAGTGGCCCAAGGCGGAGCTAACCGTGGAGCGGGTGACCTCCACAGGAGTTTCCGTAACATGAACCCACCAAGGTTCACAGGTTCGTCCGACCACGAGGATGCCGAGAATTGGCTAAAGGAGATGGAACGAATCTTCCGTGTAATGCAATGCGCGGACGAGGAGAAAGTTTTACTGGCTGTATTCCAACTTGAGCGGGACGCTCGATGCTGGTGGGAATCCATAGAAGCAACACTGCCAGAATACCATGTTACATGTGATGAATTCACGGAGCATTTCAACAACAAGTACTTCTCCGATCATATCCAGGAAAAGAAGGCCACGGAATTCGCTGTTCTAAAACAACGGGGCTTGAAAGTGGCCGAGTATGAGGCCCAGTTCTCCCGATTGTCTAGGTATGCACCCCACTTGGTGTGTACAGAAAAGATGAAGGCGAGAAGATTCCTCAACGGGCTTCGGCCCCATTATATCACACGACTTGCCCCGAAGGACATTCAAGTCTATTCAGAGATGGTTCGGCGTGCTCAACTGCTGGAAGATGCCACCGAATTATTTGAGAGAATTCGAGGAAGAGATAAGAAGGAACCCGTTACAAGCCCGAGAAAATTCAAACAATCCTTCAACAAGAAGCGATTCTTCATGGGAGGGGAGCCCTCCAAGGCAAAGAAATTTCAGAAGAATGACGGGCCATTCTCCACCACCACACCATCAAAGGAGCTTTGCAAGTATTGTGATAAAGCTGGTCATAAGACCGAGGAATGCTGGAGAAAGTTAGGAGCTTGCCTTCGATGCGGGAGTCGAGAGCATCGGATTCCAGACTGCCCACTGATGAAGGAGCATGACATCAAAGCTGAGAAGCGTCTGGTAAAGAAACAAGGCCGTCTGTAAGCTCTCCGAGAGACGGAACCCACTGAAGGTGGAATTGTGGAAGGTACTCTCACTATTTGTTCAAAAACTGCTCAAGTGTTATTCGATACCGGAGCAACTCATTCATTCGTTTCCAAGAACTTTGCTGCTTCATTTTCTAAGAAACATGACTGTTAGATTTGGTCATATCTACACCTCTTGGGAATGAGTCTGATATCACTTATCACTATCCAAACTGTGAAGTGATGATTAAGGGAAATAATTTACCTGTTGACTTGATATGCCTAGATATGAAGGGTTATGACGTCATACTAGGTGCCGACTGGCTATCCACATACCAAGCAACTGTAGATTGCCGGCATGGCAAGGTAACTTTCGTAGATTTCCTAGAGCTAGTTTACAATAGCCCTCGGAGTAAATCACTTCTTATATCAGCACTCCGAGCTAGTAAACTTATGAATAAGGGATGCATGACTTTCATAGCATTCGTGACTGCCACATAAGTCGAGAAGGTTAAACTTGAAGACATCCGTGTAATTCGGGATTTTCCCAATGTTTTTCCAGAAGATTTAACCGGCTTACCTCCGGAAAGGGAAGTGTCGTTCACAATCGACCTTGTCCCTGGTGCTGGTCCTATTTTCAGGGCACCATACAGAATGTCCCCTGCTGAGCTGAAGGAACTAAAAGAGCAGCTAATGGAGTTATTGAACAAGGGTTTCATCAGGCCGAGTACTTGCCCATGGGGAGCACCCGTGCTATTCGTCAAAAAGAAGGACGGATCGATGAGATTATGCATAGATTATCGGCAGCTAAATCACCTTACAATCAAGAACAAGTATCCACTGCCAAGGATTGATGAGCTGTTCGATCAACTATCTGGAGCTTTATATTTCTCCAAGATTGATCTTCGTTCTGGTTACCACCAATTGAAGATCAAAGAAGAAGATATTCATAAAACTGCATTCCGAAGTAGGTATGGGCATTACGAATTTACTGTCATGCCTTTCGGACTAACAAATGCCCCCGCAGCTTTTATGCAGTTAATGAACAGCATATTCAGGCCCTATTTAAACCAATTTATTGTGGTCTTTATTGATGATATTCTGATCTATTCAAAGACCGAAGAGGATCATGAAGAACACCTCAAGAAGGCATTGCAGATATTAAGGGCAAACAAGCTATATGCCAAATTCAGCAAATGCGAGTTTTGGCTCGAGGAAGTATCCTTCTTAGGCCATATCATTTCGAAGAACGGAATTGCTGTTGACCCATCAAAGGTCGAAGCCGTGAAGAACTGGGAACGACCTACAAATGTAATTGAGATTCGGAGCTTCTTGGGTCCAGCTGGTTACTACCGGTGTTTTATAAAGGACTTCTCCAAAATTGCTGTTCCCCTGACCAGGTTAACCCGCAAGGAAGTGCCTTATGAGTGGAAGGAAGACTGTGAAAAGAGTTTTCAAACTTTGAAGGATCTCTTGACCACTGCTCCAGTCTTATCATTACCAATGGAAGGAGAAAAATACGAGGTATATACCGATGCTTCTGGTATTGGCCTCGGATGTGTATTGATGCAGAATGGGAGAGTCATTGCATACTCTTCCCGACAATTGAAGAAACATGAAGAGAACTACCCAGTTCATGACTTAGAACTGGCCGCAGTAGTATTCACTTTAAAGATCTGGAGGCACTATCTCTACGGAGAACAATTCACTGTGTACTCCGATCATAAAAGCCTCAAGTACTTATTCTCCCAAAAGGAGCTGAACATGCGGTAAAGGCGTTGGCTCGAGTATCTCATGGATTTCGACTTCACTATACAGTACCATCCTGATAAGGGTAATTCCGTAGCTGATGCCCTTAGTCGAAAGCCGAGAACAATATTGGCCAACTGCATGATACAAGAATGGAAACTGCTGGAGAAATTCTCTGAGCTTGATATCAGCACAGATGAGAAGAACATGTGTATTATTCTATCTCATATGAGCCTACATCCAGATTTGCTACCTGAAATCAAGAAGTTACAAGAAGAGGATCCCTCGCTAGTGGAGATAAAGAGCAAGCTGGACGAGAGACTGGATTTCAAGCTGGCACCTGATGGCAGATTACTATTTCATGAACGGACATGTGTGCCTGACTGTCCCGAATTGAAGAAGAAGATTCTTGAAGAAGCTCATAGATCGAGGTACACAATCCACCCTGGAGCCACTAAGATGTACCAAGACTTGAAAAGAACTTTCTGGTGGTCTAACATGAAAAGGGAGGTAGCAGACTTTGTGTCTCGTTGCCTCACATGCTAACAAGTGAAGGCGGAACATCAAAAACCCGCCAGATAGCTACATCCGCTGGATATTCCCAAGTAGAAATGGGAAGACATTGGCATGGACTTTATCATGGGTTTGCCCAAGTCTAGGGGCGGATATGATGGAATTTGGGTAATTATCGACCGGTTAACTAAATCGGCCCATTTCTTACCCATCAAAAGTCGATGGTCAGTCGACGTACTTGCTGCCCTGTATATGAAGGAAATGGTTAGATTGCATGGAGTTCCCTTCTCGATCGTATCTGACCGAGACCCGCGCTTCACCTCTTATTTCTGGAAGAGCCTGCAACACTCCTTGGGGACGAGACTCAACTACAGCACTACTTTTCATCCCCAGACAGATGGACAGACCGAGAGGACTAATCAAGTTGTGGAAGATATGTTAAGGGCATACATTATAGACTTCGGTGGTAGTTGGAATGACCACTTACCACTAGCCGAATTTGCATATAACAACAGCTATCAAGCCAGCATACAAATGGCACCTTTTGAGGCATTATATGGCAAGAGTTGCCGATCTCCCATATGTTGGGATGAAGTCGGTGAAAAACAAATTCTAGGTCCTGACATGGTGCGAGATTCTACCGAGAAGATACAACTCATTAGAGAAAGGTTAATGATAGCACAGTCCAGGCAGAAATCTTATGCCGATAACAGAAGGCGAGACCTGGAATTTCAAGTCGGAGATCATGTTTTCCGCAAGGTATCTCCCGGTCGAGGCATTAGAAGATTCGGTGTTAAAGGCAAATTAACACCAAGGTTTATCGGTCCATTCGAAGTACTGGAAAGGGTAGGCGAAGTGGCTTATCGTATCGCCCTACCTCCATAACTGTCAGAAGTGCACAACGTATTTCATGTTTCTATGCTAAAGAAATACGTGCATGATTTCTCACACGTCATCGATCACACAGACTTGGTGATACAGAAGGACCTCACCTATGAGCAAAGGCCAGTAAAGATCCCCGACCAAGAAATTCGAGTTCTAAGGAACAAGACGATCCCTATGGTAAAAATTCAATGGAATCGATGCTTAGAACAAGAAGCTACATGGGAAACCGAGGAGTCTATGAGAAGGAGATTTCCAGAATTATTCTAGTCCGTAAGTAATTCTCACCCTCCTTGTCTCCGTATAATGTAATTGAATTTGGGGACCAAATTCTTTTAAGTGGGGGAGGGTGTAACATCCCGTATAATATATATATATATATATTTATTAATAATATTTCCCCAAAAAAATATATTAGATAAACTCTAGATTAAGTAAGAAGTTGGAACACGTAGTTATCATATATAAAGAGTATTCACTTAACAAGTGGCTTCCTAGTGTAGTTGGTTAAGTAACTTACCTTTCAACCCAATGACCAGGGTTCAAATCCTAGCATCCACCATTTATCTTTTGTGCAAATTAATGATACATTATAAGCTAGCAATGTACAGACTTGGAAGATCACTAATGGATGTACAGACTTCACCTCGTCGTATAGACTTGGAAGAATGATGCACAGTGTAATGTACAGACTTTATGACTATGCTCAAGCAATGTATATACATTGAGAGGGAAGCCAATGTATAGACTTTGAGAGGGAGAGGATGTACAGACTTGTGATGTACAGACTTTGTGAATAGGCTAGCAATAGCCAATGTCTAGACTTTGTGATGTATAGACTTTGAGAGGAAGTGATGTACAGACTTTGAGAGGAAGCCAATGTATAGACTTTGAGAGGGAGAGGATGTACAGACGTGTGATGTATAGACTTAGTGAATAGGCTAGCAATAGCCAATGTATAGACTTTGTGATGTACAGACTTTGAGAGGAAGCCAATGTATAGACTTTGAGAGGGAGAGGATGTACAGACTTGTGATGTACAGACTTAGTGAATAGGCTAGCAATAGCAATGTACAGACTTTGTGAAGCCAATGTATAGACTTTGAGGATGTACAGACTTTGAAAGTGTGCACATTGAAGAGGGATCGTGTATGAATGTGGGAGACAGACTTTACGATCCGGGCCATGGATTGGCTGTCCAAACATTATCCTTTATCTCTCCAGCCTGTACAAGCTGTAAAGCCCCATTATTTCAGATCTTGCCTCCCATTCGGCCATGACAACCCTATAAACATACCCCTTTTGCTACCCCCATTCTAGGCTAGCTAAGATTGGGGCAAAGCTTTGTAGGGATTACAAAGAAGGGATCTGCTGCTACGATCTTCCAACAGGTAGGTGTTCTCAACTTTTAACTAAACTAATAGCTAATCTAGGATGATTAGTCTAGGCATTTAGTCTTAGGCTCATTTCCATGCGATATTTAGTGTTTATAAAGCATGTATTAGCTTCATACTTAAGATGATTAGCATGTATTAGCCTCATACCTAAGATAATTAGCATGTATTAGTCTTATACCCAGAATAATTAAGCAAGTATTAGGAAGTATTAGCAAGTATTAGTCTCATATCTAGAATAATTAGCATGTGTTAGCTTAAATCTAGGATGATTAGCATGTATTAGCCTCATACGTAAGATAATTAGCATGTATTAGCCTTATACCCAGAATAATTAGCAAGTATTAGCAAGTGTTAGCAAGTATTAGTCTCATACCTAGAATAATTAGCATGTGTTAGCTTAAATCTAGGACGATTAGTATGTACTAACTTCATACCTAAGATAATTAGCATGTATTAGCCTTATACCCAGAATAATTAAGTAAGCATTAGCAAGTATTAGCAAGTATTAGTCTCATACCTAGAATAATTAGCATGTGTTAGCTTAAATCTAGGATGATTAGCATGTATTAGCGTCGTACCTAAGATAATTAGCATGTACTAGCCTTATACCCAAGATGATTAGCATTAATTAGCATGTATTAGCTTCAATCTAGGGTAGTTGGCATGTATTAGCTTCATATCCATACGATATTTCCGTGTAACGTAAGTTTTATTGTATTTTTACGTAACCTATTAGTTTAGCTATTAACTAACCTGTTAACATACCAAATAAACATGTTGGTTGATTTACTAACTAATTAGCATACCTAATTAATCTGGTAGGTAGCCTATCTAGAAACCTTGTCTCCATTTAGTTCATTTAAAAATGAAAACTAGTATGATACGTCATGTTAAAAATATGATATCTAAGCAACTAAAGTATGAAATGAGTGCATGAATAAAGATCTATAATCCTTACAATTTTCTCTATCTATCCATGTCATCAGTTTTACCTAAATCAACTTAAATCAAAGGTTAATACCTTAGCTTAATCAAAGATTAATACCTTAAGCCATTTTGAGCTAATATGAACTGATGAGTCGACCCTGCCAGCTCATCGCGTTGACGCGATAAACTGATGAGTCGACCCTGTGAACTGAAAATGAACTGATGAGTCGACCCTGTGAACTGGAAATGAACTGATGAGTCGACCTTGCCAGTTCATCGCGTTGACGCGATGAACTGATGAGTCGACCCTGTGAACTGGAAATGAACTGATGAGTCGACACTGATGAGTCGACCATGTGAACTGATGAGTCGACCCTGTGAACTGATGAGTCGACCCAGCCTGTTCGTAGGGTTGACGCGATGAACTGCAGGGTTGACGCGATGAACTACTGAGTCGACACAGCCGGCTCATTACGTTAACCTGATCGTTAGGCCTTCTCTTTTGCCATCTCCACTGATAGATGGCAGCCTGAGAAGTGATATTTAACTCTTGCCAGGGTCCTCTAAACCCTGTATAGCTCCCAGGAAGGGCATCCCACAGTGAGGGTGTCGTTTCTAAAATTGTCAGGTGGCCCATAAGGCACCTCTTTTATCTAGTTTTTTCCGTGCATCAAACGTTACTGGTTTCCACTCCTAGTTCATCCCTACACATCAATGCGCCCTTGGACTCCATTCCATAATTCCACCTTATATATCATACTCGTCAAACCTTACAATTCCATATTGGCTATAAATAAGAGTGGATGTCAACAAACATGATAAATGCTGTGCATATAGGGCCCGGTCTGGTCCTGGGGGGAGCACCCGAAGGTACTTGTGCCCATGGGAGTTTATTGACCACGGTGTTTGGCATTGCACCGGAGTACTTGCTTACTAGGCTTTAGACATTCCACTCATTCTCGTGATATTACTTGATTGATTTGACTTGAGACCCGCAGAAGGGTAAAGTTTTGCTTGAATGAAATTGATAAATAGTCAATTCCAATTTTACATGCTTGAATTTATATTACTTTCTATTACTTGCATGACATGAGTTCTTACTCTCTTGGAAAGATTTCATTAATTCCAGTTATTACTTGCTTGAATCTCTTGCTATTGCTGCATTGAAGTTGGAATCCTTATACTCTCACATGTTATTCCTTCACTGCTCTTGTCGATTTTTACAATCCTTGATATCTACTCATCTACATGCATAGTTTTACTGACATTAATTGAACTTGTAAACCACTTAAAGCCTGTTAAATCTTGAGATGTAATTCCTACTGAGGGATTCACTCATCTAGTTGTTTTCTAATATTTTCAGGTAATTTGGATGCCAACGAACACTCGGAAGGGAATGAGACTGAGTGATGAGTGTTAGAGTGAAGTTATCAAATTGTCATGTCCCTTTTGTTATTGTATTAGTTCACTTATGTCAGTTGTATCAATTCATCTATGTCATTTGTATTAGTCAACTTGATTAGAACTGCTCAAGATTTGAAGCCTAGTCGTTGGACTCTGGGAACACATGTAATTGTCCTTTGATTAATTGTGACAATTGTCAGCTCGTACTATTTGTATTAAATTTCGAGTTAAATCTTAGTTATTTGTGCATTTTTATATTTACATGATTGACACGATCTATATAGACACGTCACGCCTCCGGGTAATCTTACGCGCTCGGGGCGTGACACGTAGTTAGATCCATCAAAGAATGGGGGCTTGGTGGTTGAGTGACCTTCAGCTATCATCCCTCGAGCATCCTTCTCTGCCTATCCTCTTCGGGCGATGAGTCCCTGTAGAAGAGTATGGCTCTGATACCAATTGTTGGAGTTGGATGGAAGGCTCTTTCACCACAGAACGTGGATCTAGAGGGGGGGGTGAATAGATCAACAGGCTAATTAAAAATTATGCCTAGATTCAAATGCGGAATTAAAAGAACACTGGGCAACCACAGTCAAAGCACCGAAACAAGATCTGCTAAACAGACAAGCAAACACACGAAAGGCACAAAGACTTTTAGGTGGTTCGGTCAATCCGACCTACATCCACCCCACATTCAACTCGAATGTGGATTACTGCTGATACACAGCTTCAATCTGCTGGGCACTACAGCTTGCCAACAACGGTTGGGGCTTACAGCTTATCCCAACTAGAGGAACACCCTCTGCAACAGCTGGGCAATACAACTTAGCCGTCCGAGACCAAGTCTCGCCTGCTGAGGATTACAGCTTCACCTATCCAGTGGAGACCTCCACTGCAATGCTACCTCACAACTTGAAGAAACAAGAGTTCGAAAGTAAAAATGCAGAAGCAGAATGAAAAAGAAAAACCCAAATAGGAATGTAGCTCGGAATGAGCAAGCCTCAGCTCTGGTTTCTGAACCAAGAGACTGAGTTACAATAAGAGCAGCTCTCAATCTAAACTCTCTCAATTTCACTCTCTCAACACATCTCTTCTCTCTTCTCTTCTCTCTTCTTCTTCTTCTCTGTTTTTCTTTCTTCTCACTGTGGATCGATGGCTCTCTGCTGTATAGACTTTTCTTCTCTTCAGTCGATCATCTTCCATCTGAAGATGAAGGCTTCATTATATACTATCAGCAGGTGGATGAGGGCGCGTGTCTTCCACATTTCCCGCCCAGAGAATTTGCTAGAACCGAGGCAATTCCATTCACATGGCAGCACCTGATCACCACGTCCTCCTGAGATCACGAGCCATGTCAACAATCTCAGTAGCAGATCCCTGTCAGACAGATTATAGGATTATCAGATTAAATGAAGAACTCTGTACAGACTTATAAGATGAACTGCATTGTATAGACTGCATTGTATGGACTTGTGAATTTGAATGCAGTGTACAGACTCTGCTCAATGTATAGACTTCATCTATGTGAAGCATCTGCTGTACAGACTTCATATGTGAAGCAGCCATTGTACAGACTTAGGCAATATGAAAACATGACAGTCAACTGACGATGTAAGGACTTCAAGTGTGAAGACGTTGTGAGTGCAAATGCAATGTACAGACTTCAGATGTGAAGCAGCCGTTGTACACACTTCACCAGACTTCACTCAATGTAGAGACTCCACGAACGATGCATGCAATGCATTGAAGGATGTACAGACTTCCTGAAGTGTGAAGGAGTTGAGTGTATAGACATCATCATGTGAAGACTTGAACAAAGCATGTATAGACTTCACATCGTGAAGCAATGTATATACTTACCTGAAGAAACTCTGTACAGGCTTGACCAAGACAAGACGATCGAGTGTAAAGACATCCACGATGTACAGACTTGCCAAGCGAAGGGGTTGTACAGACTTAATGAATGATGCAAGGCAAAC
Organism: Amorphophallus konjac; assembly: GCA_022559845.1. Taxonomy (NCBI): domain Eukaryota; kingdom Viridiplantae; phylum Streptophyta; class Magnoliopsida; order Alismatales; family Araceae; genus Amorphophallus; species Amorphophallus konjac. Next base: position 316,112,737 of record CM040120.1, on the reverse strand, counting down.
GAATGTATAGACATTCAATGTATGGACTTTCCAAATGAAACTCTGTACAGACTTGATCAGATCAAGACAACTGAATGTGGGGACTTCCAGTGTGTAGACTTGATGATGAACAGGCTTGATCGATGCAATGTCTGTACAGACTTGCTCAACCAGTCCGATGTATAGACTTGGAAAACTAATGCCAATGTACAGACTTTGGCAAAGCATCGATGTACAGACTTTCACCGTTCCATCTAGAGGATGTATAGACTTTACCTAGTGCAAGCTACAGTGAATGAATGTATAGACTTAACAGTCTCCATAGCTGTACAGACTTAGTCACAGGCTGAACAGTTGAATGTATAGACATGCTTCCACCTACCAGTGTATAGACTTTACAAACGTGAGACGCTGAATGAGACGGTGGCTGAGACAATGCACAGACTTCAGGTGAAACAATGCAGCTACAGTGCAATGTACAGACATGCCTAAGACGCAGCATGAGACGCTGGCTGAGATGAACACTGTACAGACTTTGAATGCAATGTATGGACTTTGCATAGACGATGCATGAGACACAGACTAATGTACAGACCTCACAAACAATGCATGAACGAGACGCTAAAGTCTGTATAGACTTTAACAAACAACGATGTACAGACTTAGCCAAATAGTCCAATGTATAGACTTGAACTATCAACAAAAGGATGTGCAGACTTGGACACCTGAAGGCCAATGTATGGACTTGCATAGTAGCCCAATGTATGGACTTGAGTGAGCGTGCAAGCCAACAGCCATCGTACAGACTTCACCCTGTGCAAGCTATAGAGAGTGAATGAATAGACTTCACACTGGGGGCGTCGACGCATCTACACTTATTGCGTTGACGCTGCAGACTTACCCAATATGAGAAGTCGACCCATTTGAACAAGGGGGTCGACCCACAACAGTCCAGACTACAAAATGAAATGTATGGACTCTATGTTTATGCTGCAATGCAATGTAGACCTGTGGGTGTGTGTGTGCACGACAATATAGACTCTGACTTCATTAGGTACACATACAACCTGATGAAAATAACTTCATCAAAATAAGAACAGTTTCCAATCAATCAAAATAAGATGTTGCCAATGAAATAAAATTTATTGTCAACATCATCAATCACAGAGGGGTCACAACACCTCCTTAACGTCCTCTTTGCAGGGGAGCGAGCGGAGGTGAAGCGAAAGTGAAATGGAACATGAAGATGGAGCGGAAATGAAGCGGAGCGGACTGAAAAGTGGGCGTTAAGGTAAATGACACCCGTTTCATCGCCAACGAGTGATAGGAACCTTCCGGAAAACTCCAAACCAAACGCGGGGAATGATCGAACTAAAATGACACCAGTCTGGAGAAACTAACTAAATAAACAAAAGGAGAAAACGTAAGCAACCTCATCAGGTGTAGCTCCCCGTATAAATATATATATATATATATATATATATTAATAATATTTTCCAAATTAAAAAATATATTAGATAAACTCTAGAGGAAACTTAAGTAAGAAGTTGGAACACGAAGTTATCATATGTAAAGATTATTCACTTAACAAGTGGCTTCCTAGTGTAGTTGGTTAAGTAACTTGCCTTTCAACCCAATGACCAGTGTTCAAATCCTAGCATCCACCATTTACCTTTTGTGCCAATTGTTGCCTTTCAACCCAATGACCAATGTTCAAATCCTAGCATCCACCATTTACCTTTTGTGCCAATTGACTTGAGCTGCAGCAATGTATAGACTTTGCATAAATGGCCAATGTATAGACTTGGTAAATAGGCTAGCAATAGCAATGTATAGACTTGAGCCGCTGCAATGTATAGACTTTGAATTGCACAAATGGCCAATGTATAGACTTGAGCTGCAATGTACAGACTTGGAGTTGCAGCAATGTATAGACTTTGCACAAATGGCCAATGTATAGACTTTGAGAGGATGTACAGACTTTGTGATGGAAGCCAATGTATAGACTTTGAGAGGGAGAGGATGTACAGACTTGTGAAGCCAATGTATAGACTTTGAGGATGTTACCTTTTGTGCCAATTGACTTGAGCTGCAGCAATGTATAGACTTGGAGTTGCAGCAATGTATAGACTTTGCACAAATGGCCAATGTATAGACTTGGTAAATAGGGTAGCAATAGTAATGTATAGAATTGAGCTGCAGCAATGTATAGACTTGAGCCGCTGCAATGTATAGACTTTGAATTGCACAAATGGCCAATGTATAGACTTGAGCTATAATGTATAGACTTGGAGTTGCAGCAATGTATAGACTTTGCACAAACGGCCAATGTATAGACTTTGAGAGGATGTACAGACTTTGTGATGGAAGCCAATGTATAGACTTTGAGAGGGAGAGGATGTACAGACTTGTGAAGCCAATGTATAGACTTTGAGGATGTATAGACTTTGAGGAAGCCAATGTATATACTTTGAGGATGTACAGACTTTGAAAGTGTGCACATTGAAGAGGGATCGTGTATGAATGTGGGAGACAGACTTTACGATCTGGGTCATGGATTGGCTGTCCAAACATTATCCCATATCTCTCCAGCATGTACAAGATGTAAAGCTCCATTATTCCAGATCTTGCCCCCCTATCCGGTCATACCAGACCCTATAACATACCCTTTGCTACCCCCATTCTAGGTTAGCTAAGGTTGGGGCAAAGCTCTGCAGGGATTACACAGTCACCTAGAAGGGTTCTGCTACTGCTAGAGATCTTCCAAGAAGGTAGGTGTTCTCAACTTTTAACTAAACTAGTAGCTAATCTAGGATGATTAGTCTAGGCATTTAGTCTTAGGCCCATTTCCATGCGATATTTAGTGTTTATAAAGTATGTGTTAGCTTAAATCTAGGACGATTAGCATGTATTAACTTCATACCTAAGATAATTAACATGTATTAGCCTTATACCCAGAATAATTAGCAAGTATTAACAAGTATTAGCAAGTATTAGTCTCACACCCAGAATAATTAGCATGTGTTGGCTTAAATCTAGGATGATTAGCGTGTATTAGCTTCATACCCAAGATAATTAGTAAGTATTAGTCTCATACCTAGAATAATTAGCATGTGTTAGCTTAAATCTAGAATGATTATCATGTATTAGCGTCGTACCTAAGATAATTAGCATGTACTAGCCTTATACCCAAGATGATTAGCATGTATTAGCTTCAATCTAGGGTAGTTGGCATGTATTAGCTTCATATCCATATGATATTTCCGTGTAATGCAAGTTTTATCGTGTTTTTACGTAACCTATTAGTTTAGCTATTAACTAATCTGTTAACATACCTAATTAATATGTTAGTTGATCTACTAACTAATTAGCATACCTAATTAATCTGTTAGGTAGCCTATCCAGAAACTTTGTCTCCATTTAGTTCCTTTAAAAATGAAAACTAGTATGATACGTCATGTTAAAAATCTGATATTTAAGCAACTAAAGCATGAAACGAGTGCATGAATAAAGATCTATAATCCTTACAGTTTTCTCTATCTATCCATGTCATCAATTTTACCTAAATCAACTTAAATCAAAGGGCGTCCCTGATCCGGACGCTATTCACTGAACAACGGCTGTAGAACAGACGCTCATTTTAAATAGGAAATGGGCAAACTGCCCCTCTGTGAAGGGCCCCCCCCTTGGGCACCTATAAAAAAAAAATTTCATGGCAACCCCTAGGGTGCCTTCTAATAGAAGGTGGCCGACCCAAGGGCGCCTTCTTCTAAGAGATGGCAGCCCCATGGGCGCCTTCTAACTGCATGCTGTTAAACTAATTGTCCAATTAACCCTAGCTTAATCAAAGATTAATACCTTAAGCCATTTTGAGCAGATATGAATTGCCGGGTCGACCCAGCCTGTTTGCAGGGTTGACACGATGAACTGCAGGGTCGACGCGATGAACTGCAGGGTCGACACAATGAACTGCAGCGTCGACCCAGCCTGTTCGCAGGGTGGACGCGATGAACTGCAGGGTCGACCCAGCCTGTTCGCAGGGTCGACCCAGCCTGTTCGTAGGGTTGATGCAATGAACTGCAGGGTTGACGCGATGAACTGCAGGGTCGACCCAGCCTGTTCGCAGGGTCGACCCAGCCTGTTCGCAGGGTTGACGCGATGAACTGCAGGGTTGACGCGATGAACTGCAGGGTCGACCCAGCCTGTTACCGCGTTGACGCGATGAAATGATGAGTCGACACAACTGGCTCATTACGTTAACGTGATCGTTAGGCTTTCACTTTTGCCATCTCCACTAATTGATGGCAGCCTGAGAGGTGCCATTTAACTCCTGATAGGGTCCTCTAAACCCTGTATAGTTCCCAAGAAGGGCATCCCACAGTGAGGGTGTCGTTTCTAAACTTGTCAGGTAGCCCATAAGGCACCTCTCTTATCTGATTTTTTTCGTGTATCAAATGTTACTGGTTTCCACTCCTAGTTCATCCCTACACATCAATGCGCCCTTGGATTCCATTCCATAATTCCACCTTATATATCATACAGGTCAAACCTTGAAATTCCATATTGGCTATAAATGAGAGTGGATGTCAACAAACATGATTAATGCTGTGCATATAGGGCCCGGTCTAGTCCTGGGAGGAGCACCCGAAGGTACTTGTGCCCATGGGAGTTTATTGACCACGGTGTTTGGCATTGCACCTGAGTACTTGCTTGCTAGGCTTTAGACATTCCACTCATTCTCGTGATATTACTTGATTGATTTGACTTGAGACCCGCAGAAGGGTAAAGTTTTTGCTTGAATGAAATTGATAAATAGCCAATTCTAATTTTACATGCTTGAATTTATATTACTTTCTATTACTTGCTTGACATGAGTTCTTACTCTCTTGGAAAGATTTTGTTAATGCCAGTTATTACTTGCTTGAATCTCTTGCTATTGCTGTATTGAAGTTGGAATCCTTATACTCTCACTTATTATTCCTTCACTGCTCTTGTCGATTTTTACAATCCTTGATATCTACTCATCTACATGCATAGCTTTATTGACATTAATTGAACTTGTAAACCACTTAAAGCATGTTAAATCTTGAGATGTAATTCCTACTGAGCGATTCGCTCATCTAGTTGTTTTCTAATATTTTCAGGTAATTTGGATGTCAACCAACACTCGGAAGGGAATGAGACTGAGTGATGAGTGTTAGAGTGAAGTTATCAAATTGTCATGTCCTTTGTGTTATTGTATTAGTTCACTTATGTCAGTTGTATCAATTCATCTATGTCATTTGTATTAGTCAACTTGATTAGAACTGCTTAAGATTTGAAGCCTAGTCGTTGGACTCTGGGAACATATGTATTTGTCCTTTGATTAGTTGTGACAATTGTCAGCTCATACTATTTGTATTAATTTTGAGTTAAATCTTAGTTATTTGTGAACTCTGATATTTACATGATTGACACGATCTATTTAGACATGTCACGCTCTGGGTAATCTTCCACGCTCGTGGCGTGACATCAGGGGACACAATCCACAACCAACGAGGGAATCAGAACAAGTAGTAAAAAGTAAAGAAGTAGACTAAAACCTCCAGATGGGGACTCATAGTCAATCCAACAAGGTGAACAGACCAGAGAAAATCTTCCAACTCTGAGTGGAACAGTTTCTCTTATCCAAAACCATGAACATACAGTTATCCATCACCAATAAAATACTTTCAGACAGACCATAGGTCGTGAATGCTCAAAAGATGTGCATGATGCATGATGGGCTAAAAATAAAAGAAATCATCAAAGCTAATGCAAAGAAAGCCATAAACTAGAAAGTATTCGAGAATAGTATTGCTTGACTAGGGCAACCAAAGTCAAGACACTATCTGCAACCATGGCGTGCGAGATAGAACCATCGTCCCCTAATTTTCCCAACCTAGCGGCTTATCCGATGGTTAAACACATGAACCTAGATCATCATTTTTTTTGTTATAGGGGAACATCAGATCCTGGAACACGTGAATGACCAGCCGGTTCTTGAGATAACATAATATAGCTACCATATAGTAATGCATTAAGGGACACAGGGTACAGAATACTTACCTTACTTACCTGACCCGGATCATGGAAGTGGATTATTGCTACAATAAATCACATATATCATGAAGCAAGGTTATTCAAGATAAAAGATTTATTAATTAAGCACATAATGCATCAAAAAAAGAGTTCATTCATCATTTCAGCATATAAACGGTCTACTCCAGATTGCCACAACCAAGGAAACGGTCCAAATGAGAACGTATAAGCAAACAACATTTTGAATTTTCAAATGTGCTTTAAACGGCCCAATGAAAGACTGCCAAATAGAGAAACAGTTTGTGGATGGACCGTTTCATAGTAGAGGACTTGTCACTTACGAACAGTCTTGCCCAGACCATCTTGCAGATAAAATGGTCCATCGATGGACCGCATTCCAATCGTCGATTTCAAAAAAAAGAAACCGATGCCCCATCATCTTCTCCTCCCTCAACCTCCATCCCCCCACCACCGAAGCTCACTCCACCCCCCTTTCATCCTCTCATTCTCACACTCTCAAGCCTTCTCCCCCATTTCCCAGCCTTCTCCACCCCTTTATGTGCTTCAAAAGGCAAGCCTTGACTCATCGGATGGCCGGAGAGGAAGCTACACTGCCGCTGCCGGCGAACCCTGTGGAGGAGATGGCACCGTCTATAGAGGCGGTCGTAGAGGGACCCCCACCACCTGCGGTCGAGGGCGAGGCAACAGCGATCATTGCCGGAGCGGCTGAATATACTAAAGTGCCGCTAGAGGCGGCGGCAGCGGCGGTGGAGAGGCCGACAAGGACCTCCAAGGTAGGCCAACCCCCCCCCCCCCATTTGCTTGTTTTAGTTCATGCATGTGGGCTTAGGAGGATGAGAGGGGTCACAACACCCCTTAGAGATTGATTGTAGGGCCCCTAGGGCCATTGCCACCAATGGGGAAGGGATCAGACGTCGTTCACAATGGCAGGTAGAAAACGGTCTTAACATGGACCGTCTAGGAAAGAAACGGTCCACATAGGACCATTCTTGGGGACAGAACGGTCTAAACCAAACCGCCTAAATAGGCTAAACGGTCCATGGGTGACCGCTTGATAGGATTTGAATAGACGTGGTGTTAGGGGGATGAAAGCGGTCTAATGCCGACCGTTTAAGGGCTCAGACGGTCCCCCTAGGACGGTTCAAAAATTGAACCATGGAGAATGAAAGGGTCCCCACCAGACCATCCATTAGGCCAAACGGTCAAAGGTGGACCGTTTAAATTGAGATCAACGGGATGGCTTATGGGAATGGAAAATGGTCCAGTGGGGGCGCTTGGGGATTCAAATAGTTAGTCAAAGACCGTTGGATAGGTTAAAAAAAATGGTCCCGAGGGGGCCGCTTACTTGATAGACTGCATTTTTTTTATTTTTTTTATTATTGCAATGCATAACTTATTATGAACTAAGTGACTGATGCAAATTGTTTTCTATGTATGCAGGGAAAGCACCGGACATGGATCTCGTGGCTTCAGGTCCATGTAGTGTACCTGGCACTGTCGGACTTCCAGCAGGAGTGGCTGGCGGCCATGGGATTCGGGGAGTTCCTAGGCACGGAGGTCACGCGGCTGGACACCACGCACCTGTATGCTCTGCACGACTGGTGGGACCCGGTGAGCCGTGCCTTCCTCTTCCCGTGGGGCCACATGGTCCAGACGTTGGAGGACGTGGCGCGCGTCACCGGCCTACGCGTGCACGGGACGCTAGTCAGCGGGAGGACCTTCACGGACTATAGGAAGCTGGCCCAGAGGCTGTTGGGCTTGGAGCTGCAGAGGCCGGAGTGTCAGTCGACGATCCTGTCGAGGGCGAGGCTACAGGAGGGCCTCGGCCTGAGAGGAGTCAGGATCGCTACTGGAGAGGTGCCAGAGCAGCACCTCGGGAGGCTAGTGGGCTGAGCACGGGAGCGGGTAGCAGCCGCACCTGGACCTGAGGCAGACATCGTGCTGCGGAGGTTCCTGATGCTACTGTTCGGCAAGCTGCTGTTCGCCACCCGGGCGGACGGGGTTAGCTGCCGACTTCTGCCCCTGCTAGAGGAGGTAGACCGCATCAGAGAGTACGCGTGGGGCGCAGCGGTGCTTGCCTTCCTTTTCGACACCCTCAGCTCTACGAGCCGGTGCACGATGCTAGGTAGGTTCTGCCCGCTACTTCAGGTACGACTTGATTCCTAAAATGCCTATGCAATTGCTATATGGATTCTATAAATGCTTAATATGCTGACATTTTGATGCAATGTAGGTGTGGGCCTACGTGTACCTCCCTGGGCTGGGGAGAGGAGAGGAGACCTACCCTGACCGACTGCCCATCGTGAGATGGTGGACAGCACCCCGGGAGGTGGGCTCCCTACGTCGTCAGGTCCGGACGATTCAGGACGACCTCGACGCTCTACCTTTCACCTCGGTAAGATCTAAACTTGAGCTTTGTGTAAATGCGACTATGTGCTTATATGCTGATGCAATCTCCTACTCGACAGGTTAGGTGGACACCCTATCAGGGAGAGGGTCACGAGGGCCACCGTGGGTGGCGGTCACCCTGGCATATGCGGGGCGAGACATCTGGCTACACTGCATGAATGTGGTAAAGCCACTCCACTACCGGCTGGTCATGAGGACCATCGGCATCCACCAGGCGGAGGTAGATTTCTCGGCACGTGAGAAGCCGGAGGAGCGCGTGGGACGCCACATGTGAGGGCTGGCAGTGGAGATCGACTGGGTTACCAGAGCGGCGGAGCAGATCCAGGATTGGACGAGACTTGGGCGAGTGGTGCGCGCCCGAGTCAAGAGCGACGAGGCCTACCTAACGGCCTATGCCCGACGCTACTGAGACCAGGTCTTCCGTGGCGCGTGACGACTGGTACGATTCTAGACTCATGCTTTCTAATATGCTTTATGATTACAATGCATTGACACCTGACTTTCTACATGCAGCTCGACCCCCAGGGACAGATTGCCGAGCTCCAGGGGCTACTTCACTCTACCGTCCAGCAGCGAGATGAGCTCCGATTTTCCCTAGATCTCCTGGTTAGTTCTACTCAGCCTCATACTTAAAGTGTTATACTATGCTGACGTGATTTTATTTGCAGCGTGCTGAGGGAGTCCAGCGTCAAGGACCTGACGCGCCGTCCTCTTCCTCCCAGCCATCCGCTGATTGGGCCGAGTGGGACGCAAAGTTCGCCCGCGCAGTGGCACGAGCCGAGGAGGTCGAGGCCACACTCGCCGAGAGGGTAAGTAAACAGCTATACTAAATGTCACGATTGAAACTTTGCAAAGTAATTTATGAGATAAATGCATATGCAGAAGTGAGAGTTGGTAGCACTGCTGGGTGAGGCCACCTGGCAGAAGGAGGAGGCTGAGCGCTTCCGAACAGAGGTAGCGACGGCGGGCAGTTACCGAGCTGAGGCAGAGTGTGCTCTAGCCGAGGTAGAGCTTTGTCGGGTCGCGGCAGCAACAGCCAACCGATACCGGTCCGAGGCGGAGCAGGCTCGTATAGAGGCGGCCGAGCTGTGAGGGGAGGTGCGGGCACTGAGAGAGTCCCTTCAACTTCTGAGCGGGAGGCCAGGACGCAACGGCAGTCAGAGTGTCGCACGTAGCTACTTCACTGGCTCCTCTGATCATCGGAGGAATGAGGATGAGGAGCGACGCCGACGCTGACGTGCAGAGGAGAGCACCTCCATGGCGTCACCAGCAAAGCGCCATGAGGGCTCAAGGGAGAGCGGCGGCCCAGGGGATGGTCAGGCCTGATGTACCACGAGACGCATGTACTTTTGTTATGATATTATGATATAGCATGTTTTGATTTCTTCTTTTGATTTTTCAAAGGTGTGCATGCTGACACTGACCGACTGACAACGAATACTAGATTGACACGAGAGAGTGAGAGAGGGACTCGAGTAGATTGACTCCAAGAGACAAAGGACTAAAGGTAGCAGAGACAGAGACGGTCACTCAACAGACCGCTCCAAGGGCTAGATGATCTAGCATCAGACCGCTGAGGGTCGTCCTGCCATGAGCTCAAAGAAGGTCCTAAACGGACCCCCTTGGACCACATACGTCAGAAAAATGGCTCTCCGTTGACCGTTGGAATTTAAAGACGGTCCTCCAAAGACCGTTCAGGATGCCAGAGAGAAGAAGTGTGTGGAAGGTATAGAAACAGTCTCTTGAAGACTGCTATTACCCCCCTGCGGCCGCCCGATAGGCCACGGCTTAGGAAACTCTAATAGTTGCGACTGGGACTCTCTTAGAGAGTCCCAAACCGTGGGTAAGGGATCCTAATCCATGCTAAAGCCTATCCTAACCCGTCTTGGGGTTATCCTACCTCAATCCTAGTGGGATTAGGCCAAGTGTTTGAGCTCTATAAGTAGGAGGCATCTTAAACTCGTTTCTCACACCACACCCCTCTTCCAGGTCTTGAAAACCTTGCTAAACCTTCCCAAATCATCATGAAGAGGGCTCTTGAAGGAAGCTCCATGGGTGAGGTTGCTTACCACGGGCCAAAGTCGGCCAAAAAAGAGTACAGGGTGCTGCAAAGGTTGATCGCCATCCCTGGGCATCTAAGCTCCAGCCCTTTGAGAGAGGTAAGTAAAAGCAACTTCTTTGATCTTATTCAATTTCCTTCAAAAATGCTTATTATTCTTTCTCTTTTCCTCTCTTTGTTCTCTTTCTCCTTTCTCATCACTTCAGCTCCTTCCCGGCCCAAGGCACTATTCCACCCTGAAGTGGATGTCTACCATGATCCGTGAGCTCCCTATAGCAGTGATATCCATCTTAAGGGCCTGGCACTTGCACCCTCTTTTAATTCTAGCCAAAAACTACAGCAAGCTTTCATTGGATTGGCACAACATCACAGCTCTAGTAGAATTATGGCATCCCCAGACGCATACTTTTATCTTCCCATCCTTTCAGGCCACCATCTTATTAGAGGAGGTAGAGACTTATCTTTCCCTTCCTAGATCTCAAGTTGGTGAGGAAAACTTAGGTTGCCACACTGTTGCCCCTGTAGATCCTACCCTTATCCTAGGGTAGTTCCTACCTAGCACTAAAGATATCTGCACCATAAGTGACCCACACCACATCCATCTGCTACCCATGAGCCAGTGTGTCATAGCTCATTGTAAGAATAAGTGTGGGTGGGATGAAGCCATAGCCAAAGCTATTTCTATCTGCCTATGCGGTGCCATGCTCTTCCCTTCTGCCGACCATGTCCTGGACATTCCCAACCTTAACACCATTAGTGGACAGTGACGGGGTCTTTCCATTTCCCAGGCCATTTGTCACGCCCCGAGATTATGCAGCGGAAACAATCGGGAACACGAACAGCCGGTATGGTAAGCCTCTTGCAAGCAAGAATAATCAAAGCGCGAGAACAATCACACAAAAGCAATTGCACAATAATTTACTCAAACCTTCACTTTTATTAATAATACCAACCATAATTCAAGTACATGAGACATTTACTTTCTTAAATTTGCTAGACTCAATAAGAGAAAATTACATAGACTCAATCTAGACATTTTGGACTTCCTAAGTCTTCACTCTTTAATCACTTTCGGACCCATCACTGGAATGACCTGAATCCAAATCTGACCCACTGGTACTTCCTGAAAAGATTAGAAAATAGGTAATGAGCACATTTGCCCGGTAAGTATCTTCTCATCAACATTAAGGCAATGTTAAAGTAGTTAATATTTTAGCTCTAAAGAAATAAGATAAAATCATGCAGATATGATAAATCACGTGAGTAAAACCAAAGTAACATGACATTATCATGTTTGAGATATGAGACAATGATTGAGCTAGTATAATCAAGTAAGAATGTAACAATGGCCTTCATGAACAAGAATGTACTAGCAAGCCATGTAACAAGCAAGAATGTATTCTTCACTTAGTAGCAAGTACTTCGTGAATTTATGTGGATCTATATTCAAGTCCCGTGGATATTTTCATGGATATTTCACTTATTTAAAAAGAAAGTACTCCCAGCGTAATGCGACGTCAGTAGCATCATACCCCAAGGTTTATATAGTATGTTTCCGACAATCAGCCCAGGGGACTAGCATAGAGCCCTTGAACACAATCAGTGCTCGAACTGCATCTTCAAGTAAAAATCAAGCTACTTCCACGTATATAACAATAAAGTTTGGCCATGTAAACAAGTTCAATAATGGTCTTCAAGATACAATGTCAATAAGAGAATGCTCAAAATATGAATATGAGACTTCAAGAAAAGCATTAATAACTAGGTTATGCCATTAAAATAAATCGACAGCATAACGGTACATTCCTTAACTTTCAAAAATTACTTAAATATCTTTGAAATAGTGTGACAGGTTCTAGATAATCGATTGGACTATCTAGGATTATAGAAATATTAACCATTGGGTCAACCCTCGGGTTAATAGTACTCAGGAAAATAGCGGTCTTTTACTAGGCTGTTTCATGAATAAAGTTGTCTAGTTTTGGACCATTTAGAATGGGCCAAAACCAGATAACTCGTTCTGAACTCAAAGACATTAGCGGTCATAGATTGGACCGTTAATGGGCCTTAGCGGTCGAATCCTAGACCGTTAATGAGACAGAATTTTAAAACTCGATGATTGTGCACTCTAGACAAATGGGCTTTAATGATACAACCAGCTCGGCATCCTAGAGGGAAACCCAGGCTCGTGGAGACTTACGGAGGCCTTGAAACAAGATTTTCTAATCCGTTGGAAGGAATATCCAAAGGAGAGGTTATCAAGTCCAAGATTATGTGTCTAATATGCATAGGTGTAACTAATGGTCATATACCGGGATATATGCCATGTACTTATGAAAATGCTTCTACAGATGAGAAGAGAATCAGTAAGAATCCACAGTGAACCACATTCATCTCACTTTTGAAACATGCGTTTAATACAAAGTATATGATTTTGGCAAGAAATTAACTTATGTTTAAAATAAGTTCTAAATGCGTAAGAAACATGAAATCTATAGAAGTCTCTATATATACATAAACAATGCCAGTAACATGGATAAAACTTAACTAACTAGGTATATCATATAAGAGATAGCATTAGGTTTCAGTTTAACCCAAAAATACTGAACTCAGGGTTTCAAACGGTCTAATATATGGCCGTTTGTAGGGCTAAGCGGTCTATCGTAAGTCCGCCTATGGTTTTATAACAGTGAAATCATAGGAACACAAACGGTCTATATATTGTCCGCTAACCCTTGACAAGCGGTCTATCGTAGGGCCGCTAACCAATTACCGACGGTCCATCATTAGGCTGTTTATGGTTGGCTGATAGAAACTAAACAATTGAAGCTAAAGACTAATCCAAGACATATCATGCCTGGAAACCAACATATATAAACTCTATAGCATACAAGAACAAAGAATAAGTCAACAATATCCAAGGGTTCTGCGAAATTTACAAGAGAATTTCTTTTATTTCATTAGGGTTAGGATTTCTGCATGAACATTACACTAGATGCATAGGCTCAAGTAAAACATGAAATTCTCGATCTATAATGCATGAAATCAAGTGCAACAAGAGGGCTTTTAATCCAAGAATAATGTTTTAGCCGTTCATGAGATGACCTATCTTTGTCCTGGGCCTTTGACTTCGAATTTAAGCCTGGAAGTTAACCCTAGTTCCCTACACTCCCTATGCTAAAGTAGCAACTTCTTGACCTATAATCTCTTGATTCTCCCGACCTAAATACGTGAAATTTGGAGGGTAAGAAGAAGATATAAAGGAGAATAAAAACTTATAAAGGGGCAACTTCAAAATACCTCGTTTTGGGTTCTTAATCTCCTGAGCTTCACTGGTCCGTTGCTCAATTTCCTGGGTTGTTAGTGTAAAATCAGCAACTTTGAACACCTCTAACTCTTTACGTGCTTGATCTCCTAGGATGAAATTTTGGGAGGAGTTAGATCTATATATTGTGAACAAAAAACTCTAAAGAACCTACCTGAATTAAAGCCGTCTTACCTTAGTTCCACGCGAGCCAAACATAGGGGTCGCGCAAGTGAAACCTAGGGTCTATTTATACGGTTTTTGCTAGGGTTTGAAGATTAGAACGATTCAAGAGTCCCAACTAGACTTTCAATTTGATCCTCAAGCCTTCTTGACCTATCTAATTAGTTGATAGAGTCGATCCTAGGTAATTTGGATGCTAAAAATCCCACCTTTTCACGCTTCCTCTCTCACGGAACTGACAGAAATTAGCGGTCTAGGACTGGACCGCCAACAATCCCCTAGCGATCTCACGATAGACCGCCTTTACTATTGGGTGTCGAATTTGAATTTGATTCAAATTAATTTATTCATTTATCCACTTATTTATCTAAATAGGGAGTATTTATCCTCTATATTCCGTAAATAACTAATTAGACTTCTAGAATATGGGCCAAACTTCGTGGGCTTGGTTCTTACGTCCTTTGGGCTTTATTTAAATAGGATATGTTAATTGGTTATCATACTTGGGCCTTAATAATAATTTATTGAACCCAAAAATTCATTTATTAATCCATTTTGGTCTTTCAAAATTCTTATAAATTCCTAGAAAATTTTTAAATACTTTAGAAATACTTTATAAAACATCTGGGGCATTACACTCTCCCCCACTTAAGAGAATTTGGTCCCCAAATTCAATGTATGGATTATATGGAGAGTGTACTTAGAGTTAAATCATTTCAAAAATCTTTTGCGCATAGCTTCTTCAGTCTCACATGTTACTTCATCTGGACACAACTTGGTCCATTGGACTTTGACCATCAGAATAGTTTTGTTCCACAGTTGATGAATCTCTTGTTCAACGATCCTTATTGGCTTTTGCTCATATGTCAAGTCCTTTTTGATCTCCAAATTGTCGTAAGTGATGACAAGGAAAGGATCAGGTACACACTTCTTGAGCATTGAGACGTGAAATACATCATGGACTTGTGCTAATTGAGGGGGCAAAGCAATACGATATGCAACTTCACCAACCCTTTTGAGAATTTCAAAGGGGCCAATGAATCTTGGAGTAAGATTACCTTTGATACCAAATCTTCGAATACCCCGACCTGGAGAAACCTTAAGAAATACATGGTCTCCTACTTAAAATTCCAGGTTGCGCCTTTGATTATCAGTATACGATTTCTGCCTATCTTATGCCATCTGAAGTCTTTCTCGAATGAGTTTTACCTTCTCGGTAGTATCCCTAATAATGTCGGGACCGAGAAATTGCCTTTTTCCTATTTCATTCCAACAAATAGGCGAACGACAGCTTCTTCCATATAAAGCTTCAAACGGTGCCATTTGAATACTAGCTTGGTAGCTATTGTTGTATGCGAATTCTACTAGAGGCAAGTGATCATGCCAACTTCCTCCAAAATCAATAACACAAGCCCTAAGCATATCTTCCACAACTTGATTTGTCCTTTCTGTTTGACCATCAGTTTGTAGATGGAAGGCCATGCTAAAGTTCAGTCGGGTCCCTAAGGAATGTTGTAGACGCTTCTAGAATTGTGATGTAAACTGAGGATCTCGGTCAGATATGATGCTGACGGGGATACCGTGTAATTTGACAATTTCCCTCATGTATAATGCTGCCAGTACATCCACAGACTATCGACTTTTGATCGGTAGAAAATGTGCAGACTTAGTCAATCGGTATATGATCACCCATATACCATCGTGTCGTCCTCATGTCTTAGGTAAACCCATGATGAAATCCATCCCTATTCTTTCTCACTTTCACTCGTGAATATTTCAGGGGTGTAATTTACCTGAGGGTTTTAAATGTTCTACCTTGACCTGCTGACAAGTAAGATAGTGGGACACAAAATCTGCTACCTCTCTCTTCATGTTGGGCCACCAAAAGTTTTTTTTTAAATCTTGATAGATCTTGGTAAAACCAGGATGAACAACATACCTTGACTTATGTGCCTCTTCCATGATTAATTTCTTAGTATCATTCTGATTTGGCACGCAAATCCTACCTTTAAATAGTAGTTTTCCATCATTTGAGATAGAAAATTCTGATCTCTGATCAATATTATCCTTGATCTCTATCAATGCAGGGTCATCCTCTTGTAATTTGACTATATCCTCAATCAATGTAGGTTGAGACCGTATATTGGCAACTATACATCCATCTCCTTCCTTGTCAATATCAAGATTTAAGTGAGAAAAATCCTTGATAAGACAATTCATACCTTTCCTGAGGCTTGCTAGAGTAGCCCTTGGTCTTCTGCTAAGAGCGTCAGCCACATCATTTGCTTTCCCTGGATGATATTGAATTGTAAAGTCGAAGTCCTTGAGATACTCCAACCATCTGCGTTGTCGCATATTTAACTCCTTATGGGTGAAAAGATATTTCACACTTTTATGATCTGAAAATATAGTGAATTTCTCCCCATAAAGGTAATGTCGCCAAATCTTTAAAGTGAAAATAACCGCAGCTAATTCCAGATCATGCACAGGGTAATTCTCATCATGACGCTTCAACTGTCTTGAGGAATAACAAATCACCTTCCTATTTTGCATGAGAACACATCCTAGGCTAATGTCAGATGCATCCGTATAGACTTCAAATCCACCACCCTCAACAGGTAATGCCAGAATAGGGACTGTGGTGAGGTGATTCTTAAGAGTTAGAAAACTCTCCTCGCAGTCCTTCAACCATATAAAAGGATTTTCTTTTCTTATAAGTCTAGTCAAAGGAATGGTGATCTTAGAGAAATCCTTAATAAATCACCTGTAATAGCCAGCTAGACCTAAAAAGCTTCTTACTTCTGACACGATCGTTGGCCGGTTCCAGTTCTTAACAGCTTCAACTTTAGAAGGATCAACACCGATACCTTTGAAATAATATGGCCGAAGAATGAGACTTCCTTTAGCCAGAACGCGCACTTACTAAGCTTTGCATATAGTTTGTGTTGTCTTAGTGTCTGCATGGCTATTCTTAAGTGCTCTTCATGTTCTTCCTTTGTTTTGGAGTATATAAGAATGTCATCAATGAAGACGATGACAAATTGGTCAAGATAAGGCTGGAATACATTATTCATAAGTTGCATAAATGCTGCTGGGGCATTGGTTAACCCGAACGGCATTACAACAAATTCATAGTGGCCATAACGGCTCCTGAAGGTAGTTTTGTATATGTCTTCATCCTTGATCCTGAGCTGATGATAACCTGATATGAGGTCTATCTTGGAAAAATATTCTGCTCCCCAAAGCTGATCAAAGAGTTCATCGATACGCGGCAACGGATATTTGTTCTTGATAGTTAGCTGATTCAGTCACCGGTAATCGATACATAACCTAAGAGATCCATCTTTCTTCCTGAAAAATAGAACTGGCACACCCCAAGGGGATGTGCTAGGTCGAATGAATCCCTTTTCCAATAACTCTTGAAGCCGTTTCTTCAATTCCTTAAGTTCTGTGGGGGACATCCTGTAGGGAGCTATTGAAACAGGTGCTGCTCCGGGAATGAGTTCAATGGAGAAGTTTACTTCCCTTTCGGGTGGTAACACGGGTAAATCTGATAGAACTACATCAGGAAACTCATTTATGATAGGAATATCTTTTAACGTAATCTCCTTGGATTCAGTGATAATTACGGAAGCGAGAAAGGCTTTACATCCTTGCGAGATAAGTTTACAATCGTGAAGAGATGAAATAATGGCAGGGTGCTTCCTATATTTGATACCAAGGAAAGAAAACCTTGGAAGACCTAGTTTCCAAAAAGAGATAATCCGGTTACGGCAAGTGATGTAGGCATCATGGTCTACTAGCCAATCTACACCTAATATAGCATTGTAGCCCTCCATGTCAAGGCATACGAGGTTTGCAGGGAGATTGTGACCTTCTACCCTTACCTCACTATTAGGAAAATAGGTTGTGAGTTTGGTTCCATGACCTAAAGGTGTAGTAATAGCAAGATCCGAAAGTAAAGGAACTGATAAAACTAGCAAGGTCTTTGCAAAGGCGGTAGATATAAAGGAATAAGAAGCACCAGTATCAAATAGTACAAAAACATGATGGGAACACATGTGAACGGTACCTTCCATGAGCCCATCATCCTAGGGCGCTTGATCATCTAAAATAACATTGAGACGAGCCTGTCTCTTACGTCCGCCGCCGGAGGGTTGATCTTTCACAAGAGGGCAGTCTGGCATGCGATGTTCCTGGCTGTCACATTGTAAACAAGCGCCGAGACGCTTCCAGCATTCTTCGGCTGAATGGCCGAACTTCTCACAGAAGGAGTGTAATACCCTGGATTCTTATCAGATTCTTATTAGGTCTTTCGGATCCTTATTGGAGGGTTTTGGATCACTTTTGTGGGTCTTGAGTTGAGTTTTATGATTCACGTGGGTTTTTCTCTCGTACTAGTTACGGAACCCTGTGGTGAGTTTATTTCTCAGTTCACCAACTCGAGGACGCTACAGTTGCGATGTACTCGTTGAGAGGATCGTTTTGACTATTTTTGCATATTTTTCAAAATTAGTGTATTTTTGGCTCAATTATCAAATTTTTGGAAATTAGAAAAATTTCCTAATTTCCTTTCTATTTATTCCACTTCACCCTCTCTCCTCCCTCATTTCTCACCTCTCTTTCTCTCTCTCATTCTCTCTCCTCTCTGGGTCTCTCGACGTGGGGTGCACACCGTTGCGGAGCTCACCGAGGTGAGGACGCGATGGAGTGATCGGGACGGGGAATGGGGAGACTGTTTGAGCGTGGCGAGGCGCGATCCCTCGGTGGATTCAGAGACGGCGCGGTTCGTTGATTTGGCATTTTCGACACGGTTTAGTGGCTTCGGCGCACGGTTTCTTCGGTGGAGGTAGGGAAATGGATCACCTACTTCTCCTATACGTTTCCCTGCAGTTTTGCGTTGTTCGGTGAGCATACGAGTGGGTTTCCTTCAAGTTCGGGAAAACCATGCTTTTGGGGTGTTCACAGGGTTTGCCAGAAAATGATGACGGTTTTTAGATCAGTTGGTATCAATCGAACCCCTGGAATGTCAGCGTTCTAGATATACTGATTTCGTGTTGATTGGTTGTCATTTGGGGCCGGTACGAGCCCGGGAACCCCGGTGACTCAATTAGGGTCAATTCGGTGGAATTGCATGTTTCAAGCTGTTTGTGCGTCGTTTTGATCCCTTCTGGAGTGTGGAATGTCGATATTCTCATTATGGATGTTTCCCCCTTTGATCGGAATCAAACGGGGCATGGAATCGGGCCCGGAGATCAGGGTTTGGCTGATTTTCCGCCGTGACCGGTCGATTGGACCGGATGGGCCAGTCGACCAGCGGTTGCCGGCACGACCGTGTTGGTCTAGCTGTCGGTCCGGTCGACTGACCACCCTGGGTCGGTCGACCGACCCAGTCAGGTCGACCGACCCCAGGGGTCAGGTCGACCGAATTTCTGTGTTTATGCTCATTTCAAGCCCTAGTCGGTCCGGTTGAGGCCCAATGACCGACCTATGGCCTCGCGAGTGTTTCGGACACCCTATGGGTTCCGCGTCCGTGTTTCTGGGGTGTCGGGAAGTGCCATGTTACCTCGATTAGCATGCCCATAGGCATGCATGTTTTGAGCTTTGTGTAGCGTTCGATCGAGTTACCGTGTATTGGTTTGAGTGCGGTGGGGTTCCCCCACATGTGTGTGGCCTCCCTCGAGTTCTCGTTTGAGGGGATGGTCTCGACGGCTTGTGGTCTGCCTCGGTATTCATGTTACCATGGTTTTAGACCTAGTCAAGAATTTAAGTCGGTTGGCTCTAGCGGCCCAACCTTCATGCGTTTCTTTGTTGTAGCGCGCCTTCCTTCGGCCGCTACAGTCCGTGTGTCTTAGGTCAGTATCTTAGGGCGGTTTGTGTGGCGGTTCATTCTTAGACCGCCAAGTCTGTGTAGCGCGTCTTTCTTAGACCGCTGGGTGGTTTGACTGGGTAGGTCGGTGTGAGAGTTGACTAGTGTAGGCGGCCTTACCTATGACCGCTACAGTCTTCTAGCGGCCCAACCTTTGACCGCTACTGTCCTCTAGTAGACCAGCATACGACTACCATTATCTTCATCTCTGTGTGCATAGCGACTTCCTCCTTTACTGCTTGGTTTACCTAGCGACCGAGTGATGGATCGCGTATGCCCAGAGTGTCGTTTCCCGTCGCTTTAATTTCCGTATATCTTGGCTTAACCTTGTGGTTTGCCGTTCCTGTGGATATCTTTTGATGTCCTATGAGGGCTATGACTATGTTATAAGGTAGCCAGGTGTTCTTTGTTACTAAATAGGTTTCTGTACTACTTCAGAATCATTGTCAGGTTCTGGTCAACCCGATGAGACCCAATGGTTGACAAGTAACCTTGTGCGTGTCTCGGCTATTCTGAATAGCTCGAGACAGTGGTTCTGGACGCCATGAGGTACTATCCTACCGCGGTCTGTGTGTCCAGGTGTGCTTTGAGGGTCTTGGTGATCCCTCAGGTCTCCGTGTGTCATTTTATTTGGATGTGTCATTTCTGTGAGTTAGGATTAGACCGATTGGCAGCTTGTTCCGCTTTGTACGATGATCTTGAATCCGAGTCATGAGACTCAATGATAGTTGTGTTGGTAGGTCTAGTTGCCATGTCTTGAGTCTGTTGGTAGTCGTTGTGCTACCTTGGTACTTCATATTACGTGCGACAATGCTTCCTTGCCGATCAGTACTATAGCGCTTGTGCTTCAGAGTTCTGTGTCCAGTGAGCCTCCACTGGTCGTAGCCTGGCGACGCGTTACGACATGTCGACCCAGCTGGAACTGGTGGCGTGGCTGTTCCCGAGATATGGTTTTTAAGCTAGTTCCGTGGGCCCCCGCTTAATAGTAGCATCCTGCTGGGGGGGGAAACTAGCTAGAGGCCTGGCTCTAGGCAAGAGTCAGTGTGTGCACACGTGGTCAGGGGTGTAGGACTTGCACGGGCGTGCCAGACTTGTGGACGTACTTTTTATTTAATAAAATCATTGTTTATTTGTTTATTGGCGTTTATTAAGTGCGTGGGTGTGCCAGTCACAAATGTGATGATTTATTGTGCGCTCGATCTGACTAATCAGACGATTGTGTGGTTCGTGTCGGGACTGAGACCCGCCGCTCCATAAAGGTCACGGCGTCATTTACATCCCCTCGGAGAGGGGAACACCCTTGATTAATCGTCGGTAAAAGGGGCCTCATGGCTAGGAAAATATATCGAGAGAAACAAGCTGATAGCGGTCTCGAATCAGTCGGAAATCCTTATGTCTAGGGAAACAAGCATTCGAAATATGTCGGTCACTCAAGGGACCATTTTGATATTCGGATGAGCATCCGGCTTTAGAGAATCGTGATCATCACGGGGAAAACTGGAGCATATGTATGCCGGGGTACGGCAAGTTTATTGTTCAAAGGGATAGGAGGCATTCGGTTGAATCCCGGTTAGAGCGGTCAGAAATCGATAAGTTTGTTCGCCCGGTGCAAGACCAAGCTACGACCATACTGCGGTGGGCCCCCCGCGGTCGAAGTCGGGCTCACGTGGGCATCATTAATATTTCCGGTGCCGAAGGGCAGCGGGAAAGTGTCCCGGGACTAGATTCTGAAACAAAGATTTGTACAGAGATAGTCGACTATAGGCCTAGGATGTGGGTCAGGCGATGACCATGGTTGGGGCGAACCCGAGGTCCAAATGTGACTCACGAAGGTCTTATTGATATTCCCGCACGTAGGGTTCGGGGAAGACGAGAGCCGTCTCGTTCCATTCGGATTTTGTCAGTCATACACGGACCATTTTATGTTCGGACAAAGGTCCGTATTGAAGACGGTGACGGGAGCGAATCCGTGCAAATGTCTGCCGTGAGTACGGCAAGTTTAATGCAAACGCGGGATTAGATCCCGGTATATATATATGTCGGCCACTCACAGACCATTCATCGTTCGGACGAGAGTCCGCATTTGAAGCATCGAAGACAATGATAAAATCACACAGATGTCTGCCGTAGGTGCGGCAAGTTTAATGTGGGTGCGGGATCGGATCCCGATGAAGATGGGTCAAGCTGATGATCTATTGGCCCGAGGTGGTTGCGGACTATGACCATATCGGGGTCTCCAAGGACCACGTCTGATGCCACGGGACGTCATTACTTTTCTCTTCACGCACAGTCTTGGGAAACGAAGGTTCCAAGGTATACGTGCGTGTCGGTCACGGTCGGACCATTCATTGTTCGGACGCGAGTCCATGTTTGAAGCATCGAAGACGACGATAAAACCGTGCAAATGTCTGCCATAGACACGACAAGTTTAATGTGGGGTTGCGGGATTAGATCTCGGGAGAAGCCGGTCGAGTTAACGAACTATTGGCCCGAGATGTGTTCGGATCATGACCATGTCGGAGGCTCCGAGGTCCACATCCGATACCATAAGGTATCATTGATTTTCTCTTTGCACCCAGTCCGGGGGAGTGAATTATTAAGTGTGGAGCCCGAACTCGCCATCGTGCGCCCTCGCACGCGGATCGACCTGCGCGGTTAGGTCGCGGGGGTCAAGGGGGCAGCGCCCCTTGCGGGGGTTTTCGGGGGTAGCGCCCCCGGAACAAAAATTTGATTATGGAAGGGGGAAACTTTTTTATTAGTTTTATTCATTAGCCTTAAGTCTTTTCTCTCATTTGATTAATCATTTTCTCCCTTTCAGGCATGCCGGTTTAACCCAAAATGCAAGGGGCGCGCCGGATTAGGTGTGTTAAGAGGGGCGCGCCGGTTATATGGCAAGAAGGAAGAGGGGCCATGGGCGCGCCGGAATAGGGCAATGAATAGTATAGCACGCCGATTATATGGCAAGAAGGAAGAGGGGTCAGGGGCGCGCCGGAATAGGGCAATGAACAGTATAGCGCGCCGGGGAGAGCGTCAGGAAGTGGAGGGAGTTTTTGAGTGTGAAGCTAAACCGTCGCGGGGGGGGGGGGGTACCGCGCCGGATTAGCCCACGCCGGATTAGGAGCACGCCAGAATGGGTTCTATGATGCTTTCTTTTATTCTGTTGGCTCTGTTTCTTGTTTCGTTCAACCCACAGATTGACTTGTTGATTGGTTTATTCGTTTAATTGGTGGATTAAGTTGATAGGGAGGAAGATAAAGTGTTTTAGTTGTTTATTAAGGTGGATTAGCATAAAAATATGAATGTTTTATTAGAAGTGTTCATTGTGCAGGGTTGTTTTGTTTGGTTCAGAGGCTGCCAACATGTGATGTTCTGGCCCTCAGAGAATAGCTTGATTCGTTTGTTCCTGGCGAAAAATGGGCAGCACCTCCCCCGGATTGAGGCTTTCCAGAGACAAATAGGGGAACACCAAACAGAGCAAAGCTCCAGGGTGAACCTCAAAACTCGGAGTGAGGCCTCCGTTAACCCATAAGTGCCTGTGGAGACTCGAGGACCAGCCTTCAAGAGTTCCAGCAACTCAGGGTGATGATCTCATAGGCGGGACGGGTGTATGCCGTGAGAGGCCATGAATGTTCATCCCCTGACGGGTTCCCCTGAAGGCCATGCCACAGAGAGGCAGGTCTCCAAGGTCCCTGGATGACAAGAGAATCAGGAGAAAGGGGAGGAGATCAAGACAGTAGAACACTACTAATGCCAATCAAAAATCATTCCTTTTATTCATCCGCAAGGGAAAGGGAAAAAAAGATATAGGAGGGGATCTGCCCTGAAGGAACGAAAACACATCAGAGAAAGAGGAAAGAAAATACATTGGAGGGGGAGGGGGGAACGGAGCACAAGCTCCTCCCCATCCGAGCTCACCTCTCTTCTCTCACGCTCACTCTCTTCTTCTTCACCTCACGGGCACGGGGATGAAGCCTCTTCTTTTCTCTTTTCTTCTTCTTCTCTTCGATGGCCAGCCATCAGCTGAATGAACCAACCGACCCTGTTCCTTCTTTAGACTTGCCATTTTATAGAATGGGCATTCAGGAGTGTTCCCGCCACTTTCACCTCGTCCGCGTCGAGGTCTGAAATCGACGTGCTACGCTGGACGCTGCCGGTTTATGCCGTACGCCACTGCTCATCCGAGGATGGGATATTCATAGATCTGCCGGGAGGATCTGCTGCTACTGCCATCACTACCGCTTTGCTGTCGAACGGGGTGAAGGCATGGCTTCAAAACATTAAATGCTCTCTGCACACCGCATTTAAATGAAATAGAGCATCGTGGTTTTGATGGGATGGCATGTTTGCGCGCCGGATTAAGGTGAAATGCAAGGGAAAGGGTGTGCGCCGGTTTAACCCATGATGAAGGGGAAAAGGGCGCGCCGGTTTAACCCAAGATGAAGGGGCGCGCCGGTTTAACCCAAAATGCAAGGGGCGCGCCGGTTTAACAGCCAACCAAGGAATAAAGAGGAAAGGGGCGCACCGGTCTTAGTGGCGCCGTTTTAAGTGCATATCGCGCCGGTTTAAGCACCGAACGGAGTCTTTTCAAAGTTGAGGCCGTTTATATGAATGTTGGCATTCCCGGCATGTTCCGGTTGCGATGTATGGCCTCCGTAATATTCTGTTCGCAGCCTCCGAGACTCGGTCCCAGACTTTGCGTGACTTTCGGTGCGTGCCGAGACTGTGCCAGAATTCCTGACTTTTCTCTGATTCAGCTCTCGGCATGGCCGGTCGGAGCGTTGTAGCTGTATCTTCTGCTTAGGGGGCTTCCTTAGTGGGTAGCAGACCACCAAGCGAGTTCTCATCCTGATCGGGCGAGGCATGAGGTTTCTTCGGCTCGCGCTCGAATGTGTAGACGCGAATGTCGCCATGATCATTATCGTCATTTTTTGGCGTCCACAGTGGCCCTGACTGGTCACTCGTTACTGTGGTTCCTATTTTGGTTATAGTGTCTTAGTCTCTGCCGTGTGCTAGGCACCGTAGGTGAGACACTTGAGGCGTAGCATAAGACGTTAGTGGACGCAGCTGGCTGTTCTTCTAGTGAGGAGGTGTTTCCGTCACGTGACGCGTGACTCTCATGTTTCTCGGAGTCTCTGTTCCCCTTCCGAGTTAGCCTGTTCTTGGTTCCGTCCAAGATCAGCTTCCCCTGCCGAGTTGGTTTGTGTTTGGCTTGTCCAGGACTAGCTTGTTGTGGTGTGCACGACGCTCCAGTCGTGTATGCAGTTGTGTTTAGGGAGAGCTTGCACGGCAATCCAGCCGTGTGAGCTGTAGAGTCTGTCTTGTCAGTCTAGGTCTTTTCCTAAGCTTGTGTGTTTGGTCTCGTAGGCCTTTGTCTTGGGCCTCGTGCTTGTCGACAGATCGGTAACTCCTGACCTTTCGAGTTCAGGGTTAGCCTTCTATCGTTGCTTGGAGTAGCTTAGGGGCCAAGGTCTTCTCGGTGGCCGTGTTTTGTAGGTACGGCTTCTTCCCTCTTCCCTTACTTGTTCCCTACTCCTGCTTCCTCTTCTTTACAGCTTTGTAGTTTAGTTTTCCTGCTTTACTACTACTGTTGTTTTAGTTGTTGTTCCGAGTTACTGCGTTGTTTTTCAGTGGGGATCCGCGTGACCCCTACTAGGCCAATGACATGACGCTCACCCCTACTTTTCAGGTGTGGCGCTCTTCTTCCTTCGCGGTTCCTGGTGTAGCGAGTTCATAGTTGCCAGCGGTACCTGCGTCGGGCTTCCTCCGACCTCAGTGTATGTTTTTCTTTCTGTTGGATTGTACTTGTCTTTCCTTTGGACCGGACTCTGGTATAATTGTTAAATTTTAACTGTTAATAAAAAATAATTTTCTTTCTGCTACTTTAGCAAACCGATCTAATGAAATTTAATTGCTTACTGTTATATCTCTGTGGCTTCAATGTACCACATGCCAATCCTTTTTCCCTTCGGAGCTTTACAGCTCTTGGGAGGCTTCACGGGTTCCACGTGGTATCGGGTCTGCTCGGTAGTCCTATCGGGTATATCCGGTATCCGGGGTCCGGGTCGTCACAGGTGGTATCAGAGCATTGTTGTGTGAAAGTACATGGGAATCTGAGATATATAGTGTCCAGAGTCCTGAAAGTCCAGTACAGTCTTTTGCTGGCTTCGATTTTGTGATTCCTTGTCGCATTGTTTTCCGCATGTTATCTTGTGCGTGCTGTGTTGGCACTATACGAGATGGGTTTTGCTCTCGTTAGGATGCGACGGGATGCTCCTTTTTATCACGATGTTTGTCTCGATCGTGTTGTACTTGGCAGAGTTTACCGATATGCTTGAATCTGTAATACATTGTTCGAGATTTTTTCGTGGTTTGTTCAGGTGGCTGGTGACTTTTCGAGTTGGTGTGATGGACGTACATATTCTTACGTTGTTTTGGTCGTCCCAGCTTCAGTCTGTGTAGCTCCGGAGGTGTTTTCACTTCTGTTGAAGTGGTTGCTTTGTTGCCTCGATTGAGAAGATGCTCGAGTGAGCCTAGGATTTTCCTTCCTGGTGAGCTACTGTTAGTGAGCTTGATTCTTCTCATCCTGTTTGCTGGAGACTTTTTTGAGGTAAGCCTTAGAATTGCTGTCTTAGCAAGACCTTTGTCCTGTGTCTGCTTAAGTGTGTACAATGTTCCTTCTGAGCCTGATCTGCTCTTTGTTCTACGGTTGCTTTGCTTTGGACCTAATCCTTGTGTTAAAAGCCGTTGTGCACCGTGTTTGTCGTGCCGTGTCTAGCGGCCGATGTGTTGTGAAGGCTTGTTTATTATTTCAGGACGTAATGGTAAGCTGAGATTAGCCTTTCTTTGTGCTTTCTGCTGAAGCTGGTACTCTTCTTGATTTGCACTTAGGCTACTTGTGATCGGTTGTTAGCAGGATCAGTACTCGGGGCATGTTATATTGTGATTTTCATGAATTGCGATGGTGCCAAGTGTGTGCTGAGATGAGGATACCGAGATATTTCTGATGCCTGTGTGCATTGTTTGAGTGTGCAGCGGAAGCGTGTGGGCTGATAACCCATAGGTCGAGGATCGCTGGTTGTAAAATTCTGACCGATCAAGAGAATTGGTTTTCTCGATGTGACTTCATATTGGCTTCGTGTGCCTTGATGTTGTTTGTTGCCACGCCGTTATTCTTGGAGGCTTTATGGTGTTGGCACTGGCATTTGTGAGTATTGGGGAATCTATCGGCATTTCTGCTGGTTGAGTACCCTCTGCTCCTCTGTATTCTTTTCTTGGGCATCGTGCTCTCGGGACGTGATCGTGGTCCTTGAGATGGATTTTCTGTGTTTGTTGTCCATGTTGTCGTGGGTCTGTTCTTGGTAAGCTGTTCGATGCATGACTCGTCCCTTGTGGTCGTGCGTTCAGCTGTCATTGTGCCTTGATGTGACCCAGCTTGCAGTTGTGATCCGTGGTTCTGTGTTCAGTACGGATCCGGGATCCTACAAGTGCTGTTGCTGTTGCCGTTGTTGTTTTGTCGTTGTTTCCCTGTGATTCTGTCTTAGCATCGTGTAGACCATGATCTTGTCGGTTAGTTGTGTTGTACTCTTATTTCCTAGTAGAGTTAGCATGCGACTCGATCAGCTGTAATATCTGAGTGAGGACTGACTTGATTATGTTGTGGTCTGGTGCTGTCGTTGGCGTCCTATGTGCCAGGTTTCGTGGTTGCCTTTGGCACTAGAGCCGATGTGTCAAGCTATCAGCTGAGAGGACTATGCTTCCTTGTTTAGGCTGATGCTTGCTGTGTCTGTCGTTTTGTTTTATCGATATCTATTATCGTGGCATGGGTCGTGTCTCCTTTCCTGTGAGACGTAAACGATGTTGCCTTGTTTCGGAGGTGTCAGACTTGTGTTCACTTGTGTCGTGCTTGATCCAGAGCGTGTACTTGTGATTATGGTTTGACTATGTCCCTCTGAATTGTGTTTCTCGAGATTCGTGTTGTTTCAAGTTGTGTCTTGGGGTTGTTCTTCCCTGCTTCTCATTTGCTAGTCCTTAAATTTTGAGGATGAAATTTATTAAAGGAGGGGAGGATGTAATGCCCTGGATTCTTATTGGATTCTTATTAGGTCTTTCGGATCCTTATTGGAGGGTTTCAGATTACTTTTGTAGGTCCTGAGTTGAGTTTTACGATCCACGTGGGTTTTTCTCTCGTACTAGTTACGGAACTCTGTGGTGAGTTTATTTCTCAGTTCATCGACTCGAGGACGCTATAGTTGTGATGTACTCGTTGAGAGGATCGTTTCAACTATTTTTACGTATTTTTCTGAATTAGTGTATTTTTGGGTCAATTATCAAATTTTTTGAAATTAGGAAAATTTCCTAATTTCCTTTCTATCAATTCCACTTCACCCTCTCTCCTCCCTCATTTCTCACCTCTCTATCTCTCTCATTCTCTCTCTTCTTTGGGTCTCTCGGCACGGGGTGCACACCGTTGCGGAGCTGGCCGAGGTGAGGACGCGATGGAGTGATCGGGATGCAGAATGGGGCGACGGTTTAAGCGTGGCGAGGCGCGATCCCTCGGTGTATTCCGAGACGGCACAATTTGTTGATTTGGCATTTTCGACACGGTTTAGTCGCTTCGGCACACGGTTTCTTCGGTGGAGGTAGGGAAATGGATCACCTACTTCTCCTCTACGTTTCCCTGCAGTTTTGCGTTGTTCGGTGAGCATACGAGTGGGTTTCCTTCACGTTTGGGAAAACCATGCTTTTGGGGTGTTCGCAGGGTTCACCGGAAAATGGCGATGGTTTTTAGATCAGTTGGTATCAATCAAATCCCTAGAATGTCAGCGTTCCAGATCCGCTGATTTCGTGTTGATTGGTTGTCATTTGGGGCCGGTACGAGCCCGGGAACCCCAGTGACTCAATTAGGGTCAATTCGGTGGAATTGCCCATTTAAAGCCGTTTGTGCATCGTTTTGATCCCTTTCAGAGTGTGGAAGGCCAGTATTCTCATTATGGATGTTTCCCCCTTATATCGGAATCGAACGGGGCGTGGAATCGGCCCGGAGATTAGGGTTTGGCCGGTTTTCCGCCATGACCGGTCGACCGGACCGGATGGGCCGATCGATCGGCGGTTGCCTGCACGACCGTGTTGGTCTGGCTGTCAGTCTGGTGGACCGACCACCCTAGTCCGGTCAACTGACGCAGTCAGGTAGACCGACCCTAGGGGTTAGGTCTACCGGATTTCTGTGTTTATGCTCATTTCGAGTCCTAGTCGGTCCGGTTGAGGCCCAATGACCGACCTATGACCTCGCGAGTGTTCCGGACACCCTGTGGATTCCGTGTCCGTGTTTCTGGGGTGCCGGGAAATGCCATGTTACCTCGATTAGTGTGCCCATAGGCATGTGTGTTTCGAGCTTTGTGTAGCGTTCGATCGAGTTACCGTGTATCGGTATGAGTGCGGTGGGGTTCCCCCGCATGTGTGTGGCCTCCCTCGAGTTCCCGTTTGAAGGGATGGTCTCGACGGCTTGTGGTCTGCCGTCATATTCGTGTTACTATGGTTTTAGGCCTAGTCAATAATTTAAGTCAGTTGGCTCTAGCGGCCCAACCTTCATGCGTTTCTTTATTGTAGCGCGGCTTCCTTCGGCCGCTACAGTCTGTGTGTCTTAGGTCAGTATCTTAGGGCGGTTTGTGTGGCGGTTCATTCTTAGACCGCCAAGTCCGTGTAGCGCGTCTATCTTAGACCGCTGGGTGGTTTGACTGGGTAGGTCGATGCGAGAGTTGACTAGTGTAGGCGGCCTCATCTATGACTGCTACAATCTTCTAGCGGCCCAACCTTTGACCGCTACTGTCCTCTAGCCGACCAGCCTACGACCGCCATTATCCTCGTCTCTGTGTGCGTAGTGACTTCCTCCTTTACTGCTTGGTTTACCTAGCGGCCGAGTGATGAATCGCGTATGCCCAGAGTGTTGTTTCCCATCGTTTTGATTTCTGTATATCTTGGCTTAACCTTGTGGTTTGCCATTCCCATCGATATCTTTTGATGTCCTATGAGGGCTATGACCATGTTATAAGGTAGCCAGGTGTTCTTTGTTATTGATTAGGTTTTTGTACTACTTCAGAATCATTGTCAGGTTCTGGTCAACCCGGTGAGACCCAATGGTTGACAAGTAACCTTGTGTGTGTCTCGGCTATTCTGAATAGCTCGAGACAGTGGTTCTAGATGCCTTGAGGTACTGTCCTACCTCGATCTAAGTGTCCAGGTGTGCTTTGAGGGTTTTGGTGATCCCTCAGGTCTCTGTGTGTCATTTTATACGGATGTGTCATTTCTGTGACTTAGGATTAGACCGATTGGCAGCTTGTTCCGCTTTGTACGATGATCTTGACTCCGAGTCGTGAGACTCAAGGATCGTTACGTTGGTAGGTCTAGTTGCCTTGTCATGAGTCTGTTGGCAGTCGTTATGCTGCCCTGGTGCTTCGTAGTACGTGTGATAGTGCTTCCTTGCCTGTCAGTACTACATCGCTTGTGTTTCAAAATTCTGTGTCTAGTGAGCCTCCACTAGTCGTAGTCTGGCGACGCGTTATGGCGTGTCAACCCACCTGGAAGTGGTGGTGTGGCAGTTCCCGAGATACGGTTTTTAAGCAAGTTCCGTGGGCCCTCGCTTAACGGTAGCGTCCTGTTGGGGGGGAAAACTAGCTAGAGGCCTGGCTCTAGGCAAGAGTAGCTTAGGGGCCGAGGTCCTCTCGGTGGCCGTGTTTTGTAGGTACGGCTTCTTCCCTCTTCCCTTACATGTTCCCTACTCCTGCTTCCTCTTCTTTAAAACTTTGTAGTTTAGTTTTCCTACTTTACTACTACTGCTGTTTTAGTTGTTGGTCCGTGTTACTGCGTTATTTTTCAGTGGGGATCCGCGTGAGCCCTACTGGGCCAGTGACACGAGGCTCACCCCTACTTTTCAGGTGTGGCGCTCTTCTTCCTTTGCGGTTCCTGGTGTAGCGAGTTCGTAGTTGCTAGCGGTACCTGCGTCGGGCTTCCTCCGACCTCCGTGTACATTTTTCTTTCTGTTGGACTGTACTTGACTTTCCTTTGGACTGGACTCTGGTATAATTGTTAAATTTTAACTGTTAATTAAAAAGTAATTTTATTTCTGCTACTTTAGCAAACCGATCTAATGAAATTTAATTGCTTATGGTTATATCTCTGTGGCTTCAATGTACTACACGGTAATCCTTTTTTCCTTCGAAGCTTTACAGCTCTTGGGAGCCTTCACGGGTTCCAAGTGGTATCGGGTCTGCTTGAAGGTCCTATTCGGTATCCGGGATCCGGGTTGTCACAAGGAGCAAGTCGCCATGACTTGCTTGTCCTCCTCCTTGACCTTCTTATTTTTCTGGGAACCTCTACCACTCCCGTTTCGGGACCTTTTCTTGCTGTCACGAGATTTATAGGGCTCCGTGATGCTAAACTTCATCTTCTTATTATGCTGATCAGACCTTCGGCTCGGCTCTTCACCCTTTCTTTTTAGTTTCTCGACCTTCTCTAAGGTCCTTTCGCACAGATATGCCCGTTGGACCATTTCCGTATAAGTACGGATATTTTGAGTCCCGAGCTGTGTAGATATATTTTTCTCCTCTGACTTAATGGAAGATATGCTATGAGCAGATCAACAATGCGATGAATAAGTAAATGAAGAATAGTAAGAGGAGAAAGGAAAATGAAAGTGACCGTGATCGCCACCAAAGCGCCGGACGTGATGAGCACGCAGTGCTTTGGAAAGGAAGGGGAGACACTCGCCCAGATGCAGCACTGGGTAGACGCGCGGTTGAGGAGGGACCGCCTAAAATGACACGCGGTCTTACGATAGACCACGTAGGGGTGCTGTAGAACGTGCGGGAGGAAGCGCTCCTGGAGGATGGACGGCTTGAAGTAGACCGCAAGGAGAAGAAGGGCGGTGCAGTAAGAGCCGCTCGTCTTCTTGAACGGGAAGTCAGGAACCGCTCAAGTCCACCACGCCAAGAGTTGCAAAAGGGCTCACCTCCACCCTCTCCAGCCGGCCAGAGGAGATGGGCCTCGTGCTGATGAAGAGCTGACCTGCAAAACAACGTAAAGACACAAGAATAACACCCAGATTAGAACTAAATGGTGTAGTAAATGTCAAGATAATAAAAGGAAAGGGGGATACCTAGGGGGTTTTAAACCCCTAGGGTGACAAAAACATAGGTGGATGTGTGCATGATGATGAAAACGAAGGAGGACGTGGGGAGAAAACAATGCATGCGATGAACGATAACGAAAGCTATAAAAACACAGACGACTTAAAACATCAACTACTCCCTGGACCGGAGGCTCGTATGGACGCAGAGAGCCTCCCTCCTTGGTGCTAGATCACTCAAGAATACGGCAGGGCTTCGCCGTCGACCAAAATCTCCCCCCTTTTCAAAGTCGGCCTTTAGAGTCTATTTATAGAGCCTAGAAAGCCAGCACCGAAACTAGGGTTTAGAGCCATTTTCGGGATGAGATTATTAAAGATAAATCATAGATAATAGAATTATCTCTCATCCAGTCGAAACGGCAGCTAAAATGGTTGATTATCCACAGAGAAATTAATGAAAGAAGTTGGGGATAAAACCATGGATAAAAGGATTAAAATCTGTTAAAATTCAACAGTCGACGGTATGAATGGTCTTACGATAGACTGCTCAACAGGATGAGCGGTCACCTACTAACCGTCCAAACCCGTCGGTGAAAATTCAAAATAATTAGAAAATAATCCCAATTATCCCTCGAGCTGATCGAAACGCCTGCCGTTGGACTCTCAAAGATGAACGGCTCTATTGAGACCGTTCAAATGTAGCGCGGCCAACGACAAACCGTTCTATCCTTGTCGGTGATAATTCAATTACTTGGATAATTATCTGGGAAAGTTACCAAGCGTAGGACTCTGAGATATAAGTGGTCATAATCAGTCTGTCCATTATGTTGAACGGCTAGAAGAGGGCCGCAAAAAATCCTGTCGGTGAAAATTCAAAAAATCCTCAGAAATCAACCATAAAAGTATGAACGGTCTGTATTTAACCGCCCCAGTGTTGAACGGCTGATATTGAACCGTACATGCTCCTGGACACTTGATTTTCATAAACATGTTCAATTAACCAAAAACCAAGGCCCATTAAGCCCCGAATCGATACAGACTCAACCAAGGAGGGAGGTTACACATAAAACTAGCCCAAAATACACTTGAAAATAGTCCCAACGAGTGATGGGCAATTCGAGGCATCAACAAAAGGGAGTAAGAGAAACGACTCAACTTATCGGCATATAACGGGTGTCAACTGATGTCCCTCCTTAACGTCCTCTTTGCAGGGGAGCGAGCGGAGGTGAAGCGGAAGTGACATGGCACATGGAGATGAAGCGAAAATGCGGCGGAGAGGACCAGAAAAGCCGGCGTTAAGGTAAAACGACACCCGTTTCTACCAATAAGTGACAGGAATCTTCGGGAAAACTCTGAACCAAACGTACGGAATGATTAAACCAAAAGCGACGCCCCGTCTGGAGGAACTAAACTAAATGAAAATAAACCGACAAGACCAACCTCATGGGGGACACAATCTCGCGGTCCAATGAGGAGGCCACAAAAGCAAGCGTCAAAATTAAAAGAAACAAGCTAAAACTCCAGACGGGGACCTTTCAATCAACCAAACCAACCGAATTGACCACAGAAAACCTTCCAACTCAGAGTGGGATTAGTTCCTCTTACTCAAGCATTCGAACGCACAGCTGACCATCGCTGATGGGACATTCTTCAAGCAAACCATGGGGCATGAAAGCTCAAAAGATGCGTATGATGCATGCTAGGATAAAATAAAAGAAATCGTAAAAATGAATGCAAAGAAAGATTAAAATATGAAATACTCGAGAATAATAGTGCTAATCTAGGAACATCAGAGTCAAGATACCATCTGCAACCACAGCGTGCAGGATAGAACCATCCTCCCCGTGACATCCCAACCTAACGGCCTATCCGAAGATTAAGTACGCGAACCTGGATCATCATCATTTTTATTGAAGGGGAACATCAGATCCTGGAACACATAGATAACCAACTGGTTCTCGAGATAATATATACTAGTACCATATAATAATGCAATAAAGGATGTAGGGATAGAAAGCCATACCTGACTTACCTGTGCAGGCGAAACGGCGGGACCGGATGAAATGATGCAGCATGAAATGGTTAAGCAATAATATTCCCAAAAAATATCGACATTCATGATTTAACATCACCATTTCCTGGATAAACGGCCATATTACAACCGCACAAAGAGAAGAACGGTCTATATATACACTGTGTGTACCTGGGATTTGAACGTACTCAAAGCAGCAGACTGCCGGGGATGAACGGCTAACAAGAGACCACTCAACGAAAGATGGTCCACCCTAGACAGCTCATAGCTAGAATTCAAACCGACTTAAAAGTAGTGGCCGTTGGAGACGTGCGGCCATAGTTCAACCGCTCCAATGATAAATGGTCTAACGATAGACCGTTCATCTCTACAACCTCGAAAAAGCTGAAACCCCAATTTGTCTCCCTCCACCGTAACCGACGGTGGAGGGGAACGAAGGGGGGAAGGCTTCATTCTCACACCCTCTCTCTCTACTCTCAATCTCTCAAACTCCCTCACTCCGCCTCTCGCCCATTCTCAAACCCTCTCCCCACCATGACGAGGACCAAGCACCAAGCATCCCGTCCGTCAGCCACCGACGAGGGCTCGCCGTTGCCGCCGCGACCGCCACCGTCGGTCGGGGAACAAGAAGGGATGCCGCCGGCCACCACCGAAGAGCTCATCGTGGTCGTTGCCGCAGAAGGGGAAGGACCCACCGCCACGCCCGGAGAAGAAGCCGGAGAGAAAGGGGACGCCGGAGGTGACGCACCGGCGGAGAGGCCGGTCGCTAAAAACTTCTCCCATTTCATTTTTATTTTATTTTTAGGCCATGCATGCTAGTTTAGAAGATTTTTTAGGGGGTTTAGAGGGCTTAGGGACTGGTCTGGGGAGCCACAGTGGCCTCCCGCTGGTGGGAGAACCCTCACCGTCGTCGGGGAAGACGACGGTAGGGCGGTTCAGATAAAGCCGTACAAACCAAAACACGCGACCCACATATGACCGTTCATCATCCATACGGCCCAGGATTAGCCGTTCAAACGCACACTCACAGAACCGAACCAACCACATGAGGGTGGGAAGCTCACCGCTCAAACAAACAAACGGGCCTCACCGGTCCGTTCCAAAACCTGCCAACAAAGAACCATGCGGTCCCTAAAGGACCGCCTAACCTTCCTGCGGCGTAGGAACGACCGCTTGACTCTAAGACGCCCGAGGATAGAACGGTGCATGATCGCCCGTTCAAGGTAGGAACGGCCTACACTGGCCCGTTCGAAACACAGAGCCTAGGGAGAAGAATGGTTGCACATGGGACCGTTCAAATCAACGAGCGGCCTGTGAAGGACCGCTCTTATGACAGAGATTTAAGCTTTTATGGTTTTATTAGAGACGAAATAACATGCTTAAACTAACTACTAAAATGTGTCTAAAATGAATGAATGAATGCAGGGAAAGCACAGGACCCGCACCTCGTCACTGTAGGTCCGTGCAGTGTACTTAGCACTACCGGACTTTCAGAGGGAGCGGTTGGCTGCCATGGGGTTCGCCCCATTCCTGAGCATTGAGGTGTGTCGATTCGACGCAGCTCTGCTCTATGCCCTGCATGAACGCTGGGACCCAGTGAGCCGCGCGTTCCTTTTCCCGTGGGGGCATATGGTCCCCATGCTGGTGGACGTGGCCAGGCTCACTGGCCTTCGGGTGCACGGGTCACCGGTTAGCGGGACTACTTTTCCCGACAACCGGGGGATGGCTCGGGAGTTGCTGGGCCTTGAGCGACGGCGCCCTGAGAGGCAGTCGACCCTTCTTCCCCTGGCTGGTCTTCAGGACAGCCTGGGCTTGTGACGAGCTGGAGTTGCGGTCGGGGAGTGACCAGAGGAGCACTTGCAGCGGCTGATAGAGCTGGCGCGGCCGAGGGTTGCAGCAGGACCGGGAGCGGAGGCAGACCGAGTTTTGCGGCGGTTCCTGATGTTGCTATTTAGACGGCTTCTCTTCTCCACGCGAGCGGACGTGATGAGCTGCCGCTTCCTCCCCTTCCTTCAGGAGCTCGAGCACGTTGGGGACTATGCCTAGGGAGCGGCAGTCCTCGCCTTCCTCTTTGACACCCTGAGTTCGACGGCACGTTGGACGATGCTTGGGGGCTTCTCCCCCTTACTCCAGGTATGACTCTTCAACTTAGACTTAATTATGCAATTCTACATGTTTCTTAAATGCTGACACGACACTGTGATGTAGGTGTGGGCCTACGTGGGCTGGGCAGAGGCGAGGAGACCCGTCTTGGGCTCCTGCCGGTTGCACGGAGGTGGACACCACCTCGGGAGATGACAGCCCTGAGACGACAGGTCCGGGAGCTGCAGGACGACCTGGATGCTCTACCGTACGCCTCAGTATGCTTCTAAACTTAGACCTTTAATTAAACGTAATTTCTATATGGGACTGATGCTGATGCGGCTTCCTATTCCTTGTAGGTACGGTGGACACCCTACGCGGAGGAGGGCCAGGAGGGCCAGCCGTGGGTGGTCGGTGCCCTTGCCTTCTCCGGATGAGACGTGTGGCTTCACTGCATGAATGTAGTGGAGCCACTACAATTCAGGTTGGTGATGAGGACCATCGGGGTCCATCAGCCCGTGGTGGAGTTCCCTGCGCCTGAGAAGGCGGGGGAGCGAGTGATGAGAACGACGCGAGGACTCGGCGAGGCGTTCGATTGGACAGCGAGGAACGCCCCTTAGGTTGCCGACTGGACCGCACGAGGGAAAGTAGCGACCGCCTGAGCAGAGAGTGACAGTGCGTACTACACTGCGTACGCGCGGCACTACCGGGACCAGGTTTTTTGGGGTGCTCACCGACCAGTACGACTTCTGAACCTAAACTCTGTCTATTATGTTTATGATTCCTATATGATGATGTTCTGACACATGGACTTCAAAATGCAGATCGACTCTGCGGGATGACTGGTGGAGTTGCAAGGACATCTGCACTTCACCATCAGGGAGCGAGACGAGGCCCGGCAGGCCCTGGCCTTACTGGTGAGTTTTCTAAACCCTAAACTGTTTAAACTATGCAATTCTATATGATTATGCATGTGACTGACCTGGAGTATTTGGATGCAGCGCGCCGAGGGAGCCCAGAGAGCGGGACCAGATGCTCCTTCCTCTTCTACGACCCGGACTCCAGCCGACCAGGCTGAGAGAGATGCAGACTTTACCAGGATGGTGACGCGGGCCAAGGCGGCCGAGGTAGCGCTCACCGAGAGGGTATGCAACTCTAAAACCTCCCTTTGCTTATTATGAATGAAAATACAGTTGACTGACAACTATATGTGCATGCAGACGTCGGAGCTGACCCGTCTCCGGGCAGAGCTGGAGCAGAGCCGGCAGCGGCTAGAGAGGAGGTGGCCCGCGTGCGGGAGGAGGCTGCGTAGAGCCGACCAGCAGACGCGTTGGAGACGGCACTCCTCCGGGCTGAGCTAGATCGACTCCCAGTAGGTGAGACCGAGGCGGACCGCTACTGGGCCGAGATGGAGCGACTCCGAGCCAGCGCGACCGAGGCGGAGCGTTACCAGGCCGAGGCAGAGTGTTGCCAGACTGAGGCGTCTGAGCTACGCGGAGAGCTGCGAGCCTACAAGGAGATGAGCCGGTGATCGCGCAGCGGGACTCCGAGTGCCAGCCACGGTACCCACGGCTCTATCAGGAGTTACTTTACTAGTTCTTCCGGCCACCGAAGGAATGAGGAGGAGGAGCGACGCCGGCGGTGGCGTGACGAGGCGACCTCAGTGATGCCTCCCCCAAAGAGGCACGAGGGCGGTGGAGACAGTGACGAGGGCCCGGGATAGGGACATACTTGACTTTGTACTAGGCCCGATTTTTGCACATGATGTGATATGATATGATAGTGATATGCATCCTATTTTGTTTTATGACTGGATGAATGTATGCATGAATGAATGTGACTTGGCTACTAGCGAGAGTGAGACAGACGGGCGAGATTGAGAGATGCACACGACTTGAGTGAGAGAGTGACGCACAAGCCGACTTGAGTAAGAGAGAGACGCACACGCTGACTTGAGTGAGAGAGAGACGTGCGAAACTGACTTGAGTGAGAGATGAGTGCGCCAAACTGAGTGAGAGATGAGTGTGCCAAATTGAGTGAGAGATGAGTGCGCCAAACTGAGTGAGAGATGAGTGCACCAAACTGAGTGAGAGATGAGTGCGGGTTTGTCAAGATATAGCTTTAAATGAGAAGAGCGGCTCACGTCTGACCACTTAAAAGTTGGGCGGTTCTACCCTAATCGCTCAGAATTAGATGAACGGTTCTCATGGCACCGTTCAGAATGACGGACGGCCTAAGATAGGCCGCTCATATTCAAACACCGAACCCTCTAGACGAATACATACGGCCATAAATGGACCGCCCAAATAGATGGACGGTCTATCGTAAGGCCGTCCAATGTAGTGCCCTGCGAACTCAAAAGGGACTCCCTCGGAGAGTCCCTACCCCGAGGGTAAGTTGCTTTGAACCCATCTAAAACTCATCTTAACCCGTCCTACCCTTATCCAACCCAATCTCAAGAGGCCTAGGCTTCCTAACAAGCCCTATAAGTG
Organism: Amorphophallus konjac; assembly: GCA_022559845.1. Lineage (NCBI taxonomy): Eukaryota > Viridiplantae > Streptophyta > Magnoliopsida > Alismatales > Araceae > Amorphophallus > Amorphophallus konjac. The sequence goes on along the minus strand of CM040120.1, from coordinate 316,074,126 downwards.
GGGGAGAGAGTGATGTGACACGACTCCTCGGACCTAGAATTGCAAACAACACAATAATTTGGCAATGTCACACAAGCGGACTCACTCGCGTTGGCACACTCGGGTCCGTAGGTGGACCGGCGATGGCGGTGAGGGTCCGAGGTTAGACCTCAAGGTTCCAAGGGTATGGCCAGCTAGGGATGCACCCCAATGGGCCAGGGATGCCCAATATCAAGGGTGGCCGACACGCCGAGGGCGTGGGATGTAGTGTCACTCTCACAGCTCACCCGCGGTAGTCACGCAATTAAACGATAATTCGAGTTCGGGCACTCTCTTAACGCCGATGGCACTAAGATGTAATACTAATTAAGCAAAGGAATCCAGCAAAGAGGAGTGTGAGTGGCTCACCTGATCGGTGTGAAGACACAAATCCCGTTCGGAGATGATGGGCGAGCGGGGAAGTGTGGATTTCCCGCACACTGTGCCGATGAAGCTTCCCCTATTCGAACAATACATACACTACTCCCCACACAGGGGGGTTGGACTAGGGGTGGGGACAATCTTGGTTACAATTAAACACTACCTCCACATAGGGAGGGGCGCTAGCCGGCCAGGCGGGGAGGGGAGATTAGACACCACTACACGCTATCCTATAGGACAGAACCGTGAAGCTCTGAAAGGTACGCCACGCACGGGACTCCGAACGCGACGCCGCTAGCACCAAAATGTTTCTGGAGAAGTCCAGGGGTGCTCTTGAATGTTTGGCCTTGTTCTGAGGTCGCTGGAGGGCGTGGCCGGCCGACGAAGAGGTCATGCACGAACCTGTCCCGCTGGACAGATCTGCGCCGCCGTGGGGCAGTCATCGGTACGCTCGCTGTAGAACTCCGAACGAGGCAAGACCAACGCGGTCGGATGGCCGACAGAGAGGTCTAAGTACCCTCAAGAGATGGGCTCTATTGGATTATCGAGCCGGGCGTGGTCGCAGATGTAGTAAGCTTCTGATTTCTGGGAGAACAGCCAGACAGGGAGATGAATGCCGTGTTGGAACTCTCTGCACTGAGATCAGAATGGGACAAAACCACCTGGGTTGATTTCGTGTCGTCAAGGGGCACAACTTTGCTGAGGACGTCCTGGGCCGACGACGAACAGGTTGGGCGTGGCACGCTCTGCAAGGTAGGCACACAGTCTGGGTAGACTGGGTGGCCACTGATCTATGCAGTTGTGGGAGAATGAACGCCACGCACTGTGCCGAAGTTAGAACGAGGCGAGACCACCTCGGGAGCGTTGAGGACTTGGAGAAGAAACAACTCTCAGAAGAGAGTTTAGGCTGAATCGCGCTGTTGACGTCGGTGCAGCCTCTGCCAAACGGACCTCAGGTTCTGGCTCAAATCTGGCGCAGCCGCACGAGAATGGGCATCACGATCTGTAGTGAAGTCGGAACGAGATGATTCCACCTTGCACGTGAAGAGGACTTAAAGGCGCACGAATTCTTGGAAGGGAGCTCGGACTGGTTTGTTGGATTTTTGTGACTTCCCTAGTGTTTTGATGATGAGCATCACTATGTTAAATATTGTCTTCCTTAATCTGATATCTTGAGTAATGTTATGCATTTGAAATTTCCATGATTAACAGGAAAACTGCCATGAGATAATACCTTGCATGTCCGTACTGATCCCTCCACACTTCGTGTTGTCCTTTTGTACGTCGTGTTGTTCCAACTATGTTTGTTGGTTGTCTTCGTGTCGTTATTTATTCCATCGCGTGCTGTACACTGCAGTACCTCGTGCTGCTTTTTGTGCCACCTCGTGTCGCTCCATCTGTGTCACCCCTATGTCTTCGAGTCTTATGTTCTGGCGAAGTCTATACAGCCTCATCTTTATCTTCGTTCCAAGCCAAAGTCTACACATTGTCTTAGCGTCATGCATCAGTCTTCAAAGTCCATACAAATGCACTGTAGCATGTTCGAAGCTAAGTCCATACACTGGTTTAAGTTTCCAAGTCTATTCTTTGGCCGCTGTACTTTGAAGTCTATACATTGGTCTTCACTTCAAGTATGTACAGCCATTGTCTTGCCAAAGTATATACGTTGTGAACCCTCAAGTCTGTACAGACTTTGCCTTGTTCAAGTCTGTACATCGTCCAGTTCTTTGGCAAGTCTATACCTTGTGAAAGTCCATTCATTTGATTGCGTTGCCTTGAAGCCGTTCCAAGTCTATACATCCAGTTGAACGCAAAGTCTTCACATCGCCTCACATCATATGAAGGCTGTACGTTGCAAGTGTCTTTCTTGCTTTGTGACCACTTCGTGTCAGTTTCTGTGTTCGTCTTCGAGTTGGTTTCAGTCCGTGTCGTTTCGTGTCATCCTCGACTTCGAGTCGTTCGTTAGTTCGAGCAATCTTGTATTCGAGTCGTGTTTTATGTCTTCATGTTATCTTCTGTGTTTGTGTCTTAATGTTGTTTTTATGTCTTCGTGTTGCTTCCCTCTATCCTCGTCTAGGTTCCTCTGATCGCGTGTTTTACTACCGTTTTACTCCGTGTCATTTACTTCTCACCTCGTGCTGTTCTCATCTGACTTCGTGTCGTTTTCTTTGTAGTGTTAGCTTTATTATTGTGTATCTCGTGTCATTCTCTTCGTAGTGTTTGTTTTGTTACAGTGATACTTTGTGTCGTTTTCTTTGTAGTGTTAGCTTTATTATTGTGTATCTCGTGTCGTTCTCTTCGTAGTGTTTGTTTTGTTATAGTGATACTTTGTGTCATTCTCTTTGTAGTGTTAGCTTTATTAGTGTGTATCTCGTGTCGTTCTCTTTTTACCTCGTGCTGTTTTCATCTGACCTCGTGTCATTCTCTCTTTATTTCCTACTGTAGTAATCTTGTGTATCTCGTGTCGTTCTCAGTACAGTGCATCTCGTATTGCTATCACATACCTCATGCAGTTTTAGTTTTTTGTGGCCCTGAGTTTTAATCGTTTTAATTCTTTGCAGGAGAAGAAGAAAAACAAAAAGAAGAAGGTGGTCCGAGGAAGAACATTCATCGGTGTCTGGGCTGCACGTGATCCGATACTAAAGGAACCAATGCTATAAGGGCACGTGGCAAGAAGGTTCTGGATCGAGCGCGGGAAGCACACGCCTTGCATGCACCCTCCTGATCGATTATAAAAGCATAGCCTCACCATCTACGAAGGCGGAGGAGCTCCGAGGTTACAGTGAAGAAATTTGAGTGAGAGTAGAAGAGAAAGAGCCTCCCTAAGAAACTAGAGTGTTCCAGTTGAGAGAGAAGAGAGAGCAGAAGAGTGATCAGAAGATGGGTATTGACTTACAGATCAAATCCGAAGTCTGCAGTTTGAGCTACATTGTTTCCAATTTCTGAGTTTTGGATTCCTTATTTCTTGTTTTCATTTTTATCTATTTTTCTTTCTTGATTGAGAGTTCTCTGTGTTTCCTCCTGGTGTTCAGGGGAAGAGAGAGACGTGTTCTCTCTGGTTCACTTGCAACAGAGGTTGCAGTATTGTTCCCTCTCGTAGAAGAGGTGTTCCCTCTAGGCTTCAGAGGAAGAGAGACCTTGGTCTCTGGTTCTAGTGACTGCAGATCACTAGTGTTCCCTCCGATTGGAGGAAGAGGAAATTGTTTCCTATTTCTAGGGACTTGGCGTCCTTAGGGTTCCCTCCGAGTGTGGAGGAAGAGGGGAGGGTGTTCCCCTGTGAAGCTGTGAATCAGCAGTTGTTGCAGACTGAGTCTGCTTTGCTAGCAGGTGCTAGTGGAAGCCTCACTTCGATTTGAAGTGAGGGGTGGACGTAGGCAGACTGGAGGTCTGACCGAACCACCTTAAAAACCTCTGAGTACTCGTGTGATTATTTGTGGTGATTGTGTGGTGTGCCTTCTATCCACTCGAGCTATTGTCCGCACTACGTGTTTGTGGGTTCAACTCCGAGATTGCTTGTTTTAAGTGAATCATTCTTCAGTAATTTTTTTTTAAACGGTTGAAAATAGTGATCTATTCATCCCCTCCCCTTCTAGATCACTTCATATTTCTTGTATCACTTGGTATCAGAGAGGGTATTTCCCAATATGTGGTCCAACGGCCAGGGAAATGGATCTGCTGGTCCTCGCAGCTACATTGCTGAAGGGAAGTCAATCACCCGTCCCCCTTTCTTCGATGGTAATAACTATTTCTTTTGGAAGAACATGATGGAAGTCTTCATCAGGGCTCAAAGCCACAAGCTCTGGAGAGTAATTACAGATGGTCCGTACCAACTTCCACCGAACGAAGACATATGGACAGAGGAACATGTTAAACTCTCCGCACTGAATTGGATAGCTCTTAGCATCATACAGTGCGCCATCCACCCGGAAGAGTACTTGAGGATTTCAGCGTGCAAGACTGCAAAGAAAATGTGGGATGAATTGCAGTTAATTTATGAGGGCACATCTCAAGTGAAAGCTACCAAGATCAATATGCTTACAACTCAGTATGAGTTGTTTAAGATGAAGCCAGAGGAGTCGATCATAGAAATGTATGCTAGATTGTCTGTGATCATCAATAGTCTGAGAGGATTTGGAAAGGAGATTCAGCAAGAAGACATTGTCAGGAAGATCCTTAGGTCCCTAACTCCCATCTGGGATACTAAGGTGACCGTCATAGAGGAATCTAGAGATTTATCCACCATGTCAGTAACCCAGCTGATTGGGTCTCTCATGACCCACGAAATGAACTTCAGACAAGGGAATGATGGACATGACATAAAGGGAAAGAATGTTACTCTGAAAGTCTCACGACATACTAAGAAGAGCAGCAGCAACAGCAGCAGTGGTGGTAGCAGCGAAGACTCTGACGGATTCTCAGACCTGGACAAGGGCGAGCAGGCCATGCTCACCAGGTAATTCAGAAAGTTCTTGAGAACTAAAGGGAAATTCTACAGGAGAAAGAGATTTAATGCTGCAAGGAAGTCTCCTGAACGAGAACTTGAGAAGAACCGGTTTGTTAAAAAAGTTACATGCTACCATTGTCAGAAACCTGGTCACATGAAAAGTGAATGTCCAGAGCTGCAAGCTAAGGCTCCCGGATACCAGAAGAAGATGGTGCACAAGAAGAAGAAAGCCATGCTGTGCACATGGAGCGTACGAGGAGGAGGATCCAGAAGCCACCTCGTCCAGTGAAGGTGAAGAGAAGACTTGCCTCATGGCCAACCATGAGGAAGAGGTAACGAACTTATTTGAGAATTTTACTTTGGATGATTGGGAGGACACCTATGGCGACCTGTTAGCTAAATATAATTTTCTAACCAAGGAGCACAGAATGCTTAAACGAAAGTTTCACTCAGTTTCTGAGGAACACTCTATTGCTGTTACGGACAACATGAAAACCAAGGAGATGGCCATTGAGCTAGATCAGGCTAGAAGTGAGATCGAGAAGTTTAGAATGGAAAGAGAGGAAAATCTAGCTAGGATGAATGAGCTGAAGAGTAAAACTGAAGAGAGTAAAAAGGAGTTTAGACTGATTGCAGAAAAATATGAGGCGGTTAGAAAAGTTAATAAGGAACTCCAGGACCAATGTAATGAACTTCAGAAGGAGATTGAGGACAAAAGAAAAATGCTAGAAAAATTTACAGAGGGGAGAAACAATCTGGATGCCCTTCTGGGGTCGAGGGTAAACTTCAATAGGGAGGGATTAGGATACAATCCCACAAGTAAAAAAACCCTTTGAATTCAAAACTGTCACGTTCTGCCCCGCCAAGGGCAAAGAAAAATTGGAAACCCCATCCAGCTCCAAATCTGTCTCTACATTGAAGGTTTCGACCAGCAAATCTATTCAATCCACTGGTCAGCAGACTAAGTCAGGAAATCCTGAGACTAGAACTGTTCCTGTGCAACAGTTGTGGAACAAGGGTTTTCACAGGACCATTCCTATTGATGTCACTAGAAAGGTGAACAGTTTCGCTAAGAAAATTCAGCGTGATAGTTATCAAGGAAAGCATGCGAACATGCATCACCTTCAACACAATTTTCATTTGAATAAAAATGGTTACATGAATTATGCTCAGCACACACGTGTTTCCTCTAAGAGGCCAAACAACAATTTCTCTGCTCGGAAATAGCATAATTTTAATAGGAATAGGCTCATTCAACACCCACTGAGAAATGCCAAGAAGGAAGAATCAATCTACATGAAATCTCTGAAAAGAACAGTAAAACAAATGTGGGTTCCTAAGTGTGATTTGGATAAATTGAAAACTGTCTTTGGACCCAATTTGAATTGGGTCCCACATTACTTTGTCTGAACTTTCGCAGGTTAGCCTGGCAGCCGAGCATAACAAGTGGTATCTTGACAGCGGCTGTAGCAGGCATATGACAGGAGACCGGTCCAAATTTAGCAAACTGAAAATGAAGTTTGGGGGCCTGGTCAAATTCGGTGGAAATAACAGAGGAAGAATAATTGGAATTGGTACTGTTGGTAAGTCCTCTACTAACTCCATTGAAGATGTGTATCTTGTAGAAGGACTTCAGCACAACTTGATAAGTATAAGTCAACTCTGCGATAAAGGACACAAGGTACTCTTTGACCATAATTCCTGCACTATTTTTGAGCTGAATTCTGATAACGTCATGTTCAAAGGTCATAGAGTAAACAATGTATACATTGTAGACCTGGATGATAATCCTGAAACTCACTTGTGCATGTCTGCTAATTCTGAATAGGTTGCTTTTGACTGGCATAGGCGTCTAGGCCATGCTAGTTTGTCTGCAATGAATAAACTGTCTAAGCATAACCTAGTTAGAGGTTTGCCCCGAATAAGATTTCAGTTAGGGTCCAAGCTATGTGATGCTTGTGCACAAGGTAAACAGACTCGTGCAGTTTTTAAGTTGAGAACTGAGAGTCTTTCATCTAAACCGCTGCAGCACTTGCACATGGATCTCTTTGGTCCTACTCGCATACAAAGTTTGTCAGGTAAGAGATATGGATTAGTCATAGTTGATGACTTCACTAGATTTTCTTGGTTGTTTTGTTTAGCAAATAAAAATGATGCCTTTGTTCACTTTGAAGAACTTTTCAATAAAATCAAATTGCAAGGTGAACATAACATCATTACAATTCAGTCTGACCATGGAGGAGAGTTTGAGAACTCTTCATTTTCTGAATTTTGCTCAAGAGAGGGAGTGACTCACAAATTCTCTTCCCCCAGGACACCGGAGCAGAACGGAATTGTTGAGAGAAGAAACAGGTCAATCATTGAAATGGCCAGGACTATGCTGATTGAGAGTGCACTTCCAAGGAGATTTTGGGCTGAAGCTGCGAATACTGCATGCTACATTCTAAACCGAGCCTTGGTAAGACCTACTCATAGGAAAACTCCTTATGAACTTCTCAAGGGTAAGCAGCCAAACATTTCTTACTTTAAAGTTTTTGGCTCCAAATGTTTTATTCACAATAATGGTAAGAATGGTTTGGACAAATTTGAAGCTAGAAGCTCTCCTGGAATTTTTCTCGGATATTCAGAAACCTCAAGGGCCTACAGAGTTTTCAATAAAGATGATCAAACTGTTGAAGAAACACCGCATGTAGTGTTTGATGAAAATGATTTCTCTAACAAAGTGATGAATGATGACAGGGAGCCATCTAATGAGGGAGATTTCTTGGAGAGAATTGAAGAAGAAGAGATGCAGCCAGCTGCTCAACCAGAAAACTCACAGTAAGAAGGAGCAGCTGAGGTAGGTGAACCCTCAGGTGAGATAATATTTCACAAAGACCACCCTAGTGAAAATGTCATAGGCAATGTGCATGATCCTCCTAGGACAAGGTCTCATTTTAGATTTGTCCAAGAACAGGACTTAGCTGCATTGGTATCTCAGGTGGAACCCAAATATGTGGAAGAAGCCTTAAGACATGATTCTTGGGTATCCGCCATGTGTGAGGAATTAAATCAATTTGAGAAAAATATTGTATGGGAACTAGTTCCCAGACCTGATAACACTCATGTCATTGGCACTAAATGGATTTTCAAGAATAAAGTTGATGAGAATGGAGCTATTTCTAGAAACAAAGCAAGACTTGTAGCTCAAGGCTACAGTCAGGAATTTGGTGTGGATTTTGATGAATCCTATGCCCCAGTGGCTAGGATGGAAGCTATACGAATTCTGCTTGCATTTGCATGCTCTAGGAACATTCGGCTGCAGCAGATGGATGTCAAAAGCGCATTCTTAAATGGGGTATTGAAGGAAGAGGTATATGTTGAATAACCTCCAGGTTTTAATTTCTCTGTTCAGCCTAACATGGTTTTTAGGTTGAATAAAGCCCTCTATGGATTGAAGCAGGCTCCCCGAGCCTGGTATGAGAGACTTTCTGAATTCCTCTTGAGCAAGGGCTACACTCGAGGTAAGGTTGACCAAACCCTCTTCACCAAAAATCTCGAAAAGGATTTAATAGTGGTCCAGGTATATGTTGATGATATCATCTTCGGATCTAACAATTCAAAATTATGTAAAGAATTTTCTGAATCTATGTCTCATGAATTTGAAATGAGTTTAGTTGGCGAACTAAAGTATTTTCTTGGGCTGCAGGTCAAACAGATGGAGGATGGTTGTTTCATAAATCAAACCAAGTATACCCTGGAGATGCTGAAGAGGTTTGGGATGACCAACCTCAAGACCATCTCAACACCCATGGGCACCAACTCCTCACTGGATTCAGACGAAAAAGGTAAAGAGGTGGATGCTAAATTATATAGAGGTATGATCGGTTCACTCCTCTACTTAACAGCATCCAGGCCTGCCATTCAATTTAGTGTAGGGATGTGTGCCAGATACCAGTCTAGGCCTACTGAATTGCATTTGGAAGCTGTAAAAAGAATCTTTAGATACTTATCTGCTACCCATGATTTAGGTCTTTGGTATCCTGCATCTTGTAGTTTAGATCTCATTGCATATACAGATGCAGATTATGCAGGATGTAAATTGGACAGGAAAAGTACTAGTGGTCACTGCGAATTTTTAAGAGGATGCCTAGTCTCTTGGGGATCCAAGAAGCAACACTCTGTGGCTCTTTCTACTGCTGAAGCTGAGTATGTGGCAGCAGGGAGCTATGGCACACAAGTTATATGGATAAAACACCAGCTTCTGGATTACTCAGTTGAGCTAGGTTGCACTTCCATCTTTTGTGATAATACTAGTGCAATAAACATTGTAAAGAATCCTGTACTTCATTCTCGAACTAAACACATCGAAATCAGGCATCATTTTATTCGAGATGAAGTAGCTAGGAAGACCTTTGAGTTGATCCATGTTGGCACTAACTCACAAATTGCAGATATTTTCACTAAGCCACTGGATACTAAAAAATTTAGCACATTGCGCAGAGAATTAGGTATTTACAGAATTTCATAATTGAATAATTGATCTCTGAATAATCTGTCATGTGCTCTTGTGCTTACCTATACTCATTGTCTGTTGTTGAAAATAACCTCATTATGAGTGTTTGCTGATTCACTCGTATTGATTGATATCACTTTGTTTTTCCTTGAGTTGTTTTGAGGTATGTCTTGGTTAAGTCTGAGTTGGTGTCAAGGTCTCAGGGGGATCTAGATTAATAATTGGTGTCATGCTCTTTTGGCCAAATCTGAACATACTTTGAACGGACTTTTGCTAACCTTATAAGAGAATCAGTTTGAGTAGGTGGATAAAAGAAATTTTTGAATGTTTTATCCGTTAAGACTGTTCATCTAATTTCTTGTTGGAATTTGAGCTGTTAGTCCCACTGAGATCAAAATCTGAATTCAAGACTATCTTCCTACACTGTAACTGACTTCTGATCTAGCCAGTACAACATACCTACTTAGTCTAGTTAAGTCTGAAATGAGGTATATAGTGCTTTTGTCTGAAAAACTTTGGAGCTGGTGTATTGTTCTCAAACTGAATCAAGACTAATTTACAAGGTTTCAAGTGCAGTTTAATGAAAAATTCATGAAAGAAGTTTTAACAACCTTGTTAACTGTTCATTGAGAAACTGGGACTTTCATCAATGAAGTGAAAGTATCCCATGTCATGAGATGGCAGTATAAATCAGGCTTAATTAGCTGTCTTGATCATACAGAGCAATGGTACATATCTGGTTAGTAACTGGGGTGTCTGGCCTCTGGTAAAGGTGTCACCTTAATGTCAACACCAGATAGAATACTATCTCTGTCCTCTTGTCAGAAGGGGTAATGTGGTCTTGCCACCAAGTAACTGGGGATTCCTGCCTCTAAACAAGGTGTCTCCCTAATGTCAAAGGTGTACTTGACAGATTTATCTTTGATCTTGACCATCTTTGAAAAATTTTCTCCCTCTTGGTATCCAGATTCTGTTCACTTGGCATTTAGGTCTTGGTTTGTTTGTTTTCAATACCACAGGTCTTTGTTTTTCCTGACTTCCTTGCTTTATACTCTCTGAGTAAAGACTTACTCTGACCATACTGGTATCTTGTACCTTACTTGCTTAGAAACTGGTTCTGTGTATGGAGCGGATCTTCATTCACCATTTTGCACACAGTCTGACTAACTGATCCTCAAAATCCTCACATAAAATTAATGGCTTTCTTAATTGCTTAAACATCTCAATAACTCTCCTTTATCAGCCATACTCTCTATTGTTTTCTCTCCACTGTCAGCAAGTTTCTTTTCGTGATATCTTCAGACCTGCCCCTAGTTTTGATGATGTCAAAGGGGGAGAGTGTCTTGCTGCTGAGGGGGAGCTGAGGGGGAGCGAAAGATAAGTGCTGAGGGGGAGCGAAAGATAAGTGCCCTGAGTTATCTAGTCAGAAGAAAGTAGATGTTGTGTTCAGGGGGAGCTCTTGGGAGTTGTCAGAGGAGGCGAGTGTTTTGTGTGTCTGCTTTGCTTATCCTCACAGCTTATCTTCACTTAATCTCATTGCACTTCATCTCTGTTATTTAATATAGTGTTGCCATCATCAAAAAGGGGGAGATTGTTAGATTTTTGTGACTTCCCTAGTGTTTTGATGATGAGCATCACTATGTTAAATATTGTCTTCCTTAATCTGATATCTTGAGTAATGTTATGCATTTGAAATTTCCATGATTAACAAGAAAACTGCCATGAGATAATACCTTGCATGTCCGTACTGATCCCTCCACACTTCGTGTTGTCCATTTGTACGTCGTGTTGTTCCAACTATGTTTGTTGGTTGTCTTTGTGTCATTATTTGTTCCATCGCATGTTGTACACTGCAGTACCTCGTGCTGCTTTCTGTGCCACCTCGAGTCGCTCCATCTGTGTCACCCCTATGTCTTCGAGTCTTATGTTCTGGCCAAGTCTATATAGCCTCATCTTTATCTTCGTTCCAAGCCAAAGTCTACACATTGTCTTAGCGTCATGCATCAGTCTTCAAAGTCCATACAAATGCACTGTAGCATGTTCGAAGCTAAGTCCATACACTGGTTTAAGTTTCCAAGTCTATTCTTTGGCCGCTGTACTTTGAAGTCTATACATTGGTCTTCACTTCAAGTATGTACAGCCATTGTCTTGCCAAAGTATATACGTTGTGAACCCTCAAGTCTGTACAGACTTTGCCTTGTTCAAGTCTGTACATCGTCCAGTTCTTTGGCAAGTCTATACCTTGTGAAAGTCCATTCATTCGATTGCGTTGCCTTGAAGCCGTTCCAAGTCTATACATCCAGTTGAACGCAAAGTCTTCACATCGCCTCACATCATATGAAGGCTGTACGTTGCAAGTGTCTTTCTTGCTTTGTGACCACTTCGTGTCGGTTTCTGTGTTCGTCTTCGAGTTGGTTTCAGTCCGTGTCGTTTCGTGTCGTCCTTGACTTCAAGTCGTTCGTTAGTTCGAGCTATCTTATATTCGAGTCGTGTTTTATGTCTTCGTGTTATCTTCTGTGTTTGTGTCTTAATGTTATTTTTATGTCTTCGTGTTGCTTCCCTCTATCCTCGTCCAGGTTTCCTCTGATCGCGTGTTTTACTACCGTTTTACTCCGTGTCATTTCCTTCTCACCTCGTGCTGTTCTCATCTGACTTCGTGTCGTTTTCTTTGTAGTGTTAGCTTTATTATTGTGTATCTCGTGTCGTTCTCTTCGTAGTGTTTGTTTTGTTACAGTGAAACTTCGTGTCGTTTTCTTTGTAGTGTTAGCTTTATTATTGTGTATCTCGTGTCGTTCTCTTCGTAGTGTTTGTTTTGTTATAGTGATACTTCGTGTCATTCTCTTTGTAGTGTTAGCTTTATTAGTGTGTATCTCGTGTCGTTCTCTTTTTACCTCGTGCTGTTTTCATCTGACCTCGTGTCATTCTCTCTTTATTTCGTACTGTAGTAATCTTGTGTATCTCGTGTAGTTCTCAGTACAGTGCATCTCGTATTGCTATCACATACCTCATGCAATTTTAGTTTTTTGTGACCCTGAGTTTTAATCGTTTTAATTCTTTGCAGGAGAAGAAGAAAAACAAAAAGAAGAAGGTGGTCCGAGGAAGAACATTCACCGGTGTCTGGGCTGCACGTGATCCGATACTAAAGGAACCAATGCTATAAGGGCACGTGGCAAGAAGGTTCTGGACCGAGCGCGGGAAGCACACGCCTTGCATGCACCCTCCTGATCGATTATAAAAGCACAGCCTCACCATCTACGAAGGCGGAGGAGCTCCGAGGTTACAGTGAAGAAATTTGAGTGAGAGCAGAAGAGAAAGAGCCTCCCTGAGAAACTAGAGTGTTCCAGTTGAGAGAGAAGAGAGAGCAGAAGAGTGATCAGAAGATGGGTATTGACTTACGGATCAAATCTGAAGTCTGCTGCTCAGTTTGAGCTACATTGTTTCCAGTTTCTGAGTTTTGGATTCCTTATTTCTTGTTTTCATTTTTATCTATTTTTCTTTCTTGATTGAGAGTTCTCTGTGTTTCCTCCTGGTGTTCAGGGGAAGAGAGAGACGTGTTCTCTCTGGTTCACTTGCAACAGAGGTTGCAGTATTGTTCCCTCTCGTAGAAGAGGTGTTCCCTCTAGGCTTCAGAGGAAGAGAGACCTTGGTCTCTGGTTCTAGTGACTGCAGATCACTAGTGTTCCCTCCGGTTGGAGGAAGAGGAAATTGTTTCCTGTTTCTAGGGACTTGGCGTCCTTAGGGTTCCCTCCGGGTGTGGAGGAAGAGGGGAGGGTGTTCCCCTGTGAAGCTGTGAATCAGCAGTTGTTGCAGACTGAGTCTGCTTTGCTAGCAGGTGCTAGTGGAAGCCTCACTTCGATTTGAAGTGAGGGGTGGACGTAGGCAGACTGGAGGTCTGACCGAACCACCTTAAAAACCTCTGAGTACTCGTGTGATTATTTGTGGTGATTGTGTGGTGTGCCTTCTATCCACTCGAGCTATTGTCCGCACTGCGTGTTTGTGGGTTCAACTCCGAGATTGCTTGTTTTAAGTGAATCATTCTTCAGTAATTTTTTTTTTATCGGTTGAAAACAGTGATCTATTCATCCCCTCCCCTTCTAGATCACTTCATATTTCTTGTATCATGGTTTGCACTGTGGAAGACGGTGTGGACGCTGCAAACTTGACCAACGTTTCTGCTCAAGCCTTTGAGCAGCATAACAAGGAGATCTTCAATGTCGATGACGAGGACGATGACGTGGGATGCCGGAGTCCCGTGGACGCACCTGGAAGGGAAAGGGGGGTGAGTTGCAGAGGGGGGGGGGGTGGATGGAGGCGGTCTCTCTTGGTGGAGGTGGGGTGAGGGGGGGCGCAAGTGGGCTTGGGGAGGGGTGGTCGGCCAAAGTCAATGGAAGATGGTGGGAGGTGGGTGCGCAAATGGCCAAGGGGATGGAGAGAGTTGCCTTTGGATTTGGAGTGGTGGGTTAATGGAGAGTTTAATGGTGGTCTAGGGAATGGGAAGGGGTTGCCTTGGGGAGGGGAAGGGGTGCCTAGGAGAAGGGATTCTCCCTTGGGAAGGTGAAAGGGTGTATGGGGAAGGGGAAGGGTTGCTTGGGATGTGGAGACACTAAAGGGGAGTAATGGCTCTTGGGGAGATGAATGGGTGGGAGGCTGAGGTGGGGGGTGATGTGGCAGGGGAGGGAGGTGAAGGGACAGGGTCGCTCAAGGGAGAGAGAGAGGGGGCCGCCCCCTTTAGAGAGAGAGAGAGAGAGAGAGAGAGAGAGAGAGAGAGAGAGAGAGAGAGAGAGAGAGAGAGAGAGAGAGATGCACAAATCCTTGTGGCAACTTTTTTTATCAATACTTCATTAGCTTCCAAATGAAGGATTGGGGTCCTATTTATAAGAGTCCTACATTTTCACATAAGTCCCTGACTTTTGGACTACTAACACTTAACCAAGGGGAAGGGGGCGCCCCTGGGCCTAGCCCATATAATTGGGCCCATTAACCATCATAATGACTCTAGACTTAGGTAAATAGCTACCTAACCTAGGTATTGGACTCAAATAAAAGGAAAAGTACATGATAAGAAAATGAAAATTACATCATATGACTCGAAATATAGTGGCGAACAAGATGTAGCATAGTTGGCGAGCATCGGGATCCTCGAACAAAGGGGATAGCAGGTGATGTCCTCATCATAAATGAATTATTGAGTGAAAGTATCCACAAGAATTGTGCCTCCTTCTCTCTCTAGCTCTCTCTAAAAGAGGCGAACCCTATTCTCTCTCCTCCCCACCCCCAATTTCAAAATTCTCTCTCTCTCCTCCCCATTCACCTTTCATTAAGGCCCCTCCCCCTTCCCCATACACTCATTCAATTCCCCTCCAACCCCTAGGTGGAATTTCCCTCTCCTAGGCACCTCTCCATTCTCCCAAGCAACCTTTTTTTTTGATAGGTAATAGTGTAAAGCTTGTATTAGATGGTAAAACTGTACATCAAAGTCTGCAAAGCAAAACTGTAGTGCTTAGGACCACACAGGTTGTGGACTCAGAGCTTAAGAAGAATTTAAAATGAATCTATCAAAAACATTCTTTGTCCTTCTAGTTATTTTATTTTTTCTTTGAAACTCCATGCAGCTTCTTGCATCTTCCAGAATTTGGATGAGAATTGCAGATTTGGTAGTGGATGTATCTTCAAAAATTCTCATACATCTTTCTTTCCACAATTTCCATATGGCAATGTGGATCAAAATTCTTGCAAATTTGATTAACTCCCCTGAATTCTGAAATTGGTTTTGTAGGAGCTGAAATTCCTTGGACAATCCAATGCTCGGCCTTCTATGCAAGTCAAATCTTAGTAGAATCTGTCCCCATACCCAACTTGTATAAGTGCATTCAAAGAAAAGATGATCTTGAGTGTCTCTTCCCTGTTTGCAAAGAGTGCATTTGCTAGGTAAATAAAAGCCCTTTTTTTGAAGGTTCTCAGAAGTTGGTAACTTATCAATGATAGCTTGCCAAGAAATGTGAGAAGCTATATTTGAAGTTGGATTAGCCCAAATCCATTCATAGTAAGGGAAATTTTCTCCTTTCTGTCGTATCTCTTCCCAAATATGACATACCTTATTTATTTGAATATTATTCTTCCATGTGATTGCATCAGATTGACCATTATGGATTTGAACTTGCTGTATAATTTCCCATAGATCTGCCATTTCCCTTGAAAGTGCTGTTGGTAGCTTCCATTTTCCTCCTGAGATGAATGTAGCCACAGTTGTATCCTTTGCCAGCTCCAGATCTTGTCTAATATGATCTCCAAACAGATTATTGATGCTAGTTCCATTTAGCCAAGGATCAGACCAAAGATTGGTGCCATGTCCATTTGAAATGGAATAAGTTAAGTGACTTCGGATCCAATTCCTAGCTTGTAATATTCCCTTCCAAGCTGAGGAGTGGTACGGCTTTATCTTGAAATCCCAAATGTTCCTATCTGCTAGATATTTGTCTTTCACCCATGAGTACCATAATGACCTCTTCTTCTGCAGAATATCCCATAGTAGTTTACATATGCATGCTTGATTCCATTCCTTGAGTTTCTTTATACCTAATCCTCCTTCAGATTTTGGTTTACAGATCTGATCCCATGAAACCATATGCACTGCTGAATTTGTTGATTGTCCTTGCTAGTAGAAATTCCGAAGAATCCTTTCAACATCTTCAATAAGCCCTACTGGGAGAATCTCCCAAGCAACCTTTCCCCTTCCCCATACAACCTTTCATTTTCCCAAGGGAGAATCCCTTCTCCCAAGCACCCCTTCCCCTCCCCAAGGCAACCCTTCCCATTCCCTAGGCCCCCCATTAACCCCTCCCTTAACCCACCCCTCAAATCCAAAGGAAACCCTCCCCATTCCCCCAAGCCCATTTGCGGCCCCACCTCCCCATCCACTCCCCTCACCAGATCCGCCCCCTCTCTCCCACCCTGCTACCACCCACCACCACCATCGACCCTCCCCTCCCCAAGCTCCAGCCCTTCGTCAGCAGCCTCACCCTCTCCCAAAACCATTAGACCCTCCACCCAAAACCCTCTCCACTCACCCCACCCTATACCTTCTATATAGGAACTGCAGATCCACAGTTCTGCCCGCCTGTTGCAGCGCCGACCACGCTCACATCCCGGCGTCCCTGGGAGTGTACCATACATCTCTGGAAAGGTCTTCCAGACGGATTCGCAGGCGAGGTGGTTCTGCTCCATTCCGAATTCGGGGCTGACTGGGAGAACCTTTCTCCCCAGACTGCGCAGACCTGGTCCAGACTGCAACCAGTAGCAACTTTCAGAAGCTCCTGCGGCCACACCTTGGCTCCCCTTGGCCCGCCACTTGGCCGGGACAATCCTCCACCGGTCCCCTATCCAATCCAGCGAGAGGGGCATCATTTGGAGTTCGGAACTATTTGTACCAATTTTCCTACCACCGGGACGCCATCCAGGTCAGTCAGGGTCTGCCCCGATACCTTCCCACTTCTAGGGCTGCTACTCTTGACCCCGACCTCCGCCGGTGCTGTTCTTTCTTTTTGATTGAAGAGGACGCGGCCACGCTCGTAACCGTCATGGTCCTGCCCCAATTGGATCACGGGAGTGACTGTGACACCATCTCCAACCTACTGTCACAACCAGAACTCAGTCCGAAGTAGAGCAAAGCAGCGCCGGTCCAGCGACTTTCCCGGCCAGCGACTACGACATCTGGTGCTAGAAAAATTCAGGCTGCATCCTGGGTCAGTCCCCGACATTTTGGCACTGGTCTTGTCCACTTTCAACTCCGGGAACGATCGCAACAACGCCGAGAGCGAGTACCTATCAGCAGGAAAATCTGGCGGGCAGAACCCCGAAGAGGCGTATCGGCTCCGGTTCTAACCCTCTTTCCTTCCCGCCTGGCCGGCTTACCGCCCCTCCCTGTGTGGAGGTAGTGTTTGTGTGTAAGCCCATTTCCCCACCCCGAGATCCACCATCCTGCGTGAGGTGTAGTGCATGCACTATTTAGCAGGACTCAAGCTTCATCGGCACAGTGTGCGGGGAATCCACACTCCCCCGCTCGCCCTCGTCTCCGACCGGGATCGGTGTCTTCACACCGATCAGGTGAGCTTCTGACAACTTTCCTCTGCTGGTTTCTTACCCTTTTGCTTAGTTTAGTATTATCTCTAGTTGCGCCGTCGGCAGTGAGAGAGAGCTCGTTCCAATTTTCCATCAATTCGAGTCCCACCGCGGGTGAGTTGTGAGAGTGTCATTACATCCCACGCCCTCGGCGTGCCGGCCGCCCTTGAAATTGGGCATCTCTGGCCCATTGGGGGTCCATCCCTAGCTGGCCATATCCTTGGAACCTCGAGGTCAAACCTCGGACCCTCACAACCATCGCCGGTCCACCTGCGGACCCGAGTGTGCCAACGCGAGTGAGTCAGCTTGTGTGACATTGCCACATTGTTGTGTTGCTTGCAAATCTAGGTCCGAGGATTCGTGTCAAATCAGAGAGCCTAAATTTATATCTTACACAATCCTCTTCCTCTAAGCCTCAAAACCCTTGTAATTCTCCACCAAACCATCATGAAGAGGGCCCTAGAGGGAAGCTCCACGGAGGGAAGGTCTTTCGAAGCGCCGGGAGCGGCAAAGAAGGAGCGGGAAGCGCTCCAGCAACTAAGTTCAATTCCTCGACATCTCAGCGCAAACCCTATCAGAGAAGTAAGTCAATAATGATGTTTATTCAATATCCTTTTCTCTCAATTTCACTTATATGTCCTTTTTCTCTTACTCCTTCTCTTTTCTTCTTCTTAGCTCCTTCCGGGCCCGAGGCGCTATTCTAGTTTGAAATGGGTGGCTCCCATTATCCGTGCAATGCCCCTAGGAGTAACTAGCCTTCTCAAATCCTGGCACCTACATTCCCTTCTAGTTTTAGGCCAGAACTACCCAAAGCTCTCCCTAGATTGGCACAGCATCTCAGCTTTGATAGAAACATGGCATCCTCAGACCCATACCTTCTTCTTCCCATCCTTCAAGGCCACTATCCTATTAGAGGAGGTAGAGACGTACTGTAACACCCGGTATTTTTAAGCTAAATATTTATGATATATATATAAAGATAATTTACAGTTGATGATATTTACTTTTCCTATAAATAGGTGATGATGTTGAGTAAATAAGAATTCAGGTATATTATTATTAGAGTATACAAATGTGAAGTTAATATTCTTTTTTTTGGAATAAAATGTGAACATGTTACTAGATCGAAACCTATCCCTGACACCTGAAATGATGATAAAATCAATAAGGTAGATAAATAAATGAGTTTAACAATAATAATTTATAAATATATTTAGAGTTTGATTTAAATCTGAAATTCTAAATTAATTGTGGGTTAAAAGATCATTAATGGAGCTTAGCACTAAAATACATATCACCCAATATAAGGGCCTTAACCTATTACTAAACTCATACACATTAATGGGCTTTAACCCATAGATTGTCTTCTTCCATTAAAATGAAATATATAAACCCCAACCCAAAATAATACAACCCATAAATATACATTCATGGGCCTTAATCCATGAATTATTTTATTCCATTAGCATAATATAAAATATTAATGGTGAACCAAAAACCGTATGGGCCTAGCGCATGAAAGTAGTTATAGGCTAATGGTCTCAATGAGAATAGGCCAACCCACGTTAAACATGAAAACCATTGATAGTTAGGTCGCATATGTGAGGGTTAATACATAACCAATGGGTTTAATGATATATCAAGATATATATATCTACACCTAAACTCTAACTATAAATATATATATATTTCTTACCCACCATGTAAACCATAACCCAAAAACCTGCTACCTATTTCCCTCTTGAAACCCAACAGGATAAGAAGGCATGAGCCTTATGATTACCACGGTTAGCCCATGCCAATGGCCAACCCATGTGCATGATCGAACGATGCATAGACAGGACATTAGGGTTTTCTCCAAGGGTTTTGGCAGGCGGCGGTGAATATGGCAGGGAGAGAATGATATTAAATTTATCATGGAAGCCTTGCTTCCATTTGAAATCCTAACCCACCCTCTATATAATACCTTGCCCAATCAAACGAGGAATTCCTATTTGCTGGGTTCAAGGAGTGCCACCATCGTCCTCCTCCTACAGTTGCTGCCGAAGACGAAGGACGTGTTTGTCTGCGTCCTTTCTTCCTCCGATTGTGAATAGCTTCTTCCTTCGGTCTCCTCTGCATCTCCTTCTTCCTGTTCGAGAGGGTGCACCGAACCAAAGAGGCGTTGCTTCATCTTCCTCCTGTTGCACAAGGAGGCTTCCTCCATCCCCTGTTCCTTCGTAAAGAAACAGAGCATCGTATTTATTGGGTTCTTCTTCTTATTCAACATCCGATCTTCAACAAAAGGTAGGTTATCTCAAGTCTCGTGGCCCAAACAAGCATAAAGCATGATCATATTGTAGGTTTTCTCAAGTTTCGTAGCCCAAACAAAGTTAAACCATGATTTAGGGTCAATATGATAGACAAAAAAAAATCATGCACTTATATCATATAAATAATATCTATGCTTATCGTTGTGTTCTGTTAAAATTAGAATTTTTACAGTAAATAACACCTTTTTTAGGACGCTATTTTATTTTGACGTCCATCAAAGCGGTCGTCAAATCCCAATTGGAAATGATGACGGGTGTATGTCGTATATTTTTTAATTTGACGTCACTGTCAAGGGCGTTACCCTCTTAGAAGATGGCAACGACTGTGTCGTCGCTTAATGAAAAAAAAAAGGGACAAAGGACCAGTCGTCAATTTTAAAGATGCTAGTTGTAAATTTTTCGCAGTTATAGTTATACATGGTTATAGAAGTATCCTTTGCCCATGAAAATTTACTGGCATACTATTGGGGTAGAGACGGAGGTACTGAAAGTGGTTGCACCATTTTTCGTGCCCCCTATTGCAAGATCTCTCGTCTCTCATCGAAATTTTTTTTTGAACATATGGTTAGGTAGGGTTTTTCGAGCCGGTCATTTCGGTATATTATAAGCCAAATTCAGACATCATTTAGTATAGAAACGAGAGGTTTAAAAATGCAAATTTTTTTGAATAACGACCCAAAATCGGTCGTTACTCAAAATGTGACGTCCTTAGTACAAGGCGTCAGATTCTATATATATATAAATATATATATATATAAGTATATATATATATATCATGTATGCTTATCTTTGAAAATCAATATTTATTAAAATATATACCATAAAATTATGGAAAAATTATATTTGGAATCCTTGTATTTTTCTCCTAATTATCATATATTCTATTTTCTTAAATTATTTTAAATAATCAATGTGCCTTTTAATGTGTGTTTTTGAATTTATTCAATTAAATAGGTAATAATGAAAATTCTTGCTAAATAAATTGAGTTAAATTCATGAAAATTAACGCTCCCCAAGAGGATGCTAATTAATAAATGACGGCACCCACATGTGTTAAATAATATAATTTTATTTAATTATAGTTAATTATAAGGTAGGATAGACATGAACTCTATGATTAACGCATTCTTATTCTCACCGTTTTTCTTCCGTTTTTGACCCACACCGCGGGTCTTTTGGCACTCTCATCTCATGTCCGTAGATGGAGTCCCTGTTTCATGATTGGTTCACGTATACACCTCAACTCTTGGTGACATACGAGCCCTCCGTTGGACATTCCGTTCCTTCGGACTTGCGAGTTAGTCATTGGGACCTCCGTAAGTCTCCTCGTAGCCTTGGATTCCCTCAAGGCCGACTGAGCTGGTTGTACCTTAAACACCTTATACCTTTTGATTGCCACGTCTTGTGGTAAACCGGCCCTCTCATGTCGCCATTTTGGTCCATGAGAGAATAATCTTTGCCATTGGAATGATGATATTCCACTAGGCGGTATCTTGGATTGAGTCCCTTATAGATAGGGTCAATCTCTCAGCTTGATTCATATCCCTTGATTGGTGACAGGTTAGTCATCCACTCAAGTTATCACGGCTACCTAATTAAGGTACCGAATCTACCGAGGTTATCGACATATCATGTTTCTCGTTAGTTTTATCATTGTCTATCTAATATTCTCCCTTGGAATTCCGTGGAACCTATCCACGAATCTACCTTGATATCCTACATGAGTTTGTTCTTGGAATTCCATGGCTATCACTAAAGTGGTTGTCTAGATATTTACATGTAACAATGTCTGCGCATATAGGGCCCGATCTGGTCCTAGGAGGAGCACCCGAAAGTACTTGTGCCCATGAGAGTTATATTGATCACGGTGTGGCATTGCACCGAAGTACTTGCTTGAATCTATGACACTCTACTATATCTCTATCCCTCTCTCGCGTGCTTGACTTGACTAACTTGACATGACTTACGTGGCCCGGAATGGGCAAAGTACTTGCTTGTTAATAGCCATTATCTCATGACATGAATGACTTTATTGATATACTTGGTACTCGTTCTTGAAATCTTGAATACTTGAAATTCCCTATCTTGGATCAATAATACATGTTATTTCCTCTCGTTATCATGTTCAATTCTATAACGTTTCATTTTACATGTTTTACATATAGACTTGCATTTTCATTTGAAAAAGTTAATTACTTAAACCAATTGCTAGTTCTTGAGATATAATTCCTACTGAGCGTTCGCTCACCAAGTTCTTGTCCCCAAACTTTTCAGGTAATACGGACCATGACTCGGACTCGGATGGGCAGGAGCTAGAGTGACGAGCGTAGAATCTTCAAGAGCCATGCTGCTACACCTTATCTTGTCGAGTCGTCTTTAGTTTATTCCTTTGGAGACTTGTTGTTAGATATTTTGTTATGTCAAGAGTTGTTACATTTAAGGCTAGTGGGCCTGACTAAAATTGTTAAGTCTTGGAGTTTTATGGCTTGGTTTAACGGTTAAGTTGTTATCAATGGTATCGGTTCTTGGTTATGTTTTAAATTCTCGTCTTATTGCACACTCTATTTTGATATCGAAATTCTACTTGCTCTGATTGACATGATTGATATAAACTCGTCACGTTCTCCCGGGTTCCTTCCGCGCTCGGGGCGTGACAGTTTTTGTGGTATCAGAGCCTAGGATTTCAAGTCCTAGAAAACCCAAGTCCAAGGATAGGTTTATCCCTAAACTGTGAAGATGGGTAGTGCCGTGGGTATAAGTCCTTGTAGGGCATCTGACTACAAATTTCAACATGAAACTAATTAAGGTTCACTCCTTGTAGGACTATGGCTGCTGAACGCGCACAATGGCATGAGATGCAACGAACTATTCAAGGCTTGACCCAGGCCTTGCAACAGGTGGCTCAAGGTGGGGCACACCATGGAGCTGGCGACCTCCATCGGAGTTTTAGGAACCTCAACCCTCCGAGGTTCGCAGGATCATCAAACCCTGAGGATGCAGAGAATTGGATAAAAGAGATCGAACGGATCTTCCGCGTCATGCAATGCGCAGATGATGAAAGGGTGCTTCTGGCCACGTTCCAACTGGAACGGAATGCTCGTGCTTGGTGGGAGTCTGTTGAGGCCACCTTACCCGAAAATCATGTTACTTGGGTTGAATTTGTCGAGCATTTCAATAGCAAGTATTTCTCCGACCGTGTTCAGGAGAAAAAGGCCGCGAAATTTGCTGCCTTGAAGCAACGATCCCTGTCGGTAGCTGACTATGAAGCACAGTTCTCCCGATTATCTAGATATGCACCACATTTAGTATGCACGGAAAAGATGAAGGCAAGAAGGTTCTTGAATGGGTTACGACCCCAGTATATCACCCAGCTCGCTCCCTTGGATATTCAAGTGTACTCAGAGATGGTGCGTCGTACCCAGCTGTTAGAAGACGCCACGGAATTGTCTGACAAAATCCGTGGTAAGGATAAAAGGGAGAATGTCACAAGTCCCAACACTTTTAAACCATCCTTCAAAAAGCGGACCAATAATGGAGGAGAACCCTCCAAGGTGAAGAAATTCAAGAAGGGCAACAACAAACCTTTCTCCATCACGGCACTGCCAAAGGAGAATTGTAAATATTGCGACAAGCCGGGTCATCAGGCTGCGGAATGCTGGAGAAGGCTTAAAGCATGCCTTCGTTGTGGGAGTAAAGAACACCGTATTCCCGATTGTCCGATGATGAACGAGCAAAGTGAGCCGGAGACAAAGGAAGAGAAGCGTCCGGTAAAGAAGCAGGGACGTTTACAAGCTCTCCAAGAGACGGAACCAACCGAGGGTGGGTTGGTGGAAGGTATTTTGACTGTCTGCTCTAAATCTGCTCAAGTACTGTTTGATACTGGCGCCACACATTCTTTTGTTTCAAAGAAATTTGCTGCTTCATTCTCTATGGAATCGGAATGGATAAACTTAGTGATTTCTACCCCGTTAGGGAACGAGTCTGATGTCACCTTCCATTACCCTAATTGTAAGATTATGGTTAAAGGCCACAACTTACCTGCAAATTTAATATGCTTAGATCTGAAAGAGTACGATGTAATTCTAGGGGCCAATTGGCTATCCACCTATCGGGCAACTGTAGACTGCCGAAATGGAAAAGTAACTTTTGTGGATTACCCGGAGTTAACTTACGTTACTCCCTGGAAGAGATCACCAGTCATCTCTGCTCTTCGAGCCCATAAACTTATCAACAAAGGATGCGAGGCATTCTTAGCATTTGTAACTGCCACAGAGGCTAAGGTAGCTAGACTAGAAGATATTCTAGTGGTTCGGGAGTTCTTCGATGTTTTCCCTGAAGATTTGCCTGGTCTACCACCAGAGAGAGAAGTCTCATTCACTATAGATCTTATTCCGGGTGCCGGACCTGTTTCCAAAGCACCCTACAGAATGTCCCCCGCAGAATTGAAGGAATTGAAGGAACAGCTAATGGAGCTATTGAAGAAATGATTTATCAGACCAAGTACTTCCCCATGGGGAGCACCAGTATTGTTTGTCAAGAAGAAGGATGGATCGATGAGGCTGTGCATCGATTATCGGCAGCTGAACCACCTCACTATCAAGAATAAATATCCACTACCGAGGATTGATGAACTCTTTGATCAGATTTATGGAGCAAAGTATTTCTCAAAAATTGATCTTCGATCAGGTTATCACCAATTGAGGATCAAGGACGAGGATATTTACAAGACTGCATTCCGAAGCAGGTACGGGCATTATGAATTTACTGTTATGCCTTTTGGACTAACAAATGCCCCTGCAGCTTTTATGCAGCTTATGAATAGCATCTTTAGACCACATCTGGACAAATTTATTGTGGTTTTTATCGATGACATCCTGATATATTCAAAGTCTGAAGAGGAGCATGAAGTGCATTTAAGAATAGCATTGCAGATATTGAGGGATAATCAATTATATGCCAAATTTAGCAAATGCGAGTTTTGGCTGGAAGAAGTGTCCTTCTTAGGACATGTAATTTCAAAAGATGGAATCTTAGTGGACCCCGCAAAGGTTGAAGCGGTAAAGAATTGGGAACAACCAACAAATGCAATAGAAATTAGGAGTTTCCTTGGTCTTGCTGGTTATTACCGACGTTTTATTAAAAACTTCTCAAGGATTGCAGTACCCCTCACCAGGTTGACCCGCAAGGAAGTGCCATATGAGTGGAATGAGGAATGTGAACAAAGCTTCCAAACATTGAAGGACCATTTGACCACTGCTCCAGTCTTGGCCCTTCCTATTGAAGGAGAGAAGTATGAGGTATATACCGATGCTTCCGGTATTGGCCTCGGTTGTGTGTTAATGCAACAGGGAAGAGTTATTGCATACTCTTCTAGGCAGTTGAAGAAGCATGAAGAAAACTACCCGGTGCATGACTTGGAGTTGGCCGCGGTAGTATTTGCACTTAAAATCTGGAGACACTACCTCTACGGAGAACAATTCACAGTATTCTCTGATCATAAGAGCCTCAAATATATATATATTCTCCCAGAAGGAGCTTAATATGAGGCAACGTCGATGGCTGGAATATTGAAAAGACTTTGATTTCACTATCCAGTATCACCCCGGTAAAGGGAATTCGATAGCTGATGCCTTAAGTCAAAAGCCGAGAGCCCTTATAGCCAGCTGTATGATACGGGAATGGAAACTATTAGAGGAATTCTCTAGACTAAATATAAGCACGGACCAGAAAGACGGGTGTATTACTCTCTCTCACATGAGTGTGCATCCGGACTTGCTATTCGAAATCAAAAAGTTACAAGATGAAGATCCTGGAATGATTGAAATCAAGGAGAAACTAGATCAGAAAACCGGGTTCAAGCTAGCAAATGATGAAAGACTAATGTTTCAGGAAAGGACATGTGTTCCGGACTGTCCTGAGTTGAAAAGGAAGATTCTAGATGAAGCTCATCGCTCTAGGTATACTATTCATCCTGGAGCAACTAAGATGTACAAAGATCTAAAGAGAACTTTCTGGTGGCCGAACATGAAGAGGGAGGTAGCAGACTTTGTATCTCGCTGTCTCACGTGCCAACAAGTAAAAGCAGAACACCAAAGACCCGCCGGAAAGTTACACCCCCTTGATGTTCCCAAATGGAAATGGGAAGGAATTGGTATGGATTTCATCATGGGATTGCCTAAATCTAGAGGCGGACATGATGGTATTTGGGTAATCATCGATCGACTAACCAAGTCGGTGCATTTCTTGCCAATTAAAAGTCGATGGTCGGTTGATGTTTTAGCCGCATTATACATTAAGGAAATCGTGAGATTGCATGGAGTCCCAACATCAATCGTGTCTGACCGAGACCCGCGCTTCACTTCTCATTTCTGGAAGGGTCTACAACACTCTTTGGGGACGAAGCTCAATTTCAGTACTGCTTTCCACCCCCAGACCGATGGTCAGACCGAGAGAACAAATCAAATAGTTGAAGACATGTTACGGGCTTGCATTATTGACCTTGGCGGAGGTTGGCATGATCATTTGCCTCTAGCCGAGTTTGCATACAACAATAGCTATCAAGCCAGTATACAGATGGCTCCATTTGAAGCCTTGTACGGCAGGAGTTGCCGATCTCCTATATGCTGGGATGAAGTTGGCGAGAAACAACTACTAGGGCTTGATATGGTAAGAAACACAACGGAAAAGGTTGAACTTATCCGAGAGAGACTCAAAGTGGCACAATCTAGACAGAAGTCCTATGCAGATAATAGAAGAAGGGAATTAGAGTTCCAAGTTGGAGACCATGTTTACCTCAAGGTCTCACCCGGTCGAGGAATAAGAAGGTTCGGAGTTAAAGGCAAGCTCACACCGAGATTCATTGGTCCATTCGAAATATTGGAAAGAGTTGGCGAGGTAGCCTATCGTCTTGCTTTACCTCCACAACTATCGGAAGTGCACAATGTGTTCCACATTTCCATGCTGAAGAAATATGTGCACGACCCTTTCCATGTCATTGATCATACCAACTTAATGATTCAAAGGGACCTCACTTATGAACAAAAGCCAATGAAGATTCTTGATCGAGAGGTCTGAGTCTTAAGAAATAAGACCATTCCCATGGTTAAAGTGCAGTGGAACAGATGCCAAGAACAAGAAGCAACATGGGAAACTGAAGAATCTATGCGAAGAAGATATCCGAAATTATTCTAGACTGTAAGTACGCTATACCCTCCATGTCTCCATTCATGCAATTGAATTTGGGGACCAAATTCTTTTAAGTGGGGGAGGGTGTAACACCCGGTATTTTTAGGCTAAATATTTATATATATATATATATATATATAAAGATAATTTACAGTTGATGATATTTACTTTTCCTATAAATAGGTGATGATGTTGAGTAAATAAGAATTCAGGTATATTATTATTAGAGTATACAAATGTGAAGTTAATATTCTTTTTTTTGGAATAAAATGTGAACATGTTACTAGATCGAAACCTATCCCTGACACCTGAAATGATGATAAAATCAATAAGGTAGATAAATAAATGAGTTTAACAATAATAATTTATAAATATAGTTAGAGTTTGACTTAAATCTGAAATTCTAAATTAATTGTGGGTTAAAAGATCATTAATGGAGCTTAGCACTAAAATACATATCACCCAATATAAGGGCCTTAACCTATTACTAAACTCATACACATTAATGGGCTTTAACCCATAGATTGTCTTCTTCCATTAAAATGAAATATATAAACCACAACCCAAAATAATACAACCCATAAATATACATTCATGGGCCTTAATCCATGAATTATTTTATTCCATTAGCATAATATAAAATATTAATGGTAAACCAAAAACCGTATGGGCCTAGCGCATGAAAGTAGTTATAGGCTAATGGTCTCAATGAGAATAGGCCAACCCACGTTAAACATGAAAACCATTGATAGTTAGGTCGCATATGTGAGGGTTAATACATAACCAATGGGTCTAATGATATATCAAGATATATATATCTACACCTAAACTCTAACTATAAATATATATATATTTCTTACCCACCGTGTAAACCATAACCCAAAAACCTACTACCTATTTCCCTCTTGAAACCCAACAGGATAAGAAGGCATGAGCCTTATGATTACCACGGTTAGCCCATGCCAATGGCCAACCCATGTGCATGATCGAACGATGCATAGACAGGACATTAGGGTTTTCTCCAAGGGTTTTGGCAGGCGGCGGTGAATATGGCAGGGAGAGAATGATATTAAATTTATCATGGAAGCCTTGCTTCCATTTGAAATCCTAACCCACCCTCCCTCTATATAATACCTTGCCCAATCAAACGAGGAATTCCTATTTGTTGGGTTCAAGGAGTGCCACCATCGTCCTCCTCCTACAGTTGCTACCGAAGACGAAGGACGTGTTTGTCTACGTCCTTTCTTCCTCTGGTTGTGAATAGCTTCTTCCTTCGGTCTCCTCTGCATCTCCTTCTTCCTGTTCGAGAGGGTGCACCGAACCAAAGAGGCGTTGCTTCATCTTCCTCCTGTTGCACAAGGAGGCTTCCTCCATCCCCTGTTCCTTCGTAAAGAAACAGAGCATCGTATTTATTGGGTTTTTCTTCTTATTCAACATCCGATCTTCAACAAAAGGTAGGTTATCTCAAGTCTCGTAGCCCAAACAAGCATAAAGCATGATCATATTGTAGGTTTTCTCAAGTTTCGTAGCCCAAACAAAGTTAAACCATGATTTAGGGTCAATATGATAGACAAAAAAAATCATGCACTTATATCATATATATAATATCTATGCTTATCGTTGAGTTCTGTTGAAATTAGAATTTTTACAGTAAATAACGCCTTTTTTTAGGACGCTATTTTATTTTGACGCCCATCAAAGCGGTCGTCAAATCCCAATTGGAAATGACGACGGGTGTATGTCGTATATTTTTTAATTTGACGTCACTGTCAAGGGGGTTACCCTCTTAGAAGATGGCAACGACTGTGTCGTCGCTTAATGAAAAAAAAAAGGGACAAAGGACCAGTCGTCAACTTTAAAGATGCTAGTTGTAAATTTTTCGCAGTTATAGTTATACATGGTTATAGAAGTATCCTTTGCCCATGAAAATTTATTGGCATAGTATTGGGGTAGAGACGGAGGTAATGAAAGTGGTTGCACCGTTTTTCGTGCCCCCTATTACAAGATCTCACGTCTCTCATCGAAATTTTTTTTTGAACATATGGTTAGGTAGGGTTTTTCTAGCCGGTCATTTCGGTATATTATAAGCTAAATTCCGACATCATTTAGTATAGAAACGGGAGGTTTAAAAATGCATATTTTTTTGAATAACGACCCAAAATCGGTCGTTACTCAAAATGTGACGTCCTTAGTACAAGGCGTCAGATTCTATATATATATAAATATATATATATATATAAGTATATATATATATATCATGTATGCTTATCTTTGAAAATCAATATTTATTAAAATATATACCATAAAATTATGGAAAAAATATATTTGGAATCCTTGTATTTTTCTCCTAATTATCATATATTCTATTTTCTTAAATTATTTTAAATAAATCAATGTGCCTTTTAATGTGTGTTTTTGAATTTATTCAATTAAATAGGTATAAATGAAAATTCTTGCTAAATAACTTGAGTTAAATTCATGAAAATTAATGCTCCCCAAGAGGATGCTAATTAATAAATGACGGCACCCACGGGCATTAAATAATATAAGTTTATTTATTTATAGTTAATTATAAGGTAGGATAGACATGAACTCTATGATTAACGCATTCTTATTCTCATCGTTTTTCTTCCGTTTTTGACCCACACCGCGGGTCTTTTGGCACTCTCATCTCATGTCCGTAGATGGAGTCCCTGTTTCATGATTGGTTCACGTATACACCTCAACTCTTGGTGACATACGAGCCCTCCGTTGGATATTCCGTTCCTTCGGACTTGCGAGTTAGTCATTGGGACCTCCGTAAGTCTCCTCGTAGCCTTGGATTCCCTCAAGGCCGACTGAGCTGGTTGTACCTTAAACATCTTGTACCTTTTGATTGTCACGTCTTGTGGTAAACCGGCCCTCTCATGTCGCCATTTTGGTCCATGAGAGAATAATCTTTGCCATTGGAATGATGATATTCCACTAGGCGGTATCTTGGATTGAGTCCCTTATAGATAGGGTCAATCTCTCAGCTTGATTCATATCCCTTGATTGGTGACAGGTTAGTCATCCACTCAAGTTATCACGGCTACCTAATTAAGGTATCGAATCTACCTAGGTTATCGACATATCATGTTTCTCGTTAGTTTTATCATTGTCTATCTAATATTCTCCCTTGGAATTCCGTGGAACCTATCCACGAATCTACCTTGATGTCCTACATGAGTTTGTTCTTGGAATTCCATGGCTATCACTAAAGTGGTTGTCTAGATATTTACATGTAACAATGTCTGCGCATATAGGGCCCGATCTGGTCCTGGGAGGAGCACCCGAAAGTACTTGTGCCCATGGGAGTTATATTGATCACAGTGTGGCATTGCACCGAAGTACTTGCTTGAATCTATGACACTCCACTATATCTCTATCCCTCTCTCGCGTGCTTGACTTGACTAACTTGACATGACTTACGTGGCCCGGAATGGGCAAAGTACTTGCTTGTTAATAGCCATTATCTCATGACATGAATGACTTTATTGATATACTTGGTACTCGTTCTTGAAATCTTGAATACTTGAAATTCCCTATCTTGGATCAATAATACATGTTATTTCCTCTCGTTATCATGTTCAATTCTATAACGTTTCATTTTACATGTTTTACATATAGACTTGCATTTTCATTTGAAAAAGTTAATTACTTAAACCAATTGCTAGTTCTTGAGATATAATTCCTACTGAGCGTTCGCTCACCAAGTTCTTGTCCCCAAACTTTTCAGGTAATACGGACCATGACTCGGACTCGGATGGGCAGGAGCTAGAGTGACGAGCGTAGAATCTTCAAGAGCCATGCTGCTACACCTTATCTTGTCGAGTCGTCTTTAGTTTATTCCTTTGGAGACTTGTTGTTAGATATTTTGTTATGTCAAGAGTTGTTACATTTAAGGCTAGTGGGCCTGACTAAAATTGTTAAGTCTTGGAGTTTTATGGCTTGGTTTAACGGTTAAGTTGTTATCAATGGTATCGGTTCTTGGTTATGTTTTAAATTCTCGTCTTATTGCACACTCTATTTTGATATCGAAATTCTACTTGCTCTGATTGACATGATTGATATAAACTCGTCACGTTCTCCCGGGTTCCTTCCGCGCTCGGGGCGTGACACGTACTTCGGGTTCCCTAGGTCCAAGGTAGGGGAGGAAGACCTGATATGCCATAATGTTGCCCCTATAGATCCAAAACTCATCCTGGGAGGGTTCATACCAGATAGCAGGGATGTCTATACCTTTGTAAGACCCCGTCATGTTCACCTTCTTCCTCTGAGCCAGTGCGTAGTGGAGCATTGTAAGAATAAATGTGGGTGGACTGAGGCCATAGCCAAGGCCGCATCCATCTGCTTGTGCGGGGCCATCCTCTTCCCTTCTGCTGACCATGTCTTGGAGATCCCCTTACTTAGCACCATTAGTGGCCTGTGGCAGGGACTTTCCATCTCCCAGGCCGTCTTAGCCTACTTGTACGAGGGTCTTAGCTTTGCAGCCCTAGGAAGTCCTCTTTTCGGCTCTATGATTCTATTGGAGTGCTGGATGGGAGTCAGGATGAAGTTCATCCTGAGGGAGGACATTACTTCTGTTAGCCGGATCTTTGGGAGCCACCCCCTTTACTTCATAGGAGGTGCCTTCAGGTTCTCTCCACAGGTTGAGTGCAGGACGGCTGAGATGAAGACTAGGGACGAGTGGCGCCCATACATCAACAGGCTGCCCCTGGATAGATTTGTGATGCGCCTGGACTTCCTCCACGACACCACCATCAAGCTACCTAGGAGGGCAGGCTTGGACTTGAGGCTCGTGAGCGACACCATCCTTGCGATGTACAGCCCACACCGGTGCTACCTATAGGTTGGACTACCCCGGACCGTGCTACCGACGCTACCCCACCTTCCCGTGCTACAGGTGAGGAGGATCGGGACAGAGGAGGACGAGCAGGCAGTCCGGGGCGCGCTGATCATGTGGGAGGTGAGCAGGGTGCGCACCCTACCTGCGGAGGTTGAGGAGGCTTCAGAGACACGGCAGGCTTACCTTAGGGAGTTGAGAGAGATACGTCCCCGCGGGGATGCTCAACGGTGGACTGAGTGATTGTTTTATCTTTTCATGATGATATTGATGTAGAGATGGATGCTTAGCGTTTGATATGAGAATGAATAAGACTGATGATTGGGTTGAGTTTGAGTTTGGGCTTTCTCTGATATGATTGAATACCTTTGGAATGTACGCGTCCATGGCTGGACTGTATCTTCAATCTTCTATCTACCCCTGTGCTTACACAAATAAAGAAAACAGGTCAAATCTGTTTTAGGCTTAACCCCTTGCCTGTAGCAAGTTAGAAAAGACCCATTCTTGATTCTGATCATGGGGGTAAGCCTTATTAAATAGGCGAAAACCAAAATGACAAAATGAAATGCATGCGATGCGTATGATGGACGAATCCAAATTTTTGAGATTTTGAACTACCTGATTTTTTTTTATTTGATTTTTTTGTGAATTTTGAAATATCTGATTTTTTTGGATTTTGAAATAGAGTTTTGGAATATTTGATTTTTTTGGATTTTGAAATATTTGATTTTTTGAGTTTTGGAATATTTGATTTTTTTGGATTTTGAAATATTTGATTTTTTTGGAGTTTGAAATATTTGATTTTTTGAGTTTTGGAATATTTGAATTTTTTGGATTTTGAAATATTTGATTTTTTTGAGTTTTGAAACCAGCTCGGACCTGACGACGGGGAACCTCCTATCTCACCAGGGGCCTCTCGGGCTCACCGTGCAATATAAAGGACCGCTCGTGGCCGGTGCTAACCTTGGTCTAACGGTGCTTCTGCCGAGGCCATACCCGGGGTAGGATCCATTCCTTGGAAAGTAAAACAGATTTTAACAGGAAAGCTGGCAATAGGGATAGGGGTTTTTAGGGCTTGAGTTCTTCTCGCGACACCCCATTTTCAAAAGAATTTGGTCTGTTACGCCGGGGCTTTGCGTCCATCATCGAACCTATTTCTGCCCTAGGCACGTATACGACCGACTCATAATGTCCCGCGGGGAAACTGTACTGCCACTCTTGTCGTGCCTAGTTTCATTGTTTGGGGACTTTCAAAATTTTTTTGAGGGCTTCGAGTTTCGGGTGAGCCTTTAGCCTTGATTTTTTCCCATTTTCTTCATTTCTTTTTTCTTTCTTGTTTTTCTGCGGAATAAGGTCATAATGGACTGCCCCTATTTGAGACCTCTTTTATCAGGGGAGTCTAGATTGGTTCTCGCCCCCTTTTCACCTTTTGTCCCTACCTTCAGCCGAGAGAGAAGAAAAACAAGGAGTCTCACCCTCCCCTAAGCATGGCCAAGGGAGAGACGGTGTTGTGCCAAAGAAAGAAACAGACCCACGAGGGGTTGTGTAGTGTGTGAAATGTTGAACCGGGGATTTCCTTTCGTGATCAAGCGAAGGCGCACTCCGCCACCAAGTCATCGCTGGTTTGACTCTATGAATAAAAGTGTTTTAAATACAGCCCATTCCATGGATTTGATAATTCTTCGCCCTCCGCGTTGATTAAGCGATACGCGTTACCTGGATAGACTTCCTTAATTACAAACGTCCCTTCCCAGTTGGGTTGTAGCTTAGACCTGGGACCTGCCGATCTGATAAATTTACGTTTCAAAACCATATTACCCACTTGGAACTTTCGTTCGATAACCTTCTTTTGAAAATATCGCGATACACGCTTTTGATAAACTGAAACATGATTGGCCGCGTTAAGCCTCTTCTCGTCTAAGAGTTCCAGTTGGACTAGCAACGCCTCTCGACGTTCGTCGAGATTGAATTCTTTGTCCAGTTGCACTCTTAGAGAAGGGATCAAGATCTCGTACGGGAGTACCACCTCCATCCCATAGGTAAGAGCAAAAGGGGTTTGCCCCGTGGGTAGCGGACGGAGGTGCGATACGGCCATAGAGCTTCTATCAGTTTATCGGCCCAATCAGTAAATTTGTGTGATTCACATGTTTTCTTGATAATTTTAAGAAGGGTTTTATTCGTGGCCTCAGCCTGGCCATTACCTTGGGGGTAGTATGGTGATGAATGATGCAATGATATATTAAACTTTTTACAGAGGTCCTGGAGTTCTTGAGAAACGAATTGTGGTCCGTTGTCGGTGACGATATCACTTGGCACTCCAAACCGCGCAATGATATTCTTCATGATAAAGTAGCATACTATGGTGGCTTTGATTTCTGCATAGGCTTCGGCTTTCGCCCACTTGGTGAAGTACTCCGTAGCCGTCAGGATGAAGGACTTTTGCTTGACTGCGGAATTTGGGTCACCGAGAGGTCCGATGATATCAAAGGCCCACATGGAAAATGGCCAAGGAGCAGAAAGAGGGTGGAGAGAGGAGGCGGGAGCATGGATCTTGTCAGCATGAAGCTGGCACTGAAGACACCTACGGACATAGGTGGAGCAATCTTCTTCTAGGGTTGGCCAGTAATAGCCCTGCCTAAGAATCTTCTTTGCCAATGCCTGTCCATTTACATGCCCTCCACATTCACTGGAGTGAGCTGCTTCTACTACTTTCCATGCCTCATCGTCATCTAGACACCTCATTAGAACTCCACTCAGAGCCCGCCTGTATAATTCACAAGCAACAATTGTGTATCTTGCGGTGACTCTTCTAATGGCCTTTCGCTGCTCGGCATTTGCCGCCTCCAGAAATGTACCATCCTTGCAATACTGCTCAATCTCATAATACCACGGCAATTCTTCTTCTTCGATGATCTCCTCAAGCTCAGTTAATGATACTTCTTTCACCTCTTCCCTCTCTATCTTCCTTTCTACAGATTTTCTAAGGTTGTTGAACCAGGGATCCTGAAGAGAAGGAACATCTAGCCGCTGGACCACAATGGTCTCGGTGGCGCGACTGAGGGGGAACGATAGGGAAGAAGCGAGCGATGCAAGGGCATCAGCCAAAATGTTCTGAGAGCGAGGCGTATAAATATAGATAAGTTTTCAGAATTGCCTAGCCAGTAGGGTGACTATATCTTGATAGGGCTTAAGCTTAGGGTCACGGGTGCGGTAAGTTGACAGAACTTGATGCAGCACCAGCTGAGAGTCTCCTATGATGTTAAGGTATCGTGCGCCCATGAGGTAGGCGTGCTTCAGACCGGCAAGGAGAGCCTCATACTCGGCTATATTATTAGTGGCAGGAAATGAGAGCTGATAGGCAACAGGGATGGTTACCCCTTCGGGAGTAAGGAGAACGGCGCCGATTCCACTGCCCTGGGAATTGAGAGCACCATCGAAATGGAGAGACCAAAAAGGAAGATGAGTGATTATTGCCAAGTGTTCATCAGGGAATTCGTCCCGGATCGAATCGGTACGAGTGATAGGAGAATGAGTGAGGTGCTCAGCAATAGCATATCCCTTGAATGCTTTCTGGACGATGAAGGTGATATCGAATTGGGAAAGAAAGCTCTGCCAGCGAGCTAGTCGGCTAGAAAGGACAGGCTTTTCTAAGAGATAACGAATGGGGTCCATTCTAAAAATCAGTCTAACCTCGTGGGCAAGAAAATCATGTTTAAGCTTCTGAGCTACCCACACTAGCGCTGCACAGGTCTTCTCCATGACAGTATACTTGGATTCAGCGGGATTGAATAACCTCGAGAGGTAGTATGCTGCCCTTTCCCTTCCTTCATCATCTACCTGCGCCAAGACAGCTCCTAGGGAGTCCTCAATCACAGAAATGTATAAGATCAGGGGTTTCCCAGGGACGGGTGGCTGTAGACCCGGGGGATTAGAAAGATAAACCTTAAGCTCCTCATAGGCCTTCTGGCATTGTTCATTCCATCCAAATTTTGCTCCCGCCTTTAACAATTCATAGAATGGGCGGCATCTTTGTGAGTGTTGAGATATGAATCTCCTGATAAATTGTAAGTGCCCAATTAGACCTCGAAGTTCAGTAATGTTCTTAGGCGGCGGCATTTCCATAACGGCCTTTGTTTTATTTGGGTTGATCTGAATCCCCCGTTTACTAACTATAAACCCGAGCAACTTCCCTGATGCAGCTCCGAACACGCATTTCTTTGGATTCATCTTTAATTTGTACTCCCTAGCCCTTTGCAACACTTTGGCTAGAATGGCGGGGTGTTCTTCTTGAGACCTTGATTTGACCAAAATATCATCCACATAAGCTTCTAAATAGACATGCATCATGTCGTGGAAGATAGCCATCATTGCCCTCTGATAAGTGGCACCTGCATTCTTTAATCCGAAAGGCATAACAACATAACAGGACGTGCCCCAGGGCGTGGTGAATGAGGTCTTCTCTCGATCCTCCTGAGCTAGACGGATTTGGTTATATCCAGAATAACCATCCATGAACGAGAGAGCTTCATATCCAGCCGTGTTATCTACTAAGACGTCGATGTGAGGAACTGGAAAATCGTCTTTCGGACATGCCTTATTCAAGTCCCTGAAGTCAATACAAATCCGAATTTTACCATCCTTCTTCATTACTAGGACTATGTTTGCCACCCATTGTGGATATAGAACAACCCTAATAAACCTAGCCTTATGTAATTTATCAACCTCTTCCTTAATTCTCAAGGCCATCTGTGGGTGGAATCTTCTCGCTTTCTGCTTAACGGGTGTTGCCCCTGGTTTAAGAATCAATCTATGTTTAACCAATGTGGGGTCAAGACCTGGCATGTCCTCGTAGGACCAGGCAAAAGAATCGATGTACTCCCTCAAAACCTTGATAAGATCCTCTTCAACCTGAGGAGGGAGATTAGCGAAAATAAGTATGGGCCTGGGATCCTCTTCTGTTCCGAGATTAATTTCCTTAGTGGGTTCATCCACTGCCGAGGAGGGTTCATCAAACTTCTTTAAGCCTTGTGCGTACAAGTCAGCAGTGTCATCCACCTCACCTTCCTCATCATCAGCTGGATCCTTCTCATTCACAATTTCGTATACTCCAAATCCATCATTGCTCCATACCCCTTCTAATTCCTCATCATCCTCTAAAACAATTGCGGTCTCCACAAACTCCGGGCACCTAAGAAGGGCATGTCATCTTTCAGCCAGATCTTTCAAAAACCTATCAGGAATGGATTTGGGGTGACGCATCACGGGGTGTGCCGCAGACGTGGACGGGCTGACTGGACTCGAACTAGATTCTACTCCAACTGACTTTACTAACCTAGGAAACTCTGCACACTGTACATCTACCCCAGGAGAGAGGAAATCTACTGGAAAAGGAATAGGGGTCTCGCACCCCTGGGAATCTGAGCAGAACACAGCGTAATCTTCCATGGTGACCTCCGTTTTGAAATTGGCATTTTTTTTTGGAGGCCGGAGGTGATCACGTAGCAGGAGGAGGAAGAAGACGGAGGAGGAGGCAGTTGCATGGGGAACAATTCAGGAAATATGTAATCAAAGAATGGATCGGAGGAGGAAAACCACATCTCATGGAGCTGAGCTCCGGGGGGGGGGAGGATTAAATAGGGTTGAAAGATCAATAGGCGGGCAGTGCCCGCAAGCACAGGGAACAAATAAAATCGCTGGTGGTCTCTCCGTGAAGCACGGGTCGACCAGGATTGGAGGGGAACGGGGAACAGACCCCAATCGGTGAAACCAAGAGGCGAGACGGGACGGGGACATGGAATAAGTAGTGATAGAGCTCCCCACTTCCTGTGGCCCCTGGCGGACCAGTTGCATCGGGGGACGCTTCACCAGCTGCGTCTGCTTCTTCTTCGACTGGCTTTCCTTTTCATAAAACAACTTTCCAACACAGTCAGAAAAATCTTCTAAATCACCCACCAGCCCCTGCAGCGGCGGTGGTGGGTCAACAACAACACATGCATCATTTGCCTTCTCTTCAAGACTGGGCGGCGGCTTCTTCAAGGTGCCAGGCTGTAACAGGCCTTTCACAAAATGCTGTCGGTAGTCCCACGTTAATGGCCCGGAGTCTCCAAGTACTGACATTGCGGAGTCACGGTAGCCGAGGCCTCGGCGGCCCATCTTCCTGCCTTTAGGGATGGGGTTAGTCCGGCCCTGCAATTGTGCGCCGAGACCCAGGCCCGGCTGATAGCCTAGTTTTAGAATCATGTGCCACCCTTTGGAGTCTCTCATCTTGGACTTGACCTTGACGTTTGTTGGCGTAGTGGCGGGCTTCCGTGACGCATATGCCCGTGAATAATTCAAGTCCATAACCGATATAACTGGCTTATTACTCGGCCATAATGTAGGGAGAATCTTGGCTGCTATCGCATCAACACTTTGGACCATGGAAATGCTTTTAACCTTGACCACCCGCCCCTAAAATGGGAATTTCAAACATTGGTGGGCAGTCGAGGGCACGGCGTTCAGGCTGTTTATCCATGGATGACCCAGAATGGATTTAAACATTGGGTCTATGTCCAATACATAGAATTCCACGTTCATTACTAATGGCCCAAGCTCGGCCTTCACAGTTACGACCCCGTGACAAGCATGTCTGGAATTGTCATATGCTGCTATTATGGTCGGGGTTGGCTTAAGCATGTCCTCTGAAATGTTGCAGGCACGAAGGGTACTCAATGGACACACATTTATCGACACCCCCGTGTCCATAAGGGCAGACTCCACGGCCACTTTGTTTAGAGAAATGGTAATACACAAGGGCATCTGCCGTGCCTCAGGGGGCGCTAGCTCTGACTCAGAAAATGAAATGGAAGGCCCCTTAGTAATCATTGCCAAGACCGATGGCAAGCTATCCACTGCTACATCTTCGCTCACCATAACCTTCTGCAAAAAAGTCTTCAAGGCATCCTGGTGTAGTGGCGACCCTTTGATCAATTCCAAAACTGAGATCTTGGCCGGCATCTGGTCCAAGTGATGCAATAGGTCATACTTCATGCCTGGCACGGGGTCTACTTCTTATGTCTCAACTGTGGGGGAGGGAACTTGAAGGTTGGGTGCCGACGCACCGGAGGGAGGAAAAATTCTCTGGAAGGGACGCCCGCTCCGAAGGGTGCAATGTGGTGCCGGCACGTCCTGAGATGGACCCCTGCTTGGCCTTGTGGGATAGGTGGAAGGTGTAGAAATGAGGGTGAGGATGGCAGAAGTTGGTCCAATAGGCCCTGGTGAAGGGGAGATGGGCGAGGGGTTAAGCGGAGGGGTGATGATGGAGGGTATGGGGGGTGGTGGTGCAAGGACTGGTGGTGCGGAGGGGAATGCGACGGGCCTGATGGGTGATGCGGAGGGAACAATGAGTGGTGTAGTGGTCAGAATGGCGGGCCTGAGGATGGAAAGGGGTAGCAGGTGCGGGGGAATGGTTGTGGTGGAAGGCCAAAAGGTGTGCGGGGGTTTCATCATCAAAAGTCCACCCAGCGTTGGGGGCTGGGTGCTGGACAATGTTCACTTGTGCTGGAGCCGGCGCCGACGGCTGTAGTTGTTGCTGAGGAGCGGGTTGATGCATCGGCATGGGATTCTGATGGATCCCAAGGTCTTGTTGCTACGGCTGGGGTTGCTGTTGCTACTGGGGTGGCTGTTGCTACTGCTGTTGGGGTGCCGCCTGCTGCGTCCTGGCTTGTCTCTGTCTCTGCTTGATGTCTTCAATCAGCTGGTTCATCTGGGCCCAATCAATCCTCTGGCCCTCATGTAAGTCAAACACCAAGTCTCTGAACTGATAGCACCGCTCTATCGTGTGCCCGGGTTGCCAATGGAATATACAATATCGGGACTGATTGGCGGCCGGATTCCAATTTGGACGCTCAGGAGGCAATTAAAGATCACCAGTATACATCAAAGTAGAGAAAATATCGGGCAAAGTCTCAGGAAGAGGAGGGTAATGGGCCCTCTTTGGACTCGGTCGAGCAGGTCCATAGGCGGCGGGTGGAGGAACGTTGTTGTATTGTGGCGGCCGCTGAGGCTGCTGGGATGGCGATGGTGGTTGTTGCGGGTATTGCGGAACCTAGAAAGTGGGCTGGGGAACTTGTGGAGTGGTGAACTGGGGGTTGCGTGGAGGCTGCGGGAAGCGAGGTGGAGCAGCTTGGTGGGGGAATTGAACAGCCTGGACCTGCTCATTAATCTGTACTCCCTCAGTGACGAGGCCCTGGGATTTTCTGGCAGTTTTGGGTTTCTGGACCTCAAATAGCGAGTGAATAGGGGAGTCTTTGAACTGGATTTGTATGAACCGAGCTCTGCTGTATAACTGGTGCATATTCGAAATATCATTCATTACCAAGATGTTCCTGAATGTTGGCGTTGCGTTAGAAATCAGCAATTTTACCTTTTCTTCCTCCGGGATCTTCCCGGGCACACGCGAGGCCATCTGCCTCCATCTGTCTGCATACGCTGCGAAATCTTCCTCTGGCTTCATCTTCTCAGCTACCAGGTCGGTAAAAGAATACTCGGGTCCGACCCGATCTTGGAATCTCTGAATAAACCTTTCTTTGATGGTCTTGAAATTCTCGGCCTCCTCCAGAGGCAAGGTGTAAAACCACTCAAGGGCGACCCCTTCCAATGATCGGTGAAACAAATAAGCCATCAGGCGGTCGTCATGCTGGAACTGCGCTGACTCGTAGAGAAACTCCTGGACATGGATGAATGGGTTGCCATTCCCGTCATATTTGTGGTATACGGGGAGCTCGGACTGAGAAGTAAAACGAATGTCCCTGAAGTTAGGAATAGGAACATCAGCCAAAGATTGCGGGCCAACCCGCTTGTGGAGGAGGTCGATTTGTTGCAGCATAGCAGCCCACTTATCAAGAATTTCCCGTTCCCGGGATGGGGGTGAAGGAACTGGAGGAGCGGTACTAGGATATGTATCTAAAGGAAAAGCTGATTGGGGAGGGGGCAGCCCGTAAGATAGATAATGGGCCAGGGAAGGGCCCACATCCGCATGAGCCAGCTGGGCGGCCCCTGGTTGCGACCTGGCAGGGTCAGTCGGGGCCAAAAGGGCCTGCGGCAACGGAGAGACAGTAGCATATGGATCAAAATAGGGAACATGGGGGATTTGGGCCTTCCCTTTGTCAAGCAGCTGATGGGCCGAGGTCGAAGCCTGGCCCGCCTCCATACTGGAGTATCGGAGAATTTGAGGATGAGGGGGGGTAAGATCAACAGAGGCCACAGAGGTGGTCCCAACGACAGAAGATGTGGTGGCAGCGACAGCCATGCCACGGGAAGAAGCTGAAATCGGGGCATCGGCCCCTTGCAAGGCTTGTCGAATAAAATGGAGCTGGGTGGGGTCCAGCCGAGCCACCATGTCGAGGATCTCACTAGCCGGATTCTGAGTGGATTGATTTGAAAGAGAGGGTTGAGGTCCCTCATTGAGAATGGTCGAGAGTTGAGGGCAATCGTCTCCCCTCCGTGCAGAGGGGTGACCCTAGGCGGGTCTTCAAGAAGTCCGCGAGGAAGAGAGTCCTCATGAGACTGGGAGAAATCGTAGGACGACATGGAGGATGGTGAATCGAACAAGGGATTAAGGTATGAGTGAAAAGGAGAACTGACCCTAGGAGGTGATCCTAAAGGGGAGAAACAACTCCACATGCACCAAGTGCCTAGAACGAAGACAAACAAACCTAACCAAACAAAGCAACAAAGAAAACCACAAGCATGCAATGGAGGGAAGAGATGAGAGGAGAATCACCCAATTGTTCAATCAAGTTATTAAATGATGCCCGTCAGATTCTTATGAATTCCTCTTTGAACCTTAGTGGCTTAATTGAACTGTAAATTCACTCAACCACTGGGTGCCTGACTGGGGTAAGAAATGAGGAACTGTGTGACTCTATAGGGACCTCTCACTCACGGATGCAAACCCTAGACTGGGGTGGATACGGTACAACCTGCCCGGCGTCCGTGTGGGAATCCACGGCTCACGGGGGCTTACGGAGGCCCTCAGCAAGGTCCCTAGTCGGCTCCAAGGAATATGGAGACGAGAGGAAACCCTACCTCGATAGGAATGCAACTACTATGAAAAGAGATGGATGCTCCTATGCGCACCGGAGTGCATGCACAATCTAACCTAGTTACTATCAAACAATGATCAAGCAAATATATGAAAAATAAAAACAATGATGCAACAATGGTAAGGGAGCAGGGGGAGCTCAACAACTAGCATCAAACTAACAAATCGCATGGAATATAGCCATCAAAATAAGCAATAACGGGGGCTGTGGCACCAGAAGAACGGTCTGGAACTGACCGCTCAAACAGTCCGACGGTCTGTATGGGACCGTATAATCCAGGGAGCAACAGAACGACAAAAAGACTGCAAAAATAATCGCAGGATGCTGTAAATATGGGATAGCAGTAATGAGGGACATACCAGAAGCACGGTCTATAACCAGCCGCGTAAGCTCTGGGACGGACCTCCAGCACCCGCGTACCTACAGCCAGAACACATAGAAGCGTACCTATGATGAAGCGATGAATGGCTAGAATCAGGCCGCACAGAATGGTGGACGGTCGATGGGACGCCGTCTGCAATAGGGCGCTGGAGGAGGGCTGGCACTGGTCGCAGGGGATGAACGGTGGATGATCAACTGCTCCAGAGGATGAAAGGCTTTGGGAGAACCGCGCACGTCCCAGAAGGCCCAACCTGTAAATTACTCCAAGAAGAGAACTAGACAAAGAAAGGGGGTCAGCAACTCATAAGCACGATGGACACTAGGGGTCCCACCGTGATCGCCACAAAAGGAGGGTGTAGATATATTTTTCTCCTCTCACTTAATGGAAGATATGCTATGAGTAGATCAATAATGCGATGAATAAGTAAATGAAGAACAGTAAGAGGAGAAAGAAAATTGAAAGTGACCGCGATCGCCACCAAAGCGCCGGGCGTGATGAGCACGCCGTGCTTTGGAAAGGAAGGGGAGACACTCGCCTAGATGCAGCACTGGGTAGACGCGCGGTTG
This sequence comes from Amorphophallus konjac, assembly GCA_022559845.1. Taxonomy (NCBI): domain Eukaryota; kingdom Viridiplantae; phylum Streptophyta; class Magnoliopsida; order Alismatales; family Araceae; genus Amorphophallus; species Amorphophallus konjac. Next base: position 316,031,276 of record CM040120.1, on the reverse strand, counting down.
AGGAGGGACCACCTAAAATGACACGCGATCTTACGATAGACCGCGTAGGGGTGCTGCAGAACGTGCGGGAGGAAGCGCTCCTGGAGGATGGACGGCTTGAAGTAGACCGCAAGGAGAAGAAGGGCGGTGCAGTAAGAGCCGCTCATCTTCTTGAACGGGCAGTCAGGAACCGCTTAAGTCCACCACGCCAAGAGTTGCAAAAGGGCTCACCTCCACTCTCTCCAGCCGGCTAGAGGGGATGGGCCTCATGCTGATGAAGTGCTGACCTGCAAAACAACGTAAAGACACAAGAATAACACCCAGATTAGAACTAAATGGTGTAGTAAATGTCAAGATAGGAGGAGACGAACATAAATAAAAGGAAAGGGGGATACCTGGGGGGTTTTAAACCCCTAGGGTGACAAAAACATAGGTGGATGTGTGCATGATGATGAAAACGAAGGAGGACGTGGGGAGAAAACAATGCATGTGATGAACGATAACGAAAGCTATAAAAACACAGACGACTCTAAACATCAACTACTCCCTGGACCGGAGGCTCGTATGGACGCAGAGAGCCTCCCTCCTTGGTGCTAGATCACTCAAGAATACGGCAGGGCTTCACCGTCGACCAAAATCTCCCCCCTTTTCAAAGTCGGCCTTTAGGGTCTATTTATAGAGCCTAGAAAGCCAGCCCCAAAACTAGGGTTTAGAGCCATTTTCGGGACAAGATTATTGAAGATAAATCGTAGATAATAGAATTATCTCTCATCCAGTCGAAACGGTAGCTAAAATGGTCGATTATCCACAGAGAAATTGATGAAAGAAGTTGGGGATAAAACCATGGATAAAAGGATTAAAATCTGTTAAAATTCAACAATCGATGGTATGAACGGTCTTACGATAGACCGCTCAACAGGATGAGTGGTCACCTACTAACCGTCCAAACCCGTCGGTGGAAATTCAAAATAATTAGAAAATAATCCCAATTATCCCTCGAGCTGACCGAAACGCCCGCCATTGGACTCTCACAGATGAACGGCTCTATTGAGATCGTTCAAATGTAGCGCGGCCAACGACAAACCGTTCTATCCTTGTCGGTGATAATTCAATTACTTGGATAATTATCTGGGAAATTTACCAAGCATAGGACTCTCAGATATAAGCGGTCATAATCAGTCCGTCCATTATGTTGAACGGCTAGAAGAGGGCCGCAAAAAATCCTGTCGGTGAAAATTCAGAAAATCCTCAGAAATCAACCATAAAAGTATGAACGGTTTATACTTAACCGCCCCAGTGTTGAACGGCTGATATTGAACCGTACATGCTCCTGGACACTTGATTTTCATAAACATGTTCAATTAACCAAAAACCAAGGCCCATTAAGCCCCGAATCGATACAGACTCAACCAAGGTGGGAGGTTACACATAAAACTGGCCCAAAATACACTTGAAAATAGTCCCAATGAGTGATGGGCAATTCGAGGCATCAACAAAAGGGAGTAAGAGAAACGACTCAACTTATCGGCATAAAATGGGTGTCAACAAGCTGTTGAATAAAACCTGGTCTTAAACCATCCATAAATAGATTAGCCTTTAGTGAGTCGGTACTGACCAGATGAGAAGCATACGGTGCCAGCCTGGAAAACTGAAGCTCATATTCTGCCACCGAGAACATGCCCTGGCGTAAAGAAGCCAATTCCATAGCCTTCCTCTCCTTGACGTGCTCGGAAAAATATTTGGCACGGAATAGAGTAGGAAAACCTTCCCATGTATGGGGTGCATCTGCTGGCGGTGCCAGAACCGACTTCCACCATGTACGTACATCTTTGTTAAGTTGAAAAGTGGCAAGACACACTTTCTCTTGGTCAGCACATTGCATGACCTCAAATATACGGTTCATCTCATCAATCCAGTTCTCAGCTTCGTCTGGATTATAAGAACCATAGAATCGTGGAGGGTTTAGACTCTGAAAGTTGCGGTGTAAATCTCCAGCGCCCGCCCTAGCGCTGGCTTGGGCCATATTCTGTAATGCTTGGGTGAGACCGGCAACAGTTTGCTGCATACCGCCCCGGTCCACACGATGAGCCATTGAGATAATATTGTACCTGAAAAAAATAACAAATCATTAACTCCCATGGAATTTAAAAAGGGTTAATCTAGAGCTAATTTACTATCTCATCCCAAGCTCTACCCAATTCCTCTCATAGGTTGGGAATTTCTTTCCTAGTTTCATAGGTGTGGGTCCTTAACCTTGGACTTTAGCCTATGACATGACATCTTTCCCTAGGAATAAGTAAGTCCTACGACCTATGCTCTGATACCAACTTAATTGTCACGCCCCGAGATTATGTAGCAGAAATAATCGGGAATGCGAATAGCCGGCATGGTAAGCCTCTTGCAAGCAAGAATAATAAGAGCACGAGAACAATCACACAAAAGTAATTGCACAATAATTAATTCAAACCTTCACTTTTATTAATAATACCAACCATAATTCAAGTACATGAGACATTGACTTTCTTAAATTTGCTAGACTCAATAAGAGAAAATTATATAGACTAAATCTAGACATTTTGGACTTCCTAAGTCTTCACTCTTTAATCGCTCTCGGACCCATCACTGGAATGACCTGAATCCGAATCTGACCTACTAGTACTTCCTGAAAAGATTAGAAAATAGGTAATGAGCACACATGCCCAGTAGGTATCTTCGCATAAATATGAAGGAAATGTTAAAGTAGTTAATATTTTAGCTCTAAAGAAATAAGATACAATTATGCAGATACGATAAATCACGTGAGTAAAACCAAAGTAACAAGACATTATCATGTTTGAGATAAGAGACAATGATTGAGCTAGTATAATCAAGTAAGAATGTAACAATGGCCTTCATGAACAAGAATGTACTAGCAAGTCATGTAACAAGCAAGAATGTACTCTTCACTTAGTAGCAAGTACTTCGTGAATTTATGTGGATCTATATTCAAGTCCCGTGGATATTTTCCGTGGATATTTCACTTATTTATAAAGAAAGTACTCCCAGCGTAATGCAACGCCAGTAGCATCATACCCCATGGTTTATATAGTATGTTTCTGACAATCAGCCGAGGGGACTAGCATAGAACCCTTGAACATAATCAGTACTCGAACTACATCTTCAAGTATAAATCAAGCTACTTCTATGTGTATAACAATAAAGTTTGGCCATGTAAACAAGTTCAATAATGGTCTTCAAGATACAATGTCAATAAGAGAATGCTCAAAATATGAATATGAGAGTTCAAGAAAAGCATTAATAACTAGGTTATGCCATGGAAATAAATTGGCAGTATAACGGTACATTCCTTAACTTTCAAAAATTACTTAAATATCTTTGAAATAGTGTGACAGGTTCTAGATAATCGATTGGACTATCAAGGATTATAGGAATATTAACCCTTGGGTCAACCCTCGGGTTAAAAGTACTCAGGAAAATAGCGATCGTTTACTCGGCCGTTTCATGAATAAAGCGGTCTAGTTCTGGACCATTTAGAATGGGCCGAAACCAGATAAATTGTTCTGAACTCAGAGACAGTAGCGGTCATAGACTGGACCGTTAATGGGCCTTAGCGGTCGAATCCTAGACCGTTAATGAGACAGAATTTTATAACTCGATGATAGTGCACTCTAGACAAATGGGCTTTAATAGTACAACCAGCTTGGCATCCTAGAGGGAATCCCAAGCTCGCAGAGACTTACGGAGGCCTTGAAACAAGATTTTCTAATCCGTTTGAAGGAATATCCAAAGGAGAGGTTAACAATTCCAAGATTATGTGCCTAATGTGCATAGGTGTAACTAATGGTCATATATCGGGATATATGTCATGTACTTATGAAAATGACTCTATAGATGAGAAGAGAATCAGTAAGAATCCACAGTGAACCACATTCATCTCACTTTTGAAACATGCGTTTAATACAAAGTATATGATTTTGGCAAGAAATTAACTTATGTTTAAAATAAGTTCTAAATGCGTAAGAAACATGAAATCTATAAAAATCTCTATATATACATAAACAATGCCAGTAACATGGATAAAACTTAACTAACTGGGTTTATCATATAAGAGATAGGGTGATTCTGCATTAGGTTTCGGTTTAACCCAAAAATACAGAACTCAGGGTTTCAAACGGTCTAATATACGGCCGTTTGTATGGCTAAGCGGTCTATCGTAAGTCCACCTATGATTTTATAATAGTGAAATCGTAGGAACACAAACTGTCTATATATTGGCTGCTAACCCTCGACAAGCGGTCTATCGTAGGGCCGCTAACCAATTACTGGCGGTCCATCATTAGGCCATTTATGGTTGGCTGACAGAAACTAAATAATTGAAGCTAAAGACTAATCCAAGACATATCATGCCTGCAAACCAACATATATAAACTCTATGGCATGCAAGAACAAAGAATAAGTCAACAATATGCATGGGTTCTGCGAAATTTACAAGAGAATTTCTTTTATTTCATTAGGGTTAGGATTTATGCATGAACATTACACTAGATGCCAAGTAAAACATGAAATTCTCGATCTATAATGCATGAAATCAAGTGCAACAAGAGAGCTTTTAATCCTAGAATAATGTTTTAGCCGTTCATGAGATGACCTACCTTTGTCCTGGGTCTTTGACTTTGAATTTAAGCCTGAAAGTTAACCCTAGTTCCCTACACTCCCTATGCTAAAACAGCAACTTCTCGACCTAATATCTCTTGATTCTCCTGACCCAAATATGTGAAATTTGGAGGGTAAGAAGAAGATATAAATGAGAAAAAAAAGTTCTAAAGGTGCAACTTCTAAATTGTAGCACCCCCGATAAATACCTTTGCGTAAATTCAAAACTTCTTCTTAAAAGAAAGCATACATGAAGGCTTTAGCATATATGAAGGCCTTACATAAAGAACCCAACCTCACAAGGACTATAATAAAAATATACAAGCCAACCCTACTTTATAACATAAAGAATCATGAGGGCTTTATGTAAAGAGCCAAAACCTTAGGGGGACTAGCATATAAAATTACAAATCCTCACCTTATGTATACGTAACCTACTCTTCTTAATAGAATTCTAGATTTTGTTTAAAGAACTAAACTATAGGAGGACTAGCTTACAAATGTGCAACCCAACTTTATGCACATGTGTAAAGAATCTTACATAGGATGTCTTGTAGAAAGAAAAAAAACAAAGGGAGGGTTATTCTATAAAATTACAAAACAACTTTAAACACAAGGGGCCATGCTGTACGTAAGTGGACTTCCACTTTGTCCACTTATTGAAATTGATGCCACTCATTAGGGCGTCAATTTATAAATTAAAGACCAGGTTTGAGGCGTCATTTTTAAGAGGACTCCATTCTAATAAAATATTAATATATATATGTATAGCACGTGAGTGGGGCAGCAGTGTCTAACAAATGACGCCCTCTTGAAGGGCGTCATTCTCATTAATAATTCCATAATAATGCTACCCAAATAAATGACGCCCTCATGAAAGGCGTCATTTATTAAATGAACGACCCTTTACAAGGGCGTCATTTAAACACGTGATTCTAGAAGATTGAGACACGAGCAACCCATTCGAGCTGGCAAAAATAATGCCCACTCAGCATGACCCACAAGGCATTAACTAATGCCTTAAGATTCCCTATAACTAATCACATACGTAGCACTATCATAGGCTACTGCTGTGCTGCAGAAGCGTCTTCCTCCCGAGGCTACATCCTGCTGCGATCCTGCTGCAGCTCTGAACCTCGTATCACACGTCAAAAGGTAGGTGTTCTCAAATTCTTGCCTAACCAGTAGCTAAATAGGTTAACTGATTCATGCTTAGAGTTCGATTAACTAGTCAACCATACTATATATCATCTAAATCAAGCAATAATCATGTATATATCATGCTAGTTTAATAGCCTGATACATATTATCATGATTTTTATGAGTTGAACATAGTCTGTTAAGCATGATTTCATGAGTTTTTGAGCATATTAGTTTTTTTTTTATTAACCATATTTTCAAACCTTAATATATAGCCTCTGTTATTAGTGTAATACGTTCATGTTTAAAAATCCAGAGAGGCCCAGCCCTTTTTGTAAATGATGCCCCTGACCAGGGCGTCAATTTCAGAATTGAAGACTGATAACACAGTCGTCATTTAAATGAAGACACCGCCAGTGTCGTCATTTTAATTTCTGAAATTTCTGAAAGCTAATAAATCCAACACATTCAAAAATCAATAACTATCGAACTAAATCACTAAAATTTTACATGAATATGTTTCTGGAATCCTGATATTTTTCTCAACATATTCGTATCATTACTTCTTGATTCAGAAGATTTTCGTTCCGGATGAATAGGAAATGAATAGTGTAAATGACGCCCCTGACCAAGGCGTCAATTACTAAATTGAAGACTGTTCAAACAGTCGTCAATTAATTGAAGACATGACCAATGTCGTCAATTCATTTTCTTGGAATTTTGAGTAATTAATAATTCAACACATTCAAAAATCCATAACTATTGAAATAAAGCACAAAATTTTAAAATGAACACATTTCTGGAGTCATGACATTTTCTCAACATATTCGTATCATTACTTCCTGATTCAGAATATTTTTCACACTGATGAATAGTACATGAATAGTACATGAATAGTGAACCACTATAAATGACGCCCCAGACCAGGGCGTCAATTACTAAATTGAAGACTGTGAAAATAGTCGTCAATTAATTGAAGACATAACCAATGTCGTCAATTCATTTTCTTAGAATTTTGAGTAATTGATTAATTCAACACATTCAAAAATCCATAACTATTGAACTAAAGCACCAAATTTTAAAATGAACACATTTCCGGAGTCCTGACATTTTTCTCAACATATTCGTATCATTACTTCCTGATTCAGAATATTTTTCACACTGATGAATAGTACATGAATAGTGAACCACTATAAATGACGCCCCTGATCAAGGCGTCAATTACTAAATTGAAGACTGTAAAAATAGTCGTCAATTAATTAAAGACATGACCAATGTCGTCAAATCATTTTCTTAGAATTTTGAGTAATTGATAATTCAACACATTCAAAAATCCATAACTATTGAACTAAAGCACCAAATTTTAAAATGAACACATTTCTGGAGTCCTGACATTTTTCTCAACATATTCGTATCATTACTTCCTGATTCAGAATATTTTTCACACTGATGAATAGTACATGAATAGTGAACCACTATAAATGACGCCCCTGACCAGGGCGTCAATTACTAAATTGAAGACTGCGCAAACAGTCGTCAATTATGAAATTGAAGACATGACCCATGTCGTCAATTCAATTTCCTCGAATTTCCAGAAATTAGTAAATCAACACATTCGAAAATCTATAACTATTAAACTAAACCAAGAAAATTTTACATGAATATAGTTCTGGGATCTTGAGATTTTTCCCTACCTGTCCACGTCCTCGATTCCTGATTTATTGGAAGAATTAAAAATAAATAGTGTTTAAATAGTAAACTGTGACTCATAATGTAGAGCCACCATGTTCAGATAATTATAACTTTTTTAACCTAATAACGAAACTCCTGCAGGAACATAGTTCTGGAACCCTCATATTTTTCTCTATTTAACCACGTACTTAAATCCTAATTTACTAAAAGAATTAAAAATGAATAGTGTTTGAATAGTAAACTGTGACTCATAATGTCGAGCCACCATGTTCAGACAATTATAATTTTTTTAACCTAATCACGAAACTCCCGCATGAACATGGTTCTGGAACTCTCATATTTTTCTCTATTTAACCATGTACTCAATTCTTGATTTACTGAAAGTATTAAAAATGAATAGTGTTTGATTAGTGTTTTGAGTCACGGAATGTACCTTCCCAGCGTAAATCACCCTAATTTATTGAATATTAAAACCCAACAATTTTGCATGAGCAAGATTCTGAACTCCCGAGAATGTCCTCTACCTGTCCATATCCTTACTTTCCATTTTGGAAAAATTTTTACCGTATGAATAGCGTATAAAAGTTATTATTTCAATGAATAGTATCACTTTTCCAAATAAAAGAATTTTTTGATATAGACACGTAGATAGGTAGAGAAAAATATAAGGAATCAAACGGTATGCTCATGCATTAGATTAGGTATCATGATTCACATTTATTAATTTTTTTACATGGATGATTAATATACTAAACGATTAGTATATACTTAAACTTAGAAATGTCACAAAAATGACGACTTAGTGAAGGGCATTATTTGGGCTAATAGTGTAAATGAATAGTAGTGAATAGTAATGAATAGTAATGAATAGTAATCTAAGTAGTATCCTTAAATAGTAAACTGGCATAATTACATAATGGCCCTTGTGGGATGTTCTAACTCTTGTTTAACCTTCCTATAGAGTTATCTAGAGTTTTTGTTTAGGAAAAAGTATATAAATTGATACTTTTTCACTCATTTCTATCGTGGTTTGTACCGACGCAACCCTAAGTCATTTTCTTGCATATTATGAGTCCTTGAATTCCATTCCATAAAGATCTACCTTGTATATCCTACTAAGGCAACCCTTGAAACTCTATATTGACTATAAAATGAGAGTGGATGTCAAAAGTAATACATGAAATGCTGTGCATATAGGGCCCGATCTGGTCCTGGGAGGAGCACCCGAAGGTACTTGTGCCCATGGGAGTTTATTGACCACGGTGTTTGGCATTGCATCGGAGTACTTGCTTGACTTGAGACACTCCACCATACTCTCTCTTTACTCACTTAACTTGACTTGCGTGGCCCGGAACGGGTAATACTTGACTTGTGGCCCGAGAAAGGGTGAATTACTTGCTTGATTGAATAGCTAATTCTATTGATACGTACTTAACTTTACTTGCTTGAATTAAATTTTACTTGCTCGTACCTGAGATATACTTGTACATGAGTACATACTTGCACTTGAATTCGTAATCGTTAATGAATCCCTACTAGACCCGAAGTGGCATTTGCATCTATAATTCTTGAAATACTGCTTGTCAAATACTTGAAATCTTGATATACTCTCTGTATACAGCTCTTGATCTCTTATTGTTCATCATGTATAGATATACCTGCATACCTGATTCTTCTATACGTACGCCATGCATAGCCATACTGATAATACATGTAAATTATAATTCACGTAAAGATTGCTCGAATTTGAGATTTAATTCCTATTGAGCGATTCGCTCATCTAGTTGCTTCTTAACATTTTCAAGTAAATCGGATAGCGACAAGAATGGGTTTGAGGCCGAGTGAAGAGTGCTAGAACGCCAACCATCTATCATTAGCTAGTCGTGTCTTTGAATTTATTTGAGTCTACTTTGTATTCCCAGTTATGTCAGTTAGTGGTATAAACCTTGTGCTAAGTCATGTAGCCAAATGTTTGGCTTTCTAAATTTAGAAATTTTCATGGACTATATTTAATACCTTTGATTAATTAAATAAACGTCACTTGGACTATTGGAATTTATTAGATTTTTTAGTAAATTGCGCACTTCGTAATTATGTATGTTAAAATTCTTATCGCTCTAATGACACGATCTATATAGACGCGTCACGCATCCGAGTATCTTCCGCGCTCGGGACGTGACAGTCTTCGTGGTGTCAGAGCCTAAGTTTTCAAACCTGGGAAATTGAAATATAGGTAAAAACTTGAGTCCAAGGATAGTTTGTACCTTACCTGGTGAGATGGTTAGAGCCATGGGTTAAGTGCTATAATGACTTTTGACGTCAAAAGTAAACACGAATTTTTTTTTTGTAGGATCATGGCTGCTGAAAGGGCACAATGGCGCGAGACGCAGCGCACCGTGCAGGGCCTTACATAGGCACTCCAGCAAGTTGTTGTGCCCCTGTGGTTTTGATGATGGTTTTAATGGTGGTTTTGATGATTGGTTTTTGATGTGAGTTAATCATTGTGAGTCATCTTGCTGGGTGTGTCATCATGCAATTATTCAGTCATTCTCTGATCATAATGTTTTCTTTTATATGCTCGATTAATTCATGTTTTATCATGTAAGTGAATGGAGTTCATATGGCTGTCAGATAACATGCTTTACTTAATTCAGTCTACACACTCCCCTGTTATAATAATGCAATCTTCAGCAAGTATATACACTGAGTTCGTATGAACATCTTCAACTCTAAACACTCACTCAGTGTTCACACTGTACACACTAACACTGTACACACTTGATCATTTACTGCTTAAGTATATACGTTCATTATTCCTCTGTCTGTCTGCAGATGATTCAGGCCATCAAGACTTGGCACGTGATCCAAGAGGCTGAAATGCTGACACGTGGACACAGCAGTTCAAACAATCAAGAAAGAAGCTCCTGGATTACTCTATGCGTCAACGCCACGAGTTGGAAGAGTCGACGCAGCAGTTAAAGAGGGGAGGTTGTTTGTTCACTGGAACGTATCAATGCGTCAACGCCATTGCTAGACAGCGTCGACGCTGCCATTAAGCCTGATAGGCATCTAGCTCGGAGATAGTTTAGAAGGTTAACGCTGGAGTTCTTAGCGTCCACGCAGCATGCAAACAAGCTGAACTATTAGTTGCAAAAATACACCAACGCGTCAACGTAGCAGTGGAAGCGTCGACGCAGCAGTTAAAAAGGCTAGGATGTTTGCTTGCTGGAACACACAATGCGTCAACGCCTTGATCAAGTGGCGTGGATGCAGTAGTTCAAACAATCAAGAAAGGAGCTTACTGGATTACTCTGGTGCGTCAACGCATTCATCAAGTGGCGTCGACGCAGCAGGTTGATGGATCGACAAGGTGACCAGAGGGTGGACGCAGTTGCATAATGCGTCAACGTACTCCACACGAAACGTGAGAGGGCTGAAGCCATCTAAGTTCAGACGCTGCAGCTCCATGCGTCAACGCAGCACAATGAGAGCGTCAACGCAACACGTCTATCTGCTGAATACCTAATCACTGGATCACCGATGCGTCAACGCAGCAATGGAGCAGCGTCGACGCAACTGTCAATAGGGCTAGGCTGGTTGCTCACTGGAACGCATCAATGCGTCAACGCCATGGGTTGGAAGCGTCAACGCAGCAGACTTGAGTTTTGCTGGTAGAATGTCTTTGAAGGCTGCGTCAACTCCTTGAAGCAAGTGCGTTAACGCCACCTCACTCCAGTTGCTGAGCGTACTGATGAGGGGGCACGTGATCCGATGGGAAAAAGGGGCAGGATGCTGCCACGTGGTCCGAATTTCTAGGGCAGGAAATGTGGAAGCCACACGCGCCCAGTGTGCCTGCTGATGCTATATATACGAGTCTTCATCCTCTGTAGAAGACTGATCGAAGAAGAAGCCTGGAGAGCAGAAAGCCCTTCGATCCAGAAAAAGAAAAGAAGAAGAAAAAGAGTGAAGAAGCAGAAGAGAAGAGTTGAAGAGAAGAGAAGAGAAGAGACAGAGAGAGCCTGCGAAAGAAGAAAAGAAAAAGAGTGAAGAAGCAGAAGAGAAAGAGAGAGAGAGAGAAGGAGTTCGTAGAGAAGAAATGGGAAAAGCTTGAAGATCTGTCCTTTGGCATTTGGATCAAATCCAAGCCAGACCTGCTCCCTTGAGAGCTACATTACTTGTATTTCGTTTCCAGCTTTTGGCGCTGTGATTTTTCATCCTTTCTTATTTTCATTTTTATCTTTCCATCTTTATACTTCTGATCCTCTGGTCTGAGGTCGGGTTCCTCCTGTGGACTCAGGAGAAGGGAGATCGTGTGTCTTCGGTTTGCAAGTAGCTGGGTGCTACTTGTGGTTGGTTCCCTCCGGTTGGGAGGAAGGGAGGTCCGAGACCTCTAGGTTGCCTTTGACTGGGTGTCATTGGTTGGAGGAAGGGAGGATTGGTCCTCCGGTTCTAGTCTTGTGGTTTGCAAGACTAGGTGGTCCCTCCGGTTGGGAGGAAGAGGGGAGGCTGTTCCCTGGTCAAGCTGTGTGGCAGCAACTGTTCGCAGACTGAGTCTGCTTGGTTCTAGCATTGGCTAGTGAAGCCTCACTCCGGTTGGGAGTGAGTGGTGGATGTAGGTCTGGAGGACCGAACCACCTTAAAATTATTTGTCCAGTGGTTTGCCTTGCGTTAGCTCCATATCTTTTACCTCCCATTCACAGGTTGTGCATGCTTGGCTAGTTGCATTATCTAGAGAGTTATTGTTGAGCATTATATTCTGCTAAGTGTGTTTGGGTTGTTTAGCTCTGCCTTCGTTTCTGGTTGTTTAGGTGGCTGCATTGGTGCAGTCCAACTGTTTGTTCATTTGTTGCCTTATCATTTCATCTTGGAAAGCTCATTAGTCTTTATTCCGCATATCTGAGCTTTAGAGTTTTAATTTGGGCTATATTTTCTATAGGGATACATTCACCCCCCCTCTCTATCTAGGCCTAGCATCCTAACAATTGGTATCAGAGCGGTGTCTGCATACAAGGTCCAGCGACCTGCAGATTCGATCTTGCAGTCTTAGGTGCTAATTTATTTTTAGTGCATAAATATTCCTGTTGCCTTGAACTTACTCGCTATTTGTTTTCAATGGCTCTTCCACCCGTCTTTAGTGGTTCTGATTTCAGTCAGTGATACACTGCTTTACATGCTTATGTTAATTCTGCTAATCCTGATTTGTGGAAATTAATTTCACAAGGTCCTCACACCTTACCAACGAAAGTGTCCAAATGGACCGACAGACACAGATCAAAGGATGGAGAAAATCAGAAAGCCTTTAACCTGATGAAAGCAGCTACTGACAGAGCCTTATGGTCTTGTCTTCATAATTGCAGCTCAGCAAAGGACATCCTGGATAGGCTAAAGCAATTTCACAGGGTAAACGAGGACAGCTGCATGATGGCTAACAGAAGTAATCCAAGTGGCAGCAATCAAGGCAGCAGTCAGACTGAAGAAGATGATGATGATGAGGTAAATCTCTTCGAGAATTTTTCTCTAGAAGATTGGGAGAATGCATATGCTGAATTATTTGAATCTCATGAACTGTTAAGAAAACAGTATAAAAAATTGAAGAAGGGTACTGGTTTAGATAGTTCAAGTTCTCCTTGTAGGAATTGTGTTGAATTGAAAAATATTCATAATGCCTGTATGTCTGATTTTCAAATATTGAAGAAACAAGTTTCATTATTGAAAACTGAAAATCAAGATCATATAAATGTGATATCTGAACTCAAAGAAAATTTCAACTTAGATAATGATAATCAGACTCTTGTTAACTATCATGACCAGTATGAAAAATTGCTAAAAAACTTTGAAAGTGTGAACTCAGATTTAAACAAGCTGAAATCTGAAAATGATTCTCTTAAAGAGTTCTCCAATAAAAATGATGAAAAATCAGAGAAACTTAGACAGGAGAACAAATTACTGATTGAAAAACTTAATGCCATAAAGTCTGTAAACATAGAATTACAGAAAGATTTTGAAAAACAACAAAAAGAATTGAAGAAATTTGAGGCTGGAAGAAAACATGAAGCCAATTCAGAAGATCAGTTTCTAATAAATGAATTGGTTCAAAATGATAAGCTTAAGGAAGAAGTTGAAAAATTAAAATTGTTAAACAGTGCCATGTCTGAAAGACTTCTCACATTGGAGAAAGGAAAAGTCATCTGTACAAACAAAACTGATGAAGCAGATGAGCTGAGAAAAGAAATTGAAAAATACAAAACAACTAACAAAGTTTTGAATGAAGTTGTCAACTACAGTGAACAAGAGATTGCAAGCTATGAAATAAACATTGTATCTCTCGAAAATGAGATTCAAGACTTGAGAAAATCCTTGTCTAATTTTGTTGATGGGCAGAAAAACCTAGACAAGCTACTAGGTATAAAAATCAACCCTAGAAAGGAAGGACTGGGTTACAGTCCAGTCATGAGGAAGGTTGATGGAGCAAACCTGAAAACTATCTTTGTCAAATCTTCTGAACAGGAAAAGCCTTCTACTTCATCTCCAATTCAGTACAAGGCTAAGAAAACAGGAAAACAGGATAAAAATCAGAAAAGGACTGTAAATCAGAAAATAAATGAAAAGGGTTCATCAGTGCATGTTGATCACAGTCCTCACACACACTCACATGCATCTAAAAAGAAGATTATCTGTCATTACTGTCATAAATTTGGTCATTTGATGCATGAGTGTGAATTAAACAAATTGGATGATTTGAATGCTGAAATGATGAATGTTAGGAAATATCATGATAGAAAACCTGCTGTTCATTCAAAGAAAAGTGAATGCTCTCATTGTGGTAGATTAGGCCACACCTTTGCTCAGTGTTGGTTTGCTAATGGAAAGAAAAAACCACTCTCACATCATGCTAAATCTTATGCTAACCAACATGCTTTTAATATAAACAAAACTGCCTCTCTGAACCAACATGTCAAATATTTTAATTGTAACAAGCTTGGGCACAAGACCACTGAATGTAGGGCAAGCTCTTTTAGAAGAAAGTTCCCCTTCTGCTCCCATTGTGGGAAGCATGGCCATGCAGTCAAGGACTGCTGGCATGTCCAGGGTAGGAATAGAAATTTCAAAGAATTTGATAGGAACAAACTTATTCTTAAAAGAATTCCTGTTTGCTCAAATTGCAGAAGACCAGGCCACCAAGTTGCTGCTTGCAGGGTAACTGGTCATGAAAAGAAAAAGTTTCATAATAATAACAGAAACCCTCATGCTCACTCTTATAATGCTCAAGTTCATGCTAGTATACATAAGAGGAACATGAAACCTGCTAGTTCATGCCACTATTGTGGGGTGTCTGAGTATTCAATGCATAACTGTTTTATCATGAACTCTGATGACTTGTTGGCACAGAAAAAGATGCAGGCAGTCCCAAAAGGGGCTAATTACTATGCAAGACCCAAGACCACTTGGGTTCCTGCTAGTGGAAAATAGGAAGTTGCCTAGCAGGTGTGCCTTGGATGGAATAAAGGGGTAATGATCCAAGGCACTCAAGAATGAAAAACTCCATTCTCACACTTTTCAGGTAATCTCTCTGCATTTCCCATTTTGAAACTCATTGCATATCTGGTTTGATGTATTCTTGCATATCCTGTTCTTAGCTTCATCTAGTGCATGCATATTAAATCTGTTCTTGCATATTCATTCATCATCTGCCATTTGCACTACTCTCTGATCATGCACTCTGAAACTTCTGAAAATCTAAACTGCATATGTATGTGGCTTGGAATTTGCCCTCCCATTAGCTCGTACCTGTCTGTTTTCATCTATATGGGGTCTGTATGGCTTTTAGTGCGTTGACGCATTTGGCTGATTGCGTAGACGCAATTGTGCGTCTTTCGTTTGCTGTCTTGTTCACTGCGTCGACGCTGACACTAATGCGTTGATGCATTGGTGTGTATTTGATCCATGTATGCATGCTCACATTTAAAAAAAAACTGCCTTGCTTCTCATGAGCACATGTTGAGATATCAGTGCATAATTCAGATTGATAATTGATTGAAAATCTGGACTGCGTGTTGCATTATCATGCATGACCTCAATGGTATATAAATGGTAAGGTACCAAAAGACAGGGAAATCTGTCTAGAGGTTCTTACTATGTGTGAGGTGGTCTTTTAGACCAAGTGCTCCGCCTAGTACCATGGGTCACTTTGCTGGATAGGACAGTCTGAATGTGCATGAATCAAAATCATATGTTCAATTTTTCATGGCAAACATTGCATGTTTTCAGGGGGAGTTGTGTATAGACATATGTTGTGTCTGTGCATGTATTTTTGCATGCATATAGTTAATTGCATTGCATCTCATGAAAGATGCCAAAAAGATTGACTGAATGCATATTGTCAGGGGGAGTCAATACATTGCATGAAGGTAGTCATGTGCATACATTTATGTCAGAGTTCATTGCATGTTAACTTTGAACATCCTGGAACTTGCCTGACCTCCTGATATCTTGCCTTGTGTGCATATCCCTTTCATTGATTCTATTTGACCAAACCTTGATCATAATTTGAAAACATTGAGCTTCAAAATCTCTCCTATTAATTGGTAACAATTGGTATCATTTGGTATCAGAATTATTTCAGTCCTTCATAAGATTTCAATGGGCTATCTCGATCATAAATCTGAAAAATCTTGAACTAGAAATCTTCTATTATACGCTTTTATGAATGTCTGAAATAACTCATGTGGTTTAAGCTTAATGTATTCATGAAGTTTAACTTTAAAATCTCTTAACATATCTGAATCATGTTTAATAAATCTTAACCAACTGTTTCATGCTGTGTCTTGGAAAAACTTCTGAAATCTGCACTTTTGAATACATGATTTTATTTGGTTAAGTACATGAGATTAATATTGTTTTGAAGCAAATGAATGTTTCTGAATTGTCTAAAGGGTAAAGTAATTGTCAGAGCAATGACCTTGGTCACTGAGAAACACATGTCCAAAGGACTGTGTCATGAGGTGCCTTAGTTAACTATGCATAAAATTCATTGAAAATCAGGTAGAGCAATGGCATGCACACTGAGAAATATAACTCACTCATCAAGAAATGATTTGCAGTGTGTCATGATGTGTAAATGCTATCTCTGTTCATATAAAGCATGACAGTCAGTCACACTAAGTGCTTAGGGATATTGGCCTCTGATCAAGGTATATCCTCTAGTTACAAGGTGTGCACTGAACTAGACTGCTCGTAAAATTTGTAGCATGAAAAATTGTTGAACATATCTCAATATCTGAAAATTGATGCTAAAATCAAATTGCTACAACCCTAGACAAAATCATATGACTTCATAATTGCTTAATCTCAATACTAGTGCATGTAATTCTGAAAGAAGTCAATAAATTTGATTGTGTAAGATGAAGGGAGGATAATCAAGATAAATATGAGGGCTTGGTTCATTTTTATTAAACCATGGTTTTAGATATCAATACAGAATTTTATTGATAAACTCTGCATACATCATGTTTAAACCATGCTGTTCAAAAAGCTAATTCATAAGCCCCTATAATGGAAGACTTTGAAAACTTATGTTTTAGATTTATGAGATTGATATCTCTTTGAAAATCTGGCTGAATTTCTTGTGTTTGGAGCATCCTTGAAAAATCTGTTAATTGAAACTCTTCTGCACATGAGATTCATGTCCTTGGCTCATTGACCTGAACTTCTCCTTGTCTGCCCCTGTGGTCTCCTTCTCATCTATCTCATAAGATTCCATTTATTGAGGGGGAGCCTCCTTGTCATATGCATCATGCTGCATAGAAGGAGAAGAATTGAGATCTTGCATTCTGGTATCTGCATCTGCATTCATACCCCTTCCCATGGTTTATTTTGATTATACCAAAGGGGGATAACATCAGTCAAGCATTGCATGCAGGTTCTTTTTGATCATCTCTAACTCATGCTTTTGCTGAAACTCTTAAAGGGGGAGAATCATGTTCTTGCAAAGGGGAGGAATTGACTAATTTTTTTTATACATGCTTTAATTTCTCAAACTATTTTTCTTTTTGATGAAGTCAAAGGGGGAGAATAGTTTGAGTCATCAGATTGACTCACTGTGTAGTGTTGTCATCATCAAAAAGGGGGAGATTGTTGTGCCCCTGTGGTTTTGATGATGATTTTAATGGTGGTTTTGATGATTGGTTTTTGATGTGAGTTAATCACTGTGAGTCATCTTGCTGGGTGTGTCATCATGCAATTATTCAGTCATTCTCTGTTCATAATGCTTTCTTTTATATGCTCGATTAATTCATGTTTTATCATGTAAGTGAATGGAGTTCATATGGCTGTCAGATAACATGCTTTACTTAATTCAATCTACACACTCCCCTGTTATAATAATGCAGTCTTCAGCAAGTATATACACTGAGTTCGTATGAACATCTTCAACTCTAAACACTCACTCAGTGTTCACACTGTACACACTAACACTGTACACACTTGATCATTTACTACTTAAGTATATACGTTCATTATTCATGTATCTGTCTACAGATGATTCAGGCCATCAAGACTTGGCACGTGATCCAAGAGGCTGAAATGCTGACACGTGGACACAGCAGTTCAAACAATCAAGAAAGAAGCTCCTGGATTACTCTGTGCGTCAATGCCACGAGTTGGAACAGTCGACGCAGCAGTTAAAGAGGGGAGGCTGTTTGTTCACTAGAACGTATCAATGCGTCAACGCCATTGCTAGACAGCGTCGACGCTGCCATTAAGCCTGATAGGCATCTAGCTCGGAGATAGTTTAGAAGGTTAACGCTGGAGTTCTTAGCGTCCACGCAGCATGCAAACAAGCTGAACTATTAGTTGCAAAAATACACCAACGCGTCAACGTAGCAGTGGAAGCGTCGACGCAGCAGTTAAAAAGGCTAGGATGTTTGCTTGCTGGAACACACAATGCGTCAACGCCTTGATCAAGTGGCGTGGATGCAGTAGTTCAAACAATCAAGAAAGGAGCTTACTGGATTACTCTGGTGCGTCAACGCATTCATCAAGTGGCGTCGACGCAGCAGGTTGATGGATCGACAAGGTGACCAGAGGGTGGACGCAGTTGCACAATGCGTCAACGCACTCCACACGAAACGTGAGAGGGCTGAAGCCATCTAAGTTCAGACGTTGTAGCTCCATGCGTCAACGCAGCACAATGAGAGCGTCAACGCAGCACGTCTATCTGCTGAATACCTAATCACTGGATCACCGATGCGTCAACGCAACAATGGAGCAGCGTCGACGCAACTGTCAATAGGGCTAGGCTAGTTGCTCACTGGAACGCATCAATGCGTCAACGCCATGGGTTGGAAGCGTCAACGTAGCAGACTTGAGTTTTGCTAATAGAATGTCTTTGAAGGCTGCGTCAACTCCTTGAATCAAGTGCGTTAACACCACCTCACTCTAGTTGCTGAGCGTACTGATGAGGGGGCACGTGATCCGATGGGAAAAAGGGGCAGGATGCTGCCACGTGGTCCGAATTTCTAGGGCAGAAAATGTGGAAGCCACACGCGCCCAGTGTGCCTGCTGATGCTATATATACGAGTCTTCATCCTCTGTAGAAGACTGATCGAAGAAGAAGCCTGGAGAGCAGAAAGCCCTTCGATCCAGAAAAAGAAAAGAAGAAGAAAAAGAGTGAAGAAGCAGAAGAGAAGAGTTGAAGAGAAGAGAAGAGAAGAGAAGAGATAGAGAGAGCCTGCGAAAGAAGAAAAGAAAAAGAGTGAAGAAGCAGAAGAGAAAGAGAGAGAGAGAGAAGGAGTTCGTAGAGAAGAAATGGGAAAAGCTTGAAGATCTGTCCTCTGGCATTTGGATCAAATCCAAGCCAGACCTGCTCCCTTGAGAGCTACATTACTTGTATTTCATTTCCAGCTTTTGGCGCTGTGATTTTTCATCCTTTCTTATTTTCATTTTTATCTTTCCATCTTTGTACTTCCGATCCTATGGTCTGAGGTCGGGTTCCTCCTGTGGACTCAGGAGAAGGGAGATCGTGTGTCTTCGGTTTGCAAGTAACTGGGTGCTACTTGTGGTTGGTTCCCTCCGGTTGGGAGGAAGGGAGGTCCGAGACCTCTAGGTTGCCTTTGACTGGGTGTCATTGGTTGGTTCCCTCCGGTTTGGAGGAAGGGAGGATTGGTCCTCCGGTTCTGGTCTTGTGGTTTGCAAGACTAGGTGGTCCCTCCGGTTGGGAGGAAGAGGGGAGGTTGTTCCCCTGGTCAAGCTGTGTGGCAGCAACTGTTCGCAGACTGAGTCTGCTTGGTTCTAGCATTGGCTAGTGAAGCCTCACTCCGGTTGGGAGTGAGGGGTGGATGTAGGTCTGGAGGACCGAACCACCTTAAAAGTATTTATGCAGTGGTTTGCCTTGCGTTAGCTCCATATCTTCTACCTCCCATTCACAGGTTGTGCATGCTTGGTTAGTTGCATTATCTAGAGAGTTATTGTTGAGCATTATATTCTGCTAAGTGTGTTTGGGTTGTTTAGCTCTGCCTTCGTTTCTGGTTGTTCAGGTGGCTGCATTGGTGCAGTCGAACTATTTGTTCATTTGTTGCCTTATCATTTCATCTTGGAAACTTCATTAGTCTTTATTCCGCATATCTGAGCTTTAGAGTTTTAATTTGGGCTATATTTTCTAGAGGGATACATTCACCCCCCCTCTCTATCCGGGCCTAGCATCCTAACACAAGTGGCCCAAGCGGAGCCCACCGTGGAGCGGGTGAGCTCCACAGGAGTTTCTGTAACATGAACCCACCAAGGTTCATAGGTTCGTCTGACCCCGAGGATGCCGAGAATTGGCTAAAAGAGATGGAACGAATCTTCCATGTGATGCAATGCGTGGACGAGGAGAAGGTTTTACTGGCCGTATTCCAACTGGAGTGGGACGCTCGATGCTCGTGGGAATCCATCGAAGCAACACTACCAGATGACCATGTCACATGGGAGGAATTCACGGAGCATTTTAATAACAAGTACTTCTCCGACCATATCCAGGAGAAGAAGGCCGCTGAATTCACCGTTCTAAAACAACGTGGCTTGAAAGTGGCCGAGTATGAGGCACAGTTCTCAAGATTATCAAAGTATGCACCTCACTTGGTGTGTAGGGAAAAGATGAAGGCGAGAAGATTCCTCAACGGGCTTCGGCCCCACTATATTGCGCAACTTGCACCGATGGACATCCAAGTCTATTCAGAGATAGTTCGGCGTGCCAAACTGCTAGAAGACGCCATCGAATTATCCGAGAGAATCCGAGGAAGAGACAAGAAGGAACCCGTCACATGCCCAGGAAAATTCAAACAATCCTTCAACAAGAAGCGGTTCTTCATGGGAGGGGAGCCCTCCAAGGCAAAGAAATTTCAGAAGAATGAAAGGCCATTCTCCACCACCACACCATAAAAGGAAATTTGCAAGTATTGTTATAAAGCTGGCCATAAGACCGAGGAATGCTGGAGGAAGTTAGAAGCTTGTCTTCGATGCGGGAGCCGAGAGCATCGAATCCCAGACTGCCCACTGATGAAGGAACAAGACACCATAGATGAGAAGCGTCTGGTAAAGAAATAAGGCCGTCTGCAAGCTCTCCGAGAGACAGAAACCACTGAAGGCGGAATTGTGGAAGGTACTCTCACTATTTGTTCAAAAACTACTGAAGTTTTATTCAATACCAGAGCAACTCATTCCTTAGTTTCCAAGAACTTTGTTGCTTCATTTTCTAAGAAACATGAAGTTTTAGATTTGGTCATATCTACACCTCTTAAGAATGAGTCTGATATCACTTATCACTATCCAAACTGTGAAGTGATGATTAAGGGAAGCAATTTACCTGCTGACCTGATATGCTTAGATATGAAGGGTTATGACATCATACTAGGTGCCGACTGGCTATCCACATACCAAGCAACTGTAGATTGCCAGCATGGCAAGGTAACTTTCGTAGATTTCCCAGAGCTAGTTTACAATATCCCTCGGAGTAAATCACTTCTTATATCAGCACTCCGAGCTAGTAAACTTATGAATAAGGGATGCATGGCTTTCATAGCATTCGTGATTGCCATAGAAGTCGAGAAGGTTAAACTTGAAGACATCTGTGTAATTCGGGATTTTCCTAATATTTTTCTAGAAGATTTAATCGGCTTACCCCCGGAAAGGGAAGTGTCGTTCACAATCGACCTTGTCCCTGGTGCTGGTCCTTTTTCCAGGGCACCATACAGAATGTCACCTGCTGAGCTGAAGGAAATAAAAGAGTAGCTAATGGAGTTATTGAACAAGGGTTTCATCTGACCGAGTACTTCCCCATGGGGAGCACCCGTGCTATTCATCAAAAAGAAGGACGGATCGATGAGATTATGCATAAATTATCGACAGCTAAATCACCTTACAATCAAGAACAAGTATCCACTACTGAGGATTGATGAGCTATTCGATCAACTATCTGGAGCTTTATATTTCTCCAAGATTGATCTTCGTTCTGGTTACCACCAATTGAAGATCAAAGAAGAAAACATTCATAAAACTGCATTCCGAAGCAGGTATGGGCATTACGAATTTACTGTTATGCCTTTCGGACTAACAAATGCCCCCACAGCTTTTGTGCAGTTCATGAACAGCATATTCAGGCCCTATGTAGACCAATTTATTGTGGTCTTTATTGATGATATTCTGATCTATTCAAAGACCGAAGAAGATCATGAAGAACACCTCAAGAAGGCATTGCAGATATTAAGGGGAAACAAGCTATATGCCAAATTCAGCAAATGCGAGTTTTGGCTCAAGGAAGTATCCTTCTTAGGCCATATCGTTTCGAAGAACAGAATTGTTGTTGACCCATCAAAGGTCGAAGCCGTGAAGAACTGGGAACGACCCACAAATGTAACTGAGATTCGGAGCTTCTTGGGTCTAGCTAGTTACTACCGGCATTTTATAAAGGACTTCTCCAAAATTGTTGTTCCCTTGACCAGGTTAACCCGCAAGGAAGTGCCTTATGCGTGGAAGGAAGAATGTGAAAAGAGTTTCCAAACTTTGAAGGATCTCTTGACCACTGCTCCAGTCTTATCATTACCAATGGAAGGAGAAAAATACGAGGTATATATCGATGCTTCTGGTATTGGCCTCGGATGTGTATTGATGCAGAATGGGAGAGTCATTGCATACTCTTCCCGACAATTGAAGAAACATGAAGAGAACTACCCGGTTCATGACTTAAAACTTACTGCGGTAGTATTTACTTTAAAGATCTGGATGCACTATCTCTATAGAGAATAATTCACTGTATACTCCGATCATAAAAGCCTCAAGTACTTATTCTCCCAAAAGGAGCTAAACATGCGGCAAAGACGTTGGCTCGAATATCTCAAAGATTTCAACTTCATTATACAATACCATCCTGGTAAGGGTAATTCCGTAGCTGATGCCCTTAGTCGAAAGCCAAGAGCAATTCTGGCCAACTGCATGATACAAGAATGGAAGCTACTGGAGAAATTCTCTGAGCTTGATATCAGCACAGATGAGAGGAACAAGGGTATTAATCTATCTCATATGAGTCTACATCAGAATTTGCTACCTGAAATCACGAAGCTTCAAGAAGAAGATCCCGCACTGGTGGAGATAAAAAGCAAGCTGAACGAGAGACTAAATTTCAAGCTGGCACCTGATGGAAGATTGCTATTTCATGAACGAACATGTGTGCCTGACTGTCCTGAATTGAAGAAGAAGATTCTTGAAGAAGCTCATAGATCGAGGGTACACGATCCACCCTGGAGCCACTAAGATGTACCAAGATTTAAAAAGAACTTTCTAGTGGCCTAACATGAAGAGGGAGGTAGCAGACTTTGTATCTCGTTGTCTCACATACCAACAAGTGAAGGCGGAACATCAAAAACCTGCCGGAAAGCTACATCCGCTAGATATTCCCAAGTGGAAGTGGGAAGACATTGGCATGATTTTCTCATGGGTTTGCCCAAGTCTAAGGGCGGATATGATGGAATTTTGGTAATTTTCGACCGGCTAACTAAATCGGCCCATTTCTTACCCATCAAAAGCCGATGGTCAGTCGACGTACTTGCTGCCTTATATATCAAGGAGAAGGTTAGATTGCATGGAGTTTCCGTCTCGATCGTATCTGACTGAGTCCCGCGCTTCACCTCTTATTTCTGGAAGAGCCTACAACACTCTTTGGGGATGAAACGCAACTACATCACTGCTTTTCATCCCTAGACAGATGGGCAGACCGAGAGGACTAATCAAGTTGTGGAAGATATGTTGAGAGCATGCATTATAGACATCGGCAGAAGTTGGCATGACCACTTACCACTAGCCGAATTTGCATATAACAACAGCTATCAAGCTAGTATACAAATGGCACCTTTCGAGGCATTATATGGCAGGAGTTGCTGATCTCCCATATGCTGGGATGAAGTCGGTGAAAAATAAATTCTAGGCCCTGACATGGTACGAGATTCTACTGAGAAGATACAACTCATTAGAGAAAGGTTAATGATAGCACAGTCAAGGTAGAAATCTTATGCCGATAACAGAAGGCGAGACCTGAAATTTCAAGTCGGAGATCATGTTTTCCTCAAGATATCTCTCGGCCGAGGCATTCGAAGATTCGGTGTTAAAGACAAACTAACACCATGGTTTATTGGTCCATTCAAAGTACTTGAAAGAGTAGGCGAGGTGGCTTATCGCATCGCCCTACCTCCACAACTGTCAGAAGTGCACAACGTATTTCATGTTTCTATGCTGAAGAAATACGTGCACGATGCCTTCCATGTCATTGACCACAATGATTTAGTGGTACAGAAGGACCTTACCTACGAGCAGAAGCCACTGAAGATCCTCGACCGAGAAGTTCAAGTTCTAAGGAACAAGACGATCCCTATGGTGAAAATCCAATGGAATCGATGTTTAGAACAAGAAGCCACATGGGAAACTGAAGAATCTATGAAAATAAGTTTTCTATAGTTATTCTAATTGCAAGTACGCTACACCTTTCCTATTTTCGTATAATGCAGTTGAATTTAGGGACCAAATTCTTTTAAGTGGGGGAGGGTGTAGCACCCCCGATAAATACCTTTACGTAAATACAAAACTTCTTTTTAAGAGAAAGCATACATGAAGGCTTTAGCATATATGAAGGCCTTACATAAAGAACCCAACCTCACAAGGACTATAATAAAAATATACAAGCCAACCCTATTTTATAACATAAAGAATCATGAGGGCTTTGTGTAAAGAGCCAAAACCTTAGGGGGACTAGCATATAAAATTACAAATCCTCACCTTATGTATACGTAACCTACTCTTCTTAATAGAATTCTAGATTTTGTTTAAAGAACTAAACTATAGGAGGACTAGCTTACAAATGTGCAACCCAACTTTATGTACATGGGTAAAGAATCTTACATAGGATGTCTTGTAGAAAGAAACAGAACAAAGGGAGGGTTATTCTATAGAATTACAAAACAACTTTAAACACAAAGGGCCATGTTGTACGTAAGTGGACTTCCACTTTGTCCACTTAGTGAAATTGACGCCCCTCATTAGGGCGTCAATTCACAAATTAAAGACCAGGTTGGAGGCGTCATTTTTAAGAGTACTCCATTCTAATAAAATATTAATATATATGTATAGCACTTGAGTGGGGCAGCCGTGTCTAACAAATGACGCCCTCTTGAAGGGCATCATTCTCATTAATAATTCCACAATAATGCTACCAAAATAAATGACGCCCTCATGAAAGGCGTCATTTAATAAATGAACGACCCTTTGCAAGGGCGTCATTAAACACGTGATTCTAGAAGATTGAGACACGAGCAACCCATTCGAGCTGGCAAAAATAATGCCCACTCAGCATGACCCACAAAGCATTAACTAATGCCTTATGATTCCCTATAACTAACCGCATCCGTAGCACTATCAGAGGCTACTGCTGTGCTGCAGAAGCGTCTTCCTCGCGAGGCTACATCCTGCTGCTATCCTGCTGCAGCTCTGAACCTCGTATCACACGTCAAAAGGTAGGTGTTCTCAAATTCTTGCCTAACCAGTAGCTAAATAGGTTAACTGATTCATGCTTAGAGTTCGATTAACTAGTCAACCATGCTATATATCATCTGAATCAAGAAATAATCATGTATATATCATGCTAGTTTAATAGCCTGATACATATTATCATAATTTTTATGAGTTGAACATAGTCTGTTAAGCATGATTTCATGAGTTTTATGAGTTTTTGAGCATATTAGTTTTTTTTATTAACCATATTTTCAAACCTTAATATATAGCCGCTGTTATTAGTGTAACACGTTCATGTTTAAAAATTCGGAGAGCACCAGCCCTTTTTGTAAATGACGCCCCTGACTAGGGCATCAATTTCAGAATTGAAGACTGATAACACAGTCGTCATTTAAATGAAGACACCGCCAGTGTTGTCATTTTAATTTCTGAAATTTCTGAAAGCTAATAAATCCAACACATTCAAAAATCAATAACTATCGAACTAAATCACTAAAATTTTACATGAATATGTTTCTGGAATCCTGATATTTTTCTCAACATATTCGTATCATTACTTCCTGATTCAGAATATTTTCATCTCGGATGAATAGGAAATGAATAGTGTATGAATAGTGTAAATGACGTCCCTGACCAAGGCATCAATTACTAAATTGAAGACTGTTCAAATAGTCGTCAATTAATTGAAGACATGACCAATGTCGTCAATTCATTTTCTTGGAATTTTGAGTAATTGATAATTCAGCACATTCAAAAATCCATAACTATTGAACTAAAGCACGAAATTTTAAAATGAACACATTTCTAGAGTCCTTACATTTTTCTCAATATATTCGTATCATTACTTCCTGATTCAAAATATGTTTCACACTGATGAATAGTACATGAATAGTGAACCGCTGTAAATGACGCCCCTGACCAGGACGTCAATTACTAAATTGAAGACTGTGAAAACAGTCGTCAATTAATTGAAGACATGACCAATGTCGTCAATTCATTTTCTTGGAATTTTGAGTAATTGATAATTCAACACATTCAAAAATCCATAACTATTGAACTAAAGCACGAAATTTTAAAATGAACACATTTCTAGAGTCCTGACATTTTTCTCAATATATTCGTATCATTACTTCCTGATTCAAAATATTTTTCACACTGATGAATAGTACATAAATAGTACATGAATAGTGAACCGCTGTAAATGACGCCCCTGACCAGGGCGTTAATTACTAAATTGAAGACTGTGAAAACAGTCGTCAATTAATTGAAGACATGACCAATGTCGTCAATTCATTTTCTTAGAATTTTGAGTAATTGATAATTCAACACATTCAAAAATCCATAACTATTGAACTAAAGCACCAAATTTTAAATTGAACACATTTCTGGAGTCCTGACATTTTTCTCAACATATTCGTATCATTACTTCCTGATTCAGAATATTTTTCACACTGATGAATAGTACATGAATAGTGAACCACTGTAAATGACGCCCTTGACCAGGGCGTCAATTACTAAATTGAAGACTGCGCAAACAGTCGTCAATTATGAAATTGAAGACATGACCCATATCGTCAATTCAATTTCTTGGTATTTCCGATAATTAGTAAATCAACACATTCGAAAATCTATAACTATTAAACTAAACCAAGAAAATTTTACATGAATATAGTTCTGGGATCTTGAGATTTTTCTCTACCTGTCCATGTCCTCGATTCTTGATTTATTGGAAGAATTAAAAATGAATAGTGTTTAAATAGTAAACTGTGACTCATAATGTAGAGCCACCATGTTCAGACAATTATAACTTTTTTAACCTAATAACAAAACTCCTACAGGAACATTGTTCTGGAACCCTCATATTTTTCTCTATTTAACCATGTACTTAATTCCTAATTTACTGAAAGAATAAAAAATGAATAGTATTTAAATAGTAAACTATGACTCATAATGTCGAGCCACCATGTTTAGACAATTATAACTTTTGTAACCTAATCACGAAACTCTTGTATGAACATGGTTCTGGAACCCTCATATTTTTCTCTGTTTAACCATGTACTCAATTCTTGATTTACTGAAAGTATTAAAAATGAATAGTATTTGAATAGTGTTTTGAGTCACGGAATGTACCTTCCCGGCGTAAATCATCCCAATTTATTGAATATTAAAACCCAACAATTTTGCATGAGTATGATTCTGAACTCCCGAGAATGTCCTCTACCTGTCCATATCCTTAATTTCTATTTTTGAGAAATTTTTACCGTATGAATAGTGTATAAAAGTTACTATTTCAATGAATAGTATCACTTTTCTAAATAAAAGAATTTTTTTGATATAAACACGTAGGTAGGTAGAGAAAAATATAAGGAATCTAACGGTATACTCATGCATTAGATTAGGTATCATGATTCACATTTATTAATTTTTTTACATGGATGATTAATATACTAAACGATTAATATATACATAAACTTAGAAATGACGACTGTTTAAACAGTCGTCATTCACAAAAATGACGACTTATTGAAGGGCGTTATTTGGGCGAATAGAGTAAATGAATTGTAGTGAATAGTAATGAATAGTAATAAATAGTATCTAAGTAGTATCCTTAAATAGTAAACTGGCATAATTGCATAATGGCCCTTATGGGATGTTCTAACTCTTGTTTAACCTTACTATAGAGTATCTAGAGTTTTTGTTTAAGAAAACGTATATAAATTGATACTTTTTCACTCATTTCTATCGTTGTTTCTACCGACGCAACCCTAAGTCATTTTCTTGTATATTATGAGTCCTTGAATTCCATTCCATAAAAATCTACCTTGTATATCCTACTAAGGCAACCCTTGAAACTCTATATTGACTATAAAATGAGAGTGGATGTCAAAAGTAATACATGAAATGATGTGCATATAGGGCCCGGTCTGGTCCTAGGAGGAGCACCCGAAGGTACTTGTGCCCATGGGAGTTTATTGACCACGGTGTTTGGCATTGCACCGGAGTACTTGCTTGACTTGAGACACTCCACCCTACTCTCTCTTTACTCACTTAACTTGACTTGTGTGGCCCGGAACGGGCAATACTTGACTTGTGGCCAGAGAAAGGGTGAATTACTTGCTTGATTGAAATAGCCAATTCTACTGATACATACTTAACTTTACTTGCTTGAATTAAATTTTACTTGCTCGTACCTGAGATATACTTGTACATGAGTACATACTTGCACTTGAATTTGTAATCGTATATGAATCCCTGCTAGACCCGAAGTGGCATTTACATCTATAATTGTTGAAATACTACTTGTCAAATACTTGAAATCTTGATATACTCTCTGTATACAGCTCTTGATCTCTTATTGTTCATCATGTATAGATATACCTACATACCTGATTCTTCCATACGTACGCCATGCATAGCCATACTAATAATACATCTAAATTATAATTCACGTAAAGATTGCTCGAATTTGAGATTTAATTCCTATTGAGCGATTCGCTCATCTAGTTGCTTCTTAACATTTTCAAGTAAATCGGATAGCGTCAAGAATGGGTTTGAGGCCGAGTGAAGAGAGCTAGAACGCCAACCATCTATCATTAGCTAGTCGTGTCTTTGAATTTATTTGAGTCTACTTTGTATTCCCAGTTATGTCAGTTAGTGGTATAAACCTTGTGCTAAGTCATGTAGCCAAATGTTTGGCTTTCTAAATTTAGAAATTTTCATGGACTTTATTTAATACCTTTGATTAATTAAATAAACGTCACTTGGACTATTGGAATTTATTAGATTTATTAGTAAATTGTGCACTCCGTAATTATGTATGTTAAAATTCTTATCGCTCTAATGATACGATCTATATAGACGCGTCACGCATCCGAGTATCTTCCGCGCTCGAGACGTGACAGTCTTCGTGATATCAGAGCCTAAGTTTTAAAACCTGAGAAATTGAAATATAGGTAAAAACTTGAGTCCAAGGATAGTTTGTACCTTACCTGGTGAGATGGTTAGAGCCATGGGTTAAGTGCTATAATGACTTTTGACCTCATAAGTAAACCCGATATTTTTTTTTGCAGGATCATGGCTGCTGAAAGGGCACAATGGCGTGAGATGCAGCGCACCGTCCAGGGCCTTACACAGGCACTCCAGCAAGTGGCCCAAGCGGAGCCCACCATGGAGCGGGTGATCTCCACATGAGTTTCTGTAACATGAACCCACCAAGGTTCATAGGTTCGTCCGACCCCGAGGATGCCGAGAATTGGCTAAAAGAGATGGAATGAATCTTCCGTGTGATGCAATGCGCGGACGAGGAGAATGTTTTACTGGCCGTATTCCAACTGGAGCGGGACGCTCGATGCTGGTGGGAATCCATTGAAGCAACACTACCAGACGACCATGTCACATGGGAGGAATTCACGGAGCATTTTAATAACAAGTAATTCTCTGACCATATCCCGGAGATGAAGGCCGCTAAATTCACCGTTCTAAAACAATGGGGCTTGAAAGTGGCCGAGTATGAGGCACAGTTCTCAAGATTATCAAAGTATGCACCTCACTTGGTGTGTAGGGAAAAGATGAAGGTGAGAAGATTCCTCAACGGGCTTCGGCCCCACTATATTACGCAACTTGCACCGATGGACATCCAAGTCTATTCGTAGATAGTTCGGCGTGCCCAACTGCTAGAAGACGCCACCGAATTATCTGAGAGAATCTGAGGAAGAGACAAGAAGGAACCCGTCACAAGCTCGGGAAAATTCAAACAATCCTTCAACAAGAAGCGGTTCTTCATGGGAGGGGAGCCCTCCAAGGCAAAGAAATTCCAGAAGAATGACAGGCCATTCTCCACCACCACACCATAAAAGGAAATTTGCAAGTATTGTGATAAAGCTGGCCATAAGACAGAGGAATGCTGGAGGAAGTTAGGAGCTTGTCTTCGATGCGGGAGCCGAGAGCATCGAATCCCAGACTGTCGACTGATGAAGGAACAAGACACCATAGACGAGAAGCGTCCGGCAAAGAAACAAGGCCGTCTGCAAGCTCTCCGAGAGACGGAAACCACTGAAGGCGGAATTGTGGAAGGTACTCTCACTATTTGTTCAAAAATTACTCAAGTTTTATTCGATACCAGAGCAACTCATTCATTCGTTTCCAAGAACTTTGCTGCTTCATTTTCTTAGAAACATGAACTGTTAGATTTGGTCATATCTACACCTCTTGAGAATGAGTCTGATATCACTTATCACTATCCAAACTGTGAAGTTATGATTAAGGGAAGCAATTTACCTGCTGACCTGATATGCCTAGATATGAAGGGTTATGACGTCATACTAGGTGCCGACTGGCTATCCACATACCAAGCAACTGTAGATTGCTGGCATGGTAAGGTAACTTTCGTAGATTTTTCCGAGCTAGTTTACAATAGCCCTCGGAGTAAATCACTTCTTATATCAGCACTCCGAGCTAGTAAACTTATGAATAAGGGATGCATGGCTTTCATAGTATTCGTGACTGCCACGGAAGTCGAGAAGGTTAAACTTGAAGACATCTGTGTAATTCGGGATTTTCCTGATGTTTTTCTTGAAGATTTAACTGGCTTACCCCTGGAAAGGGAAGTGTCGTTCACAATCGACCTTGTCCCTGGTGCTGGTCCTGTTTCCAAGGCACCATACAGAATGTCCCCTGCTGAGCTGAAGGAACTAAAAGAGCAGCTAATGGAGTTATTGAACTAGGGTTTCATCAGGCCGAGTACTTCCCCATGGGGAGCACCTGTGCTATTCGTCAAAAAGAAGGACGGATCGATGAGATTATGCATAGATTATCGACAGCTAAATCACCTTACAATCAAGAACAAGTATCCACTACCGAGGATTGATGAGCTATTTGATCAACTATCTGGAGCTTTATATTTCTCCAAGATTGATCTTCGTTCTGGTTACCACCAATTGAAGATCAAAGAAGAAGACATTCATAAAACTGTATTCCGAAGCAGGTATGGGCATTACGAATTTACTGTTATGCCTTTTGGACTAACAATTGCGCCCGCAGCTTTTATGCAGTTAATGAACAGCATATTCAGGCCCTACTTGGACGAATTCATTGTGATCTTTATTGATGATATTCTAATCTATTCAAAGAGCGAAGAGGATAATGAAGAACATCTAAAGAAGGCATTACATATATTGAGAGACAACAAACTATATGCCAAATTCAGCAAATGTGAGTTCTGGCTCGAGGAAGTATCCTTCTTAGGCTATATTATTTCGAAAAATGGAAGTGCTGTTGACCCGTCAAAGGTCGAAGCCGTGAAGAATTGGGAAGGACCCACAAATGCAACGAAGATTCGGAGCTTCTTGGGTCTAACTGGTTACTACCGGCATTTTATCAGGGACTTCTCCAAGATTACTGTTCCTCTGACCAGGGTAAACCACAAGGAAGTGTCTTATGAGTGGAATGAAGACGGTGAAAAGAGTTTCCAAGCTTTGAAAGATCTCTTGACCACTGCCCCAATCTTATCATTACCAGTTGAAGGAGAAAAATATGAGGTATATACCGATGCTTTGGGTATTGGCCTCGGATGCGTACTGATGTAGAATGGAAGAGTCATTGCATACTCTTCCAGACAATTGAAGAAACATGAAGAGAACTACCCGGTTCACGACTTAGAACTTGCCATGGTAGTAT
Source organism: Amorphophallus konjac (assembly GCA_022559845.1). Classification (NCBI taxonomy): domain Eukaryota; kingdom Viridiplantae; phylum Streptophyta; class Magnoliopsida; order Alismatales; family Araceae; genus Amorphophallus; species Amorphophallus konjac. Next base: position 315,999,107 of record CM040120.1, on the reverse strand, counting down.
TTGCTTTAAAGATCTGAAGGCACTATCTCTACAGAGAATAATTCACTGTATACTCCGATCATAAAAGCCTAAAGTACTTATTCTCCCAAAAGGAGCTAAACATGCGGCAAAGACGTTGGCTCGAATATCTCAAAGATTTTGACTTCATTATACAATACCATCCTGGTAAGGGTAATTCCGTAGCTGATGCCCTTAGTCGAAAGCCAAGAGCAATTCTGGCCAACTGCATGATACAAGAATGGAAGCTACTGGAGAAATTCTCTGAGCTTGATATCAGCACAGATGAGAGGAACAAGGGTATTAATCTATCTCATATGAGTCTACATCCAGATTTGCTACCTGAAATCACGAAGCTTCAAGAAGAAGATCCCGCACTGGTGGAGATAAAAAGCAAGCTGAACGAGAGACTAGATTTCAAGCTGGCACCTGATGGCAGATTGCTATTTCATGAACGAACATGTGTGCCCGACTGTCCTGAATTGAAGAAGAAGGTTCTTGAAGAAGCTCATAGATCGAGGGTACACGATCCACCCTGGAGCCACTAAGATGTACCAAGATTTGAAAAGAATTTTCTGGTGGCCTAACATGAAGAGGGAGGTAGCAGACTTTGTATCTCGTTGTCTCACATACCAACAAGTGAAGGCGGAACATCAAAAACCTGTCGGAAAGCTACATCCGCTAGATATTCCCAAGTGGAAGTGGGAAGACAATGGCATGGATTTTCTCATGGGTTTGCCCAAGTCTAGGGGCGGATATGATGGAATTTGGGTAATTATCGACCGGCTAACTAAATCGGCCCATTTCTTACCCATCAAAAGCCGATGGTCAGTCGACATACTTGCTGCCCTATATATCAAGGAGATGGTTAGATTGCATGGAGTTTCCGTCTCGATCGTATCTGACTGAGACCCGCGCTTCACCTCTTATTTCTGGAAGAGCCTACAACACTCTCTGGGGATGAAACGCAACTACATCACTGCTTTTCATCCCCAGACAGATGGACAGACCGAGAGGACTAATCAAGTTGTGGAAGATATGTTGAGAGCATGCATTATAGACATCGGCAGAAGTTGGCATGACCACTTACCACTAGCCAAATTTGCATATAACAACAGCTATCAAGCTAGTATACAAATGGCACCTTTCGAGGCATTATATAGCGGGAGTTGCCGATCTCCCATATGCTAGTATGAAGTCGGTGAAAAACAAATTCTAGACCCTAACATGGTACGATATTCTACTGAGAAGATACAACTCATTAGAGAAAGGTTAATGATAGCACAGTCTAGGCAGAAATCTTATGCCGATAACAGAAGGCGAGACCTGGAATTCTAAGTCGGAGATCATGTTTTCCTCAAGGTATCTCCCGGCCGAGGTATTAGAAGATTCGGTGTTAAAGGTAAACTAACAACAAGGTTTATTGGTCCATTTGAAGTACTAGAAAGAGTAGGCGAGGTGGCTTATCGCATCGCCCTACCTCCACAACTGTCAAAAGTGCACAACATATTTCATGTTTCTATACTGAAGAAATAGGTGCACGATCCCTTCCATGTCATTAACCACAATGATTTAGTGGTACACAAGGACCTTACCTACGAGCAGAAGCCACTGAGGATCCTCGACCGAGAAGTTCAAGTTCTATGGAACAAGACGATCCATATGGTGAAAATCTAATGGAATCGATGTTTAGAACAAGAAGCTACATGGGAAACTGAAGAATCTATCAAAAGAAGATTTCCAGAGTTATTCTAATTGTAAGTACTCTGCACCTTTCCTATTTTCGTATAATGCAGTTGAATTTGGGGACCAAATTCTTTTAAGTGGGGGAGGGTGTAGCACCCCCAATAAATACCTTTGCGTAAATTCAAATCTTCTTTTAAAAGAAAGCATACATGAAGGCTTTAGCATATATGAAGGCCTTACATAAAGAACCCAACCTCACAAGGACTATAATAAAAATATACAAGCCAACCCTACTTTATAACATAAAGAATCATGAGGGCTTTGTGTAAAGAGCCAAAACCTTAGGAGAACTAGCATATAAAATTACAAATCCTTACCTTATGTATACGTAACCTACTTTTCTTAATAGAATTCTAGGTTTTGTTTAAAGAACTAAACTATAGGAGGACTAGCTTACAAATGTGCAACCCAACTTTATGCACATGGGTAAAGAATCTTACATAGGATGTCTTGTAGAAAGAAACAAAACAAAGGGAGGGTTATTCTATAAAATTACACAACAACTTTAAACACAAGGGGCCATGTTGTACGTAAGTGGACTTCCACTTTGTCCACTTAGTGAAATTGACGCCCCTCATTAGGGCGTCAATTTACAAATTAAAGACCAGGTTGGAGGCGTCATTTTTAAGAGTACTCCATTCTAATAAAATATTAAAATATATATTTATAGCACGTGAGTGGGGCAGCAGTGTCTAACAAATGATGCCCTCTTGAAGGGCGTCATTCTCATTAATAAATCCACAATAATGCTACACAAATAAATGACGCCCTCATGAAAGGCGTCATTTATTAAATGAACGACCCTTTACAAGGGCGTCATTTAAACACGCCCACTCAACATGACCCACAAGGCATTAACTAATGCCTTATGATTCCCTATAACTAATCGCATTCGTAGCACAGTCAGAGGCTACTACTGTGCTACAGAAGCGTCTTCCTCTCGAGGCTACATCCTGCTGCGATCCTGCTGCAGCTCTGAACTGTTGAGCTATGGTTTTGATGATAACTAAACTTCATGTGTGATGGAGATTGTTGAGCTATGACATAGATGATAACTAAACCTCATGTGTGATGATAGTGGTTTTGATAATCACAACATATTGTGTGCTTGATTAGTGGAAAACATCTTCATGATAAATGAACTCACATGTGGCTATATTATCTTACAGGTTGCTTTACTAAAACATCTTCATGATAAATGAACTCACATGTGGCTATCTTATCTTGCAGGGTGCTTTACTAAGTAGGTTGATGATTGAATCATGCATGCTGCACATTAGTCTTTGGAGGTTTCATGTGAAGACTATGCTTCTCAGTGAAATGGTTGAGTCCTTATGGATATGAAATTGATTGCATGGCCTTGTGTTGTGTAAATGCATAGCCATTTCATTACATGCTCTGTTGAGGATTTCCTCTGGTTCTTGTATATCATGAATGCATGAGTGATGGCTCCTAGTCATTCTGATCATATGGCTTAAATGCTTTGAAATGGTTTAAGGGAGAACTGGGTTGAAGTTGGGATCTTCAGATTCATTGGTTGAATATTAACTTGCTTCTAAATTCCCAGAAAGTGCAGGTTAATATTTCCCACATTATGATGGATTCAAGGTAAGAATTTATATTGGAATCCATGGTGACACTCTTCTAATCTTGAGTTGAAAAATGGGTTCTCAAGTGCTTTCATACAGATCTTTCATGTGGATTCTTATATGCCTCATGATAATGCTTTCGTAATCATATTTCATGTCATTTGGGTCTTGGTCTCAAAACTAGCTTCATATGTTAATGCATGACCCATATATTTTGATCTTGATCTAACCTCTTGGTTTATCATATTTTTTAGGATGCAAAATCATTGTTGATCTTCATGGGATTATGGTAATATTTAATCAATTGTTTCCCTTTAGTTTGATGGAGGTTTTAGTTATTTTTCAAACTCAAACTGCCTTACAGTCTTCACCATTTTCAATCCAACCATTGGATCTCCCTTCTAAAAATTTTATGTTATAGCTCTGGGAGTCCTCTTTCGAACGCTTCCAGTCTCGCTTCGATCGGAGTTCGGACCTAGGAGAATTAATTCTTTCCGCCGAAGCGTGCAGAGCTGTTTTTATGAAGCTGCCTGAAAGGGTCGACCCTTAGGGTCGACCCCTCAAGAAAGGGTCGACCCCAAGGGTCGACCCCTGTAAACCAGAATCAAAATTTGTTCTGTTTGGGTTCTGGAAACCCAAGGGTCGACCCTTGGGGTCGACCCCTTGAATTCTGGAAACCCGAGGGTCGACCCCAAGGGTCGACCCATGTAAAACAGAACACAAAATCCATTCTGTTTGACTTCTGTATGCCCAAGGGTCGACCCCAAGGGTCGACCCATGCCCCGAGGGTCGACCCCAAGGGTCGACCCCTACAGGTCCTCTTGCTATTTTTGTTGAACCAGAACCTGGTTCTGAGAGGGTCGACCCCTGGGGTCGACCCATGAACTTCTGGACCTCTAGCACAGCACGAGGGTCGACCCCAAGGGTCGACCCTTCTGTTCTGGGCGGTGCCGGTTTTGTTGACTTGTTGGTTTCGAGCCACATGGGCTTATACAGCTGTTAGGGTCTCCGGGAATCACTCCATAATATATGGATCTGGTCCCCTGAACGTCCCTTGACCTGTCTAGGAGTATAAATCATCTTGTTAAGGGTGTAAACCCTAAGGGATTTTCGTATACACTATTTTCAGGTTTCTTTCTAACCCTTCTTTGTGCAGGTCGTAGCAGCCACCTCCAGCCCTTGTTCCTCTTGTGTTTGTGCGTGAATGTGAAGGGAAGAAGGAGGATTCGAAGTTCCAATCAACCCTCTACTGCTGGCTGCGAGTGAAATCAAGATTCAAGCTCATCCGATTCAAGATTGTCAAGAACGTCTTCCTGCGGCACAAGTGTTCGATTAAATTCCGAGAAGAGAAAGGGGGAGCTTCTACAAGGATAAATCATTCTCTCTTCACACCTTTCATTCTGATTCTTTGAGTTTAAACTTCAGCATATGTTGTAATCTTTATCTCAGATATTTGTGTGTGTGTGGATCATTATTGGATCTGTGGTCGTGTGTGTGTCGTGATTTATTCGTGTGTATACGTAGGTCTTCCTAGATCTACGTTTGTGTGTGTGTGTGTCTAGTTAGATCAGTTCTGTATCTTGTGTGTGGTTTGCTGCACTTGTGGCAGTGTGTGTTCGTGTTGGTGATCCGGCCATCGGATCGTGTGTGTGTTGTTATTCCGGTCGTTGGACCGTGTGGGAGACTACGTCTCTATGTGTGTGTCTGTGTTTTGGGGCGCGTCCCCGTGTGTGTGTGCAGGCATCATCCTGCGTGTGTATTTGGAGCGTCGTCTCTGGTTGGGAATTTATTCCCGAGTGAAGCCTCACCTAGTTTGGTGAGGGGTGGACGTAGGGAGCCCGTCGTGGTCCCGAACCACCTTAAAATCCCTGTGTATTGTGGTTTACTTTGCGCACTGGTTTGGTTTATTTTGTGTATCCATCTATATGATCATGTGGGATCGGTGAACTTGAGAGAATCGGTTTAATGGCTTAATCAACTTCCTTAATTCTGTTATATGTCATTAACTCCACCGTGTGCACTCGTCTTGTCTCATAATGTTTGTTGTTATCAAGCTTGCCAGATCAACAGTTTTGGGTGTTTTAATTGTTGTCTCATTGCCTTTGATAAAAGGTCAAGAGTTTTATTTAAAATTGTAGTCACCCAATTCACCCCCCTCTTGGGTGTCATTGATCGAGGGACCCAACAATTGGTATCAGAGCTAAGGCTCTAATTTGATAGATCTAACGATCTAGAGTTATCCGAATCAATGACTACCATGATCTACACCTTGAATTCTCCACCTGTGTTTGATGGCTGTAATTTTGATTTGTGGTTAGGAAGGTTGTGTAGTCTAGTCAATTCATACGACCCTAAGCTATGGAAGCTTATTTCACATGGTCCTTATGAATTGCCTAAAGACAAAAGTGTTTGGACTACAGATCAAAAACTTAAACATGATCAAAATGGTTTGACTCTAAAATTACTTATTGCTGCAGTTGACTCTAACTATTTTCCTTTTGTCTCCCATTGCAGATCCGCGAAGGAAATATTGGATGGATTAGCAGACCTCAAGGAGGAGCTTAAAGATAGATGTCTTATAGCGGGCACGAGTGAACAAAGGAGTGGTCAGCCAAGTGAATCGAGCTCAAGGGTAAACTCTGATTCTGATTATGAAGATGATTTTAACTATGAAGAATTGTTGAATGCTTATGAAGAGCTTGCTGAAAAATACAAGAAGTTAAAATCTGAAAAGAAAAAATTGCAAAAGAATGTAGGTCAAAATAAAACTGATTCCTCTTGTAAAGAATGCTTACACCTTAAGGAATTGATTGATGGTTACATGTTTGACATTGAAATTCACAAAGATCAAATCTCTTCCTTGAGAAATGAAAACAAAGAGCTGAGAGAGAGAGTTAGTCTTATGAACAATGGTCAAAATGAGCTTGCTCATGATAAAAATCTTGAAATGGAAAATGAGAAACTGAAGGAATTGAACAATACCATTTCTGAAAAATTGCTTGTTTTTGAAAAAGGAAAAGGTTTGCTTGTTGATCAATGTAAAGAAATGCATGTGATGAAACAAGAAATGGAAACTTACAAAATCATCAACACCCAACTACATGAACAAGTCAAGACTTGTGAAAATAAGATGGTCTCCTATGAATTGCACATTTCATCACTTGAAAAAGAAATTTCTGATTTGAATGCTTCTTTATCTAGATTTGTCAATGGTCAAGAAAACTTGGATAAACTATTGGGAATGAAAGTAAACTTTCAAAGAGAAGGGCTGGGGTTCAATCCTGTGAACAAAAAGAAATTTGAAAGTAAAATATATACTTCATTTGTTCATGACAATTGTGCACCTACCACCTCCACATCTTACTCCCAGCAACCCACTGTATCAAGAACCCAATCAAATCAGAAAAATAATGTGAATGTCCAAAAACTTCAAAAAGAAAACAAAAATCAGAAAATCAACATGCATCAAAAATCCAAAAATGCTGCTAGCATCTCCATGCATGTTGAACATACTTCTTCCACACACACACAACCACCTAGAAAGAAATTCTCATATTTTTATTGTGGAAAATATGGACATGCCATGCATGATTGTTTTATGAGAAAGAATGATGATTTAGAAGCATGTAGGAAAAGAATGAAACCTTTTACAAATGGGAAACAAGAGTGGAACAAAAAATCACATGCTTCAAAGAATCCTCGTGCTTTTAAGAACTCAAAGTCATGTTGCAACTACTGTGGTAAATTTGGACATATGGTGCATGATTATTTTCTGAAGAAAATTGATGATTTGAATGTTGTTATAAAGTGGAAGCCACGTGCCAAAGATGCTGCTAACCCACAAGGACCCAAGATGGTTTGGGTACCTAAGAATGCCAAATGAGAAATTTGTTTTGCAGGTGTGCCTTGGGAATGTAAAGCATGAAATCTATTTTTCTCACGAAGGTAAGGCATACAAGTGGGATAAATCAGGTTAAAAGAAAAAACCAAAACTGAAATTTGAAAATTCAGGTGATATCCCTCTCACTCTCTTCAGTAATTATGTCATTGTTTGATTCATATTGTGCTGAATTGTCTTGTGTTAATGCACATGTTTGTTCATGCATTCCATCCATAGATAGTTGCATACACTTGTGCATATCATCCACATATAGCATCTTGTTGAAGTGGTGCTTTGAAACCATCAATAAAGTTCACTACATTTGTTGAGCTTGCATGCACCCTCATGTTTGTATACACCCTTTCACATATTATCTTGCATAAGTTGAACATTGTGAAGTCATGTCATAATGCATAGCATTCCTCCTACCTTCATCACCCTTGACTACATAGTATATCAAATGGTGACATGTGGAAGGACAGGTTATGCCTGTCTGAAAGCTATCACTACGCGTGAGGTGATCTTTGGATCTAAGTTCTCCGCCTAGTACTATGAGTCGTTTACTTAAAAGACTGCATATGACATTGGATTGTTACTGAACATCTTGCATTCTTGCACACACTAAGGGGGAGCAACCACATTCTTCATATGAGCTTAGTGTTTAAGGTTCACACATGAGTCATGCATTGCATCTTGAGCTATCTAGTGGATTTTGGTTGTTAAAATAATTTGTTATGCCAAAGTTAATAAATTTGAATCAAAATTGACAAATCAATTCTTGTTGTTCTTGGATACAGATTACACTCCCAAAATCCAAATGCTGATGGGCTGGCCGTGACCAAGTTTGAATCAAATGAGGAATACCTTGCAAGGATGAAAATGATAAAAATTTTCTCAATCCACCACTAGGAGATAGGAAGTGATTTTGATAGTACCCAAGACATGGTATGAAAAGTGTGCGTCTCTGTTAACAAAGGATGGGTTCAATAGGTGAAAGACTTGGAAGAAAAAGGATTCTCAAGGCAAAGGTAAGAAAGCAAAATCTGAAATATCAACCCCTGTGAGGTTGGCAATCTCAGTGATTGAAGGCTTCCAATCTTGTCTCCTGAAGCAAGGTAATTCAACCTTGTTAAATCATGCAATGGTCTTTTTATCACTTGGTGATACCTTTAGATGACAAGTGTTGATTCTAAAAACTTGAGTTGTCATTTACTAGCATGCTGTGACAAATTGGTTGAATCTAGTTTGATGTGATGAACATACTTAATTGATTTAACAGAATGAATCCTTGAGATGAGTTATGTGACTTGAAAATATGTTTGTGATTATATGATCCATACATTTGACTTTTGGATGAACTCTCATTTCAAAACTTGTGAAAGACCTTTCAAAATCTATTTTTGAACAATTCTGAAATTTGGGTTGCACTGCTTACTTTTGATAATTTATGCACCCTCATTCATAAAGGTCTTGTCATAAACAATGTTTGCTGATTCATGGATTGAATGTGGATGAACTTAATAAGAATTCTGTCACACTGACTTGAAAATGAAAGCTCTCATCTTCTTTTTGCATCCTATCCTTCATTCTCATACAGTAATAGGCTGCATGCATCAGAATCCAATGCATTAGGTGCATTTAATTCTCTCAAATGAAAAACCAAAAACACACACCTTGCACCCATGTTAATTTCTGCATTGCATTAGAACTCATGCATTCGTCACACTTAGTTCATTCGTTTGGCATCCATTCAATTAGTATCAAATTGACATCACATTGCTCGCCTACATGTCATAGTGCATTTGCATAAACTCCCAATGTGTGCTTATGTGTTATTATATGCTATTCACCGCCATCCTTGAAAATTCTATGACCTTATGCATTCTTGATAAATAATGTTACATTTGAGTCATTATTGGTGTGCTTCATGTTGTACACTTTGGGGGGAGTAAAGTGCATCTATTTAGGGGGAGTTGTATTGTTATGTATTCATGGTATTTTCGGTATACATGCTGAATCAAATTCACACAATTCATGCACAGAATATGAAAATGAGTGTTAAGAATAAGGATATATGTTTTTCTTTTCAACACTCTCGAGATGTTAAACTTGCTGCATGTATGTTGAAGAGACAGTTGAGGAAAAAGCTGCCTACCTATCTTTGTTGAAAAATCTGAAATGAAAATGAACGGTAGAGCAATGCTTGGTCTCACTGAGTAAACTGGGCACATGTCACCTGAGACGTGATGTGGTTCATATCTGAAAAGTGTGGACTAGTACCTCTGTTCAAAATGAGGTGAGATGGTTCAGTATTCTAAGTAACCGGGGATTCTGGCATGAGCTCCATGCGTCTACTCGCGTAAAAAGGAATCATTTTGGACCTGATCACTCTTGAAAATTTTTGACTATCATATGATACTGGTTGAGTTGAAAAAAAATGCAGGTGAAAACTAATTATGGTAGAGCGTAGCCTCCAATACGCTGTTCTCAAAATTAAAGTGCAGTCTATAAAATTGTCTCCCTGTGTTGATCTGAAAATCTAAATATCCATATTAAAACTATCATTTTTCATGTTTCTCACTTACACAATTGAGAATTTGATTTAATATGCATTCAGAAAGTTGATTGACCCCATTAGCAATTGCATTAATCTCCTATATGATTGGAAAATCTCCCATGTGCTACACATATGTATTCTGATTGCCATGACTCTCTTGCATCTTTCCTATACCCATCCCTTCTTTAGTAAGTACGGGGGAGCAGTGTTGCATGTTTTTATATGTATCTATTTGTTTGCTTATGTATGCATCTCACATGCCATCACATGCATAAGTTGCATCTCATGCATTTCAAACCACAAATCAAAAATTAAAAATCTGGAAAATACTGAAAACCAAAAAATTGAGTGAACTTCCCATGCTATTTTCTTGCTCGATAAATTCTTGTGCTTGCTTGGCTAATGGGGAGAAAGATTGGGCTCAACCGAGTAATCAACATTTGGTATCCTCTCTAGCCAACACTTGGTGTTTCCCATACATTTCATGAACCCACTCATTTATAACTTACTCCTGCTTCATCAGAATTTCAAATGTGGGTTACTATTCCTTGCACATTTATCATGCTACAATGTGCAACTCCACTGTTTCTTCTTCATGAGGGAGTATGATTGGCATTACCCCGCTTTTTGATAATGTCAAAGGGGGAGAAATATTTCATGTGATTCATGCTTGTTAGATTCATGATTGGGGTTTCATGATTGGGGGAGAACAACTTGCCACTCGTTTGTCATCTTCACTAAGATTGTCATCATTCATCACTAAGTTTGTCATCATCAAAAAGGGGGAGATTGTTGAGCTATGGTTTTGATGATAACTAAACTTCATGTGTGATGGAGATTGTTGAGCTATGACTTTGATGATAGCTAAACCTCATGTGTGATGATAGTGGTTTTGATAATCACAACATATTGTGTGCTTGATTAGTGGAAAACATCTTCATGATAAATGAACTCACATGTGGCTATATTATCTTACAGGTTGCTTTACTAAAACATCTTCATGATAAATGAACTCACATGTGGCTATCTTATCTTGCAGGGTGCTTTACTAAGTAGGTTGATGATTGAATCATGCATGCTGCACATTAGTCTTTGGAGGTTTCATGTGAAGACTATGCTTCTCAGTGAAATGGTTGAGTCCTTATGGATATGAAATTGATTGCATGGCCTTGTGTTGTGTAAATGCATAGCCATTTCATTACATGCTCTGTTGAGGATTTCCTCTGGTTCTTGTATATCATGAATGCATGAGTGATGGCTCCTAGTCATTCTGATCATATGGCTTAAATGCTTTGAAATGGTTTAAGGGAGAACTGGGTTGAAGTTGGGATCTTCAGATTCATTGGTTGAATATTAACTTGCTTCTAAATTCCCAGAAAGTGCAGGTTAATATTTCCCACATTATGATGGATTCAAGGTAAGAATTTATATTGGAATCCATGGTGACACTCTTCTAATCTTGAGTTGAAAAATGGGTTCTCAAGTGCTTTCATACAGATCTTTCATGTGGATTCTTATATGCCTCATGATAATGCTTTCGTAATCATATTTCATGTCATTTGGGTCTTGGTCTCAAAACTAGCTTCATATGTTAATGCATGACCCATATATTTTGATCTTGATCTAACCTCTTGGTTTATCATATTTTTCAGGATGCAAAATCATTGTTGATCTTCATGGGATTATGGTAATATTTAATCAATTGTTTCCCTTTAGTTTGATGGAGGTTTTAGTTATTTTTCAAACTCAAACTGCCTTACAGTCTTCACCATTTTCAATCCAACCATTGGATCTCCCTTCTAAAAATTTTATGTTATAGCTCTGGGAGTCCTCTTTCCAATGCTTCCAGTCTCGCTTCGATCGGAGTTCGGACCTAGGAGAATTAATTCTTACCGCCGAAGCGTGCAGAGCTGTTTTTATGAAGCTGCCTGAAAGGGTCGACCCTTAGGGTCGACCCCTCAAGAAAGGGTCGACCCCAAGGGTCGACCCCTGTAAACCAGAATCAAAATTTGTTCTGTTTGGGTTCTGGAAACCCAAGGGTCGACCCTTGGGGTCGACCCCTTGAATTCTGGAAACCCGAGGGTCGACCCCAAGGGTCGACCCATGTAAAACAGAACACAAAATCCATTCTGTTTGACTTCTGTATGCCCAAGGGTCGACCCAAGGGTCGACCCATGCCCCGAGGGTCGACCCCAAGGGTCGACCCCTACAGGTCCTCTTGCTATTTTTGTTGAACCAGAACCTGGTTCTGAGAGGGTCGACCCCTGGGGTCGACCCATGAACTTCTGGACCTCTAGCACAGCACGAGGGTCGACCCCAAGGGTCGACCCTTCTGTTCTGGGCGGTGCCGGTTTTGTTGACTTGTTGGTTTCGAGCCACATGGGCTTATACAGCTGTTAGGGTCTCCGGGAATCACTCCATAATATATGGATCTGGTCCCCTGAACGTCCCTTGACCTGTCTAGGAGTATAAATCATCTTGTTAAGGGTGTAAACCCTAAGGGATTTTCGTATACACTATTTTCAGGTTTCTTTCTAACCCTTCTTTGTGCAGGTCGCAGCAGCCACCTCCAGCCCTTGTTCCTCTTGTGTTTGTGCGTGAATGTGAAGGGAAGAAGGAGGATTCGAAGTTCCAATCAACCCTCTACTGCTGGCTGCGAGTGAAATCAAGATTCAAGCTCATCCGATTCAAGATTGTCAAGAACGTCTTCCTGCGGCACAAGTGTTCGATTAAATTCCGAGAAGAGAAAGGGGGAGCTTCTACAAGGATAAATCATTCTCTCTTCACACCTTTCATTCTGATTCTTTGAGTTTAAACTTCAGCATATGTTGTAATCTTTATCTCAGATATTTGTGTGTGTGTGGATCATTATTGGATCCGTGGTCGTGTGTGTGTCGTGATTTATTCGTGTGTGTACGTAGGTCTTCCTAGATCTATGTTTGTGTGTGTGGGTGTCTAGTTAGATCAGTTCTGTATCTTGTGTGTGGTTTGCTGCACTTGTGGTAGTGTGTGTTCGTGTTGGTGATCCGGCCATCGGATCGTGTGTGTGTTGTTATTCCGGTCGTTGGACCGTGTGGGAGACTACGTCTCTATGTGTGTGTCTGTGTTTTGGGGCGCGTCCCCGTGTGTGTGTGCAGGCGTCATCCTGCGTGTGTATTTGGAGCGTCGTCTCCGGTTGGGAATTTATTCCCGAGTGAAGCCTCACCTAGTTTGGTGAGGGGTGGACGTAGGGAGCCCGTCGTGGTCCCGAACCACCTTAAAATCCTGTGTATTGTGGTTTGCTTTGCGCACTGGTTTGGTTTATTTTGTGTATCCATCTATATGATCGTGTGGGATCGGTGAACTTGAGAGAATCGGTTTAATGGCTTAATCAACTTCCTTAATTTTGTTATATGTCATTAACTCCACCGTGTGCACTCGTCTTGTCTCATAATGTTTGTTGTTATCAAGCTTGCCAGATCAACAGTTTTGGGTGTTTTAATTGTTGTCTCATTGCCTTTGATAAAAGGTCAAGAGTTTTATTTAAAATTGTAGTCACCCAATTCACCCCCCTCTTGGGTGTCATTGATCGAGGGACCCAACATGAACCTCATATCACATGTCAAAAGGTAGGTGTTCTCAAATTCTTGCCTAACCAGTAGCTAAATAGGTTAACTAATTCATGCTTAAAGTTCGATTAACTAGTCAACCATGCTATATATCATCTGAATCAAGCAATAATCATATATATATCATGCTAGTTTAATAGCCTGATACATATTATCATGATCTTTATGAGTTGAACATAGTCTGTTAAGCATGATTTCATGAGTTTCATGTGTTTTTGAGCATATTAGTTTTTATTATTATTAACCATATTTTCAAACCTTAATATATACCCTCTGTTATTAGTGTAATACGTTCATGTTTAAAAATCCGGAGAGCCCCATCCCTTTTTGTAAATGACGCCCCTGACCAGGGCATCAATTTCAGAATTGAAGACTGATAACACAGTCATCATTAAAATGAAGACACCACTAGTGTCGTCATTTTAATTTCTGAAATATTTGAAAGCTAAAAAATCCAACACATTCAAAAATCAATAACTATCGAACTAAATCACTAAAATTTTACATGAATATGTTTCTGGAATCCTGATATTTTTCTCAACATATTCGAATCATTACTTCCTGATTCAGAACATTTTTATCCCGGATGAATAGTAAATGAATAGTGTATGAATAGTGTAAATGACGCCCCCGACCAGGGTGACAATTACTAAATTGAAGACTGTTCAAATAGTCGTCAATTAATTGAAGACATGACCAATGTCGTCAATTCATTTTCTTGGAATTTTGAGTGATTGATAATTCAACACATTCAAAAAACCATAACTATTGAACTAAAGCACGGAATTTTAAAATGAACACATTTATGGAGTTCTGACATTTTTTTCAACATATTCGTACCATTACTTCCTGATTCAGAATATTTTTCACACATGAATAGTGAACCATTGTAAATGACGCCCCTGACCAAGGCGTCAATTACTAAATTAAAGACTATGCAAACAGTCGTCAATTAATTGAACACATGACCAATGTCGTCAATTCATTTTCTTGGAATTTTGAGTAATTGATAATTCAACACATTGAAAAATCCATAACTATTGAACTAAAGCCTGAAATTTTAAAATGAACACATTTCTGGAGTCCTGACATTTTTCTCAACATATTTGTATCATTACTTCCTAATTCAGAATATTTGTCACACTGAAGAATAGCACATGAATAGTGAACCACTGTAAATGACACCCTTGACCAGGGCGTCAATTACTGCAAATGACGCCCCTGACCAGGGCGTCAATTACTAAATTAAAGACTACGCAAACAGTCATCAATTATCAAATTGAAGACATGACCCATGTCGTCAATTCAATTTTCTGAAATTTTCGATAATTAGTAAATCAACACATTCAAAAATCTATAACTATTAAACTAAACCTTGAAAATTTTGCATGAATATAGTTCTGGAATCTTGAGATTTTTCTCTACCTGTCCATGTCCTCGATTCCTGATTTACTAAAAGAATTAAAAATGAATAGTGTTTAAGTAGTAAACTGTGACTCATAATGTAGAGCCACCATGTTCAGACAATTATAACTTTTTTAACCTAATAACGAAACTCCTGCAGGAACATAGTTCTAGAACCCTCATACTTTTCTCTATTTAACCATGTACTTAATTCCAGATTTACCGAAAGAATTAAAAATGAATAGTGTTTAAATAATAAACTGTGACTCATAATGCCGAGCCACCATGTTCAGATAATTATAACTTTTTTAACCTAATCACGAAACTCCTGCATGGACATTGTTTTGGAACCCTCATATTTTTCTATGTTTAACCATGTACTCAATTCCTGATTTACTGAAAGTATTAAAAATGAATAGTGTTTGAATAGTGTTTTGAGTCACGGAATGTACCTTCCCGGTGTAAATCACCCCAATTTATTGAATATTAAAACTCAATAATTTTGCATGAGCATGATTCTGAACTCCCGAGAATGTCCTCTAGCTGTCCATATCCTTACTTTCTATTTTTGAGAAATTTTTATCGTATGAATAGTGTATAAAAGTTAATATTTCAATGAATAGTATAACCTTTCTAAATAAAAGAATTTTTTTGATATAGACACGTAGATAGGTAGAGGAAAATATAAGGAATCTAACGGTATGCTCATGCATTAGATTAGATATCATGATTCACATTTATTAATTTTTTTACTTGGATGATTAATATACTAAACGATTAGTATATACATAACCTGATGGCAGATTGCTATTTCATAAACGAACATATGTGCCCGACTGTCCTGAATTGAAGAAGAAGATTATGGAAGAAGCTCATAGATCGAGGTACATGATACACCCTGGAGCCACTAAGATGTACCAAGATTTAAAAAGAACTTTCTGGTGGCCTAACATGGAGAGAGAGGTAGCAGACTTTGTATCTCGTTGCCTCAGATGCCAACAAGTGAAGGCAGAATATCAAAAACCCACCGGAAAGCTACATCCACTAGATATTCCCAAGTGGAAGTGGGAAGACATTGGCATGGATTTTCTGATGGGTTTGCCCAAGTCTAGGGGCGGATATGATGGAATTTGGGTAATTATCAACCGGCTATCTAAATCGGCCCATTTCTTACCCATCAAAAGCCGATGGTCAGTCGACGTACTTGCTGCCCTGTATATCAAGGAGATGGTTAGATTGCATGGAGTTCCCGTCTCGATCGTATCTGACTGAGACCCGCGCTTCACCTCTTATTTCTGGAAGAGCCTACAACACTATCTGGGGATGAAACTCAACTACAGCACTGCTTTTCATCCCCAGAAAGATGGACAGACCGAGAGGACTAATCAAGTTGTGGAAGATATGTTGAGAGCATGCATTATAGACTTCGGCGGAAGTTGGCATGACCACTTACCACTAGCCGAATTTGCATATAACAACAGCTATCAAGCTAGTATACAAATGGCACCTTTCGAGGCATTATATGGTAGGAGTTGTCGATCTCCCATATGCTGAGATGAAGTCGGTGAAAAACAAATTCTAGGCCCTGACATGGTACGAGATTCTACTGAGAAGATACAACTCATTAGAGAAAGGTTAATGATAGCACAGTCAAGGCAGAAATCTTATGCCGATAACAGAAGGCGAGACCTGGAATTTCAAGTCGGAGATCATATTTTCTTCAAGGTATCTTCCGACCGAGGCATTAGAAGATTTGGTGTTAAAGGCAAACTAACACCAAGATTTATTGGTCCATTCGAAGAATTGGAAAGAGTAGGCAAGGTGGCTTATCGCATCGCCCTACCTCCACAACTGTCAGAAGTGCACAACGTATTTCATGTTTCTATGCTGAAGAAATACGTGCACGATCCCTTCCATGTCATTGACCATAATGATTTAGTGGTACAGAAGGACCTTACCTACGAGCAGAAGCCACTGAAGATCCTCGACCGAGATGTTCGACTTCAAAGGAATAAGATGATCCCTATGGTGAAAATCCAATGGAATCGATGTTTAGAACAAGAAGCTACATGGGAAACTGAAGAATCTATGAAAAGAAGATTTCCAGAGTTATTCTAATTGTAAGTACTCTACACCTTTCCTATTTTCGTATAATGCAGTTGAATTTGGGGACCAAATTCTTTTAAGTGGGGGAGGGTGTAGCACCCCCGATAAATACTTTTGCGTAAATTCAAAACCTCTTTTTAAAAGAAAGCATACATGAAGGCTTTAGCATATATGAAGGCCTTACATAAAGAACCCAACCTCACAAGGACTATAATAAAAATATACAAGCCAACCCTACTTTATAACATAATGAATCATGTGGGCTCTGTGTAAAGAGCCAAAACCTTAGGGGGACTAGCATATAAAATTACAAATCCTCACCTTAGGTATATGTAACCTACTCTTCTTAATAGAATTCTAGGTTTTGTTTAAAGAACTGAACTATAGGAGGACTAGCTTACAAATGTGCAACCCAACTTTATGCACATGGGTAAAGAATCTTACATAGGATGTCTTGTAGAAAGAATCAAAACAAAGGGAGGGTTATTCTATAAAATTACAAAACAACTTTAAACACACGGGGCCATGTTGTACGTAAGTGGACTTCCACTTTGTCCACTTAGTGAAATTGACGCCCCTCATTAGGGCGTCAATTTACAAATTAAAGACCAGGTTGGAGGCGTCATTTTTAAGTGGCCTCCATTCTAATAAAATATTAATATATATATGTATAGCACGTGAGTGGGGCAGCAGTGTCTAACAAATGACGCCCTCTGGAAGGGCGTCATTCTCATTAATAATTCCACAATAATGCTACCCAAATAAATGACACCCTCATGAAAGGCATCATTTATTAAATGAATGACCCTTTACAAGGGTGTCATTTAAACACGAGCTGGCAAAAACAATGCCCACTCAGCATGACCCACAAGGCATTAACTAATGCCTTATGATTCCCTATAACTAATCGCATTCGTAGCACAGTCAGAGGCTACTGCTGAGCTACAGAAGCGTCTTCCTCCCGAGGTTACATCCTGCTGCGATCCTGCTGCAGCTCTGAACCTCGTATCACATGTCAAAAGGTAGGTGTTCTCAAATCTTGCCTAACCAGTAGCTAAATAGGCTAACTGATTCATGCTTAGAGTTCGATTAACTAGTCAACCATGCTATATATCATCTGAATCAAGGAATAATCATGTATATATCATGCTAGTTTAATAGCCTGATACATATTTTCATGATCTTTATGAGTTGAACATAGTCTGTTAAGCATGATTTCATGAGTTTCATGAGTTTTTGAGCATATTAGTTTTTTTTATTAACCATATTTTCAAACCTTAATATATAGCCTCTGTTATTAGTGTAATATGTTCATGTTTAAAAATACAGAGAGGCCCATCCCTTTTTGCAAAGGACGCCCCTGACCAGGGCGTCAATTTCGGAATTGAAGACTGATAACACAGTCGTCATTTAAATGAAGACACCCCCATTGTCGTCATTTTAATTTCTGAAATTTCTGAAAGCTAATAAATCCAACACATTCAAAAATCAATAACTATCGAACTAAATCACTAAAATTTTACATGAATATGGTTCTGGAATCCTGATAATAGTGTAAATGACGCCCCTGACCAGGGCGTCAATTACTAAATTGAAGATTGTTCAAACAGTCGTCAATTAATTGAACACATGACCAATGTCGTCAGTTCATTTTCTTGGAATTTTGAGTAATTGATAATTCAACACATTCAAAAATCCATAACTATTGAACTAAAGCATGAAATTTTAAAATGAATACATTTCTGGAGTCCTGACATTTTTCTCAACATATTCGTATCATTACTTCCTGATTCAGAATATTTTTTACACTGATGAATAATACATGAATCATACATGAA
Source organism: Amorphophallus konjac (assembly GCA_022559845.1). NCBI lineage: Eukaryota > Viridiplantae > Streptophyta > Magnoliopsida > Alismatales > Araceae > Amorphophallus > Amorphophallus konjac. The sequence goes on along the minus strand of CM040120.1, from coordinate 315,980,382 downwards.
TAGTGGAATGGCGCCTCTTCTTCAACACTCTGCCAATAGATAAGTTCGTCATGCGGCCAAGGATCCTTCGAAGCACTCTTCTTAAAACACCGCGGCGTCAAAGCTTGGACCTCCAGCTAGTGGGGAATACCACCATGGTGATCTACAACCCGCATCGGTGCCACCTTCAGATCGGACTTCCAAGAACCCAAGCTCCTGCACTATCACACTACCCTCCCCTTCTACCTAGGAAGATGGGGACCGAGGAAGACGAAAGAGCAGTACGGACCGCGCTGACCATGTGGGAGATCAGCAAGGTGCGCCCGTGGCGAGAAGAAGTTGAAGAGGACGACATAGCACGCCGTGATTACGTGAAAGAGTTGAGAAGAATCCGCCCTCTTGCGGATAAGAAATTGAATGTGCCTTGATTTTATTTTGTTCATGAGAGAAGTTGTTTATTATTAACAATCAAAGTTGGAATCTTTATGAATGTTATATTTCGTTTAATCTTGCTTGAATGAGATGATATTGGCTTAGTTGAATGAGCATAAGTTTTGTGGTTTGAATGGCCAAAATGATGTGAAGAGGCAGAGCCTCTGGAGGGTGTAACGGATGGGCGGTGGGCCGCTGTAAAGAACGACGGTCTAACGATGAGCCGTCAGAACGAAAGCATTATCAATCCTGCTCTCTGAAGCAAGTAATGGATGGGAGATGGGCCGTTATATGGAAGTGACGGTATAGACCAGATCATCAGAGGGACAATGTTTGATAAAATAAAAGCCCCATGCCTGAAGGAAGTGACGGTCGAAGGGAGACCATTATATTCATGTGGCGGTCTGGAATTGATGCGTTACAGCCTTTGACCTGCATTTTTTTGTGAATTATCACTTCGAACTTGTCCTGCTGCCTGTACACACTCAAACATGAAACAAGTTAGATCTGTTCTTAGACTCAACCCCTTGCCTTGAAGCAAGTTAGAGGATGACCATTTCTTGATATTTGGTCAAGGGGTGGAGCCTTATTAAATAGGCGGAAAGCATAATGAAAATGCAATGTATGCCATGCAGATGATGGAGTTTTGGAAAACATCTAATTTTTGTGGGATTTCCGCAGATATTTGGTTTTTTTGGATTTTGGAAATATTTGGGGTTTTTGGATTTTTGAAAATATTTGATTTTTTTTTTGGATTTTGAAAGTATTTGATGTTTTTGGATTTTGAAAATATTTGATGTTTTTGGATTTTGAAAATATTTGATGTTTTTGGATTTTAAAAGTATTTGATGTTTTTGGATTTTGAAAATATTTGATGTTTTTGGATTTTGAAAATATTTGATGTTTTTGGATTTTGAAAATCCAGTGCCTTCCTAGTAACACGATCTCTTCCTTGTCCAGAATCAGAAGTCCCGAGGTTGGTGTGTAATACGGGTGACAATCCCTGGCCAAGGCCCACTTCTCATGACGGTGTTTTTAACAAGGCCATACCCAAGGTACTAATCTTGGTCCTAAAAGAAAAAAGGAACATGGGGGTAAGCTTAGGCCAGATATGGAAGTTTTTAGGACTTGATTTCTTCACCGTACAACCCTGTTAGAGATTTGGTCTGTTGCGCTGGGGCTTTGTGTCCGTCATCGAACCTTCGTCCATTCTAGGCATGCATTCGACCGGGATCATGACGTCCCGCGGGAAACTATACTGCCACTCTTGTCATGCCTAGTTTTTTTCTATTTTTGCATTCCTGGAGTTTTGGAATAGTAGAATTTTGAGATGATGCTTTTGATTTTGTCGCAGAGATTACCCCTTTTCTTTTCCTTTCGTTTCTTGTGGCATCAGGTCATAACGGACTTGCCCCTATTTGAGACCTCCTCTCGTTAGGGTGTTTGGATTAGTTGTCGCCTCCTTATTCACTTCTTGCCTCTGAATTCAGCCGAAGAATGAAGTGGACAAGGACTTCGATTTTCCCCTAAAGCATGGCCGAGGAGAAACGGTGTCTTTTAGAATTGGAAAACCTGACCAGGGATGTCGTGTAGTGTGTGATTGCCTTACTCGGGACCCTTCTTAGTGAAACAGGAGGGAGCATCCTACTGTCGGGGAAGCACGTGGCTTAGACTCTAAGGAAAGAAACGCTTAAGATACAACTCATTCCACCGGTGAGAGAGCTCCTCACCTTCCGCATTTATTAAACGATAAGCATTCCCTGGATAAGCTTCTTTTACGACAAACGGTCCTTCCCAATTATGTTGTAATTTAGACCTTGGACCTGCAGACCGAATGAATTTACGTTTCAAAACCATATCACCTTTTTGAAATTTACGTTCGATTACCTTCTTTTGAAAATAACGTGAAACCCTCTTTTGATAAACGGATACGTGATCGGCCGCGTTCATCCTCTTCTCATCTAAGAGTTCCAACTGGCATCCTTTTTTCGAGTCCACCATGGCATCCTTTAATCCTCCCCGCTCCCAAGAGGACTCCCTTCCTCAAGGGCTCCTTGAGAACCCTCCTAGGGTTGTTACCTTTTCCTCCGGGGAGGGGACTACCCCTCTTCCGTCCTCCACTTCTATGGAAGGTGGTCAAGCTACCCCTTCTTTCTTAACTCCTTCCGCGGGCTCCGTCCTTCAGATGATGGCCCAATTGGATCCGGCCCAACACCAAGTTCTTTATCAGACCATGCAAGGGTCCAACGCATCTCCTTCTACCATCATCCAAAATCAATCCAATCCTTCCACTGTTGGGCTCCCCGCTCAGCCCATTCCAATTGATCTTACTCCGGTCCAACCACGGACCATCACTTTCACGGGCATGGAAACGGGCCAGTCTTCCAATTCGGCCCAACAATCTTTCGATAAGAGAAAGTCGCCCATCCCTTCTTTTGTTCAAATGGATCATCACATATCTACTCCAGTAGCTCTGCAAGTTCTCATGGGCCCTTCCGACTTCTTACGCTCTCAGCAAGGGGCGGCCCAAGCTTATCCTAATCCGGGTCAAGTTTATGCCCAATATCCTTCTTACGGGCCCCCCATCCCTACTGTTTATCCCTCCACTCCTTCCTGTGGGCACCCACCTTCTGCCACAACCGTTCCATCTGCTCCTCACATTCAATCAGCATCTTTTGCCGCCCCTGCTCCCTCCCGAGAGCAGGAGTTGCTCGACAAATGGGCCGCCATGCAGCAGCAACTCGATTTCCTCCAGAAGCGGGTTGGCCCACAATCTTTGGCCGATATTCTTGTTCCGAGCTTCCAGAATATCCGATTCCCTCCTCAATCAGAGCTCCCCAACTACCGCAAGTACGACGGGAACATCAATCCCTTTATTCATGTGAGGGATTTTCTATATGAATCGGCGCAATTCCAGTATGATGATCGCCTTATGGCGTATTTATTTCGCCGATCTTTAGATGGTGTTGCTCCGGAATGGTTCTATTCTCTACCACTGGAAGAGGCTGAGAGTTTCAAGGTAGTCAAGGACAAGTTTATCCAGCGGTTCCAAGATAGGGTCGGCCCAGAATACTCGTTCACAGATCTGGTGGCCGAGAAGATGAAACCAGACGAGGAGTTTGCCACTTATGCAGACAGGTGGAGACAGATGGCCGCTAGAGTGCCTGGCCACATCCCGGAGGAAGAGAAGGTCAAGCTGTTGATTTCAAATGCTACTCCAACCTTCCGGAACATCCTGGCAATGAACGACATAGCCAACATGCATCAGCTCTACAGTCGGGCGCGCTTCATCCAGACCCAGTTTAAGGATTCCCTCATCCACTCTTTATTTGAAAACCAAAAGCCCAAGTACCACAAGAAGCCACAAGGGCCGGTTACCGAGGGGGTCCAGACAAATGAACAAGTGCAAGCCGTTGCCTTCCCATTCCAGGCCGCACCATTCCGCTTCCCCCAAAACCCCCGCAATTCCCAAAACCCCGCTCCACAAAACTTCCAGGCAACCCCACAAAACCCTCCGCCTACCTTTGTCACTCCACAAAATGCCTTCACCAATCCACAACAACCACCACCTCCGCAATACCACAATGTCCCTCCACCTAACGGCTATAACAACAACCCCAACAGCAAGCGCCCGGCTCCCAGGAGAGCTCAGTACCCTCCATTGCCAGAGACACTTACAGATATCTTCTCCGCCCTCATGTCAGTGAATGCGATCCAACTTCCTCCAGAACGGCCTACTTGGAACCCAGCCGTTGATCAGACTAAATATTGTATGTTCCATAGGCAGCCGGGCCATACCATAGAAGGATGTTTTCAGTTCCGGGATCTGGTATATGATCTCCATGAAGGGCAAAGGATAGATTTGGCCGCAATGCATCGGGCCATTGTTGAGATCAAGGAGAAAAGAGGGCAGCAGCCGAGGCCGCAAGTGCAGCTACCACAAGAGCAACCACAGCAAGTACAGGACCTGGGCATCCATCAGAATCCGATGCTGAACCACCCACCCGCTCCTCAGCAGCAGCCGCCAGCACCATCACAAGTAAACGTGGTCCAACCACCGGCCCCCAATGCCGGGTGGTCTTTTGATGATGACAGTGTCGCACCACAAGTCATGGCCCTCCACCATAACCACCGCAATCCTCTCACTCCCTCCTTCGTCCTTCCTGCACACCCAACATCCCCTCCATTCATCCTCCCAATTTCACCCGCTTCAGCAAATTCCTTACCACCCACCGTTCCATCATACCCTCCACCACTTAACCCCGTCACCGTCATCACACCACCATCCAACCCTTCATCCATCCTTACCCTTTCGCTAGCCTTCCCTCCACCTGCGTCGACACTCATCACCACCCTGCCTTCCACCAACCCTTCGCCCATCATCCGCTCATCACCCACTGCCACCACCAACCTTACGCTCCACCAAACCGTCTCCCCCGCACCACCTGTTCCATTCATCCACCCCGCAGGGCCCATCATACTATCTTCAGATGCTGCAGCGAATTGTGCTCTGAGGAGCGGGAAGATGTTCCATCGGAATTACCCCACTACTTCTAATCCCCAGTCCTCCCAGCCAACGGCCGAGCAAGAAGAAACTGAACCGCTACCAGGTACTCAATATGACTTGTTACATCATCTAGACCGGGTGCCCGCTAAAATATCTGTGCTAGAGCTAATCAAAAGGTCTACCCTTCATCAGGATGCACTAAGAGACTTTTTACAGAAGGTAATGGTCAGTGAAGATATGGCAGTCGACAGCTTACCGACCGCACTAGCAACCATCTCCAAAGGGCTGGCAATTACATTTTCAGAAACTGAGGTAGCACCTCTAGAAGCTCGGCAAATGCCGCTCTGCATTACAATCACTCTGAACAAAGTCAGCATTGAAGCAGCGCTGGTTGACACAGGGGCTTCAATTAATGTTTGTCCACTTAGCACCCTCCGAGCATGCAACATATCTGAAGAGTTATTACGACCTACCCCCACCACTATAGCAGCGTATGACAACTCGAGGCGAGCGTGTCACGGGGTGATCACCATTCAGGCAGAGCTCGGGCCCCTCACAATGGCCGTGGAATTCTATGTGCTCGATATCGACCCTATGTTCAAGGCTATCCTGGGTCGTCCGTGGATTGATACACTCGGTGCCGTGCCCTCCACCGCACATCAGTGCGTCAAATTCCCCTTCCAAGGGAGGGTCGTCAAGGTTAAAAGCCTGTCCGCAGTACAGACAGTTAAGGCCATATCAGAGCAGGTTCTTCCCACACTTTGGCCAAGCAGCCGACCCGTTATATCAGTGCTGGATCTGAATTTTCCTTGGGCTTACACAGCTCCCAAGCCCATCACTACTCCAGTTAACGTCAAAGTGAAGCCACAGATTCGAGATTCCAAGGGCTGGAACATCATACTGAAGCTAGGCTATCAACCGGGGAGAGGCCTCGGTGTGCAATTACAAGGAATGACCAGGCCCATACCCAAGGGAAGAAAGATGGGCAGGAGAGGTCTCGGCTACAAGGAGACAGCATTATCAATGATGGGTGATTCTGGGCCACTCACCTGGGATTATCGTCAACATTTTGTCAAGGGGCCTCTCCAGCCCGGCACATTAGCTTCAAAACAAGTTCAGCCAGAAAAAGATGCAGTATGTCCGATTACCAACCCGCCCCTATTGCCGGGAGGGTCAGATGATGATATGCTCGACTATGTTCAGGCCTTGCAGGGGCTCTTTCATGAGGAAGAACGTCAGAAGAAGCAAGAGGTTCGGCTTGTGCAGTGGAGGCCGAAGAAGCAGCCTATTGTTGATTTACAGAAGGAGGGGAGCTCTCCAATTGCCTTTTCTTGGTCTCCCTCACGCCTCCAATCTATTTTCCAGCAAGGGGACTTCATACCCCGCCTTCCTCCTATCATAATAAATCCATCCTTTATTGATTCGCCAGAAATTCTATTTGTTCCTTGTGTTTGCGGGAGGTGCCCACCCATTGATCTATCCACTCTCTTCACTCCTCCTCCTCCCAACGCCCAACTCCACGAGAAGTGGTTGTCTTCTTCCGATCCTTTCTTTGACTGCATTTTCCCCGAGCTGTTCCCTATGCAGCTCCCACCTCCTCCATCTTGCTGTGTAGTCTCCGCTGATCTCCAAAAAAAAACGTCAAATTTGAAATGGAGATTTCAGTGGAAGATTACGCTATCCTGTCGCCATCCTCCTCCCAGGGGCACGGGTCCCCTGCTCCTTCCCTTCCACTAGGCTTCCTCTTTCCTAGGTTAGGATTAGGGTCCGTCGAGTCTAGGGAATTAGAGTCAGTTAGATCCAGAGAAGTAGGGTCTTGTTCCAAGTCGTCCAACCCTTCCTCTGCTGAGCCGCGCTCGCTGGCGCATCCTTCCCGATCTGTTCCTGATAAGTTCTTGCAAGATTTAGCCCAGCGTTGCCATGCTCTTTTGAAGTGCCCGGAATTTGTTGCTACGGCAATTGTGATTGAAGATGAAGAGGAAATAGAAGGGGTATGGAGCGATGACGGATTAGGCGTCTACGAGATCTTGGATGAAAAGGATCCAATTGATGAGGACAGTAATATAGATGACACCGGCGACCTATATGCACAAGGATTGAAAAGATTCGACGAGCCGTCGACGTCGGTGGACGAACCTACAAAGGAAATCAATCTAGGAACCGAAGAAGACCCAAGGCCCATCATGATTGCTGCTAATCTCCCTTCACAAGTAGAAGAGGAATTGATTAAGGTTCTAAAGGAGTATAGCGATTCCTTCGCCTGGTCTTACGAGGACATGCCAGGTCTTGACCCCTCTTTAGTGGAACATCGACTCGTGCTTAAACCAGGGGCAACACCTGTGAAACAAAGGTCAAGAAGATTTCACCCCCACATGGCCTTGAGGATCAAAGAAGAGGTCGACAAGCTATACAAAGCCAGATTCATCAGAGTTGTTTTATATCCTCAGTGGGTGGCAAACATAGTCCCGGTTCTTAAGAAAGATGGAAAAGTGCGCATATGCATTGACTTCAGGGATCTTAACAAAGCATGTCCCAAAGATGATTTCCCGCTACCCCATATAGACGTCCTAGTGGATAATACAGCCGGGTATGAAGCTCTCTCATTCATGGATGGATACTCGGGCTACAATCAGATCCGTCTCGCTCCGGAAGATCAAGAGAAAACTTCCTTCACCATGCCCTGGGGCACGTATTGCTATGTGATTATGCCATTCGGTCTGAAGAACACAGGTGCCACCTATCAAAGGGCGATGATGGCCATCTTCCACGACATGATGTATATCTATATGGAAGCTTACATGGATGACATCCTGGTGAAGTCAAGAACTAAGGAAGAACACCCCTCTATCTTGGCTAAGGTGTTGCAGAGAGCCAGGGAGTACAAGCTCAAGATGAATCCGAAGAAGTGCGTATTCGGAGTCTCCTCAGGGAAGCTGCTAGGGTTCATAGTAAGCAAACGGGGGATCCAGATTGATCCTAATAAAGCACAGGCCGTCATGGACATGCCTCCGCCAAAGAACATTACGGAACTTCGAGGATTGATTGGTAGATTGCAATTTATCAGAAGATTCATATCCCAGCATTCTCAAAGGTGCCGTCCGTTTTATGAATTGCTTAAGGCGGGGGTCAAGTTTGAATGGAATGAAGATTGTCAGAAGGCCTATGAGGACCTCAAGGAATATCTATCCAATCCCCCGGTTCTGCAACCTCCTGTCCCTGGGAAACCCCTAATCCTATACATCTTGGTTATTGAGGACTCCCTAGGGGCAGTTTTAGCACAAGTAGATGATGAAGGGAAAGAGCGGGCTGCTTACTACCTTTCTCGGTTGTTTAATCCAGCTGAATCCAAGTACACCGCTATGGAGAAAACTTGTGCCGCCTTAGTGTGGGTAGCTCAGAAGCTGAAACACTACTTCCTTGCCCACCCAGTTAGGTTGATCTCTAGAATGGACCCGATCCGTTATCTCTTAGAAAAGCCCGTCCTTTCTAGTAGGTTAGCTCACTGGCAGAGCTTCCTCTCTCAATTCGACATCACCTTTGTTGTTCAGAAGGCAGTCAAATGATATGCCATTGCTGAGCATCTCGCCCATCTCCCCATCCCTCACACCGATTTCATTCAGGATGATTTCCCTGATGAGCATCTTTCTGTTATCTCTCATCACCCCTTCTGGTCTCTGCACTTCGACGGTGCACTCAACTCTCAAGGCCGAGGGATCGGTGCTGTTCTGCTTACCCCAGAGGGGGTAACCATTCCCTTTGCTTATCAACTTCGGTTTCCTGCTACCAACAAGATCGCTGAGTATGAGGCTCTCCTGGCCGGCTTAAAGCACGCCTACCTCTTAGGTGCGCGTTATTTGAACATCATAGGAGACTCTCAGCTCATCCTACGGCAAGTTCTGTCCACTTACCGTACTCGTGACCCCAAGCTCAAGCCTTATCAAGATTTGGTTACGCTTCTCGCTAGGCAATTCCGTAAGCTGATCTATATCCACACTCCCCGTTCTCAGAACATTCTAGCAGATGCTCTGGCATCTCTTGCTTCCTCCCTATCCTTCCCTCTCAGTCGGAATACTGAGACTATCGTCGTCCAGAGATTGGACGCACCCTCTCTTCAGGATCCTTGGTACCTTAACCTTAGGAAATCCGTAGAGGCGAAGGCTGAGAAGGAAGATCTCAAGGAAGTTTCACTAGCAGAACTAGAGGAGATTCTGGACGAAGAGGAATTGCCTTGGTATCATGAAATCGAGTTGTTTTGCAAAGAGGGGTCGTTCCCAGAAGGGGCAAAAGCTGAGCAACGCAAGTCAATCAGAAGAGCCGCCGCAAGGTACACCATTGTTGCAGGAGAACTGTATAGGCGCGCTACTAATGGAATGCTCATGAGATGCTTAGATGATGTTGAAGCTTGGAAGGTGGCTGAAGCAGCCCATTCTAGTGAGTGTGGAGGTCATATCAATGGCCAGGCTCTAGCAAAGAAGATCCTTAGGCAGGGCTACTACTGGCCCACTCTAGAGGAAGATTGCTCCCTCTATGTCCGGAGGTGTCTTAAATGCCAACTCCACGCTGATAAAATGCATTCTACAGCTTCGTCTCTCCATCCTATGACCGCTCCTTGGCCATTCTCTATGTGGGCTTTCGACGTTGTCGGCCCGCTCGGTGATCCTAATTCTCAGATCAAGCAGAAATCCTTTATCCTTACCGCCACTGAGTACTTCACCAAGTGGGCCGAAGCCGAGGCGTACGCAGAAATCAAAGCTACAACGGTGTGCCGCTTTATCATGAAGAATATCATCTCGCGGTTCGGAGTGCCAAGCAGCATCATCACCGACAACGGACCCCAGTTCATCTCCCAAGAGCTTAAGGACCTCTGTAAGAAGTTCAATATTGCATTGCATCATGCATTTCGCTTTCACTTCACCTCCGCTCGTTCCCCTGCAAAGAGGACGTTAAGGAGGGGCATCTGTTGACACACGTTTTATACCCAATAAGTCGGGTCATCTCCTTATTCATTCTATATGATGTTCCGAGTCGTTCACTCTTCATTGAGTGTCTTGATTAGTTGGAGCTTATTTCTTGGGTCTTAACTCCTTGATCGAATATGGTTCCTTGTGGCTACCTCATTGGATGAATCTTAGCAATGCCTCTATTCCTTTTTGATCTCCATTTTTGATAATAACGGTCGGTCCTAGGCGCGTTGTTTCATTCTGACGGATGGGTCCTAGACCGTTACTCTTTGAAGAGTCCTAAGGCTTAAGGCCTCGTTTTAAAGTTTATCCTTTTGATTACACGTTGATAATAACGGTATGTCGTGCAGCCGTTGTTTCATTATGACGCCCTATGCCTTGGCCGTTGCTTCCTTGAAGAGTCCAACTTGTTGGGTCTTCTTCCCGTTGATCTTATCTTTTAGGGATAAGGTTGATAGTGACGGATGTTCCTTGGTGCGTTATTTCCAAGTGGCGGTCTGTCGTGCAGCCGTTACTTCCTTCAGAGAGTCCTAGCAGTTCAGGCCTTTTCTCTGCTACTCCGTGGCCGAAGATAAGGGTTTGGATTGACGATATCTCTTTCAAATCTGATCCTCAGGACCTTCTGTTTGATTCTGTGGACTCTTGGTGATATTATCTTCGGGGATTTGCTAAGAGTTATCCTTTTTTCTTGCTGAATTATCCTCTGCTCGACCTGAGGGTTTGAGGGTCTATAAATAGAACCCTTGACTTCATGGTCCAAGGAGGAGGATTTTTGAAATTCACGACGAAGTGCTGCCGAACTCAGAGCCATCTTCATCCAAGAGGAACTGCTTCCCACGTTCATCTATCTCATAATCAAGGGAGTACTTTGGTTTTAGTCTTTCAAGTTCATCATCACATGCTTAAGTTCTTCCCTGGTTTTTTCTCAATCAAAGCATTGTCCCTCCTCTTTCTCCACGTTTTTTCACTGCTCTCTAAGCATCCAAACATCCTCCTAATCTTTTGAAAATGCCCAGAGGGGTTAAAAAACCAAAAACTCCCCGGTAATCCCCTTTTCTTTTGATGTCCTTAAGTTTTTTGAGAATTGTTGCTATATTATTGAAAGGGCTAATTTGGGTTGTTTTGTTCTTATCTTCTACATCTTTGGCAGGTTTACAAGTTCACCAGTACGAGGCCCAAGTCTTCTAGCCGGCTGGAAGAGTTGGAGTTAAAAGAATCTACACTTTGCTACTGCATGTTATCTGACGGTCTGGTGCAGGCACGTCATCTTCTCCTGGCGGTCTATCGGGTATATGAACCTGCAGGTCAACTAGAAATAACGGCCAGGACCCTGTGCGTTACTTGGAAAGTAACGGCCACCCGATACTGTAAATGACGCCCCTGACCAGGGCGTCAATTACTAAATTGAAGACTGCGCAAACAGTCATCAATTATCAAATTGAAGACATAACCCATGTCGTCAATTCAATTTCCTGGAATTTTTGGCAATTAGTAAATCAAAACATTCGAAAATCTATAACTATTAAACTAAACCTTGAAAATTTTGCATGAATATAGTTCTGGGATCTTGAGATTTTTCTCTACCTGTCCATGTCCTCGATTCCTGATTTACTGGAAGAATTAAAAATGAATAGTGTTTAAATAGGAAACTGTGACTCACAATGTAGAGCCACCATGTTCAGACAATTATAATTTTTTTAACCTAATAACGAAACTCCTGCAGGAACATAGTTCTGGAACCCTCATATTTTTCTCTATTTAATCATGTACTTAATTCCTGATTTACTGAAAGAATTAAAAATGAATAGTGTTTAAATAGTAAACTGTGACTCATAATACCGAGCCACCATGTTCAGACAATTATAACTTTTTAAACCTAATCACGAAACTCCTACATGAACATGGTTCTGGAACCCTCATATTTTTATATGTTTAACCATGTACTCAATTCCTGATTTACTGAAAGTATTAAAAATGAATAGTGTTTGAATAGTATTTTGAGTCACGGAATGTACCTTCTCGGCGTAAATCACCTCAATTTATTGAATATTAAAACCCAACAATTTTGCATGAGCATGATTCTGAACTCTCGAGAATGCCCTCTACCTGTCCATATCCTTACTTTCTATTTTTGAGAATTTTTTACCGTATGAATAGTGTATAAAAGTCACTATTTCAATGAATAGTATCACTTTTCTAAATAAAAGAATTTTTTTGATATAGACACGTAGATAGGTAGATAAAAATATAAGGAATCTAACGGTATGCTCATGCATTAGATTAGATATCATGATTCACATTTATTAATTTTTTTACATGGATGATTAATATACTAAACGATTAGTATATACATAAACTTAGAAATGACGACTATTTAAACAGTCGTCATTCACACAAATGACGACTTAGTGAAGGGTGTTATTTGGGTGAATAGTGTAAATGAATAGTAGTGAATAGTAATTTGAATAGTATCCTTAAATAGTAAACTGGCATAATTGCATAATGGCCCTTATGGGATGTTCTAACTCTTGTTTAACCTTACTATAGAGTTATGTAGAGTTTTTGTTTAGGAAAAAGTATATAAATTGATACTTTTTCACACATTTCTATCGTGGTTTGTACCGACGCAACCCTAAGTCATTTTCTAGCATATTATGAGTCCTAGAATTTCATTCCATAAAAATCTACCTTGTATATCCTACTAAGGCAACCCTTGAAACTCTATATTGGCTATAAAATGAGAGTGGATGTCAAAAGTAATACATGAAATGCTGTGCATATAGGTCCCGGTCTGGTCCTGGGAGGAGCACTCGAAGATACTTGTGCCCATGGGAGTTTATTGACCACGGTGTTTGGCATTGCACCGGAGTACTTGCTTGACTTGAGACACTCCATCCTACTCTCTCTTTACTCACTTGACTTGACTTGCGTGGCCCGGAACGGGCAATACTTGACTTGTGGCCCGAGAAAGGGCGAATTACTTGTTTGATTGAAATAGCCAATTCTACTGATACGTACTTAACTTTACTTGCTTGAATTAAATTTTACTTGCTCGTACATGAGATATACTTGTACATGAGTACATACTTGCACTTGAATTCGTAATCGTACATGAATCCCTGTTAGACCCGAAGTGGCATTTACATCTATAATTCTTGAAATATTGCTTGTCCAATACTTGAAATCTTGATATACTCTCTGTATACAGCTCTTGATCTCTTATTGTTCATCATGTATAGATATACCTGCATACCAGATTCTTCTATACGTACACCATGCATAGCCATACTGATAATACATGTAAATTATAATTCACTTAAAGATTACTCGAATTTGAGATGTAATTCCTACTGAGCGATTCGCTCATCCAGTTGCTTCTTAACATTTTCAGGTAAATCGGATAGCGACAAGAATGAGTTTGAGGCCGAGTGAAGAGTGCTAGAACGCCAACCATCTATCATTAGCTAGTCGTGTCTTTGAATTTATTTGAGTCTACTTTGTATTCTCAGTTATGTCAGTTAGTGGTATAAACCTTGTGCTAAGTCATGTAGCCAAATGTTTGGCTTTCTAAATTTAGAAATTTTCATGGACTATATTTAATACCTTTGATTAATTAAATAAACGTCACTTGGACTATTGGAATTTATTAGATTTATTAGTAAACTACGCACTCCGTATTTATGTATGTTAAAATTCTTATCGCTCTAATGACATAATCTATATAGACGTGTCACGCATCCGAGTATCTTCCGCGCTCGGGACGTGACGTTTTGGGTTCCTAATCGCCTGATCTTCACTGGTCCGTTGCTCAATTTCCCGGGTTGTTGGTGTAAAATCAGCAACTTTGAACACCTCTAACTCCTTACGTGTTTGATCTCCTAGGATGAAATTTTAGGAGGAGTTAGATGTATATATTGTGAACAAAAAACTCTAAAGAACCTACCTAAATTAAAGCCATCTTACCTTAGTTCCACGCGAGCCAAACATAGGGGTCGCGCAAGTGAAACCTAGGGTCTATTTATAGGGTTTTTACTATTGTTTGAGGATTAGAACGATTCTAGAGTCCCAATTAGACTTTCAATTCAATCCTCGAGCCTTCTAGACCTATCTAATTAGTTGATAGAGTCGATCCTAGGTAATTTGGATGCTAAAATTCTGACCTTTTCACGCTTCCTCTCTGTCACGGAACTGACAGAAATTAGCAGTCTAGGATTGGACCGCCAACAATCCCCTAGCGGTCTCGCGATAGACCGCCTTTACTATTGGGTGCCGAATTTGAATTTGATTCAATTTTATTTATTCATTTATCCACTTATTTATCTAAATAGAGAGTATTTATCCTCTATATTCCGTAAATAACTAATTAGATTTCTAGAATATGGGCCAAACTTCATGGGCTTGGTCCTTAAGTCCTTTGGGATTTATTTAAATAGGCTAGGTTAATTGGTTATCATACTTGGGCCTTAATAATAATTTATTGAACCTAGAAATTCATTTATTAATCCATTTTAGTTTTTAAAAATTCTTATAAATTCTTAGAAAATTTATAAATACTTCAAAAATATTTATAAAATTTCTGAGGCATTACACCGTTCTTTCCTTCTTGTACGAGGGTCTTAGCTCAGCAGTCTTAGGGGGCCCACTCTTTGGCTCTATGATCCTTCTTGAGTGCTGGATGGGGGTCAGGCTGAAGTTCAGACCTAGGGAGGATATCACTTCCGTCAACCGTATCTTTTGGAGCCATCGACTATTCTTTATTGGCGGCGCCTTCAGGTTCTCTCAGCAGGCGGAGTGTAGGACTGCAGACAAGAAGACCAGGGATGAATGGCGCCTCTACATCAACACTCTACCTTTGGACCGGTTCGTGATGCGCCCGGCCTTCCTCCACGGCACCACCCTTAGGCTTCCTAGGAGGCTTGGGCTTGACCTGAGGCTTGTGGGAGACACCACCTTGGCGATGTACAGCCCCCACATGTGCTTTCTAGAGGTTGGACTCCCCCGTACGACAGTTCCAGCTCTACCCCACCTTCCTGCACTACAAGCGAGGAGACTCGGGACAGAGGAGGATGAGCAGGCAGTCAGGAGTGCACTGATCATGTGGGAGGTCAGCAGGGTACATACCCTACCAACGGAGGTGACAGAGCTTCCAGAGGAGTATCAGACCTATGTGAGAGAGTTGCGTGAGATCCGACCTCACGGGGATGCCCGGTTGAGGATTGAGTGATTTTTCCTTGTTTTCATGATGTATAGAGATTTATGGCTTGAACTTGAAGTGCTTTGATTTGAATAAGTGGACAGAATGCTTTGATTAAATAAGATCTAGACTTGACCTTCTTCTTTGTGCACTTGTGTGGATTGAGGTATCTTTTAGGAAAATACGCGACCTAAGAATAGATCGCTGAATGGATATAACGGTCGACATTTGACCGCCCAAATGAAATAAAATGGCCTTAACTAGACGGCACAACAGCCAAATATCAGAAATTTTGATTTAAGGGCCTTCGGGGAGGAAGATAGTCTATCGAGGGACCGTTTAGGAACATAGAACGGTTGGTGAAGGACTGCTTTTAAAAACAAGCGGTCACATTCAGACCGCAACACCCTGGGCGTAAGGAAGAGCCAGTGAGCCCAAGAGATGTGATTCTGGGAAAGGTAGGCGGCCTTCTAGAGATCGTCTATAAGAATGAAACGGTCACATTATGACCGCTTGATGGGATTGAAACGGTCGCCGAGAGACCGTTTACATGTCGATGGCATAATTACTTGTAGACCAGTCCCTGCATACGTACTTAAACAAAAAATAGGTTAGATCTATTTTAGGCTTAACCCCTTGCCTACAGCAAGTTAGGGAATGACCAACCCTTGATTGTTGGTCAAGTGGGGTAAGCCTTATTAAATAGGCAAAATGAATAACACATGAAAATACAATGCATGCCATGAAATGTATGGGATTATGTGATGATTTTGAAAATATTTTTTTGTAGTTTTGGAAGATATTTGATTTTTTTAGATTTTTATAAATATATGTATATTTGGATTTTTTTGAGATATGTATTTTTTTTGGGATTTATGAAATACCTAATTTTTTTTGGATTTTTGAAATATCTAATTTTTTTATTTTGAATTTTTGAAATATCTGATTTTTTTATTTTTGAAATATCTGATTTTTTAGAACTTTTGAAATATCTAATTTTTTTTAGATTTTGGAACCAGCTCAGACCCGGTGACGGGAGACCCACATATCTCATTAGGGGCTTCCCAAGTACAACATGCATTGTAGGTGACCATCCACGACCAGGGTCTAATTTTACTTAACGGTGCCTCTACTAAGCCCATACCTAGGATATGATCCGGTCCTTGGAAATCAAAAGAGAGTTTGAAAGGACAGTCGGGGATAGGTATAGAGGTTTTTAGGGCTTGAGTTCTTTTCATGACAACCCCTTTTCAAGAGATTCGGTCTGTTGTGTCGGGACTTTTTGTCCGTCATCGAACCTTCATCCGCTCTAGGCACGCGTACGACCGGGCTCATGACGTCTCGCGGGGAAACTATACTGTCACTCTTGCCATGTCTAGTTTTATTCTTCGGAGCAATTAGACTTTTGGGCTTCGAGCTTTTGGGTGAGCTTTTAGCTTCTACCTTGATTTTTGACCCTTTCCTTTTTTTCTTTTTTCTTTGCTTTCTCTTCTTTTGTGATTGCTTCATGCGGAATTAGGTCATAACAGATTGCCCCTATTTGAGACCTCTTTTGTATCGGGATGTCTAGATCGGTCTTCACCCCCTTATTTACCACTTGCCCTTACATTCGACTGAAGAGAGGAAAAGAACAAGGACCTTCACTTTTCTCCAAATATGGCCAAGGGAAAAATGGTGTTGCGCAAAAGAGGAAAACCCAACCTTGGAGGTCGTGTAGTGTGTGAGTGTTGTGCTAGGAATCTCCCTTTATGATCAAGGAGGGGAACACCTCGCCATCGGGCCATCGCTAGCTCGACTCTAAGGATAAAAGCATTTGAGTTACAACCCATTCCACGCATGAGATAATTCTTCACCCTCTGCGTTGATTAGACAGTATGCGTTCCCAGGATACACTTCTTTGATTACAAACAGTCCCTTATAGTTGGGTTGCAGCTTATACTTAGGATCTCCTGATCAAATAAATTTGTGTTTCAAAACCATATTTTCCACTTGGAATTTTCTTTCAATGACCTTCTTTTGAAAATGACGCGAGACACGTTTTCGGTAAACGGAGACATGATTGGCCGCATTAAGCTTCTTTTCATCCAAGAATTCTAGCTAGACCAGCAACGCCTCTCGACGTTCATCGAGATTGAGTTCTTTGTCAAGCTACACTCTTAGGGAAGGGATCAAGATCTCATACGGGAGTACTGCTTCCATCCTATAAGTGAGAGCAAATGGAGTTTGCCCCATGGGAGTACAGACGGAGGTGTGATAGACCCATAGAGCTTCTATTAATTTATCGGCCCAGTCAGCGAATTTATGCGACTCGCATGTTTTCTTGATGATTTTAAGAAGGGTCTTATTGGTGGCCTCAGCTTGGCCGTTGCCTTGGGGATAGTATGGTGATGAATGATGCAATGAAATATTGAATTTCTTACAGAGATCCTGGAGTTCTTGTGACACGAATTGAGGTCTGTTATCGGTGACGATGTCGCTCGGCATTCCAAACCGCGAGATGATGTTCTTTAAGATGAAGCGGCAAACTATGGTTGCTTTGATTTCCGCATATGCTTCGGCTTCGGCCCACTTGGTGAAATACTCCGTAGCCGTGCTGATGGGAATCAAGCAAGCTGCCAGGCCGAAGAGCATCAACGAAGCTTCCAGGCCCAGGGATGAACGCGCTACCCTTGGGTAGCGCGACCTGGAGAAGGCGCCAGTCTTCCCTAGCGCGATCTGAGACAGAGACGCAGTGGCAGACGATCCAACTTCCCGGCGTCGGAACTCCCAAAAGTCTTCGATGTTTGATGTTTTCCACGGTTGTAGTTAATGTGCTAGCGTTGTTTTGTCTTCCGCTTTCCCTATATATGTATTCCATTTCGTTTGATCAAAAAATAAGCAATGAATCTATGAAAGTTTGATTGAGTGTAGCCATGGCTATCTTCCCCAATCTTTGGAAACCACCTTCATCCTTCCCTCTCCGGGTGCGAGGCCCAATTCTATTTCCCTGATCCTCCCCCTTTCCCCTTCAATGGAGGATGATCGAAGCCCCGGATGTATCGGCTCTGAGACGGGGTCGAGTGTGAGGCTCCATTAGGATCTTTATTCTTCTTCCACTAACGTTCGACTTCCCCCACCACCGCCAAAGATGCTGCTAAGGTCAGGATGGAGCTCGGTTGCACCGTCCCTACGAAGGGTTCGGGTGAGAGGCCCCAGCCAAGCATCCTCACAGCCCTAGCATCATTTACATCCACCTTCCTTCCCTCGCCGCTCACCCCACATCCACCTTCACCAAAGTTATCTTAGCTAGTATTAGGTTAGTTTGATTTCAATTTTAGCATTCTCCGTGTGTTATCCATCGTCATGGGTGCTTTCCCCTTGTGTTTTGAACCCCCGAAGTCATCCATGGGTACCCCAACGTCAAGGGTCGTCGTTCTGCCAACAAAGATGAACACGCATGGATGATATGGCGCGTTCTTCAGAAGGCGCTAGGAGGCAATAGCGCGACCTGGATAGCATTCTTGAAGACCCTGTACTTCCGTCCCGCATCAAATGGTATCAGAGCTTAGGGAACCAAGCTGTTCTCACAGATTGGGATCTTGAGCTACGAGGTTCGAGGATGAACCATCCCAAGTGGAGGGGTTTTGATGGGAATCAAGCAAGCTGCCAGGCTGAAGAGCATCAACGAAGCTGCCAGGGCCAGGGATGAATGCGCTACCCTTGGGTAGCGCGACCTGGAGAAGGCGCCAATCTTCCCTAGCGCGATCTCAGATAGAGACGCAGTGGCAGATGGTCCAACTTCCCTGCGTCGGAACTCCCAAAAGTCTTCGATGTTTGCTATTTTCCATGGTTGTAATCAATGTGCTAGCGTCATTTTGTCTTACCCTTTCACTATATATGTATTCCATTTCGTTTGATCATAAAACAAGCACTGAATCTATGAAAGTTTGATTGAGTGTAGCCATGGCTATCTTCCCCAATCTTTGGAAACCCCCTTCATCCTTCCCTCTCCGGGTGCGAGGCCCAATTCTATTTCCCTGATCCTCTCCCTTTCCCCTTCAATGGAGGATGATCGAATCCCCGGATGCATCGGCTCTGAGACGGGGTCGAGTGTAAGCCTGCATTCGGATCTTCGTTCTTCTTCCACCAACGTTTGCCTTCCCCCACCACCGCCAAAGATGCTGCTAAGGTCAGGATGGAGCTCGGTTGCACCGTCCCTACGAAGGGTTCGGGTGAGAGGCCCCAGCCAAGCTTCCTCACGGCCCTAGCATCATCTACATCCACCTTCCTTCCCTCGCCGCTCACCCCACATCCACCTTCACCAAAGTTCTCCTAGCTAGTAATAGGTTGGTTTTTTTTCAATTTTAGCATTCCCCGTGTGTTATCCATCGTCCTGGGTGCTTTCCCCTTGTGTTTTGAACCCCCGAAGTCATCCATGGGCGACCCAACGTCAAGGGTCGTCGTTCTGCCAACGAAGATAAATGCGCAGGGACGATATGGCACATTCTTCAGAAGGCGCTAGGAGGCTATAGCGCGACCTGGACAGCATTCTTGAAGACCCCATACTTTCATCCCGCATCAAATGGTATCAGAGCTTAGAGAACTAGGCTGTTCTCACAGACTGGGATCTTGAGCTACGAGGTTCGGGGACGAATCTTCCCAAGTGGAGGGGTTTTGATGGGAATCAAGAAAGCTGCCAGGCCGAAGAGCATCAACGAAGCTTCCAGGCCCAGGGATGAACGCGCTACCCTTGGGTAGCGCGACCTGGAGAAGGCGCCAGTCTTCCCTAGCGCGATCTGAGACAGAGACGCAGTGGCAGACGATCCAACTTCCCGGCGTCGGAACTCCCAAAAGTCTTCGATGTTTGATGTTTTCCACGGTTGTAGTTAATGTGCTAGCGTCGTTTTGTCTTCCGCTTTCCCTATATATGTATTCCATTTCGTTTGATCAAAAAATAAGCAATGAATCTATGAAAGTTTGATTGAGTGTAGCCATGCCTATCTTCCCCAATCTTTGGAAACCTCCTTCATCCTTCCCTCTTGGGGTGCGAGGCCCAATTCTATTTCCTTGATCCTCTCCCTTTCCCCTTCAATAGAGGATGATCGAAGCCCCGGATGCATCGGCTCTGAGACGGGGTCGAGTGTGAGGCTCCATTCGAATCTTCATTCTTGTTCCACCAACGTTCGCCTTCCCCCACCACCGCCAAAGATGCTGCTAAGGTCAGGATGGAGCTCGGTTGCACCGTCCCTACGAAGGGTTCGGGTGAGAGGCCCCAGCCAAGCTTCCTCACGGCCCTAGCATTATCTACATCCACCTTCCTTCCTTCGCCGCTCACCCCACATCCGCCTTCACCAAAGTTATCCTAGCTAGTATTAGGTTGGTTTGATTTCAATTTTAGCATTCCCCGTGTGTTATCCATCGTCCTACGTGCTTTCCCCTTGTGTTTTGAACCCCCGAAGTCATCCATGGGCGCCTCAACGTCAAGGGTCGTCATTCTGCCAACGAAGATGAACGCGCATGGATGGCGCTAGGAGGCTATAGCGCGACCTGGACAGCATTCTTGAAGACCCCGTACTTCCATCCCGCATCAAATGGTATCAGAGCTTAGGGAACCAGGCTGTTCTCACAGATTGGGATCTTGAGCTACGAGGTTCGAGGACGAACCATCCCAAGTGGAGGGGTTTTGATGGGAATCAAGGAAGCTGCTAGGCCGAAGAGCATTAACGAAGCTACCAGGCCCAGGGATGAACGCGCTAACCTTGGGTATCGCGACCTGGAGAAGGCGCCAATCTTGCCTAGCGCGATCTCAGATAGAGACGCAGTGGCAGATGGTCCAACTTCCCTGCGTTGGAACTCCCAAAAGTCTTCGATGTTTGCTATTTTCCATGGTTGTAATCAATGTGCTAGCGTCATTTTGTCTTACCCTTTCCCTATATATGTATTCCATTTCGTTTGATCAAAAAACAAGCAATGAATATATGAAAGTTTGATTGAGTGTAGCCATGGCTATCTTCCCCAATCTTTGGAAACCCCCTTCATCCTTCCCTCTCCAGGTGCGAGGCCCAATTCTATTTCTCTGATCCTCTCCCTTTCCCCTTCAATGGAGGATGATCGAATCCCCGGATGCATCGGCTCTGAGACGGGGTCGAGTGTAAGCCTCCATTCGGATCTTCGTTCTTCTTCCACCAACGTTTGCCTTCCCCCACCACCGCCAAAGATGCTGCTAAGGTCAGGATGGAGCTCGGTTGCACCGTCCCTACGAAGGGTTCGGGTGAGAGGCCCCAGCCAAGCTTCCTCACGGCCCTAGCATCATCTACATCCACCTTCCTTCCCTCGCCGCTCACCCCATATCCACCTTCACCAAAGTTATCCTAGCTAGTATTAGGTTGGTTTGATTTCAATTTTAGCATTCCCCGTGTGTTATCCATCGTCCTGGGTGCTTTCCCCTTGTGTTTTGAACCCCCGAAGTCATCCATGGGCGCCCCAACGTCAAGGGTCGTCGTTCTGCCAATGAAGATGAATGCGCAGGGACGATATGGCACGTTCTTCAGAAGGCGCTAGGAGGCTATAGCGCGACCTGGACAGCATTCTTGAAGAGCCCGTACTTTCGTCTCGCATCAAATGGTATCAGAGCTTAGGGAACTAGGCTGTTCTCACAGATTGGGATCTTGAGCTACGAGGTTCGGGGACGAACCTTCCCAAGTGGAGGGGTTTTGATGGGAATCAAGAAAGCTGCCAGGCCGAAGAGCATCAACGAAGCTGCCAGGCCCAGGGATGAACACGCTACTGTAGACACGCCATTCCTGACGTCTCCTGAGAAAGTCTCATATTACTATACGACGCCCCGCGACGGCTTACGCATTTCGAATCTCTTAAATGCTTCGTTTTCTTGGGTCTTCTTCTACCTTTTTCGGCATCCAGAATCGTCTCGTCACGGCATTCGGACGGCATCAACACCAGTCGGACGCATCAGAGGTTCCGAAGCCAGGAAGGGTGTCTGCCGGGCGGCCGCCAACACCTGAACTGAGGACCCGGGTGGGTCTTTATGGGGGCGTCCAGGCCCCTTGACGCCCCCATTCTTTTAATTTTTTTTTCACAACCCAAAACTAAATAAAAAATAATATATTAATGGAGGCGTCCAGGCCCCTGGACGCCTCCATAAAAACAAGTATAAAAAATATAAAATGCCAGCTTTGGCATAAAAACAAAACAAAAAATAAAAAAATAATATATTCATCGAGGCGTCCAGGCCCCTGGACGCCTCCATAAAAACAAGTATAAAAATTAATATGCCAGCTTTGGCATAAAAACAAAACACAAAAATAAAAATAATATATTTATGGAGGCGTCCAGGCCCCTGGACGCCTCCATCAACTCCCTCACGGGCGTCGCCCACCGAATGACGGTCTGTCATGTGTGAAAAAAGCCAAATTATGGAGACGTCCAGTCAGCTGGACGCGCCCATTTCTGAATCACGAGGCGCCGCTCACAAAACCACGCGTTGTGCCAAACCGCGTGCGGCCGTCGGTGAGGTTCGGTGGACCTGTTGGAGGCGTTCGGGGCCCTGGACGCCTCCACAAAAATATTCCGAAAAAATAAATAAAAATAGAATATAATATTAGTTCGGCCCTGATGGAGGTGTCCAGGGTCCTGGACGCCTCCACCCTCCGGAGCTCTATAAATAGAGGTCCACCCCCTCAGTTCTGAAGGAGATTCTAAGAGATCCGATAGGCTGCCGGAGCCCAGAGGCTACCGGAGTCATTTCTAACCCGTGGGGTCTTTTGTAGGTGGAGGTTCTACCGGCTTCTCGGGTGCCCACGCTCGCGAGAGGAAGGTCATCTTCATCCACCGCGCTTCCACGTCGTCCCTACGCTGCCGGAGCTCCGCCGGATCTTACCCTCGGCTCCTCCAATAAGCCTTTTCTTCCCCTTTTTCTCCATAGTTCTTTACATTCATCATATTGCATCCTCTATCTCCCTACATAAGGGCGCCGTCTCTTGCATACTTCTTGCATTCATCATCGCATTTTCCTCCTACTCGAGTCCGAGAGGGGTTTAAAACCACACCAACCAGGTGTGTGTCAGGTCACGATCTCGTTACTTTTATTGCAAGGAATTGTTACTACACTGCCATTTTCTAATTTCGTTCGTTTATTATCTACTGTTTTGCAAGGGTAACCAAGGAAAGCCCTCTCCGTCGGCCGGCCGAAGGGGGAGGAAGAAGTAACCCTCCATCTCCCGCTCTTGAGGTAGGCACGATCACTTTCTTTATTTTGGGGTCTTTTGGCCCCTGGCGATCACATCTTGTTCTCGAGGCCGTGGCGAGTCACTTCCCCAATGGCCGTTTAAATTCCCGTTCTTATATTCTCTTTATATTCTGTTATATTCTGCTCATATTCTCGAGGCCGCGGCGAGTCACTTCCCCAATGGCCGTTTAAATTCCCGTTCTTATATGTTATATTCTTATCTATTCATATTCTCGAGGCCGCGGCGAGTCACTTCCCCAATGGCCGTTTAAATTTCCGTTCTTATTTTCTCTTTATATTCTGCTCATATTCTCGAGGCCGCGGCGAGTCACTTCCCCAATGGCCGTTTAAATTCCCATTCTTATATGTTATATTCTTATCTATTCATATTCTCGAGGCCGCGACGAGTCACTTCCCCAATGGCCGTTTCAATTCTTGCTATTTAATTTCTGCACCATTCCCGTCCCCCCGAGGCCGCGGCGAGTCACTTCCCGCTATGGTCGTTTAACCCCCATATCTTGCTATCTTACATTTGTCCCGCTCGCCCCGCCGGAGCAATCTCCCGTGGTGGCCCCTTCTCTTTTCTCTTATTTCTGTGCTGCAGCAAACAAAAGAGGAGCCCGCGCGCTCCGCGTCTTCTCCACTTCCCCGAACCGCGTGACGTCGCTCACAGATTGGCGATCACGGTGGGACCACTACTGCTTCCTTTTGGCTACCCTTGCAAGTTCGGCACCGTCCGTGCCTCTCCACCTTGGCGCCCTCGCGCGCCCCCGTTGTGCTCACGGCTGCACTATCAGTTGTGATTGGTTGGGTGTTTATTATATGTTTGTTATTTCTGTTGTTTTCTTACTCTATATCTTTGTCAGCATGTCATTGCATACATTCATCCCTCTTTTATATCCTTTTTCATTTTTTCTAAGGATCACCTTTTCCCGGTGAAGGAAGGACTCTCCGTTTGAGAATTCCTCTCAACGGACTAGAATCTCCTCCACTGGGACCTCCATAAGTCCCCGACATCTAAGAATCTCCTCTTCGTTCAGTGGGCTGGTTGTACCATTGAAGTTTCCCGGAGTTAGTCATCCCATTCGTGGTGAGACGAGAGACCCTAGCTGACACGGCGGTGAAACAAAAATAAACTAGGGTCCCTATTTTGTGTGAACTTCGGATCTCGCTAAAAACACAAAAAAAAAATCATCAAAATCAAAACACAAAAAAGGCGTAAAGGCATCCACTTGTTTGATAATCTCTGCTACCTGCTTGCTAGTGTATGTTTTTGCGTTCTGGGAAAACTGTGAGCATGGCTCACGAGTCTTTTGAGGAGAACCACCCTAGTCGTGGTTTGTCAGCCGACCCGCGAGTCTATGCTATGGACTCGGGTCCTTCTCATGAGCCCTCGCATGAGGTGCAGGTTATTGCCGGGGACACATCCCCACCACAGGATATCTCTTCCTTACTGGGCGTCCTCGCCAACACGGAGCTTACCTCTGAACAGCTCCGGGCCTTCCAGGCCATTCTGAAGGGGAAATCTATTTTTCCCACGCCCCAGGAATCAACTCCGGCCATTGCACCTCTCCAAGAGTCTGTGCAGGCCATTCCATCTCCTTCATTGGCGCAAGCCATCCAGTCTCCCTCGCTTCAAGGACAAGTGAGCCAACAACCACCCTCATTCCAGTTCCCGTCACAATCTCAAACTCCCGTTGTTCCCCACATACCGCTTCAGCCGGGGCCAACTGTCGGTGGTCCGACAGCTCCTTCCCATTCGGGGTTCCACCCTCAAGTCTCTGGGAGACAGTTTCTCCCCCAGTGGCAAGTACCACCTTCACCTCCAGAGGAGCTCGCCCAATCGCTCCTCAATAGGTTCAATCGCATGGATGAGCAGTTTCAAAATCTGAGAAGAATGGTGGACGTGAAAGCCACCCCAGAGGTTGCTTTGCCAATCCTTCCCGTCATTCATCTTCCTCCCTCTGAAATGCCCACGTACCGCAGATACAATGGTACCGGTAACCCCTTCATTCACCTCAAGGATTTCATGTATGAATCCTCCTATTGGCAAAACGATCAAAGGTCCCTGGCATACCTCTTTCGGAGATCATTGGATGGTCCCGCGCTAGAGTGGTTCTATTCTTTGGAGCCCCGCGAGGCCGAGAATTTTGAAATAGTCCAGAGAAGGTTCTTGCAGAAATATAGGGATAGGGTCGGTCCCTCACTCTCCATTACCGTCCTAGTGGCCGAAAAGATGAAACCCGACGAGGATTTTATCCGCTATGCTGATAGATGGAGGTCTCTAGCGGAAAGAATAAGGGACACCCTCTCCGAGCCCGAACAAGTGAAGATGATTGTGTCTAATGCAACCCCACAGTTCAGACACGTCCTGGCCATGAATAAACTTACTACAATGGAGGAACTCTATGAAAGAGCCCGGTACATCCAAACTCAGTTAAAAGACTCCCCCATTATGAACATGTTTGAGTTACCAAAGCCCAAAGTGGTCAGAAAGACAGGCGCTGGTGTCCCGGGCGGAGCCACAGAAGGGGTTGTGACAAATGAGCAAGTGGGTGCGGTCAACAATGCCAATTATGCAGTCAACCTAAGGCCTACACAAATGCCCCGACTTCCCCTCCAACTAGGTCCTTTCCCTCTTCGTCCTCCACCCCAAAATAATCCACCCCAGGATAATATGCCTCCATTACGTCAACCCCAGCAACAACAATGATGTAAAACCGACCTTGGACCTATTTTACAAGCATTCAAGTTTGAGCAGCGGACTCACACTAGTGAGATCACCCGTATGGCACACACTAGGGCCCGAAGGCAACTAGGTGATGTTGGAGAGGGTCCGAGGTGGGACCATGAGGCTCCAAGGGTTGGCAAGCTTGGGGAGAACCCAAAATGGGCCTAGGATGCCCAAATCATGGGCGGCCAACACACCAAGGGTGTGGGTTAAGTGGATTCACTCTCAACTCGCCCGCGGTGGTCACTCAATTTGGTGGCAATGTAAAATCGGACACTCTCTTACCGCCGACGGAGTAACTATAGCAATACTAAGCTAAGCAAGTCCAATACAGCAGTGAGGGATGTTCAGGAGCTCACCTAGCCGGCGTGAAGACGCCGACTCCGGCCGGAGACGGGGGCGAGCGGGGAGGCGAGGGTATGTACCCGCACGCCGCGTCGGTGTCGCTTCAACCTGAAAGTGTAAAGAGTACAACACTACGCCTCTCGCAGGAGGGATGATCTTGGGGTGGGGATTAAGTTAATTACATCCAAAACTACCTCCACGCAGGGAGGGGCCTTCAGCCGGCCAAGCGGGTTGGGGATTACGCAATGAAACTTGACCTCCCGAGTTCCACCGGTTCTGCCCTGCTTCAGGTTCACTGGACAGACAGTCGGAGATGGTGCTGCCACGGGTTCCACGGAACTCGGATCTTGACGAGACCAGCGCCAAAAGTTTCCCAACTGACAGAGGATGAAGCTTGAATTTTTGGGGAAGCTTTGATACTCGGGGCTGACTGCGCCGGCGACTGGAACAGGACAGCAGCATCTGGTCTCTGGCGGGTACCGAACTGATGCATCAGGTTGCAGAAGCCACTGTGGGCTCTCCCGGACTCCGATTGGAATGAAACTGGCGGTGATGCGATCGTGGTCAGGGTAGCTTCGAGCCGGAGTTGACAGGGATGCGATCCGATGTCGGTGGAGAGAGGGGTAACCGGAGGAGTGAGGACTGGTCTAACCTGGGACCACAGGGGGCAGTCTGCCATCTCCGACGAAGAAAATCGGAGCAGAGGGTTCCGGTGGCCGATTGAGTCCCTTCTTCTTGGAGGTGGTAGCTAGCTTGAAGTAGTTTCTTCCCTCCAAAAATAGCGCTCAGAGCCTTCACGAGCTGGCCGTGGCAGAGTCTGGGACCGGACTGATTGATTCTGCTTCTGTCTGGTGCAGATCAATGTGGCTGGTTGCAGAGAGTGCCACGATCTCTAACGAGCTCTGATTGAGGCGAGACCTGAACCTTTGGAACCTTAGCCGAGTCTTCTTTCTGTCGGCATCGACGGAGACGTCGGAAAATGTGGGAGAAGACCGGGACGATCAGATGAGTAGAGGGGTGTCAGTTCTGGCTCCTGTAAACTGACCTGACACACTTGGAGTAGAAAATTTGTAACTTGAGATGCCGATGTCCAAATGTAGCTCTGCTTCGTTAGGATGAAATAGGACTTGAGAAGGAAGAACGTTGCTGAAGAACACTTGATCTGAATCCCAAAAGGTTCGTCGTGGTTGGGCTTCCAATCTCGCTCTGGTTCTCTGCCTGGGGTCTTCTGCGCCGTCGTTGGAGATCAGCTCCTGCGGATAGCTCCGACCTCGGAAGCCGGCGAGACCACCACTGTTGGAAAGCTATCTCGATGACGATTCCAGAAATGTAGGCCTTGCCACCTGAATCTTTGAGAGACGGTCGTGGCTACCTCTGCAAGTTTCTGCAACTCTGCTGTCTGAAACAGAGGCTGAATGAGAAGAAGATGAGGGGGTAGGGAAGGGGATGGCCAAGAGAGTAAGAGGTGGAGGTTGAACTTGGCTGGTATGGGGAAGGGGGGCTGCAACTTTGGGTGGTTTGGGAGGTGGGGAGATGGAAGGGCACTGCCCTAGGGAGAGGGAAATTCGAATTTGGGCTTAGGGAAGAGCCCCTTCAACCTTGGGGAGAGGAAGGGGTGTTTAGGAAGTGGTGTTGGGTAGTTGGGGGTTGGGAGGTGGGGTGTGGATTGGAGGATGCCACCTTGGGTTGGGGGGGAGTTAAATGGGTGTATGGGGAAGGGGAGAGGTCTTAATGAGGGGTGAATGGGGAGGAGAGAGAAAATTCCGAAAATTGGGTGGAGGGAGAGAGAGAGAGATAAAGAGAGAGAGAGAGATAATGGGTGAGAGAGGGAAGAGAGATTTGGTAGAGAGGAGTAAGACTTGAGAATTTTTTCTATTCAAATGATTCTTCAAAAGTTGTTACATATGAGGAGTGGGGTGGCCTATTTATAGGCACATGACTTTTTCACAAAGGACCCTAACAAAAGACACAATGACTAATAACCGAAGGGAAGAGGGGGCATCCATGGGCCTAGCCCAATGAGATGGGCCCAATAACCTATCAAACCAACATAATGACTCAATACTTAGGAAAATGACTCAACAACCTAGGTACATGACTCAAATAAAGGGAAAATTACATGATATTGACTCAAAGAAAATGTGAAGATTACATGACTAGACTCAAAAATACATGACTAACATAATGGCGCTTGCCGACGAACAATCCGAGTCCGGAGAAAATGTGGAGGGGCAAGGGATGCCCTCATCATACCACCGGGGTGGGGAAAACTCGACCCCGTCGAGTATGGGTCCACCAGGGAAGTAGTACATCGAACTGCGGCTCTGGGTGATCCTCGATCTCCATACTCAACCCGCGACCATAGTCGGGGAACGGCGCTTTAGCTCGACAAAGTGACTCGGTCATACCCTCATGCTGGCGATGGGATCTTGCTTGCCTAGTATTGCCGCTGTGTGCTCACGTCGGGCTCTCAGGCTATTTGTGGTGGCACTCCGAGGGTGTCTCTCACAAGGGTAGGTGTAAGCTGGAGGCACTCACTAGGATCCACCGCGGTGCCCTTATAAGGTGCTAGATCCGCCACATGAGAAATGGGGAGAATCCCAAAACCCTTTTTGAAAGTTCAACCCATAAGCCGGGTTGCCAAAGCCACTCGGAACTTGGCAAGGTCCAAGTCCTCGTGCCCTCAATTTGGAGGTGACCCTGGGGTAGAGCCACTCCAAAGTCATCATCGTCAAGTTACCAACATGGAATTCCAAGTGGCGCTCATGAGTTTTTGCTCGCTTGTTGTGAATATCACCGCTTGTTGCTTGATATGTGCTTGGATGCATATGCCATGCTTGATGATGCGATGTGAGTGGGCAATGTTTGGTATGCAAAGGTGGTCCGGGGCAGCCACATGTAGATCGATCATGCTTTGATGCTATGAAGATTGTGATAGACTCAGGGGGGGCAGGACATCCATAGATGAACCTTTTATGCATGGGTATGACAAATGTCGGGGGACCCGGACATCCATGTATGCTCCTCTCATACTTAAGACTCATGATGAATGAGGGTGGGCCAATACATCCAAATACGATCCACTTATGCTTCCTACTTGACATGTGGGTGATGTAAATGAATGTACCCGACTTATGAATCATGCCAAGTGGTGTTGTATGCCAAGACTTATGCACTCTTGTGACAAAGATGTCTCCTATGTGTGGGCCTTTGGACTTCCATTGGAATGGGTCGAAGGGGTCTAGAAAGGTGGATATCCTGAGATGGGGCACTTCCTCGATCCCTAGGTGTATACCACCCAAAGTCATGGTTCCCATGGTGTAACCCGGGTCTGGGATGGGGTGGATTGGATCAAACATGGTGGGTTGGGGTAGGGAAAGGTAGGTGGTGGTTAAGGTGGTTGGGTCACTCGGGTTCCTTGACTCCCATTGGAATGGATCATAGGGATCATAAAGTGGGTTACCAAGGGGGAGGAGCTCCATGTCCTGAAGGTCCTTAAAAGGTGATGAGTCGTCTTCTTCTAGTGGAATGGTTGGGCCGGTGTATGGGGTGGGCTGGTTGGTCAAGGTTTTAGGAATCACAATGGTAGGGGAGTGGACCGGGATGGGCTCTTCCACTATGGGGAGAAGGAAAAGGAGGTCACTAGTGTAGCAACCAATAGTACAAACTGAGGAGATAGACCCAATGCATGGATGGATGATGTTAAGGCTCTTGGGTCGGTCCGCTCCTAGGGCCAATAAAGAAGTCAAGTCTGATTGCCACTCTAGACCTTTGAGGAGATCATCCCAATCTTCTACCTCATAGTAGGATTGGATTGTGGTGTGATAAGAGTGGAGGGGAACAATTTGGGATGGATATCCCAAAGGTGAGAGAGGTGGGGGTGAGCTAGGAAGGGTGGGTCCTTGCTTGAGCCATTGGAATATATGTTCATTCATGGTGAAGGTGGGTGACTCTTGAGGATCCGGGCTATTTGACGTGCTAAAGGGTTGAGGCTCTTCCTTACCATTGGTGTGATCTTGGGCTTCCTTATGGGTGGGAATGGGTTCCGGACTAGCATCTACTCCCATGTGGATGGTTGTGGAGGTTTCAATTCCTAGTGTTAATGGGTTGGGTAGATCTAATGCGGGAGAATTGGTGATAGCTGGAGCATGGTGCACTTGGGGTGGTGGGCAAGGGTGGACTTGGATCGGAAGAGGAAGTAGAGGAGGTCTAGGTTGGGGAAAGATTGGTGTAGAAGCGGGAGGTGAGTTGGGTGAGGGGTTTTGGGTTTGGGGATGGTGGCCATTATGGGCCTTGGTGGAGGGGTGGACACGGTGTCCACATGGTTTTTAATGGTGAGGGTTGGATGAGTGGTGGTCACCATGGAGGGAATTGGGTCGGTTAGGGGTCTCTTGCCCTTGGGATCATTTGGGGTGGAAGTGGGGGCTAAAGAGGCTTGACTAGTGTAGGTTAGTGAAGGGAGTTTTGGTTGGGGTGTGGGGGCCCTCATGGGATTAGGTGGGGAGGTGGTGGCCTTGGAGACTTGGGTTCTAGTGGTAATGGTTTGGACGGGTGGGTTTGGAGGAGTGAGAGTGCTCCTCGAGTTTTGGTAACCCGGGTAGGAAGGGGACATATATTTTGCTCTAAGTTGCTCCTTCATGTCCTTCCAAGTGGTGATCGGAGTTTCCCTTCTAAATATCTTTAGCCCGACAATTTGCATCCAATAAGTTTCCGCCCGTTTGGTAAGTTGCATTTTGGCAACCAATGCTTTTTCATCCTCGGATATATGATACAAAGTGAAGTATTGGTCCATTGTAGCTTCCTAATCTAAATATTCTCTAGGAGAGGTTCCATCAAAGGTGGGAAGTGGGAAAGGGACCATTCTATCGTCTGTCCTTGGGGCGGGCCTATTTTCTCCAAGTTGGTTGAGTCGGTCCGATATGTTATCAAGCCGCTCATTGGCATAGGTCAAAGCTTTCATGAAGTAGTTGACATGGCCAGGGAAGTTATGGGTGTTAGTGGTAGGCATCTCTTGGTGGCTTGGACTTATGGAGTGGGCCGATTGGTAAGGTTGATATGAGGTGGCCATACTAGGGGACAAGAGTGATGCACTTGAAGACTCTAAATACATAGACATGCCCTAGGACCAACTTGATAGAGACAAGTTGTGAACTTGCTCTGATACCACTTGATGTAAAACCGACCTTGGACCTATTTTACAAGCATTCAAGTTTGAGCAGCGGACTCACACTAGTGAGCTCACCCGTATGGCACACACTAGGGCCCGAAGGCAACTAGGCGATGTTGGAGAGGGTCCGAGGTGGGACCATGAGGCTCCAAGGGTTGGCAAGCTTGGGGAGAACCCAAAATGGGCCTAGGATGCCCAAATCATGGGCGGCCAACACACCAAGGGTGTGGGTTAAGTGGATTCACTCTCAACTCGCCCGCGGTGGTCACTCAATTTGGTGGCAATGTAAAATCGGACACTCTCTTACCGCCGACGGAGTAACTATAGCAATACTAAGCTAAGCAAGTCCAATACAGCAATGAGGGATGTTCAGGAGCTCACCTAGCCGGCGTGAAGACGCCGACTCCGGCCGGAGACGGGGGCGAGCGGGGAGGCGAAGGTATGTACCCGCACGCCGCGTCGGTGTCGCTTCAACCTGAAAGTGTAAAGAGTACAACACTACGCCTCTCGCAGGAGGGATGATCTTGGGGTGGGGATTAAGTTAATTACATCCAAAACTACCTCCACGCAGGGAGGGGCCTTCAGCCGGCCAAGCGGGTTGGGGATTACGCAATGAAACTTGACCTCCCGAGCTCCACCGGTTCTGCCCTGCTTCAGGTTCACTGGACAGACAGTCGGAGATGGTGCTGCCACGGGTTCCACGGAACTCGGATCTTGACGAGACCAGCGCCAAAAGTTTCCCAACTGACAGAGGATGAAGCTTGAATTTTTGGGGAAGCTTTGATACTCGGGGCTGACTGCGCCGGCGACTGGAACAGGACAGCAGCATCTGGTCTCTGGCGGGTATCGAACTGATGCATCAGGTTGCAGAAGTCACTGTGGGCTCTCCCGGACTCCGATTGGAATGAAACTGGTGATGATGCGATCGTGGTCAGGGTAGCTTCGAGCCGGAGTTAACGGGGATGTGATCCGATGTCGGTGGAGAGAGGGGTAACCGGAGGAGTGAGGACTGGTCTAACCTGGGACCACAGGGGGCAGTCTGCCGTCTCCGACGAAGAAAATCGGAGCAGAGGGTTCCGGTGGCCGATTGAGTCCCTTCTTCTTGGAGGTGGTAGCTAGCTTGAAGTAGTTTCTTCCCTCCAAAAATAGCGCTCAGAGCCTTCACGAGCTGGCCGTGGCAGAGTCTGGGACCGGACTGATTGATTCTGCCTCTGTCTGGTGCAGATCAATGTGGCTGGTTGCAGAGAGTGCCACGATCTCTAACGAGCTCTGATTGAGGCGAGACCTGAACCTTTGGAACCTTAGCCGAGTCTTCTTTCTGTCGGCATCGACGGAGACGTCGGAAAATGTGGGAGAAGACCGGGAAGATCAGATGAGTAGAGGGGTGTCGGTTCTGGCTCCTGTAAACTGACCTGACACACTTGGAGTAGAAAATTTGTAACTTGAGATGCCGATGTCCAAATGCAGCTCTGCTTCTTTAGGATGAAAGAGGACTTGAGAGGGAAGAACTTTGCTGAAGAACACTTGATCTGAGTCCCAAAAGGTTCGTCGTGGTCGGGCTTCCAATCTCGCTCTGGTTCTCTGCCTGGGGCCTTCTGCGCAGTCGTGGGAGATCAGCTCCTGCGGATAGTTCCGACCTCGGAAGCCGGCGAGACCACCACCGTTGGAAAGCTATCTCGATGACAATTCCATAAATGTAGGCCTTGCCACCTGAATCTTTGAGAGACGGTCGTGGCTGCCTCTGCAAGTTGCTGAAACTCTACTGTCTGAAACAGAGGCTGAATGAGAAGAAGATGAGGGGGTGGGGAAGGGGATGGCCAAGAGAGTAAGAGGTGGAGGGTGAACTTGGCTGGTATGGGGAAGGGGGGCTGCGACTTTGGGTGGTTTGGGAGGTGGGGAGATGGAAGGGCACTGCCCTAGGGAGAGGGAAATTCAAATTTGGGCTTAGGGAAGAGCCCCTTCAACCTTGGGGAGAGGAAGGGGTGCTTAGGAAGTGGTGTTGGGTAGTTGGGGGTTGGGAGGTGGGGTGTGGATTGGAGGATGCCACCTTGGGTTGGGGGGGAGTTAAATGGGTGTATGGGGAAGGGGAGAGGTCTTAATGAGGGGTGAATGGGGAGGAGAGAGAAAATTCCAAAAATTGGGTGGAGGGAGAGATAGAGAGATAAAGAGAGAGAGAGAGATAATGGGTGAGAGAGGGAAGAGAGATTTGGTAGAGAGGAGTAAGACTTGAGAATTTTTTCTATTCAAATGATTCTTCAAAAGTTGTTACATATGAGGAGTGGGGTGGCCTATTTATAGGCACATGACTTTTTCACAAAGGACCCTAACAAAAGACACAATGACTAATAACCGAAGGGAAGGGGGGGCATCCATGGGCCTAGCCCAATGAGATGGGCCCAATAACCTATCAAACCAACATAATGACTCAATACTTAGGAAAATGACTCAACAACCTAGGTACCTGACTCAAATAAAGGGAAAATTACATGATATTGACTCAAAGAAAATGTGAAGATTACATGACTAGACTCAAAAATACATGAATAACATAATGGCACTTGCCGACGAACAATCCGAGTCCGGAGAAAATGTGGAGGGGCAAGGGATGCCCTCATCAAACAACCACAACCTCAGCAACAACAACCACCACTTCAGTACAACCAAGTTCCACCCCCGGGGAACTATGGTCCCCAACAGCAACAAAGGAGGCCGGTCGGTCCCAAGAGAGCCTACTATCCACCATTGCCAGAAATCTTAGCAGACATTTTTAATGCCCTCATGGCATCAAACCAACTCGCCCTACCCAGAGAAAGGCCCGTGTGGCCCCCGAATGTTGATACCTCCAAATACTGCGTCTATCACAGGCAGCCAGGACACACAGTAGATTACTGCTTCCATTTCAAAGATTACATCCACGATATGAATGATGAACATCAAATAGATTGGGGTGAAATGAGACGATACGTCGCGGCTCTCAAGGCTAGGAGACCTCCTCATAGGCCACAGCAGCAGTTACAACAGCAGCAGCAACAGCAACCACAACAACAACAATAGCTTCAGCATGCCCCACAACAACAGCCCAACATGGGCATAATCCAGAATCCATTACCGGAGTACCAACAGCCCAATCATCAGGTTAACCCCATCTCCTCCTTCCCGGAAGTCGGGAGAGAGCAGGTGTGGCACCAGGAAAGTACCTCCATTCTTTCTACCGCCAATCCTATCATCACGCAACACCCTTGCCTTGCCCGGGTAGCACCTCTCTCTCATCAACCCGCGTCAGTATAACCTTCACCATTTCCACTACCATTACGCCCTCTCATCCGTACCCCGATCCCCTATCAACCGACACTCTCCTCTACGCCTTCACACCCTCTCATCTTCTCCCACTCCCCCACTTTACCATCCACCTCTACCACATTTACCCCTACGCCTTCTAAACCCCTTATCATCCGTCAACCATACATAACCCCGTCTTTCTCCACCGTATCACCACTAATGCCTTCAAAACCACTCATTAACCATCACCCACCTCAAAATCATTGCTCGCTTCAAGCCCTACCCACTTCTACTTCGTCTCCACCTCCACCTTCCAGACCCCTTATCCTTCATAATCCACGCGATATCCCCTCTACCTCCACCATGCCTCCACCTAACAAACCCCCCATCAGAATCCCTGCTCCCGTCATCACCCCTGCTTCATTGACCATTCCTCCACCACTACCCCTCAAACCTCTGTTAAAACCCACTGCTACCCCCACAGAGGTAAAAAAGCCGCAGGCAATGGTGCTCCGGAGTGGAAGGATTTTCCACAGGGTTTTCCCCCACAACAGTCAGAATCTTGAGCAATCTCAGCCAGAGAAGGATGATGGAGAACAACCAGAAAGAGCTATCCTTGGAATACAGTATGATCTATTGAAACATTTGGACAAGACGCCTGCTCGGATCTCCATCTTGGAGCTTCTTCAAAGATCCACATCCCACCAGGCAGCCTTAATGGAGTACCTTCAAAGGGTCATGGTGAATGAGGACCTCCCTGTAGAAAAGATCTCTACCGTCCTGACCCCAACGGACACACAACCGGCCATCATATTCCACAACTACGAGCTCGCTCCCAAGGAGGCTCGAAAATATGCACTGTGCATTTCAATAAAAATTAATGGGGTATCCATAAACCCGTGTCTTGTGGACACGGGTGCGTCAATAAATGTGATCTCCATGAACACCCTTCAGTTGTGTGGGGTCAACGAGGAACAAATAAGACCTTCCTCGATCACGATCACGGCTTATGATAATAGCAAAAGGCCGCCGCAGGGGATGATTATTTTGAAGGCAGAACTAGGCCCCATGTCAATTCCCACGGAATTCTATGTCCTCGACATGGACCCCACATTCAAGGCTATACTGGGTCGCCCTTACATCGAAGCCATGGACGCTGTGCCTTCCACCAACCATCAGTGCATGAAGTTTCCTTACAATGGGAGAATTATTTAAGTGGTCAGTACACCTG
Source organism: Amorphophallus konjac (assembly GCA_022559845.1). Classification (NCBI taxonomy): domain Eukaryota; kingdom Viridiplantae; phylum Streptophyta; class Magnoliopsida; order Alismatales; family Araceae; genus Amorphophallus; species Amorphophallus konjac. The sequence goes on along the minus strand of CM040120.1, from coordinate 315,944,332 downwards.
TCCTTCACACAGTGGATGCTATCAACACCTCTCTGCCCTCTGTTTGGCCGTCTCATCGACCCATATTGTCATTACTGGACGTACGTGATTCATCTCACGTTCCACTAGCACCAAAGGAGCCGGTCAGGACAACCGTAACATCATATCTCCCTTTTCACTCCAAAGGGTGGGAGATTATGAGGAACATTGGCTACCAACAGGGTAAAGGTTTGGGCGCACAGTTACAGGGTAGGCTCAAACCGCCAAAGGAAATTAGGCCGAACCGCAGGTTTGGCCTAGGCTTCAAAGGACCGTTCAAGGCGGATTGGGAGCCCCTCACATGGACTCTATCAAACCACTTCAATAGAGGGCCCGTTGTTCAGATGGGAGATCACCCACGAGAAGCATATGGGGGATCACATGCTATATATTTGGCTGAAAAATGTCCGAGGATCACCAAAAAAGGCAAGATCAAAGATCCAGAATGCGAGTGGAACAAATGGTTCGACATACGGGACATTTCCATTACACTGGAAAGGATGTTCTCGTCTCCGCAGCTTGAAGGACCACCATTGATCTCCGGAACATCAGAGAATATTACCACTCTTGCCAAGGTTCCAAACTATCCTCGTCCTCGCCAGAAGGACCCTGTCATCGACGGATCTTCAAGGACCCTGTCATCGTCCCTTCAGGTAATCAGTAATGTCCTGTACATGGGACACCACTGGGACCCCGCCCTACTGCCAGTCCTGGTACTGTGTTGGGAAGCCCGTACGCCAGTCCACAATCTTCGCCTTCCCCTTGGTCTTCCTCCCGATGTGGGCCAGCTCATCTACATCAACCCACTCTGGGCTAGCCCCAACGTCCTCATAACCAGCCTCAACCGAAGCGGCTCGATCTCGTTCAGGCAATGGACCCACACGTCCCGCCTGAAACGAGGAAGACCCGCTACAACCCAAGGCTGGCCAATGTCGCCCATGCCCAGGTAGGGTCTCCACATCACCTACATCATCATACATGCATCATATTAGTTGCCATTCAGTCACATAAGAAAACACAAAAAATCATACGCATCATACCATGGCCTCAGGATACTCGCTCAGCTCCCGACGAAGTGACGCTAGCTGGTAGCTGTGTGGTGCCGCTACCACGACCGGCCTCCACCGCCGCGCCAGAGGCACGGCCCTCCTGTTCCCATGCCTAGCCCTCCCTATCAGGAAATAGTAATAGCTCCACACCTGCATCCATCATACATCATTAGTACAATAATTGCATATTTAACTGTGGGAATGCATAAATAAAATGTTTACCTGGAGAAAAGGTGCGAAGCCACTGACTGTCGTCTCCTTCTCCGAAGTCTGGGAGAGATCGGCAATCAGATGGGCAAGCAGAGCCGCTCCCCACGCGTAGTGTCCCACTCTGTCTAGATCCGCCAAGATCCCGAGGAAACGGCAGTGGATGCCATCCCCCTTCGTCCCCAGTAGAAGGCGGCCCAAGAAGAAGAAAAGAAACCTCCGGAGGTCTAGGTCCACCAGCTCCCGCTCGCTCGGGTCCTGGGTGAAAGCTGCACGGGCATCTCCCTCCAGTCGTGCCAGAAACTCCGCTCCAGTCTCGCTAACCCGCTGGCGCGGGTCGACGAATCCGAGCGCCTCCATGATCTCCACTCGGCCGACTACCCTGCTGTCCCTGTCCGTCACGCTCGTCTCTAACCACAGCAGGTCCAGGGCACTCTCTCGGTAGTCGGGGTAGGTGACCCCGCTCACCGCCTCTCCGTCAACTCGTAGCCCGGTGATCCGAGCCACGTCCTCTAGTGTCGGCACCATGTGCCCCCAGGGCATCAGAAACGCCCGACTCGGCACATGCCACCGCTCCCTCAATGCCTGGATAAGAGGAAGGTCGAGCCGAAAGGGCTCGATCCTAAGGAAAGCTTCGAAGCCCATGGCATCCACACGCGCCCTCTGAAAGTCTGGCAGCCTACAGTATGCTGCCACCACTAGGGACCAGCTGATCCGGCCCTTCATCACGCCCTGCACACCACAAAACCAACAAAGAACACATCAGCATCATGAATAGTAATAAACAATAACACTGTATATACTACTTATTTATTTTATTTTATTTTTATTTTAAAAAAATATTTATGTTTTTTTGGAGGCGTCCAACATCTTGGACGCCTCCTTCACATTTTCTTTATTTTAATTTTAGAAAAACCTAAAAACCAAAACCAAAATAAATAAAATATATATATATATTATCATGGAGGCGTCCCAAGACCTGGACGCCTCCTTATTTTTAATTCTATTTTTATTATTTACGTAAATAAATAAATAAAAAAGAAAAAAATGTGGAGGCGTCCAGGCCCCTGGACGCGTCCTTCCCTCACTCCCCGGCGTTCTCCACACAGCCTCTCGTCCGCCCGTTTGGCCCAGTGAACCAATAGAATGGAAGTCTAAGGGGCTTACTGGATCGAGCTCGTCCTCTCCCGCGTCACCAGCGCCCGCAGGGTCCTCCACAGCCAAAAGAGGAGCCTCCTCCTCCACGGCAATCTCCTCCGCCACGGCAGCCTCCTCGGCGTCATCTCTCAGCCTCCTCGGACGACGAGCCCGTCATTTCCGCTTCTCCCCACCCTGGCTCAGGCCTCCTTGCTCCATTGGAATTGGGAATGGGTCGTTTAGGGTGAACGAGTCGTCAGAATGAACAGTAGAAGTGAAAGGGGGGTGAGGCCCCCCTTATATAAGAAAAACCCATTTTTGGGGGCGTCCACGCGCCTGGACACCCCCCCTTTTTTCTTTTTTTTTCAAAAAATTCAAAAAAAATAGGGGCGTCCAGGTGCCTCGACGCCCCCAAACAAAATTAACAAAAAAAATAATAAAAGGAAAATATAGGGGCGTCCAGGCGCGTGGACGCCCCCAAACAAAATTCAAAAAAAATAATAAAAATAAAATATCGGGGCGTCCAAGCCCCTGGACGCCCCAAAAATAATAATAAAAAATAATAATAAATAAAAATAAAAAATAAAAACTTGGAGGCGTCCAGACCCCTGGACGCCCCCATTAATTTTTTTTTAATATATATTTACATATGATCATATTGTGAATAAATAGATACATAAAAAGAAAGAAAACACAAAAATAGAAAAACGGAAAAATAAAAATCATAACAAAGGGAACTGGTCCAAAACTTCCAAATGCCAGATTTTATTCCATCAGAAAAGTAGAATGAGCTACATCAGGGGCTTAGGCGCCTTAGGCCTTAAGTTCCCTAGTTCGGTTACATAAGCCCTCCACAGCTCACATTCTTCCCCCACGTGCGCTAAGGCCTTTCCCGCAACACTTGTCTTCTAGGGAGCTTTAATGGCTTTCGCTTCCCTCGCATCCGGCTCCGTGCCCAACTCCCTCTGCTTCAAAGGGACGATATCAGTCGGTAGTGGGAACGAATGGCGTGGGATGCCGATCTGGAGAAAACACCGATGCGCATTATAGAGGACGAACTCGGTCGCTCCGATCAGTTGAAGATCAACTTCGGGAGAAGGCCTCATGAGGAGATCAAGCGAAAGCAAACATGCCGGTGCGCAAGTGAAGAAGCCTTGCGTCACGGTGCGGAAGTGAGACCGCCAGTCTTCACGTTTCTTCAGCCACGGAACGCGGTTCACTACAGTACCACCGAAGCCTAACACGTCGGCTATGTGATGAAGAGGGCTTTGTTGGAAGAGCTTCGAAGCGGTTGGCATTCCCTCACGGTGATCAAACTTGAAATGCAAATCCAGCCATCAACTCAGGACAAGTGCGCAACCAAAAGGAGGCTTACCCATGCTCGAGACAGTAAGGCCACTATATAGGTAGGCAAGGACAGCGGGTCCCACCCTCTTTCCACGCCAGATCCTGCAGATAGCACTCAGTTGGTCTTCCTCCACAATGTTGTCGGTATAAGGAAACAAGAGAGCACCCGCTAGACAAATGGTGAACCCTTTCATGATTCCCTCCAAATAGTCATCGTCTGGTAACCCTCTCAAGGCCTCCATGACCCATTCCGTGAGCTTTTGCAAATCAATTCCCTTTTGAGTACGAACCTTTCGGGCTACGTCGGGCGGCATGAAGCTTCCAAGGATGCTTTCGGAAGTCCCCCGTGTCAGCATCCGCATAGCCTTCACCTTCCCGTTACTCTTGAATTTCTTCAATCCGAGTAGAAGTTCCACCTCCTCGAGGAGGATGGTCACCTCGAAGGTCGGAAAGATAAAAGTGTGGGTCTGGGGATGCCAGATCTCCACTAGTGCGCCCATAGCCGCTCAGTCCATACGAATCTTCTCGTAGTGTTTGGCGTGAATAAGGAGCCCCTGCAGATGCCACTTCGAGAGTATGGCCCTCATGCCGATGGAGATGTTGGAAGTTAGCTTTGAAAGCCATGGCAGTTTGGAAAACTTCCTCGGGCCTGGGAAGAGTGGATATGGCTGGAAGAGAAAAGAAAGAAGAAGAAATGAAGGAACTAAGAAGAAGGCTCACGTGGAGAAATTTGAAAAGAATCAGCTTACCATATGCGACATGATCATCCCACTCTGATGACCCTCGAGGTCGGAGAGTCGCCTGATCTCGCCGCTAGGCCTGCTCCTCTTCATAATGCGGGAAGACTCTTCTTCCATCCTGAAATCTCTAGATTCTCCTCTCCTTCCTCTCCTGGGCTTCCAAAACCCACCTTGGTGCATTTGAATGAACTAGCCTAAGGGAAGTTCTTATAGGAAGGGTAGGGCGCTACATGACGGAACATGTCACATCAGCGGTCAATGTCAGGATTTTGGCTAGATCTCCTTTCCATTGTGGTGCAATTCTTTTACGATTCTGTTACTTTCTGATGTTATTAATCCATGCTGGCCTGTACAGGTTTTACTAACGGACGTCTTTGTCCGGTCTCCTGTCCCACCTTTCAATGGTTGGTCCCACCATGTCATGCATCACAGTATATAATACCTACGCTACTAGAACATGTCAAGGACCTTGCGGCTCGAACGAATTAGGGATTTGAGTTCCCCTTCAACAAAAACAGTGATGATCCCGGAAGAATTTGGGTTGTACGGATAGGCCGTTAACTTGTGGTAGCATGGGGACGACAGTTCCATTCAGTGAGTTGGTGCGCGGATAAACGGGCCCCAGCCCAGTGTCGGCTCACCGGATCGGTATCATGACCCATTCTTAACAAGTTGATAATATTATCCTTGGCTATTTTCTATTTTAGTTTGTTTTAAAATTTTCTTTAAGCCCAGCATGCATTCATATAGGACTTTGATTTATTGCGGAAGATCATTCAAGTGGTTCGATTGCGAAAGCCGCTGTGCTTCAATTCTTACAAATATGAGATATTCCACTCCGAATGAAATACTAAATTTCCTTGAAACGGCCCTACGCTACTCTTCCAAAGGAGACCCTTGTTTGGACAGACCCTCAGATATTCCTTTACTTTTTACCATGTTTGACCCACCTTGGCCGCAGCACTTCCACATCGGCTAGTAACCGCTCACCAAAGGTGAAACCTGCGGGTTTATGACCCAGGTACTTCCACACCGAGAAGTTGGTCTCCTTTATTTTTCGTGCCTGAGCGCACATCTCACCCTCCCTTATTTGATCTCCGTCCAAGCAATCGTCAAGATTTGAAAGACCTTCTTCAAGGTCGCCTCATTGAAACTCCAGGAAAAATTCCAGACAGTAACGTCAAAAGCGTGTCTCATCACACCTTGGCATCAACTTATCAGTCCGCTCCCACTTCATTTCACTCCACTTCGATACCATTCCACTACGTGTCACTCCCTTGCAAAGCAGACGCCAAGGCGGGGCAGCTGTAGACACGCCATTCCTGACGTCTCCTGAGAAAGTCTCATATTACTATACGACACCCCGCGATGGCTTACGCATTTCGAATCTCTTAAATGCTTCCTTTTCTTGGGTCTTCTTCTACCTTTTTCGGCATCCAGAATCGTCTCGTCACGGCATTCGGACGGCATCAACACCAGTCGGACGCATCAGAGGTTCCCAAACCAGGAAGGGTGTCTGCCGGGCGGCCGCCAACGCCTGAACTGAGGACCCGGGTGGGTCTTTATGGGGGCGTCCAGGCCCCTTGACGCCCCCATTCTTTTAATTTTTTTTTTCACAGCCCAAAACCAAATAAAAATTAATATATTAATGGAGGCGTCCAGGCCCCTGGACGCCTCCATAAAAACAAGTATAAAAAATATAAAATGCCAGCTTTGGCATAAAAACAAAATAAAAAATAAAAAAATAATATATTAATGGAGGCGTCCAGGCCCCTTGACGCCTCCATAAAAACAGGTATAAAAATTAATATGCCAGCTTTGGCATAAAAACAAAACACAAAAATAAAAATAATATATTTATGGAGGCGTCCAGGCCCCTAGACGCCTCCATCAACTCCCTCACGGGCGCCACCCACCGAACGACAGTCTGTAGTGTGTGAAAAAAGCCAAATTATGGAGACGTCCAGCCAGCTGGACGCGCCCATTTCTGAATCACGAGGCGCCGCTCACAAAACCACGCGTTGTGCCAAACCGCGTGCGACCGTCGGTGGGGTTTGGTGGACCTGTTGGAGGCATCCGGGGCCTTGGACGCCTCCACAAAAATATTCTAAAAAAATAAATAAAAATAGAATAAAATATTAGTTCGGTCCTGATGGAGGTGTCCAGGGTCCTAGACGCCTCCACCCTCCAGAGCTCTATAAATAGAGGTCCACCCCCTCAGTTCTGAAGGAGCTTCTAAGAGATCCGATAGGCTGCCGGAGCCCAGAGGCTACCAGAGTAATTTCTAAACCGTGGGGTCTTTTGTAGGTGGAGGTTCTACCGGCTTCTCGGGTGCCCACGGTCGCGAGAGGAAGGTCGTCTTCATCCACCGCACTTCCACGTCGTCCCTACGCTGTTGGAGCTCCGCCGGATCTCACCCTCGGCTCCTCCAATAAGCCTTTTCTTCCCCTTTTTCTCCATAGTTCTTTACATTCATCATACTGCATCCTCTATCTCCCTATATAAGGGCGCCATCTCTTGCATACTTCTTGCATTCATCATCGCATTTTCCTCCTACTCGAGTCCGAGAGGGGTTTAAAACCACACCAACCAGGTGTGTGTCAGGTCACGATCTCGTTACTTTTATTGCAAGGAATTGTTACTACACTGCCATTTTCTAATTTCGTTCGTTTATTGTCTACTATTTTGCAAGGGTAACCAAGGAAAGCCCTCTCTGTCGGCCGACCGAAGGGGGAGGAAGAAGCAACCCGCCATCTCCCGCTCTTGAGGTAAGCGCGATCACTTTCTTTATTTTGGGCTCTTTTGGCCCCTAGCGATCACATCTTATTCTCGAGGCCGCGGGGAGTCACTTCCCTAATGGCCGTTTAAATTTCGTTCTTATATTCTCTTTATATTCTGTTATATTCTGCTCATATTCTCGAGGCCGCGGCGAGTCACTTCCCCAATGGCCGTTTAAATTCATGTTCTTATATGTTATATTCTTATCTATTCATATTCTCGAGGCCGCGGCGAGTCACTTCCCCAATGGCCGTTTAAATTTCGTTCTTATATTCTCATTATATTATGTTATATTCTGCTCATATTCTCGAGGCCGCGGCGAGTCACTTCCCCAATGGCCGTTTAAATTCCCGTTCTTATATGTTATATTCTTATCTATTCATATTCTCGAGGCCGCGGCGAGTCACTTCCCCAATGGTCGTTTCAATTCTTGCTATTCAATTTCTGCACCATTCCCGTCCCCCCGAGGTCGCGGCGAGTCACTTCCCGCTATGGCCGTTTAACCCCCATATCTTGCTATCTTACATTTGTCCCGCTCGCCCCGCGAGAGCAATCTCCCGTGGTGGCCCTTTCTCTTTTCTCTTATTTCTGTGCTGTAGCAAACAAAAGAGAAGCCCGCGCGCTCCGCGTCTTTTCCGCTTCCCCGAACCGCGTGACGTCGCTCACAGCTACCCTCGAGTAGCGCGACCTGGAGAAGGCGCCAGTCTTCCCTAGCGCGATCTCAGACAGAGACGCAGTGGCAGACGGTCCAACTTCCCGGCACCGGAACTCCCAAAAGTCTTCGATGTTTGATGTTTTCCATGGTTGCAATCAATGTGCTAGCGTCGTTTTGTGTTCCCCTTTCCCTTTATATGTGTTCAATTTCGTTTGATCAAAAAATAAGCAATGAATCTATGAAAGTTTGATTGAGTGTAGCCATGCCTATCTTCCCCAATCTTTGGAAACCTCCTTCATCCTTCCCCCTTGGGGTGCGAGGCCCAATTTTATTTCCCTGATCCTCTCCCTTTCCCCTTCAATGGAGGATGATCGAAACCCCGGATGCATCGGCTCTGAGACGGGGTCGAGTGTGAGGCTCCATTCGGATCTTCGTTCTTCTTCCACCAACGTTCGCCTTCCCCCACCACCGCCAAAGATGCTGCTAAGGTCAGGATGGAGCTCGGTTGCACCGTCCCTATCAAGGGTTCGGGTGAGAGGCCCCAGCCAAGCTTCCTCACGGCCCTAGCATCATCTACATCCACCTTCCTTCCCTCGCCGCTCACCCCACATCCACCTTCACCAAAGTTATCCTAGCTAGTATTAGGTTGGTTTTATTTCAATTTTATCATTCCTCGTGTGTTATCCATCGTCCTGGGTGCTTTCCCCTTGTGTTTTGAACCCCCGAAGTCATCCATGGGCGCCCCAACGTCAAGGGTCGTCGTTCTGCCAATGAAGATAAATGCGCAGGGACGATATGGCACGTTCTTCAGAAGGCGCTAGGAGGCTATAGCTCGACCTGGACAGCATTCTTGAAGACCCCGTACTTTCATCCCGCATCAAATGGTATCAGAGCTTAGGGAACTAGGCTGTTCTCACAGACTGGGATCTTGAGCTACGAGGTTCGGGGATGAATCTTCCAAAGTGGAGGGGTTTTGATGGGAATCAAGAAAGCTGCCAGGCCGAAGAGCATCAACGAAGCTGCCAGGCCCAGGGATGAACGCGCTACCCTTGGGTAGCGCGACCAGGAGAAGGCGCCAGTCTTCCCTACCGCGATCTCAGACAGAGACGCAGTGGCAGACGGTCCAACTTCCCGACGCCGGAACTCCCAAAAGTCTTCGATGTTTGATGTTTTCCACGGTTGTAATCAATGTGCTAGCGTAGTTTTGTCTTCCCCTTTCCCTATATATGTATTCCATTTCGTTTGATCAAAAAATAAGCAATGAATCTATGAAAGTTTGATTGAGTGTAGCCATGCCTGTCTTCCCCAATCTTTGGAAACCTCCTTCATCCTTCCCTCTTGGGGTGCGAGGCCCAATTCTATTTCCCTGATCTTCTCCCTTTCCCCTTCAATAGAGGATGATCGAAGCCCCGGATGCATCGCTCTGAGACGGGGTCGAGTGTGAGGCTCCATTCGGATCTTCATTATTCTTCCACCAACGTTCGCCTTCCCCCACCACCGCCAAAGATGCTGCTAAGGTCAGGATGGAGCTCGGTTGCACCGTCCCTACGAAGGGTTCGGGTGAGAGGCCCCAGCCAAGCTTCCTCACGGCCCTAGCATCATCTACATCCACCTTCCTTCCCTCGCCGCTCACCCCACATCCGCCTTCACCAAAGTTATCCTAGCTAGTATTAGGTTGGTTTGATTTCAATTTTAGCATTCCTCGTGTGTTATCCATCGTCCTGCGTGCTTTCCCCTTGTGTTTTGAACCCCCGAAGTCATCCATGGGCGCCCCAACGTCAAGGGTCGTCATTTTGCCAACGAAGATGAACGCGCATGGATGATATGGCGTGTTCTTCGGATGGCGCTAGGAGGCTATAGCGCGACCTGGACAGCATTCTTGAAGAGCCCGTACTTTCGTCTCGCATCAAATGGTATCAGAGCTTAGGGAACTAGGTTGTTCTCACAGATTGGGATCTTGAGCTACGAGGTTCTGGGACGAACCTTCCCAAGTGGAGGGGTTTTGATGGGAATCAAGAAAGCTGCCAGGCCGAAGAGCATCAATGAAGCTGCCAGGCCCAGGGATGAACACGCTAACCTTGGGTAGCGCGACCTGGAGAAGGCGCCAATCTTGCCTAGCGTGATCTCAGATAGGGACGCAGTGGCAGATGGTCCAACTTCCCTGCGTCGGAACTCCCAAAAGTCTTCGATGTTTGCTATTTTCCATGGTTGTAATCAATGTGCTAGCGTCATTTTGTCTTACCCTTTCCCTATATATGTATTCCATTTCGTTTGATCAAAAAACAAGCAATGAATCTATGAAAGTTTGATTGAGTGTAGCCATAGCTATCTTCCCCAATCTTTGGAAACCCCCTTCATCCTTCCCTCTCCAGGTGCGAGGCCCAATTCTATTTCCTTGATCCTCTCCCTTTCCCCTTCAATGGAGGATGATCGAATCCCCGGATGCATCGGCTCTGAGACGGGGTCGAGTGTAAGCCTCCATTCGAATCTTCGATCTTCTTCCACCAACATTTACCTTCCCCCACCACCGCCAAAGATGCTGCTAAGGTCAGGATGGAGCTCGGTTGCACCGTCCCTACGAAGGGTTCGGGTGAGAGGCCCCAGCCAAGCTTCCTCACGGCCCTAGCATCATCTACATCCACCTTCCTTCCCTCGCCGCTCACCCCACATCCACCTTCACCAAAGTTATCCTAGCTAGTATTAGGTTGGTTTGATTTCAATTTTAGCATTCCCTGTGTGTTATCCATCGTCCTGGGTGCTTTCCCCTTGTGTTTTGAACCCCCGAAGTCATCCATGGGCGCCCCAATGTCAAGGGTCGTCGTTCTGCCAATGAAGATGAATGCGTAGGGACGATATGGCACGTTCTTCAGAAGGCGCTAGGAGGCTATAGCGCGACCTGGACAGTATTCTTGAAGAGCCCGTACTTTCATCTCGCATCAAATGGTATCAGAGCTTAGGGAACTAGGCTGTTCTCACAGATTGGGATCTTGAGCTACGAGGTTCGGGGACGAACCTTCCCAAGTGGAGGTTTTGATGGGAATCAAGAAAGCTGCCAGGCCGAAGAGCATCAACGAAGCTGCCTGGCCCAGGGATGAACACGCTACCCTGGGGTAGCGCGACCTGGAGAAGGCGCCAGTCTTCCCTAGCGCGATCTCAGACAGAGACGCAGTGGCAGACGGTCCAACTTCCTGGCACCGGAACTCCCAAAAGTCTTCGATGTTTGATGTTTTCCATGGTTGTAATCAATGTGCTAGCGTCGTTTTGTGTTCCCCTTTCCCTATATATGTATTCAATTTCGTTTGATCAAAAAATAAGCAATGAATCTATGAAAGTTTGATTGAGTGTAGCCATGCCTATCTTCCCCAATCTTTGGAAACCTCCTTCATCCTTCCCTCTTGGGGTGCGAGGCCCAATTCTATTTCCCTGATCCTCTCCCTTTCCCCTTCAATGGAGGATGATCGAAGCCCCAGATGCATCGACTCTGAGATGGGGTCGAGTGTGAGGCTCCATTCGGATCTTCGTTCTTCTTCCACCAACGTTCGCCATCCCCCACCACCGCCAAAGATGCTGCTAAGGTCAGGATGGAGCTCGGTTGCACCGTCCCTACGAAGGGTTCGGGTGAGAGGCCCCAGCGAAGCTTCCTCACAGCCCTAGCATCATCTACATCCACCTTCCTTCCCTCGCCGCTCACCCCACATCCGCCTTCACCAAAGTTATCCTAGCTAGTATTAGGCTGGTTTCATTTCAATTTTAAAATTCCCCGTGTGTTATCCATCGTCCTGGGTGCTTTCCCCTTGTGTTTTGAACCCCCGAAGTCATCCATGGGTGCCCCAATGTCAAGGGTCGTCATTCTGCCAACGAAGATGAACGTGCATGAATGATATGGCGCGTTCTTCAGAAGGTGCTAGGAGGCTATAGCGTGACCTGGACAGCATTCTTGAAGTCCCCATACTTCCGTCCCCCATCAAATGGTATCAGAGCTTAGGGAACCAGGATGTTCTCACAGACTGGGATCTTGAGCTACGAGGTTCGAGGATGAACCTTCCCAAGTGGAGGGGTTTTGATGGGAATCAAGCAAGCTGCCAGGCCGAAGAGCATCAACGAAGCTGCCAGGCCCAGGGATGAACGCGCTACCCTTGGGTAGCGCGACCTGGAGAAGGCGCCAGTCTTCCCTAGCGCGATCTCAGACAGAGACGCAGTGGCAGATGGTCCAACTTCCCGGCGCCGGAACTCCCAAAAGTCTTCGATGTTTGATGTTTTCCATGGTTGTAATCAATGTGCTAGCGTCGTTTTATCTTCCCCTTTCCCTATATATGTATTCCATTTCGTTTGATCAAAAAACAAGCAATGAATCTATGAAAGTTTGATTGAGTGTAGCCATGCATATCTTCCCCAATCTTTGGAAACCCCCTCCATCCTTCCCTCTCCGGGTGCGAGGCCCAATTATATTTCCCTGATCCTCTCCCTTTCCCCTTCAATGGAGGATGATCGAAGCCCCGGATGCATCGTCTCTGAGACGGGGTCGAGTGTGAGGCTCCATTCGGATCTTCATTCTTCTTCCACCAACGTTCTCCTTCCCCCACCACCGCCAAAGATGCTGCTAAGGTCAGGATGGAGCTCAGTTGCACCGTTGCTACGAAGGGTTCGGGTGAGAGGCCCCAGCCAAGCTTCCTCACGGCCCTAGCATCATCTACATCCACCGTCCTTCCCTCACCGCTCACCCCACATCCGCCTTCACCAAAGTTATCCTAGCAAGTATTAGGCTGGTTTGATTTCAAGTTTAGCATTCCCCGTGTGTTATCCATCATCCAGGGTGCTTTCCCCTTGTGTTTTGAACCCCCGAAGTCATCCATGGGTGCCCCAACGTCAAGGGTCGTCGTTCTGCCAACGAAGATGAACGCGCATAGACGATATGGCGCGTTCTTCAAAAGGCGCTAGGAGGCTATAGTGCGACCTAGACAGCATTCTTGAAGACCCTGTACTTTCGTCCCGCATCAAATGGTATCAGAGCTTAGGGAACCAGGCTGTTCTCACAGACTGGGATCTTGAGCTACGAGGTTCGAGGATGAACCTTCCCAAGTGGAGGGGTTTTGATGGGAATCAAGCAAGCTGCCAGGCCGAAGAGCATCAACGAAGCTACCAGGCCCAGGGATGAACGCGCTACCCTTGGGTAGCGTGACCTGGAGAAGGCGCCAGTCTTCCCTAGCGCGATCTCAGACAGAGACGCAGTGGCAGACGGTCCAACTTCCCGGCGCAGGAACTTCCAAAAGTCTTCGATGTTTGCTATTTGCCATGGTTGTAATCAATGTGCTAGCGTCGTTTTGTCTTCCCCTTTCCCTATATATGTATTCCATTTCGTTTGATTAAAAAAAAAGTAATGAATCTATGAAAGTTTGATTGAGTGTAGCCATGGCTGTCACGCCCCGAGGACGGAAGATTACCCGAAGACGTGACACGTCTATATAGATCGTGGCAATCATGTAAATATCAGAGTGCAGAAATAACTAAGATTTAACTTAAAATTAATACAAATAGTACGAGCTGACAATTGTCACAACTAATCAAAGGACAAATACATATGTTCCCAGAGTCCAACGACTAGGCTTCAAATCTTAAGCAGTTCTAATCAAGTTGACTAATACAAATGACATAGATGAATTGATACAACTGACATAAGTGAACTAATACAATAACACAAAGGACATGACAATTTGATAACTTCACTCTAACACTCATCACTCAGTCTCATTCCCTTCCGAGTGTTGGTTGACATCCAAATTACCTGAAAATATTATAAAACAACTAGATGAGCGAATCGCTTAGTAGGAATTACATCTCAAGATTTAACATGCTTTAAGTGGTTTACAAGTTCAATTAATGTCAATAAAGCTATGCATGTAGATGAGTAGATATCAAGGATTGTAAAAATCGACAAGAGCAGTGAAGGAATAACAAGTGAGAGTATAAGGATTCCAACTTCAATGTAGCAATAGCAAGAGATTCAAGCAAGTAATAACTAGAATTAACAAAATCTTTCCAAGAGAGTAAGAACTCATGTCTAGCAAGTAATAGAAAGTAATATAAATTCAAGCATGTAAAACTGGAATTGGCTATTTATCAATTTCATTCAAGTAAAAACTTTACCCTTATGTGGGTCTCAAGTCAAATCAATCAAGTAATATCACGAGAATGAGTGGAATGTCTAAAGCCTAGCAAGCAAGTACTTCGGTGCAATGCCAAACACAGTGGTCAATAAACTCCCATGGGCACAAGTACCTTCGGGTGCTCCTCCCAGGACCAGACCGGGCCCTATATGCACAGCATTAATCATGTCTGTCGACATCCACTCTCATTTATAGCCAATATGGAATTTCAAGGTTTGACCAGTATGATATATAAGGTAGAATTATGGAATGGAATCCAAGGCCGCATTAATGTGTAGGGATGAACTAGGAGTGGAAACCAGTAACGTTTGATACACGGAAAAAAATTAGATAAGAGAGGTCCCTTATGGGCCACCTGACAATTTTAGAAATGACACCCTCACTGTGGGATGCCCTTCCTAGGAATTATACAGGGTTTAGAGGACCCTGTCAGGAGTTAAATATCACCTCTCAGGCTGCCATATATCAGTGGAGATGGCAAAAGTGAAAGCCTAACGATCAGGTTAACGTAATGAGCCAGCTGTAGTTCATCGCGTCAACCCTGCAGTTCATCGCCTCAACCCTGCGAACAGGTTGGGTCGACTCATCAGTTCATCGCGTCAACCCTGTGAACAGGCAGGGTCAACTCATCAGTTCATCGCGTCAACCCTGTGAACAGGCAGGGTCGACTCATCAGTTCATCACGTCAACCCTGCGAACAGGCTGGGTCGACTCATCAGTTCATCGCGTCAACCCTGTGAACTAGCAGGGTCGACTCATCAGTTCATCACGTCAACCCTGTGAACTGGCAGGGTCGACTCATCAGTTCATCGCGTCAACCCTGTGAACTGGCAGGGTCGACTCATCAGTTCATCACGTCAACCCTGTGAACTGGCAGGGTCGACTCATCAGTTCATCGCGTCAACCCTGTGAACTGGCAGGGTCGACTCATCAGTTCATCGCGTCAACCCTGTGAACTGGCAGGGTCGACCCAGTGAACAGGCAGGGTCGACTCATCAGTTCATCGCGTCAACGCGATGAACTGGCAGGGTCGACTCTGCAGTTCATATTTGCTCAAAATGGCTTAAGGTATTAATCTTTGATTAAACTAGGGTATTAACCTTTGATTTAAGTTTATTTAGGTAAAACTGATGACATGGATAGATAGAGAAAACTGTAAGGATTATAGATCTTTATTCATGCATTCATTTCATGCTTTAGTTGCTTAAATATCGGATTTTTAACATGACGTATCATACAAGTTTTCATTTTTAAAGGAACTAAATGGAGACAAGGTTTCTAGATAGGCTACCTAACGGATTAATTAGGTATGCTAGTTAGTTAGTAGATCAACTAACATGTTAATTAGGTATGTTAACAGGTTAGTTAAACTAATAAGTTACGTAAAAACACGATAAAACTTGCGTTAAACGGATATATCGTATGGATATGAAGCTAATACATGCCAACTACCCTAGATTGAAGCTAATACATGCTAATCAATACTAATCATCTTGGGTATAAGGCTACTTCATGCTAATTATATTGGTACGAGGCTAATACATGCTAATCATCTTAGATTTAAGCTAACACATGCTAATTATTCTAGGTATGAGACTAATACTTGCTAATTATCTTGTGTATGAAGCTAATACACACTAATCATCCTAGATTTAAGCCAACACATGCTAATTATTCTAGGTATGAGACTAATACTTGCTAATTATCTTGGGTATGAAGCTAATACACGCTAATCATCCTAGATTTAAGCCAACACATGCTAATTATTCTAGGTATGAGACTAATACTTGCTAATATTTACTAATACATGCTAATTATTCTGGGTATAATGCTAATACATGCTAATTATCTTAGGTATGAAGTTAATACATGCTAATCATCCTACATTTAAGCTAACACATGCTTTATGAACACTAAATATCGCATGGAAATGAGCCTAAGACTAAATGCCTAGACTAATCATCCTAGATTAGCTACTAGTTTAGTTAAAAGTTGAGAACACCTACTTGTTGGAAGATCGTAGCAGCAGAACCCTTCTTTGTAATCCCTGCAGAGCTTTGCCCCAACCTTAGCTAGCCTAAACTGGGGGTAGCAAAAGGGGTATGTTTATAGGGTTGTCATGGCCGAATGGGAGGCAAGATCAGAAATAATGGGACTTTACAGCTTGTACAGGCTGGAGAGATAAGGGATAATATTTGGACAGCCAATCCATGGCCCAAATCGTAAAGTCTGTCTCCCACATTCATACACGATCCCTCTTCAATGTGCACACTTTGAAAGTCTGTACATCCTCAAAGTCTATACATTGGCTTCACAAAGTCTGCACATCACAAAGTCTGTACATTGCTATTGCTAGCCTATTCACCAAGTCTGTACATCACAAGTCTGTACATCCTCTCCCTCTCAAAGTCTATACATTGGCTTCCTCTCAAAGTCTGTACATCACTTCCTCTCAAAGTCTGTACATCACAAAGTCTATACATTGGCTATTGCTAGTCTATTCACAAAGTCTGTACATCCTCTCCCTCTCAAAGTCTATACATTGGCTTCCCTCTCAAAGTCTATACATTGCCTGAGCATAGTCATGAAGTCTGTACATTGCACTGTGCATCATTCTTCCAAGTCTATACAACGAGGTGAAGTCTGTACATCCATTAGTGATCTTCCAAGTCTGTACGTTGCTAGCTTATAATGTATAATTAATTGGCACAAAAGGTAAATGGTGGATGCTAGGATTTGAACCCTGGTCATTGGGTTGAAAGGCAAGTTACTTAACCAACTACACTAGCAAGCCACTTGTTAAGTGAATACTCTTTACATATGATAACTACGTGTTCCAACTTCTTACTTAATCTAGAGTTTATCTAATATTTTTTTTTGGGAAATATTATTAAATATATATATATACGGGATGCTACACCCTCCCCCACTTAAAAGAATTTGGTCCACAAATTCAATTACATTATACGGAGATAAGGAGGGTGAGAATTACTTACGGACTAGAATAATTCTGGAAATCTCCTTCTTATAGACTCCTCGGTTTCCCATGTAGCTTCTTGTTCTAAGCATCGATTCCATTGAATTTTTACCATAGGGATTGTCTTGTTCCTTAGAACTCAGATTTCTTGGTCGAGGATCTTTACTGGCCTTTGCTCATAGGTGAGGTCCTTTTGTATCACCAAGTCAGTGTGATCGATGACGTGTGAGAAATCGTGCACGTATTTCTTTAGCATAGAAACATGAAATACGTTGTGCACTTCTGACAGTTGTGGAGGTAGGGCGATACGATAAGCCACTTCGCCTACCCTTTCCAGTACTTCGAATGGACCGATAAACCTTGGTGTTAATTTACCTTTAACACCGAATCTTCTAATGCCTCGGCCGGGAGATACCTTGAGGAAAACATGATCTCCGACTTGAAATTCCAAGTCTCGCCTTCTGTTATCGGCATAAGATTTCTGCCTGGACTGTGCTATCATTAACCTTTCTCTAATGAGTTGTATCTTCTCGGTAGAATATCGCACCATGTCAGGACCTAGAATTTATTTTTCACCGACTTCATCCCAGCATATGGGAGATCGACAACTCCTGCCATATAATGCCTTAAAAGTTGCCATTTGTATGCTGGCTTGATAGCTGTTGTTATATGCAAATTCGGCTAGTGGTAAATGGTCATTCTAACTACCGCCGAAGTCTATAATGCATGCCCTTAACATATCTTCCACAACTTGATTAGTCCTCTCGGTCTGTCCATCTGTCTGGGGATGAAAAGCAGTGCTGTAGTTGAGTCTCGTCCCCAAGGAGTGTTGCAGGCTCTTCTAGAAAAAAGAGGTGAAGCGCTGGTCTCGGTTAGATACGATCGAGACGGGAACTCCATGCAATCTAACCATTTCCTTCATATACAGGGCAGCAAGTACGTCGACTGACCATCAACTTTTGATGGGTAAGAAATGGGCCGATTTAGTTAACCGGTCGATAATTACCCAAATTCCATCATATCCGCCCCTAGACTTGGGCAAACCCATGATAAAATCCATGCCAATGTCTTCCCACTTCCACTTGGGAATATCCAGCGGATGTAGCTTTCCGGCGCGTTTTTGATGTTCCGCCTTCACTTGTTGGCATGTGAGGCAACGAGACACAAAGTCTGCTACCTCCCTTTTCATGTTAGGCCACCAGAAAGTTCTTTTCAAGTCTTGGTACATCTTAGTGGCTCCAGGGTGGATTGTGTACCTCGACCTATGAGCTTCTTCAAGAATCTTCTTCTTCAATTTGGGACAGTCGGACACACATGTCCGTTCATGAAATAGTAATCTGCCATCAGGTGCCAGCTTGAAATCCAGTCTCTCGTCCAGCTTGCTCTTTATCTCCACTAGCGAGGGATCCTCTTCTTGTAACTTCTTGATTTCAGGTAGCAAATCTGGATGTAGGCTCATATGAGATAGAATAATACACATGTTCTTCTCATCTGTGCTGATATCAAGCTCAGAGAATTTCTTCAGCAGTTTCCATTCTTGTATCATGCAGTTGGCCAATATTGTTCTTGGCTTTCGACTAAGGGCATCAGCTACGGAATTACCCTTACCAGGATGGTACTGTATAGTGAAGTCGAAATCCATGAGATACTCGAGCCAACGCCTTTGCCGCATGTTCAGGTCCTTTTGGGAGAATAAGTACTTGAGGCTTTTATGATCGGAGTACACAGTGAATTGTTCTCCGTAGAGATAGTGCCTCCAGATCTTTAAAGCGAATACTACTGCGGCCAGTTCTAAGTCGTGAACTGGGTAGTTCTCTTCATGTTTCTTCAATTGTCGGGAAGAGTATGCAATGACTCTCCCATTCTGCATCAATACACATCCGAGACCAATACCAGAAGCATCGGTATATACCTCGTATTTTTCTCCTTCCATTGGTAATGATAAGACTGGAGTAGTGGTCAAGAGATCCTTCAAAGTTTGAAAATACTTTTCACAGTCTTCCTTCCACTCATAAGGCACTTCCTTGCGGGTTAACCTGGTCAGGGGAACAGCAATTTTGGAGAAGTCATTTATAAAACGCCGGTAGTAACCAGCTAGACCCAAGAAGCTCCGAATCTCAGTTACATTTGTTGGTCGTTCCCAGTTCTTCACGGCTTCGACCTTTGATGGGTCAACAGCAATTCCGTTCTTTGAAATGATATGGCCTAAGAAGGATACTTCCTCGAGCCAAAACTCGCATTTGCTGAATTTGGCATATAGCTTGTTTCCCCTTAATATCTGCAATGCCTTCTTGAGGTGTTCTTCATGATCCTCTTCGGTCTTTGAATAGATCAGAATATCATCAATAAAGACCACAATAAATTGGTCTAAATAGGGCCCGAATATGCTGTTAATTAACTGCATAAAAGCTGCAGGGGCATTTGTTAGTCCGAAAGGCATAACAGTAAATTCGTAATGCCCATACCTGCTTCGGAATGTAGTTTTATGAATGTCTTCTTCTTTGATCTTCAATTGGTGGTAACTAGAACGAAGATCAATCTTGGAGAAATATAAAGCTCCAGATAGTTGATCGAACAGCTCATCAATCCTTGGCAGTGGATACTTGTTCTTGATTGTAAGGTGATTTAGCTGCCGATAATCTATGCATAATCTCATCGACCCGTCCGTCTTTTTGACGAATAGCACGGGTGCTCCCCATGGGGAAGTACTCGGCCTGATGAAACCCTTGTTCAATAACTCCATTAGCTGCTCTTTTAGTTCCTTCAGCTCAGCAGGGGACATTCTGTATGGTGCCCTGGAAATAGGACCAGCACCAGGGATAAGGTCGATTGTGAACGACACTCCCCTTTCTGGGGGTAAGCCGGTTAAATCTTCTGGAAAAACATCGGGAAAATCCCGAATTACACGGATGTCTTCAAGTTTAACCTTCTCGACTTCCGTGGCAGTCACGAATGCTATGAAAGTCATGCATCCCTTATTCATAAATTTACTAGCTCGGAGTGCTGATATAAGACGTGATTTACTCCGAGGGCTATTGTAAACTAGCTCTGGGAAATCTACGAAAGTTACCTTGCCATGCCGGTAGTCTACAGTTGCTTGGTATGTGGATAGCCAGTCGGCACCTAGTATGACATCATAACCCTTTATATGTAGGCATATCAGGTCAGCAGGTAAATTATTTCCCTTAATCATCACTTCACAGTTTGGATAGTGATAAGTGCTATCAGACTCATTCCCAAGAGGTGTAGATATGACCAAATCTAACAGTTCATGTTTCTTAGAAAATGAAGCAGCAAAGTTCTTGGAAACGAATGAATGAGTTGCTCCGGTATCGAATAAAACTTGAGCAGTTTTTGAACAAATAGTGAGAATACCTTCCACAATTCCACCTTTAGTGGGTTCCATCTCTTGGAGAGCTTGCAGATGACCTTGTTTCTTTACCGGACGCTTCTCGTCTTTGGTGTCTTGTTCCTTCATCAGTGGGCAGTCTGGGATTCGATGCTCTCGGCTCCCACATCGAAGACAAGCTCCTAACTTTCTCCAGCATTCCTCGGTCTAATGACCAGCTTTATCACAATACTTGCAAATCTCCTTTGATGGTGCGGTGGTGGAGAATGGCCTGTCATTCTTTTGGAATTTCTTCGCCTTAGAGGGCTCCCCTCCCATGAAGAATCGCTTCTTGTTGAAGGATTGTTTGAATTTTCCCGGGCTTGTGACGGGTTCCTTCTTGTCTCTTCCTCGGATTCTCTCAAATAATTCGGTGGCGTCTTCCAGCAGTTGAGCACGCCGAACCATCTCCGAATAGACTTGGATGTCCAGCGGGGCAAGTTGTGTGATATAATGGGGCCGAAGCCCGTTGAGGAATCTTCTCGCCTTCATCTTTTCCGTACACACCAAGTGTGGTGCATACCTAGATAATCTGGAGAATTGGGCCTCATACTCGGCCACTTTCAAGCCCCGTTGTTTTAGAACGGCGAAGTCCGTGGCTTTCTTTTCCTGGATATGATCGGAGAAGTACTTGTTGTTGAAATACTCCGTGAATTCATCCCATGTGACATGGTATTCTGGCAGTGTTGCTTCTATGGATTCCCACCAGCATCGAGCATCCCGCTCTAGTTGGAAGACGGCAAGTAAAACCTTCTCTTCATCCGCGCATTGCATCACACGGAAGATTCGTTCCATCTCCTTTAGCCAATTCTCGGCATCCTCGGGGTCGGACGAACCCGTGAACCTTGGTGGGTTCAAGTTACGAAAACTTCGGTGGAGATCTCCCGCTCCACGATTTGCTCCGCCTTGGGCCACTTGCTGTAGTGCTTGTGTGAGGCCTTGCACGGTGCACTGCATCTCGCGCCATTGTGCTCTTTCCGCAGCTATGATCCTACAAAAGAGTTAAGTATGATAAAGATCGGATTTACTTGTAAGGTCGAAAGTCATTTTAGAACTTAACCCATGGCTCTATCCATCTCACCGGGTAAGGTATATCTATCCTTGAACTTGGGTTTTACCTATCCTTGGACTCAAGTTTTTACTTAGATTTCAATTTTTAATAGTTTATTTTTTCTAGTTCCCTAGGTTTGAAAACCTAGGCTCTGATACCACGAAGACTATCATGCCCCGAGCGCGGAAGATTACCCGGAGGCGTGACACGTCTATATAGATCGTGTCAATCATGTAAATATCAGAGTGTGCAAATAACTAAGATTTAACTTAAAATTAATACAAATAGTACGAGCTGACAATTGTCACAACTAATCAAAGGACAAATACATATGTTCACAGAGTCCAACGACTAGGCTTCAAATCTTAAGCAGTTCTAATCAAGTTGACTAATACAAATGACATAGATGAATTGATACAACTGACATAAGTGAACTAATACAATAACACAAAGGACATGACAATTTGATAACTTGACTCTAACACTCATCACTCAGTCTCATTCCCTTCCGAGTGTTGGTTGACATCCAAATTACCTGAAAATATTAGAAAACAACTAGATGAGCAAATCGCTCAGTAGGAATTACATCTCAAGATTTAACATGCTTTAAGTGGTTTACAAGTTCAATTAATGTCAATAAAGCTATGCATGTAGATGAGTAGATATCAAGGATTGTAAAAATCGACAAGAGCAGTGAAGGAATAACAAGTGAGAGTATAAGGATTCCAACTTCAATGCAGCAATAGCAAGAGATTCAAGCAAGTAATAACTGGAATTAACAAAATCTTTCCAAGAGAGTAAGAACTCATGTCTAGCAAGTAATAGTAAGTAATATAAATTCAAGCATGTAAAACTGGAATTGGCTATTTATCAATTTCATTCAAGTAAAAACTTTACCCTTCTGCGGGTCTCAAGTCAAATCAATCAAGTAATATCACGAGAATGAGTGGAATGTCTAAAGACTAGCAAGCAAGTACTTCGGTGCAATGCCAAACACCATGGTCAATAAACTCCCATGGGTACAAGTACCTTCGGGTGCTCCTTCCAAGACCAGACCGGGCCCTATATGCATAGCATTAATCATGTCTGTCGACATCCACTCTCATTTATAGCCAATATGAAATTTCAAGGTTTGACTAGTATGATATATAAGGTAGAATTATGGATGGAATCCAAGGGCGCATTAATGTGTAGGGATGAACTAGGAGTGGAAACCAGTAACATTTGATACACGGAAAAAAACTAGATAAGAGAGGTGTCTTATGTGCCACCTGACAATTTTAGAAACGATACCCTCACTGTGGGATGCCCTTCCTAGGAATTATACAGGGTTTAGAGGACCCTGTCAGGAGTTAAATATCACCTCTCAGGCTGCCATATATCAGTGGAGATGGCAAAAGCGAAAGCCTAACGATCAGGTTGACGTAATGAGCCAGCTGTAGTTCATCGCGTCAACCCTGCAATTCATCGCGTCAACCCTGCGAACAGGCTGGGTCGACTCATCAGTTCATCGCGTCAACCCTGTGAACAGGCAGGGTCGACTCATCAGTTCATTGCGTCAACCCTTTGAACAGGCAGGGTCGACTCATCAGTTCATCGCGTCAACCCTGCGAACAGGCTGGGTCGACTCATCAGTTCATCGCGTCAACCCTGTGAACTAGCAGGGTCGACTAATCTGTTCATCGCGTCAACCCTGTGAACTGGCAGGGTCGACTCATCAGTTCATCGCGTCAACTCTGTGAACTGGCAGGGTCGACTCATCAGTTCATCGCGTCAACCCTGTGAACTGGCAGGGTCGACTCATCAGTTCATCGCGTCAACGCGATGAACTGGCAGGGTCGACCCTGTGAACAGGTAGGGTCGACTCATCAGTTCATCGCGTCAACGCGATGAACGGCTTAAGGTATTAATCTTTGATTAAACTAGGGTATTAACCTTTGATTTAAGTTTATTTAGGTAAAACTGATGACATGGATAGATAGGGAAAACTGTAAGGATTATAGATCTTTATTCATGCATTCGTTTCATGCTTTAGTTGCTTAAATAACAGATTTTTAACATGACGTATCATACAAGTTTTCATTTTTAAAGGAACTAAATGGAGACAAGGTTTCTAGATAGGCTACCTAACAGATTAATTAGGTATGCTAGTTAGTTAGTAGATCAACTAACATGTTAATTAGGTATGTTAACAGGTTAGTTAAACTAATAAGTTATGTAAAAACACGATAAAAATTACGTTAAACGGATATATCGTATGGATATGAAGCTAATACATGCCAACTACCCTAGATTGAAGCTAATACAGGCTAATCAATGCTAATCATCTTGGGTATAAGGCTACTACATGCTAATTATCTTGGTACGAGGCTAATACATGCTAATCATCCTAGATTTAAGCTAACACATGCTAATTATTCTAGGTATGAGATTAATACTTGCTAATTATCTTGTGTATGAAGCTAATACACGCTAATCATCCTAGATTTAAGCCAACACATGCTAATTATTCTAGGTATGAGACTAATACTTTCTAATTATCTTGGGTATGAAGCTAATACACGCTAATCATCCTAGATTTAAGCAACACATACTAATTATTCTAGGTATGAGACTAATACTTGCTAATATTTGCTAATACATGCTAATTATTCTGGGTATAATGCTAATACATGCTAATTATCTTAGGTATGAAGCTAATACATGCTAATCATCCTAGATTGAAGCTAACACATGCTTTATGAACACTAAATATCGCATGGAAATGAGCCTAAGACTAAATGCCTAGACTAATCATCCTAGAGTAGCTACTAGTTTAGTTAAAAGTTGAGAACACCTATTTGTTGGAAGATCGTAGCAGCAGAACCCTTCTTTGTAATCCCTGCAGAGCTTTGCCCCAACCTTAGCTAGCCTAGAATGGGGGTAGCAAAAGGGGTATGTTTATAGGGTTGTCATGGCCGAATGGGAGGCAAGATCTGAAATAATGGGGCTTTACAGCTTGTACAGGCTGGAGAGATAAGGGATAATGTTTGGACAGCCAATCCATGGCCCAGATCGTAAAGTCTGTCTCCCACATTCATACACGATCCCTCTTCAATGTGCACACTTTCAAAGTCTATACATCCTCAAAGTCTATACATTGGCTTCACAAAGTCTGCACATCACAAAGTCTGTACATTGCTATTGCTAGCCTATTCACTAAGTCTGTACATCACAAGTCTGTACATCTTCTCCCTCTCAAAGTCTATACATTAGCTTCCTCTCAAAGTCTGTACATCACTTACTCTCAAAGTCTGTACATCACAAAGTCTATACATTGGCTATTGCTAGCCTATTCACAAAGTCTGTACATCACAAGTCTGTACATCCTCTCCCTCTCAAAGACTATACATTGGCTTCCCTCTCAAAGTCTATACATTGCCTGAGCATAGTCATGAAGTCTGTACATTGCACTGTGCATCATTCTTCCAAGTCTATACACGATCCCTCTTCAATGTGCACACTTTCAAAGTCTGTACATCCTCAAAGTCTATACATTGGCTTCACAAAGTTTGCACATCACAAAGTCTGTACATTGCTATTGCTTGCCTATTCACTAAGTCTGTACATCACAAGTCTGTACATCCTCTCCCTCTCAAAGTCTATACATTAGCTTCCTCTCAAAGTCTGTACATCACTTCCTCTCAAAGTCTGTACATCACAAAGTCTATACATTGGCTATTGCTAGCCTATTCACAAAGTCTGTACATCACAAGTCTATACATCCTCTCCCTCTCAAAGTCTATACATTGGCTTCCCTCTCAAAGTCTATACATTGCCTGAGCATAGTCATGAAGTCACAAGGTCTTTACATTGCTATTGCTAGCCTATTCACTAAGTCTGTACATCACAAGTCTGTACATCCTCTCCCTCTCAAAGTCTGTACATCACAAAGTCTATACATTGGCTATTGCTAGCCTATTCACAAAGTCTGTACATCACAAGTCTGTACATCCTCTCCCTCTCAAAGTCTATACATTGGCTTCCCTCTCAAAGTCTATACATTGCCTGAGCATAGTTATGAAGTCTGTACATTGCATTGTGCATCATTCTTCCAAGTTTATACAACGAGGTGAAGTCTGTACATCCATTAGTGATCTTCTAAGTCTGTACGTTGCTAGCTTATAATGTATAATTAATTGGCTCAAAAGGTAAATGGTGGATGCTAGTATTTGAACCCTGGTCATTGGGTTGAAAGGTAAGTTACTTAACCAACTACACTAGGAAGCCACTTGTTAAGTGAATACTCTTTACATATGATAACTACGTGTTCCAACTTCTTACTTAATCTAGAGTTTATCTATTATATTTTTTTGAGAAATATTATTAATAAATAAATAAATAAATATATATATATATATTTTATACGGGATGCTACAATGGCTATCTTCCCCAATCTTTGGAAACCCCCTTCATCCTTCCCTCTCCGGGTGCGAGGCCCATTTCTATTTTTCTGATCCTCTCCCTTTCCCCTTCAATGGAGGATGATCGAAGCCCCGGATGCATCGGCTCTGAGACGGGGTCGAGTGTGAGGCTCCATTAGGATCTTCGTTCTTCTTCCACCAACGTTCGCCTTCCCCCACCACCGCCAAAGATACTACTAAGGTTAGGATGGAGCTCGGTTGCACCGTCCCTACGAAGGGTTCGAGTGAGAGGCCCCAGCCAAGCTTCCTCACGGCCCTAGCATCATCTACATCCACCTTCCTTCCCTCGCCGCTCAGCCCACATCCGCCTTCACCAAAGTTATCCTAGCTAGTATTAGGTTGATTTGATTTCAATTTTAGCATTCCCCGTGTGTTATCCATCGTCCTGTGTGCTTTCCCCTTGTGTTTTGAACCCCCGAAGTCATCCATGGGCGCCCCAACGTCAAGGGTTGTCGTTCTGCCAATGAACATGAACACGCATGGATGATATGGCGCGTTCTTTAGAAGGCGCTAGGAGGCTATAGCGCGACCTGGACAGCATTCTTGAAGACCCCATACTTCCATCCCGCATCAGGTGCAGATGAAAGATTTCAATTTTGTTTGGGAGTTTGGATCACCCAGTGGGACTACAGTATCAAAAGCTCACATGGAGAATGGCCAAGGAGTAGAAAGAGGATGGAGAGATGAAGCATGAGCATGAATCTTGTCGGCATGGAGTTGGCATTGAAGACACCTAAGAACATAGGTGGAACAATCTTCTTCTAGGGTTGGCCAATAATAGCCCTTCCTAAGAATCTTCTTCGCCAAGGCCTGACCATTAACATGCCCTCCACATTCACTTGAGTGAGTTGCTTCAACAACTTTCCATGTCTCATCATCATCTAGACACCTCATAAGAACTCCATTAAGAGCACGCCTATACAATTCTCCTGCAATGATTGTGTATCTGGAGGCAACTCTTCTAATGGCCTTACGCTGCTCGACGTTGGCTGATTCTGGGAATGACCCATCCCTGCAATATTGCTCAATTTTATGATACCAAGGCAATTCCTCCTCTTCTAGGATATCCTCAAGCTCTGTTAAAGATACTTCCTTCAAATCTTCCTTCTCAACCTTCTTCTCAACAAACTTCCTAAGGTTGTCAAACTAGGGATCCTGAAGGGAAGGAGCATCTAACCATTGGACCACAATGGTCTCAGTGGAACGACTGAGGGGGAAGGAGAGGGAAGAAGCAAGCGATGCAAGTGCATCGGCGAGAATATTATGAGATCAAGGGGTGTGAATGTAAATTAGCTTGCAGAATTGCTTAGCCAGGAGCGTGACCAGATCTTGATAAGGTTTGAGCTTAAGGTCATGGGTGCGATAGGTAGAGAGAACTTGGCACAGCACCAGCTGAGAATCTCCTATAATGTTCAAGTATCGTGCGCCCAGAACATAGGCGTGCTTCAATCCGGCAAGGAGAGCCTTATACTCCGCTATATTGTTGGTAGCAGGAAAAGAGAGTTGGTATACAATGGGAATAGTCACTCCTTCCGGAGTGAGGAGAACAGCACCAATCCCTCGGCCTTGAGAATTAAGTGCGCCATCGAAATGCAGGGACTAGAAAGGGTGATGAGTGAGCATAGCCAGATGTTCATCGGGGAACTCATCCTGGATAGAATATGTACAAGGGATAGGTAAGTGAGCAAGATGTTTTGCGATAGCATATCCTTTGATTGCTTTCTGAACGACGAAGGTAATATCGAATTGGGAGAGGAAACTCTACCAGCGGGCCAACCTACTAGAAAGGACGAGTTTCTCTAAGAGATAGGAAATTGAGTCCATTCTAGAGATCAACTTAACCTCATGGGCAAGGAAATAGTGTTTCAATTTCTGGGCTACCCAAAGTAAGGCTGCGCAGGTCTTCTCCATGGTGGTATACTTAGCTTCTGTAGGATTGAACAACCTAGAGAGGTAATAGACTGCCCTTTCCTTCCCTTCATCGTCCACTTGTGCCAAGACAGCTCCTAGGGAGTCCTCAATAACATAAATGTATAAAATCAAATTTTTCGAGAACAGGGGGTTGCAAAATTGGGGGATTAGACAAATAAACTTTCAGATCCTCGTAGGCCTTTTGACATTGTTCGTTCCATTCAAATTTGTCTCCCGCCTTCAGCAGCTCGTAGAATGGACGGCACCTTTGCGAATGTTGAGATATAAACCTCCGAATGAACTGCAAACGCCCAATCAATCCTCGAAGCTCCGTGATGTTCTTCGGCAGTGGCATATCCATAATGGCCTTTGCCTTGTTTGGATCAATTTGAATCTCCCGCTTGCTAACTATGAACCCTAGTAGCTTCCATGATAATACTCCAAACACACATTTATTCAGATTCATTTTCAATTTGTACTCCCTTGCCCTTTGCAACACCTTGGCCAGGATAGCGGAGTGTTCTTCTTTCGACCTCGATTTCACCAGGATATCATCCACATAGGCTTCCATATAGACGTGCATCATGTCGTGGAAGATTACCATCATCACCCGTTGGTATGTGGCACCTGCATTCTTCAATCCAAATGGCATGACTACGTAGTAGTAGGTGCCCCAGGGCGTGGTGAACGAGGTCTTTTCTTGATCCTCCGGAGCTAGATGGATTTGGATATACCCTGAATAGACGTCCATGAATGAGAGGGCTTCGTACCCGGTCGTGTTGTCCACCAACACGTCGATATGAGGAAGCGAAAAAATCATCTTTAGGGCATGCCTTATTCAAGTCCCTAAAATCGATGCAAATTCGTACTTTTCCATCCATTGAGGATATAAAACAACTCTAATAAACTTGGCCTTATGCAATTTATCGACTTCTTCTTTTATCCTCAAGGCCATATGGGGGTGGAATCTCCTTGAATTTTGCTTAACAGGCGTTGCGCCTGGTTTGAGTACAAGTCTATGCTCCACCAAGACGGGGTCAAGACCCGACATGTCCTCGTAGGACCAAGCAAATGAATCGCTATACTCCCTCAGGACCTTGACTAATTCCTATTCAACTTGACGAGGGAGATTAGCTGAAATGATGATAGGCCTGGGGTCCTCTTATGTTCCAAGATTAACCACTTTCGTGGGCTCATCCACTACCGACGACGGCTCGTCGAATCTCTTCAAACCTTGTGCATATTAGTCAGCAGTGTCATCCACGTCGCTATCCTCATAATCGATCGAGTCTTTCTCATCTATGATCTCGTAAACACCTAATCCATCATCGCTCCATGCCCCGTCTAGCTCGTTATCATCCTCCAGGACGATGGTTGTCTCTACAAACTCAGGACATC
Source organism: Amorphophallus konjac (assembly GCA_022559845.1). Classification (NCBI taxonomy): domain Eukaryota; kingdom Viridiplantae; phylum Streptophyta; class Magnoliopsida; order Alismatales; family Araceae; genus Amorphophallus; species Amorphophallus konjac. The sequence continues at coordinate 315,915,049 of CM040120.1, read as the reverse complement.
TAAGAAGGGCGTGGCAACGTTGAGCAAGATCCTATAGGAACCTATCATGGATGGCTTTAGAATAGTGCGTCATTGGGCGCGTAGCAAGCGTGGAAGGGTTGGAGACACTAGAACAAGATCCTACTTCACTAGACTCAACCAACTCTACTTTCCTAGACTCAACAAGGCCTACATCTAACCTAAAGGATAGAAAATCAAATGGAAGAGAAACATGGGCCTCATGCCCCTGGGGAGAGGACTGACAAAACACAGCATAATCCTCTACTGAGATCTCCATTTTAAAATTGGCATTTTTTTTTGGAGACTGGTGGAGACCATACAACAAGATGGATCAGAGGGGGAAGGAGGAGGAGAAAGTGTAAGGGGGAAGAGAGACGGAAAAGGAACATCAAAGAAGGGATTAGAGGAGGAAAACCACATGGTTAAAAGATCAACGGGTGGGCAGTGCCCACATGAACATGGCACAATTAACACCTCGGTTGGCATTTCCATAAAAAATGGATCAATCATGATAGGAGGTGAGCGAGGTATGGAATCCAGCTCTTGAAAAAAAGAAGTAAGACGGGAAGGAGACCAAGAAGAGGCAATAGGGGAGCTCCCCCCTTCCCGTGGACTTTGAGCTGGCTTTGTTGGTATGTACTTCATAAGCTGCATCTCGGGTTTTCTCAAATATTCTTCTTCATGGAACATCTCGGCAAAGGCTTCAGAACAATCCATGGCATCATCCACCTGCCCCTTTTGCAGCAACGGCGGCTCGGTAACTATGCAAGTAACATTTTCTTTCTTTTTCTGGCAAGGTGGCGTCTTCAGAGTGCCGGGATGTAACGGTCCCTTTACAAAATGTTGGCGATAGTCCCAGGTCAACGGCCCTAAGTCTCTTAACACTGATAATGATGACTCTCAATAGCCGAGGCCTCTCCTACTCATTTTTCTACCCCTTGAGACGGGTTTAGTCCGCCCCTGTAATTGAGCACAGAGGCCCATGCCCGGCTGAAAACCCAGTTTCAGTATCATATTCCAACCTTTGGAATCTCTTATCTTGGACTTGGCTTTGACATTAACCGGTGTAGTGACGAGCTTGCGTGGCGTATATGCCCATGGAAAATCCAAGTTCAACACTGATAGGACCGGCTTATTACTCGGCCAGAGAGTCGGTAGTATTTTGTCAGAAATAGCTTCAACAGATTGGATTGTGGATATGCTCTTGACTTTGACCACCCGCCCCTGAAATGGAAATTTGACGCATTGGTGAGCGGTCGACGGCACATCACGGAGGTTATCAATCCACGGATGACCCAGAATAGCTTTGAACATCGGGTCAATGTCCAAGACATAAAACTCTACAGGCATTGTCAATGGCCCGAGCTCGGCCTGAATAGTTACCACCCCATGACATGCCCTTCTCGAGTTGTCGTAAGCCGCAATAGTGGTTGGGGTAGGCCTTAGCATATCTTCAGAAATGTTACAGGCACACAGAGTGCTCAGGGGACAAACATTTATCGACGCTCCTGTGTCCATGAGAGCTGCATCGATAGCCAGTTTATTTAATGTGATGGAAATGTAGAGTGGCATCTGGCATGCCTCGTGCGGTGCTAATTCTGACTATGAAAAGGAGATGACTCGTCCTTTTGTAATCGTGTCCAAAGCTGACGGTAAACTGTCTACTGCCATGTCCTCGCTGACCATGACTTTCTGAAGAAAAGCCTTTAAAGCATCTTGGTGCAGCATGGATCGCTTAATCAATTCTAAAACTAAAATCTTGGCCGGCATCCGGTCCAAGTGCTGTAATAAATCATAACGTGTGCCAGGCAAGGGGTCTACTTCTTCTGGTTCAACTGTTTGTGACAGAACTTGGGGGTTAGGTGCAGGTGCACCGATGGTGGGATAGCTTCTCTGAAATAAGCGCCCGCTCCGGAGGGCAAGATTCTGTGCCGGCACGGCATCGGACGAACTCACAATTGGTGACTTGATGGGTTCAGCGGTGTAAGTGGAGGGAGTAAAGGTGGGGGTGATGATGGTGGAGGTGGTTTTGATAGGCCCTAGCGGGTTGATGATAGGTGAGGGGTTAGGTGAGGAGGTGACAATGGGGGGCGTGACAGGCACTGGTGTTATGACTGGTGATGTGGTGGGCAATGGGGTAGGTATAATGAGGGGTCTGGAAGGAATGGCGGGTGTGGTGGAGGCGACAGTGGTAGGCCGAATGATAGTGGGGGTAGAATATGAGGGGGGGTTGTTGTAGGTATGGTGGAGGGTCAAAAGGTGAACTAGAGTCTCGTCATCATAGGACCACCCAGCGTTGGGAGCTGGGCGGTGAACAATGTTCACTTGAGCCGGTGCCGACAGCTGCGATTGCGGAGCAGGTGGGAGGTTTGGCATCGGATTCTGATGAATCCCAAGTTCTTATGTGGGCTGCTGCTGCTGCTGGGGTTGTGGTTGCTATGGCTACTGCTACTGCTGCTGGGGTTGAGGTTACTATGGCTGCTGCTACTGCTGCTACGCCGGCTGCTGCGGCCTCGGCGCCTGCCTTCTTCTCTCTTTAATCTCTGTAATCAACTTATGCATTTCTGCCCAGTCAATCCGCTGTCCTTCGTGCAAATCATAGAAAAAATCATGGAACTGGTAGCACCTCTCAATCGTGTGTCCGGGCTGTCAATGAAATATGTAAAATCTGGACGGGTCAGCGGCTGGCTTTCAGTTCGGGCGTTCCGGCAGTAGTTGGAGGTCACCAGTGTGGATAAGGGTTGAAAAGATGTCTGGAAGGGTTTCAGGTAAGGGAGGGTAATGGGCTCTCTTGGGACCTGGGCATGCAGGTGCATGGCCATTTGGTGGAGGGACATTGTGGTACTGTGGCGGCTGTTGTGGCGGCTGAGGTTGCTCGGGAGCGGGGAATGATGGTTGGGTAGTTGGTGGAGCGATGAACTGGGGGTTGCGGGGAGGTTGCTGGAAGCGTGGTGGAGCGGATTGGTTGGGGGAAGTGGACAGCCTGCACCTGCTCATTCGTCTGGACTCCTTCGGTAACTGGGCCGTGGGGTTTTCTGGCAGGTTTGGGTTTTTGGGCCTCGAACAGGGAGTGAATGGGGGAGTCCTTAAACTGGGTCTGGATAAATCGGGCCCTACTATACAACTGGTGCATATTGGCAATGTTGTTCATAGCTAAGATGTTCCTAAAGATGGGGGTGGCATTGGAAATCAACAGCTTGACATTCTCTTCCTCCAAAATCTGCCCGGGCACACGGGAGGCCATCTGCCTCCATCTGTCAGCATAGGTGGCGAAGTCTTCGTCGGCCTTCATCTTCTCGGCCACCAGGTCAGTAAAAGAATATTCCGGGCCCACCTGGTCTTGGAATCTCTGTATAAACTTTTCTTTAACAACTTTGAAACTCTCTGCCTCCTCTAGCGACAGAGTATATAACCACTCCAAAGCTACCCCGTCCCACGAGCGGCGGAAAAGATACGCCATGAGGTGATCGTCGTATTGAAACTACGTCGACTCGTATAAGAACTCTCTTATATGAATGAAGGGGTTGCCGTTCCCATCGTACTTTCGGTACGTGGGGAGCTCCGACTAGAGAGGGAAACAGATGTCACGAAAATTGGGAATCAGGATATTAGCTAGGGACTGTGGGCCGATGCGTTTGTGAAGGAGGTCAAGCTGTTATTGCATGGCAGCCCACTTATCAAGAAGTTCCCGTTCTCGGGATGGAGGAGGCAAGATTGGAAGGGCGGACCCAGTGTATGGGGCTGGAGGATGGGTAGCCGGAGGGGGAAGCCCGTAAGAGGGATAATGGGCCAAGGATCGGCCCACATCTGTGTTAGCCAAGTGGGCAGCCCCTGCTTGGGATCGTAAGAAGTCGGCTGGGCCTACAAGAGCCTACGGCGCTGGAGTGGTGGTCCCATAAGGATCCACATAAGAAGACGAGAGGAGCGGGGTCTTCCCCTTGTCAAGCATCTGATGGGCCGAGCTAGAAGCCTGGCTCGCCTCCAAATTGGGGAAGCGAAGGACTTTGGGCTGGACAGGGGTAAGATTGATGGGAGCAGCAGACGAGGCCCCTAGCCCACTAGCCAAAGATAAATAAGGGGCGGCAGCAGGCACGCCCTGGGGAGGAACTGAAGACGGGGCGTCTGGCCCCCATAAAGCTTGGCGGAGAATGTGGAGCTGGGTTGGATCCAGTTGGGCCATCATATGTAGAATATGATTGGCCAAATTAATAGTGGCAGAATCAGAGGGGGTGGGTTGACTACCCTCAATAGCAATGGTCGGAAGAGGAGGGGCGGACCCCTCTCTCCCCTACACATCCGTGACCTTGGGCGGGTCCTCCAAAAATCCTTGAGGAAGAGTGTCCTCGCGGGAATGAGAAAAATTGTAGGAAGACATGGTAGAAGGGGAATCAAACAGAGGGTTGAAATAGGAAATGAATGAGGAATCGCCTCTAGGAGAAGATCCTGTGGGTGTGAAGCAACTCCACATGCAACAAGCACCTTGGAATAAGAGAAACAACACCTAATAAGCACCTAAATGGAGATGAATAACAAAAAATGCGCAAACAAAGAGGAGATAAGGGGCAACCAATAATCAACCAAGTTGCAATGATGCGACAAATTTTTAGATGTTCCCCTTTAAGAACCTTAATGAATTGAATTAAATGAACATTCACTCAACAATAGGATTATTAATAGGGGTGGGATAAGGGACTTGGTCGACTCTAAGTTTACTCTCTCTCACGGATGCTACCTAGACTCGGGGTGGTACGGTACAACCTGCCCAGCGTCCGTGTGGGAATCCACGGCTCACGGGGACTTATGGAGGTCCCGGATAGGGTCACCTAGTTGGCTCCAAGGAATATGGAGACGAGAGGGTCCCCTACCAAGGTAGGAATGCAACTAGTATGGTGAAAATATATGAACCTATGTGCATCGGAGTGCATGCAAATTGTAACCTAAGACTAACAAACAATGATCAATCAATGGCAATACTAGTGCAAACAAGAATGATAACCAAGGGGAGATGAATAGCCCCCAAAACAAGTGACGAGATGATGGAAAATATAATACGAATGTAAGCCCCGGGGTGCACTGTAGCAAAGTAGCGGTCGAATGGGAGACCACACAGGGAGTGAAAACGGCCCAGGGCAGGACCGCAGTATCACAGGAAACAGTAAATGATAAAACACTTAACTAAAATAAATAGCAATGGGAAGAGAAGATCTGCAACGTATCTGAGTGAATGGAGTGGTCTGGCAGAACACCGTCAAAGGTAAGAGACGGCCTTGACAGGACCGCAACAGGTAACCAACTAGTAGAAAATGTAAAGCACAGAAAATGTACCTGAGGCAGAGGGAAGCGATCTATCGTCCGATCGCGGGACAACAGAGACGGCCCGAAATGGAACGCAAAAACCAATAGGCTCATAGAGATATGAACGGCAGAAACAAAGAGGATCAACATACCTGAGACAAATGAAGGCGTTCTATCGACCGATCGCTGAATGATATAAACGGCCCACAGAGGACCGCAATTACCCCACGGACGGAAAATAATAAATAGTAAACTCGAGATGAGTACAACCAACTCAAACAAGCAAGTCAACAACGTCAGCAACACGATAGGCACAAGGGGTCCCACCGTGATCGCCAAAAAAGGGATGTAGACACGTTTTTTATTTCCTTCTAGAAAAGAGTATGTGATGCTAAAAGGGAAGGTGATGTGGGTGTGTGAAGGATGTATGTGACTAAAGCATGGAGGAAAAAAAGAACAATAAATCAACCACCCACATGCATTAACAGGTTGTGATCGCCACCAAAATACCTAGTGCAAACAGAGGGCACCACATACCTTGGAAAGGAGAGACGGATGAGGACACTCGCCCAATGATGTAGCGCTGGAACGGGATGAAAACGGTCCTATGGAGACCGCTGAAGGATGTAGATGGCCGAACGACAGACCGTGTGCAGCGCTGAAGACCTGGCTAGGGACCAAACGGTCTGAGTTAGACCGCAGGAAGGCGCTGAACGGTCCGAAGAAGATCACTAACCCCTCTCTACGGTCGGAGATGAACCGCGCGAAGTCGCCAGATTCCAAGCTGAGGAACTTGATCCTCTACCCCTTTCGGCCGGCCAGGAGGGATGGGCCTCGTGATAAGACTCCTGTTGACCTGCAAAACAAAGCAAACAACCAAAGAGACACAACCCAAATTAGTTTATGAAGTGTAATATCTATGAAAATGAATGGAAAACTAAACACATAAATGGAATGGGGGATACTTGGGGGTTGGGTTTTTAACCCCTAATGGTCGTGGAAAAGCAATAAGAAGGTGGAAAATGTAAGAATGACAGTGAAAAACGTGGGTGAAAATGAAAGGAAATGAACAGGCAACGATGAACAAATGGTGGAAATGACTAACTAACTAAGACTCAAACAAACACAAACGCAACGACTACTCCCTGAACCGAAGGCTTGATGGACATGGAAAGCCTTCCTCCATAGTTGAGATTCACTCAAGAAGGCGGCAGCACTTCGACGTGACTTCCAGATCTCCCCCCCCTCCCGAGCTTGGACTAAGGGTGCTATTTATAGACCCTTGAAAGTCATCCCCGAATTAAGGATTTTCCAGCGAGAATTAGGCCGAGATTCTTTAAGATAAATTGGAGATAATACTCCCAATCTTCTCCAAGATCAAACGGAACCCAATTTGGTTAAGAATCCACGGAGAAATTTGAGGACGAAGCAGCTAACTTGACCACTGATGGAGAGAGAAAAGTCTGTTAAAGTAAGGATCTCGGCCTCATATGTGGTCTTTCGATAGACCATCTACCCATATAAATGGTCCAATGGATGAACGCCTATAAGGTGTCGGTGGAAATTAATAATAAGATAAATAAACCCTTTTATCCAAAGAACAGACCGACGTAATCGGCGTAGGACTCTGGATCATAAAACGGTCCTTCGATGGGCCACCCAAAGAATTTAAACGGCCCATCATGAGGCCGCCTCACAGATGTCGGTGGAAAATCAGAAATAATGAGATAAATAGCTGTTTATCCAGAGAATAGATCGAATTAGGACTCTGACTTAAAAAATGGTCAATTGATGGGCCGCCCGACCAGTTCAAACGGTCTAATGCTAGACCACTTACCTAGATAAAAATGGTCTTATGAAAGACCGCCCACCTGTTAAACGGCCTATCGCTAGACCGCATATCAGACGGGCGATAGAAAATAAATATAGGGTGAGTAAGCCTAATTTACCCTAAAAGACCAAGTTAAATCAAAGTCCATTAAGCCCAAACTTGAGAAATTCGAGAGAAAGCCCAGCAAGAGAGGAGAGTACCCATAAAATAAGCCCAAAGAAATGCCTAAAAGTGGCCCAATGAATAATGGACAACTTGAGGCATCGAAAACAAGGGTAAGAAAAATGACTTAACTCAAAGGTAAAAAATGGGTGTCAACAGCAGCCAGATCATTGTGCAAGGGCTGTAGTGCATTCCTAGCCTGTGTAGTGACCACGACTGAGGTCAAGGAAGCGCCATCACTACAGAGGATTGAAGTGGTTTGAGACTTCTCTGGTGTCTTTCTAGAGGATTTGCCATGGTTGTCGCCTGTCCGAGAGATCGAATTCTCTATTGATCTTCTACCTAATACATCACCGATTTCCAAAGCACCTTATTGAATGGCACTAGCAGAGATGGCTGAGTTAAGGAAGTAGTTGCAAGAGCTATTGGATAAAGGCTTTATTCAACCAAGTGTCTCACCTTGGGGAGGCCCAGTTCTATTCGTGAAGAAGAAGAATGGATCACTTCGACTTTGTATTGATTATCGGAAGCTCAACCAGGTAACGGTGAAGAACCACTATCCTCTGCCTCGCATTGATGATCTCTTTGATCAATTACAAGGTGCCACGGTATTTTCTAAGATTGATTTGCTCTCAGGATATCATCAGCTTCGAAATTCTTGGTCTTACCCTTTGGTCTAACGAATGCCCCGACAACATTTATGGACCTAATGAATCGAGCGTTTAAGCCCTATTTCAATAGCTTCGTGGTTGTATTTATTGATGACGTGATGATTTATTCCCCAGATGAAGCATCTCACAGGGAACACTTGAAGATTGTTTTGGAGACTCTTCGGATGCACAAGCTGTATGCAAAGTTTAGCAAGTGCGACTTCTGGCTCAAGGAGGTTCAATTTCTTGGCCACGTAATATCTGGCAATGGTGCAGCTGTCGATCCATCGAAAGTTCAAGCTATGTTGGAATGGGAGGCTCCGAAAACTCCCACTAAAATTTAGAGTTTCCTAGGGTTGGTTAGATATTATCGAAAATTCATTAAAGGTTTTGCTTCAATTGCTGCACCTTTGACGAGATTAACAAGGAAATGAGTGAAGTTCATATGGTCTGAGGACTGTGAGCAAAGTTTCCAAAAGTTGAAGAATTGTTTGACATCCGCTCCACTTTTGGTCCTGCCCAATAGCATCGACACATTCACTCTTTATACCGATGCTTCAAGGATCGGAGTTGGTTGTGTCTTAATGCAAAATGGTAGGGTTGTGACGTATGCTTCCAGGCAATTGAAGGAACATGAGAAGAACTACCCTACGCATGATCTGGAATTGGCAGCCATTGTTCATGCACTAAAAATTTGGAGGCACTGTCTTTACGGAGTTAAATTTGAAGTCTTTACGGACCATAAGAGTCTCAAGTACTTGTTCTCACAGAAGGAGTTGAACTTGCGACAGAGGAGGTGGATAGAATTTCTGAAGGACTATGACTTTGAGCGGCTATATCATCCCAGGACGGCAAATGTGGTAGCCGATGCTCTTAGACGAAAGAGAACACTAATGCGACAAGATTGGAAGATGATTGAAGATGATGTTCATTCTTTAACATTGTTAGAGCCACAGCTTTGTCGAGCTTTTGTTGCCCAGTTATATCTTAGGTCTGCAGTTATGGATCGCGTAGTGAAGGCTCAGCGAGATGATCCTCGATTGCAAGAAATGATTAGCAAGGCTGGTATTGTTCGTGACGAGGAAGGTGTTGTTAGTTTTCAGCATCGGATCTGTGTGCCAGATGTGGTTGAATTGAAAAATAAAGTTTTGGAAGAAGCCCACAGGTCAAGGTTCTCCATTCATCCTGGTAGTAGCAAGATGTATCAAGACTTGAAGCGAAATTTTTGGTTGCAAGGTATGAAGAAGGATGTAGCTGAGTTTGTGGCCAGATGTTTGATTTGCCAACAAGTAAAAGCTGAAAATCAAAGATCGTCTGGCTTAATGCAAAGGATTGGGATACCTCAATGGAAATGAGAAGATATCACCATGGATTTTGTCACAGGTTTACCCAGGTCCTTTAAAGGCAACGATTCTATTTGGGTGATTGTGGATCGGTTCTCAAAGACCACACAGTTTCTTGCCATGAAGAAGAAGCAATCTGTGGAAAGTCTGGCACGTTTATATGTTGAAAACATTGTCAGATTGCATGGAGTTCCGAAGTCCATCATTTTAGACTGAGATCCTCGCTTCACATCGAGGCTTTGGCAAGGATTACAGAATGTCTTTGGGTCTCAATTGAAGCTTAGCTCGACTTATCAACCCCAAACGGATGGCCAGTCCAAGAGGACTATTCGGACATTGGAGGATATGTTGAGAACTTGCATACTTGATTGGAAGGGAGATTGGGAGCGACACCTATCTTTAGTATAGTTTGCCTATAACAATAGCTTTCATGCAAGTATAGGCATGGCTCCATTTGAAGCTTTGTATTGAAGACCATGTAGATCTCCTTTGTGTTTGGAAGAGGTTGGTGATAGACAATTGATTGGGCCTAAGGTGGTGCAATAAACGTCCGAGAAGATTCAGCTAATCCAGCAAAGCCTGAAAGCAGCGCAAGATCGATAGAAGAGTTATGCGGACAACAGAAGGATAGACTTGGCTTTTGAAATTGGTGAGCATATTTTCCTCAAGGTATCACCTACCAAGGGAGTGTCAAGATTTGGCAAGCAAGGGAAGTTGCAATCGAGATTTATCAGACCTTTCGAGATTTTGGAGTGAGTGGGAAACGTGGCATATCGGTTGGCACTACCTCCATCTATTGTAGCAATCCACCCGGTGTTTCATGTGTCTATGCTCTGTAAGTATGTCCATGATCCTGCACACATCATCAGTTATGAAGACTTGGAGTTCCAGCCGGACCTATCATATGAGGAGCGACCGGTTAGGATTTTGGATTGTAAGGAGCAAGTTCTTAGATCGAAGACTATTCCATTGGTGAAAGTGGTGTGGAGGAATTTCTCTCAAGTGGAGGCTTCATGGGAGCTTGAAGCGAAGATGAAGAAGAAGTATCCCCAACTGTTCGGTATGTATCTTGCTTTAAACTTCGGGAACGAACTTCCTTTTAAGGGGGAGAGGGTGTAGTACCTGGGACTATATCGTAAATTTTAAATAATAATATTATGTTTTGATTAATGCGAGAAATAATTATTGTTTATGTTTGAATAATATCTTGTTTGAATTAATAAAATATTTTGACTAAATAAACCTACTACAAAGAGAATTAAATAATTTCTCCTTAATTATAAATCAATTTTGAATCATTAAATACTTCATTTCATCTTTTATAAATATAAATATGTTCATATTAAAATAATTAATTGATAACCATAAATATTTAATTAAGTTAAACTTCTTCATTTCTAAAGGAATAGATAGAAACCTATACGCAAATATATGTACAAGTATCGTTTAAAGTAAAGAAGAAGAAAAACCACGTTATTTCTTTATAGCTACAGTAACCGTGGGTGTGTCTTAGTGGATTTTAATGGCGCACTATTCAGTTTAGAAGTGACAGTTCATTTTAAGGGTGTTTTTCATTTTTTTTGAGTTTTTGTTTATTTTACATTTTTTTAGGGTAGAGTAAATCGAGATGATAAATGGGTAGTAATTGGATTCTCTAGATTCATTTTATATTGAGAGATATGAATTTTTAAATGTAGCAAATGAATAGTGATTTCACCTTAATGTTACAATCGTAGCAATGTTTAAATCCTCGCGTGCGTGAATATCTCACAGCTTTGACTGTTTCCGAGGTTTTTCTACAATTAGATTAGGCCATTTTGATTGGAGGGTTGAGATTAAATCCCCATTATCAATCCTATAACTCTCTATAAAGGATCGTTGTGCAGTCGAGTTCTTTTTTTCTTATTTTTTCTGCAACCATCAAGAGAGACTCCCTGCATTTCTTCCTCTCCTTTGTTCTGAGAAGAGAAGGGATGAGAGGGAGAGTAGTGAGAGGAAGGGATCCTGTCTTCCTTCCGTGAGGGAGAAGAGTAGTGCGAGAGAACTACTGGATTTCTGACGTGCTGTAGCGGCGTGACACCGCGAGGGGACTCCATCGAGTTGATTTATCTCTTGTGATCTGTTTTTTTTTCTTCCATTTAAGGCAAGTTTCTAAACTTCAAAATTGTCCCTTTGGCATGTTCTAATCTACTCTGGGATTTGAGTTAAAAAGAAATCGTCCATGATCATAATACGTATTTCTAATTACCGTTTTGGTTTTGCTACGACTCTCATTCTATTTAATTAGGCCAAAACTACAGTAGGTTAAAATAGCCATGCAAATCCCAAAAACTCAATTGTTCTTTATATGGTTTAGATCACTTCGGTGTTTTGGGTTAAAAAGAAATCGAAAAGCATGAGAAACAAGGCTTCTTTGATAATTTTTGGGTTTTTTCCATCTAGTTACATGATTTGCACGATGATCGGCTGAGTTTTAGACGAAAATGAAGTTTTCTGCATTGACTGTGTCGACGCATCCCTAGACTGCGTCGACGCGGCCTCTTCCGATTAAGCGAAAATGGGGGTTTCTGTCTTGACTGTGTCGACGCGTCCCTTGCATGGGTCGACGCAGCCCTTTGAATCTGTGAGGTAGGGTCGACACATGTCTTGCATGGATCGACGCAGCCTATGTTCTGTCCCAATTTTTAGAAACTCAGAAAAGTGAAATTTGAGAGGCCAATCCAATTCGGAAAAATCTGAAAAATTAGAAAATGATAGAAGACCAAGTTGGTAAATCATTGTAAAAATTTTGTGCTCAAAAAAATATGTACTTGTAGTTATGAATTATTATCTACGCATGTGTACCTAGAAATAAACTTGTTTTCTTTTATACAGGAACCTGAAACCATTGTAATGCATGTTCATGAAACCATCAGAATTTGAGCTATTTTACCATAATTGTGGAGCGTTGGAAAGTAGTTGAATTACAGATTTTGAAAGGAATGCAACTAATATATGATTTTGGCATTTGTATATATATATATATGTGTGTAGAATTGTTATATGGGCCATATGGACATTGTTGCCATAGAAGGGTCTGGAGGCAAACTATGGAAATGCCCCTGTGGGGAGGCTCATTCTGTTCTGGTCTCGAGGGCACGAGGTGAAATCCTGGGGGTGGATAAATTCCACTAGTTAAGGTGAGAAGGACTTTCCCCGATTCTGCGTAGTAACCAAGACTCGTCTCCATTGCCTAGGTGACTGAGTATCTGACTATTCTGACCTTCTAATGGTAGTTTGAGCATTGTGTCTAGGCCATGTGTATCTAAAATTCCATCTCTGTATCTGAAATCTGTAAAGGTATATGATTTCTGAAATAGTGTGATCTGAAATTTCTGTTCTAGAAATCTGTTTCAATCATACACAGTATGCGAAAGTTTGTTTCCGCTATTTGAAAATCTGAACATAATGGTGAATCTTTACAAGATATAGTTATGAAAATACCTGTTTTGCTGTTACAGATTTAAGTTCTCAGTATCTTGATTCATGCTCTAAGCATTTTAGAATTTTGTAAGTTTAAGTACCCTCGTAGTAAGTTGGGCATGGACAAGAGGAATAAATTTGAGGTTAGTGACTTGTTGGGTCTATTCGTAGACTCACGGTTGTAAATATTTTCAGGTGACTCCACTGGTGAGGACGAGGCATTAATGCATAGTGACTCCGATCGCGAAGATTTGGTGTAATCGTTAGAATTTCTTTTTCTTTCTAGTTGGAGTGATTGTGTTAGAAACTTAATCACATTGTAATGATGGACTATTGTAAGGAACTTTTATATTTTAACAGCTGGACTATTGTGATTTTGAGAAATGGAATTAACTTATGGGCTTGAAATTTTTTTTTGCTGCTTATTGTTCTCTTTATTTATGTAATTCATCAACCAGTTTCTATTCTGTTGGGTTTTTCCACTGTGGCATCTCTCCTAAATCCGATGAGAGTTGGAAACTGAACCGATTTCTAAGGTGGGGTGTTACATAGTTTTCCTTTGGAAGTTAAAAAAAAAAAGAACTATTTGGACTCCCTATTATTTTAGAAAATCGGTGTCTAGGATAGAGGTTAAGTGGCTCACGCCTAAGAGGACAAGTGGTTCACTAATTAGGACGTTGTTAAAATAAGGGTAACCTCCTTATGTCCCACCTCTTACCTGATCGGTGGACCAACTTGATAGTGGGTGTTGATTCATCATTTGTTAGAATTAGTGTTTTTTTAAAATAAAACAATAAAAAAAATAAACAAAAAAAAACTCTCATCTTTTTGGCCCTATTGCATTGCATGCAAGGTAGGAGATCCCTACATCCAAATCTAGTTTGACCAATTAGTGAAATAGAAAAACTTGTGCATTCTAGACATATTAATCAATCAAACTCCATGGCGGACCACAATGAACCTCCAAAGCAAATGAAGGACTATTTCATGCCCAACAAATATCAACTGTCCTTCTATGTTCAAGCACCTCAAAACCAAGTCATCCAATATGAAATTAAATCAAGCACCATCTAAATGTTGCCATCATTTTATAGAAATACAAATAAAGATCCTTATAAACACCTTGATGAGTTTCTCCAAATATGCTCAACTGTCAAAATCCAAAACTTCTCTGATGATGCCCTTCGATTGACTCTATTTCCATTCTCTTTGAAGGACAAAGCCAAATATTGGTTAGGAGCCGTGGATAAACCCATAGAAACTTGGGTAGAAATGCAAAAGGAATTCCTTAAGAAGTTTTATCCCATAGGTAGAACCAATACAATGCGGAGGGCCATCACTGGGTTTACATAAAATCCTGGAGAACCAATTCCTGAGGCATGGGAGAGATTAAAGGATTTACTTAGGAAATGCCCACATCATGGATTATCAAGGTGGCAAATTGTTCAAGCTTTCTATGAGAGATTAACTGACAACTATAGGCAAATGGTGGATGCTTCATGTGGAGGGGCTGTCATGAGCAAGAGTGAAGATGAGACATACGATTTATTTGAGATGCTTAGTGAGAACTATATTAGTCATGCCTCACTATTATCATATGAAAGAATGATTGGATCATCCAAGCGGGCATGTCTTTATGAAGTGAAGAATCAAGGTGAGTCGGAGAATAGAATGGAGGTTAATGCCCTCGAACAAAGGTTGAATAAAGTGGACATGTTAGCTCAAAAGATGGAGAAGGTAGATTTTATGTCTCAAAAGCTAGACCAACTCTTAGCATTGAATAGATAGGAGCCCACCTTCCCATCTACTTCTCAATCCTTCTCCGAACCCACCAATCAAGAAGTTTGTGTTCTATGTGCAAGCCCAAATCACATTGTCCCTGACTGCCCCACGGCGGCCCAACTCCCCCAATTTATCCAAGAACAAGTCTTTTCTACTCAAGGTGTCTCTAAGCCTACATACGATCTACATTTTAACACCTATAATCCAGGCTGGAGGAATCATACAAACTTTTCTTGGAAGAATTAACAAGGAGCATCTCAGCCATCCAATCCCTCCAATCATTCAGTTCAAAAACAAGCATTCCAAGTTCCATTCCAGTCTCAGCAAAATCAGCTTCATCAACCTCAAATTTAGCATTCGCAGGCCCCATACCCTTAAGCTCAATTTTCTCAGGGTCAATATCATCAATATCCTCCATTCAGATCTAATCAAGCTCAGGTTCCATATCATCTCCCTCCTCAGCCCAATTTCGATGACAAATTTTATCAACTCCAACAACTATTTCTTACTCAGAAACAATCCATCTCTTAGTTGGAAACTCAAATCAGGCAACTCGCTGCTGCTAGTATGAGGAGAGAAGTAGGTCAGCTTCTTAGTCAACCTGTATCTAATCCAAAGAATTAACCCCCTGGGTTCCCTCAAAGAGCTCCTCTCCTTCCTCAACCTAGTCCACCTCAGCCTCCCCGTCCTGTAGGTCCTCAGTTTGAGAATGCTAAGGCCATATCAACTCTTAGGAGCGGGAAGATTTTAGAAGATCCTTATAAGGCTAAGGAAGTGGACAGTAGTTCGGCCCAAGGGGCCTAATAGGAAGAAAGTGATAGTGAGGATGAGGAGCCTATGATCATAAAAGAAGGAAAAAGGAAGTCGGAAGATGAGGAATACATGAGGAAAAATGATAAAGGAAAATGAAAGCTTGAGGAAGAACCCCATGATTACATACAAGAGGTGCCTTTCCCAGATGCATTGAAGTCTAAGGCTAATAAGAAACCGTCTGTCCAACACGAGGAGTTGTTGGAGTTGTTCAAGTAGGTGAATATCAATATCCCACTCCTAGATGCGATTAAGCATGTGCCGATGTATGTGAAATTTTTAAAGGAGCTTTGCACACCAAAAAGGGAACCAAAGGCAATTGCTCAAAAGATTCGTTTGTTTGAGGATGTCAGTGCGGTGGTGATGAACCACCTTCCAAAAAAGTTGAAGGACTCTGGTGCTCCGTTGATCTCTTGCGATATAGGTGGAGTTACTTTTGATCGGGCATTGTTCGATTTGGGAGCCAGTGTGAATTTATTACCCACTTTCATTTATGAGCAATTTGATCTGTGGGAGTTAAAGCTAACATCTATAATTCTTCAATTGGCGGATCGATTTGTGAAAACACCAAGGTGTTTTCTTGAGGATGTTATTGTGAAAGTTCATGAATGCTACTTCCCGGTGGATTTCTTAATTTTGGACATGACCTTGTCCCAGGAGCATAAGCATACACCAATTATTTTGGGACACCCCTTTCTAGCTACAGTTATGGCCAACATTAATTGTGCCACAGGAGTGATGGACATATATTTTGGAGGAGAGAAAGTATCTTTAAATGTTTTTAAGGCATCACAATACCCAGACCAAGAGGAGGAATGTCACGCTATTGATATAATTGAGGATTTAATGGATGAGAGTCTGGATGATGCTAAGGATACCGTAGAAGAGGGTAGCATGCTTCAAGATTTTCATCTCTTTTTTACACCTTAGTCTAGCGTAGAACCACTTCCAGCATTGTAATTCGAACCCATTCTTCCATCTCTTAAACATCCTCCCGAGCTTGAACTCAAACCTCTTCCGGACTCCCTCAAATATGCCTTTCTAGGCCCTGATCATACTTTGCCTGTCATTGTCGCTTCCAATCTTACTTCTGCTCAAGAAACCAAACTTTTAGATGTTCTTAAGGAGCATAGGGGAGCAATAGGGTGTTTAGTGGTAGATTTAAAGGGGATTAGTTCGGATGTGTGCATGCATTATATATACTTGGAAGAGAATGCCAAACCAAGCAGGGAGATGCAACACAGATTGACTACAAATATGAAAGAGGTTGTGAAGAAGGAAGTAGTTAAGTGGTTAGATGTCGGGATTATCTATCCCATCCATGATAGCAAGTGGGTCAGCCCTTGTGCCAGGATCTCCGGACCGTCGGCGTGGAATCCGTTCTTCTTCCTCATCCGACTCTGAAGGGGCTTTCGTTGAAGATTCTATCTTGTTGGGGATTTGACCTTTACTTGTGCTGTGGGTCCCTGGATTCGGCGCCTTGCCCACGTCTTGGCCTTCCTGGTCTCTTTCCTTTTGGCCTTGTACTCGTCCTGCCCCCTTTCGGGCGACGTTCCCCTCCCCTCCCCCTGTACCCCTTCTCTCTTACCGCTTTCCTTATATGAAAACGCTTGCCTGGCGGCCGGGGTAGTGTGTTCATCTTCTTCCGTAATGAAGGGATGAACCCCCTCCCCCCTCTACCACCTTGCAAGTATTTACTTGAGTTAAAAAAAAAGTGGGTCAGCCCTACACAAGTAGTGCCAAAGAAGTCTGGGCTGACTGTCATTAAAAATAATCAAGGAGAAGAGGTGCCTACAAGATTACAAATTGGGTGGAGAGTTTGTATTAATTATAGAAAATTGAATACTATGACATAGAAAGATCATTTCCCTCTCCCATTTGTAGATCAAATTTTAGAGAGATTGGCTGGACATAAGTATTTTTACTTTCTGGATGGATATTCTGGGTATTACCAAGTTCCTATCTACCTAGACGATCAAGAGAAAACCACCTTCACGTGTCCCTACGGCACGTGTGCTTTCAAGAGGATGCCATTTGGACTCTGTAATGCGCCAACTACATTTCAAAGGTGCATGATGGCAATCTTTTCAGATATGGTGGGAGAATTCTTAGAGATCTTCATGGGCGATTTCTCTGTGTTTGGTGAATCTTTTGATGGGTGCTTGAATAATTTGACGAAGGTGATTTCAAGATGCATAGAGTCCAATCTGGTGCTAAGCTGGGAGAAAAGCCATTTTATGGTTAGAGAAGGAATAGTGCTAGGCCACATCATTTCTGAAAGGGGAATAGAGGTAGACAAGGCAAAGGTCGATTTGATTCTTAATCTTCCTGCCTCAACATCTATCAAACAAATTTGTTCTTTTCTTGACCATGTTGGATTCTATAGAAGATTTATCCAGAACTTCTCTACCATTGGTCTCCCCCTCACTCAACTGTTGGCTAAAGACACTCCTTTTCATCTAGATGCCTCTTGTTTAGAGGCCTTTCATTCTCTTAAAGCGGGACTCAAGCTCTAATTTTGTAATCTCCTGATTGGTCGCTTCCATTTGAAATCATGCGTGATGTCTCTGATTATGTCATAGGAGCTGTCTTAGGGCAAAGGATTGACAAGAGGCCCGTAGTGATCTATTATGCAACTCGCACCCTTGCAGAAGCTCAAATGCACTACACCACTATGGAGAAAGAGTTGTTAGTTGTTGTCTTCGCCCTCGAGAAATTTTGATCATATCTTTTAGGGGCTAAAGTCATTGTCTATTCTAATCACTCGACATTGAAATATCTACTTTCCAAGAAGGATGCCAAACCCCGACTCATTCGCTGGATTCTATTGCTTCAGGAATTTGATCTGGAAATAAAAGATAAAAAGGGGTTAGAAAATGTTGTTGCCGATCATCTTTCTAGAATTGTTATACCTGAGAGCACTCCAATACATGATTCCTTCCCCGATGAACATCTCTTAGCTGTTTCTCATGTCTCAACCCCCTGGTATGCTCACACAGTCAACTATCTGGCGGCTAGTCAAATCCCAGGTGGGTGGTCTAAGCAGGAGAAGAATCATTTCTTTGCAAAGGTAAAATATTATTTTTGGGAGGACCCTGAGCTGTTTCATATGGGCCCGAATCATATAATTAGGAGATGTGTCCCTGGAGAAGCGCAATAAAGAGTTTTGAATTTCTATCATACTTTGTCTTGTGGGGGACACTTTTTAGGAAAGAAACCACGACAAAAGTTTTACAAAGTGGATTTTACTGCCCCACCTTATTCAAGGATGGATATGAATTTTCCAAAACCTGTTTGAGGTGTCAAGCTGTGGGCTATAACTCCAAGAAGGATATGATGCCGCTAAGTCCCATTCTGGTTGTTAAAATTTTTGATGTTTGGAGAATAGATTTCATAGGACCGTTTCCACCATCATTTGGCAATGAATACATTTTGGTGGCAGTCGATTATGTTTCTAAGTGGATTGAAGCTATTGCAACTTGGTCCAATGACCATAAAGTGGGGATGAAGTTTGTTCAGAAGAACATCTTCTCTAGATTTGGTTGTCCAAGAGCAATCATTAGCAATGGGGGTTCTCACTTTACTCATTCTCAATTCCGAGTTTTACTTCGCAAATATGGTATCACTCATAAGCTCACTACACGTTATCATCCCCAAACCAGTGGATAAGTGGACGTTTTCAATAGGGAGCTCAAAAACATTTTACATAAAATTGTTAGGCCAGATAGAAAAGACTTGTCAAAGAGACTAGACGTGCATTATGGGCCTACAGAACTACATTCAAAACTCCCATTGTCATGTCACCGTACATATTAATTTTTGGAAAAGCCTGCCACCTTCCAGTAGAACCTGAACATAGAGCATATTGGGCCATCAAACAAGTGAATTTTGATTCAACTCAAGCTGGTTCCCAAAGAGCTCTACAATTGAATGAATTGGAAGAACTGCACAATGAGCCCTACGAAAATTCTAAAATCTACAAAGCTAAGACAAAAGCTTTTCATGATAAGCACATTCACAGAAAAAGTTTTCAACCTAATCAAAACGTCTGGCTTTTCAATTCTAGGATACGCTTGTTTCCAGGAAAATTAAAATCCATATGGGATGGACCGTTCATTGTCATCAAAGCATTTGATCATGGCACGGTCAAAATTTTAAATTCTAACAATGGTCAAAATTTCACTATCAACAGTCAACGATTAAAGCCCAACTTGGAAAATGTTTAGTTAATGCCGAAAGAATCAATTGCTTTACATGATCCGGAATAAATTTCTGAGCTTGCAAGCGTCTGGCTGAAGATGGTAAACTGAGCGCTTCTTGGAAGGCAACCCAATACTTTTATTTGATGTTTTGTTGTTAGTAGACAGGTAAAGAGCTGAGGAGGCGAAGTTGCCAATGTCAAAGGACAGCCACGTCTTACACATCAGGTTGTATCCTTCCATCTCAACCGTATTCATTTTTACATTATTCTATTGCTTTCCTTGCCTAAGGATGCCATTGAGGACAATGCCATTTAAGTTGGGGGAGAAGAGAGAAATTCATGCTGCATTTAGTACAACCTACATATCATTTTGTCCTACATTCGTATCAAAATGTTGAAAAAATGATGAATGAAAGATGAAATCCCCAATTGAGTTTCATGATTCATGCTTGAATTGAAAGTGATTCTGGAATAGGAAAAGCTAACGAAAAGGGTGATGGAATATTATTTAATCTAGCCATAGAAAGTTGATTTAAGAATCTCTTTAAAAGATCATTAGCACTTTAGAATAGAAGAAGAAAAATCACTCTGCACACTAACGAAGTAAGCAGGGCAAGCCTTCTATTATTTAAGTGTGGTGTCTGATACTCTGCATACCTTAGTGATGAGATACTTTTAGAAATCTATCTGCCAAGTATTTGTCAAATAAGTGCAAAAGCACACTTAAAAAAACACCATGAAAAATGGCCCAGATCCTAGTAATTAGGTCTGCTTCTCCTAAGGCAAGAGTTGAGATTCGCGTCAAACAGTGAAGGGATGTGCAGCATCATGTGTGTGTGTGTGTATGTGTGTTGAAAAAAAATGATGAAGAAAGGAGGTAGATAAAAGCTACTGTACTTAATGCTCTGAGCTAGAATATGCAGAGTGAAAGACACCTATCTGGAATAGCAAGTGAGGGATGCAATTGTCTATGTTGTGAATTTAGTATTACACTTGCACAAGTGCTATTAAACTTTGGATTGTATTCTTAATCATGTACCTAAATTTTCAATCTAAGTATAGTGCACATTAATGTTTTTGGATTCCTAATCTTTGGTTGATTCTATGATGGAGGACATGGATATGAAGGTATGAGCTTTACAAATTCTTGTTGGTCTTGAATTTTAATCTAACTGCATTGCTAAGGGACTAGCAACACTACAAGAAAAAGTGGCTATAGCGACCGAATTAGCGACCGATTTAATCGGTCGCTAGTCGGTCCCAAATAGAGACCAATTCGGAGACCGAAATAATCGGTCGCATAACCGAGACCGTTTCAGCGACCGCATGTATATCGGTCGCTAATCGGTCGCTATTATTGCGACCGAATTAACTTCGGTCTCCAGTCGGTCGCTGATGCCGTTATACTTCCTACTACGACCCCCGCCCGCCCGAGCCCTCCCGCCCGAGCCCCCCCCCTCCCGCCCGAGCCCCCCCTCCCGAGCCCCCTTCCCCTGCGGCCCCCTCTCCGCCCTAGCCCCCCTCCCCGCTCCCGCCCGAGCCCCCTCCGCCGGAGCCCCCCCTCCGCCCGAGCCCTCCCGCCCGAGCCCCCCTCCTCCGCCGGAGCCCCCCTCCCCGTGCTGCCTCCCGCCCGAGCCCCCCTCCGCCGGAGCCCGTCGCCGCGCCGCTCGCGTCGAGTCGCCGTCGCCGCTCGCCCTGCCGTCGTCGCCCTCCGCAGGTACCTCTCTCTCTCTCTCTCTCTCTCTCTCTCTCTCTCTCTCCCTTCCCCCTCCGTCACCGGCCTGCTCCCCTCCCCCGCCGGCCTACTCCCCTCCCCCCTGCGGCCCCGTCGCCGGCTTGCTCCCCTCCCCTCCCCCCTGCGGCCTGCGCCCCCGTCCCCCTCAGATCTCCTTCCCATCCCCATGCCCCTCCCCCTCCGGCCTGACCCCTCTGATCCCCCTCCCCTTCCCGTCCCACTCCGCCTCCCCCTCTGCCTCCGACGGTCTCCTCCCTTCCTCCCCTTCCCGTGTCCCCCTCTGCCTCCCCCTCCCCTTCCCGTCCCCCTCCACCTCTGGAAACCCCCCACCAACTCCCCTTTGTGCTGCACCACCGGAATCGTCTCACCCTCCCAATGCCATCGGAAGCCCCCTCCCCATCCCCCCAGTACTGCGGGCCAATGCAACCCCCCATCTCCTTGTCGAGTGAAAACCCCCCTCCCAATCCCCATGTGCTGCTGGGTGTTAGACCCCCCTCCCCCTTGTAGGTTGCAGGAATCCCCTCCCCCTCCCTCTGCAGTGCTGGAACCCCTCCCCCTGCAGACCATCGCAGCTCCTCCTCCAGTTACTATCGGTCGTCTGAGCCGAGGGAGAGTGCAATAATTTTGTCTAACATGATTATTTAAATTGATATGTTTTTAAGAATTCTAACTCCTGCAAGTTTATGCCTCTATTTAGTGACTTTGTATTTGCAAAACAGTCCAGTTTGTGAAGCAATGGCAATCAAGAGGCAAACACTTGCATATTTCTAATATTATAAAAGAGATTATTGTACTACCATTCTTCTAAAAAACACTTATTTATGTACTTTGATCACACGAGAATAACTACGGATTTACCTGTTAATTAAGTTAGACCAGTTCTAAGGCAGTCCTTAACCTAGAAACGACATTAAGGAGACAAAAAATAACGAGGAACCCAAATTTTCATTTAGAATAATAATTAAAATTAAGTTACTGGTGATTAAAAATTAGCAAGATGTTGCATTTATGATAAAGTCGGATTTAAAACTAGCGAGATTGGACATATACTGTCGGGTCACTCCACGAGCTCACCGTCCATCTCGTAGAGGATTGATTTGAGGGGGATCGTGCGGTCGAATTTACGTCGGAGCTCCTCTACCGGTCTCCACCCTCACCGCCGCGGCCTCCCACTCAGCCAACGTCCCCCCTCTATCGCCACCTCTGTCACAATCAGTCTCATATCGGAGGCCTGTTGACCCGAGTTTGTTGTTCTAGGTACGGTATATGATTCGCACCGGAACACTGTGAGTCGAAAGATCCCAGACTTCTAGGTTAAGGAGACATGCAAATTTGACAGAACTACAAAGAGTGGCTCGTCTTTCGGAGTGACGTGGGTTAAGAGATATGAAACATATCACGGCATCGAGTGACATTGGCATGTGATAACGACGCTTTGGCTTCTCATAACTTAATGGTTTGGTCTGAATTTGGCGGAATGGAGGTCATGTGGTTGACATCAGTGCAACATCCATATCCCCATGCGCTTCGAACCATAGGCATTGATATGCAAGGCGGTGGCGGAGATTCTCGAGGGATAAGTGAATGACAGGACTTCTGCTTTCAATGTGATAACTCATAACCTTCCAAAGGAGATTTGACTGTGCAGACTAGATTCCCCCATCTTGTGGCCTTCACCGTAACTGCCTTGCTAGTTCTGCATCATCTGGTATGGCGCCTGAGCTAATACCTCCATGTTGGGGTTGTGGCAGCCCGAGTTTGGAAACCATCTCTTAGACTATGCCGAGCTATGAGACCGGTGATCGAGCTAGGACTCTTCGATTACTTGCCGCGACCCTTTATATTTACCTGCTTAGAGTTTTTATTTTTACCTCATTTTCCTTGGATGAAAAGTAAAGTGTGTTTTATTATTGTCTTATTCAGTAATGATACCATCAATTTCTTTACTTGATTTCTGCATAGCTAGTGACAGTGTTGTCTTTAAGCTAAAAAGTATCATGCTATATTTTATTTCTGCTAAATAGCTAGTGAAAGTGTTGTCTTTATGTTGGATGTTAAAATAAAATTCCTGTTTTCATTGTGTACATGTATTGCCAATTTCACATGTTACTGCTATGTTTTTAGATTGTGTTATTATCTTGTCAATATTTAATTAGTTGGGTGTTGTATGTGAGCTGAGATGCGTGGGTGCAACCTAACATTGCACGCATCTTAGGAGAGCGTGTTAAGCCCGTGCCAATCAACCTACCCGTTCAAGACTTTGGGATTGATATGCACGTTCTCATTTTGAATGATGAGAATGTGTATATCTAACTCAAAGTCTTGAATTGTCCCGTTTGGACAGTCTGTGAATGTTTGATCGCACTTAGGTGGTTAATTACAAGTGGACTGTGAAAGACAGGGCAGCTGGGATTATTGTTGGTGCATGATGCTTCTTGGTCTAGGTGCATAAAGTCAAGAAAACTGAGGGAGGCTGAGGTAAAAGTGTTGACGAGAAGTGATAGAAAAGATAAACAATTTTTTATCTTTACCTCAATAATTAAATTTAATTCATTTATACCTCTTAAAGTAACAATGACATCAACAGCAGCATTAACAGCAGCAACTGCAATAGTAGCTACAACAACAACAACAAGAGTGATGATGTAGACTTGCCTGCTTCTAGTGATGAATCTGTGGAGGCACCGTCTTTATCTAAAGAGAATGAAGTGGAGGAAGTCGATCCAGAACAACCAGAAATACAGTTGGGGGACTCCGAAGAGGAGGAATATATTAGTGATCAAAATGAATCTGATAATGAAGATGTGAATGCTGAATTTGTTATATCTCCAACATCTGAAGAAGAAATGGAGAATGTTTGATTAATGGTATACAATTTTATCTGGGAATTTTAATACTCTGTAACTTTCTTTCTTTCACTATTTGATGAATATGCATGTATTTTATTACCAGTTGAAGATATGGTTCGAGGACGGCGTGGGACTCCCAGAGGTGGGAGGGGAGAGGGTAGCGGGAGGAGATTTACTTCCGTTTCACCACCGGTAGTAGGTATGTATACTTTCCCTTCATAATGCATTGTAGTATTTGTTGAAAATAATTCATTATGTATTTGTGTTATCTGATTATTATTTTCACAGGACCCACGACCTCTACACCGTTACGACCGACCTCTGCACCGCTACCACCGGTAGTAGGTATGTATACTTTCATGTATAATGCATTGTAGTATTTGTTGAAAATAATTCTTTATGTTTTTGTGTTATCTGATTCTTATTTTCACAGGACCCACGACCTCTGCACCGTTACCACCGAGGGATGCACCGCTACCACCGGTAGTAGGTATGTATACTTTCATGTATAATTCATTTGAGTATTTGTTTAAAATAATTCTTTATGTTTTTGTGTTATCTGATTCTTATCCTTACAGGACCCACGGCCTCTGCACCGTTACCACTGACAACGGGTACATTGACGGCCTATGCACCGCCATCACACATGGCGAGTGGATCTACACCTCCCCCAGCTGAGTCAGGTATGTTCATTTGCATATTTATGTTTTTTTGATAGTTTGTTTTATTTATACTATTTAATTCGTATAGTACGTGCTGATGACGAGGCGAGTCATCATGAGGGGGAGGGCTGTTGTAATGAGACGATGCGGGCAGTGTGGATAAATGAAGGGTACGTAATGCATTATTTTTGTTATTTATTCGTCATTGTGGTATTAATATTTTTAATTTCAGGAATAAAATAGAGCCAGCCCAAGCATCACAATTTATTACAAAGACAATTCAAGCACATTTTCCAGGCCCCATCCATCGCTTTGCTGATTTTCCGATGGGTGTTCAGGATTTATTGTTCTCTATGTTCTTGGTATTTATCTTATTTTATCATATTAAGTCATTTTCAATTATTATTTTAACCCACTTTGTTATGTAACATATAAATTTTTGTTGTTGTTAATATATAGAGGAATCATCGATTCACAGAACATTCAGATGAGTTACGTGCTAGATTTGCATGGACAGCTACTGCAAGAGATAATTTCAAACATCTTATGTACAATGCCCGAAGATATGCAAAAAAAGCATGTGCAAGTACTGATAAGAACATATGGAAGGAGCATGGGCCTGTGTGGATGAGAAAGGAGTATTGGACAGAGCTGTGCAACATTTGGGAAGCGGAGAAATGGAATGCCAATTCAAACAAAGCAAAGCAAAACAGAGCAGCGCATCCTGAAGCGAATTTACACACGGGTGGCTCTGTCTCCTTTGCAACACATAAAGCGAGATTAGTAAGTACACTTCTACATATATAAATTTTTTGTTTCTATTATGAAACTGTGATTTATTTGAATAACAGGAAGCACAGTTAAAGCGGCCAGCTCAATTTCATGAACTTTTTGATCGAACTCATAAGAAGAAAGGGACAAATGCTTACATTAGTGAGAAAGCTCGGGAGGTAGCGGTAAGTGTATACATTAATAGTTTTCATTTAAGATTAAATTGTAGAATAATTTGGTTTTGTTTTTTTTTGGTTTTTGCAGGACTCATATAGTAGACGAATGGATGAGAGGTACGGGGATGACAGTCAGCGTCCAGAGTTGGATCCTGCCATTTGGGTTGCAGCATCTGGGGCACCCAAGAAAGGACATGTTTATGGTTTTGGACATAGCTTGGGCACGACTAGGGTGTTATCATCATGCTCGAGTTCGGTCTCACATGCGACCTCTCCATTTACCACACCAGCAGCCCCAGATGGTTCTTCCAGTGCCGCCCCGACCATGACTCCAGATATGTTTAGGCAGATCGTCAACGAGACCGTCTCTCAGAATATCTCTCAGAATATCTCAACCATCGTCGCTCAGACCGTCTCCCAGATGCTCACATCCTTGGGAATTGATAGTAGTAGAGCACCTCCTGCACCTCCTGCACAGCAGCCTCCGGTAAGTATTTTATTTGATTGATTTTCTATTTGTTAACTCTAAATATCATCTTACAAAATATAAGAATTTAGATTGAGGAGGGGAAAATATCATTTTCTTAACTCTAAATATCATCTTACACCTATCCTCTGGATATTAGAATCAACAGGCAGACTGTTCTGCAGGATTTTCCATAGGTGTATAGAGATTTTGGTTAGAACTGAAAGTGAAAAGATATGTATAAATTCTATTCACTTGAGTGGGGGAGGATACAGATCTATAAATATTCATAAAGCTAGAATAATATAAGGAAAGTAACATGTAGACATGAATAAAATATGCCAATTTAGGTGAAAAGATCTCCCCAAAGTCTGGTAACTGTCATGGCAGGAAGCCAGGAACAGCACCTCTAAGCAAAGGAAGGGCAGTTCATACAAAGGAGCATAGGTCATAAGTTACAAGAAGTGAAGGATATTATATATAGTCGGCGGCGGCCGCCATTGGGGCGTATCCCTGCAAGGGAAAGGCGGAGAAGATACCATACAGAAATGGCTATGGAAGTTACCCAAGTTCTTTTGAATGCACAGTCAATAGATTCAGCGGTTCGCAAGCATGCTGAGGAAAGTTTAAAACAATTTCAGGATCAAAATGTTACTGGGTTCTTGCTATCTCTTTCGAGTGAATTAGCAAATAATGACAAGCCTGTTGTTAGCCGTAAATTGGCAGGCTTGATTCTCAAAAATGCCCTGGATGCAAAGGAGCAACACAGAAAATTTGAGCATGTGCAGAGATGGTTATCATTGGATGTAGCTGTTAGGGCCCAGGTCAAAGGATGTTTACTACAGACTCTCTCTTCACCGGTGATTGATGCAAGATCTACTGCATCTCAAGTTGTTGCAAAGATTGCTGGTATTGAGTTGCCTCAAAATCAATGGCCTGAACTTATCAGTTCTCTCTTGTCAAATATTCACCAACTTCAGCCAGATGTTAAGCAAGCAACTTTGGACACCCTAGGTTACATGTGTGAAGAAGTCTCCCCTGATGAAGTTGATCAAGAGCAAGTCAATAAGATATTGACAGCGGTTGTTCAAGGCATGAGTGCTTCTGAGGGAAACATTGATGTTAGGCTGGCTGCAACTCGAGCTCTGCATAATTCTTTGGGATTTGCTCAGGCAAACTTCGGGAATGATATGGAGAGGGATTATATCATGAGAGTCATTTGTGAAGCTACTCTGTCCCCTGAGGTGAAGATACGGCAGGCTGCATTCGAATGCTTGGTCTCCATATCCTCCATGTATTATGAGAAGCTTGCATCGTATATGCAGGACATATTTAACATCACTGCAAAAGCTGTGAGGGAAGATGAGGAACCTGTTGCTCTACAAGCTATTGAATTCTGGAGCTCAATATGCGATGAAGAGATTGACATCTTAGATGAATATGGAGGGGATTTTTCTGCTGATTCTGACACCCCTTGCTTTTATTTTATCAAGCAGGCACTACCTGCGCTTGTCCCTATGCTGTTGGAGACACTCCTTAAGCAAGAAGACGACCAAGATCAGGATGAAGGAGTTTGGAATCTTGCAATGGCTGGAGGAACATGCTTGGGTTTGGTTGCACGGACCGTGGGAGATGACATTGTGCCTCTTGTTATGCCATTCATAGAAGAAAACATTAACAAACCTGAATGGAGGCAGCGAGAAGCAGCAACTTATGCATTTGGTTCTAAAATCTGAAATACCGGTCGGATGGCCGTGCCGGTCATTCCAATACGACCGGGGAGATGAAAGTGACTTGTCAGAACTGACGGAATCCAAATCGGATGCCCGGTTTGAGCTCGGCGCTCAAACTTCATTTTTAAAATACACTTATTTCAAATGAACTGTTAGGACGGGTCCGGGGGTCTAAAATCTGAAATACCGGTCGGATGGCCGTGCCGGTCATTCCAATACGACCGGGGAGATGAAAGTGACTTGTCAGAACTGACGGAATCCAAATCGGATGCCCGGTTTGAGCTCGGCGCTCAAACTTCATTTTTAAAATACACTTAGTTCAAATGAACTGTTAGGACGGGGCATTTGGTTCTAAAATCTGAAATACCGGTCGGATGGCCGTGCCGATCATTCCAATACGACCGGGGAGATGAAAGTGACTTGTCAGAACTGACGGAATCCAAATCGGATGCCCGGTTTGAGCTCGGCGCTCAAACTTCATTTTTAAAATACACTTAGTTCAAATGAACTGTTAGGACGGGTCCGGGGGTCTAAAATTCGAAATACCGGTCGGATGGCCGTGCCGATCATTCCAATACGACCGGGGAGATGAAAGTGACTTGTCAGAACTGACGGAATCCAAATCGGATGCCCGGTTTGAGCTCGGCGCTCAAACTTCATTTTTAAAATACAAGATGAAATTTGAACTTATATTGTGTGTGTGTATTTATATATATGAAAATGAGCTGGCTTAAACTATTGGCATACTCTTGTTAATGCTTGATTTCTTTATTAAGTCTTGTTAATGCTTGATTTCTTTATTAAGGATTTGATTATAATTTTTTTAAATGATATACAGGATCATCCGTCGCGAGATGTTGGACGAGACGACGACCAGGATGATGTTGGACGAGACGACGACCAGGATGAGACATATGTGGAGGATTTGTGATTTTATTTTAGTTGTGTATGTTGTCATTTTATTATTATGGATGTATGATTAATTTGTGATTTTATTTTAATTGTGTGTAATTTGAGGTTCGTGGAGATTGTGATCCGTGTAGTTGATTTATTATTGTTTTATGAAATTGTTATTTATCAGGTGTTTGTATGTGATGAATTTGAGATTTGTCGATATTGTTGTCTGTGTAGTTGATTTTATATTTATGTTATGAATTTGTTATTTATCAGGTAATTTATTTATCAGTTTAAATAAATTTTTAAAAAAAAATAATGCAAAATTAGCGACCGCATGGAGACTGAATTGCGACCGAATAGCGACTATACGTTATATTTCTTTTATTAAATAATTATACTTGGCGACCGACTGGCGACCGACTAGCCACCGAATCAATCCGATAGGTTAATTTTATTTTTAAAAATACAACAAATTTAGCGACCGACTGGCGACCGAATTGAGACCGAATAAATCCGATAGGTTAATTTTATTTTTAAAAATACAACATAATTCGAGACCGAATAGAGACTGAATGGCGACCGAATTATTAGCGACCGGTCAGGCGACCGATTATAATCGGTCTCTGGTAACGACTAATACTGCGACCGAATTATGTCGGTCGCGATATAGCGACTATTATATAGCGACCGACATATTCGGTCGCTAGATAGTATCTGTTCGGTCGCAATGCATATTTGCGACCGATCTACGACTGAATAGCGACCGCTAGGTCGGTCGCTATCCGCGATTTTTCTTGTAGTGCAATGAGTAAGTTGGGGGGTGTGATGAGTATCCATCTTCCTATGATAATTCATGTCACATAAATAATTTCAAGTGCATATAATTAGGCAATTACGCATACCTTATAGTTAACCTCAGTTTCCTACATAAATGAGGTATTTCACATAAATTGACGTAATTTGGTGTTATTATTCAATAAAGGGGATTTGAGGGACATGAACATTAATTTCACATTGCATAATTTTGGGCATTCATGATTTATATGCACAATGCAATAATTTTTATGGGCTAAATCTAGATTTTGTATGTGTAGGACGCTCAAGACAATTGATAGAAGAGCCAGGGGCAAAGCGATCACAAGACCAGAACAGGGGTTGCCCTAGGGCGCCCTCCACCTCCCTTGAGCAAGTCAAAGGCAGCCGCCATCCATTTTTATGAAAGAGGAGATAAAGTAAGGATCTATCTTGATTTAAATTGGAGAGAAATTCTAGGAGAGAAAATAGGAGGAGGATCTCCACTTAATTAGGTAACCCAAGGGGGGTGCCCAAAACCCTGGGCCAAGGGGGGCGGCCCTCTCCTCTCTCCCCATCCTTCATCTTATTCTCCTTCAATCTCAGCCCTCCATCTCCATCCAACCCAATCTCCACCCTCTATTTGGCCCATTTCCCCTATAAATAGCCCATTAAAATAGAGAGAAATGAGTTTTTTGGGCTTATTACTTTTCCTTTGGCTAGAATAATTTCCCTCTCTCTTCCTCATTGACCCTAGTGTGCCCCCCTTCTTCTTCCTCTTCACCTTCTTCTTCCTCCTCACCCTAACCCTAGTTCACCCTCTCTTCTCTCCTTCTTGAAGCCCTAGTGCGCCCCACTCTTCCTCCTTCTTCTCCTCTCCTCTCACATAGATAGATTGCCTATCTCCCTCTCCCACTTCTTCCACCTCTTGCCATCACCATTCTCATTTCTAAGCCCTCCATTAACTAGCCCTCACTTCTCCGCATATCCCTCTCTTTTTCTCTCCTAGATCTCTCCTCTAAAATCTCCCTTTCACGTCGGTGTTCATTCCAAAGCGGGGCGGTGATCCAAGGCTCGACGGTGTGGACAACGGCATCCTCTATCATATCCCATTGGCGGATCTTCTTCTTTGGTCCTCTCACGGCGGCGTTTTTTTTTAAAGCAAAATGAGATAATTTTATTGAATAATGGCAATGAATACAAAAACAGTGGGGTCTAGCCTCGGAAGGACACAGAGTTAGACTAATCTTATACCACCAAGGGAGACCGTGTCTAGGAATGCATTCTCACGGCGGCATTCTCCCTCAAGGCAAGGCGATCCTCTCCAAGGCTCGGCAAGGAGGAGACGACAGGATTCTTCACACTTCGGCTTTATTTTCTTTCCCATTTTCTCTTAGTTTACTTTGGTTGTAATTCTCAGACTTTGCAATTTTCATCTTAGCAATAAAAATTTCATTTGTGCAATTGCCTCATTTTCTCTTTCTCTCTCTATCTCTTCCAATTTTTCTCTTCTTTAACCCTCCAAATTTCTTTAGTTAGATTTAATTTCATGCAAATTTGATTTCACTTTTCAAAAACTCACTCAAATTTTGGTCTCAAAAATACAAGTTTTTCCAACCTTAAAAAGATTTTTCATTCTCGTGGGAACGACCCGTATTCACCACCTCATACTTAATTAAAAATTCTCTTGTGAGTGAGTGCGGTAACATTTTGAAATTGAGCGCGATACTTTTAACGATGAGTCACCTTGTACATAAATTTTTGCCAGGGAGGATTGATTTTTTTAGTTGGAATTTCTTGTGTTCCATTTGTATATATTAATACTAACTCCCTTTTTTTTATTTTTACGGGGGGGGGGGGAATCAAAAATTTGCACCTAAAAAATCCCAATAAATCAGATATTGCAGGAAGCATCACTAAAGGGGCTGAAATCTATCACCAAAAGGAGCAGAAATCAGATAATCATGAACATCCAGAAAAAATAAGCATTGTTACAGGTCCAAATCTAAAGGTAAAAGTTCTGTTCTGAAAACTACAAAAATCAGAAAAAAAATTCCTAAAAATTGCTAAAAATTCAGAAAATCAAAAATAGGATCACATGACTATAGTTTTTGTGGTTGGGTTGCCGAGGACTCCTAATGGGCATGATAGTATTTGGTTGTTGGTGGATAGACTGACGAAGACAACTCGGTTGTTGTCGATCAAAGTCAGTTGGGGTATGCACAAATTGGCCCGATTATATGTGGAACGGATTGTTCCCTTGCATGGAATCCCCATTTCCATTGTATCAGATCGAGATCCTCACTTCACTTCAAGATTTTGGAGGGGCTTTCAGAGAGCTCTGGGTACGGAATTAGCATTCAGCTTGGCTTACCACCCTCAGTCAGACGATCAATTAGAGAGGACTATCCAAACTCTAGAGGATATGTTGAGATCCTGTTGCCTAGAGTGGCAAGGTAGTTGGATTCATCATCTGCCATTAGTGGAGTTCACCTATAACAATGGCTACCATTCTAGCATTGATATGGCTCCTTATGAGGCGTTGTATGGGCAACCATGCCAGACTCCACTCAATTGGTTTGCGGTCAGTGAGCGAGTCATGACAGGGGCTGAGTTGGTGCAGCAGTGTATCAAAGTGGTGCAATCGGTTAGGTAAAAGTTGCTGGTAGCACAGAGTCGACAGAAAAGTTATGTAGACCGGAGGAGGCAACCCCTTAGCTTTGTGGTGGGAAACCATATGTTCTTGAGAATCTCCCTTATGAAGGGGGTGGTGCACTTTGGCTGGCATGGGAAGCTAAGTCCCCACTACATCGGCTCTTTTCCCATTGTCGAGCGCATCGGCAAGGTGGCATATGGATTGCAGCTACCCCTGGAGTTGGCAGTGCTGCATGATGTATTCCATGTATCTATGGTTCGGAGGTACATGCCGGATGGCTCCCATGTCTTAGAGGATTCCGTGTGGCCTGAGGTGACCCCAGACTTATCTCTTTCGGAGTATCCTGTCCGCATTGAGGATTGGCATGAGCAACGCCAGCAGAACAAGGTTATTCCCCTAGTTAAGGTGGTTTGGCAGTGTCACTCAGGAGGTGAGGCATCTTTGGAGTGAGAAGACAAGATGTGGCAACAGTTCCCCTACTTATTCAAGTAAGTTTCTTCCCTTGTTAGCCATGTTCTAGCTTAATTTCGAGGATAAAATTTTTATAAGGGGGGAGGACTGTAACGTCCCCAGATTTTTGGATCTTATTTTTCCCAGAGTTTGGATTTGTTTTCATGAATAAATTGATTTTTAAATGTAAGAATTCGGATTCCATTCAAATCACTACTTTTTGGCATTTTCCGCAGGTGTTTAGCCTTATATGCAAGAGGATAGATGTCACGCACCGAGCCTTTATTA
The DNA here is from genome assembly GCA_022559845.1 of Amorphophallus konjac. NCBI lineage: Eukaryota > Viridiplantae > Streptophyta > Magnoliopsida > Alismatales > Araceae > Amorphophallus > Amorphophallus konjac. The sequence goes on along the minus strand of CM040120.1, from coordinate 315,882,038 downwards.
CATCGGAAGACTCACTCGAGGAACGCGAACAGCCGGCATGGTAAGCCTCTTGCAAGCAATAACGATCAGAGCGCAAGGTAATCACACATAAGAATGTAATCGCACAATATTTACTCAACTTCAACTTTCATTAATAATCAAATCCACTATTCGAATACAACCACTAATTCAACTTCCATCATGCTAGACTCAAGAAATAAGAAATTATATAGACTCGATCTAAACAATGTAAACTTCCTAAGTCTTCGGTCATTCTTTATTCACTCTCGGATCCGCTACTTGAACATTCTGAATCCGAACCCGACTCACTTCCATTTCCTGAAAAAGAATGGAAATAGGTACTGAGCACACTTGCCCAGTAGGTATCTTCGCATCAACATGAAGGTATCATTAAAGTAATTAACATTTTTGCTCTAGAGGAATAAGGTAAAATCATGCGAATGCGATTAATCATGCGATTAAACCAAAGTATGTAAGACAGAATGAGAGTAAGTATGAACTAGCAAGAATGTTATAAGAACATGATATGGCCTTTCATGAACAAGAATGTAACGAAAATGTACTAGCAAGCCACATAATCATCACTCCAGTATCTTTTACTTATGAGCAAGTACTTTGTGAATTTCTATGGAATATCAAGAAAGTCAAGTATCAATCATGTTCTATTGTGTTGTGGATTTTCACTTATTTATAAAGAAAGTACTCCCAGCGCAATGCGACCCCAGTAGCATCATACCCCATGGTTTATAATAGTTTGTTTCCGACAATCAGCCGAGGGGACTAGCATAGAGCCCTTGAACACAATCAGTGCTCGATCGCATCTTCAAGTATAAATCAAGCTTTTTCCACGTATGTAACAATAAAGTATGGCCAAGAATGTACAATTCCAACAAGCTCTTGATAACAATAATTCAATGAATGAATGCTTTAATAAGAATCATGAGAAATCAAGAATGACTTATACTATGTTATGCTTATGGATATAAATCGGCAGCATAACGGTATGTTCTTTATCTTCCATTCATTATATTAGGTTTCTTGATCAATATGATAAGTTCTAGATCATCAAGAGTCCATCTAGAAACTTTGGAATATCAACCCTTGGTCAAACCTCGGGTTAAAATACTCAAGCATTGTGACGGTCGTGTATTGGGCCGTTACATGATGTGACGCTCCAGTATTGGGCCGTTACGTTAGTCTGAATCCCAAACCAAGAAATCGGACTTAGTTGAATGTGACGATCGTATATTGGGCCGTTACATGTGCCTGACGGTCCAATATAGATCCGTTACACTACTAATAACCAGAAACATCGATAGTGTAATCTAATCAATTGGTTTTAATGGTACAACCAACTCGGCGTCCTAGTGGGAATCCTTGGCTTGCAGAGAATTACGGAGGCCTTGAAACAAGATTTCCTAGTCCATTGGAAGGAATATCCAATAGAGAGGTCCTCATCTCCAAGAATAATGTTCCTATAGTGCAAAGTGAACTAATGGACATATACCTGAATATATGTCATGTACTTAGAGAAATGACTCTATTGATAGAGAGGATGTGTAACAATAGGAAATCATGATAAAACTCCGTCAATACATCTTTGGAAAATCATGATTTAGATACAAAACTATAGAATTTTGGCACATGGAATTAACATAACTTAAAATAACTTAAGATACCCTAATTATATAATTTCTATCATGAATCAATAGATAATCTTAAAGACATGAAATCAGGTCAAAACTTAGATAACTAGGCTTATTTATAAGTTAAATTAACTAGTTTCCTATTCTGTCTACAGTTACCTTGACGGTCTAGAATGGGTGCGTCACAGTGACTGTGATGGTTTATCGTGAGGCCGTTACAGTAATGTAACGCTCCTGTTAAGGTGCGTCAGAGACAACAGAGTAATGAAGATGCAGTAGATGTTGGGATCGGTGCGATGGATTCAGAGGGGGGTGAATGAATCCCTCTTACACAATTTGCCCGAATTAAAAAACTCAACCTGCTGAACTTAAAACTGATGCGGAATTAAACACGTTCATGACTGTAGGTTGACATCGAGTCTAGCATATCTATCTTTAAACATAAGAGCAAACACTGTTGTTAACCGAACTCATTCAAGCAATCAACTGCAACTTAGACACTCAGATGGGTTGAGCAAATCAAAAGCACTCCAGAACAGTGATTAAGTAATTGAAGTGACTTTCTCAAGACCAATATCAGATGATTGATATGCAATCAAATTCCTTGCTAGATAGAAAATTCAAATCGGCCTATGCATACATCTAGCGAATCGAATATGACAATCAAACCACAGTAGACGAAGGATTTTTAGGTGGTTCGGTCCGTAGACCTACGTCCACCCCACACTCCAACCAGAGTATGGATTCCGTTGATACACAGCTTAACGGCTGGGCCTCACAGCTTGCCTACATCAGCTGAGCATCACAGCTTTCTTCCGCTGGGCAATATAGCTTAGCCATCCGCTGGGCAATACAGCTTGGCCGTCCATAGGATACCACACCTCTACAACTACTGGGGACTACAGCTTAACCCGACCAGAGGAATCCTCCTCTGCCCGCTGAGCAACACAGCTTGCTTCGCTGACTAACAACTTGAATAAAGGTTCAAAAGAAAAACACGAAGAACAAAGGAAACACAGCAACTGAAAGCTGTAAAAGACATCAACACAATTGTGGCTCCCAGAGAGTTGACTGGCCTGGATTTGATCCACGGTCCAGTAGAGACAAATCTTCTAATGAAGCTTCTCTTCTTCTATACGAACTCTCTATCTCTCTTTTCACTCTCCTTTTTCTTCTTCTACTAATCTCTCTCTCTCTTTTCTCTTCTATCTGGATCGTACAGGCTCTCCCTTTTTTTTTTAATTAGACTCACTCCTCATTCTTCTTCACCCCTATGTTCTGCATCGATCACTGTCTTCTTATATACTCTCACTGGGCGTGTGGATGAAGAACTCCCACCCATTAGCTTCCAGAAGGCTCTCAGCCACGTGTCGCGATCTAAGCGTTGTAGCCTTCAACGTGGCAGTCATTAGGGGGTCGATCTCCCTTGGATCACATGCCCCTCCTCGGAGAGAAGCTCTGTCAAAAAAACACAATGCCTTTAATCAAATACGTAGCATAGTTTGCATCCACTACCAGAAAAAGCGGGATTACAAACGGAAATTTCAGACGGAAATTTCCGTCTGAAATTTGTGACGGATTTTTTTCCGTCGGAAATCCCGTCTGAAATATGCAAGTACACACCGAATTTCAGATGGAAATTTGTGACGGAAAATATTCCGTCACAAATTTCAGACGGAATTTGGGACAGAAAATTTAATCTGTCCGAAATTTATAACCAAGAATTTGTGACGGCCACATTTGTAACAGATCCGTCTGACAATCCGTCACAAATGTGTCTTCTCACGAATTTTCAGACGAAAATTAGTCCGTCACAAAATTTATTGCGCCCCAATCCGTCGCAAAGGCACATTTGCGACGGATTTGGGGCGCAAAAACTTTGTGACGGATTAATTTCCGTCTGAAAATTCGTGAGAAGACACATTTGTGACGGATTGTCAGACGGATCCGTCACAAATTCTTGGTTATAAATTTCTGACAGATTAAATTTTCCGTCCCAAATTCCGTCTGAAATTTGTGACGGAATATTTTCCGTCACAAATTTCCGTCTGAAATTCGGTGTGTACTTGCATATTTCAGACGGGATTTCCGACGGAAAAAAATCCGTCACAAATTTCAGACGGAAATTTCCGTCTGTAATCCCGCTTTTTCTGGTAGTGATCGTTATATTCAAACATAGAATGCACTGAGTAGAGATATTCAAGCCAACCATTGTATTGACTTACACAACAGCTTAACACCATATGCACAGACATGGGTCCAAGAGGCACAAGAAGAAGACATTGTACCGAGTCAAAAGAAAGGATCAAAGATATGCACGGACTCTTAAAACAACTGTGTAACACAGTTGATGCACCGAGTTGGATTTGCGAGAATTGCAGCGAGATGAAAGAGAAGAATCATACGAACAAAAACGGATGCAAGACAGACCTTGCACCGAATCTGAAAGGTGAGACGCACAAAGATGCACAAACAAGATATGCACGAACCTAAAAGTGTATGCTGCAATGAAATACAATGAAATGCACTGAGCTAATTTATGTCCAGACACATAATGCACCGAGATGGAAATGGGGCTGCAATGTTTGTGAGTGAGACAGAGACTTGCACCGAATTGATAAAGAGAAGTACAAGACACCGCTTGCACCAAGACGTATTTGCACTGAGATGAAGAGACAAGATCTAACGGTCCATTCCAGATGACGATTGCACCGACTAGAGCTTGCACCGACCTCGAGAGGTGAGATGCAATGACATGTTATGCACGGGCCTATCAGCAGAGAATGTGTAGACTTTGTATAGACATGAAACAACCGAATGCACTGACTATGCTTATGAATGTATAGACTTGCTAAGTCATCAAAGCAACCATGTGCAGACCTAGTTTATGTGCGAGACAAAACAATGCATAGACTATGTAAATGCATGAAGAGCACTGGATGTACTGACTAGTCGAGTGAAACAACGGAAGTTGTACAACCTTATCATCAACAAATGTACAGACTTGAGTTGATGTAGTCTAGGCAAAACTCTGTACAGACTTTATAGCATGCAGAGAAATGTTGCCCCGATTTTCAGTGACAGGACCTCATATGCAATGAGTGTGCTTCTGTGTATAGACATCATATGTAGTGAATCATGCATCGACTATATGGCGTGCAACTGATGAATGCACCGATGCAAGCTACACTTGTTATGCAATGCTATAAATATGCACACTCAATCAGTCAATCTTTCATACTCATAGTGCTTGCTGACATCAAACTCATTCATACTCATAGTGCTTGCTGACATCAAAATCACAGGGGCACAATAATCTCCCCCTTTTTGATGATGGCAACACTATGAGTCACACAGACGTAAACTATTCTCCCCCTTTGACTTCATCAAAAAGAAAATAGTTTGAGAGAAAAATTAAGCAGGTATGAAAAGATTGATATAACATCTCCCCCTTTTACTACATGAAAGCACATTAGAGCTATCTATTCTCCCCTTTGACAAGATCACAAACAAACCTCCCCCTTTAAAAAGCAATAAGTGCAGTCTAGACAAGACCTAACCTCTTCTTTAAAAACAATCCAATGCTCCCTGATCTGAATGAAGCAAGGCTTTCAAGAGTGTAAGGTGAGAGATATGTCAAGAAGACATTCAGGAAGGATGACATGGCAGCATGCAGAATATAGGATCTTTCAAGGAAATAGAAGATTTTCAATAATATACTTATTTCATAAATCTGAATAAACGGATGGTTCGAACTCTTCCATTATAGGGGCTTATGAATTTTTATTTGAACATCATGGTTTAAATATGATGTATACATAGTTTGACAATAAAATTCTGTACTCATATCTGAACATCAATGTTTAATAAAAGTGAACCAAGCCCTCATATTTATATCTTGATTAACCTCCCTTCATCTTACTCAGTCAATTTCAATGACCTCTTAAGAAATTACAATCATTAGTATTGAGGTTAAACATCATGAAAGAATTCAGATTTGGTTCCTGAGGATCAGTCATACTTCTTCAAATAATTTCAGATTTTTCTTTATGCACAGTACAAGATTTCATAGCAAGTTTACCAGGTGCAATTAAGTTCAGTACACACCTTGTGGCTAGAGGATACACGTTGTTGGACGCCAGTATCCCTGAGCACTTAGTGTGACTAACTGTCATGCTTCAGAGATAGTATTGACACCTCATGACATACTTTACCTTATTTCATTGATAAGTGAGTATATTTCTCAATGTTCAAGCCATTGCTCTGCCTGATATTCAATGAATTTTATTTAGCAGAGTTAATTATGGCACTTCATGACACAGTCCTCTAGACTTCATGGTCAATGGACATGGTTTCTCAGTGACCAAAATCATTGCTCTGACAGAATTACCCTAAGGAACGTTTCAGAATCATCATATGCTTAAAAATAATACTGATTTCATATGATTTAACCGAATAAAGCCATGATTTTAACATTTTCAGATTTCAGAAGATTTTACAAGATTTAACATGAATTAGTTGGTTAAAGTTTATTAAAGTTGACTCAGATACTTTTAAGAGATTTAAAGTCAAACTCAATGAATACATTAAACTTAAACCAGTTGAGTTATTTCAGACATTCATAAAATCGTATAATAGAAGATTCCTAGTTCAAGTGTTTTTAGACTTATGATCGAGACATGCCCATTGAAATCTTCATGAATGACTGACAAAAGAGATCCAGCAAGAATAAGTGATTTTGAAGCTCAATGTTTTCAGATATGCACACCAAGCAAGATAACTGGAGGTCAGGCATGTTTCAAGATCTCCAAGGTCTAGGAGATATGCAGTGTTTCGAAAAACAAGTTTAAGAATATGACAAGTATTCCAATCAAGAGAGCAAGTGCAGAAACATGATCAGAAGATCATCCTAGAATGTGTCGACTCTTTGTGTCGACATCTGCTCACAATATCCACACTTCAGAATAATCAAAAGTGACAGCTCATAGTGTCCACACTTCCAAAAGAAAACTATCAAGAAGTGCAGCAAAGGATGTGTCAAGGTGAGTCAGAAATACCCAGAAGATCATCAGGCAGATTTATTCAAGAACGATCAGCTCCCCCTCAGTAGATGCATAAGCAGAACACAGTAAATTCAAACTCGTGAAATGGGTGAGCTCAAGCTGGAGATGGGAGCAATGGTTGACTGAATGTGATAGTAAAATAGCTAGATGAACGGCCAACAGAACACAATCTTGTTATTTTCAATATGAGTGATGTGCAATGAATTATGACATAAGTGTATGCATTTGGCAACATGTATGCAATGCATTTAAAAATAGATTACTAAGGAATTCAATTAACCACATGTGAAGAGTGCAAGTATTACCTGAAGAGTGCTTGAATGGTGTTTTATCAACTTGGGTGCCTTGGTTAATTTACCCCTCTTTGTTCATTCCAAGGCACACCTGCAACATATTGATCATTTTGATCCAGCAGGGACCCAAGCAGCCTTGGGTCCTACGTTAACCCTGACAGGTGTTCTGAACAGTCTTTTAGAACCATTATCATCATAATCCATCAGGTAACAATTGTCCATAGAATGTCCATTTCTACCACAGTATCTACATGAAATGACTGGTTTTTGGTTCTTATGATGCATATTAACAGCAGTATGAGGTCTGTAAACATGATCATAGAATTTTCTATTGTATGCATGAACAATTTGTTTCTTATCATCTGACAACCAGCAATCAGTAGATTTATGCCTTAGTTTACCAAAATTGAAGCATGAATTATTCATTGATAGCCTTGTAGGAAATTTTGAAAACTTTGCATTTACAAGGCTTCCCTGAACATACCAACAATTTCTGATTGTATGCCCGTACTTACCACATTCAAAGCACCTGAGATGCTTGCTGTTTGATTCAGAATCATTCCAGTAATTTCCTGACTAGCACTCAACAGCCTTGTGCCTAGGCTTGTTGCAGTTAAAGCACATAGTGTGCTGACTAGACTTGGGTTTAGTTCCGTATGGGCCATGAAAATGCATGGAAGACATGGCATGCAGTTTATTATCTTCTTTCATGATAAAGCATGCATTTATGAGATGACCATGCTTACCACAATAGTAACATGAAGCATCAGGCTTCCTAGTAGCATGGTTTCTACCAAAAGAATTTCTAGAATGTAATGTTTCACTTGCATGCTCATCCTTTAACAACAATCTGCAATCTTCCATTACGTGACCTACCTTCCCACAAGAATAACATGACCCCTTTTTAGTATGAGTGTGTGAGAGATCATGTGACTTGTGTGCAGCATTCTTCGTACCAACAGGAGTGTCTTTGTCCTTTTTTTGTAGATTTTCATTCTTTTTCAAATTTTGAGTTTGTTCTACAGTTTTGGAACTGATAGTGGATTTTTGTGCAGTAAATTGAAAAATAGAAGGAGCAGAGGTTTTGTTTTGATTAGAAGCTTTTACAAACATAGTAGACGTTTTATTCCCATTAATCCTTTTGTTTGTCAGACTGTAACCCAGTCCCTCTCTCTGAAAATTAACATTATTTCCAAGAAGCTTATTCAGATTTTCCTTACCTTTGACAAATTTTGATAGAGTATTTTTCAAATCTTGAATCTCAGAATTTAAGACAACAATATTAGCTTCATATCTGGACATATCTGTTTCACAAGAAATGACTTGTTGATGCAAGGCATCATTCAGACTTTTGAGTTTTTCAACTTCCTGTTTTAATTTTATTTCATTGTCAGCTTCAGATAGGGACTTGTTAAGATCATCAACTTCTTGTTGAAGGGATGTGATTGTAAGCTCATATCCAGCTATCTTCTCTTCACAGCAAGTGACATTTCCACTCAACATTTGGTTGATGGTTTTTAGGCTCTCAATTTCTTGTTCTGCATCCACCAACCTATCAGAATTATCCATGCTCATGCACTTACCTTTTTCAATTGTCAATAACCTATATGACAGTGTGGTGTTTAGATGTTTCAGCTTGTTGATTTCCTCTTTTAATTTATTATTTTGCTCTAGGAGTTCATCATCAAGCATCCAATCATCTAAGGAAAACTGACATTCATAAAACATTTCTTGTTGTTTCTCAGATTGAAGTTTGTTGAGATTTTTCTGAACCTCTAAATTTATTACTCTGTCAGCCTCCAGCTTCTTAGAAATCAATCTATTTTCTTTTTCAAGATTCATTGATTTGTGTTCAAATTCCTTGAACTGTTTTTTGAGTTTTTCATTTTCAGATTTCATGTCTTCCAATTCAGAACTGACACACTCTAAATCTCTCATCAGTTTTTCATTCTGAACTACATTATTGTTATGACCCTGATCATCATCAATCGAGCTAAGTCTTTCCTTTAGTTCAGAAATTTCACAAACAAGCTCTTGATTTTCCTTTTTGTGTAAACCAATTTGTTTCATAAGTGTTTCTTTTTCAGATTTCAAATGATCTAGATCAGAATTAACAGAATCAAAATCTTTTAATTGTCTTCTAAATATGTCATTTTCTGTCTTCAGGAGTTCCATGTCCTCACCTCCAGAATTAGCATTCACATGATCATTCAACTTCTTTTTCAGAGATTTATTTCATTTTTTCAACTGTTCGCAAGAACCAAGCAAATCATGATATGCTTCAATCCAATCATCCACATTATAATTATCAAATTCAAAAGGTACCTCATCTTCATCTTCTTCTTCATTTTCTTCTTGTTGTCCATCATCGTCAACCATCAGACATGTGTTGTGATTCCTAGTAAGGTTTAGTTTCTCTAAAATCTCCTTGGCAGACCTGCAAGAAGAAACACATGAAATTAGAGCTCTGTCAAGTGATGCTTTCATTAAATCTAATGCTCTAGAGTTGACAGAGTCTTTTAATATATCCTTATCAGTCCATTTAGATTTATCCCTTGATAATTTATGTGGACCGTGAGTTATCACCTTCCAAAGGTCAGGATCGGTTGATTTTACATACCGATGGAAGTTTTTTAGCCAAGGATCAAAGTCATTACCTCTGAATATTGGTGGATGAGCTATCGAGAGATGATAAATGCACCGTAATCAGATGAGCAAAGCAAGGCACTAAATCAGTGAATCAAAACACCGAGCACAAGAAACCCACTCTGAAATGCACCACAAAAGATTCAGGATCTGCTGTGGATCGTGGGATCCAATGCACAACAACCCGCTCTGATACCAATTGTTGGGATCGGTGCGATGGATTCAGAGGGGGGTGAATGAATCCCTCTTACACAATTTACCCGAATTAAAAAACTCAACCTGATGAACTTAAAACTGATGCAGAATTAAACACGTTCATGACTGTAGGTTGACATCGAGTCTAGCATATCTATCTTTAAACACAAGAACAAACATTGTTGTTAACCGAACCCATTCAAGCAATCAACTGCAACTTAGACACTCAGATGGGTTGAGCAAATCAGAAGCACTCTAGAATAGTGATTAAGTAATTGAAGTGACTTTCTCAAGACCAATATCAGATGATTGATATGCAATCAAATTCCATGCTAGATAGAAGATTCAAATCGGCCTATGCATACATCTAGCGAATCGAATATGATAATCAAATCACAGTAGACGAAGGATTTTTAGGTGGTTCGGTCCGCAGACCTACGTCCACCCCACACTCCAACCAGAGTGAGGATTCCGCTGATACACAGCTTAACAGCTGGGCCTCACAACTTGCCTACCTTAGCTGAGCATCATAGCTTGCTTCCGCTGGGCAATACAGCTTAGCCATCCGCTGGGCAATACAGCTTTGCCGTCCAGAGGATACCACACCTCTGCAACTGCTGGGGACTATAGCTTAACCCGTCCAGAGGAATCCTCCTATGCCCACTGAGCAACACAGCTTGCTTCGCTGACTAACAGCTTGAATAAATGTTCAAAAGAAAAACACGAAGAACAAAGGAAACACAGCAAATGAAAGCTGTAAAAGACATCAACACAGATGTGGCTCCTAGAGAGCTGACTGGCCTGGATTTGATCCACGGTCCAGTAGAGATAGATCTTCTAATGAAGCTTCTCTTCTTCTATACGAACTCTCTATCTCTCTTTTCACTCTCCTTTTTCTTCTTCTGCTAATCTCTCTCTCTCTTTTCTTTCTCTTTTCCCTTCTATCTGGATCGTACAGGCTCTCCCTTTTTTTATTAGACACACTCCTCATTCTTCTTCACCCCTATGTTCTGCATCGATCACTGTCTTCTTATATACTCTCACTGGGCGTATGGATGAAGAACTCCCGCCCATTAGCTTCCAGAAGGCTCTCAGCCACGTGTCGCGATCTAAGCGTTGTAGCCTTCCACGTGGCACTCATTAGGGGGTCGATCTCCCTTGGATCACGTGCCCCTCCTCGGACAGAAGCTCTATCAGAAAAACACAAGGCCTTTAATCAAATGCGTAGCATAGTTTGCACCGTTATGTTCAAACATAGAATGCACTGAGTAGAGATATTCAAGTCAACCATTGTATTGACTTACACAACAGCTTAACACCATATGCACAGACATGGGTCCAAGAGGCACAAGAAGAAGACATTGTACCGAGTCAAAAGAAAGGATCAAAGATATGCACGGACTCTTTAAACAACTGTCTAACACAGTTGATGCACCGAGTTGGATTTGCGAGAATTACAGCGAGATGAAAGAGAAGAATCATACGAACAAAAACGGATGCAAGATAGACCTTACACCGAATCTGAAAGGTGAGACGCACAAAGATGCACAAACAAGATATGCACGAACCTAAAAGTGTATGCTGCAATGAAATACAATGAAATGCACTGAGCCAATTTATGTCTAGACACGTAATGCACCGAGATGGAAACGGGGCTACAGTGTTTGTGAGTGAGACAGAGACTTGCACCGAATTGATAAATAGAAGTACAAGACACCGCTTGCACCAAGACGTATTTGCACTGAGATGAAGATATAAGATCTAACGGTCCATACCAGACGACGAGTACATCGACTAGAGCTTGCACCGACCTCGAGAGGTGAGATGCAAGGACATGTTATGCACAGGCATATTAGTAGAGAATGTGCATACTTTCTATAGACATAAAACAACCGAATGCACTGACTATGCCTATGAATGTATAGACTTGCTAAGTCATCAAAGCAACCATGTGCAGACTTAGTGTATGTGCGAGACAAAACAATGCATAGACTATGTAAATGCATGAAGAGCACTGGCTGTACTGACTAGTCGAGTGAAACAACGGAAGTTGTACAAACTTGTCATCAACGAATGTACAGACTTTAGTTGATGTAGTCTAGGCAAAACTCTATATAGACTTTATAGCGTGCAGAGAAATGTTGCCCCCGGTTTTCAGTGACAGGACCTCATATGCAATGAGCGTGCTTCAGTGTATAGACATCATATGTAGTGAATCATGCATCGACTATATGGCGTGCAACTGATGAATGCACCGATGCAAGCTACACTTGTTATGCAATGCTATAAATATGCACACTCAATTAGTCAATCTTTCATACTCATAGTGCTTACTGACATCAAACTCATTCATACTCATAGTGCTTGCTGACATCAAAACCACAAGGGCACAACAGTAGAGGGTGTGACAGCTTATCGTAAGGTCGTTAGATCACTGTGACGGTCTTACCTTGATGCGTCAGAGTCCCTGCTAACAGTATAAAGAAATTAAAAGACTGTGATTTGAAACCATGACATGTTTTGAAAAGATTTAACTACCCCAATCATGACAAAACGAAGTAAATGTCATCTAGATGCATAGGTTGTAATGAAATGACAAGATAATATCTTTGATCTTTGATTAGGGCTAAGAATATGTATATATGCATGAACCCACAAAAAGATGGAATTCATAGTCTATAATGCATGAAATCAAGTACAATCAGAGGGTTTTTATCTCTAACAAGATGTTTTTACCAATCATGAGATAACCTACCCTTTTATCTGAGCTTTAAACTTCTAATTTGAGTCTGAAAGACGTGCCCTAGTTCTCCCTTTCCAGTGAGTTTCCAGCAACTTCACGATGCTCTAGCTCCTCAGCCTCTTGACCTAAGGATGTGAAATTTTGAGGGTACGAAGATGAAACTAAGGTGAACAAAAAGTTCGTAAGGATTGAATTCTAATTATCTTCTTTAGATGTCCTAATCTCTTGATCTCTAGGGGTCCTTAGCTCTGAATCCTGGGTTACTATGGTCGAACCAGCAACTTTGGAACCTTCGATCTCCTTGGTTGCTTGATCTCCTAGCATGAAATTTGGAGAACTATTAATCTAAAGTATACTAAACAAAATCTTCTAAAGAATTTACCCGAAATTATATCTCCTTACATTGATTCTTCACGAGCCAAAAGTAAGGGTCGCTCAGTTCAGAACTAGGTCCTATTTATAAGGTCTTGAAGATTAGATCGATTCTAGAGTACTTAATTTACCATATCCTAATCCCTAAGAGTCCTTAGTAATGTTATAAACTCTCCCAAGTCGATCTCTTGTAGATAAGATCCCAAAGTTCTAATCTTTTTACTCGTTCTTTCTTTCACGGAACTGTCAAGATGTAACACATTAAGACTGGTGCGTTACATGGCTGTGACGGTCGCACGATAGACCGCTACATCCAACGTGCACAGAGTTCAACATCAATCAAACTCTTTTGTTAATTATCCATATTATTATCCATAAAAATGATATTTTATCCTTAAAATACATGAATATGCTAAATAACCTTCTAGAATATGGGCCAAACTTAATAGGCTTGGTTCTTAAACCCTTTTGGATTTTATTTAAATAGGTTAGGTTAATTATTTAACATAATTGGGCATTATAATGACTTATTGGTCCAATAATCCTTTTATTAGTCTATTTAGCCCTTATAAATTCCAAAAAGTTCTATAAATAACTTAGAAATTATTACATAAATTCTGGGACACTACACCCTCCCCCACTTAGAAGAATTTGGTCCCCAAATTCAATACATGGGTTATGGAGAGTGTACTTACAGTTGAATAATTCTGGAAATCTTTTCCGTATGGCTTTTTTGATTTCCCATATTGCTTCATATGGCCATGCTTTCTTTCATTGAATCTTGACTATAGGAATAACTTTATTTCTTAGTTGACGCACTTCTCGTTCCAGAATCTTTATTGGCATTTGCTCGTACGTCATATCCTTTTGAATCTCTAGATTGTCATAAGTGATAATATGGTCAGGATCATATACATATTTCTTTAGCATAGAGACGTAAAATACGTCATGAACTCATGCTAATTGTAGAGGTAAAGCCAGTCTATAAGTCACTTCACCGACCCTTTCGAGAATTTCAAACGGACCAATGAACCTTGGAGTTAGTTTGCCCTTAATGCCAAATCTTCGAATACCACGACCTGGAGAAACCTTGAGATACACATGGTCTCCTACTTGAAATTCCAAGTCGCGTCTACGATTATTAGCATAAGACTTTTGCCTATCTTGTGCCATCTTTATTCTCTCTTGAATAAGCTTGATCTTCTCTATAGAATCTCTGATAATATCGGGGCCTAGGAATTGTCTTTTCCCTATTTCACTCCAACATATTGGTGATCGATAACTTTTTCCATATAGAGCTTCAAAAGGTGCCATTTGTATGCTGGCATGGTAACTGTTGTTATATGTAAATTCTACCAGAGGCAAGTGATCATGACAACTACCTCCAAAATCAATAACACAAGCCCTGAGCATGTCCTCTACCACCTGATTCGTTCTTTCTGTCTGACCATCAGTTTGTGGATGAAAGGCTATGCTGAAATTCAATCTAGTCCCTAGTGACTGTTGTAGACCCTTCCAAAATTGTGATGTGAATCAATGATCTCTATTAGATATAATAGTGACTGGGACACCGTGTAATTTAACAATTTCCCTTATGTATAATGCTGCCAGGATATCCACAGACCATCAACTTTTGATCGGTATGAAATGTACAGATTTAGTTAATCGGTCTATGATTACCCATATACCATCGTGTCCACCTCTTGTCTTAGATAACCCCGTAATGAAATTCATCCCTATACTCTCCCACTTCCATTCGAGAATATTCAAGAGATGCAATTTGCCTGCGGGTCTAAAATGCTCTGCCTTTACTTGTTGACAAGTGAGATAACGAGACACGAAATCAGCTATTTCTCTCTTCATGTTGGGCCACCAGAAATTTCTTTTGAGATCCTGATACAGTTTTGTACTACCTGGGTGAATGGTATACCTGGATTTATGTGCTTCTTCTAGAATCAATTTCTTCGTATCCTCATGATACGGTATACACACTCGGCCTTTGAATAGCAATCTTCCATCCTCCATAATAGAGAAATCCGGCCATTGTTCAATATTAGCTTTAATTTCTAGTAACACGAGATCATCATTTTGCAACTTGACTAGATCCTCTATTAAGGTAGGTTGAGCTCGGATATTAGCCATGAAGCAATCTTCTTCCTTCCTGTCAATATCTAAGTTCAACTGAGCAAATTGAGGAATAAGATTAGTCATACTAATCATAAGACTTGATAGCATACCCATTGGTTTTCTACTGAGTGCATCCGCAACAGCATTAACCTTACCAGCATGACGTTACGTTGAATAGAAAAATCAAAATCCTTTAGATATTCCAACCATCTTCTCTGCCTCATATTTAGCACTTTTAGAGAAAATAAGTATTTCAAATTTTTATGGTCCAAGTAGATCGTAAACTTTTGTCCATAGAGATAATGACGCCAAATTTTCAAGGCGAAAATGATAGCTGCTAATTCTAAATCATGTATAGGATAATTTTCCTCGTGACGCTTCAATTGTCTTGAAGAATAACATATTACTCTTCCATTTTGCACGAGGACACACCCTAAGCCAATACCTAATGCATCCGTGTATACTTCGAATCCACCACCTTCCATCGGTAGTGTTAGAATATGAGCTGTGGTAAGATGATTTTTAAGAGTTTGGAAACTCTCCTCACATTCCTCTGACCAGACAAAAGGATTTTCTTTTCTCGTCAGTCTAGTTAAAGGAACTGCAATCTTTGAAAAATCTTTAATGAATCTTATATAATAACCAGCTAGACCCAGAAAACTTCGTACTTCTGCTACGGTCGTTGGCCGGCTCCAATTCTTGATAGCTCCTACCTTAGAAGGATCCACCACAATACCTTCTTTTGAAAAAAATGTGGCCTAGGAATGAAACTTCCTTGAGCCAGAATTCACATTTATTTAGCTTGGCATAGAGTTTATGTTCTTTAAGTGTTTGCAAAGCTATTTTCAAATGTTCTTCATGTTCCTCCTTTGTCTTGGAGTATATCAAGATATCATCAATGAAGACGACGATAAACTGGTCCACATATTGCTGGAAGACACTGTTCATGAGTTGCATGAATGCTGTCGGGACATTAGTTAATCCGAATGGCATTACCACGAATTCATAGTGACCATAACGACTTCGAAAAGCCATTTTATAAATGTCTTCTTCTTTAATTCTAAGCTGATGATAACATGATCTGAGGTCTATCTTAGAGAAATATTCTGCTCTTGAAAGTTGATCGAAGAGCTCATCAATACACGGCAACGAATACTTATTTTTAATTGTGAGTTGATTCAGTCGCCGATAATCGATGCATAGCCTGAGAGAACCATCCTTTTTCTTGACAAATAGAACCGACGCACCCCAAGGGGATGTGCTAGGTCTGATGAAGCCTTTGTTTAGTAATTCCTACAACTATCTTTTTAATTCCTTGAGTTCTATGGGGGACATCCTGTAAGGGGCTATAGAAACAGGTGCTGCTCCTGGAATGAGTTCAATAGTGAAGTTCACTTCCCTCTCGGGTGGTAAACTGGGTAATTCGGACGGGAACACATCGGGGAACTCACTTACAATAGGAATGTCTACTAAGATAATCTCCTTGGATTGAGTAATAATGACAGAAGCAAGAAAAGCTTCACATCCTTGGGAGATAAGTTCGCAAGCGTGAAGAGAAGATATAATAGTAGGATGCTTCTTGTACTTGATGCCAAGAAAAGAGAATCTCGGAAGATCGGGCTTTCGAAAGGATATAATCCTATTTCGGCAATTGATATAAGCATCATGATCTACAAGCCAATCTACCCCTAAAATGGCATTATAACCTTTCATGTCAAGGCATACTAAGTTTGCGGGGCGATTGTGACCTTCTACTATAACTTCGCTATCAGGATAATATTCGGTAAGCTTTGTTCCAGAACCTAAGGGTGTGGTAATAGCGAGATCTGAAGGTAGGGGAACTGATGCAATTCATAATGTTTTTGCAAAAGTAGTGGAGATAAAAGAATGAGAGGCACCAGTGTCAAATAGAACAAATGCAGGACGAGAACAAATTTGAAGAGTACCTTCCATAAGCCCACCATCCCTGGGCGCTTCCTCTTCTTCTAAGACGGCATTGAGGCGAGCCTGCCTCCTACGTCCTCCACCAGATGATTCATCTTTCATAAGGGGGTAATCTGGCATGCGATGCTCCCTGCTTCCACAACGTAAACAAGCGCCGAGGCGCTTCCAACACTCCTCAGCCGAATGGCCGAATTTTTCACAAAATGTGCAAGCCGTGGTGACCTACTCCTTCTCCTCCTTGACTTTCTTTTGCTTATGGGAACTTCCACCATTCCCATTCCAGGATCTTTTCTTACTATCACGGCTCTTGTAGGACTCTGTGATGCTGAACTTTTCTTTCTTATAACGTCGATCTGAGCGTCGGCTAGACTCTTCTCCTTTTCCTTTTAATTTCTCGACCTTCTCTAAGATCCTTTCACATAAATACGCTCCTTGAACCATTTCCGCATAAGTACAGATGTTTTGGGTCCCGAGCTGCTGAATGAAACTGGGTCGTAACCCATCCATGAATCGATTAGCCTTCAATAAATCGGTGCTGATAAGATGCGGTGCGTAAGGTGCAAGCCTTGAGAATTGCAGTTCATATTCGGCAACCGTCATCATTCCTTGCCGAAGAGCGGCGAACTTCATAGCCTTTCGTTCCTTTACGTGCCTAGAAAAGTACTTGGCACGGAATAAGGTAAGAAAACCATCCCATGTATGAGGTGCATCGGTCGGAGGTGCCGGAACCGACTTCTACCATGTACGGGCATCTTTGTTGAGTTGGAAGGTTGCGAGACGCACCTTCTCTTGATCGGTGCATTGGATAACATCAAAGATACGATTCATTTCATCTATCCAGTTCTCTGCCTCGTCAGGATTAGAAGAACCATAGAAACGCGGAGGGTTTAAGCTCCGAAAGTTACGATGCAAATCACCAGCCCTTGTTCCTGCGCCAGCTTGCGTCATGGTTTGTAATGCCTGAGTGAGGCCAGCAACAATTTGTTGCATACCATTCCAATCTATGCGATGAGCCATGGTAATAATAGGGTACCTGAGAGAAAAATAACAACTTGTTATTTCTCATGAAATTGGAAGGAAAATCAATCTTAAAACTAATTAACTATCTTATCCTGGGTTCTACCCAATTCTCACATGGGTGTGGAAATTTCTTCCTTAGTTCATAGGTAGGGGTCCTTAAACCTTGGACTTATCCTATGACATGACTCTTCTTCTTAAGTCCTGAGACTTAGGCTCTAATACCAACTTAACTGTCACACCCCAAGCCTTCATTACAACGGAAGACTCACTCGAGGAACGTGAACATCCGGCATGATAAGCCTCTTGCAAGCAAGAACGATCAGAGCGCAAGGCAATCACACATAAGAATGCAATCACATAATATTTACTCAACTTCAACTTTCATTAATAATCAAATCACTATTCGAATACAACCACTAATTCAACTTCCATCATGCTAGACTCAAGAAATAAGAAATTACATAGACTCGATCTAAACAATGTAAACTTCCTAAGTCTTCGCTCATTCTTTATTCACTCTCGGATCCACTACTTGAACATTCCGAATCTGAACCCGAATCACTTCCATTTTCTGAAAAAGAATGGAAATAGGTAATGAGCACACTTGCCCAGTAGGTATCTTCACATCAACATGAAGGCATCATTAAAGTAATTAACATTTTTGCTCTAGAGGAATAAGGTAAAATCATGCGAATGCGATCAATCATGCGATTAAACCAAAGTATGTAAGAGAAAATGAGAGTAAGTATGAACTAGCAAGAATGTTATAAGAATATGATATGGCTTTTCATGAGCAAGAATGTAACGAGAATGTACTAGCAAGCCACATAATCATCACTCCAGTATCTTTTACTTATGAGCAAGTACTTTGTGATCTAGATGCATAGGTTGCAGTGAATTGACAAGATAATATCTTTGATATTTGATTAGGGCTAAGAATATGTATGTATGCATGAACCCCACTAAAACATGGAATTCATAGTCTATAATGCATGAAATCAAGTACAATCAGAGGACTTTTATCCTTAACAAGATGTTTTTATCAATCATGAGATAACCTACCCTTTTATCTGAGCTTTAAACTTCTAATTTGAGTCTGAAAGACGTGCCCTAGTTCTCCCTTTCCAGTGAGTTTCCAGCAACTTCACGCTGCTCTAGCTCCTCAGCCTCTTGACCTAAGGATGTAAAATTTTGAGGGTACAAAGATGAAACTAAGGTGAACAAAAAGTTCTTAAGGATTGAAGTCCAATTACCTCGTTTAGACGTCCTAATCTCTTGATCTCCAGGGGTCCTTTGCTCTGAATCCTGGGTTACTATGGTTGAACCAGCAACTTTGGAAGATTCGATCTCCTTGGTTGCTTGATCTCCTTGCATGAAATTTGGAGAACTATTAGTCTAAAGTATACTAAACAAAATCTTCTAAAGAACTTACCCAAAATTATATCTCCTTACCTTGATTCTTCACGAGCCAAAAGTAAGGGTCGCTCAGTTCAGAACTAGGTCCTATTTATAGGGTCTTGAAGATTAGATCGATTCTAGAGTCCTTAATTTATCAGATCATAATCCCTAAGAGTCCTTAGTAATGTTATAAACTCTCCCAAGTCGATCTCTTGTAGATAAGATCTCAAAGTTCTAATCTTTTTACTCGTTCTTTCTTTCACAGAACTGTCAGGATGTAACGCATCAAGACTGTTGTGTTACATGGCTGTGGCGGTCGCACGATAGACCGCTACATCCAACGTGCAAAGAGTTCAACATCAATCAAACTCTTTTGTTAATTATCCATATTATTATCCATAAAAATGGTATTTTATCCTTAAAATACGTGAATAGGCTAAATAACCTTCTAGAATATGGGCCAAACTTAATGGGCTTGGTTCTTAAACCCTTTTGGATTTTATTTAAAAAGTCTAGGTTAATTATTTAACATAATTGGGCGTTATAATGACTTATTAATCCAATAATCCTTTTATTAGTCTATTTAGCCCTTATAAATTCTAGAAAGTTCTATAAATAACTCAGAAATTATTACATAAATTCTGGGGCAGTACAAATAGAGCATAATTATAATTTAAATTTTTTCAAGGTTTTTGAAAAATCCCAAAAACTTTTCATTTTCCCGTTGAATGTGACCCCCGCTCCTCTCTCTCCTGACTCTTCACTTCTGATCGTGAGACTGCTCGCCCTTCCTCTCCATCTACATACAACGAGAGCGAGGGGGAGCACGATTGACGACGGCGGTGTTGATATTTATGTGAAGTGGTGTGATGAGGTGTGTGAGATATGGAGGTGATGTGTGATATGTGCTAACTCAACCAAGCAATGACATCAAATATAAAGCATGTGGGCATGTCATCTCAACATTGTAGAGGAAAGTAAATAGAAAGAACTAAACACATGTCGTGGGCATGGAGCATAGAAGGAGATAAGTAAACACACACCGTGGGTGTGGAGCAACTAAAGCAAAAGAAACAAAGAACAAGATGGAAGAATATGATGACAAATACCCAAGTGAGAAGGATGTGATCGCCACCAAAGCAAGTAATGCAGCAAAACTACACCACGTACCTTGGAATGAAGCCGAGTGAAGCACACTCACCCGCGAGAGAGAAAACCAGGTGCAGACGCGAAAAATGGTCCCGAGACGACCGCAAGGAGAAGAAAAATGGTTGACCGATAGACCGCAAGGTAACCTAAATGGTCTGGGGATGGCCGCTCAGCGCACCCAGAAAAGTATGATGTGGAACTTGAACCTCCACCCCTCCTGGCCGGCCAGAAGAGCTGGGCCTCATGTAATGAGCTCTGTAAACCTGCAAAAGAGTGTAGACACAAGAAGAAAACAACCCAATTAGCCCTGGAAAAGTGTAGTATCTAAAGTGCAATGAAACTAATATGCATAAAAGGAAGGGAGGATACCTAGGGGGTTGGTGATTTTTTAACCCCTGTGGGGTGTGAAAATAGTAGGAGGGTGTTTAAAAACATGATGTGAGTGTAGAAGAACGTGAAGAAGAAGAAGAGGAATACGCAATGATGATGCAAATAAGATAAAGACCAAGAGAAGAAAAACACAAAAAAACACTTAAGAACCAGCTACTCCCTAGACCAGACGACCCTAAGACGCAGACACAAGCTCCCCCTGGTTGGTACTCGCTCCAGGATGCGGCAGCACTTCGTTGCAAGCCCTAGAAATCTCCTCCTCGAGCCATGAAGTCAAGGGTTCTATTTATAGACCCCCAAAACCTTAGGTCGAGTTAGAGGGATAATAATATGAAAATAGGGCTGAACCTCGATAAATCTCAAAGATAATACTCCCAAGAGTCCATAGAAACAAACAGAAGTTTCTGAGGATCAATACTCAAAGAGAAATCATCAAACTAAGGACTCTAGTTCGACCACGGACGAAGAGAAGAAGAACAGGTAGAGCATGACTCTCTGTCTCCCCTAACGGTCTTACGATAGACCACAAGGCTTGGAAAAATGGTCGACCGATAGACCGCAAGGCCTAGTCGTCCACAAAGAGATAAGACCAAAGAAACCCAATGAGACTCTCTGCCTCCTAGCGATCTAGCAAGCGACCGCCAACGCCCCCTTAACGGTCGTGCGATAGACCGCAAGGCTAAGAGACGTGGTAGAAGAGATAAAGGCAAACAAATCTTTGATTACATCCACAACAAAATCCTTATTGTTAGGGTGCTAAGTCCGGATACAGAGGGGGGTGAATGTATCCGCTTCAGTAATTATGCCCAAATTAAAACTCTAAAGCTCAGATATGCGGAATAAAAACTAATGAGCTCTGCAAGATGAGATGATAAGATAACACACGATCAATCAGTTGGACTGCAATAATGCAGCCACCTGATCAAACCAGAAATGCAGACAGAACTAGGCAACCCAAACACACCTAGCAGAATATAATGCTCAAGGTTACTGCAGATAGGAACAATACAAACAATCCAAGATAACACAACTAACCATGCATGCATAACCTGTGAATGGGAGGTAGAAGGCAAGGAACAAACGCACAAAGCAAAACCACTGCACAGTAGATTTTTAGGTGGTTCGGTCACCAAGACCTACATCCACCCCTCACTCCCAACCGAAGTGAGGCTTCACTAGCCAACGCTAGAAACAAGCAGACTCAGTCTGCGAACACTTGCTGCCACACAGCTTGACCAGGGGAACAGCCTCCCCTCTTCCTCCCAACCGGAGGGACACCCCAAGTGACTCCCAGACACTTGGAAACCAGAGGTCGAAGACCTCTCTTCCTCCAGATCAGGAGGGAACCCTGGACTTGCAACCACAATCCCAGAACCGGAGGACGAGCCTCCCTTCCTCTAACCAGAGGGAACCCACAAGTGACAACCTGTCACTTGCAACCCGGAGATCAGATCTCCCTTCTCCTGAACCAACAGGAGGAACCCGACCTCAGTCCAGAGGATCGGAAGAACACAGTAAATCAGATCAAATAAAAAGGAAAAATAAGAAATGAAAATAACACAGCAAACACAAGCTGTAAATGAAAGAACATCAGATGTGGCTCTCATGGAGCTGACTGCCCTGGATTTGATCCATGGTCCAGTAGACAGATCTTTAGTAGCTTCTTCCTTCTTCTCCACGAACTCTCTCTCTCTCTATCTCTCTTTCTTTCTCCTCTGCTCTCCTTTTCTCTCACGCTGTTCTCTCCTTCTTCTCTGCAACCCTTTTTCTTCTGTCGGCTCACTCTTCTTCTATTTCTTCTTACTTCTGCTCAAGGCTTCAGTCCTTCTACTTCGATCACTTTTCATCTGAAGACAAAGGTTTCTATTTATATCAGCAGCAGTAGCAGCTAGGGCGTGTGGTCTCCACAGCTCCCGCCCAATCGACTCTGCCACGTGTCAGCATCTCAGCTCCTTGGATCACGTGCCAGACACCTGCAAGACAAATGAGGAGTTCAGTCGATTAACAAAATCAACTGAAGACAGTGTATAGACTTTATAACTCATACTGTAAAATGCAGTGTATAGACTTTATAAGCAGCAAATGAGCAAGTGTAAACACTGAGTGAGTGTATAGACTTTGAGTCTTCATGCGAGCTCAGTGTATAGACTTGAAGTTAAATGCATTAGTTGACCAAGTGTGTAGAGTGTATACACTTGAAAGCCTTCAAGCGTCCTCGGTGTACAGACTTGTAAGAAGCCTATCGGATGTATAGACTACGATGAGAGCAATGCATGAGCACCCAATGTACAGACATCCTGTCCCTGCAGCTGACGACTCCAGTGTATAGACTTCAACCATGATGCATGCAATACAATGCAGATACAGACTGTATAGACTTTGGAGTCTAAGACCAATGTACAGACTTTGACAAGCAGAAGCCTGTATAGACTTTACTTAGAAGATGCCCGATGTACAGACTTCAATCAACAACCAATGTGAAGACATCATGATGTATAGACTTTCTATATGATGCAGCGTTGTACAGACTTGAACTCAAGGAATGGCTGTACAGACTTTGAGTGAAGGCATGAACAGTGAATCAATGTGTAGACTTCACTTCAAGCAAGCTACAGCCCAATGTATAGACTTGCCACCAACGTAATGTGTAGACTTGACTGCTGCGAGCACAGGCTGTACATACTTGGTGTGAAGAACACAAGCCAAGTGCAGACTTTATGCAAGAAAGCAAGTGTGCATTGTATAGACTTCAGGTGTGAAGACATTGTGAATGCAGATGCAATGTTCAGACTTCAGATGAGAAGGCACTCGCTGTACATACTTGCTGAAGAGAATGCAATGTGCAGACTTTGACTCGATGTACAGACTTCACAACTGATGAATGCAATGCAATGCAATGTATAGACTATGCCTTAGAACGAATATGCACACTTGAAGAGCATTCAGCAATGTGCAGACTTCAATGCATATGATGCAGCCAATGTATGGACTTGAGCAGTCTGCTGCTGAACAACCGATGTATAGACTTCACAATCTGCTAAGCAAGCAATGTATGGACTTGGCCGAGGCAGACTGAAGAAGCAATGTATAGACTATGCAATGTTCAGACTTCATCTTAAAGCCAAGAGAAACTCTGTACAGACTTCCAATGAATGGATTTTAACCCAAGGATGCACAATGTATAGGGTTCGCCTTTGAAACAAATGTACAAACTTTGAGGCAGAAGCCACGGCTGTACAGACTTCAGAAGAACAATGCATGAGCAAGCCTAACGGATGTACAGACTTTAAGAAGTGTAGACTTTGCCAAAGAGCTGGACGATGTATAGACTTGAAACAAGGTGAAGTCTGTACAGACTTGAAGATTCACAGTGTGTAGACTTTTGCAAGGCAACGTCGGTAAAGACTCCAATGTACAGACTTTCAAAGCTGATCGTAGGTAAAGACTCCAATATGCAGACTTGGAGTTGCAACGTAGGAACAGATGCCAATGTACAGACTTTGGCAAGCAACGATGTACAGACTTGCATATTTCCAGCTGAAGGATGTATAGACTTTACCTATAAGTCCATTGTACAGACTTGAACTGAAGACCAATGTATGGACTTCAAAACAGATGCTAAGGCCAAGAGGAGTGTATAGACTTTCACGATGAAGACTTGGTTTTGTGAAAGCTATAGTGCAGTAAGATGTACAGACTTCCTATATGATGGCAATGGCTATACAGACTTCACCTCAGGCTATCTACAGTGCATCAAAGTATGGACTTAGCTTCGTGCATGCTGCAGTCCAATGTATGGACTTTGAATGCAAACACCATGTCTGTATAGACTTCACTTGACACAGTCCGATGTGCAGACTTGCTGATGAAACAGTCTGATGTACAGACTTCAGCTGAACAGGATGTGCAGACTTTGGCTGTACAGACTTGGAAAGCTTGGCAGAGGATGTACAGACTTGGTGAGCGCCAAGCGATGTACAGACTTGGATGACCAATGCCAATGTATAGACTTCCAACGTGAGTGACACACTGTACAGACTTTGCTCAAACAGTCCGATGTATGGACTTGGAATTTCAACTGAAGGATGTATGGACTTTGATAAGAGAATGGCTGTATAGACTTCAGGTGAAGACCAATGTCTAGACTCCCAATATGAAGACCAATGTACATACTTCGAATATGAAGACCGATGTATGGACTTCGAATATGAAGACCAATGTATAGAGAAGACCAATGTACAGACTTGATCAAATGTCTAGACTTTGCATGAACAGTCGATGTGTAGACTTCACATGAAGAGATTTTAAACGTGTGTGCTGGTAGTGTACAGACATTGATAGTCTAGGGGGGTCGACCCATCTAAGAAGGGGGGTCGACCCACTTCAGTCCTGACAATGCTGACAGAGTTTACACTTGAACAAATAATGCATGTGAAAGATTTATGCAGCAGATAACATGACTGAACATATAATGCAATGCTTCATGATCTGATGAACTGACTGAACAGCAAATTAACTGAACATATGAGAGACTGCATTATGATCAGAAAATGACTAAATAACAGCATGATGACTCACACAACAAGATGACTCACAGTGATTAACTCACATCAAAATCAATCATCAAAAGATTAACTCACATCAAAGCCAATCATCAAAACCACATGGACACAACACTTATTAGCCCTTATCTAGGCCCAATAAGCCCAAATGCCGAGAAAAGGAGCTAGGCCCAACTAGGAAGAGCAACCCATAAAATAAGCCCAAAAATGACTCAAAAGTGGCCCAACAACCGGCGAACAACCCGGGACATCACAAAATAAATAAGGAGACGACCCAACTCATTGGTCATAAAACGGGTGTCAATAGATGCCCCTCCTTAACGTCCTCTTTGCAGGGGAGCGAGTAGAGGTGAAGTGAAAGTGAAAATGGAACATGGAGATGAAGTGGAAACGAAGTGGAGTGGACTGAAAAGCGGGCGTTAAGGTAAACGACACCCGTCCTTAACCAACAAGCGATAGGAATCTTCTAAAAAACTCCGAACCAATCACAAGGAATGGCCAAACCAAATGACGCATGTCTAAAGAAACTAACAACTAAGGAAAATAAAACACGGCCAACCTCATCACTGGAACACACAGATGATAGGCGATCGGAGCAAAGAAAAGTAGAACGAGCAACTAAACTCCAGACAAGAATCCCCAGCTAACCAAACCGAGTAAATAGACCGAAGAAAAACCTTCCAACTCAGAGTGGAATTTCTCTCCTTACCCAAGACCATGGACACATTCATCCACCATTACTGAGACACCTTAGACAGATTAGGGCTCATGAATGCTCAAAGATGCGCATGATGCATGCTGGGCTAAAGTAAAAGAAATCATCAAAATGAATGCAAAGAAACCAGAAAATAGAAAGATACTCGAGAATAGTATTACTAGACCGGACAAATAAGGGTAAAGACACTATCTGTAACCACGGTGTGTGAGATAGAACTATCGTCCCCCAACTCTTCCAACCAAATGACCTATCCAACGATTAAACATGTGCACTTAGATCATCATCATTTTTGTAAAAGGGAAACATCAGATCCCAGAACACATGAATGACCTATCAGTTCTTGAGATAATATATCATAGATACCATATAATAATGCATTAGGGGACTTAGGATCGAAATACTTACCTGACTTACCTACCTAGCGAGAACAGGCGATGGTGACCATTAAAGAGGTTAGCCATCAATAATAAAGCCATAGAGATAAAATTGAGCAAAGGGTATATATGAGCAACTATATCATCATTCAACATTCAGCAACCAAACGGTCATTCCAAGACCGCAAGGGGAAGCTTAACGGTCTAGCGATAGACCTCTACCATTGAGGTGGTTCACATTCTCCAACGCGCGTGACCTTGAGAAAAATGGTCTAGAGGGGACCGCCAAGGACAGCCAAATGGTCCATCGCACGACCGCAAGGTGCTGGGTGATTTTAAAAACCGTGGGTGGCCATTCACTCTCACTCTCATCTCATTCAAACTAAAAAAACCATACCACCGATGACCATCCCCACCACCGACGATTCTCTAACCCTATTGCAAAAAACTCACACTTGCTCACACTCAAGGATGGCGAAGAATAGGGTGATAAAATGGTTGCAACGCCGTCTGGCTAGGGAAAAAGAGCCCGCATCTCCGGTAGATCAAATGGAAGAAGTACCACTGCCGTCGGCTCAAACGGAGGCCGGGGAACCATTTACGGTGGCTACAATACAGGAGGGAGGAGCTGAAGATGAGGAAGGTGAACACACGGCTGAGGAAGCCCTGGAGGCGGCAGCCAGAACCCCCCTCGTCCGAGGTAAGCCAAAACCCAAAAAACCCATTTTTAAATTTTCTAAAGCATGCATGCGGGTAGACTAGCAAGGGAATGGGTTAGGGAACCCATAGAAATCATGTACAAGCCTCTAGGGCCATTCTCCATGGCTGGGGAAACGGGAGGAACATTGTCACTATGGTGAGTGCCTAGCGGTCGTTCCACCAATCGCTAGGGTGCCAGACGGTCTAACCCAGACCGCTAAGGCAAGATAAACGGTCAAGGGAAAACTGTTAGGGTTCTGAGTGGTGTTTTTTTTTGGTTTAAATGTAATGAAATGCATGAATTATTAAACTACATGGATGACTGATCATTGACAGTGTAAATGCATGTAGGGAAAGCGCCGGACGAGGATATTGTGACTGTAGGTCCGAGCAGTGTACCTGGCGCTGTCGGACTTCCAGAGAGAGAGATTGGCTATGATGGGATTCGCAGAGTTCCTCGAGATAGAGGTGATGAGGCTAGGCACTGCCCTCCTCTACGCGCTACATGACCGGTGGATCCAGTCAGCAGAGCCTTATTGTTCACGTGGGGTCATATGATCTCCATGCTAGAGGACGTGGCGAGGATTACCAGATTGAAAGTTCACGGAGCACCAGCGACTGGGAGGACATACGCCAACTACGGGGAGTTGGCGTGGGAGCTGCTGGGATTAGAGCTGATGAGGCCAGGACACCACTCGTCCATGTTGGCACGAGCGACCCTCCAGGAGAGCCTGGGATTGAGAGGAGCGGCGATAGCCGTGGGAGAGCTACCAGAGGAGCACCTAGGGCGGCTAACAAATCGGGCCAGAGAGAGAGTGGATGTGGGACTAGGCCCTGAGGGAGACATCGTCCTATGCCGCTTCCTGATGCTGATGTTCGGGAAGCTGATCTTCGTGACGAGGGTAGACGGAGTGAGCTGCAAGCTCCTCCCTTTACTGACGGATCTAGATGGAGTTGGAGACTATGCCTGGGGCACTGCTACGTTACCGTTCCTTTTTGACTCCCTGTGGATGCACTAAAATTCGCTGGTGCGGGTGTTGTTTCGTCTATTGAGTGCGTAGGCGTGCCAGTCACCGAAGTGACAATTTATTCGGGCCCCGAAGAGCCCATGGTGTGCTCGACCTGACTTCGTTAAACGATTGTGTGGTTCGTGTCGGGACCAGATCCCGTCATGCCATAAAGGTCACGACGTCATTTACATCCCCCATACGAGGGAATACCCTTGATTAATTACCGAAATTAGGGGCCCTGCGGCCGAAAAGGATAATAGTAATTGCGCGAGAAAGAGGCAGGAATAGATCACACTAAGGGTTGCATCCGGACCACGAGCTGTCAGCCGTGTCGGTCACTCATGGACCTTTTCATGTTCGGACATGGGTCCGTGATAGAAACGCGACGAAAAAAAATTGGGGACGAATCCGTTCAAGTGCATGCCGAATGCACGGCGACCTTAATGACGGCCCGGAAGGACCCGATGGCGAGAGAGGAATCCAGTCTAATCGGAGTGTTGGCCCAAGATCAGGTTGGGGCTTGGCCATGTCGGGTGGATTCCCGAGACTCGGGCCCGGCCTGAGGGGGCGGCATTATTGTTCCTTTTGCATCGGGTCACGGGGAGAGATGGGACTGCAATGTGGACCCTAGCCTTTTTTTATCTGGGGTTTTAATTAAGTGTTCCTCTCTTTCCTTTCGCTGCTTATTACCTCTTTGTACATTTGTTCCGAATGATTTCCCTTTTTTATTATTATTGTTATCGTCATTATCTCACCCCCGCCCCTCTTTATTATTATTATTTTTGTTGCAATCTTTTTGTTTTATGTCCTGTATATGCTCGAATTTCCTTAATTATTATTATGCTTTTTTTTATTAATTTATTTGTGGTCATCACTATTATTACCAATGTCATGAGATAGGGCCGGTGGGGTGTGCCGGTAAAGGGAATGCCGGGCGTGCCGGCGAGGGCACCCCAAGCGCAAAGGGGAGTGTGCCGGAGAGGGTGGAAAAGGGTGTACCGGCGAAGGAAGGTAAGGGTGCACCGGTGAGGGGAAAGGAGGAAGAAGGTGACGGTGAGAGTGAATGAGAGTGTACCGGTGGGGGGGGTGGAGGTGTGCCGGGGAAGGCGCTGAGGAGAGCGTGCCGGCGAAGAGCCAGCCAAGTGTGCCAGTGAAGGATGGCTAGAGGCATGCCGGCAAAGGGGAAAATGAGATAGTGAGAGAGGGATGAGGGTGTACCGGTGGAGGCCAAAAGGGGTGTGCCGGTGAGGGGTGCTGATGGGTGTGCCGGTGAAGAAGGGAGTGGAGATGGAGTGTACCGATGGAGGGCCAATAGAGCGTGCCGGTAAAGGTTGGGATCAGAATACCGGTGAGGGCCCACTCCTTTGTCATTCGTTTTAAGGCTTTCCTTTTCTTCTTTTCTTAATTTGCATGTAGTTTTACATAAACTTCTCCTTTTCTTCGTTTCATTCCGTGCGGCCTCTTCTCACCAATCGGACGTTCGGTTTACTGTGTCATTGATCGGTTCGGTTCTCATGCTGCCGGCGGTGGCTTGATTAATTGGAAAGTTTATCATTGATCGTTCTGTTCATTTGTTGCTTCCTTTTGCCTTTTTAACATGTTGTTATTTTCTGACAAAAATTTGGCAGCATCTCCCCTTGATCCGAGCGTAAGGGAGGTAAAGGGAACGCGCCCACATGGAGTGGCGGAACCCGACAACTGGAGGTGGGCGCCTGGAGGCGGCAACACCTTTATAGAACCTCGGAAAACATGAAGAAAATGATGAACGGGAGGCTTCTAATACTGGACAGGGTGGACGGGGATTGGCCAAGGCGTGCCGTCCAAGGATGAGCATAGGGTGTGCCGGGCTAGGAAGGCTAAGGGCGTACCGCTGAGGCACAAAAGGGGGAGGTGTACCGCTGAGGGCTATTATGGGGTGTACCGGCCAAGGGCCGAAAGAGTGTGCCGCTGAGGGCCACTATGGGGTGTACCGACCAAGGGCTGAGAGGGCGTGCTGGAGAGGCGTTAGGCGGAAGAAATCAAGGATGCACCAGCTGGGAAGGGCCAAGGATGTGCCGGCCAAGGGCTGAGGGCCATCGGTGAAGGGAAGTTAAGGGGCGTACCAGTGGAGGAAAGCCAAGGGCTACTGGCTACTAGGTGTTCTGGAAGAGAAGGAGGGTCTCCCTCCCCTCAAGCAGATAGGTACAACTGATGGCCATAGGAGAGGGCAAAGAACCCATGAGGCCAAGGATCATATAGGAGGAATCACGTCCCTACGGGGACTCCAAAAGCATCGGAGAAATAGAGAAATGGAGGAAAAATGAACAACACATCATACACCATGAAAACTGGCGTAAACCAACAGAAATAATAGAGAAACCCAAGGAGGGTGATTTTCATTCATGGGGAGCAAGGGGCCATGGCCATCCATATACATTGCCGAGCACGCCCGAGTCAAGGCTACGGGCAAGGAAGAAAACCAAAATACAAGATGAAGGGAGGAAGAAAACAAGGAAAACCACGGAAGGGAAAGTGTTGGGGATTGAAGCAGGGACGAGCGTCCACTGCTCGTTCCCCCGCACCTTCCCCTGTTACATTCAGCCCTCCTTCTCTCTTACTCTCTCTTCTGCCCGGTGGCCGTCGGAGGAGACTCACGCCGGAGCCCTTCTTCTTCTCCCTTCTCTTCTCTTCCTCTCTTGCGTATGTCTCTCCCTCTATCTGTATGTGTGTTCCTCTCCATCCTCCCCTCTTTTTTTTCTTTGCCAGAACGGGAGTCGTTTTATACTCCCAGCCGCGGGAGCTTCTGAGCACTGCCGTCGAAGGCGGGAAGCAGCTCCGTCATGATGGGGTTTGACGTCTTCTGTCCTGGCTGTCAGGGGAGTAGCCTGCATGGCCCAACGGTTGGTTGACACCTCAGGGAGCTCACTGCGCGCCAAGGACGCGTAGGGCATGGGCACCACGTCGTTCAGCCGTTGAAAAGGCTTAACGCTGTGCCGCTGGTGGGCTGAATAAGTGTGCCGTAGGAGGGCCAAAAGGGCGTGCCGCGGGAACACCCAACGGGCGTGCCGCTGAAGGCCCAGAAGAGTGTGCCGCTGAGGGCCCAAAGGGGCGTGCCACTGAGGGCCATGGGGCGTGTGCCACTGAAGGCCCCTCTCTTGGGTGTGCCATTGAAGACCCTGAGGGGTGTGCCGCTGGGGACCCCTGGGGGTGTACCGTTGAAGCCCCTGGGGGTGTACCGCTGAAGCCCAGGATGGGCGTGCCGCTGAAGGCCCTGGGGGATGTGTGCCGCTGAAGGCTCCCTCCCTGGGTGTGCCGTTGAAGGCCCCAGGGGGCTGTGCCGCTGAAGGCTCCCTCCTTGGGGTGTGCCGTTGAAGACCCCCCCAAGGGGGGTGTGCCGTTGAAGAACCCCCCCAAGGGGGGTGTGCCGTTGAGGCTAACATGGACAGTTTTGGGCCGCGGGTTGTGGCCCGTTTGATTTCTTCGAGGCCCGTGAATCGTGGGTCCCTCGGTGGTCGATTCCTCTTCACTATCGTGGCTCTTGGAGATGGCTTCACGGTAATGTTCACCTTCGGGGAATATAAATGATCAGTCTCTCCCGGTCTGCTTCGCTCGACGCCATTGTTGATGCGGGCCGAATAGGATATCATGGGTGTGCAATTTTTGGTGTCCACAAATGCCCCCCACCCACGGGTAGCGCGGGATAAGGATGAGCCGAGCGGTGCCCGCGGGTGTACTGGCCTCTTTTTCTCTTTTCCAGTGCCGACAGGGTGTCGGGAGCTGACCTGGTTTGTTGTCTCTTGGTATCTTCGTCAGTGCCGACAGGGTGCCGGGAGCTGACATGATTCGTTGTCTCTTGGTCTCTTCGTCAATGCCGACGGGGTGTCGGGAGCTGACATGATATGTTGTCTCTTGGTCTCTTCGTCAGTGCCGATAGGGTGTCGGGAGCTGACCTGGTTTGTTGATCTCTTGGTCTCTTCGTCAGTGCCGACAGGGTGCCGAGAGCTGACGTGATATGTTGATCTCTTGGTCTCTTCGTCAGTGCCGACAGGGTGTCGGGAGCTGACCTGATTTGTTGATATCTTGGTCTCTTCGTCAGTGCCGACAGGGTGCCGGGAGCTGACGTGATATGTTGATCTCTTGGTCTCTTCGTCAGTGCCGACAGGGTGTCGGGAGATGACCTGGTTTGTTGTCTCTTGGTCTCTTCGTCAGTGCCGATAGGGTGTCGGGAGATGACCTGGTTTGTTGTCTCTTGGTCTCTTCGTCAGTGCCGACAGGGTGTCGGGGGCTGACTTGGTTTGTTGATCTTTTTGGTCTCTTCGTCAGTGCCGACAGGGCGTCGGGAGCTGACCCGGTTTGTTGATCTCTTGGTCTCTTCGTCAGTACCGACAGGGTGCCGGGAGCTGACGTAGTTTGCTGTCTCTTGGTCTCTTCGTCAACATCGATAGGGTGTCGGGAGCTGACCTGTTTTGTTGTTCTATTCTTTTCTTTTGTTTCTCTTTTCTTCTTCTTCTTTTTTTTGAACCACATTACCGATACAAGCGCCCTTTCGGGTTTTCGCCGGTACCGGCCCCCTCTTGCTTTTGCCCACGTGCCCTCTCGGGTTTTCACGTGGCGGGGTACCCGATTTTGCCTACAGCGCCCTTTCGGGTTTTCGCCACAGCTGGGTTGTTGCCATTTTTACCCTTGTCCCTGTGTAGGGGCAAGTCCGGCAGGGTATCTTTATTTTTAACCCCATTTTCTTTTCTTCTTTTTTTTTGTTAACGAGCGAGTGATACGCAAGTGTTGGCTGGGGCACGAAGCCTCGCGCCGGAAGGTAAGGCTTGTTCGTTGGCAAGAAGAAAATGCCAGCGCAATGGGAGAGTTCGTGCCGATTCGGACGTAGGGTCCGTAATGGCAATATTGTATGGAGTGGGTGGCTAGGGCACGGAGCCTTGCGTCAGAAAGGGATTTATTCGCTGGCAAGGGACGAAGGCCAACGCAAGGATAGAGGTTCTGCCGATCCGGGCGTAAGGCCCTTGATGGAGATTTTGTATGATGGGAGGTGGCTGAGGCACGAGGCCACGCGCCGGGGAAGGACTTGTTTGTTGGCGGGGTAGTGGCGTCACGAGTGCGTTGTGGGCGGGGATGGGACGTTCCTGTGGACGCACTAAAATTCGGAGGGGGGATCCGTTCGTTTGTTGGTCGGGGTTAATTCTTCTATTTAGTGCGAGGGCGTGCCAGTCACAAAGTGACGATTTATTCGGGCTTCATGGAAGCCCATGGTGCACTCGATCTAACTAATCAGACGATTGTATAGTTCGTGTCGGGACCGAAACCCGCCGTGCCATAAAGGCCATGACGTTATTTACATCCCCCATACGGGGGAACACCCTTGATTGATTGCCGGGAATAAGGGCCCTACGGCCTACAGAGAATATTAATAATGCAGGGGGATAGTGAAAGACGAACTATGCTAGAAACCCGTATCGGGACGTGAACGCTAAGACTATGTCGGCCACTCATGGGCCACTTCATGTTCGGATGAAGGTCCGTGTTTGTAGTATAAAAGACGGTAGCAAAACCGCGCGAATGTTTGCCATGAACAAGGCAAGTTTAATGAGAATGCGGGATTGGATCCCGGTAGGGATGGGTCAAGTTGATAGACTGTTGGCCGGAGATGATTTCGGATTTTGGCCATGTCGAAAGTTCCGTAAACCACATCCGATACCATAAGGCGTCGTTGATTTTCTCTTTGCACCCAGTCTGAGGGAGTGAATTATTAAATGCGTAGCCCGAGCTCAATAACGTAGCCCGAGAAATTTTTAATTGAAGCGCGGGTAATAGAGTTCCTTTCATTTTTTTGTTATTGATCTTTGCATTCTTCTTTTTATTTGAGCATTTCTCTCCTTTTATTTTTTTATTATCCCCCCCCTTTTTTCATATAAAGGAGGCACGCCGAGCTTGAAGTGGGCAAGAGGGGAGGCACGCCGGATAAGAGCTTCGAAGGAGGGCGCCGGATAAGGGAGCACAAGGGGGGGAGCGCGCCGGCTAAGGTGGCAAGTTGGGGCGCGCCGGAATAGGGTGAGGAATAGTATAGCGTGCCGGTTTAAGGCGGCTAAGCCACGCGCCGGTTAGTGGCAAAGAAAATGAAAGGGGTTTTGAGTGTAAGGCTAAACCGGCGCGGGGGGGTACCGCGCCGGGTTAGCCCACGCCGGATTAGGGTGCGCCGGGTTAAGCTTTTACGAGGTTTTGTTTTGCTCTGTTTGATTCTTTTTGCTCTGTTCTTGTTTCTTCAACTTGCAGATTGGTATTTTGGTTGGTTTATTCACTTAGTTGATGGATTAAGTTGATAGAGAAGGTGGTTAAAGCTTTCTGATCGTTTATTAAGACGAACGAGCATGCGGATTGAATATCTTATTAAGAGGGATTATGCAGGAACTTGTTCAGTTTGATTCAGAGATGGCTTTAGACATATGCTATTATTACTCCCAGAGGCCTTGGCTTGTTCAGCTGTTCTTATGCTCAGAGAACTCATCCTGTTCGTTTGTTCTTGAGTGTTCTCATCCTGGCGAGATTTGGGCAGCACCTCCCCTGGACTGGGGGTTGCCAGAGAATAATAAGGAACACCAAACGGATAACTCTGGGGTGCACCTCGAATCTAGACTTCATGGCGGTCCAATAACCCAGATGTGAGTGCTGGAGAGCTCGAGGACTAGCCTTCAAGAGCTCTCACAACTCACGGGCGATGACTTCGTGGAACGGGACAGATGTAGGCCGCAGGTGGCCATGACTGTTCACCCTTCGAACGGGTTCCCTCAGAGTTCATGCCACAGAAGGGCAAGCTCCCGAGGACCCCAGGTGATTCAGAGAACCAGAGAAATAAAACGGAAGAAAAAGGGGGGAAAGGATCAGAGCCATAGAATACTGCGCATGCTCACAAAGTCATTCTTTTATTCATCCTCAAGGGAAAGGGAAGGAAGAATACAACGGAGAAGATAAAAGAAAAGCTAAATGTTGAGGTGGGGGAAGAAGATACATCGGCGGGGGAGAAGAAGGAACAGAGCACAAGCTCTCCCCCCCTCTCTCCCCTCTCTTGCTCTCACCCTCTCCCTCTCTTTCTTCACCTTGCAGGCGTGAACGGATGGCTGTAGCTTTTTCTCTTCGGAGGCTGGAGAGCTCTCGAGAAGACCTCTCTCCTCTCCTTCTTCAACCTTCCTCTTCTCTTTTTTTCTGTTCCCTTCTATTGACCTTCTTTTTTCTCTTTCGGCTTCACAATGCTGCCCCTTATATACATCAGCCAGCCTGGGAGCCTTCCTGCCATTTCCACCTCGTCCGCAACGAAGTCGGGAGTTGACCAGCTGTGCTGGACGCTGTTCATTTGTCCCGTACACTGCTGCTCGTCCGAGGATGGGACGCTCAGAGATCTGCCGGAGCTTGCCTTGCTGCTACTGCTTGTGTGCTGTCGAACGAAGGTAGAAGCAGAGTTATGGGCATTGAATGTCCTCTGCACGCCATAATGATGCAAAACAGAGCATCGGCATGCCGACGGGACAGGATGGGGTTAAACCGGCGCGGGGGGGGGGGGGGGGGGGGTGAGCGCGCCGGATTAGCATCAGGATGAGGGGAAAGGCTTAAAGCCAAGGGAATAGTAGCGCGCCGTATTAAGGCAACCTCAAGGGCAAATGGGAAATGGGGGCGCGCCGGTTTATGGGGGCGCCGTATTAAGATGTTGAGGGGGGGCGCGCAGGTTTAGAGCGCGCCGGTTTAAGTCCCTTCCGTGCCGTTTTAAGCCTCAAATTGATTCTTTTCGAAGTCGCGGCCGTTTATATGAATGTCGACATTCCCAGAACATTCTGGTTGCAATGCATGGCCTCCGCAATATTCCTTTTGTCGCCTCAGGGACTCGGTCTCAGATTCTGCTTGACTTTCGGTGCATGCCGAGACTGTGCCGGAGTTCCCGACTTTTCTCTGATTCAGCTCTCGGCACGGCCGGTCGGAGCGTTGTAGCTGTATCTTCTGCTTAGGGGGCTTCCTGAGCGGGTAGCGGACTACCAAGAGGGTTCTCATCCTGATCGGGCGAGGCATGAGATTTGTTCGACATTTCCATCTTCGGCTTGCTCTCGAGTGTCGAGACGTGCATGCCGTATGATCCTCATCGACATTTTTTGGCGTCCACAGTTCCCCGGAGACAACTATTATTGTATGTTATCGACTTACACCTCCACACATATGAGTAGACTCGTGCAAAGGTATATGTACGTGTGCGTATATATATATATATATATATATATATATATATATATATATACACATACATATATATACACATATCTATTTAATATCATATATATATCCCCCTTTTTTTATTTTCTCCTTTTTCTCCCTTTTTATTTTCTTCTCTTCTCCCCCTTTTTTTTTACCTTTCCCCTTTTCCCTTTTCCCCTTTTTTATTTCTCCGGTTCCTTTCTTCTCCCTCTCTTATTTCCCCCTTTTTCCTTTCCTCTTTCCCCCCCCCTTTTTTTTCTTCTTCTCCCCCCTTTTCTCTTTCTCTCCTTTTTTATTCCCCTTCTCTTCTCTTATTTCTCCGCCATATAAAAGGGGCGGGGGCGGTTCATTCGAACCACCCCCGTTCGAATTCCCCCTCCCTTTTCTCTCTCTTCAGCAGGCGACCGTTTGCCCCCTCCCTCTATTCTCTGCCTTCTCCGTCACCGAGCGCCACCGCCGCGGGCATCGTCGCCGTCGCCGCCATCTTCTCCATTGGGTGAGGGCGCCACCGTGGGAGGCTCCCCCCCTCTTGCTTCTCTCCTTCCTCCTTCGCCTCCTCTTTTCCTTCTCTTCCTTATTCTCTCTTTTTTTTTCTCCCCGTTTGAGGCATGGCGGAGCCCTAGGCTCCTTCCCCCCCTCTCCTTTCACCTCTTCCTCTCCTTCCTCCTTCGCCTCTCCCCTTTTCTTCTCCGTCTCCGGCGTCGTCGGTGGCCGGATGTGCCGTTGGGAGCGGGCGTGGGCGCGCCGGGGAGACACCATGGAGGCGTGCCGATGAGAGGGCGTCGGAGCATGCCGGTAGGGGAGGCGTCGGAGCGTGCCGGGGAGCAGGCACCGAGCGTGTCGGGGAGGAGTGCTGGCAACTATGCCGGTGAAGGCACGGAGGAGTGTGCCGGCGAAGACCGCCTTCGCGGGCTTGTCGGGGAAGGCACCTAGAAGCGTACCGGCGAAGGGCACTTAGGGCGCGTCGTAGAAGCGGGCGGAAGGTGTGCCGGGGAAGCATCCCGGGGTGTACCGGTGAGCACTGCCAGGGGGCGCAACGGGGAAGAGCTCCCGGAGCGTGCTGGGGAAGGTGCTCTTGGGCGTGCCGGGGAAGGCGCTGGGTAGTGTATCGGTGAGCGCCGCTGCAGGGGTGTGCCGGTGAAGGCGCTGGGAAGCGTACCGGTGAAGGTTTCCAAGCCAGGGGAAGAAGACTTTTTGATCGGCGGACTTCTGGTGTTACCTCTCGGGGCCCACCATGACTTTGTTGGGGCCGTCACTCCTTGTGGGCGCGCACCCGTGTTTTTCCCTTACGCCTCTGGCCTAGGGGAAACTCTACCGAAATTTTGTCAGAAATTGGCAGTATCTTACTTATTTTATTCGTAGTAAAGCGCCCTTACAGTTTTTCATCCCCTTTTGCCTGTGGCTTATTCTGGTCTTCCATTTGTGTATCTTTGCAGACAAATGGCTGCCCCAAGTGGTTCTTCTGCTCCTGCTGCTACTGTCGGTGCCGACCTTATTTCGCGGGGTCCAGTGCCAGTGGTCACATGGCTCAACGTGGAGGACTTGGACCGGGAGCACGCGGAGATAGCTGGTTTGGCAGCGTCGTCGGGATCCGACAGTGAGAGCATGGACTTAAGCCGGCTTGCCAGAGTTGAAAGCGGCTTCACATTTGATCGGGCCACTGGGGAGTACAAGAAGGACTTTCCGAAGGACAGGCACCTTATTCGGTTTCTGAGGCATCTGCATTCCCGAGAGGGGCGAGATTTCCGCAGCATAAAGGCCATCGAGCGGGCCATCCTGCATGCTCGGGACAGTCTATTATACAGCATTCCCCGGAGCATTCCGATGTATCTGGTGGGAGAAGCCCGGGAGTGGAAGCCAGTCTTGGGGATTGAGGGGGTGCTACTGGCCGAAGACAAATTGGTGCGAGCACCTCAATTCACTCCGGTAAAATGGGACATGTCTGCCGGGAAGGTGCATGGCGAGTCACCCCGCTTTGGCTTATTCTTGGCTCCCCTGAAATGGGGTTACAGGGAGGAGCCATTTATCTTGGACTGTCTGGCCATCAGGTTCAAGTATGAACTGTCGCTGGGCTGGTTCGGGGAGCTGAAGCTTCAAGATGCACACAGCTTCTGTGAAGGGGCGGTGGAGTTTACCGAATACGTACTATTCAACTACGCCCCTCTACTGGTCCGAGCTGGTATTTGCCATAGTGTTTATGCCTCCCGCTACGGCTACCCCATCTCTAAGGGTCTCTGCTGTGGTATGATAGAAGTATTCAGTGCTGAGACCAATACTTTTTACACTGCGGAAGGCGAGACCTCCCTGGACCTATGGAGTCTTAGCCAGTTGAGCGGCTTGCCCATTGACGGGGAGGCTTATGAAGAAGTATGCCTCCCCGACCTGATCAAGGATGAAACCAACGGGGACGGCTACTATTCGCTGGGGTATTCATACCGGTACCTTGTGAAGGCGTACCGGGAGCTATACCAGTTGTCGCATGGTGGGCGGCAGCCCGCCCGTGGGGACAGAAAGAGGGTGCGCATGACCCTGTGGCTGCAATACTTCTACGACGGGTTGAAGCAATATGAAGAGTTTCCCCGTGTTGGCACCGCTGTTGCTCACAATAAGCGTGCGAAGCCCAAGCTCGATGTGAAGATCCCCTCGAAGGGGCGTCGGAGCGGGCCTAATCTGATGGGTGTCGACCCGCAGACTCACTGCGCCGCCTATCTCGTGTATTAGCTATGTTCATTTGCCATGCCATATGGGGACGAGACGGTGATTCGACCGGACGCTATCTATCCGGCGTGTCAGATGGCGTGGGGGATCAAACTCTCCCCGTGCCCGGCAACCCTTTGCTTGATCTACAAGGCATTGGGGGACGTCAGTACTCATCAGTTCCCAAGACAGGCCCGCTACATATGTCCGCTGCATTTCTTCAATGCGTGGGTCTGCTCGCTGTTCCCCGAGTTCGCCCCGCGAGCTCTTCAAGACTGGGGGCTGGTGCCGAGAATGTTGGAGTTCGCCAGCGTAGAGCCGGCTTCTACTTCCATGCGGATGTATGACATTCGGGGCCGGTTGACAACGGTTCCCCGAGACGCGGCTGGCACTATTCACTTCTGGACGCTGGCCGCACACTCAAGCCCTCTGGTGAATAACAAGAGGGAATGCAAAGATGACCAGGTGGAGAAGTACGTCCACCCTATCAGCCAGGAGAATGTGGTCCGCTCGTTGCTGGAGCCCGAGCTGAGGGACTGGACGCTGTCTATTCGCCCGAGTGTGTTGGCGTTTAGGAAGGGGGACAATGTATTGCCGGAGCCATATTACCCATTCCGCTTTGGCCGAAACTTCGGATATGATCAGCATATCCCGATTTACCATTCACAGTTTGGCTGCCCTCACGAAATATCAGGGGAAGTTCGGTTGCCGAGCATGCCAGGAGCTGGTGGGACTTCTTTCACCGGGCAAACTCGGCCTCCTTCAGGGTGCCATCTCCGGGTCGCATCCCCCGAGTGACCCAGGATTACATCAAGTGGTGGAACACCCGGACGGCCTTCTATCGATTGCATAAGACCGACTGCTGGGATGGGGCCGAGAGGAGGTTCCTCAGCAGGCAGGCGGTGCCGGTGGTTGACATTGAGCCAGATCATCTTCTTCGGCTCAAGAACAAGCAGGAGAAGGAGGTGGTGGCATATATGGCCGCCCGTCGGGAAGCCCGGGACGCGAGGCCGACGCCGAAAGTAGAGTTGCCTCCGGTGGCGAAGGACAACTATAAGAAGACATTGAGGGATCTTTGCAGGGTGGGGAGCGACCGTCTGGAGCTCATTAACTACCTGCTCCCCATGGAGGAGGAGGGCACTCCCGCAAAGAGCTGGCATCCAGAGAGGGACCAGATCTGCCCATACCGCACATTTATGAGGCAGGAGGAGAGGAAGCCAGAGAATTATAAGGACACCACATGGATGTATGTCTTGATGCGGGTGAATGGGTTGAAGATTGAGGATCAGACGGCCGCCATCCTGAGCAAGCGCCTGCACGTCCCATACTATTATGCCGACGGGTGGGGCATGGACCACTTCAATCTTTTCTACCACCTCTCTTCGAAGAAGCACGCAAATCTGGCTGCCCTTATAGACCGGTGCCAGAAGGTCGAGGACATATGCTGGCTGGTCCGAGAGGCGGCGCGTCGGGACAAGGAGCCGTCTCTGAGCTACTGGCCAATAACACTTCGGTTGTACACCGGTCCTCACGGTATTTAACCTTTCCATTTCTTCTATTCTTATTGCTGCGATCCCGGCATATTACCGGGTGCTAACCATATGCGTGTGTCTATTTTGCCAGACCATCCCGACAGCGTGCAAACGGCGACGTACCGAAATCTCCTTCGGCTCGTCTAGAAGTCCGCATACTTCGAAGCCGCACTGCCGGCTCCGACCACGGCCCCCTTGCCCTAGGCTGCGAAGAGGCCCCGGGCCAAATCGCCTGTGAAGAAGGTAGTGGACGCCGCAAAGGCGGCCAAGCAGTGGGAGACGAAGCGGCGCAAAATAGAGGTGGCCAAAGAGCCAACTGCCACTCCTCCAGCACCACGAGTTCCCTCTTTTGAGGAGTTCGAGGTCACCCGGAGCGAGCCGAGCCAACCTACCGGTTAGCGTCTCCACTCACCAGTGTGCCTTTTAAGTCCCTTCTTCTTTATTTTAATTTTGAGGCGGGGCCTCGACACTTGAGTGTTTCTTTTTGTCTCAGTCCCTGTGGGAGAGCCTGTGCCCACGCTTGTTCCTAATGTGGAGCCACCGGTTCCCGCGCCCATCACTGCTGTGGGTGAAGCTGCGGCTGTAGCAAAGGCAACTTCGGTGCCAACTCCGACTTCCCCACTACAATCCAAGGGGAGGTCCCGGGCGAGGTCGCCTGTTAAGAAGGCATTGGCTGCTGCCAAAGCGGCCGGGCGGCACACGGAAAAGCGGAAGCAAGCCGAGGGGTCCACGGCCCCGGCGGTCGCCTCTCCTGTGGCCCCTATTTTCTCCTTTGAAGAATTTGAAGTCACCCGGACCGAGCCGAGTCATGATGGGGGTAAGGTTCACCTGCCGCCGCCGTCCTTTGGGATTTATTTGTCTCCCGGGCCGAACACTTTTATGCGCGTATGACAATTGCATTTCTTTCTTTTAGGCGGTATGGGGGAGCCGGCGCCTGTACTAACCTCGGGCGAGGGCGAGGCCGTGGTTCCTGAGGCCGCGTCGCACATCACAGGGGCCATTCGCGAGCCGCCTCGTGTTGCAGAAGCCAGAGGGGGTAGCTATCTCCGTCTGCGTGATTGAGCTCTTTCCTTCTTTGGGAACCCGTTGACTTTGGCATGACCTATCTTTTCTTTTATGTGACAGGCACCGCTGCAGCAGTTGTCGAGCCACTATGGCCCCGCCTGCACCTCCCGGCAATGCAGCTGTATGTGAGGAAGAAGCTGAAGTCTGCCGCACTAGCCCCAACCAGTCCACGGGAGGATGTGCCGGTTATTGACTTTGAAGAGGATGCTCCTTTGCCGGCAAGGGCAGAGCCTGTGGCGGTCGAGTCCTCGTTGGGCGAAGAGGTAGATTATAACTATTCCTCCGATGAAGTGGCTTTTGGCGAGGGCGCGTCTGAAGCATCGGGGCCGCCCGAGCCGGTCTTCAAGGCCCCCTTACTTGCTGGCTCCTCAAGCTTGATGGGGAGGGCTGCTGTAAGTGTGAGCTTGCTTGGGCCGGACCCCCTTTTTCCCATAGTTGGCTAAAGATCTCGTTCTTGTTGTCCTCGTATTTTCAGGAGCTTACCCAGCCGGAGGTTGTGGGGAAGGCCGCTTCAGTCGGGCCGGTCGACCGCCCGGCGGGAGCCACTGCTGGCATGGGCAAGCTAGCCCTCTTGCTCGACGCCCTTCAACATGAGGCATCCGCGGAGCCTTTAAGTGCTACCGAAACGGCGGACAAGCCTCTGGAGGAGGGGGAGATTGCGCCCGAAGGCAGCATCATCCCGGTGGCTGAGGTAAGCACGTGGGGCTTATGGTTATTCCCCGCTTTTTGACTTTGCGTGATCTGTTCCAGGCAGCGGGTGGCTGACTCCGCTTCCCATGAGCAGGTGATGCCGACAGGAGGGAAGACGTCCGGTCGTGCCTGGAAGGCTGTCGTGAAACGGAGGCCGAGCATTGGCCCAATAGCGGTGGAGGGGCTGGCTCCTATCTCAGGCTCAGAGGTGGAGAGCCTTGCGGCGCTCGTAGAAGCGGGGGACATCCCCCAACTGCTAGTTGCACTTCCGCCTCTCCCGAAGCTCCCGGCCCAAATGGAGGACCCGCTCCTGAGGCAGATATTTGCGGGGCTTCGCGCACATCTGGGGGGATTCCAGACGTGCAAGAGGGGTTTATGGGCGATGGCTTCCTGTCCGGCTTTACTCAAAGCCCCTCCTTCGGCCGGAGTAGCGGCACCTGCACCCTCGCCGGTTGAACTAATGGCATAGGCGGGCTAGGCAGGGGAAGAGGAGGCAGGAGAGCAGTGGATGATGGCGGCGCCAAATGCTTCGGCGATGATCTTATCCATTCCCCCAGCGGTGGTTGGCCGGAGGTCTTCTGTCGAGCCAGGCCGGCCAGGCGACTTGACTCTTGCTCTTCTATCCTCTTCACCCACAGTGGACGCCGATTTATGGGCGGAGGTGGATAGCGCCGTGGAACTCACTCCCCCAGTCGTGCCTTCGGTCAGTCACACCTCGTCGGAGGCGCCAACCCGTCAGATGCTGGTAACGCTGCGGACGATGCTCTTTGCCGACCTTTCCTTATCATACCGGGAGGTACACACCATAGTGACGCAGCTGACCGGGGCGTTACAAGTGCTGGGCTGTCCACTGGGGAATGGTCCCTGTTGTGTCCCTGTGATTTTGATGATAGCAAACACTATAAGTCACTTGAATGCATACAATTCTGTTTGTAGTGCATATGAATGTTTCATTGAAAATCTTATCTGAAATATTGCTGCATTTAAATATGGCTGTGTGGTGTGTGCTTTGGTGCATTTCATTTATTACATTTATCTGGATTGTTTGATGTCATATGTGTTTACTTCATTCAGAACTGCTCATTCAGAACTTGGTACATTGCTTAACTGTGAGCATGGCATAGACTGTACACTCGTCTGTCTACATGAGTCACCAAGTCCACACATTGCATCATGTGTTTTTCATGAAGTCTATACATTGGCATGCAGCGTCTCATGAACTATGTACATCCTCTTCAAGCATTTCAAAGTCTATACATCGCTTGGAGTTCTTTCAAGTCTATACATTGCTGAGCGTCTCACTGACTGTCTCATGCAAGTATATACATTGGCATATGCATTCACTGTAAAGTCTATACATTCATAGCGTCCAGTGTCTAGAGTTTCATAAAGTCTATACATTGGAAGTATGTACAACGGACTGTTACACGCATCATTGAAGTCTATACACTAGTCCGTCTCT
This sequence comes from Amorphophallus konjac, assembly GCA_022559845.1. NCBI lineage: Eukaryota > Viridiplantae > Streptophyta > Magnoliopsida > Alismatales > Araceae > Amorphophallus > Amorphophallus konjac. Next base: position 315,838,020 of record CM040120.1, on the reverse strand, counting down.
CCAGTCTGCACAACCTTCTGATTGGACTTAATGTCTATACATTATGCATCGTCTGAATTTGCGTCTCATGCCAAGTCTGTACAGCCTGCATCGTCTCATGCAGCATCTCAAGCCAAGTCCATACATTGTCCATCAGCATTTAGAAGTCTGTACATCGGTCCGTCTTGTTCAGCGTCTTAGTGCATTCAAAGTCTGTACAGCGTCCGTCTCAGCCAGCGTCTCACACTGCAGTTTAGGCAAAGTCTACATATGGGTAGAGTCTGTACATTGCCTTCAAAGCCTTCCAAGTATGTACATCGGTCTGTTGAAGACTCAAGTCTGTACAGCACCCAGGTTCCTGCATTTCAGGCGAAGTCCATACATTGGGCCCTTCATCAAAGTCCATACATTGCATAATGTTCGTCAAGCCAATACATTGCACTGTAGATGCATCGAAGGGAAGTATGCACATTGGACTGTTCATATGAAGTCTGTACGTTGGAAGTGTGTACAGTGTTCAGTTGCCTTCTCTTAAAGTCTATACATTACCTTTGTTTCAAAGTCGATACATTGCCTTTGTTTCAAAGTCTAGACTTCACTGTTTTGGCCTTCGAAGCGTTCAAGTCCATACATCGGACTGTTTAAGCAAGTATGTACAGCATTTCATTCACACCGAAAGTCTATACATTAGACTGTGGCCTGCTTAGCTGAAGTCTGTACATCGCCCTCAGACTTTCAAGTCTATACACTCCATGCTCATTCAAGTCTATACATCCACAGTGTAACTTCAAAGTCTGAACATTGTCTCACTCCGTCAAAGTCCATACATTCTCAGTTGAACCCCATGTCTATACAGTGACCTCGAGCTTCTCAAGTCTACACACTATCTTCGGTCTCAAAGTCTGTACAACGTGAGCTTCGGTTCTTAAAGTCTACACATTCTCCTGCTCAAACACTTCAAAGTCCATACACTGGCTGCTGTTCTTCAGAGTCTGTACATCGCAGTGAGTTGAAGGTTGCCTAGTCTGTACAGCCAAAGCATGTTCAAGCTTTCACACAAAGTCTGTACAGCCTCATCTCAAAGGCCAAGTCTATACATCACTGTGGCTGCTCGAAGTGAAGCCAAGTCTATACACTTCTCACCTTTCCCTACGTTTGGCCAAGTCCATACACTCATACCTTTCCCTACATTTTCTGGCCAAGTCTACACATCGATTACCTGGCGTTTGCTTCAAAGTCTAAACACTCGTTCTTAAGGCTTCAAGTCTATACATTGGACCGTGGTTCGCCAAGTCTCTACATTGCTGAGCCATTCGACAAGTCTGTACATTGGCTTCAATTCCTCAAGTCTGCACATTGGGCTTTAACGTGGAGTCTATACATTGGTCCTCACTTTAAGTCTATACATTGGCTAAGGGTCTTCAAGTCCATACAGAGTCGTCTGATGCATATTGATCGAAGTCTATACACTTGATATCAGGCCTCAAGTCTATACACTCGTTTGTTAACTCTCAAGTCTATACACTCGTCTGTTAACCTTCAAGTCTATATACTCAAGCTGCATCATGGCTGTACACACTTTGTTAAACAGCTTGAACCAAGTCTATACATTATCTGATACCTTCTTATGTCTGTGTGACAGGTACTGTTCGAGAAGCAGATAAGTGGCACGTGGTCTGAGGTTGGCACCTGACACGTGATCCGATGATAACACCCTAAATGCTGCAGGTATAAATACCAGGCCACCTCCATCTGGAGAAGGCAGTAAGTGAGAGTGTGTGAGTGAAGAAAAGAGAAAAAGAGATCGAGATCAGAAAGAAAGAAAGTGATCGATATAGAAGAAGAGAGTTGCAGAGAGGCTGTGAGCAGAAGAAGAAGAAAGAAGAAAGAAGAAGAGTGAGAGAGCAGAAGAGAGATCGTGAGATCCAGCAGAAGAAGAAACAGAAAAAGAGAAAGAGAGAGATGGAGAGCTCGTGAAGAAGAATAGAAGCATCGTTCACTGGACCTTGGATCAGATCCAATCCAGTTCGCTCCTGCGAGAGCTTTTGTGCATTTCATCTTTCCAGCTTTCTGTTGCTGCGTCTTTTATTTTTGTTTTTCTTTTTTAACTATACTCAGTTGTTCTTCTGATCCTCTAGTGTGAGGTCGGGTTCCTCCTGTGGACTCAGGAGAAGGGAGACCTTGTGTCTTCGGTTTGCAAGTAGCTGGGTGCTACTTGTGATTGTTTCCCTCCGGTTGGGAGGAAGGGAGGTCCGAGACCTCTAGGTTGCAAGTGGCTGGGAGTCACTTGTGGGTTCCCTCCTGGTTTGGAGGAAGGGAGATTCATCTCCGGTTCTGGTCTTGTGGTTTACAAGACTAGGTGTTCCCTCCTGGTCTGGAGGAAGAGAGACTTGCGTCTCTGGTTTCAAGTGGCTGGGAGTCACTTGGGGTGTCCCTCCGGTTGGGAGGAAGAGGGGAGGTTGTTCCCCTGGTCAAGCTGTTTGGCAGCAATTGTTGCAGACTGAGTCTGCTGTTCTAGCCTAGCTAGTGGAAGCCTCACTCCGATTTGGAGTGAGGGGTGGACGTAGATCTGTGGACTGAACCACCTAAAAAATCCTGGTGTTCCCTTGTGGTGTGCTTTTGTTCCTTATATGTTCTTCTTATTGCTGCGCATTAGATGCTTGCTTAGGATCGGTTGAGGGCTTATTGAGTTGTTGTCTTGCTTTGATCATTCTAAGTATCCTCAGTTTATTTCTGCAACAGTTTTAATTCCGCATAACTGAGCTTTAGAGCTTTAATTAGGCTATATTTGAAGAGGGATACATTCACCCCCCCTCTGTATCCGGGCCTTGCATCCTAATAATTGGTATCAGAGCAGTTCTCTGACTAATCAGATCCAACGATCTGCAGAGGATCCTGCTGTCCTTGGTGCATTTCTGATTCTACTATCTGCTACATTAATCTGTTTACCGAATTAATCAATGTGGTCTCCACCGGTTTTTAATGGCTCTAACTTTAACTCATGGGTTAGCAGTCTACATAACTATGTGAATTTGATGAATCTGGATCTGTGGAAGTTAATCTCACATGGTCCTCACAGACTGCCAAAGGAAAAGTCCAAATGGACTAAAAGTCATAGATCGAGAAATGAAGAGAATCAGAAAGTTTTGAATCTAATGAAAGAAGCTACTGACAAGGCTCTACAATCTTGTTTTTATGACTGCAGGTCCGCTAAGGACATTCTGGAAAAGCTGAAGCTAACTCAGAGGAGAGATGAGGACAGTTGCCTGATGGCTGACAAGAGCAACCATGGCAGTGATCAAGATGAATCCGAAGAACAGGATGATGAGGAGGTAAACCCCTTCGAGAATTTTTCTTTAGATGACTGGGAAGATGCCTATGTCAATCTGACAAGATCCTATAGAAAACTAGGGAAGAAGTATAAAGGTCTGAAAAAGGAGCTAAAGAATCATGAGAATGCTAAATCTCGAGGTGAAAGCCCTGAAATTCTAAAAATTAAAAATGAAATTTTTCGAAGACAACTACAAGATTTCGATTCTATTACTACATATGTAGATCATTTGAAATCTGAAAAACAAACCCTTGTGAAACAAATTGGTTTACACAAAAACGAGAATCAAGAACTTGTTTGTGAAATTTCTGAACTAAAGGAGAGGCTTAGTTTAATTGATGATCAGGTTCATCACTATAATGCAGTTCAGAATGAAAAATTGGTGAGAGAATTAGATTGTGTCAACTCTGAATTTGAAAATGTGAAATCTGAAAATGCTTGCAATGCTTGTGCAGCTTTAAGAGACTTGATAAATGAATTTGATTATGATGATAAACTTAAAAAATATTTAATCAAATCTCTGAAAGAAGAAAATAAATCATTGCTAGAAAAGAAAACTGAAGCTGAAGATATGAAATCTGAAAATGAAAGACTCAAAAACCAGTCCAAGGAATTTGAACACAAATTGATGAGTCTTGAAAAAGAAAACAGATTGATTTTTGAAAAAATGGAGGCTGATAGAATAATGAATCTGGAGCTTCAGAAAAATCTCAACAAACCTCAATCGGAGAAACAACAGGAAAACTTTTATGAATGTGAGTCTTTTTTAGATGATTGGATGTTTGATGATGATCTCCTAGAGAAAAAGAGGAAATTGAAAGAGGAAATCAACAAGCTAAATCATCTAAACACCCAACTGTCAGATAGGCTATTGACAATTGAAAAAGGCAAGGGTGTGAGCATAGATAATTCTGATAGGTTGATGAATGCTGAACAAGAAATTGAGAGTCTAAAAACCATCAACCTAATGTTGAGTGGAAATGTCAAATGCTGTGAAGAGAAGGTAGCTAATTATGAGCTTACTATCACATCCCTTCAACAAGAAGTTGATGATCTTTACAAGTCCCTATCTGAAGCTGACAAGGAAATAGAATTAAAACAGGAAGTAGAAAAACTCAAAAGTCTAAATGATGCCTTGCATCAACAAGTAATTTCCTGTGAAACAGATTTGTCCAAATATGAAGCTAAAATTGCTGATTTGAATTCTGAGATTAAAGATTTGAAAAATTCTCTATCAAAATTTGTCAAGGGAAAGGACAATCTGAATAAGCTTCTGGGAAAGAGTGATAACTCTCAGAGAGAGGGGCTGGGTTACAATTCAACAAACAAAAGGATCAATAGCAATAAAACTTCAACTGTGTTTGTAAAAGCTTCTGATCAAAACACAACTGCTGGTCCTTCTGTTTTTTAATTCACTGCACAAAAGTCCACTGTGAAACCCAAAACTGTGGAACAAACTCCAAAACAGAAAAAGGGTGAAAACTCACAGAAAAAGGAAAAAGACACTCCTAGTGTTATAAAGAAGACTGCACACAATTCACATGATCTCTCACACACTCACATTAAAAGGGGGTCATGTTATTATTGTGTGAAAGGAGGTCACATAATGGAGGATTGTGGATTGATGTTAAAGGATGAGCATGCTAGTGGAACTTTACATTCTAGAAACTCTTTTGATAGAAACCATGTTGCTAGGAAGCCTGATGCCTCATGTTATTATTGTGGGAAGCATGGTCATCTTATGAGTGAATGTTTTATCATGAAAGAAGATAATAAACAGCATGCCAAGTCCCCCATTCATGTTCATGGTCCATATGGATCTAAACACAATTCTAGTCAGCACATTGTGTGTTTCAACTGTAATAAGCCTGGGCACAAGGCTGCTGAGTGCTGGTTTAGATCCAATTGGGGTAAAAATGGTTTTCATAGAAGAAATTCTTTTGCATGCTCCCACTGTGGGAAAAATGGACATACAGTCAAGGACTGTTGGTATGTTCAAAAGAACTATGTTAATCCCCATTTTGTCAAATTCCCTGCAAAATCATTTGTGAAAATTTCATGCTATAACTGTGGGAAGCCAGGCCATAAATCTGCTGAATGTTGGATGGTTAAGAACAAGCATCAAACTGCTCATGCATATAACAGAAAATCTTATGAACATGTTTATAAACATCACCCTGCTGTTAATATGCATCATAAGAACCAAAAACCAGCCATTTCATGTAGATACTGTGGAAAATTTGGACATTCTATGGATGACTGTTCACTGATGAAATTTGATGATAATGTTGCTATGAAAATGTTTAGAATACCTGCTAGAGGTAAGGCAGGACCCAAAGCTGCTTGGGTCCCTGCAAGATCAAAATGATCAATATTTTGCAGGAGTGCCTTGGACTGAAGAATAAAAAGGGGGAAATAAACCAAGGCACCCAAGTTGATAAAACCTCATTCAGGTAAATTTCTCAAATCTGTTCAAATGAAATTTATGGTTGAGCTGATAAGTCATAGTTTCATGCATACATGCTTTTTATTTGATTTGACTCTTGCATTGAGCTTTGTAGGCTTTCTTGCTTGTACTGTGAGCTGTGTGCATATATGTTAATTGCATATCATGCATTTTGTAAGGGGGAGTTTGATTGATGCTTGCATAATCATGATCATCTAATCATGATAATCTCATTTGCTGAATGCATACATGTAGTTAGTTGCAATTGCATTTCCTTACATAAAAAAAAAATGATTCATTGCATCTAGATAGGGGGAGCATTCCTGATTCATCTCTTTACCTCTTGAACTCCTTCTGTCTAGTAATCTGACTGAATTTTAGTCTTTAAGGCTTGCTTCTGAATTGCTCAATTCTCTCAACTATTGGTATCAGAATTGCTCTCTGCTAATCTCTCTTGACAATGTCATTGATTCAGCCGAATGAGGAAAGATTTAATCAGTGCACCCTAGGCATAAATCAGACATTCTGAAAATAATCTTCTATTATACTGGCTTAAGAATGTTTTGATAAATCAAATTGATTTAAGCCTAATGTATTTTCTAAGTTTTAATGTAAAAGACTTGAAAATATCTGAATCATCATGCTTAATAAGTCTTAACCAATTGCCTCATGAATTTCATGCAAAACTTTCTGAAATCTGAAATTTTAAAAGACGTGGCTTTCTTTGGTTAAGATACATGTAGAAAGTATTGTTCTTAATCATTTCAAGTGTACTAAGCTTTGTTTGAAGAATCTGAAAATAGTTAAAATTTAAAGCTAGAGCAATGACTGTGGTCACAGAGAAACTGGGTTTTCTATCAATGAAATAGAGTAAGCCCATGTCATGAAGTGCCATAGTTACCTCTTTTCTATATGTTTGAAAATCTGGCAGAGCAATGGCATGGATGTGTTGAGTAACTGGGGATTCTGGCCTCTGATCAAGGTGTCTCCTCATGTAAAAAGATACTCCATTTCTAACTCTGTTCTTTTTGAGAGGCAATATGGTTGTCACACTGAGTAACTGGGTCACTTCACCTAAGACGTGTTGTGCCTCACGTAAAAAGGTGTTGACTGAACCAAACTTGCTCAAGGAAAAATAAGTGCTGCTCAATTGGTGTCAGAAAATTTTGAAAATCTAAAGACAAGCTCAGTCTCATTTATTTCTGTTTAATCTCAATATGATCTTGTGTATTTTCCATAGGAGTCATTGAATTTAAATGAGTTAGATGGAAGGAGGTTAAACATGAATATCAAATGAGTTGTTGGTTCACCTTTATTAAAAGGTGTTTCAGATATGAGTATTGAATTTTCTTGATAAACTTTGAATACATCTCTCTTAAATCATGATGATCAGTTTAAACTCATTCATAAGCTATTATAATTGAAGAATCTGAAATTCGTTTACAAAGATTTATGAATTTGGTGTGCTAATGAAAATCTGTCTTCCTCATTTATTCACTGTGAATACAGTTTGTGTTTTGCAAATTGAGGAAGAAGAATAAAAGCCTGATAAAGAAATTAACAAGTCTAGGGGATCCTATTTCTGGAACTGAAAATCTTGAAAATCCTGAAATTCTGAAAACTGAAAATGAGATACTCAGAAGACAAGTGTCGAAACTAGATGGAATCCAATCAGAACTTGATCATGTTAAATCTGAAAACACTAAACTCAGAAACCAATGTCAAGAATCTGAACAAAAACTAATCAGTCTTGAGAATGAAAACAAATTGATCAATGAAGAGTTCAAGGCTGTTAGTGTTGCGAACTTAAAATTTCAGGAAAACTTTGAAAACTGTAAATCAGAATATCCAAGTTTCCTAACTGATGTTTTGTTTGATGACGATAAACTTGAGCAGGAGAACACTAGTCTAAAGGAGAAAATTGAGAAACTAAAACGGTTGAACTCCACCATGTCAGAGAGATTGCTGACATTTGAAAAAAGAAAATATGTTGATGAAAATCAAAATGAGCTCAAACTGAAATCAGAAATTGATACCCTTAAAACTTTGAATGATGTGATGCATCAACAAATTCTGGTATGTGAAGAAGATATAGTCAACTATGAACATCAGGTCTCTTCCCTTCAATCTGAAATAAATGATCTGAACAATACTTTGTCAAAATTCGTAAGTGGGCAGAAAAACCTAGACAAGCTACTAGGTGTAAAAATCAACACTAGGAAGGAAGGGCTGGGCTACAATAATGGTAACAAGAAAGAATTTCAGAGCAAGTTGATGACATCTTTTGTAAAAGCTTCAAATGTAACCACCACTTCAAAAGATAAACAACCCATTGTTCAGAAAACTGAAGAACAGAACAAAAATCAGAAAAAGATTGGAAAACAGAAAATAAATAAAAAGGGTTCATTAGGGCATGTTGATCAAAGTTCACACACACATTCACATGCATCTAAAAAGAAAATGTCATGCCATTATTGTCATAAATTTGGTCATCTGATGCATGAATGTAAATTGATGGGGAAGGATGATATGACTGCTAGGAACCTTCATGATAGAAATCCTTCATTTCAGAAAAAGAAAATTGAATGTTTTCACTGTGGTAAATTAGGACACACAATTGCACAATACTGGTTTACAAATGATAAGAAAACATCTCATTCATATCATGGTAAATCTCCTGCAAGCCAACATGGTCCTAATAAGAACAAATTTGTTTTTAAAGATAAGCTCATTACATGCTTTAAGTGTGGAAAGATAGGCCACAGGGCCATTGAATGCTGGCTGAGGGCTGGTGGAAGAAATTCTAGTTCATGCTTTCACTGTGGCAAGATGGGCCACATTGTAGCCCAATGTTGGCATGCTCAGGGAAGGAAGTTTAACAATAAATCTGGTAAATTCCCTGTCAATAGAAATATTTCTGATAGAAATGAATTTATGTTTGAAAAGAAAACAGTTACATGTTTTGAATGTGAGAAGCCAGGCCATAGAGCTGCTGACTGTTGGCTGGCTTATGTTGGTAAACAGAATCTTAATTCTGTTAACAGAAAATTTCATGCATATGCACATAGAACTCATACTAATCAGAATGTGCATAAATCAAATCTGAAATCTGCTGCCTCTTACTATTATTGTGGTATATTAGGTCATTCAATGAATAATTGCCATCTGATGAGATCTGATGACCTACATGCTAAGAGGTTGTTTAGAACACCTGCCAAAGGTGTCACTATTAACCATGCAGGGCCCAAGACAGTTTGGGTACCTGCCCATGCAACATAGTGTGCTAACTTGCAGTTGTGCCTTGGAAGCTGAAGAATAATAAAAAAAGGGGGGTGAATGTATCCTGCTCAAAATATCACCCAATTAAAATTAAACTCAGAAGCTAAACACAAATCCAGAATAAAAACTAATTCAATTCAACATATGAAGAGACACTTGGAGCGCTCCTAATCAGTCATCTAGCGGAAGCAAACACACAGACAAACCACTGCTCAAGAGATTTTTAGGTGGTTCGGTCCAAAGACCTACGTCCACCCCTCACTCCCAACCGGAGTGAGGCTTCCACTAGCACAGGCTAGAAAATTGCAGACTCAGTCTGCGAATAAGATGCTGCCACACAGCTTGACCAGGGGAATAGCCTCCCCTCTTCCTCCCAACCGGAGGGACACCCCAAGTGACTCCCGGCCACTTGGAAACCAGAGACGCACAGTCTCTCTTCCTCCAGACCAGGAGGGAACCCACCAGTGACTCCCCGTCACAAGCAAACCAGAGGTCGAAGACCTCTCTTCCTCTAGACCAGGAGGGACCCCTGGACTTGTAACCCACAAGCCCAGAACCGGAGACGAATCTCCCTTCCTCCAAACCAGGAGGGAACCTACAAGTAGCACCCATCTACTTGCAACTGGAGATAGCAATCTCCCTTCTCCTGAACCAACAGGAGGGACCCCGACCTCTCTACAGAGTATCGGAAAGACAAGATATCAAATGAAAAGGAAAACAGAAAATAGAGTCACAACGACTTAAAGCTGTAAATGAAATACAAGGAATATGGCTCTCGTAGGAGCTGACTGGATTGGATCTGATCCAAAGTCCAGTAGGTAGATCTTCAACTGAAGCTTCTTTCCTCTTCTTCACGAGCCCTCTCTCTTTCTCTTTTTCTTCTTCTTCTGGATCTCTCGATCTCTCTTCTGCTCTCTGGCTCACTCTTCTTCTTTCTTCTTCAGCTGCTCTCACTCTCTTTCTTTCTCTTTTTCTTCTTCTTCTCTGTTCTCTGTATCGTGGAGGCACTCACTGCTCTTCTCCTTTTTTCGATGGCTCACTGCTCATCGATCCGCTTTCAGCCGATGGAGGAAGCTCCATATTTATACCAGCAGCAGGTAGCTAGGGCGTGAGCTCTCGACGATTCCCGCCCAGAAGGTTCGGTCCACATGTCAGCATCTCAGCCTCTAGGATCACGTGCCAGTCTTAATAACCTCGTCCATTAATCCTGTCAGATAATCAGTCGAAGACAATATTAGAAGGGTGTACAGAGTTGCTGCTTAAATAGCGTTGAAAGAACAAGCCATAGCAATGTATAGACTTAAGCGTTTCTGTGCATGACAGAACCAATGTACAGACTTGCTTTCTGAACGATGCACACAAGTAGTGTATGGACTTAATAGCACATGCTGTAGTATGCATATGGTGAAGTGTGTACATTGACAATGAATGCTCAGCAAAGCCAAACCGAGTGTGTAGACTCAGCCAAGCCAAACGAATGTGTAGGCTCTGCGTAACACTGTATAGACTTGCCCATATGATAATAGCAGAATGTGCAGACTTGAAGGACTTTCAGATCGTGCAAAGAATGGCGATGTATAGACTTAGACAAGCACATAATGGAACAATGTATAGACTTGGCCCAACAAACAATGTATGGACTTGCGTGAATGCAACAGTTGATGCGGGACGGACACGGGAGACGACACTATTAGGTGCCACCCTCAGACTCTAGATGAAGACGCGACCAGCAGCACACACCAGGGAGACACTAAGCCCGACACTACGAGCTCCGAGTGGCAAAACGTCGCTAACAGAAGTGGAAGCTCACTCGTCGTCCCAAGCGAGGGAAAGCGCGGACCGTGCGCGGTTAAGGAACCGGCGGAGGTCAAGGGTAGTCCGACTCAACTTCCGGACTCGGATCGAGTCATGGGACAGGTCACTCTCACTCTCACAGCGGTGACATGGACACACGGGCTAGTACCTACACTCTCGGCAGCAGCAAAAGATCGTATACTAGCTAAGCAAATGAACGCCAAGAGGTTCGGACCATTACCTCCACGCACCCGGCGTGGCGAAGACAACCCCGGCCGAATCACGGACTCCCGGTTAAACAATATCATAGCAATACAAAGATTTGACCCACTCCACGCAGGGAGGTAAAAGGTCACATGTGGAGTCTGGGAATCACGTAACTCGGGTTGACGGGCAGCATCTTGATGTCGCCCGGCGGTGCCGAACTCCGCGTTTTCATGCTTTCCGAACGGCGGGTTCTGCGGGCCCGTGGGGCCCACGGGTGGCGCTGTCCTCCGGATCTGCGGGGGTGGGACCCACTATGATGGGGGCCCCTGGTGGCGTGCCTCCACGGACGGCGGTCGGTCGGGAACACCGATCGGGGGTCGATCGGTCCCGATCTCCAAGCTTTGAACTAGCTGCCCACGGATTTTGATTTCTGTTTTCCGGCGCGTGCTCCGGCGAAAACGGCCGCTGTGATCAATCCCGGCGTCGGATCGGGACGCATAAGCTATCGTTGGAAAGCTCTCTTCAAATGCTTCAATCTAGACCCAAGGAGATCTGCTGGATCTGGTCGGATCAGAACTTTAATAAATTTACAAGTCCCTGTTGTACAGTAACCGAAACCTCAGATTTACAGGGTACTTGTCTGAGAACCACCATTGATTGCCTAGTAAACCTCCGATTCAAATCTTGAGCTATTCTTCAAAGTTGTAGGAGATCAAACCACGGAACGGGGGCTATTTTTGGAATTGGATTTGGAGGTGGTGGTGATTTGATATGATTTTTGGAGTGACTGGTGGTCGGATCTGGGAACTGGGGGACAAAACTGTAGCTGGGACTGAGAAAGATTTTTAGAAAATACGAAATGGATGAAGAAAAAATTAAACAAAATGGTGGATGAAGGGGTGGATGCAAGGAACACCCAGTAAAATTGGGCGAACCAAAGAAATTCAAAAAGGAGACCTAAGACTTGAAACTCATGGCGGATGGGAACCTGGACAGAACTTTGGCAGAACCGAAGTGGAAGAGTGGATGAAAATCAAAAAATATGAAACGGGATCTGAATAGAAAACCAAAATTTGTGAGATGTCCTTGACACCTCTGAAACATTCACTAAAATTCCCAGATCTATCGGAGCTCGGGGTTGAGACAGGAAATTTGTGGAAGCTGCTGTGGTACTGCACGGGCAGAACTCCGATGAAGACGATGGCGGTGCGGTGGCGGCTCATGGCAGCGGCGGCGGCGACCGGAACTGATAGGGTGGAGTCTCATCACCAGAAGGAAGCCTTCACAGCTTCAAGGGGAGAGGGAGGGGCGGCCTAAGCCTTGCTCAAGGGATTTTCTTCCAATTCAAATGCATTAATTCAAGAAAATGGGAAAATACAAGCATATATAGGTCATATGTCTAATCAACCCTCAACCGTTGGATCTAGGGGTGTGAGATGGAGGGCTGGGATAGCATGTGACCATCCACACAAATTAAAATTAAAAAATACAAGGAAGGGGGTGCCCTATTGACTTTGGTGGCAAGGGGGGACAAGTTTGGTAGCCACCTTGGACTTTGAAGTCCACTTGTCTCCCATGTGCCTTTTACCATTCAAACTTCTAGATGCCTCCATTTGACATGTTGACTGACCCCACATGGGGCCCATGGGATGAGGTGGATCAATGGGAGGGGCCCTGGGGGTTCCGTGGGGCCCGGGGGTCCCACTTTGCAAATAAGCCCCTCGAACTATCTAAATTACACACTGATGAAAGAAAATAAAATACATTACACACAAATAAAAATCCCCAAAAATATGATAAATGCTATGACTCAGTGGGGAACCTCCAGACTGTCTCCGAGCCATAGGGATGCTGAGGTGGCTTGAGTCGTGCTCCTCGTGCGGTACCGGTGGCTCGCCGGCTCGTGTCTCGCATGCGCTCGGGTGTCCGCACCAATTCTCCCCGGGTGGGAGAAACTCGACCCTGTCGAGTAAGGGTCTGCATCGCTCCGGTATCGCTCCAGAAGATCCGGATCAATCCGCTGCAACTCTCCATGTGTGATCCATGTGTCCTCAGTAGCGGGCCGTCCACTCCATCGCACTAGGTAGCGCGGGTAAGATCCACTCCTGGTAATTGTCACTTGCTCGTCCAGTATACGATCTATATGCTCATGCTGCCGTGAAAAAGGGGCTGGAGGTGGAAGTGGACACTCAGGTGTGGGATCACTCTCAAGGGGAGGAGATGGCTCAAAAGGCTCACTAGGGATCACCGCTGGGTCCCTATATGCAACAAGATCCGATACATTGAAGGTAGAGCTTATACCATATTCCTCGGGCAGGTCCACAACTTACGCATTGGATCCAACGCGCTTCAACACTCTAAAGGGACCGGCTCCGCGAGCTTGCAACTTCTTAACGGTTCCAGAGGGAAACCGTTCAGGTCTTACCCTGGTCATGACATATTTGCCTTCTTGGAACTCTCGGTGGTGTCTATGGGCACCGGCTAACTCCTTGTACCGTGCATTGCTGGCCTTATTGTGACGACGGACGTCGTCATGCAGACTCCTAACATGCCTAGCACTAGACTCGGCGGACTCACTATGCACTCCTAAAATGCTTAGCAAAATAAAAAAAACACACAGATGCACACACAACCCTAAACAACCCTACAGTTAGTCCGACCCAATCATATGCAAGGTGGTCCGGGACATCCGAATGTGTGCCATGCATACCCTAAGCGTGGCCGAATGTCAGTACAACCATAAGACAGTCCTTTGGATTTGGGAGGTTTGGGTGGGACAAGAGGGTCGGGTGTCTCTCGCCCGTGAACGGACTCGGTGGGTGCCGATGGCCCGGCCCATGGGGGAGGGGTATAATGGTGACCTCCCCCAAAGAAGTGGAATGGAGATTGTGGACCAAGGGGACCACTAAGAAAGGGATCGAAGGGATCAAAGAATGTGTGACCCCTCGATATGGATTCCCTCATCTCAAGATCCCAAGTGTGGAAGTCTAGAAGGTGTTGTTGATTTCCTTTATCCATGAAGGGAGATGAGACGGTAGGGGTATGAAGGTGGACTCTCTCAAAAAGATGGAGTAAATATGGTGGGTCACGGGGTCCACAAGAGAATGGGTCGAAGGGATCAAAGAAGGTACGACCCCTTGGACTAGGCTCCCATAAATCGATGTCCCACATTTGAAAATCTTGAAGGTGTAAATGATCACCTTCATTCATTGTGAGAGGTGGGACGACAGTCATAGGTAGAAAGTAAGATTCCTCCCTTGGGCAAAAGGAAATGAAGTCGGGCTCGGCCGGCATAGGGAGGAGGAGAAGAACCTCCGTGGTAACATGACCCACGGTGTACACGGAGGTGATGGACCCTAGGGATGGATGTGTGAAGCTACGACCTGTAGGTCGGTCGAAGCGTGGGGCCAACAAGTGCGTAAATGTCAACTGCCGGTCTAATCCTTTAAGAAGATCATCTAATGTATCCACATGGTGACTAGACCGGAAGGTGGTATGGAATGAGTTGAGCGGCACTAATGGTAGGGTAGGGTCCATGGATGGGAAGAGAGATGGGGCCAAGCCGTTCTTGAGCCAACTAAGAAGTGGTTCGGCTATGAAAAGTGTACCCGTTAGAAACACGGGTGGCTCGGGCTTTGGCGGCTCCAAATGAGAGGGCTCCGAAATAAGATCGGAAGGTGAGGTTTCTCCAACCCCTTTATCCCCTAGGGCTAGAGATGTCCGAGTAGGACACTGTCCGGCAAAGTGGCCAAACCCTTGGCAGCGATAACACTGCTGTCGTGATCCTCTTCGCTCCTTGATAAGCGGACCCTTACCCTTATCCTCCTGACGGACATGGGGTGTAGGCAATGGAGCTCTCGTGGGTGGGGGAAGGGGATCCACTATGATGGGGAGAGGACCTTGGGATGGAGCCATAGATGGCACTGGGTTGGGACTACCGGCGGCTACCTCCTTATGCTCATGCTTGGTTCTATCTCGGCTAGGAGGTAGGCAATGGGGAAGCAGGGATTCAATATAATCACACTTCCTATCCACTTTATCCAAAATGATTTGGAAGAGTTCGGCAATGGTGGGGTGTGGAGTAGGAGTAATGTGGTGGACTCCCCCATATGAAGTCGGCCTAGTCGTGGACCTAGGCTCTTCTACATGCGCGGCGCGTTGCCTCCGATTATGGCCCACTTGGGTAGATGTGATTGGGTGGGGTCGGTTGGAGGTGACCGGGCCGGGTAGGTAGACCTTCCTAAGTTCGTCCTTCATCTCATGCCACGACTCGATAGGCCTTTGCCTCCTAACCTCTCTCATGCGCTCAATGCTCTCCCATTTCCAGGCGGCTTTGTGGACAAGCCTCTCTCGGGCAAAACTAACTTGCATGGCATCGGACATAGTATAACAATCAAAGTATGTGTCCATGGCGGCTTCCCACTTGAGGTAGTCGCCTGGGTCATTGGAGCCATAAAAGTCCGAGGCTTCGGGCCTACGGAAGTGGAGGGGATGGTTGCCAAGCCCATGGGTGGACCAACGGCCATATTGTCCGGGTGATTGGGAATCCATGGGAAATTTGGGGGGGGGACTATATGTTGGACATGCCGACACTTGGACGCTACACTAGACCGGCTATGCAAGGTTGGAATGCACTAACTAATGCAAACACCGACTAATGCAAACACACACTAAATGATGCACTTAGACCTAAACCAATATCCGGTACGGGGCGGAGTTAATCGATCCGAAGATCACTCCCGCAAGTGTGCGACCTCCCGATAGGCGTAGCCTAACGTTCGGACGACACCTTTTAAGATACCGAATAAAGGGTGCAAATGCAACTTAAAACACACTCCTTTTTTTTTGTTGTTTTGAAAATAAGGATGATCCTAGACTCGACTTAGACCATGATGCATGACTTATGCAACGACTACCCTAGACTCGACCTGCTCTGATACCAAACTGATGCGGGACGGACACGGGAGACGACACTATTAGGTGCCACCCTCAGACTCTAGATGAAGACGCGACCAGCAGCACACACCAGGGAGACACTAAGCCCGACACTACGAGCTCCGAGTGGCAAAACGTCGCTAATAGAAGTGGAAGCTCACTCGTCGTCCCAAGCGAGGGAAAGCGCGGACCGTGCGCGGTTAAGGAACCGGCGGAGGTCAAGGGTAGTCCGACTCAACTTCCGGACTCGGATCGAGTCATGGGACAGGTCACTCTCACTCTCACAGCGGTGACATGGACACACGGGCTAGTACCTACACTCTTGGCAGCAGCAAAAGATCGTATACTAGCTAAGCAAATGAACGCCAAGAGGTTCGGACCATTACCTCCACGCACTCGGCGTGGCGAAGACAACCCCGGCCGAATCACGGACTCCCGGTTAAACAATATCACAGCAATACAAAGATTTGACCCACTCCACGCAGGGAGTTAAAAGGTCACATGTGGAGTCTGGGAATCACGCAACTCGGGTTGACGGGCAGCATCTTGATGTCGTCCGGCGGTGCCGAACTCCGCGTTTTCATGCTTTCCGAACGGCGGGTTCTGCGGGCCTGTGGGGCCCACGGGTGGCGCTGTCCTCCGGATCTGCGGGGGTGGGACCCACTATGATGGGGGCCCCTGGTGGCGTGCCTCCACGGACGGCGGTCGGTCGGGAACACCGATCGGGGGTCGATCGGTCCCGATCTCCAAGCTTTGAACTAGCTGCCCACGGATTTTGATTTCTGTTTTCCGGCGCGCGCTCCGGCGAAAACGGCCGCTGTGATCAATCCCGGCGTCGGATCGGGACGCATAAGCTATCGTTGGAAAGCTCTCTTCAAATGCTTCAATCTAGACCCAAGGAGATCTGCTGGATCTGGCCGGATCAGAACTTTAATAAATTTACAAGTCCCTGTTGTACAGTAACCGAAACCTCAGATTTACAGGGTACTTGTCTGAGAACCATCATTGACTGCCTAGTAAACCTCTGATTCAAATCTTGAGCTATTCTTCAAAGTTGTAGGAGATCAAACCATGGAACTGGGGCTATTTTTGGAATTGGATTTGGAGGTGGTGGTGATTTGATATGATTTTTGGAGTGACTGGTGGTCGGATCTGGGAACTGGGGGATAGAACTGTAGCTGGGACTGAGAAAGATTTTTAGAAAATATGAAATTGATGAAGAAAAAATTAAAAAAAATGGTGGATGAAGCGGTGGATGCAAGGAACACCCAGTAAAATTGGTCGAACCAAAGAAAATCAAAAAGGGTACCTAAGACTTGAAATTCATGGCGGATGGGAACCTGGACAGAACTTTGGCAGAACCGAAGTGGAAGAGTGATGAAAATCAAAAAATATGAAACGGGATCTGAATAGAAAACCAAAATTTGTGAGATGTCCTTAACACCTCTGGAACATTCACTAAAATTCCCAGATCTATCGGAGCTCGGGGTTGAGACAGGAAATTCGTGGAAGCTGCTGTGATACTGCACGGGCAGAACTCCGATGAAGACGATGGCGGTGCGGTGGCGGCTCGTGGCGGCGGCGGCGGCGACCGGAACTGATAGGGTGGAGTCTCACCACCAGAAGGAAGCCTTCACAGCTTCAAGGGGAGAGGGAGGGGCGGCCTAAGCCTTGCTCAAGGGATTTTCTTGCAATTCAAATGCATTAATTCAAGAAAATGGGAAAATACAAGCATATATAGGTCATATGTCTAATCAACCCTCAACCGTTGGATCTAGGGGTGTGAGATGGAGGGCTGGGATAGCATGTGACCATCCACACAAATTAAAATTAAAAAATACAAGGAAGGGGGTGCCCCATTGACTTTGGTGGCAAGGGGGGACAAGTTTGGTAGCCACCTTGGACTTTGAAGTCCACTTGTCTCCCATGTGCCTTTTACCATTCAAACTTCTAGATGCCTCCATTTGACATGTTGACTAACCCCACATGGGGCCCATGGGATGAGGTGGATCAATGGGAGGGGCCCTGGGGGTCCCGTGGGGCCCGGGGGTCCCACTTTGCAAATAAGCCCCTCGAACTATCTAAATTACACACTGATGAAAGAAAATAAAATACATTACACACAAATAAAAATCCCCAAAAATATGATAAATGCTATGACTCAGTGGGGAACCTCCAGACTGTCTCCGAGCCATAGGGATGCTGAGGTGGCTCGAGTCGTGCTCCTCGTGCGGTACCGGTGGCTCGCCGGCTCGTGTCTCGCATGTGCTCGGGTGTCCGCACCAATAGTAATGTTTAGACTTGCTCCAAGCTCAAGGCATAGTACAATGTACAGACTTGACGTTGAAAGCTTGAAGGCACAGGACGATGTACAGACTTGGTCTCTAGACCATGGGCTGTACAGACTTTGAAAGAACGATGGCCAAGACGATGAGGAAGATGATCGGATGTACATACTTTGCTTCGTGCAACAGAGCAATGTATAGACTTGCCTAAGACGCAGCATGAGACGCTGCCAGACTGTACAGACTTCGAGTGAGACAAGACGCTGAACAATGTATAGACTTGAGGAATTGAAGGTAATGTACAGACTTGTCGAATAGCTCAGCAATGTATAGACTTGGCGAACCACGGTCCAATGTATAGACTTGAAGCCTAAAGAACGAGTGTTTAGACTTTGAAGCAAACGCCAGGTAAACGATGTGTAGACTTGGCCAGAAAACGTAGGGAAAGGTATGAGTGTATGGACTTGGCCAAACGTAGGGAAAGGTGAGGAGTGAATAGACTTGGCTTCACTTCGAGCAGCCACAGTGATGTATAGACTTGGTGATGGGGACATCCCTTGCCCCTCCACATTTTCTGATGCTCGGATTGATCGTTGGTGTACGCCATTATGTTCCTCATGTGTTTGTGAGTTGAGTCATGTAATTTTCTTATTTTTATTTGAGTCTTAAACATGTAATTTTCCCTTTATTGAGTCATGTACCTAGGTTGGAAAGTCATTTTCCTAAGTGTTGAAGTCATTATGTTGGTTTGATAGGTTAATGGGCCCAATTCATTGGGCTAGGCCCAGGGGCGCCCCTCCCTTGGACTGTTTGGTCATTAGTTAGTTTGTCAGGGTCAGTTTGGTCTTAGGAAAAGTGTGGGGTCTATAAATAGCCCCACCCCTCTCCCATTTGTAACAATTATGCTTGAATATTGAATCCAGAAAATTTCCACACCTTCTAGTTCCCTCTCAATATCTCCCTCTCTCTCTCTCTTACTATCACTCTCTCTAAGTGGGTTGTGCCCCCTCTCTCTCTCCTCCCCACCCCAATTTTGAAATTCATTCTCTCTCCTCCCCATTCACCCCTCATTAAGGCCCCTTCCCCATGCACTCATTCAATTCCCCCTCCAACCCCTAGGTGGAAACCCCTTCTCCTAGGCACCTTTCCACTCTCCCAAGCAACCCTCCGTCTCCCCAAGACTGAAAGAGCCCTTCCCTAGGCCAAATTTCAAATTTCCCTCTCCCTTGGGCTGTGCCCTTTCATCTCCCCACCTCCCTAACCACCCAAGGTCGCACCCCCCCTTCCCCATCCACCAAATAACCCCTTGTTCATGCCCTTCCCCACACCCTCTCCTCCAACTATTTTGTCCCTGTTGCAGGTTTCAGAAAAGCAGTGATTTGCAGTAGCAGCCACGACTTTCCCTGAAGGCTCCCGGTGGCATATCTTATATTGCTGGAATTGTCTCCAAGTCTTCTTTCCAACGGTGGTACTCCTGCCTGCATCCGAGTTCGGAGCTGTCCGGAGGAACGTCATATTCAATGACTGCGCAATCTGTCCCAGACTGAAGGCCAGAGCGATCTTGGAAGCCGTTCAGTAGCCAACCTTGGAGGAATTCGATCACGTTTCCTTCTAAAAAATTAGTCCTCCATCAGTAGCAGAAGGAACGACGCCAATCGCCGACCCGAGCTATTTTTTCTGAATTTCTTCGCCGGAGTGTGCAGTCTGCCCCCTGCAGGTCCAGGTTTGACCTATCTTCACTTCTCCGGCCACCATCCTTCTCTCCGACCTCGGATTTTAGCCCCGTGAATTTCTGCTCGAAGCTACTCCGACCACGATCGCTTGACCGCCAGTTTCGTTCGATTTGGAGTTCAGGAGAGATTACAGTGCCTTCTGTAATCCACTGTATCAGTTCTGCATCAGTCAGAGGTAGAGTGTTGCTGTCCTGCTCCAGTCATTGGTCCGATCAGCCCCGAGTTCCAGAGCTTCCCAAAAAATTCAGGCATCATCCTTGGCCAGCTGGCGAACTTTTGGCACCGGTTTCATCAAATTTTGAGCTCAGTTGAGTCCGTGGAAGCATCTTCATCGACAACCTATTCAGCAAAACTGAAGAGTGGCAGAACCGGCGAAGCTTGGAGAGTCGGCGTTCTCTTCATAATTTCTCCACCCCGCTTGGCCGGCTGAAGGCCCCTCCCTGCGTGGAGGCAATCTTGGTTGTAATAAGTCTAACCCCCACCCCAAGAGCCCCCCTCCTGAGAGAGGTGTAGTTCATGTAATAATATTTTCGCAGATTTGAAGCGACACCGACGCAGCTTGCGGGCGCAAACCCTTGCCTCCCCGCTCGCCCCCGTCTCGGCCGGAGTTGGCATCTTCACGCCGGCTAGGTGAGCCTCGGTCCCCCTTTCCTTGCTGGTCAATATCACTTGCTTAGCTTAGTATTCTTGCTTTGCTGCGTCAGACGGAGAGCAAGGGCCAGGCCCAAATTGTCGAACACGTGAGTGTCCATCGAGGGCGAGTTGTGAGCGAGCCATTTCAACCCACACCCATGGTGTGACGGCCACCCGTGAGTGGGCATCCCTGGCCCAATTGGGGTTCTCCCCAAGCTTGCCAAGCACCGGAGCATCATTGTCCCACCCCGGACCCTCTCCATTATCGTTTAGTTGCCCACGGGCACAAGTGTGCACCAAGCGAGTGAGCCGCTCGAGTGGTATCATCGCCAATTTGCTTGCTTCCAACCTTAGGTCCAAGGGTCATATTGTCTTGTGGTCATCACCCCAAGGTGGTGTCACATCAAGTGGTATCAGAGCGAGTTCACAACTTGTCTCTATCAAGTTGGTCCTAGGACGCTCATATGCATTTAGAGTCTTCGGTTGCATCTCTTTTGTCCACTAGCATGGCTACTTCATGTAAGTCACATCTATCTCACTCGGCCCTCCGCAAAGGTCCGATTGACACCCCTTTGGACAAAGTCCTATTTGAGGACCTTTTCTTTAACGGATACCACCCTAGTGCATATTTAGAGTGGGAGGAAAACATGGACAAATACTTTAAAAGGAATCCAATGACTGAACCCATGAAAATCTACCTTGTCAAGAGTCGACTTGTGTACCATGCCGAGGATAGGTGGAAGTTCATTGAACAATTTAGGAGGGTTATGAGGCTAGAGCCTATTAACACATGGGAAAACATGAGAGCCGAACTTAGGAAAGTCAACACTCCCCGATCTCCTCCCTCCTACCCGGGTTACCAAAACTCGAGGAGCACTCCCACTCCTCCAACCCCACCCGTCCAAACCCTTACCACTAGAACCCAAGTGTCCAAGGCCTCCACCTCCCCACCTAACCCCATGAGGGCCCCCACACCCCAACCAAACCCCCCTTCCCTAACCTACACTAGTCAAGCCCCTTTAGCCCCCACTTCCACCCCAAACGATCCCAAGGACAAGAGACCCCTAACCGACCCAATTCCCTCCATGGTGACCACCACTTATCCAACCCTCACCATTAAAAACCAAGTGGACACCGCGTCCACCCCTCCACCTAGGCCCATAATGGCCACCACCCCCAAACCCAAAACCCCTCACCAAACCCGTACCCCACAAGCCCCCTTGACCACCACCACAAACCCACCATCGTCCCCAAAAAGGGACACATCTCCCAAAACAAATCAACCCAAAACCCCTCACCCAACCCACCTCCCACTTCCTACACCAATCTTTCCCCAACCTAGGCCTCCTCTACTTCCCCTTCCTATCCCAACCCAAGCCCATGCTTGTTCACCACCCCGGGTGTGTCATACGCTAGCTATCACCAAACCACCCACCATAGATCCCCCTACTCCATTAGCAATAGAAGTTGCTACCCACACACCTACCCAAGTGGAGAAGGATGCCCATCCGAATCCACCTCCCAACATAGAGGAAATTCAAAGGCCAAACAACTCACACACCTCTAGCCTAGCTCCTCTAGAGACACCCAACCTCACCATAGATAAGTCCATACTCCAATGGCTCAAGAAAGGTCTCACCATTCCTAGTTCACAACCATGCCACCTACCCATGGGATATCAATCCCAAATCATTCCCATTCAGCCACATGTCACTTATCAAACTTCCTATTGTGTGGAAGATTTGGGAGACTTAGTGAACTACCTACATTGGCAAATTCACTTGACCAATATGCTAGCCTTGAGGCCGTCCGAAACTAACACCATTAGCCTATCATATCCCTCCATTGGCTCCATCACTTCCATCTACACTTATGGCCAAGTTACTAGTGAGATCATCCTCCTTATTCCTATGGAGGAAGAACCTATCCTAGTCTACTCCCCAACCATTAAGATCCCAAGTGCTTTGATCGGTCAACCCATTAGCAACCGTGGCCCAATTATTGAGGAGGATGACTCACCATTCGAGGACCTTGAGAGCATAGAGTACCCCTACCAAGGTGACCCTTACCATGATCCCTTTGACCCTTTTCTATGGGAGCCTAGATCTCAATGTAACCCACTCACCTTATTCACCACCCACCTTACCCTACCCTTACCACCCATGATAACCCAAAACCTTCCCTTCCTAGAATTGGGTTACACCAAAGAAGCCTTAACCATAGGCAACATACACAGTGGGATTGATAGATGGCCCCACTCCATGATGTCTCCCTTCTTAGATCCCTTTGACTCATACGAATGGAAGCTCAAGGGCCACCCCACACCTATGCACATAGAAGTCATCACTAGGATTGAAATGCATGTGCTTAGGCATACCACCCCACTTGACATGATTAGAAAGTCGGGTCCATTCATTCATATCACCTACATGTCAAGAAGAAAATATGAGTGGTCAATATTTGGTTGTAATGGTCCACCATCATTCATCATAAATCTCAAGCATGTTAGGAGCATTCATGGATGTCCGGGTCCCCCGGCACTCATCACACTCACACATGAAAGGGACACCTATGGATGCCCTGGTCCTCCCAAGACATTCAAAGTCTTCATAACATCAATGCATGATAGGTCTACATGTGGTTGCCCTGGACCACCTTTGCATACCACGCACTACTCACTCACACCGCATCTTAGTACATGGCATATGCATCAAAACATGCATCAAGCAAAAAGTGGTGAGAATTACAAAAAGCGGGCAAAAACTCGTGAGCGCCACTTGAAATTTCAGGTTGGCGACTTGATGATGATGATGATTTTGGAGTGGCTCTACTCTAGGGTCACCTCCAATTTGAGGGCACGAGGACTTGGACCTTGCCAAGTTCCGAGTGACCTTGGCACCCGGCTTGCGGGTTGAACTTACCAATGGGTTTTGGGATTCATCCCACTTCCCACGTGGCGGATCCGGCACCCTCTAAGGGTACCACGGTGGATCCTAGTGAGTGTCTTGAGCCTACACCTATCCTTGTGAGAGACACCCTCGGAGTGCCACCATAACCTAACCCGAGAGCCCGACGTCAGCACATGGCGGCAATACTAAGCAAAGCAAGATCTCTTCGCCAGCCTAAGGGTGTGTCCGAGCCACTTTGTCGAGTGGAAGCACCGTTCCTCGGCTATGGACATGGGTCGAGTTTGGAGAACAAGGTTCGCCCGGAACTGCGTTTGGGATGCTACTTCCCCGGTGGACCCATACTCGACAGGGTCGAGTTTTCCCCACCCCGGGGGTATGATGGGGACATCCCTTGCCCCTCCACATTTTCTGAAGCTCGGATTGATCGTTGGTGTACGCCATTATGTTCCTCATGTATTTGTGAGTCGAGTCATTTAATTTTCTTATTTTTATTTGAGTCTTAAACATGTAATTTTCCCTTTATTGAGTCATGTACCTAGGTTAGAAAGTCATTTTCCTAAGTGTTGAAGTCATTATGTTGGTTTGATAGGTTAATGGGCCCAATTCATTGGGCTAGGCCCAGGGGCGCCCCTCCCTTGGACTGTTTGGTCATTAGTTAGTTTGTCAGGGTCAGTTTGGTCTTAGGAAAAGTGTGGGGTCTATAAATAGCCCCACCCCTCTCCCATTTGTAACAATTATGCTTGAATATTGAATCCAGAAAATTTCCACACCTTCTAGTTCCCTCCCAATATCTACCTCTCTCTCTCTCTTACTATCACTCTCTCTAAGTGGGTTGTGCCCCCTCTCTCTCTCCTCCACCCCAATTTCGAAATTCATTCTCTCTCCTCCCCATTCACCCCTCATTAAGGCCCCTTCCCCTTCCCCATGCACTCATTCAATTCCCCCTCCAACCCCTAGGTGGAAACCCCTTCTCCTAGGCACCTTTCCACTCTCCCAAGCAACCCTCCCTCTCCCCAAGACTGAAAGAGCCCTTCCCTAGGCCAAATTTTGAATTTCCCTCTCCCTTGGGCTGTGCCCTTTCATCTCCCCACCTCCCTAACCACCCAAGGTCGCACCCCCCCTTCCCCATCCACCAAATAACCCCTTGTTCATGCCCTTCCCCACACCCTCTCCTCCAACTATTTTGTCCCTGTTGCAGGTTTCAGAAAAGCAGTGACTTGCAGTAGCAGCCACGACTTTCCCTGAAGGCTCCCGGTGGCATATCTTATATTGCTGGAATTGTCTCCAAGTCTTCTTTCCAACGGTGGTACTCCTGCCTGCATCTGAGTTCGGAGCTGTCCGGAGGAACGTCATCTTCAACAACTGCGCAATCTGTCCCAGACTGAAGGTCAGAGCGATCTTGGAAGCCGTTCAGCGGCCAACCTTGGAGGAATTCGATCATGCTTCCTTCTACAAAATTCTTCGTCGTCTAGTCCTCCATCAGTAGCAGAAGGAATGACACCAATCGCCTGCCCTAGCTATTTGTTCTGAATTTCTTCGCCGGAGTATGCAGTCTGCCCCCTACAGGTCCAGGTTCGACCTATCTTCACTTCTCCGGCCACCATTCTCGTCTCCAACCTCGGATTGTGGCCCCGTCAATTTCTGCTCGAAGCTACTCCGACCATGATCGCGTCACCACCAGTTTTGTTCGATTTGGAGTTCGGGAGAGACCGCAGTGCCTTCTGCAATAAACTGTATTAGTTCTACATCAGTCAGAGGCAGAGTGTTGCTGTCCTGCTCCAGTCGCCGGTCCGATCAGCCCCGAGTTCCAGAGCTTCCCAAAAAATTCAAGCATCATCCTCGGCCAGCTGGGGAACTTTTGGCACCGGTTTCATCAAATTTGGAGCTCGGTTGAGTCTGTGGCAGCATCTTCATCGACAACCTGTTCAGCAAAACTGAAGAGTGGCAGAACCGGCGAAGCTTGGAGAGTCGGTGTTCTCTTCATAATTTCCCCACCCCGCTTGGCCGGCTGAAGGCCCCTCCCTGCGTGGAGGTAATCTTGATTGTAATAAGTCTAACCCCCACCCCAAGAGCCCCCCTCCTGCGAGAGGTGTAGTTCATGTAATAATATTTTCGTAGATTTGAAGCGACACCGACGCGGCTTGCGGGCGCAAACCCTTGCCTCCCCGCTCGCCCCCGTCTTCGGCTGGAGTTGGCGTCTTCACGCCGGCTAGGTGAGCCTCGGTCCCCCTTTCCTTGCTGGTCAATATCACTTGCTTAGCTTAGTATTCTTGCTTTGCTGCGTCGGACGGAGAGCGAGGGCCCGGCCCAAATTGCCGAACACGTGAGTGTCCATCGCGGGCGAGTTGTGAGCGAGCCATTTCAACCCACACCCATGGTGTGACGGCCGCCCGTGAGTGGGCATCCCTGGCCCAATTGGGGTTCTCCCCAAGCTTGCCAAGCACCGGAGCATCATTGTCCCACCCCGGACCCTCTCCATTATCGTTTAGTTGCCCACGGGCACAAGTGTGCACCAAGCGAGTGAGCCGCTCGAGTGGTATGATCGCCAATTTGCTTGCTTGCAACCTTAGGTCCAAGGGTCATATTGTCTTGTGGTCATCACCCCAAGGTGGTGTCACATCACTTGGCCTTTGAGATGAGGCTGTACAGACTTTGTGTGAAAGCTTGAACAGGCTTTGACTGTACAGACTAGGCAACCTTCAACTCAATTTGATGTACAGACTCTGAAGAACAGTAGCCAGTGTATGGACTTTGAAGTGTTTGAACGGGAGAATGTGTAGACTTTAAGAACCGAGACTAACGTTGTACAGACTTTGAGGCCGAAGACAGTGTGTAGACTTGAGAAGCTCGAGGCCACTGTATAGACATGGGGTTCAGCTGAGAATGTATGGACTTTGACGGAGTGAGACAATGTTCAGACTTTGAAGTTACACTATGGATGTATTGACTTGAATGAGCATGGAGTGTATAGACTTGAAAGTCTGAAGGAGATGTACAGACTTCAGCTAAGTAGGCCACAGTCTAATGTATAGACTTCCGGTGTGAATGAAATGCTGTACATACTTGCTCAAACAGTCCGATGTATGGACTTGAACGCTTCGAAGGCCAAAACAGTGATGTCTAGACTTTGAAACAAAGGCAATGTATCGACTTTGAAACAAAGGCAATGTATAGACTTTAAAAACCAAAGGCAGTGTATAGGCTTGATGCAGTTCAGATGCCAATGTACATACTTTGATTCCCAAATGCGATGTATAGACTTTATGAGAAGGCAACTGAACACTGTACACACTTCCAACGTACAGACTTCATATGAACAGTCCAATGTGCATACTTCCCTTCGATGCATCTACAGTGCAATGTATTGGCTTGACGAACATTATGCAATGTATGGACTTTGATGAAGGGCCCAATGTATGGACTTCGCCTGAAATGCAGGAACCTGGGCGCTGTACAGACTTGAGTCTTCAACAGACCGATGTACATACTTGGAAGGCTTTGAAGGCAATGTACAGACTCTACCCATATGTAGACTTTGCCTAAAATGCAGTGTGAGACGCTGGCTGAGACGGACGCTGTACAGACTTTGAATGCACTAAGACGCTGAACAAGACGGACCGATGTACAGACTTCTAAATGCTGATGGACTATGTATGGACTTGGCTTGAGATGCTGCGTGAGACGATGCAGGCTGTATAGGCTTGGCATGAGACGCAAATTGAGACGATGCACAATGTATAGACATTAAGTCCAATCAGAAGGCTGTGCAGACTGGAGAGACGGACTAGTGTATAGACTTCAATGATGCGTGTAACAGTCCGTTGTACATACTTCCAATGTACAGACTTTATGAAACTCTAGACACTGGACGCTATGAATGTATAGACTTTACAGTGAATGCATATGCCAATGTATATACTTGCATGAGACAGTCAGTGAGACGCTCAGCAATGTATAGACTTGAAAGAACTCCAAGCGATGTATAGACTTTGAAATGCTTGAAGAGGATGTACATACTTCATGAGACGCTGCATGCCAATGTATAGACTTCATGAAAAGCACACGATGCAATGTGTGGACTTGGTGATTCATGCAGACAGACGAGTGTACAGTCTATGCCATGCTCACAGTTAGTTCTGAGTGAGCAGTTCTGAATGAAGTAAACACATATGACATCAAACAATCCAGATAAATGCAATTATGAAATGCACCAAAGCACACACCACACAGCCATATTTAATTGCAGTAGTAATTCAGATAAGATTTTCAATGAAACATTCATATGAACTACAAACAGAATTGTATGCATTCAAGTGACTTATAGTGTTTGCTATCATCAAAATCACAGGGACACAACAATCTCCCCCTTTTTGATGATGGCAACACTATGAGTCATACTCTATGAGTCATACTGACTTGATCAAATATTTCTCCCCCTTTGACTTCATCAAAAAAAATACTTTGATAAACAATATCAGAATCATTTAAATCAATTCTCCCCCTTAGTCAAACAACTTATGCAGTCATGCATATGCAACAAATACTCCCCCTTTGACATGGCAGAAGATATAGAGCTATTACAGACAAACAAATTGATCAGACAATCTAGCACATTGTTTAACTGTGAGCATAGCTGCATTTCATTATTGCTGATGCATTTCTTAATTGACTGTTATCTGGATTGCTTGTTATCTGGATATCTTGATGTCATATACGTTTACTTGTGTTTTAATGATGTCATTCAGCACATTGTGTGTTTCAACTGCAATAAGCCTGGGCACAAGGCTGCTGAGTGCTGGTTTAGATCCAATTGGGGTAAAAATGGTTTTCATAGAAGAAATTCTTTTGAATGCTCCCACTGTGGGAAAAATGGGCATACAGTCAAGGACTGTTGGTATGTTCAAAAGAACTATGTTAATACCCATTTTGTCAAATTCCCTGCAAAATCATTTGTGAAATTTTCATGCTATAACTGTGGTAAGCAAGGCCACAAATCTGCTGAATGTTGGCTGGTTAGGAATAAGAATCAAATTGTTCATGCATATAACAGAAAATCTTATGATCATGTTTATAAACCTCATGTTGCTGTTACTATGCATCATAAGAACCAGAAACCAGTCACATCATGTAGATATTGTGGAAAGTATGGTCACTCTATGGACAATTGCTACCTGATGGATCATGATGACCATGTTGCTATGAATTTGCTTAGAAAACCTGTCACGGCTAACGTAGGACCCAAAGCTGCTTGGGTCCCTGCAGGATCAAGATGATCAAATACTTTGCAGGTGTGCCTTGGACTGAGGAATAAATAGGGGTAGATTAAACCAAGGCACCCAAGTTGATAAAGCCCCTTTCAGGTAAATTCTCTACACTTCATGTTCTTAGAATAACTGAATAGCATGATAAATCCGTCTTTGCATATTCATTCATCATCTGCATTATCGGATTCAAATTTTCTGAACTCTCCTCATACATGATTTGTTCTTTTTATGTCAGTCTGAATGAGCATAAATTTTAAAATTATGTTTCAGTGCCCTAATTGCATATCATGCACTCTGTAAGGGGGAGTTTGACTAATGCTTGCATAATCATGATAATCTCATTTGCTGAATGCATACATGTAGTTAGTTGCAATTGCATTTCCTTACATTAAAAAAAATGATTCATTGCATCAAGATAGGGGGAGCATTCCTGATTCATCTCTTTACCTCTTGAACTCCTTCCGTCTAGCAATCTGATCCATTCTTGGCAAATGTGTGGTTCACTTGAATTCTCTGTTGTCTACACTGATGTAGCTCCATTGATTCTGTCTACTATGAATTCAATTGATAACTTGTTACTATCATACACATTTCTTCATATCTTGTCAAGATTGGCCCAAGCTAATCTGACTGAATTTTAATCTTTAAGGCTTGCTTCTGAATTGCTCAATTCTCTCAACTATTGGTATAAGAATTGCTCTCTGCTAATCTCTCTTGACAATGCCATTGATTTAGCCGAATGAGGAAAGATTTAATCAGTGCACCCTAGGCAAAAATCAGACATTCTGAAAAGAAGAATCTTCTATTATACTGGCTTAAGAATGTTTTGATAAATCAAATTGATTTAAGCCTAATGTATTTTCTAAGTTTTGATGTAAAAGACTTGAAAATATCTGAATCATCATGCTTAATAAGTCTTAACCAATTGCCTCATGAATTTCATGCAAAACTTTCTGAAATCTGAAAATTTAAAAGACATGGCTTTCTTTGGTTAAGATACATGTAGAAAGTATTGTTCTTAATCATTTCATGTCACGCCCCGAGCGCGGAAGATACCCGGAGACGCATGACGAGTTTATATCAATCATGTCAATCAGAGTGGTCGTGTATTCGACACAAAGACAGAGATGCGCAAAATAGTAAGATAACCCAATCCTTTATTTCATAATAGACTATTACAATTCTAATACTCTGTTTAATAAAAAAGAGAGAAAAGAATACACATTTGACTCAAGAAACTATAGAAAAGACTAGATGACACTTGAGCAGCTCTATCACTTTCACTCTTGACCATTCCCATCCGATTGACTTCCATCGTCGTCGGACTTACCTGAAAAGTAAAAAGGGACAAACGGGATGAGCGAACGCTCAGTAGGAAATTATATCTCAAGTACTAGCAAGGGGTTTAAGTGATTACATTTTTCATGAATGCAATAAAGCTATGCATGCTCGCATAAAACGACAAGATAGAGAGAATGTAATATCAAGGAAATAAGATGGACTAATCATGAACTTTCAACAAGATAACAAGTTTATTCAAGATATTCAAGCAAGTACGTTTAACAAGTCATGTCAAGAACTTTGGCTATCATGTATCAAGCAAGTAAATTACCCTTTTTCGGGCCACGCATTTCATGTCAAGTTAAGTACGATTCAAGTACAAGATGTGTGTGGAATGTCCAATCAAGCAAGTCAAGTACTCGGTATAATGCCAGATACCTTATCATTTTAACTCCCATGGGCACAAGTACTTTCGGGTGCTCCTCCCAGGACCAGATCGGGCCCTATATGCGCAGGCATTTATCAGGTGTTTTGACATCCACTCTTGTTTATAGCCAACATAGAATTTCAATAATCAAGCTTGTAGACACGTACGACAACTTTGATAGAATAGAGTCCAAAATATGACAAAGGACATAGATTGGCGATAATAACGGTATAATCATGATTATCGATGAAACTAGGTGGAATTAGGTTCCCTTAACTTAGGTACCATGACAAATCAATATGGACATTCTTTATATAGAATTGAGGTCCACATGAACAGTATATCAAAGGTAAGATACCCTCATTCTTATCATAGAATTGAGGTTTACAAGAATGACATGATATGGCATGATATCATCATCCCATTAAGAATTTCTTATGATATACTCTTTGTATAATCATAAGGGCCGGTATCCCATGTTTCTTTAGAGTGACATGGCAAAGATCGTGTAATGGGTTTTTAGGGTACAACCAGCTCAGTCGGCCTTGAGGGAATCCAAGGCTACGAGGAGTCTTACGGAGGTCTCTATGACTAACTCGCTAGTCCAAAGGAACGGAATATCCAATGGAGAGCTTGTATGTCAATGAGAATTGAGTGTGATCGATAAAACAATCGTAAAACGTGGGACTATACTCACGGAATGGAGAATAGTGCCGATATATATATTATATAACATATGAAACCATCGGTTAACAAAAACAGTGGAAAATCAGTTTTTACAGTAAAGTAACGACTTAAGCAGAGTCGTTTATCAAGTAATTAACGCCTAACAGAAGGGCGTTTACATATGTTTCCATTTTTTTCAGAATTTCAATATTTCATTAATTTATCTAAAACGCGCCCTGGACAGGGGCGTTTCTTTGCAATGAGACGACTAAAGTAGCAGGCGTCTTTTTATTTACAATATTTTACAGAACATATTTATTTTCAGAAATTATCAAAAACGCGCCCTTGGCAGGGGCGTTAATCATTAAATCCTTATTTTTACAGAATATATTGTTCGGGATTTTAACATAAACGCGCCCTATGAAGGGGCGTTACTTTTCAATTCACGCCCTGTGATGGGGCGTTAACACATGGAAAATGACCTAGGCTAGGTCGTGAATTCAAGAAATACCAGGAAAGCAAGATTTGCACGATAATCAAGGATAACAATCATATAGTCATGACAGGAAAATTGGCGGGAATTCAGATGCAGTATATTAGATTTGATGTTTCATGTTTATTGACTTTTAACCGTTAACAATAATTGATTTCATATAATTGCATGGATAATCAGTTCTTAAGGTAGGTGATTAACATTTACATGAAATTAACGCCTGTGTACAGGGCGTCAAATATGAAATTGACGACCTGGGCAGGGTCGTGTCTTGTAAATTAGCGCCCTTGACAGGGGCGTCTCTTTCAAAATATTGCAGAAACGTATTAAAACTATAATAAACCAAATGCATGTCATGCTTATATATATGTATATCTTGCATTAATTTTGTTTGGGCTACCATAACTTGAGAAAACCTACCTTGATAGTTTGATCGAGGAGAAGCCTAAAACTCTGAAGCTTCAACTGCAACTCAAGAACAGTAGCAGCAACAGCAAGAAGAAGAACAATCGTTCTTCAGAAATCTTCACTCTACCGTCAACCTGTAGAGGGAAAGAAAGGAAGGAAGATGAAGATACTAATAATCTTCACAGATATAACCGAAGTTAGGAAAACGATGAAGAACATCACCTTGTTCTTTACGTACGCACTGGATCCCTTCACCTGTATTAGAGGAAAGAAGAGGAAGGACCTATTAGTTCTTCATGAACTACGTTCATAAGAAAAAGAAACAGAAGAAGAAGAACTTGATGTTCTTCACGTACCTTGCAGATTCCGAACGCCAAATAGCGTTGAAGGGTTCGAGCAGTAGATTATTTATAGGGATTTAGGGGGGTCCTATTAGGGTTAGAGTTCTAGTGGAAGTAATGTTTCCAATATAGAGTCCTTGCCCTATTAAATACTTACTAGATTAACATAATCCTTCACTGGATAAGCTCTGGGTTGAACGGTTCACGAATGGAATTAACGACTTTGGTCAAGTCGTCGATTCTTGAATTGACGACCTTCTTCAGGTCGTTTCTTAAGAAGCGCCTGGTATGAAGGCTTTCTTTGTTTTAAAACACGCCCAATATAGGGGCGTTTATTTTGCCTTACCCTTTTTTTTTGACGTTGGAATTTGACGCCGTGTAGTGAGGGCGTCACTTCTTGAATAACACCTTTGATAGAGGTGTTTATTATTAAATTAACGCCTTAATGGGAGGCGTTATTTGCATCTTGGGTTTTATTCCTCCATTTAACCCTCTTCTTATTATCTGTATTACTTCTGTAATATATATATTTTAATTCATTTCAAATATTCATTTATCAGGGTTGCTACACCCTCCCCCACTTAAAAAGAATTTGGTCCCCAAATTCAATTGCATATTATGTATACACGCGGAGAGTGTAGAGTATATACCTCTTAGAATAACTCGGGAAATCGTTTCTTCATAGATTCCTCGGTCTCCCATGTTGCTTCATGTTCAGAATTCTTATTCCATTGCACCTTAAGCATGGGAATAACCTTATTCCTTAGAGCTCGTATTTCACGATCTAAGATCTTCATAGGCTTCTGTTCATAGGTGAGATCTTTCTGGATCACCAGATCTCCATGTTCAATAATATGCGATGGATCGTGCACATACTTCTTCAACATAGATATGTGAAATACATTATGTACCTCGGACAATTGAGGGGGCAATGCGATGCGATAAGCAACCTCGCCAACTCTTTCGAGTATCTCAAATGGTCCGATGAATCTTGGCGTAAGCATGCCCTTAACACCAAATCTTCGTATGCCACGTCCAGGTGATATCTTTAGAAATACATGATCTCCGATTTGGAATTCAAGATCTCTCCTTCTTGTATCTGCATAAGCCTTTTGCCTGGTCTGAGCAACTTGCAATCTTTCTCTGATTACTTGTATCTTTTCAGTTGTATCCCTTACCATGTCTGGACCTAACAGTTGTTTCTCTCCAACTTCGTTCCAGCATAAGGGTGATCGGCAACTCCTTCCGTATAAGGCTTCGAAAGGTGCCATTTGGATACTAGCTTGGTAGCTGTTGTTATATGCAAATTCAACTAAAGGTAAGTGGTC
Organism: Amorphophallus konjac; assembly: GCA_022559845.1. NCBI lineage: Eukaryota > Viridiplantae > Streptophyta > Magnoliopsida > Alismatales > Araceae > Amorphophallus > Amorphophallus konjac. The sequence goes on along the minus strand of CM040120.1, from coordinate 315,804,281 downwards.
ATGCCAGCTTCCTCCAAAGTCAATGATGCATGCTCTAAGCATATCCTCAACAACTTGATTAGCTCTCTCGGTCTGACCATCCGTTTGTGGGTGAAAAGCAGTACTGAAGTTGAGCCTTGTTCCCAATGAATGTTGTAGTCCCTTCCAAAAATGAGAAGTAAAACGGGGGTCTCTGTCAGACACGATTGAGACAGGAATTCCATGTATCCTGACTATTTCTTTGATGTATAGTGCAGCTAGCACATCAATTGACCATCGGCTTTTTATTGACAAGAAATGCGCCAATTTAGTTAATCGGTCAATGATAACCCAGATTCCATCGTGTCCTCCTTTTGATTTAGATAAACCCATGATGAAGTCCATACCAATATCCTCCCACTTCCATTTAGGAATATCTAGAGGATGTAGTTTTCCAGCAGGCTTTTGGTGTTCTGCCTTGACCTGTTGGCATGTGAGACAGCGTGATACATAGTCCGCTATTTCTCTTTTCATGTTGGGCCACCAAAAGTTCCTCTTTACATCTTGGTACATTTTGGTTGATCCTGGATGAATAGTGTACCTTGATCTGTGAGCTTCATCTAAGATCTTATTCTTTAATTCTGGACAATCTGGTATACAAGTTCTGTCTTTGAACAATAATCTTCCATCAGAAGTTAGTTGAAAATCAGATTGTCCTTCTAATCTGCCTTTGATTTCCACTAATATAGGATCATCATCCTGAAGTGCTTGTATCTCAGATAATAACTCTGACTGTATGCTTACATGAGATAATGTGACAAATTTGGCTTCCTTGTCCAAGCGAATATTGAGCTCGGAGAATTGTTCTAGCAACCTCCATTCTTGTATCATACAATTGGCTATCATTGCTCTCGGCTTTCGACTAAGGGCATCAGCAACATAATTACCCTTTCCGGGATGGTATTGTATATTGAAGTCGAAGTCCTTGAGATATTCTAGCCAGCGTCTTTGTCTCATGTTTAGCTCCTTTTGTGAAAATAGATATTTGAGACTTTTGTGATAGGAGTATACAATAAACTGCACTCCATATAAGTAGTGTCTCCATATCTTTAGGGCAAATACCACCGCGGCCAGTTCTAAGTCATGGACAGGGTAATTCTCCTCATGCTTCTTCAGCTGACGTGAAGAGTATGCTATGACATTTCCTTGTTGCATTAGAACACATCCGAGGCCAATGCCAGAAGCATCTGTGTAGACCTCGAATTTCTCTCCTTCTATTGGTAGAGCTAACACCGGAGCTGTAGTGAGATGATCCTTGAGAGTTTGGAAACTTCTTTCACATTCCTCACTCCATTCATATCGGATCTCCTTACGAGTTAATCTTGTAAGTGGTACGGCGATCTTAGAGAAATCTTTGATGAATCGCCGATAATAGCCTGCAAGACCTAAGAAACTTCTGATCTCGCTAGCATTGGTTGGTCCTTCCCAGTTTCTAACAGCCTCTACTTTTGATGGATCAACAGATAAACCGTCCTTTGATATGACATGTCCGAGAAAAGCCACTTCTTCAAGCCAGAACCCGCATTTGCTGAGCTTTGCATATAATTGATTTTCCCTCAATACTTGCAATGCGATCCTTAAATGCTCCTCATGTTCTTCCTTAGTTTTGGAATATATCAATATATCATCAATGAAGACTACTATGAATTGATCCAAGTAAGGCCTGAATATGCTATTCATTAACTGCATAAAGGCAGCAGGGGCATTGGTTAGTCCAAAAGGCATAACAACAAATTCATAGTGGCCATACCTGCTTCTGAACGCAGTCTTATGAATATCTTCATCCTTGATCCTTAACTGATGGTATCCCGATCTAAGATCAATCTTCGAAAAATATTTGGATCCTGAAATTTGATCAAATAACTCATCGATTCTCGGCAGGGGATACTTGTTCTTGATAGTAAGATGATTCAACTGTCGATAGTCGATAAATAGCCTCATGGATCCATCTTTCTTCTTTACAAACAGTACAGGTGCTCCCCACGGCGAAGTACTTGGTCTAATGAACCCTTTTCGAATTAGTTCCATCAACTGCTCCTTCAACTCTTTGAGTTCCGCAGGGGACATTCTATAGGGTGCCTTTGAAACAGGACCAGCACCAGGGACTAAGTCAATGGTGAAGGCCACATCCCTTTGAGGGGGTAATCCCGGCAACTCTTCCGGAAACACATCCGGGAATTCTTGTACTACTGGAATGTCTTCTAGCTTGGTTTCCTTAGCTTCTTTAATTGTGACAAAGGCAAGGAAAGATGTACATCCTTTCCTGATGAGCTTGCTAGCTCGGAGGGCCGAAATAAGAGGGGAATTGCTCCGACTCTTGGGGCGAGTAAAGACTAATTCTGGAATATCTTTGAAAGTAATTTGGCTATTGCGGTAATCAACCGTTGCCTGGTATTTGGATAACCAGTCCGCTCCTAGTATAACATCATACTCCTTTAGATCGAGGCATATGAGATCTATAGGTAAATTCCTACCTTGAACTATTACCTCACAGTTTTGGTAGTGATGAGTAATATCATTTTCACTTCCAAGAGGAGTAGTTAGAACTATTTTTATCCATTCTGGTTCTAACGGTAACGGGTCGGCAAACTTCTTAGAAATAATGGAATGCGATGCACCCGTATCAAATAAGACATAAGCACTTTTGGAACAAACTGTTAATGTACCTTCTACCAGTCCACCTTCTTCTTGCTCGGTCTCCTTTATTGCATGAAGTCGAGCGTTCTTTGTCACCGGGCGCTTACCGTCTCCGGTTTGGTCATTAAGTAACGGACAGTCGGGAATCCGATGTTCGCGGCTCCCACAACGGAGACATGCTCCTAATTTCCTCCAGCATTCTTCGGTCTTGTGACCAGCCTTGTCACAATGCTTGCATACTACGTTTGAAGGTGTAGTGGTGATAGAGAAGGGCTTGGATTTCTTGAACTTGGAATCTTGAGAGGATGAACCTCCATTATTGGGCCTCTTCTTAAAGTTGGGTTTAAAAGAACCCGAACTTGTGACTTGCTCCTTCTTGTCTTTCCCACGGATCCTATCAGATAGTTCCGTGGCATCTTCAAGTAATTGAGCTCGGCGCACTATTTCAGAATAAACTTGGATGTCCATAGGCGTCAGTTGAGTAATATAGTGGGGCCTAAGCCCATTAAGAAATCTACGGGCTTTCATCTTCTCCGTGCTAATAAGATGCTTAGCATATCTAGACAACCTGGAGAACTGAGCTTCATAATCTGCTAATGATAAAGATCGTTGCTTTAATGCAGCGAATTCTGCAGCCTTCTTTTCTTGAACTCGGTCCGAGAAATATTTAGCATTGAAGTATTCCACAAATTCTTCCCATGTTACTTAAGTAGGATCGATGGTTGCTTCAATAGACTCACACCAGCATCTAGCATCTTTCTCTAACTGGAATGTAGCTAATAGAACTTTGTCCTGATCCGTGCATTGCATGACACGGAATATGCGTTCGGTTTCCCGAACCCAATGCTCGGCATCGTCCGGATCGGTCGATCCCATAAACTTCGGGGGATTCATGTTCTTAAAGGCTTGGTGTAAGCTTCCAGCTCGTGGAGCACCACCTTGTGCTACCTGTTGTAGCACTTGAGTCATCCCTTGGAGGTTACGCTGCATGTTGCGCCATTGAGCACGTTCGGCAGCCATTATCCTACAATTACAATAGCTACGTTAGTATTATATCACTGTGACCTTATTAAAAGACTCATTGACTCTTAACCCTTGGTTCTACCCAATCTCACTTGGTTAAACGTTCAACTTATCCTTGGACTTGGGTTTTTCCTAGGAATTGAATACCTTAGGCTCTGATACCACAAAAACTGTCACGCCCCGAGCGCGAAAGATACCCGGAGACGCGTGACGAGTTTATATCAATCATGTCAATCAGAGTGGTCGTGTATTCGACACAAAGACAGAGATGCGCAAAATAGCAAGATAACCCAATCCTTTATTTCATAATAGACTATTACAATTCCAATACTCTGTTTAATAAAAAAAAGAGAAAAGAATACACATTTGACTCAAGAAACTATAGAAAAGACTATATGACACTTGAGCAGCTCTATCACTTTCACTCTTGACCATTCCCATCCGATTGACTTCCATCGTCGTCGGACTTACCTGAAAAGTAAAAAGGGACAAACGGGATGAGCGAACGCTCAGTAGGAAATTATATCTCAAGTACTAGCAAGGGGTTTAAGTGATTACATTTTTCATGAATGCAATAAAGCTATGCATGCTCGCATAAAACGACAAGATAGAGAGAATGTAATATCAAGGAAATAAGATGGACTAATCATGAACTTTCAACAAGATAACAAGTTTATTCAAGATATTCAAGCAAGTACGTTTAACAAGTCATGTCAAGAACTTTGGCTATCATGTATCAAGCAAGTAAATTACCCTTTTTCGGGCCACGCATTTCATGTCAAGTTAAGTACGATTCAAGTACAAGATGTGTGTGGAATGTCCAATCAAACAAGTCAAGTACTCGGTATAATGCCAGATACCTTATCATTTTAACTCCCATGGGCACAAGTACTTTCGAGTGCTCCTCCCAGGACCAGATCAGGCCCTATATGCGCAGGCATTTATCAGGTGTTTTGACATCCACTCTTGTTTATAGCCAACATAGAATTTCAATAATCAAGCTTGTAGACACGTACGACAACTTTGATAGAATAGAGTCCAAAATATGACAAAGGACATAGATTGACGATAATAACGGTATAATCTCGATTATCGATGAAACTAGGTGGAATTATGTTCCCTTAACTTAGGTACCATGACAAATCAATATGGACATTCTTTATATAGAATTGAGGTCCACATGAACAGTATATCAAAGGTAAGATACCCTCATTCTTATCATAGAATTGAGGTTTACAAGAATGACATGATATGGCATGATATCATCATCCCATTAAGAATTTCTTATGATATACTCTTTGTATAATCATAAGTGCCGGTATCCCATATTTCTTTAGAGTGACATGGCAAAGATCGTGTAATGGGTTTTTAGGGTACAACCAGCTCAGTCGGCCTTGAGGGAATCCAAGGCTACGAGGAGTCTTACGGAGGTCTCTATGACTAACTCGCTAGTCCAAAGGAACGGAATGTCCAATGGAGAGCTTGTATGTCAATGAGAATTGAGTGTGATCGATAAAACAATCGTAAAACGTGGGACTATACTCACGGAATGGAGAATAGTGCCGATATATATATTATATAACATATGAAACCATCGGTTAACAAAAACAGTGGAAAATCAGTTTTTACAGTAAAGTAACGACTTAAGCAGAGTCATTTATCAAGTAATTAACGCCTAACAGAAGGGCGTTTACATATGTTTCCATTTTTTTCAGAATTTCAATATTTTATTAATTTATCTAAAACGCGCCCTGGATAGGGGCGTTTCTTTGCAATGAGACGACTAAAGTAGCAGGCATCTTTTTATTTACAATATTTTACAGAACATATTTATTTTCAGAAATTATAAAAAACGCGCCCTTGGGAGGGGCGTTAATCATTAAATCCTTATTTTTACAGAATATATTGTTCAAGATTTTAACATAAACGCGCCCTATGAAGGGGCGTTACTTTTCAATTCACGCCCTGTGATGGGGCGTTAACACATGGAAAATGACCTAGGCTAGGTCGTGAATTCAAGAAATACCAGGAAAGCAAGATTTGCACGATAATCAAGGATAACAATCATATAGTCATGACAGGAAAATTGGCAGGAATTCAGATGCAGTATATTAGATTTGATGTTTCATGTTTATTGACTTTTAACCGTTAACAATAATTGATTTCATGTAATTGCATGGATAATCAGTTCTTAAGGTAGGTGATTAACATTTACATGAAATTAACGCCTGTGTACAGGGCGTCAAATATGAAATTGACGACCTGGGCAGGGTCGTGTCTTGTAAATTAGCGCCCTTGACAGGGGCGTCTCTTTCAAAATATTGCAGAAACGTATTAAAACTATAATAAATCAAATGCATGTCATGCTTATATATATGTATATCTTGCATTAATTTTATTTGGGCTACCATAACTTGAGAAAACCTACCTTGATAGTTTGATCGAGGAGAAGCCTAAAACTCTGAAGCTTCAACTGCAACTCAAGAACAGTAGCAGCAACAGCAAGAAGAAGAACAATCGTTCTTCAGAAATCTTCACTCTACCGTCAACCTGTAGAGGGAAAGAAAGGAAGGAAGATGAAGATACTAATAATCTTCACAGATATAACCGAAGTTAGGAAAATGATGAAGAACATCACCTTGTTCTTTACGTACGCACTGGATCCCTTCACCTGTATTAGAGGAAAGAAGAGGAAGGACCTATTAGTTCTTCATGAACTACGTTCATAAGAAAAAGAAACAGAAGAAGAAGAACTTGATGTTCTTCACGTACCTTGCAGATTCCGAACGCCAAATAGCGTTGAAGGGTTCGAGCAGTAGATTATTTATAGGGATTTAGGGGGGTCCTATTAGGGTTAGAGTTCTAGTGGAAGTAATGTTTCCAATATAGAGTCCTTGCCCTATTAAATACTTACTAGATTAACATAATCCTTCCCTGGATAAGCTCTAGGTTGAACGGTTCACGAATGGAATTAACGACTTTGGTCAGGTCGTCGATTCTTGAATTGACGACCTTCTTGAGGTCGTTTCTTAAGAAGCGCTTGGTATGAAGGCGTTCTTTGTTTTAAAACACGCCCAAGATAGGGGCGTTTATTTTGCCTTACCCTTTTTTTTTTGACGTTGGAATTTGACGCCGTGTAGTGAGGGCGTCACTTCTTGAATAACGCCTTTGATAGAGGCGTTTATTATTAAATTAACGCCTTAATGGGAGGCATTATTTGCATCTTGGGTTTTATTCCTCCATTTAATCCTCTTCTTATTATCTGTATTACTTCTGTAATATATATATTTTAATTCATTTCAAATATTCATTTATCAGGGTTGCTACATTTCAAGTGTACTGAGCTTTGTTTGAAGAATCTGAAAACAGTTAAAATTTAAAGCTAGAGCAATGACTGTGGTCACAGAGAAACTGGGTTTTCTATCAATGAAATAGAGTAAGCCCATGTCATGAAGTGTCATAGTTATCTCTTTTCAATATGTTTGAAAATCTGGCAGAGCAATGGCATGGATGTGTTGAGTAACTGGGGATTCTGGCCTCTGATCAAGGTGTCTCCTCATGTAAAAAGATACACCATTGCAAACTCCGTTCTCTTTGAGAGGCAATACGGTTGTCACATTGAGTAACTGGGTCACTTCACCTAAGACGTGTTATGCCTTATCTAAAAGGTGTTGACTGAACCAAAATTGCTCAGGAAAAATTAGTGCTGCTCAATTGGTGTCAGAAAATTCTGAAAATCTAAAGACAAGCTCAGTCTCATTTATTTCTGTTTAATCTCAATATGATCTTGTGTATTTTCCATAGGAGTTACTGAATTTAAATTGGTAAGATGGAAGGAGGTTAAACATGACTATCAAATGAGTTGTTGGTTAACCTTTATTAAAAGGTGTTTCAGATATGAGTATTGAATTTTCTTGATAAACTTTGAATACATCTCTCTTAAATCATGATGGTCAGTTTAAACTCATTTATAATCTATTATAATTGAAGAATCTGAAATTCGTTTACAAAGATTTATGAATTTGGTGTGCTAATGAAAATTTGTCTTCCTCATTTATTCACTGTGAATACAACTTGTGTTTTACTGATAGATGCTCATCACTTCACTATATCAATTGGCTTCACTCCATCACCTAATCAGGGAGAGCTTTCCTATCTTGCTAAGTGTCTTTCTTAAAGGGGGAAATCTAGTCAGCATTCTTGAGTGTCCGTGTGTTTTTGTTGATATTCTCCCTTCATCTCAATTGGCTTCAACCTTCAAAACGTTTCTGATCATATTGCCCTCTATCAATGTATTTTGATTGACATTGGTTCTCTTTTATGTGACGCACAACTCTCATAATTTTTTTTTGGATAACCAGAGTTCATCCTTATAGATTTCTCTTGCATCATGGTTCATAAGGATAGAACTCTCTGGTCTGTTTGAGACACTATATGCATAAGGGGACAATGTGCTAGATTGTCTGATCAATTTGCTTGTCTGCAATAGCTCTATATCTTCTGCCATGTCAAAGGGGGAGTATTTGTTGCATATGCATGACTGCATAAGTTGTTTGACTAAGAGAGAGAATTGATTTAAATGATTCTGATATTGTTTATCAAAGTATTTTTTTTTTGATGAAGTCAAAGGGGGAGAAATATTTGATCAAGTCAGTATGACTCATAGAGTATGACTCATAGTGTTGCCATCATCAAAAAGGGGGAGATTGTTGTGTCCCTATAATTTTGATGATAGCAAACACTATAAGTCACTTGCATGCATACAATTCTGTTTGTAGTGCATATGAATGTTTCATTGAAAATCTTATCTGAAATATTGTTGCCTTTAAATATGGCTGTGTGGTGTGTGCTTTGGTGCATTTCATTTATTGCATTTATCTGGATTGTTTGATGTCATATGTGTTTACTTCATTCAGAACTGCTCATTCAGAACTTGGTACATTGCTTAACTGTGAGGATGGCATAGACTGTACACTCGTCTGTCTGCATGAGTCACCAAGTCCACACATTGCATCGTGTGTTTTTCATGAAGTCTATACATTGGCATGCAGCGTCTCATGAAGTATGTACATCCTCTTCAAGCATTTCAAAGTCTATACATCGCTTGGAGTTCTTTCAAGTCTATACATTGCTGAGCGTCTCACTGACTGTCTCATGCAAGTATATACATTGGCATATGCATTCACTGTAAAGTCTATACATTCATAGCGTCCAGTGTCTATAGTTTCATAAAGTCTGTACATTGGAAGTATGTACAACGGACTGTTACACGCATCATTGAAGTCTATACACTAGTCCGCCTCTCCAGTCTGCACAGCCTTCTGATTGGACTTAATGTCTATACATTGTGCATCGTCTCAATTTGCGTCTCATGCCAAGTCTGTACAGCCTACATCGTCTCATGCAGCATCTCAAGCCAAGTCCATACATTGTCCATCAGCATTTAGAAGTCTGTACATCGATCCGTCTTGTTCAGCGTCTTAGTGCATTCAAAGTCTGTACAGCGTCCGTCTCAGCCAGCGTCTCACACTGCATTTTAGGCAAAGTCTGCATATGGGTAGAGTCTGTACATTGCCTTCAAAGCCTTCCAAGTATGTACATCGGTCTGTTGAAGACTCAAGTCTGTACAGCGCCCAGGTTCCTGCATTTCAAGCGAAGTCCATACATTGGGCCCTTCATCAAAGTCCATACATTGCATAATGTTCGTCAAGCAAATACATTGCACTGTAGATGCATCGAAGGGAAGTATGCACATTGGACTGTTCATATGAAGTCTGTACGTTGGAAGTGTGTACAGTGTTCAGTTGCCTTCTCTTAAAGTCTATACATTGCCTTTGTTTCAAAGTCGATACATTGCCTTTGTTTCAAAGTCTAGACATCACTGTTTTGGCCTTCGAAGCATTCAAGTCCATACATCGGACTGTTTGAGCAAGTATGTACAACATTTCATTCACACCGGAAGTCTATACATTAGACTATGGCCTGCTTAGCTGAAGTCTGTACATCGCCCTCAGACTTTCAAGTCTATACACTCCATGCTCATTCAAGTCTATACATCCACAGTGTAACTTCAAAGTCTGAACATTGTCTCACTCCGTCAAAGTCCATACATTCTCAGCTGAACCCCATGTCTATACAGTGGCCTCGAGCTTCTCAAGTCTACACACTGTCTTCGGCCTCAAAGTCTGTACAACATGAGCTTCGGTTCTTAAAGTCTACACATTCTCCCATTCAAACACTTCAAAGTCCATACACTGGCTGCTGTTCTTCAGAGTCTGTATGATGCGAGACGGGACCACGGACACGACAAACTCACGATCGTCCCTTAACGAGGGAAGCGTCGGATGTGCGCGGTTGAGGAACCGGCTGTGAGCTAGGGTGGTCGACTCTCACTTGTGCCCGGATCGGGTCACGGGACGGTAACGCTCACTCTCTCGCAGCAGCGGTGATATGAAATTATAGCAAGCTAGGTCCTAAAACATGCTATCTAGCAGTGGCATAAACAAGCATATATGAAATAAGCGAAATGCCAAGTGTATGAGCGAAGACGATACCTCCACGCACTCGACGTGGGGATGACGGGCCCGGCCGAACTCGTGCTCCCGGGACGGTTAATACATGAATAATACAGCAACGGAATTATGCCCACTCCATGCAGGGAGGTAAAGGGCGACACAACGGGGCCCGGGAGGACCGAATACGGGTTGACGGGCGGCTTTCCGCGTAGCTTCGGCATCACCCGAACTAGTGACGGTGGGGCCCACGTGCTGTCCGGAGGGGCCGTGTGGGACCCGGTGTCACCACTGTGGTGGGGACACTGGTGGAGGCGATCCCCGGGCTGGCAGCACGCTGGAACGTCGCCCGGAGGTCGGGCGGCTCCGATCGGCACCCGTCGGGTTTGCTGTCCACGGGCTGGTTGCTGCTGTTTTGCAGCGCGCGCTCCGGCGAGAATGGGCGCTGCGATCAGCCCCGATGTCGGATCGACACGAGACTGGCTCCGTTGGAAAGCTACCTTGAAGTTATTCAGCCTAAGCCCAAAGATCTGGCCCGGATCTGCTCGGATCTTGACTTATGAAATTTTCAATCTTCTGTTGTACAGTAACCGAAGACTCAGGCCTGCAGAGGACTTGACTGTTGATTGCCTTTGACCGTGATGTGGATGTCCGAATTCGTAGATGTGTTCTTCATCAAAGTTGTTGGAAATTGAGATGGGAAGATGGAAAAATTGGTTTGGACATGTTTGGATGTATCTATGATTTTCTGTGATTTGTTCAGTGGACAAAGGTCGGATCTGGGATCTGGCTGAAGGTACTGTAGCTCTGGTAGAACATGAATTTTGAAAAATATGTAGAGGGACGATAAAAATTTAAGAAAAATTTTAGTGGTAGGGGACGATGGTCAGAACACACAGTTAAATTGGGAGGTCTAAAGAAAATCAAAAGGGTGGTCGAAGGTAGAGAGATCAGGGCTACTGTCACTGTAGACAGTGACAGAATAGATCTGAAATTGAGAGTTGAACGAAGAGGAAACAATATGAAACGGTGGCTTTTGAACCTGTATTTTTTTTTGGAGAATGGGATAGAAGATAGCAACCAACCCTCAAAATTTCAAATCGATTTGAGCTCGTGGCTGGCTTCAGGAATTCACGAACTGCACCTCTGTCTAGCAGGACAGAAAACCGAAGACGATCCCGTGGCGGCTCGAAGGCGGCACGAACGGCGGCGGCGGCGGCACCGATGATTACCGGAGGTGAAGAGGAGATGATAGAAGGGTTACCACTCTAGAAATGGGGTTGGGGATGAAGAAAACCAGAGGGAGAGAGAGAGAGGGTCGAAATTCTCACAAGGGGCTCTTGCCAAAATGCTTTTTTCTTCTCATTAATTATTCTAAATGGAAAAAATACAAGTATATATATGCTACACATGAAATCAAATCTCCACCATTGGATCTAGGGATGGGGAAGGAAGGGCCTAGATTAAATGTGACCAACACACACACAAAAAATAAAATAATCCAAGTGGGAGACAAGCTTGACATGGTAGGTAGCCTACCATGGAAAATTTACCCCCTTTGTCTCCCATGTGGTCAATTGGCATTCAGCCCTTCTAGAAGGCCACCTAGGATGGTTGACCAGCCCCACATGGATGACATGGACCAATGGGAAAGGGCTGAGGGCCCCCTTGCTGGTCCTACTGACAAATTACATAGAAACCCAAATAATCCGTGGGAATGACGCATTGGCTTATAAAGCCGTACAATTGCGCATATACTTTCCCAAGGATATAAAAGCAAACTAAAGGACACCAATGCAAACTAAAAATGTCAGTGCTCGGTGTAGATTCCCATCAATTCTCCCCGGGTGGGAGGAACTCGACCCCGTCGAGTAGGGGTATGGGTGCTCGGGTACTCTGGCGGATATGTCACCGTGCCAAGTCGCGCGGGTATGCTCCACTCCAAGTGACCATCACCTGCTCACTCCATATATACTCGATATGCGTGACTGCTATAGGCTAAAGGTGGACACTCCGGGTGGGGCACTCTCAAAAGGAAAGGAAGCGGCTCGAAGACTCACTAGGAATCACCGCTGAGTCCCTATAAGTGATTGATCCGGGTATAGATGTGGAACCGATCCCATACTCATCGAGTGAGTCCACTCGTCTCTTACTCATAAGAGAACGACAACGAGCTTGCACAAGACGCATGCAGACAAACAAACGACACACAAATCATGCAAACAAATCACTCAAAATAAATACTATAGACCATCATCCTACACAACGCTTTTCCTCCCCCCCGTCTCCCCCCTCCCCGCTTTTGGGTTTGAGCCTCACGTTCCCGCCTCTGGCCTCCGGCCATGGCCGGTGGCGGGAAGGGCAAGACCTCTTCCCACCGGCCTGCTCCTGCCCTTAGGGTTTCCCCCCCTCCGCCGGTCCGTGCCGGTGTCGGTATCAGTTCCCGCGCTGGTAGCCATGCCGGTACGACAGGCTCTGGTGCGATCCCCCCGAGGTCTGCGGCTGTCCCATCTGTCCCCCTTGGCGCAGAGGAGTTTCCCCCCCTCCCCTCGGTGGGTTTCTCCTCCGCAGTCCGCCAGGCCTCTGCGGTAGTGATCGTTGGCTCGCCGGTGCCTCCGTCTGGAACGGCGGCAGGCTCCATCCCTGGCCCTGCAGGCCTCGCTCTGCCTGCACCGCCTGTGCCCGCCCCCTCCGGGCCCCTTCTCGACCCCCTCTCAACGGCGGTCCTCGGGTCACCCTCCTCGATCGGGCCTGCCATTGCTACGCCTTCGCCGCGAGGATCTCCCCCTCACGGCCCTGGGTTGACGCCGCCTCCGCCCCTTTCCTCGCCATCTGCATCAGAGTCCCCCGTCGTTCCTCTGCTCCCCTCCGCGAGCGCGGGTGGTGTAGGCTCCCCCCTCGTCGCCGGTGAGCCGACGTCGCTCCTTGGCAACCCCGGCAAGCCAGATGCTGGTGCCCCTGTGAGTACCCCTACTGCCCCACCGCCTCCTCCCAGCGCGGGTCCAGCTGCCTCCCCTTGGACGCGTGCCCCTGGCGCCTCCCTGGCAGGAGTCTCCCCCACGGCGACTGCTCCCTCTTTCACCCAGGTGGTGCTCCAGTCCGTCGGCCTACCGAAGCTTGACATGGAGACCCATGCCCCCGCCTTCTCTGACTCCGGAGAACCAGCGGCATTCTTCTCCATGGATGAGATCAACCAGTCCTGCAAGTCTTTGCAGTTTGCCATCATCGCCAGAACAGCTCGTGGACGCCCTCCCTTCGAAGCCATCCGCTACCATCTAGCACAAAGGTTCAAGCTCCAACAGGACTTCGTCATCAGCTCCTTGGACCCGCGCCACCTCCTGCTCCGGTTCCAGAACAAAGAGGATTTTTTACAGGTCCTCTTGAAGGACACATTGTACATCCAGGGCAGGCCCTTTGTTTTCTTCAAATGGTCTCTTGCGTTCTCTAAGGACGCCGATTCTCCACTAGTCCCAGTCTGGCTGGAGCTCCCCAACCTGCCAGTGAACTTCTACCATGAGGAATTGCTGCTATCCATCGCTGGCAGCATAGGCCCGACACTACAGATTGACAGAAGCACCAGGTATCTCACTCGATCCTCAGCAGCCCGCGTCTGTGTCCAACTTGATGTCTCCAAGCCACTACCCTCGCGAGTCTTCATCAGCTATGGCTCTTCCAGTTACTGGCAGCCGATTGAATACAAGAACACGCCGCACTTCTGCTCCCACTGCAAATGACTGGGGCACCTAGCCTCCAAGTGTAGGGAAGCCGTTGGTCGGCAGGGCCTTGATGGGCCCCCTCCGGCAGCACCTGGCGACCGGCTTCAGAAGCACCCCCTTGCCCCCCCACAGAAGGCTCTGGCTCCTCTGATCGACACTGCAGCCCCTGTTCGTGAGCAGTCACCCCCTGCCCGCCCAGCTATGTCCTCTGCCGGCCTGAATCCAGCCTCTTCCCAGCCGGCGTTGCACCTGCCGACCTCCCAACCATCAGAAGATCCTGCCCTGCAGGCTGCCCAGGCCACTGTGGCGTCTGTGGATATTACACTTCAGGATAAGTCGGCCTCCCCTGCTAGCATTCTGGGTGAGCACCCACCCCCACAACGGTCAACTCTGGAGGCCTCCTTGGCCCCCTGTCTGGCTATTCGCCATGCTCCCTCAGATGCCCCTGGCGCTCCTACTACCCCGGATGCACAAGCTGACAGTGGAGATGGTAGTGTACCCCGGCCCCCCCCTGCGGTGGTCACGGCCCCTTCTGGCTATCGCTCGGCGGAGGTCTTGGCACTCGGTCTTGCCATGGACCCATCCATTGCTGATGGCGAGAGTTCCCCTGCAGGCGTTCAAGGCTCTACTCCCCCCTTGTCCACTACTACCCCATCTTCATGCTCTTCTTCCTCGCAGCACCCGCCTTCCTTTGCAGCTGCGTCGCCATCAGTCGGGACTGGCTCCCCATCTTCCTCCCACGGTGAGTCTCTTGAATTCCCCTTGGTTGTGCAGGCCTTGGTTCTCCCGGGGCTGGAGCCCGCCTCAGTTGGGTCCCTCCCCACCTCGGCGCACACCAACTATGTCGGGAAAAGCTCCCCTCTTCCAGCTGCGGGACTGGGCGTCATCACTCGTGGTGGCCACCGCAGGAACGCGTCCGGTGGGATCGATCTTCCTGCCACCCATGAAGGCCCTTCTATGGAACATTAGAGGATTGGGCAATGCCCAGTCCATCAGCAGGTTGAAAATGCTCATTCACCAGTTCAACCTACAGTTTGTCGCCATCTTGGAACCCAAGCTCCCAAGCTCCCTGTTGGACAAATTTTGTCGGAAACTCCGTATGCAGCGCTGTCTCGCAAACTCCCCGGAGAAGGGAAGGATATGGATTTTCTGGCAAGATCACCTGGACATCTCATTGGTAAACTCCTCTGAACAACACATTACTATCTCCGTCTCTCCATCTACGGAGCCCTCTGCCTTCTTCACTATTGTGCATGCTAGTTGTTCTCTTCCGGAGCGACGCATCCTTTGGGATTATATCGTCGACTTTGCCACCACCTGTGACAAGCCTTGGCTGGTTGGGGGCGACTTCAACAGCATCCTTCTTCCCTCGGAGAAGCAAGGGGGGAGGCATGCCTTCTCCCTATCCATGTCTGACTTCCAAGCTTGTGTGGCCGCTGCTGGCCTTGAAGACGCAGGATTCCATGGGGGTCCCTACACATGGTATAACGGGCAACGGGCTAATGGTATATGGGCCAGGCTCGATCGGGTCCTCTTGAGTGGTGATTGGAACATTTCTTGGCCGCCCATTTCTATTCGGCACCTCTCTAGTGCCTGCAGTGACCATCGCCCCCTGTTAATATCATCTCTTCAGCCTCCGGTGAAGCAACCTTCAAGGTTCTGCTTCCAACACATGTGGAAGTCTCACCCTCTGTTTTTGGCCAGCTCACAGGCGGCTTGGGCCGCTGCACCAGCCTCCTCCTTCCCTCTCATCTCCATGGCTATGAAGCTGAAGCATATGAAGGACTTCTACCGCCACTGGAATCACTCCATTTTCAGAAATCTATTTGTCAATGTGCAGATGGCTGAAGGGCAATTCAGCAAGGCTCAAGAGGCATTCGACAGTGAACCATCCGACTCTCATCATGCAGCATTTATCCTTGCCAAAGATGAGCTGGACCGTGTACACATACAAGAAGAAATGTTCTGGCGCCAAAAGTCGAGAATCAAATGGCTAAGCAAGGGCGACAAAAATACTAAGTTCTTCCACGCTTACGCCCGGTCTCACCACAACCGCGCGGCCATTTCTGAGCTGCATGGAGAGGATGGTCTGCCAGTCAACCAGCCAGCTGCCATGGCTGACCTCTTAGTATCCCACTTCTCGGCTGCCTTCGCCTCCACCCCACATCACACCCACCCGGATATCATGGAGGCCATTCCTCAGCTTCTTCAGGCAGAGGACAACCATATGCTTAATGCTGCTCCAACTATTGAGGAGATCAAGAAAGTTGTATTTAGTATGTCAGCTGACAGTGCACCGGGGCCGGACGGGTTTACAGGCCATTTCTTCCAAACATGTTGGGCTTTCATTGAGCAAGATGTCATGAATGCAGTGCGAGCGTTCTTCTGTGGCCATCCACTGCCGCGAAGCTTCACCTCCTCCCTTATTGCACTCATTCCAAAGGTGGACAGACCGAAACGTTGTGCCGACTTCAGGCCAATTAGTCTATGCAACTTCATGTACAAGATCATCTCACGGGTGCTTAGTGACCGGATTGCACTTGTCCTTCCCCGGCTGATCTCGGAGGAACAAGGTGCTTTCGTCAAAGGCCGATACATCATTGAAAATATATCCTTGGCAAGGGAGCTTGTACAACATCTCAACAGCCCGTGTCGAGGCAGGAATGTCATCTTCAAACTAGACATGGCCAAGGCGTACGATCGGTTGGAGTGGAACTTCCTCTTTACTGTTCTCCGCAAGTTCGGGTTTGGGCTATCTTTTATTTCCCTTATTGAGCCTCTCCTCACAAATTGTTGGTTCTCCGTACTGCTTAATGGGCAATCACATGGTTTTTTCAAGTCATCCCGAGGTCTTCGGCAAGGCGATCCCATTGCTCCAGCTCTATTTATCCTCGCAGAGGAAGCTCTTAGCCGTGGATTGTCCGCTCTGTTCGACCGCAGCAACGGGGGTTTCTACCAGTCCCTTAGAAGATGCCCGAAGGTCTCGCACTTGCTCTTCGCTGATGACATGCTCATCTTCTCTAATGGCTCAGTTCGTCACCTCCGGGAACTCATGAAATTCCTCAAAAAGTATGAGGTTGCATCCGGCCAGCTTATCAACACTTCCAAGAGCTCCTTCTTTATTGGCCACAGCGCTCCTCCTTCTCTTGAGAGATCCATTGCCCGGACTACTGGCTTCCAGAAGGGCTCACTGCCGTTTAACTATCTTGGCATCCCTGTGTACCATGGCAGGCCCAAGCCATCACATTTCTCTTATATTCTGTCCAAGGCGGGTGCGCAACTACAAGCTTGGAAAACTAAATTTCTATCCTCAGGCGGCAGGTTGGTCCTTATATGCCATGTCCTCTCTGCTATTCATATATACACTCTTTCTTGTGCAGCTGTCCCGGCCTCCATATTCAAGGCATTTCACAAGCTCCTTGCCAATTTCTTTTGGGGATCCTATGAAGGATCTCCCAAGAAACATTGGATTTCATGGGAAGATATTTCTCGCCCGACGGATAGCGGCGGCCTCGGCGTTATTCACTTGCGCTCCATGCAGCTCGCTCTTCAGACGAAACTAGTATGGACAGCCATCACCTTACGTTCTCTTTGGGCGGACGTCTTCCGTGCCAAACACCTGCATGCAGCCCATTACTCCTCAGCTACATTCAACCTTGCTCTAGCAGTAGACCAACGTTTATGGCAGCAGGCTGCTCGCATTATCCAGGCCAACCACCGGGTCCTTGCATCCCCTGACAGCCCCCGCACCTCCTTCTGGATGGACGTTTGGATTGGTGATATCCCACTCAAAGAGTATCTGCCCCCTCACATATGGGCTTCTCTGCCATGCCACCTATGCTCTGTCCAAGCGGCCCTAGAAGGCAATGCGCATGTTTGTCTGGCCGCTGCCATGGCCTTCTGCCCCTCTGATTTGCTGCCCACTGCAGTTGGTTCAGCCTCCCGGGTCGACACCTGGTGTTGGACCCCCAACGCCAATGGCCGCTTCTCCACTGCCTCGGTGCGGCGTCTGCTGACCGCTGCTAGCTCCCCCGGATGGTCACTTCTATGGCATCACCACCTCCCCTTAAAGTGGTCGGTGCTAGCATGGCGGCTTATGTGTGGATGCCTCCCCGTGGACGATGCTGTCTCTGCATGTGGCGTCCCCCTATGCTCAAGGTGCAGCTGCTGCCAGTCACCTTCTGTTGAGTCTGCCCTCCATCTGTTCTTCCACAGCGCCACTGCAAGGGACGTTTGGGGTGGCCTTTTCTCCTTGCTGCGGTTCCACAGGTCCACCGCCCTATCTATTTCCTCTTTGATGATTGACTACCTACAGTCCCTGCATTTCAGCTCCATGGCTGGCTGCCTCTACCGTTGCATCTTCCTTGGGGCTATTTGGGAAATCTGGTATAGCAGAAACAAGGCACGGTTCGATGGCCAGTCAATGAATTCCAGAGCCATCATTTGCCGTTCTATGCTTGCTGCCCGCTCCATCTTGTAGGCCCACAAGTTCAAAGGTCGTGGCTTATGCTCGGTGGACCGTTCGATGCTGGCACCATGGGGTATTTCTCTTCCGGACCCGCGGGTATCAATGCCGAGGTTGATCAGATGGTCTCCCCCTCCTCCCGGCCGGTTCAAACTCAACGTGGATGGTGAGTTCAAGCGGGGCATGGGAATAGCCGGGGGTGGAGGCGCCCTCCGTGACTCGCATGGCCACATTATTTTTACTTTTGCTGCTGCATACCCTCTCGTTGTCTCAAGTTTGGAAGCCGAAGCCTTGGCGCTGCGTGATGGCCTTCGTTGTTGTTTGGATCGGGGCATCCCCTCCTTCCTCGTTGAGACGGACTCACTTGTATTGGCTAAGGTCGCGACATGTAAATACGCTTGCCCTTGGCGGCTGAATTTAGCTATGGGTCAGGTTGCGGACTTGTGTAGGTCATTGCATGTTTCTATTAGTCATGTATACCGGGAAGCCAACCAAGTGGCCGACATGCTAGCCGGCCTTGGTTGTTCCCTCCCCGTCTTATCTCTTTGGTCATCTTGGGAGGAGCTCCCCACTGTTGTAAAGGGCCCTCTCCGTCTGGATAAGATTGGATGCCCTTCTCTCCGTCCTTAATCCTGCTATGTACCTCTCCCATTATGAATAAAAATTTTGCCCTGCCTGGCGTTTGGAAGTAGAGCGCTCCTCCCCTCCTTTGAGGGCTGCTCGCTCTCTTCCCTCCCGCCTCGCAGGTATCTAGTGGATTTAAAAAAAAAAATCACTCAAAATAAACCACACAAAGAAAAAGCACATTGTTAGTCCGACCCGTACATGGGTGACGGCGGACCTGGACACCCGAATATGTGCCATGCATATACTAGATGTACACGATGGTTGATGGAAGGGAGGACTCCTAGACACCCTAAGATGTACCACTCATGCATTGGTAACCGATGGGATTTGGGTGAAGAAGGGCTAGGACATCCAAAACTACCTTCGTCATCATCCCTAGATGTAGAGACGGCTTGCCGACTAGACCAAGGGGTATGGGTGGAATAGTGAACTCCTTGGAAGAGGTGGAGGGAATGTGATAGCTCGGGAGCTTTACTAGTGGAGGGGTCAAAAGGGTCAAAGAAGGTATGACCCCGGGAGATGGGTTCCTCCATGACACGGTCCCAATCGTGAAATTCTTGAAGGTGTGAATGCTCACCTTCATCCATCATAGTGAACGGGACAATGGTCATGTGAAGAAAATAAACTTCCTCCCTCGGGCAAAAGGAAATGAAGTCGGACTCGGCCGACATCGGGAGGAGTAGAAGAATCTCCGTGGTGACACACCCCACGGTGCACACAGAGGTAATGGATCCTAAGGCCGGATGGGTGAAGCTAAAACTAGCGGATTGGTCAAAGCCTCGGGCCAAAAGATGCGTCAACTCCCATTGTGAATCTAATCCCATAATAAGGTCATCCAAAGTATCGACATGGTGACTAGACTGAAAAGTTGTGTGGTAGGAGTTGATGGACACCAAAGGTAGGGTAGGGTCCATAGATGGGTAAGGGAGTGGGACCAAGCCATCCTTGAGCCAACTAAGAAGCGGCTCGGCTATGTATAATGTACCCGTTAGAAATACGGGTGGCTCAGGATGAGGTGGCTCCAAGCGCGAATCCGAAGGTGGAGTGGGCCGCTGGGGCTGGGTGGCTGGACATACGGGGTCCCTAAGGGTGATCTTACCGGGTAGGTATGGTGGGCATAAGGTGCAAGTCCTCTTGTCCCAGTCAAGATTGGCCCTTCTCTCTCCTAACCACTTTTGCCCTAAAATGATGCATGAACCATCAAGTGTGCCGATCCTGCACCATGCGCCATCGGTGTAGAGAACAGAGCCGATCCTCTTATATAACTCAACACAAGCAAAATCACCATCGCGGACAATCTCGCCTGTCTTGGAGAGAGACTCCACGATGTCAAGAGAAACCCAATTATCCGACTCCCTATCGGTGAAATGGAGTTCCGTTGTGGACCCGTTGGGTAGAGCGGCTTTCATAATGAGAGGGGCAAAACCAAAGGCTCGGTCCATGAGGACATTCATTTTGGCCACAAAAGTTGACCACTCGGACGTATGGTCTTGGGGATCGGCCATGGGTAGTGGACATGGACATGCATACACACGGTGACAAGACACTAGACCGACTATGCAAGTTTGGAATGCATGCACACTAAGGACCCTAGACGTAAACCAAGACTCGGTACGTGGCGGAGATAACCGATCCGAAGATCACTCGCACAAGTGTGCGGCCTTCCCGATAGGCATGGCCTCACGTTCGGACAACACCTTTTGATATACCGAGTAAAGGGATACAATGCGAAAAGACACTCTTTTTTTGTGTTTTAAAACAATGATGATCCTAAACACGACTTAGACCGACTAATGACTAGACGTAAATGACACTCTTTTTTTTTTGACACCCTAGACTCAACTCGCTCTGATACCAAATTGATGCGGGACGGGACCACGGACACGACAAGCTCACGATCGTCCCTTAACGAGGGAAGCGTCGGATGTGCGCGGTTGAGGAACCGGCTGTGAGCTAGGGTGGTCGGCTCTCACTTGTGCCCGGATCGGGTCACGGGACGGTAACGCTCACTCTCTCGCAGCAGCGGTGATATGAATTATAGCAAGCTAGGTCCTAAAACATGCTCTCTAGCAGTGGCATAAACAAGCATATATGAAATAAGCGAAATGCCAAGTGTAGGAGCGAAGACGATACCTCCACGCACTCGGCGTGGGGACGACGGGCCCGGCCGAACTCGTGCTCCCGGGACGGTTAATACATGAATAATACAGCAACAGAATTATGCCCACTCCACGCAGGGAGGTAAAGGGCGACACAACGGGGCCCGGGAGGACCGAATACGGGTTGATGGGCGGCTTTCCGCGTAGCTTCGGCAGCACCCGAACTAGTGACGGTGGGGCCCACGTGCTGTCCGGAGGGGCCGTATGGGACCCGGTGTCACCACTGTGGTGGGGACACTGGTGGAGGCGATCCCCGGGCTGGCAGCACGCTGGAACGTCGCCCGGAGGTCGGGCGGCTCCGATCGGCACCCGTCGGGTTTGCTGTCCACGGGCTGGTTGCTGCTGTTTTGCAGCGCGCGCTCCGGCGAGAATGGGCGCTGCGATCAGCCCCGATGTCGGATCGACACGAGACTGGCACCGTTGGAAAGCTACCTTGAATTTCTTCAACCTAGGCCCAAAGATCTGGCCCGGATCTGCTCGGATCTTGACTTATGGAATTTTCAATCTTCTGTTGTACAGTAACCGAAGACTCAGGCCTGCAGAGGACTTGACTGTTGATTGCCTTTGACCGTGATGTGGATGTCCGAATTCGAAGATGTGTTCTTCATCAAAGTTGTTGTAAATTGAGATGGGAAGATGGAAAAATTGGTTTGGACATGTTTGGATGTATCTATGATTTTCTGTGATTTGTTCAGTGGAGGTCGGATCTGGGATCTGGCTGAAGGTACTGTAGCTTCGGTAGAACATGAATTTTTAAAAATAGGTAGAGGGATGATAAAAATTTAAGAAAAATTTTAGTGGTAGGAGACGATGGTCAGAACACACAGTTAAATTGGGAGGTCTAAAGAAAATCAAAAGGGTGGTCGAAGGTGGAGAGATCAGGGCTACTGTCACTGTAGACAGTGACAGAACAGATCTGAAATTGAGAGTCGAACGAAGAGGAAACAATATGAAACGGTGGCTTTTGAACCTGTATTTTTTTGTGGAGAATGGGATAGAAGATAGGAACCAACCCTAAAAATTTCAAATCGATCTGAGCTCGTGGCTGGCTTCAGGAATTTACGAACTGCGCCTCTGTCCAGCAGGATAGAAAACCGAAGACGATCCCGTGGCAGCTCGAAGGCGGCACGAACGGTGGCGGCGGCGGCACCGATGATTACCGGAGGTGAAGAGGAGATGATAGAAGGGTTACCACTCTAGAAATGGGGTTGGGGATGAAGAAAACCAGAGGGAGAGAGAGAGAGGGTCAAAATTCTCACAAGGGGCTCTTGCCAAAATGCTTTTTTCTTCTCATTAATTGTTCTAAATGGAAAAAATACAAGTATATATATGCTACACATCAAATCAAATCTCCACCATTGGATCTAGGGATGGGGAAGGAAGGGCCTAGATTAAATGTGACCAACACACACAAAAAAAATAAAATAATCCAAGTGGGAGACAAGCTTGACATGGTAGGTAGCCTACCTTGGAAAATTTACCCCCTTTGTCTCCCATGTGGTCAATTGGCATTCAACCCTTCTAGAAGGCCACCTAGGATGGTTGACCAGCCCCACATGGATGACATGGACCAATGGGAAAGGGCTGAGGGCCCCCTTGCTGGTCCTACTGACAAATTACATAGAAACCCAAATAATCCGTGGGAATGACGCATTGGCTTATAAAGCCGTACAATTGCGTATATACTTTCCCAAGGATATAAAAGCAAACTAAAGGACACCAATGCAAAATAAAAATGTCAGTGCTCGGTGTAGATTCCCATCACTGTACATCACAGTGAGTTGAAGGTTGCCTAGTCTGTACAGCCAAAGCATGTTCAAGCTTTCACACAAAGTCTGTACAGCCTCATCTCAAAGGCCAAGTCTATACATCACTGTGGCTGCTCGAAGTGAAGCCAAGTCTATACACTCCTCACCTTTCCCTACGTTTGGCCAAGTCCATACACTCATACCTTTCCCTACGTTTTCTGGCCATGTCTACACATCGATTACCTGGCATTTGCTTCAAAGTCTAAACACTCGTTCTTAAGGCTTCAAGTCTATACATTGGACCGTGGTTCGCCAAGTCTCTACATTGCTGAGCCATTCGACAAGTCTGTACATTGGCTTCAATTCCTCAAGTCTGCACATTGGGCTTTAACGTGAAGTCTATACATTGGTCCTCACTTGAAGTCTATACATTGGCTAAGGGTCTTCAAGTCCATATAGAGTCGTCTGATGCATATTGATCGAAGTCTATACACTTGATATCAGGCCTCAAGTCTATACACTCGTTTGTTAACTCTCAAGTCTATACACTCGTCTGTTAACCTTCAAGTCTATACACTCAAGCTGCATCATGGCTGTACACACTTTGTTAAACAGCCTGAACCAAGTCTATACATTATCTGATACCTTCTTATGTCTGTGTGACAAGTACTGTTCGAGAAGCAGATAAGTGGCACGTGGTCCGAGGTTGGCACCTGGCACGTGATCCGATGATAACGCCCTACATGCTGCAGCTATAAATACCAGGCCGCCTCCATCTGGGAAGGCAGTAAGTGAGAGTGTGTGAGTGAAGAAAAGAGAAAAAGAGATTGAGATCAGAAAGAAAGAAAGTGATCGATATAGAAGAAGAGAGTTGCAGAGAGGGAGTGAGCAGTGAGCAGAAGAAGAAGAAAGAAGAAGAGTGAGAGAGCAGAAGAGAGATCGTGAGATCCAGCAGAAGAAGAAACAGAAAAAGAGAAAGAGAGAGATGGAGAGCTCGTGAAGAAGAATAGAAGCATCGTTCACTGGACCTTGGATCAGATCCAATCCAGTTCGCTCCTGCGAGAGCTTTTGTGCATTTCATCTTTCCAGCTTTCTGTTGCTGCGTCTTTTTTTTTGTTTTTCTTTTTTAACTATACTCAGTTGTTCTTCCGATTCTCTAGTGTAAGGTCGGGTTCCTCCTGTGGACTCAGGAGAAGGGAGACCTTGTGTCTTCGGTTTGCAAGTAGCTGGGTGCTACTTATGGTTGTTTCCCTCCGGTTGGGAGGAAGGGAGGTCCGAGACCTTTAGGTTGCAAGTGGCTGGGAGTCACTTGTGGGTTCCCTCCTGGTTTGGAGGAAGGGAGATTCATCTCCGGTTCTGGTCTTGTGGTTTGCAAGACTAGGTGTTCCCTCCTGGTCTGGAGGAAGAGAGACTTGCGTCTCTGGTTCCAAGTGGCTGGGAGTCACTTGGGGTGTCCCTCCGGTTGGGAGGAAGAGGGGAGGTTGTTCCCCTGGTCAAGCTGTTTGGCAGCAATTGTTGCAGACTGAGTCTGCTGTTCTAGCCTAGCTAGTGGAAGCCTCACTCCGGTTTGGAGTGAGGGGTGGACGTAGGTCTGTGGACCGAACCACCTAAAAAATCCTGGTGTTCCCTTGTAGTGTGCTTTTGTTCCTTATATGTTCTTCTTATTGCTGCGCATTACTTGCTTGCTTAGGATCGGTTGAGGGCTTATTGAGTTGTTGTCTTGCTTTGATCCTTCTAAGTATCCTCAGTTTATTTCTGCAACAGTTTTAATTCCGCATAACTGAGCTTTAGAGTTTTAATTAGGCTATATTTGAAGAGGGATACATTCACCCCCCCTCTATATCCGGGCCTTACATCCTAACAGTCGCGACGAGTCTTACTATTACTGAAGTATGTTAAGCGTCGCGAGTTCCTCGAGACCCAGGCTCCTGACGAATGTGCCGCCCTTGATGCCCAGGACAGCGAGTACTTACAGACTTTGGAGGCCCGGCATCACGATGAGGAGCGCCATGAGAAGGCTCTCGGGGAAGGCTAGAGCAATGTTCGCTTCCTTAAGAGCCGAATTGCGAAACTGGAGAGCTACCTCGCCGTGGCTAGGTCTTACCTTGCCGAAGCCGAAAGAGCGGTCGAGGCGGAGGGCGAGGCTCTCGCCGTTGCCCAGGTCGAGGCGGCGTCCGTGGAGTCGGAGCTTGCTCGACTCGAAGAATGGAGGGGCCGCTTGCGCGACATGACGAATTTTCCTTGCGTCGGAATCCTCCCCCTCGAGGACATCTTCAGGGGCACCGACTGAGCGTTGCACCCCTTAATTCCTCCTTTTTGTAACACAGGGGTATGCCCCGAAGCATATGTAATCCGATCCTTCTTTAAATAGAACAGAACAGTTACAGTTTCACGTGTTCTTTGTGTATGCATTCATCCCAGAGGGACCTCTCTTCCCCTTCTTTCTCTTCTGTGTATATTGTTTTCTTCTTCCTCTTCCCTCCCCTCCTTTTTGTGTGTGATGAGACACATTGGCAGGGTGTGAATCTTCGCGAGGATTCGCTTTGGGAGAACCAGGCAGGAACCCATGTCAGGGCACAGGAGAGTGCTCGCCTTCCCAGGGGAAGGACGAGGGGACCACTCCACCATACCGAACGGGCGACTCCCTAGTTTCGCCGCAATGTTAGAAGAGCGTGCTGGCCTCAGGCGGGGGGGCCTCGATCAGAGACCGGATTTCTTGTCGTTCGGAGGGGACGGAGAGAAGAGTTTGTCTAGTCAATGACCTGGACGGGAGGTCCGAGCCCGAGGGGTACTCACCGCCCGGGGAGGACAGAGAGAAGAGTTTGTTTAGTCAATGACCCGGAAAGGAGGTCCGAGCCAAAGGGGTACTCACCGTCCGGGGAGGACGGGGAGAAGAGTTTGTTTAGTCAATGACCCGGACAGGAGGTCCGAGCCAAAGGGGTACTCACCGTCCGGGGAGGACGGGGAGAAGAGTTTGTTTAATCAATGACCCGGACAGGAGGTCCGAGCCAAAAGGGTACTCACCGTCCGGGGAGGACGGGGAGAAGAGTTTGTTTAGTCAATGACCCGGACAGGAGGTCCGAGCCAAAGGGGTACTCACCGCCTGGGGAGGACGGGGAGAAGAGTTTATTTAGTTCCTTTTTCAGTGTATCCGCTGATACGGGGCGATGACTGGAGATGGGGGGCGTTCCCCTTTTCTTGGCTTTTATTCTTCCCTTGCTCTTTTCTCTTTCCTTTTTTTTCTTTTTTCTTTCCCCTTTTTCCCTTTTCTCTTTTTTTTCTCCTTTTTTTTCTTTTTCCCTTTCTCTCTTTTTTTTTCTCTTTTCCTCTTCCCCTTTTTTATCTCCTTTTTTTGCTTTCTTTTTTTTCCTCTTTTTTTTAATCTTTTTTTTTAAAACGTGGATAGTGGTCAAGTCATTTGGACATTAATTACGTAAATCCGCCCAAAATAGGGCGAAGGGTAATATTATTGATTGCGTGGGGGCGCCGGAGCGTGATACAGTCTCAAGTGCCTTCCATTAAGAGGCGAGAACTGAACTTCCCCGCGATGGTTGACAATTACATAGGCCCCACCTTCGTAGACTTTTTGGACTACGTAGGGTCCGAGCCAGTTCTCATTCAGCTTACCCTTAGGGTTGGCAGCCATGAGATCTCTTCTCTTGACCATGACGAGGTCGCCCTTCTTGAATTCACGTTCCTTGACAAGCTTGTCAAAGGCGCGTGCAATCCGTGTTGTGCCTCTGTGGTTTTGATGATTGGTTTTGATGTGAGTCAAACACTGTGAGTCACCATGCATTGATGTTCTATTTTGATGATTGATTTGGTTTTGATGATTGGTTGTTGATGTGAGTTAATCAAATGTTCAGTCATCTTGCTGCTCAGTTTAGTTTAATATATTTTGATGTTCAGTCATGTTAACTGATGCATAAAGCATTCATTGCTACACTCTGTCTGCACAGTTGTCACTGCAGTGCGTCAACTCAGTGTGCCGATGCATCGAGCCTTTGGTCATTTTTGTATCTGTCCATACAGTAGTGTGTCAACTACTTGAGCTGATGCGTCGACGCTTCAGTTCAGTTTCTTCATTTGATGAAGTCTATACATCATCAGTTGATCATCAAGAATATACGTTGCAGCGTCAACTCATTGGGCTACAGCGTCAACTCAGCAAGTATGCACATCAGTCTTCACATGCTAAGTCTGTACAGCCTACGTCTCATGCAGCGTCAACGCTGTGAGCATTCTCAAGACATTAGCGTCAACGCTATAAGTGTGTACATCGCTTTCACGTCACCAAGTCCATACATTTGTCCTCTTTCAAAGTCTGTACAGCCGCTAGTCTAGCTTCATGAAGTCTATACATCAGACTGTTACAGGAAGTCTGTACATTGTCCGTCTTCCTTAGCGTCTTGATAGTTGATGTCTACACATTGGCCTTCATGCTCCTAAGTCTATGCATTACTGTTCATGCATCAGTCTTCATAAGTCTGTACATTGGACTGTCTCTCTCAGCGTCTAATGGCATGAGGTCTGTACACTCGAATTGCCCTTGATCTGGTCAAGTGTATACACTCTCTCACTGTAGCTTTCAGCTATTCAAGTCTATACACTGGACTGTTAGGTCATGTCTATACACTGGGTCTCAATGTACACACTTATTCATTGTGCTACTTCACGCATAAAGTCTATACATTGGGCCTAACATTCCAACTCTACACTGAACCTTCGTTCATCATAGGCAAGTCTATACATCGGGCTCCTTCTAACTAAGTCTATACACTCCCTCACACTGTACACACTTAGTCTATACAGCATGATCGTCTTTACAAGTCTACACAGAGTTCTTCACTTAAACTGATGACTTATCCGATACTCTGTCTGACAGGTGTTCTGATCGTTAAGCTTATGAAGGGCACGTGATTCGAGGCCGGAAGGGCAGACAGGATTGTGACACGTGTGCTGAAGCTGGCTGAGAGGCTGACACGTGGACACAGCAAATCAAGAACGAAGCTCCTGGATTATTCTGGTGCGTCAACGCATTGAGCAAGTAGCGTCGATGCATCAGTTACAAAAAGAGAACCAATGGGTTACTGGGTTACTCAGATGCGTCAACACCACCCACTGGCAGTGTGGACGCAGCAGTTCAAGTAACTCCTTGCAACCTCTGGAGTACCTTGGCAGCGTCGACGCTGCAGCTCGTTGGGTCGACGCAGCAGGTTGATGGAACAACACCTTTTAGCTGCTAGTACACACCGATGCGTCAACGCAGCAGTGGAGCGGCGTCGACGCAGCACGCCCATCTGCTAAAGACTTGATCACTGGATCATCGATGCGTCAACGCCATGGGCTGATAGAGTCAACGCAGGAGTCTTGAGTTTTACTGAACGAATGTCCTTGAATTGTAGGGCACGTGATCCGAGGTGCCTGGCTCATGAACCAGGAAGCTGCCATGTGGTCCGAATTTCTAGGGCTGGAAACGTGGAAGCCACACGCGCCAGTGTGTTGCTGCTGCTACTATATATACTAGTCTTCTTCCACTAAAGAAGACTGATCGAAGCAGAAGCCTGAAGAGTAGAAAGCCCTTCGATCCAGAAAAAGAGAAAAAGAAGGAAAAGAGAGGAAGAAGAGATAGAAGAGAGAAGCCGAGAAATAGAAGAGCAGAGAGTGCCTCTATGATACAGAGAATAGAGTAGAAGAAGAAAAAGAAGAGTGGCAGAGTGAGAGAAGCAGCAGAAGTAAAAAGAGAAAGAGAGAGAGCTCGCGAGTGAGAGAAGGAAGCAGAGAAGAAAAGGAAGAGAAAGAAGAAGAGAGAACGAGAGATAGGAAGCTTCATCTGAAGATCTATCTTCATTGGACCGTGGATCAGATCCAGGCCAGTCAGCTCTGTTGAGAGCCATATTGTGCATTTCATCTTTCAACTTTCTGTTTGCTGAAGTTATTTTCATTTTGTGTTTTTGTTTCTCCGTTTTCATTTGGTTATCTTGTTCTTCCGATTGCCCTGCTGGGGATCGGGTTCCTCCTGTGGATTCAGGAGAAGGGAGACTTGTCTCCGGTTCTAGGCTTGTGGGTTGCAAGTCCAGGGGTCCCTCCGGTTGGGAGGAAGAGAGGTCGTCGACCTCTGGTTTGCTGGTGACTGGAAGTCACTGGTTGGTTCCCTCCTGGTCTGGAGGAAGAGAGACTTCGGTCTCTGGTTTCCAAGTGGCTGGGAGTCACTTGGGGTGTCCCTCCGGCTTGGAGGAAGAGGGGAGGCTGTTCCCCTGGTCAAGCTGTGTGGCAACAACTGTTTGCAGACTGAGTCTGCTTGGTTCTAGCATTTGCTAGTGAAGCCTCACTCCGGTTGGGAGTGAGGGGTGGATGTAGGTCTGGAGGACCGAACCACCTTAAAATCTTTGAGCAGTGGTTTGCTTGTAGTGTGTTCTTCCATATCTCCTACCATCCTTCACAGATTGTCTTGAGATTTCGTATTCTCATTTGTGCTGCTTCCGCTAGTTGGTTATTTGGGGGCCAGTTACATATTTGCTATTTTGTTTAAAAGGATTTTCAACTGGTTCATCAGATTGCTTGATTTGCTTCCGTTAGATGCTTGGATAGGCTCGCTCCACCTGCTTGTTATTTTGTCTAATCGAATTAGCTTAACTCCGGAACTTGCTTAGCATCTGATTTTTTAAATTGGGCATTATTCGTAGCAGGATACAGTCACCCCCCCTCTGTATCCGGGCCTAGCACCCTAATAGTTGGTATCAGAGCGGTGTCTGCATACAAGGTCCAGCGACCTGCTGATTCGATCTTACAGTCTTAGGTGCTAATTTGTTTTTAGTGCATCAATATTCCTGTTGTATTAATCTGTTGTGTTCTCATGGCTCATCCACCGATTTTCAGTGGTACGCATTTTAATGCATGGTTCACTAGTCTGAAGAATTATGTCAAATCAGTGAATCCAGACCTGTGGAAAGTAATTTCACATGGTCCTCATGAACTGCCAAAGAAAAGGTCCAAATGGACTGACAGTCATGAATCAATGTATGAGGAGAATCAGATAGCTATAAATCTGATGAAAGCAGCCACTGACAAAGCTTTTCACTCATGTTTCCTTGATTGCAGATCTGCAAGGGATATGTTGGAGATGATGAAGAGAGCCGGGAAAGGAAATCAAACAAGCTGCATGATGGCCAACAGAAGCGATCAAGGCAGCAATCAAACTGAAGAAGATGATGATGATGAGGTAAATCTCTTCGAGAATTTCTCTCTAGAAGATTGGGAGAATGCATATGCTGAATTATTTGAATCACATGAACTGTTAAGAAAATAATATAAAAAATTGAAGAAGGGTACTGGTTTAGATAGTTCAAGCTCTCCTTGTAGAAATTGTGTTGAATTGAAAAATATTCATGATGCTTGTATGTCTGACTTTCAAATACTGAAGAAACAAGTTTCATTATTGAAAACTGAAAATCAAGATCATATAAATGTGATATCTGAACTCAAAGAAAAATTGAACTCAGATAATGATAATCAGACTGTTGTTAACTATCATGACCAGTATGAAAAATTGCTGAAAAACTTTGTAAGTGTAAACTCAGATTTAAACAAGCTGAAATCTGAAAATGATTCTGTGAGAATATCTACTAATAAAAATGATAAAAAATCTGAGAAACTTGAGCAGGAGAAGAACTTGTTTGCTGAAAAACTTGAAGCCATCAAATCTGTGAATGTGGAATTACAGAAAAACATTGAAAAGAAGGAAAAAGATTTGAAAAAATTCAAGGCTGGAAGAAAACTTGAAACTAACTCAGATGATCAGATCTTGATAAATGAGTTAATTCAAAATGACAAGCTTAAGGAAGAAAATGAGAAATTAAAAATGCTGAACTCCACTATGTCAGAGAGACTTCTAGTTTTGGAAAGAGGAAAAACTGTTTGTTTTGAAGATTCTGATAAACTGAGCAATCTGGAAAATGAAATTGAGAAGTATAAAACTGCTAACAAAGTTTTGAATGAAGCTATGAACTGTAGTGAGCAAGAGATTGCCAGTTATGAGTTACACATTTCCTCACTAGAAAATGAAATTCAAGACTTAAAAAACTCTTTGTCTAAATTTGTTTGTGGGCAAGATAATCTGAACAAATTGCTAGGAACAAAAGTAAATGTCAAAAAGGAAGGGTTAGGCTACAACAATGTCAATAAAAAGGCTTTTGAAAACAAGCTGACGACATCCTTTATCAAAGCATCTGATATAGCCACAACCTCAGAAAATAAACAACCAAATGTTCAGAAGAATCAGAAACAAACTGAAAAGTTGAAAAAGGTTGATGGATCCAAACTGAAAAATGTTTTCATTAAATCTTCTGAACAGGAAAAGCCTTCCACTTCATCTCCAAGTCAGTACAAGGCTAAGAAAATAGGAAAAGAGGATAAAAATCAGAAAAGGACTGTAAATCAGAAAATAAATGAAAAGGGTTCATCAGTGTTTGCTGATCACAGTCCTCACACACACTCACATGCATCTAAAAGGAAGATTATCTGTCATTACTGTCATAAAGTTGGACATCTGATGCATGAGTGTAAGTTGATGGAGAAGGATGATAAGAATGCTAGGAGGTCTCATGATAAAAATCCCTCACCTCAGAAAGGGAGTGTCACATATTCCAATTGTGGCAAATTAGGACACTCAATTGCTCATTGCTGGTTTGCTAGTGGTAAGAAAACATTTTATTCATATCATGCTAAATTCCCTGCAAACCAACATGTTTTTAATAAAAACAAATCTATTTCAATGAACCAGCATATCATCTGTTTTAATTGCAACAAAAGGGGTCACAGGGCCTCTGAATGCTGGTCAGGCTTTTTTGAAAGAAATTCTATTTCATGCTTTGAATGTGGAAAGGATGGCCACAGGGCCATTGATTGTTGGCATGCCCAAGGAGGCTATGGCAATAATGAACTCATTTTTAAAAATAATGCCTCTTATTGCTCTGACTGTAGAAAGCATGGCCATATAGTCAAGGACTGTTGGCATATTAAGGGTAGAAATGTGAATCTCAAACATGCTAAATTCCCTGTAAGACAATTTGCAAAACTTTCATGTTATAACTATGGGAAGCCAGGTCACAGGGCTGCAACCTGTTGGCTGGCAGGATATCAAAACCAAACTGGTTTTGGTAAACAGAATTCTTATTCTGTTAACAGAAAATCTCATGCATGTACACATGGATTTCATGCTAACAAGAATGTGCATAGATTAAATCCGAAATCTGGTGCATCTTACTATCATTATAGTAAACAGAACTCTCTCTCTGCAAATGAACTTCATGACAACAGAAATGTGCATAAGAGGAATTTGAAATCTGCTAATTCATGCCATTGCTGTGGACAAATTGGTCACTCAATGTATAATTGCAATTTGATGAAATCTGATGACCTTCATGCACGAAAATTGTTGAGAAAACCTGCTAGGATTAATACTGTCATGTCAGGACCCAAGACTTCTTGGGCACCTGTTTGTGCAAAATAACATTGCTATGCAGGTGTGCCTTGGGACTGAAATAAAAAAGGGGTAATGATCCAAGGCACTCAAGAAGAAAACCCCATACTGAACTTTTCAGGTAAACTTCCTGCTCTTCTTGTTTTTAGTTTTAATGCATAGCAAGTTAAATCTGTTTTTGCATTTTCATTCATCATTTGCCATGTGCATTATTTTCTGATCATGCATTTGCAGAGAGTTCTGTGCAAATATCAGATTAAGAAGGGTTGTCTGTATCTGATGCATACATAGGCTAATTTCAATTGCTTGATAATTGTGTTATGCATAGACTCTGAAAACAAATTGCATTTTGAATTTTCTGAAAAATCTGAACTGCATATGAGTGTGACTATAAACTTGTGTGTTGCAATAGCTCACTGAAATTCTGAATTGCATATAGGACTGCATGTTGAATAATTATGCATGACCTCAATGGTATATAAATGGTAAGGTACCAAAAGGCAGGGAAGTCTGTCTGGAGGTTCTTACTATGTGTGAGGTGGTCTTTTAGACCAAGTGCTCCGCCTAGTACCATGGGTCACTTTGCTGATAGGACAGTCTGATTGTGCACAAGTCACAATATCATTTGGAATCATATGTTCAGTTTTCAGTGCAAACATTGCATATTTTCAGGGGGAGTTAGATGCATATCCTTGCATATCATTCAATGTTGAGTCTTTGCATGTCCCTGCATACATATAGTGCATTGCATTTCCTTATATTGAAAATGCCAAAGAGAGAGTTTGAATGCATATTGTGAGGGGGAGTCAATGCATTGCATATAGGTTGTCAAATGTATACATGTGTCAGAACTCATTGCATATCCTTTCTTATTGATTTTGTTGACAAACCTTAATCATATTTTGAAAACTTTGAGCTTCACAATCTCTCTTAACAATTGGTATTTCTCCTATCAATTGGTATCATTTGGCTTCAGAATTCTATCAGTCTGTCATGAAGATTTCAATGGGACTATCTCGATCATTAATCTAAAAATTCTTGAACTAGAAATCTTCTATTATACATTTTTATGAATGACTGAAATAACTCATGTGGTTTAAGTTTAATGTACTCAATGAGTTTGGCTTTAAAATCTCTTTAAAATATCTGAAGCATGTTTAATAAACCTTAACCATCTGTTTCATGTTGTGTCTTGTGAAAACTTCTGAAATCTGCACTTTTGAATACATGACTTCAACTGATTAAGTACATGAAACTATTATTGATTTGAAGCAAATGAATTTTTCTGAAATGTCTAAAGGGTAATATCTGTCAGAGCAATGACATTGGTCACTGAGAAACACATGTCCAAAGGACTGTGTCATGAGGTGCCTTAGTTAACTCTGCATAAAATTTATTGAAAATCAGGCAGAGCAATGGCATGCACACTGAGAAATACAACTCACTCATTAAAAAATGAGTTGTAGTGTGTCATGATGTGTAAATGCTAACTCTGTTCACATAAAGTATGACAGTTAGTCACACTAAGGGCTTAGGGATATTGGCATCTGATCAAGGTATATCCTCTAGTTACAATGTGTGCACTGAACTAGAGTGCTCGTAAAATTTGTAGCATGGAAAATTGTTGAACAAATTGAAATATCTGAATATTGATGCTAAAATCAAATTGCTACAACCCTAGACAAAATAATATGACTTCATAATTGCTTAATCTCAATACTAGTGCATGTAATTCTGAAAGAAGGCAATAAATTTGACTGTGTAAGACAAAGGGAGGAGAATCAAGATAAATATGAGGGCTTGGTTCATTTTTATTAAAACATGGTTTTAGATATCAATACAGAATTTTATTGATAAACTCTACATACATCATGTTTAAACCATGCTGTTCAAAAGGCTCATTCTGAAGTCCCTATAATGGAAGACTTTGAAAAATTATGTTTTGGATTTATGAGATTGATATCTCCTTGAAAATCTTGCTGAATTATTTCTGTTTGGAGCTTATTTGTAAATCTGCTTATTTGAACCTTTTCTGCTTATTGTCCTTGGTTCATTGACCTGAACTTCTCTTTGTTTGCCCCTGTGGTCTCCTTCTCATCCATCTCATAAGATTCCACTTATTGAGGGGGAGCTTCCATGTCTTATGCATCATGCTGCATAGAAACTCTTAAAGGGGGAGAATTATGTTCTTGCATTCTGGTATCTGCATCTGCATTCACCCCTTCCCATGGTTTATTTTGATTATACCAAAGGGGGAGATTGTTTGTCAAAGAGGGAGTATATCATTCAATAAGTGCATGCAGGTTCATTTTGAGTATCTCTAACTCATGATTTTGCTGAAACTCCTAAAGGGGGAGAAATTGTGTGAATTTTTATACATGCTATAATTTCTCAAACTATTTTCTTTTTGATGAAGTCAAAGGGGGAGAATAGTTTGAGTCATCAGCATCAGATTGACTCACCATCAGATTGACTCACTGTGTAGAGTTGCCATCATCAAAAAGGGGGAGATTGTTGTGCCTCTGTGGTTTTGATGATTGGTTTTGATGTGAGTCATACACTGTGAGTCACCATACATTGATGTTCTGTTTTGATGATTGATTTGGTTTTGATGATTGGTTGTTGATGTAAGTTAATCAAATGTTCAGTCATCTTGCTGCTCAGTTTAGTTTAATATATTTTGATGTTCAGTCATGTTAACTGATGCATAAAGCATTCATTGCTACACTCTGTCTGCACAGTTGTCACTGCAGTGCGTCAACTCAGTGTGCCGATGCGTCGACCCCTTGGTCATTTTTGCATCTGTCCATACAGTAATGCGTCAACTCCTTGAGCTGATGCGTCGACGCTTCAGTTCAGTTTCTTCATTTGATGAAGTCTATACATCATCAGTTGATCATCAAGAATATACGTTGCGGCGTCAACTCATTGGGCTGCAGCGTCAACTCAGCAAGTATGCACATCAGTCTTCACATGCTAAGTCTGTACAGCCTACGTCTCATGCAGCGTCAACGCTGTGAGCATTCTCAAGACATTAGCGTCAACGCTATAAGTGTGTACATGGCTTTCACATCACCAAGTCCATACATTTGTCCTCCTTCAAAGTCTGTACAGCCGCTGGTCTAGCTTCATGAAGTCTGTACATCAGACTGTTACAGGAAGTCTGTACATTGTCCGTCTTCCTTAGCGTCTTGATAGTTGATGTCTACACATTGGCCTTCATGCTCCTAAGTCTATGCATTACTGTTCATGCATCAGTCTTCATAAGTCTGTACATTGGACTGTCTCTCTCAGCGTCTCATGGCATGAGGTCTGTACACTCGAATTGCCCTTGATCTGGTCAAGTGTATACACTCTCTCACTGTAGCTTTCAGCTATTCAAGTCTATACACTGGACTGTTAGGTCATGTCTATACACTGGGTCTCAATGTACACACTTATTCATTGTGCTACTTCACGCATAAAGTCTATACATTGGGCCTAACATTCCAACTCTACACTGAACCTTCGTTCATCATAGGCAAGTCTGTACATCGGGCTCCTTCTAACTAAGTCTATACACTCCCTCACACTGTACACACTTAGTCTATACAGCATGATCATCTTTACAAGTCTACACAGAGTTCTTCACTTAAACTGATGACTTATCCGATACTCTGTCTGACAGGTGTTCTGATCGTTAAGCTTATGGAGGGCACGTGATTCGAGGCTGGAAGGGCAGACAGGATTGTGACACGTGTGCTGAAGCTGGCTGAGAGGCTGACACGTGGACACAGCAAATCAAGAAAGAAGCTCCTGGATTATTCTGGTGCGTCAACGCATTGAGCAAGTAGCGTCGACGCAGCAGTTACAAAAAGAGAACCAATGGGTTACTGGGTTACTCAGATGCGTCAACACCACCCACTGGCAGTGTGGACGCAGTAGTTCAAGTAACTCCTTGCAACCTCTGGAGTACCTTGGCAGCGTCGACGCTGCAGCTCGTTGGGTCGACGCAGCAGGTTGATGGAACGACACCTTTTAGCTGCTAGTATACACCTATGCGTCAACGCAGCAGTGGAGCGGCGTCGACGCAGCACACCCATCTACTAAAGACTTGATCACTGGATCATCGATGCGTCAACACCATGGGCTGATAGAGTCAACGCAACAGTCTTGAGTTTTACTGAACGAATGTCCTTGAATTGTAGGGCACGTGATCCGAGGTGCCTGGCTTGTGAACCAGGAAGCTGCCACGTGGTCTGAATTTCTAGGGCTGGAAACGTTGAAGCCACACGCGCCAGTGTGTTGCTGCTGCTACTATATATACTAGTCTTCTTCCACTAAAGAAGACTGATCGAAGCAGAAGCCTGAAGAGCAGAAAGCCCTTCGATCCAGAAAAAGAGAAAAAGAAGGAAAAGAGAGGAAGAAGAGATAGAAGAGAGAAGCCGAGAAATAGAAGAGCAGAGAGTGCCTCCACGATACAGATAATAGAGTAGAAGAAGAAAAAGAAGAGTGGCAGAGTGAGAGAAGCAGCAAAAGTAAAAAGAGAAAGAGAGAGAGCTCGCGAGTGAGAGAAGGAAGCAGAGAAGAAAAGGAAGAGAAAGAAGAAGAGAGAACGAGAGATAGGATGCTTCATCTGAAGATCTATCTTCACTGGACCGTGGATCAGATCCAGGCCAGTCAGCTCTGTTGAGAGCCATATTGTGCATTTCGTCTTTCAGCTTTCTGTTTGCTGAAGTTATTTTCATTTCGTGTTTTTGTTTCTCCATTTTCATTTGGTTATCTTGTTCTTCCGATTGCCCTGCTAGGGATCGGGTTCCTCCTGTGGATTCAGGAGAAGGGAGACTTGTCTCCGGTTCTGGGCTTGTGGGTTGCAAGTCCAGGGGTCCCTCCGGTTGGGAGGAAGAGAGGTCTTCGACCTCTGGTTTGCTGGTGACTGGAAGTCACTGGTTGGTTCCCTCCTGGTCTGGAGGAAGAGAGACTTCGGTCTCTGGTTTCCAAGTGGCTGGGAGTCACTTGGGGTGTCCCTCCGGCTTGGAGGAAGAGGGGAGGCTATTCCCCTGGTCAAGCTGTATGGCAGCAACTGTTTGCAGACTGAGTCTGCTTGGTTCTAGCATTTGCTAGTGAAGCCTCACTCCGGTTGGGAGTGAGGGGTGGATGTAGGTCTGGAGGACCGAACCACCTTAAAATCTTTGAGCAGTGGTTTGCTTGTAGTGTGTTCTTCCATATCTCCTACCATCCTTCACAGATTGTCTTGAGATTTCTTATTCTCATTTGTGCTACTTCCGCTAGTTGGTTATTTGGGGGCCAGTTACATATTTGCTCTTTTGTTTAAAAGGATTTTCAACTGGTTCATCAGATTGCTTGATTTGCTTCCGTTAGATGCTTGGATAGGCTCGCTCCACCTGCTTGTTATTTTATCTAATCGAATTAGCTTAACTCCGGAACTTGCTTAGCATCTAATTTTTTAAATTGGGCATTATTCGTAGCAGGATACATTCACCCCCCCCTCTGTATCCGGGCCTAGCACCCTAACAATCCGGGCCTGGTAGACCTGAATGTTCTGTTGGGCCTGGAGCCGCTTTCCTTCTAGACTAGAGAGTTCCTCGAGCCTTCGTTCAACGTTGGTCTGCCCTTCAAGGACAAGCCCATGTTGAATGGCGACTCGGAGGGAAGGTATTTTCAGTTCAATAGGGACGATTGCCTCCGAGCCGTATACAAGAGAAAAGGGCGAGCAGCCTGTTGGAGTTTTGTACACGGTTCGGTATGCCCATAGCACCTCGTACATCCTTTCTTCCCAGTCCTTCTTGTTAGAGCTGACAGTCTTAGCCAGGAGGGTGCAGAGTGTCTTATTAAAAGCTTCGGCTAGCCCATTAGCCTGTGGGTTGTAAGGAGTCGATGTCCTCTAATCAATTTTATATTTTTCTGCCAGCCGGTAGACCTTCTGGTTGCGGAAGTGGCTGCCGTTGTCTGACATAACTCGGTCGGGCGCGCCAAATCAGAATATGATATTACGGTGGACAAACCTGACCACGATCTCTTCGGTGACCTCTCGTAAGGCGACAGCCTCTGCCCAGCGGGAGAAGTAGTCGGTTGCAGCCAAAATGTACTTGCAGCCTGTGGAAGATGCAGGTAAGGGACCCACGACGTCCGTTCCCCACTGGGTGAACAGCCAACTAGGCGCGGTTGTGTGTAACTGCACGAGGGGCCTTCTGGGTATGGTGGCATGCTCTTGACATTTCTGACACGACTTAGCATATTTGCAGCAGTCGTCGAACATTGCAGGCCAATAATAGCCGAGCTTCTTTAGTTCAATCTTCATTTTTGGCCCCGCCTGGTCTGCGCCAGCTGTCCTGGCATGGACCTCCTTCATGACCCTCCAGGCTTCTTCAATGGACAAGCATCGGAGGAGTAATTTTTGCTTGGCGTCTGCCACCATTCGGAATAATATTCCATTTCGGAGCTCATAAGAGTCTTTAATTCTGATTAGCCTGATCTTCTCTTCTCTCTGCTTGGGCAGCTGCTGGTACTTGAACCACTGCATCAGGGGGTCCCTCCAGTCAGGTAGGCCGACGGCTTCTGCTGTGGTGACTTCTAGCTCTTCTTCTTCTATCATACTGGGCATCTGGCGCTGATTTATCACTTGGATATTGAGAGATCCATCTGGAGGCACTGCCAGTGAGCTTGCCAGTTTTGCCAGGGCGTCGGCTTGTGCATTCTCCCCTCTGGCGACATGGCCTATCTCAGAGAGGTAGAACCGCTCCATGAGTCTCTTCGCCTTAGTGTGATAAGGGCGCAGCTCAGGTTTTCGGACATCAAACTATCCCTGGACCTGCTTGACGACCAGCAGCGATTCGTCGAATGCTTGGAGCATTTTGATCTCCATTTGGAGGGCCACCTGAAGGTCGATGATCAGAGCTTCATACTCTGCTTCATTATTTGTGCAGGGCTTGCTAATGCAGCAGGAAGTGTGCATCACTTCTCCGTCTGGCAATTTGAGGACGATGCCGGCTCCGGCCCGTACCTTAGCGCGTCCGGATGGGGTCGCTTCTGTTCTCGAAGCCCCGTCAAAGTATAGCTGCCAGATAGCTTGTTGGACATGATCCACCTCCAGTGTCTCATCCTCGGGTAGCTCTGTGGCCAACGGGGAGTCTTCGGGCACAGGGTGTG
Source organism: Amorphophallus konjac (assembly GCA_022559845.1). Taxonomy (NCBI): domain Eukaryota; kingdom Viridiplantae; phylum Streptophyta; class Magnoliopsida; order Alismatales; family Araceae; genus Amorphophallus; species Amorphophallus konjac. The sequence goes on along the minus strand of CM040120.1, from coordinate 315,764,746 downwards.
CTGCGAAGAAATCCGCAACGGCTTGTCCCTTAACGGCCTTTTACGGCACGTAGGTGATGTCAAACTCCATGAGCAGCACGGCCCATTTGCCAAGGCACCCCTTCGGGACAGGCTGGGAGAGAATGTGCTTGATGGGGTCAGCCCTGGATATTAAGCTCACTTTATGGGACAGCATGTAGTGCCTCATCTTCTTGACCTTCTCTATCGGAGTGTACTTGGCCTCCGCTCCCACCAATCTCCGGCTGAGGTAGTAGAGCACCTGCTCCTTTCCCTCATCATTATTCTGGGCGAGCATTGCCCCCAGTGAATATTCAGTAGCTGCTATGTAAAGAATAAGCGGTCTGCCTTTGACAGGTGTCCCCAGGACTGGCGGGGTCTTCAGGTACTCTTTTAGCTGGTCGAACGCGTGCTGGCATTCGTGACCCCAGCTGAAGGGTGCATTCTTCATCATCAGTCTGTGAAAGGGTTGGCATGCCCCGACAGGTTGGAGATGAACCTGCGGATGTAGGCTAGACGGCCCTGTAGGGACCTCAGCTCTCCTAGACTCTTCGGAGGGGGCAACTCCTGAATGGTTTTTATCTTGAAGGGGTCAATCTCGATCCCTCTGTGCCGGACAATAAAGCCGAGGAACTTACCACTAGACACGCCAAAGGCGCACTTCATAGGGTTCATCTTCAGCCCATACAGCCGGAGCCTTTGGAAGACGACCCTGAGGTCGCTCAGATGTTCAACTCTCTTCTTAGTCTTGACAACTAGATCATCAATGTATCATTCAACCTTGCTGTACAGCAGCTCGTCGAAGATCTTGGTCATCGCCCGCTGATATGTAGCACCGGCATTCTTGAGACCGAAGGGCATCCTCTTGTAGTGGAATATCCCCTTGGGCGACCTGAAAGCCGTGTGAATTCGGTCGTGGTCGGTTATCCAAATTTGGTTATAGCCGGACGATCCATCCATAAAGGACAAGGCCTCGTGGCTAGTGGTTGCATCAATCATCACTTCGGTGATAGGCACCGGGAAGTCATCTTTTGGGCAGGCTTTATTCAGGTCACAGAAATCCATGCAAATCCTGATCAGTCCATTCTTCTTCTTCACCGGTACGATGTTGGCCAATCAAGTGGTGTATTGGTTTTCCGCCACGAAGCCGACATCTATGAGCTTGTCGACCTCCTTGCAGATCTGGCTGATCAATTCCGGCCTCATACGCCGGGGAGACTGCTTCACTGGTTCAACCGTGGGATCAATGGCCAAGATGTGCTGAGTCACCTCGGGGCTGAGCACAGGCATTTCTTTATAGTTCCAGGCAAAGCAATCCCGGAATTCTTGCAGCAACTTTGTGTATTGCTCTCTCTCCTGTAGGGGCATGAGAGCACTCAGAAAGGTCGGCCTGGGGTCACCTTTGGTGCCAAGGTTGATCTCAATCAATTCGTCGACTGTGGCCTGGCCGCCATTTTCAATTTCCGGCAGGGCCTGCGACAAATCGACGAAGTCTTGATCTTCATTGTCTTCGGGCTCGAGCGCATTCCTCCTGGACTATAGCCGCCGGGTCCGCGGGGTCCGTTGGTGCAGAAAGGCACAAGGCCACCTCGGGGTCTTCTGTATAATCATCATAGACAGCTCCGGCGGGGGCCGGGGCAGCCGCATCTTCAGGCGCCTGGTACTGGATGGATAGTGTATAGGCTCCTCTTCTGGGGCTGTCTGCCGCGTGGGGGCGTGGTGGGGCTACCGCATAGTCTCCCATTCTGAGCTCGTCCCTGTCAATGAGGTCTTGAGCAATGTCTTTGAAGACATAGTAGTCTTCGATGGCGTGGCCCAGTATCTGGTGGTAGGGACAAAACAGTGGGTCCCCACTTCTTCGGGTGTCTTGCGGCCTCTTGGACCGTGGGAGGGAGACCTTGCCGTAATGGCAGGCCCAGTCAAAAATGCCCCGAGTCTTCTCTCTTGGGAAAGAGTAGGGCTTCTGCAACTTCTCTTGGAGTGTCAAGCCTCGCCTGGTTGGCCGCCCGGTTAATGGGCTTGCCGTGTCTCTTGTCTCCCTTCTTGACCAGACGGGGACATCGGGACTGGTGTCTCGGGGTCGAGACATGTAGCCACCCACGGGCGGAGAGAACCCTGGATGAGGTCGGCAACTAGCGAGGTCAACTCAGCCAGCCGTGTTTTTAACATCTCGATCTCCCGTTGCTGCCTATGGTACAAGGCGTACATGACGGGGTCGTATCGAGGGGAATTTGGAGCATGACCCATGCTTCTGCTTCTTGCTTCGCTAGCAGGCCGAAGTGAGGGCGCCTCAGCAGTGTGCTCTTGCGAGGCTAGCCTGTCGGAGAGAGAGGAGGTTTTCCCCGTGTAGCGGCGGTGGAGAGGGTTCCAAATGAACACTTCTTCATCTTGCGCCTCCTCAGTCGGGGGCCTGAAATGTACATCTTGGTGGGCTTCCCGCAAATCTACAGCTTCCGCGGGGTCGTCGCCGGGCAGGGCCGAAACCGATATCACATCAGTTTCGTAATAATCATCTAGTGAAAAGCCCAGACCGGGGTGCTTAGTGATTTGCAGCAACCGCCGATCCAGGTTTGGTGGGTTCCACATTCTTTCGAACATTTCCTTCCAGCTGGAGGGTTGATAGGGGGGAATTTTTTACTTTCTGATCATTCTGGCTGCCTGGTCGGTCATGTGGGGGAGTCCCGCAATGGGGACGTGCGGGTCATGCAACTCGTCAGGAAATCGGCAATCATCGTCTTCCCTGACTGGCTTTTCCCCAGCAACATAAAAGATTGTGGATGACCCCTCCGGGTTAGGCACTTCAAAAGTTCTCAGCTGCTCGGCCGCTTGACAGTCAATTTCTGTAATGGGCTTGATGATCCCTGGCGAGACTCTGACATCCTCCAGCAGGTCTTCGAGGCAAGGCGTCCCCGGTGTAGAGTAGATGGGGAGAGGGGCTGCCTTAAATACCCCCCCCCCTCTTGTGCAATGAATGGTACATGTGGGGGAGCCACATAACCTGGGGGTGGCGGGGGAAACCAACTGCCCGACTCCACTTTCTTCTTTCCCTTGTCTTGGGCGGCTTGGGGGGCTTGCTTCACCTTCTCTAGATATAGGTTGGCATCTGACAGATGACACTCAAACACCTCAAACGGGTGGAGATCGGCGAAGATTCTAACTTCCTTCCCCTCACAGGGGTACTTGATGCATTGATGCAGGGTGGAGGGCACCACTCTGTTCTGGTGTAACCAGGGCCGGCCAAGCAACGCCTTATAGGAGGTGTTGGAGTTGATGACGTAGAACTGGACCTTGGTGGTAAAGTCATCAAAGGTCAAGTTGAACTCTGCAACCCCCATGGGCACCTCACATTTCTGGTTAAAACCGGCAATCTTGACATTTTTGACCTCAACCAGGTGTACGTCAAAGTAGTGCTTTTGGTACACCCGGTAAGGGAGTATATTCACTGCTGCCCCTCGGTCGATCATGACCCTGTTGATAGGCTGGCCGTTCAACTGCCCTTTCATGTAGAGGGGTATGTTATGGCTGCAGGTGGGCAGGAGCATGTCATCTTCTGTGAAAGCCACGGCCACCTCAGGTGATATCTCTGCTAGGCAAGCTTCAAGATGTGCTGGTGTCTGGAGTGCGGCAATGATGGCTTGCCGTGTTTCTCCGTCCAAAGACAGCATCTCCCACACGGTAAATCGGGTCGGGATCTTCTTGAGGTGTCTGACTATTCGGTCGGCAGCCCGCACCTTGAGTAATTTCATCTCTTCGGGCTTGCCGCGCCTGCCCCCACCTTGGAGCTGGGGTGTCAGATCAGGGGATGCCTCCTCTGCGGGTCCCGTCACAGCCTGTGGGGCCGGCAGGGCCTCCTCCTTTTCTTTCATGAATTCGGTGAGGTTTGGGATGCCGTTAAATTCTTCTTCCGGCTGAGGGGGAGCCGCCACCGATGGAGCTTGGGAACTACTTGCTTCTCTGGTCGAAGGAGACCCTTGGGAGTGCGCCCGCCCTGCCGTTCGGGCTAACAGGAATTTGGCAAATGAAGGGGTGCCTTGGCTTCTGGCCCCTTCGGGATAGAGACCCGACGGAGGAGGGATCTCGGTGCCTCGGACCTCAGGGTCGGGAACCTGGTATGGTTGTTCCCCCCTGAGCATGATGTTGAGGTTATCCTGAGGAGGGCGCCCCCACTTCCTTCCCGACCTGGTGGCATGTTGGGAAGTGGAGACTTCAGCTTGATTCACCTCTGGCGGCTCATGGGGTGGCTCTTCTTTTGTTTCCTCCAGGGAAAGGGCAGTGTCGAATAACGCCGAGAGGGTGTTGCAGGCGACGATGACCTCCTCCTTCTTCTTTCCCCTGGGTCTTCTCTTCTTCTTCTTCTTTCCTGCTGCGGCTGATGGCTGCTCTTGGGGAAGTTCAGCCCATAGGGGAGGCTCTTTCTCTGCTTCAGCTTCTACCCCTGGAGCCAGTTCGAGTGATTTGAACTCCTCCCATGGAACATACTCCTTCAGCTCCACGGGCTGGATTTCGGGTTGTTCATAATCTTCGAGCCCATCAAAAATAGCCTGGAGTCTTTCGACCGCCGGACTGGTCTTCTGACGCATCGGCAGCGGGACAGAGCTCTTTTTCTTATGAGTGGGCCGCCTCATGACCAGCCGAGGGGCCGTGTCGTAGCGAACTGGGCTTACTGGGGGCGGTGCAGGCAGGGGTGTCACATCCCTCAGATGAACTCCGGGGCTGGGTCGAGGGACGTGTGCTCTTCTATTCTTTCTAGTTGCAGTCTGCCAACCTCCTTGATCTTGAGCCAGGGTCGTGATGAAGGTCTCATAAGTGGCGAGGGCGCAGGCCTCCGCCCACTCCTCAGGCAACTCCTGGTATAGCGAGACCATGTTGACAGTGGAGGTTATGTTGGGCAACTCATGCGGTTGCGGGGGATCTACTCTATGCTCCCCCATGTCCAGCTTCCCATTCTTGATTAAGGATTCAATAACATCCTTGAAGACATAGCAGTCTTCAATGGTATGCCCGAGCACTCGGTGGTACAGGCAGAAGCGTGGGTCGTCCTTTTTCTTTAGGTCGCCGGGCCTTTTCAGCTCTGGCAGTGTAATTTTGTTGTACCTGGTTGCCCATTCGAACAGGAGCTTGGACTTGTCCCGGGCGAAGGAATATAGCTTGTTTCTCATCTTCTCCCTTAGTGAGGGGCCCTCCGGTCATTCTGTGGTTCTGGGCGGGGGAAGGTTGGCAGCCCCCTTGGCTTTCTCTTTCTGCTTTTCAAAAGCCTGGAAATCTAATGTGTGCACCTCAGGGGGAGCTGGCTTCTTCTCGGCCTGCCTGGCTCTTTGGCTTGACATGGCCGGGGTGGAGGAGTATCGGGCCAAAAATGCCTCGATCTCTGCTACCACATTGTTCAGGCGGTCAAATGTCTTGACCTCGGTGCCAATCATCCTTTCCAGGATCTCCTTTTTCAAGTTCTGTTTGCAGATCTGCACCGCATTGTCCTGGTGTGGGGGACGCCTGCACCTCATGCTGAGGTTCCTCCATCTCTTGATATAGTCGAGGGCCGACTCGTCATTCTTCTGTCTTGTGGCATAAAGTTCTGCCACAGTGACCTCCCGTTCTGCAACATAGAATCTTTCTTTGAACTTCTTTTGCATGTCGGGCCAATCGGCGACAGACCCGGGTGGCAGGCCGGAGTACCACTCAAAGGCAAGCCCGGTGAGTGTCGAGCCGATGAACTTCAGGAGGTAGGCCTCATTAGCAGCCAAGTCCCCCATGACGTTCACATAATAAGCAATGTGCTCCCTAGGGGTCCCTTGCCCGTTGAACTTTTCGAACTTGGGTGGCTTGGTGACGCCGACCGGTAACTTCTTCGTAGCATGGGGAGCCGGGTAGGGCACCCGGTAGACGTCAAACGGCGTCTGATCCCCGTCACCTCTCTCGGCCAGTTTCATGTCTATCATCTGTTCCAGCATCAACCGGCTAACTATTGCCGGGTCGACCGGACTCGGATAAAAATGAGCGGGCTGCGCGCTCGGGGTGGCCAGCACGGTCGCCTGGGGGGCCATGAGGGACCCTTGGGAAAGTGAGGCCTGTGGCGGGGCCGGTGCGGTGCAGTGTGCCTGCTGTAGGGATGAGTCCCCGAGAGGGTTGAGGGCTGCTGGAAGGGCTGCTTCTGAAGATTGCCCCCTGTCCCTGGGCGCTTCGGGTAAAACCTCGGTCTGCCAGGACATCGGGGGCGGTGTGTTCCGTTCATTCAATTACTTTTTAAGTGACTCAATTTCTTGCTGGAACCGCTGCATCATGAGCAGCATTGTAGGGTCAGCTGTGGGGAGACGGGGCATGCCCCCCGTCTATTCGGCCGGGGCGTCCTCGGATGATGTGGAGGGTCCGCCGCTCGTGTCGCCGGTGGTGACCACGTTGGCTGTGAGGGCCGCAAGGGGCTCTTCAGGTAAGGTCCCTTCGGTGCCTGTGGGTGTCGCGCTGCCTGCCGCTCTCCCTCTTCTAGTAAGGGGTCCCAACCTGGCGGCAAGTCTGGCCATCTCTTCCGGATCGGCACGCAAAGCCCCATACCGACTGGGAACTCCTGCCATATTGCAGGTGAAGGTTTGTCATCTCTTGTTTCTCTTTGTCGCCCTCCTGGATGATCTTCCCGGGAACACCAGCCTATCGAAGACCGACCGTCGGAGCGGCGCTTCCTCCCGGACAGGGGACTGGCACTGCTCCTCCGAGCGGTTCCTCGATTCTGCGCTGGGCGCGGGCCAGGCTCCTTCTTCCTGGAAAGAGGAGGCCATTGCCCCCAGCAGTCTCTGGCGGCCGACGGGGGTGCTACCCGGGCCTCGGAGGTAATTCCTCATAGCCTGCTCGATCCCTTCCCACTCCTGGTCAGGGAGAGCAGCCTGCAGTTGCATGTCGATGATAGCGGTAGGAGGAGAGTAGGCCCTGAGTGCCGGGCGGGCAGCATTGTGTCGGCGCCCGCGGTGACGGCGGTGAGCTTTCTCGGGCAGCACCGTCATGACAGGTGCAGGTCGGCGAGCCGGGGTCGTGAATTCGACCAGCTCACCTCCTCGGGCCCGTCTCGGGCGGCAAGTGCTAGGTCCCGCCTGGGCGGGCGCAGTGGGTTGGACCTCCTTGGGGACCCAGACTTGCTTCAGTTTGGCCGGCCTGTGAACCGGCGCAGTCTTCGGTGAGACGGCCACGGCAGCGGGCATCACCCTCCCCTTCAGCTTCTCCTGTCCTTGAAAGGAATTGTGGACTGGGACAGTCGGGATGACACGGTTCGGTGTCACCTGGGACCTCTGCCCATCCAGGCGGACTTGGAGGGCCCCGACAGTCATAGTTTTCCCAGAGTTGGACGTGCGGCGCCCAGAGCTGGCGCCGGCGTTGCTCCTCCGGAGCCTTCTTCGGTAGGATGCCGACCCTTGGTGGGATGGGCCGGTGGTTTGGTGCACGTGGTGCATGTTGCAGCTTAGCGTCGTTGCTGGGACGCCATTGTTGTTCTTGGCCACAGCTCGGCCGGTAGCAACTTCAGTGGCCCCCGGAGCGAGAGCGTTGATCTGAGACTCCTCAGGCACTTCACCTCGAGGATGTTGGCAAAGGCCACTCCAATGAAGTTGGGGAAGCCCATGGTGGGAGGGAAGCTCCCGAAGCTGAGGGGGACCGCCAGGTAGCCGCCTCGGACGTGGTTCTCAACGGGCTGAGGGCCGCAAGTGACAACCATCGTTGGCACCATGATGCAATTCTCTCCTGCATTTGAGAAAGTAACGCAATTAGTATTACAAGAAGGGGGGCCGCAGGGCCCCGGATTCCGGCAAATAGGTGAAGGGTGGATTGGTCCCACCGGGCGTGCCAGACTTGTAGATGCACTAAAATTCGCTGGTGCGGGTATTTTTTCATCTATTGAGTGCGTGGGCGTGCCAGTCACCGAAGTTACAATTTATTCGGGCCCCGAAGAGCCCATGGTGCGCTCGACCTGACTTCGTCAGACGATTGTGTGGTTCGTGTCGGGACCAGATCCCGTCATGCCATAAAGGTCATGACGTCATTTACATCCCCCATACGAGAGAATACCCTTGATTAATTGCTGAAATTAGGGGCCCTGCGGTCGAAAAGGATAATACTAATTGCGCGAGAAAGAGGCAGGAATAGATCACACTAAGGGTTGCATCTTGACCACGAGCTGTCGGCCGTGTCGGTCACTCATGGACATTTTCATGTTCGGACATGGCTCCGTGATAGAAACGCGACGAAAAAAAATCGGGGACGAATCCGTTCAAGTGCATGCCGAATGCACGGCGACCTTAATGACGGCCCGGAAGGACCCGATGGCCAGAGACGAATCCGGTCTAATCGGAGTGTTGGCCCAAGATCAGGTTGGGGCTTGGCCATGTCGGGTGGATACCCGAGACTCGGGCTCGGCCTGAGGGGGCGGCATTATTGTTCCTTTTGCGTCGGGTCACGGGGAGAGATGGGACTGCAATGTGGACCCTAGCCTTTTTTTTATCTGGGGTTTTAATTAAGTGTTCCTCTTTTTCCTTTCGTTGCTTATTACCTCTTTGTACATTTGTTCCGAATGATTTCCCTTTTTTATTATTATTGTTATCGTCATTTTCTCACCCCCGCCCCTCTTTATTATTATTATTTTTGTTACAATCTTTTTGTTTTATGTCCTGTATATGCTCGAATATCCTTAATTATTATTATGCTTTTTTTATTAATTTATTTATGGTCATCACTATTATTACCAATGTCATGAGATAGGGCCGGTGGGGTGTGCCGGTAAAGGGAATGCCGGGCGTGCCGGCGAGGGCACCCCAAGCGCAAAGGGGAGTGTGCCGGAGAGGGTGGAAAAGGGTGTATCGGCGAAGGATGGTAAGGGTGCACCGGTGAGGGGAAAGGAGGAAGAAGGTGACGGTGAGAGTGAATGAGAGTGTACTGGTGGGGGGGGTGGAGGTGTGCCGGGGAAGGCGCTGAGGAGAGTGTGCCGGCGAAGAGCCAGCCAAGTGTGCCGACGAAGGATGGCTAGAGGCATGCCGGCAAAGGGGAAAATGAGATAGTGAGAGAGGGATGAGGGTGTACCGGTGGAGGCCAAAAGGGGTGTACCGGTGAGGGGTGCTGATGGGTGTGCCGGTGAAGAAGGGAGTGGAGATGGAGTGTACCGATAGAGGGCCAATAGAGCGTGCCGGTAAAGGTTGGGATCAGAATACCGGTGAGGGTCCACTCCTCTGTCATTCGTTTTAAGGCTTTTCTTTTCTTCTTTTCTTAATTTGCATGTAGTTTTACATAAATTTCTCATTTTCTTCGTTTCATTCCGTGCGGCCTCTTCTCACCAATCAGACGCTCGATTTACTGTGTCATTGATCGGTTCGGTTCTCATGCTGCCGGCGATGGCTTGATTAATTGGAAAGTTTATCATTGATCGTTCTGTTCGTTTGTTGCTTCCTTTTGCCTTTTTAACATGTTGTTATTTTCTGACAAAAATTCGGCAGCATCTCCCCTTGAGCCGAGTGTAAGGGAGGTAAAGGGAACGCGCCCACATGGAGTGGCGGAACCCGACAACTGGAGGTGGGCGCCCGGAGGTGGCAACACCTTTATAAAACCTCGGAAAACATGAAGAAAACGATGAACGGGAGGCTTCTAATACTGGACAGGGTGGACGGGGATTGGCCAAGGCGTGCCGGCCAAGGACGAGCATAGGGTGTGCCGGGCTAGGAAGGCTAAGGGAATACCGCTGAGGCACAAAAGGGGGAGGTGTACCGTTGAGGGCTATTATGGGGTGTACCGGCCAAGGGCCGAAAGTGTGTGCCGCTGAGGGCCACTATGGGGTGTACCGGCCAAGGGCTGAGAGGGCGTGCCGGAGAGGCGTTAGGCGGAAGAAATCAAGGATGCACCAGCTGGGAAGGGCCAAGGATGTGCCGGCCAAGGGCTGAGGGCCATCGGTGAAGGGAAGTTAAGGGGCGTACCAGTGGAGGAAAGCCAAGGGCTACTAGCTACTGGGTGTTCTAGAAGAGAAGGAGGGTCTCCCTCCCCTCGAGCAGATAGGTACAACTGATGGCCATAGGAGAGGGCAAAGAACCCATGAGGCCGAGGATCATATAGGAGGAATCACGTCCCTACGACGACTCCAAAAGCATCGGAGAAATAGAGAAATGGAGGAAAAACGAACAACACATCATACACCATGAAAACTGGCGTAAACCAACAGAAATAATAGAGAAACCCAAGGAGGGTGATTTTCATTCATGGGGAGCAAGGGGCCGTGGCCATCCATATACATTGCCGAGCACGCTGTAGTCAAGGCTACGGGCAAGGAAGAAAACCAAAACACAAGATGAAGGGAGGAAGAAAACAAGGAAAACCACGGAAGGGAAAGTGTTGGGGATTGAAGTAGGGACGAGCATCCACTGCTCGTTCCCCCGCACCTTCCCCTGTTTTATTCAGCCCTCCTTCTCTCTTACTCTCTCTTCTGCCCGGTGGCCGTCGGAGGAGACTCACGCCGGAGCCCTTCTTCTTCTCCCTTCTCTTCTCTTCCTCTCTTGCGTATGTCTCTCCCTCTGTCTGTATGTGTATTCCTCTCCAGCCTCCCCTCTTTTTTTTCTTTACCGGAACGGGAGTCGTTTTATACTCCCAGCCGCGGGAGCTTCTGAGCATGGCCGTCGAAGGTGGGAAGCAGCTCCGTCATGATGGGGTTTGACGTCTTCTATCCTGGCTATCAGGGGAGTAGCCTGCATGGCCCAACGGTTGGTTGACACCTCAGGGAGCTCACTGCGCGCCAAGGATGTGTAGGGCATGGGCACCACGTCGTTCAACCGTTGAAAAGGCTTAACGCTGTGCCGCTGGTGGGTTGAATAAGTGTGCCGTAGGAGGGCCAAAAGGGCGTGCCGCGGGAACACCCAACGGGCGTGCCGCTGAAGGCCCAGAAGAGTGTGCCGCTGAGGGCCCAAAGGGGCATGCCGCTGAGGGTCATGGGGAGTGTGCCACTGAAGGCCCCTCTCTTGGGTGTGCCGTTGAAGACCCTAAGGGGTGTGTAGCTGGGGACCCCTGGGGGTGTACCGTTGAAGCCCCTGGGGGTGTACCGCTGGAGCCCAGGATGGGCGTGCCGCTGAAGGCCCTGGGGGCTGTGTGCCGCTGAAGGCTCCCTCTCTGGGTGTGCCGTTGAAGCCCCTGGGGGTGTACCGCTGGAGCCCAGGATGGGCGTGCCGCTGAAGGCCCTGGGGGCTGTGTGTCGCTGAAGGCTCCCTCTCTGGGTGTGCCGTTGAAGGCCCCAGGGGGCTGTGCCGCTGAAGGCTCCCTCCCTGGGGTGTGCCGTTGAAGACCCCCCCAAGGGGGGTGTGCCGTTGAGGCTAACATGGACAGTTTTGGGCCGCGGGTTGTGGCCCGTTTGATTTCTTCGAGGCCCGTGAATCGTGGGTCTCTCGGTGGTCGATTCCTCTTCACTGTCGTGGCTCCTGGAGACGGCTTCACGGCAATGTTCACCTTCGGGGAATCTAAATGATCAGTCTCTCCCGGTCTGCTTCGCTGGGCGCCATTGTTGATGCGGGCCGAATAGGATATCATGGGTGTGCAATTTTTGGTGTCCACACTCCCTCAGCACCACCGACCGGAAGATGATGCTGGGAGGGTTCTCACCCCTGCTTCAGGTAAAAATGCCCTTCTACCTTAAAATGCTTGTGCAATTATGATTCTATGACTACTACATGCCGACACTCTAACAATGCAGGTGTGGTCCTACATGTACCTCCCAGGCTTAGGGAGAGGGAAGGAGGTATAGCCCAACCGAGTACCCATCGCGAGGCGATGGATGGCGGTACGGGACACCGGGTCGCTATGACGCCTAGTGCGGGCGATCTAGGATGACATCGACACATTTCCTTATGCATCGGTAAGACTCTAAACTTAAGATTTCTAAATGCACTTAAATGCTTTTGATGATGACACTTGACTCTATCGCCCTTCCCTACTCAGGTGCACTAGACACCGTACCATGATGATGGTCACGAGGGACAGCCCTGGGTGGAGGTAGCCCAGGCGTACGCAGGATGAGACGTGTGGCTTCACTACATGAACATCATCAAGCCACTACATCACCGCCTGATCATTAGGACCAGGGGTGTCCACCAGCCAAAGGTAGAGTTCCCGACACGAGAGGAGGAGCACGTGGGGCGATCTTCCAGGGGACTGACTGGCGAGATCGATTGGGTCATGTAGCAACCCTAATAAATTTAAAAGAATAAAATAAGTCAAAATAGAATAAAAGACTAAGTAAAGAAAAGATAAAAATCCAAAATGGAAAAGAATTAAACTCTAATGAAAATAACGCCTCAGGAAAAGGCGCGACCTTACAAATAAGCGACCTTCAACCAGGCGCGAATTAAAGAAAGGACGCCCAAATAATAAGGCGTCAAATTTCAAATGACCAAAATAAATAAAAAGGGCAAGAAAGCGTAATGCCCTTTGAGTGGACGCGTTTCAACAAGTAACGACGTCTGACAAGACGTCAATTTAAATTCGACGCCCTGACCTAGGTCGTTAATTCAATTCGTCTCCCGTTCGAACCGGGAACTTATCCAGGGTAAGTTGATAACTATGAGAAAGAGTTCGAATGTAGTAATAACTCTAATATGGAAGTGTTACTTCCAATGCAACTCTACCACCATTAGGATTCTAGAAATCCTATAAAAACCCTTGACTATCAAACCCTAAAGCTATTTGGTCGATCTGCTGCTGCTATGATACGTAAAGAACAGCAGTTCTTCTTATCTCTTTTTATCATTACTTTCGGTTGCATGAAGAATTAATGATTCTTCATCTCTCCTTACAGGTTAAGAAGCCCTGATGTTCTGAAGAACAAGAGTTCTTCATCCGGGTAAAGTTATTCTCTTTACCTTTAGTTCTGGATGTGTAAGGTGAAGAAACTAATATCAGTTTCTTTTCTGTAGGACTTACAGCAAGTTGATTAGTGAAGAACAAGGATTCTTCATCAAACGATCTCTTCATCTGCATCATCTTTGCTTAGTGCTGCTGTTAAGTTCGTAGAAGTTCAGAACCTGTCACGTTCATCTTCGGATTATTATTATTAAGGTAGGTTTTCTCAAGACACTGTAGCCCAAACAAAGTAATTCAAAATATATACTAGCATGGCATGCATGTACATGGTTTAATATAGTATTAAAGCATTTTCTGTAATATCTTGAAAGAAACGCCCATGACAAGGGTGCTAATTTAAAGAAACGACCTGCCCAAGGTCGTCAATTGCAGATTTGACACCCTTCCCTGTAGGCGTCAATTTCATGAAATTTTATGTAAATAATAAATACCCACGTTTAAAAATTAAATATCTATGAAATCCTGAAACTAATGTAATGCATGAACTTACCTGTGAAGTCCTGCTATTTTTTCTTGTCATGATTATATACCCTGTCTCCTGAAAGTTTATTATCCTGAAATTCATAAAAATTCCTGGAAACTGTGAATTCACGACCTGAACCAGGTCGTTTCTTATTGAACCCACGCCACATACTAGGGTGTGAATTTAATTATAACGCGAAAATATTGTAAATAAAAGGACGCCTGACAGAGTAGGCGTCAAATTTAAATAAAACGACCCTGCACAGGGCGTATTTTTGATGAAATAATGAATTGATGAAATTCCTGCAAAATAGGAAAAATAGATGAACGCCCTTATCTAAGGCGTTAATTACTTGAGTAGTGACTTTACTTAAGTCGTTATTTTCCTGTAAAAATGTTTTTACCGGTTTCTGATAAACGATGGTTTCAGTATATCTATATATATATTATATTGGCACTATATTCCACTCCGTGAGTATAGTCCCACGTTTTCATGATGTTTTATCGATCACCCTCAATTCTCATTGACATACAAGCTCTCCATTGGACATTCCGTTCCTTTGGACTTGCGAGTTAGTCATAGAGACCTCCGTAAGACTCCTCGCCGCCTTGGATTCCCTCAAGGCCGACTGAGCTGGTTGTACCCTAAAAACCCATTACACTATTGAATGCCATGTCACTCTAAAGAAACATGGTATACCGGCCCTTATGATATGCAAAGAGTATATCATGAGAATTCTTAATGGGATGATGATATCATGCCATTTGTTGATGTTCTTGTGGACCTCAATTCTATAATAAGAATGAGGGTATCTTACCTTTGATATACTGTTCATGTGGACCTCAATTCTATATAAAGAATGTCCATACTTGTCATGGTACCCGAGTTAAGGGAACCTAATTCCACCTAGTTTCATCGTTCATCGTGATTGTACCGTTGTTATCGCCTATCTATGTCCAATGTCGTATTTTGGACTCCATTCTATCAAAGTTATCCTACGTGTCTACAAGCTTGATTATTGAAATTCCTCATTGGCTATATATATACAAGAGTGGATGTCAAAATACATGATAAATGCCTGCGCATATAGGTCCCGATCTGGTCCTGGGAGGAGCACCCGAAAGTACTTGTGCCCATGGGAGTTGAATGATAAGGTATCTGGCATTATACCGAGTGCATGACTAGCTTGATTGGACATTCCACACAAATATTGTACTTGACTCGTACTTGACACGATATGAATTGTGTGACCCGAGAAAGGGTAATTACTTGCTTGTTTGAAACATGATAGCCAAATTCTTGACATGACTTGTTAAAAGTTCTTGCTTGAATATCTTGTTAGCTTTTCTTGAAAGTTCATGGCTTGTTCAAATTACTATCTTATTGATATACTCTCTTTCTACCTTGTCGTTTTATATAAGCATGCATAGCTATAGCACATACATGAAAGATGTAATTATTTAAACCCCTTGCTAGCGCTTGAGATATAATTTCCTACTGAGCGTTCGCTCACTCCGTGTTTGTCCCTTACTTTTCAGGTAAGTCCGACGAAGAAGGTCAAACTGATGGGGAAAGTCAAGAGTGAAAGAGCTAGAGCTTTTCCAAGTGTCATCTAGTCTTTTTCCTATTTTCTTGAGTCAACTATGTACTTTTCCTTTTTAATTGAATAGAGTATTGGATTTGTAATAGTCTATCCATTATGAAATAAAGAATTGAGTTATCTTTCTATTTTGCGCATCTCTGTTTTGGTGTCGAATACACTACTACTCTGATTGACATGATTGATATAAACTCGTCACATATATCCGAGTATCTTCCACGCTCGGGGCGTGACAGTTTTTGTGGTATCAGAGCCTAGGGTATTCAATTCCTAGGAAAACCCAAGTCCAAGGATATGTTTAAACCTTTAACCAGTGAGATTGGGTAGAACCAAGGGTTAAAGTTAACATAGAATGCTAGTCTTTAAGATACAAATCACGTATTAATCTAGTTATTATAATTGTAGGATAATGGCTGCCGAACGTTCTCAATGGCGCAACATGCAGCGTACACTGCAAGACATGACTCAAGTGCTGCAACAAGTAACACAAGGAGGTGGACAACGAGCAGGAAGTCTCCACCAGACCTTCAAGAACATGAACCCGCCCAAGTTCACGGGTTCTACTGATCCAGATGACGTTGAACACTGGATTAGGGAAACAGAATGAATATTCCGTGTTATGCAATGCACGGATCAAGATAAGGTCTTATTAGCTACTTTTCAGTTAGAAAGGGATGCTAGATGCTGGTGGGAATCAATAGAGGCTACTGTAAATCAAGATCAGGTTACGTGGGAGGAATTCGTTGAACACTTCAACGTAAAATATTTCTCGGACCGAGTTCAGGAAAAGAAGGCTGCAGAATTTGCTGCATTAAAGCAACGATCCTTGTCAGTGGCCGAGTATGAGGCCCAATTCTCTAGATTATCTCGGTATGCTAAGCATCTAGTTAGCACCGAGAAAATGAAAGCTAGGAGGTTTCTTAATGGGCTCAGGCCCCAAGCTATTACTCAACTGGCACCGATGGACATTCAAGTCTACTCAGAGATAGTACGCCGAGCTCAACTATTAGAAGATGCCACGGAACTGTCTGATAGGATTCGTGGTAAGGATAAGAAGGAACAAGTTACAGGTTCGGGTTCCTTTAAACCCAACTTCAAGAAGAGGCCTAGCAATGGAGGTATTTCCTCGCAAGACCAAAAGTTCAAGAAGACCAAGCCCTTCTCTATCACCACTACCTCTTCAAATACAGTGTGTAAACATTGTGATAAAGCGGGTCATAGAGCAGAAGAATGCTGGAGGAAACTAGGAGCATGTCTCCGTTATGGGAGTCGTGAGCATCGGATTCCCGATTGCCCACTACTAAATAACCAAGCCGTTGACGGAAAACGCCCAGTAACCAAGAATGCTCGTCTTCATGCAATCAAGGAGACCGAGCGAGAAGAAGAATGCGGCTTAGTGGAAGGTACATTGAAAGTTTGTTCCAGGAATGCATATGTCTTAATTGATACTGGTGCATCGCATTCTATTGTTTCTAAGAAGTTTGCTGACCCATTACCCCTAGAACCGGAATGGATAAAGTTAGTTTTGTCTACTCCTCTGGGTGATGAGACTGATATTACACATCATTACCAAAACTGCGAAGTATTGGTTCAGGGTAGAAATCTCCCTATTGATCTCATATGTTTAGATCTGAAAGAGTATGATGTTATACTAGGAGCAGATTGGTTATCCAAGTATCAGGCAACGGTTGATTGCCGCAATAGTAAGGTTACATTCAAGGAATTTCCAGAACTAATCTTGACTAGCCCTAAGAGTCGGAGCAAATCCCCTATTATTTCAGCTCTCCGAGCTAGCAAGCTCATCAGGAAAGGATGTGTATCTTTCCTTGCATTTGTCACAGTTAAAGAAGCTAAGGAAGCTAAGCTAGAAGACATTCCAGTAGTGCAAGAATTTCTGGACGTATTTCCGGAAGATTTTCTAGGATTACCCCCGCAAAGAGAAGTGGCCTTCACCATTGACTTAGTCCCTGGTGCTGGTCCGATTTCAAAGGCACCTTATAGGATGTCACCTGCTGAACTCAAGGAGTTAAAGGAGCAATTGAGGGAACTCATTAAGAAAGGATTCATTAGACCAAGTACTTCCCAGTGGGGAGTGCCTGTATTATTTGTAAAGAAGAAAGACGGATCCATGAGGTTATGCATCGACTATCGACAGTTGAATCACCTCACTATCAAGAACAAGTATCCACTGCCGAGAATCGATGAATTGTTTGATCAAATTTCAGGATCCATGTACTTTTCCAAAATTGATCTTAGGTCAGGATATCACCAACTAAGAATCAAGGACGAGGATATTCATAAAACCGCATTCAGAAGCAGGTATGGCCATTATGAATTTGTTGTTATGCCTTTCGGACTAACGAATGCCCCTGCTGCCTTTATGCAGTTAATGAATAGTATATTCAGGCCTTATTTGGATCAATTCGTGGTGGTCTTTATTGATGATGTATTGATTTATTCCAAGACCAAGGAAGAGCATGAGGAACATTTGAGGATTGCATTACAAATATTGAGGACAAACCAATTATATGCAAAACTTAGCAAGTGTGAATTCTGGCTTGAAGAAGTGACTTTTCTCGGACATGTTATATCAAAGGATGGCTTGTCTGTAGACCCATCAAAGGTTGAAGCTGTAAGGAACTGGGAAAGACCGACCAATGCTAGCGAGATCCGAAGTTTCTTAGGTCTTGCCGGCTATTACAGGCGATTCATCAAGGATTTCTCTAAAATCGCCGTGCCGCTTACGAGGTTAACTCGCAAGGAGATCCGTTATGAATGGGATGAGGAATGTGAAAGAAGCTTCCAAACTCTCAAGGATCATCTTACTACAGCTCCTATCTTAGCATTGCCAATTGAAGGAGAAAAGTTCGAGGTATACACTGATGCTTCTGGCATTGGCCTCGGGTGTGTTCTAATGCAACAAGGGAAGGTTATAGCCTACTCTTCTCGTCAATTAAAGAAGCATGAAGAGAACTACCCCGTCCATGACTTAGAATTGGTCGCGGTAGTATTTGCACTCAAAATATGGAGACATTATCTTTATGGAGTACAGTTTACTGTATACTCCGATCACAAGAGTCTCAAATATCTTTTCTCACAGAAGGAACTAAATATGCGGCAAAGACGATGGCTGGAATATCTCAAGGACTTCGACTTCAATATACAATATCATCCCTGAAAGGGTAATCATGTAGCAGATGCCCTTAGTCGAAAGCCGAGAGCACTGTTAGCCAATTGTATGATTCAAGAATGGAAATTGCTGGAACAATTCTCTGAACTCAATATAAGCATGGACACGGACCCTAGATGTGTCACATTATCTCATGTAAGCATACAGTCAGATTTATTGTCTGAAATACAAGCACTTCAGAATGATGATCCTACATTAGTAGAAATCAAGGGCAGATTAGAAGGACAATCGGATTTCCAATTAGCTTCTGATGGAAGATTAATGTTCAAGAATAGAACTTGTATACCGGACTGCCCAGAATTGAAGAAGAAGGTCTTAGATGAAGCTCATAGGTCAAGGTATACGATTCATCCTGGATCTACCAAAATGTACCAAGATGTAAAAAGAAAGTTTTGGTGGCCCAACATGAAAAGAGAAATAGCGGACTACGTATCACGCTGTCTCACGTGCCAACAAGTCAAGGCGGAACACCAAAAACCTGCTGGAAAACTACATCCTCTAGATATCCCTAAATGGAAGTGGGAGGATATTGGTATGGATTTCATCATGGGTTTATCTAAATCAAAAAGAGGACATGATGGAATATGGGTTATCATTGACCGATTGACTAAATCAGCGCATTTCTTGTCAATCAAGAGTCGATGGTCAGTTGATGTCTTAGCTGCACTATACATCAAGGAAATAGTCAGATTACATGGTATTCTTGTTTCAATCGTGTCTGACAGAGATCCCCGTTTTACTTCTCATTTTTGGAAAGGACTACAACATTCGTTGGGAACGAGACTTAACTTTAGCACAGCCTTTCATCCTCAAACGGATGGTCAGACCGAGAGAACCAATCAAGTAGTCGAGGATATGCTAAGAGCATGCATTACTGATTTTGGTGGGAACTGGCATGATCACTTGCCTCTGGTCAAATTTGCATACAATAATAGCTACCAGGCAAGTATACAAATGGCACCTTTTGAAGCCTTATACGGAAGGAGTTGTCGATCACCCTTATGCTGGGACGAAGTTGGAGAGAAACAACTGTTAGGTCCAGACATGGTAAGGGATACTACCAAGAAGATACAATTAATCAGAGAAAGACTACAAGTTGCTCAGTCTAGACAAAAAGCTTATGCTGACACAAGAAGAAGAGATCTTGAATTCCAAATTGGAGATCATGTATTTCTCAAGATATCACCTGGACGTGGAATACGAAGATTTGGTGTTAAGGGCAAGCTTACACTAAGATTTATCGGACCTTTTGAGATACTAGAAAGAGTTGGCGAGGTTGCTTATCGCATCGCATTGCCACCTCAACTGTCCGAAGTACATGATGTATTCCACATATCTATGTTGAAGAAGTATGTGCATGATCCATCACATATTATTGAGCATGGAAATCTAGTAATCCGGAAAGATCTCACATATGAGCAGAAGCCCATACGAATACTAGATCGAGAAGTACGAACCCTAAGGAATAAGGTTATTCCCATGCTAAAAGTACAATGGAATAAGAATTCAGAACATGAAGCTACATGGGAGACCGAGGAATCTATGAGGAAGCGATTTCCAGAGTTATTTTAGAAGGTATGAACTCTACACTCTCCATATGTAAATATATGCTATGAATTTGGGGACCAAATTCTTTTTAAGTGGGGGAGGCTATAGCAACCCTAATAAATTTAAAAGAATAAAATAAGTCAAAATAGAATAAAAGACTAAGTAAAGAAAAGATAAAAATCCGAAATGGAAAAGAATTAAACTCTAATGAAAATAACGCCTCAGGAAAAGGCGCGACCTTACAAATAAGCGACCTTCAACCAGGCGCGAATTAAAGAAAGGACGCCCAAATAATAAGGCGTCAAATTTCAAACGACCAAAATAAATAAAAAGGGCAAGAAAGCGTAACGCCCTTTGAGTGGACGCGTTTCAACAAGTAACGACGTCTAACAAGGCGTCAATTTAAATTCGACGCCCTGACCTAGGTCGTTAATTCAATTCGTCTCCCGTTCGAACCGGGAACTTATCCAGGGTAAGTTGATAACTATGACAAAGAGTTCGAATGTAGTAATAACTCTAATATGGAAGTGTTACTTCCAATGCAACTCTACCACCATTAGGATTCTAGAAATCCTATAAAAACCCTTGACTATCAAACCCTAAAGCTATTTGGTCGATCTGCTGCTGCTACGGTACGTAAAGAACAGCTGTTCTTCTTATCTCTTTTTATCATTACTTTCGGTTGCATGAAGAATTAATGATTCTTCATCTCTCCTTACAGGTTAAGAAGCCCTGATGTTCTGAAGAACAAGAGTTCTTCATCTGGGTAAAGTTATTCTCTTTACCTTTAGTTCTGGATGTGTAAGGTGAAGAAACTAATATCAGTTTCTTTTCTGTAGGACTTATAGCAAGTTGATCAGTGAAGAACAAGGATTCTTCATCAAACGATCTCTTCATCTGCATCATCTTTGCTTAGTGCTGCTGTTAAATTCGTAGAAGTTCAGAACCTGTCACGTTCATCTTCAGATTATTATTATTAAGGTAGGTTTTCTCAAGACACTGTAGCCCAAACAAAGTAATTCAAAATATATACTAGCATGGCATGCATGTACATGGTTTAATATAGTATTAAAGCATTCTATGTAATATCTTGAAAGAAACGCCCATGACTAGGGCGCTAATTTAAAGAAACGACCTGCCCAAGGTCGTCAATTACAGATTTGACGCCCTTCCCTGTAGGCGTCAATTTCATGCAATTTTCTATAAATAATAAATACCCACGTTTAAAAATTAAATATCTATGAAATCCTAAAACTAATGTAATGCATGAACTTACCTGTGAAGTCCTGCTATTTTTTCTTGTCATGATTATATACCCTGTCTCCTGAAAGTTTATTATCTTGAAATTCATAAAAATTCCTGGAAACTGTGAATTCACGACCTGAACCAGGTCGTTTCTTATTGAACCCACGCCGCATACTAGGGTGTGAATTTAATTATAACGTGAAAATATTGTAAATAAAAGGACGCCTGACAGAGTAGGCGTCAAATTTAAATAAAACGACCCTGCACAGGGCGTGTTTTTGATGAAATAATGAGTTATTGAAATTCCTGCAAAATAGGAAAAATAGATGAACGCCCTTATCTAAGGCGTTAATTACTTGAGTAGTGACTTTACTTAAGTCGTTATTTTCCTGTAAAAATGTTTTTACCGGTTTCTGATAAACGATGGTTTCAATATATCTATATATATATTATATTGGCACTATATTCCACTCCGTGAGTATAGTCCCATATTTTCATGATGTTTTATCGATCACCCTCAATTCTTATTGACATACAAGCTCTCCATTGGACATTCCGTTCCTTTGGACTAGCGAGTTAGTCATAGAGACCTCCGTAAGACTCCTCGCCGCCTTGGATTCCCTCAAGGCCGACTGAGCTGGTTGTACCCTAAAAACCCATTACACTATTGAATGCCATGTCACTCTAAAGAAACATGGTATACCGGCCCTTATGATATGCAAAGAGTATATCATGAGAATTCTTAATGGGATGATGATATCATGCCATTTGTTGATGTTCTTGTGGACCTCAATTCTATAATAAGAATGAGGGTATCTTGCCTTTGATATACTGTTCATGTGGACCTCAATTCTATATAAAGAATGTCCATACTTGTCATGGTACCCGAGTTAAGGGAACCTAATTCCACCTAGTTTCATCGTTCATCGTGATTGTACCGTTGTTATCGCCTATCTATGTCCAATGTCGTATTTTGGACTCCATTCTATCAAAGTTATCCTACGTGTCTACAAGCTTGATTATTGAAATTCCTCATTGGATATATATATACAAGAGTGGATGTCAAAATACATGATAAATGCCTGCGCATATAGGGCCCGATCTGGTCCTGGGAGGAGCACCCGAAAGTACTTGTGCCCATGGGAGTTGAATGATAAGGTATCTGGCATTATACCGAGTGCATGACTAGCTTGATTGGACATTCCACACAAATATTGTACTTGACTCGTACTTGACACGACATGAATTGCGTGACCCGAGAAAAGGGTAATTACTTGCTTGTTTGAAACATGATAGCCAAATTCTTGACATGACTTGTTAAAAGTTCTTGCTTGAATACCTTGTTAGCTTTTCTTGAAAGTTCATGGCTTGTTCAAATTGCTATCTTATTGATATACTCTCTTTCTACCTTATTGTTTTATACAAGCATTCATAGCTATAGCACATACATGAAAGATGTAATTATTTAAACCCCTTGCTAGCGCTTGAGATATAATTTCCTACTGAGCGTTCGCTCACTTCCTGTTTGTCCCTTACTTTTCAGGTAAGTCCGACAAAGAAGGTCAAACTGATGGGGAAAGTCAAGAGTGAAAGAGCTAGAGCTTTTCCAAGTGTCATCTAGTCTTTTTCCTATTTTCTTGAGTCAACTATGTACTTTTCCTTTTTAATTGAATAGAGTATTGGATTTGTAATAGTCTATCCATTATGAAATAAAGGATTGGGTTATCTTTCTATTTTGCGCATCTCTGTTTTGGTGTCGAATACACTACTACTCTGATTGATATGATTGATATAAACTCGTCGCGTATATCCGAGTATCTTCCGCGCTCGGGGAGTGACAGGTCACCTGAGCGGTGGACCAGATACAGATTGGATGAGATGAGGTCAGGTAGTGCGAGCCCGAGCCACTAGCGATGAGGCCTACCTAAAGGCCTACGACCGGTACGACTCTCTAATCTTATGGTTCCTGTGGAACGCACTGAATTTCATGTTCGTAGAGATGTCGGGGTGTTCTTTTTATCAGTTTATCGATTTATCTAGTACGGGGGCGTGCCAGTCACCTAGGTGACAATGTGTTCGGGCTTCAAGACTGATGTTGTCCGAAGCCCGGGGTTCGCTCCATCTGACTAATCAGACGATTATGGGTATCGGGTCGGGACTGGAGACCCGCCGCGCCATAAAGGCCACGACGTTAATTACATCCCCACGGAGAGGGGAAGACCTCTGATTAATCGCCAAGAAAAGGGGCCAAATGACCTAAAGATCATTTTTCATTAAAGCATGCGAGTTGGGTTGACATGATTTAAACCCTCCGCATCGGTATGCAAAACGGTGTTCAAAACCATACAAATACTTGCTGCGAGTGCGGCAAATTTAATGCAAGTGCGGGATTAGATCCCAGTATATATATATACCAGTCACTAACGGACCATCCAGTGTTCGGTCGAGAGTCCATATTCGAAGCATCGAAGGTAACAACAAAGACATTCGGATATCTGCCGTAGGTACGGCACGTTTCATGTGGGTGCGAGATCGGATCCCGGAAGAAGTGGGTCAAGCTGATGAACTATCGGCCCAAGAGGTGCACGGATCATGACCATGTCGGGGATCCCGAGGTCCATGTCCAATACCACGGGGCATCATTGCATAGTCCGGGGAGCGGCTTGTTAAGTGTAAAGCCAAAAGTCGGCAACGTGCGCCCTCGCACGCGGATCGACCTACGCGGTCAGGTCAAGGGGTTCGACCTGCGCGGTCAGGTCAAGGGGGCAGCGCCCCTTGCGGGGGTTTCCGAGGGCAGCGCCCCCGGAACAAAATTTGGATTATAGTAGAGGGGAAACTATTGTCGTTGTTCCGATCATTGAATTAAGTGTTTTATTCCCATTCCATTCTTTCTATTTTGTTTATTGATTTAGTCCTTATTCTCCGGTTTATTCTTTAATTTCAATAGTTTTCTTTCTTCTTTTCATTCTTTTAGTTTTCTTTTACCACGCCGTATTAGCACGTTGCAAGAAGACGGGCGCGCCGGTTAAGGGGCACCGGGTCAAGATGTGAAGGGGCGCGCCGGAATCGAAGGGCAAGGGAGGAGGGAATGGGCGCACGCCGCTTTTAGGCGTTCACAGGAGGAGATGGGGGGCGCGCCGTTTTAAGGTGTTCACAGAAGGAGATGGAGGGGGGGCGCGCCGTATTAGGGCCATTCAAGGGGAGAGGCGCGCCGGTTTAAGATGGAAATGGAGATGGAGGGGGGGGGGGCGCCATTTAGCATCCAAAGAAGGAGATGGGGTTACGAGAATGGTGTTAAATCGGTGCGGTGAATAGTCACCGTGCCGTATTAAATTCTCCCGAGGGTTTGCTTTGACTGTGTGTTTCTTTTCTTTTCTTTCATCCGTAGGTGGATTTTATGATCCGTTTGTTCATCTATTTGGTAGATTAAGTAGGTAATGAGGTGGGGTTTAAGTGATTTGTTCGGAGGAGTTTATTGTGTAAGATTTTAGGGGGTTAATTCGCAGAGGGTTTACTGTGTGTTTCTTTTCTTTCACCCGTGGGCAAGTTCTATGATATGTTTATTCATTGTTCTTGGTGTTCTTGTATGTTCTTGACCCTGGCGAAAATCGGGCAGCACCTCCCCTAGACCCGAAGGGTCTGGGAAAAAAATGGGGCGTGCCATACGGAGAGAACTCCGACGGCCCCGAAACATCCCGGTGTGCGTATAAGCGACGACACCAGTAAAATTACCCCATTTGGGGCCAGAGGTCCCGAGGGCTAGCCTACAAGGGAGTCCGGTGACCCATGGGTTGTTGCGATCGTATCGACTCCCCCCATTCGGGGCCGGAGGTCCTAAGGGCCAGCCTACAAAGGAACTCCGATGACCCGAGGGTTGCCGTGATCGCGTGGCTGAAGACCACGTGAGAGCCAAAGTCGACACAAGAACACGGCGGAAGGGAGATCCAAGGGACAGTAGTAAAATGAAGTTAACGCATGCATGCGTATATATCTATCTACAGATACATATGTACATATCTATGCATATATGATCCGACGGAAACATCTGGACTTGCAAAGGGGAGGGGATGAGCGAGCATCAAAATCGGGTTTCATGGAGAGACGAACGGGGGAGAAGAAACCAGAGCCACTACGGGCTG
Source organism: Amorphophallus konjac (assembly GCA_022559845.1). Classification (NCBI taxonomy): domain Eukaryota; kingdom Viridiplantae; phylum Streptophyta; class Magnoliopsida; order Alismatales; family Araceae; genus Amorphophallus; species Amorphophallus konjac. The sequence continues at coordinate 315,739,706 of CM040120.1, read as the reverse complement.
AATATTGAGGGGGATTGGGGCATCAAGATCTCCCAAAGGGGAGTTTTCCTTTCATTCCACCATAGACCGAACTCCGATTACATTGAAAGGGAATACGAAGACAAAGGTCTACATATGAAGATCACTAAAAGGAAATCAAAGGGGCAGAAGGGAATGTAAAGACAAAGGGGGGAACAGAGCTCTCTTCCCCTCACCTCTCCTTCTTTCTTTCACCCTCTTCTCTCTCTTCACACTTCGGAGCAGGGCTTCGCCGCTAGTAGAGCGTCCCTCCTCTCTTTCTGCTTCTTGCCTGGGGCTTGTACTTATAGGGAGAGCAGGGAAGCAAGCTTCCCATTTCTATGGCTTTTTGTTCTGTTCGCAGTTGCCGTTGCTGACGTTGCTGGGGTCACCGTGTCGAATGCCGCTGTCGTGGACGTCACCTCCGCCGCGGCTACAGTGTGACCGGGAGAGGGGCAGAGGCATGGCCTCCTCCTTCGCTGGCATATCCACCGCGAGCCACGTTGCTTTCATCATTTGCAGGAGAATGGGCGGCCACTCGACGGAATGAACGTTTGGCGGTGCAGGGCTCAAGAACTTCCATTCACGACATATGCTTGGTTGCCCGTTGGATCGAGGCGGAAGTTTTAGCCATTTTAGGTAGTTCGTCGACGTGCTTTTTGCAGGAAACAGGGGACCGCATTGATGACGGGATGGCTTCACTGCACGCCGGAGAAGCGCTTCAGAGAGCAAAACGAGGGGTTAAAACGGCACCATAATCAAAGGGGTGCCGTTTTAAGCATCAAAGGGGTTAAAACGGCGCCATATTCAAAGGGGAGCCGTTTTAAGCATCAAAGATGGAGGCCCCTTCGAGCGCGCCGTGTAGCCAAAGGAAAGAGAAGGGCGCGCCGTTTTAAGAGGGGGGCGCACCGTTTTAAGGCGCGCCGTTTTAAGGCCCCTTCGTGCCGTTTTAAGCACTAAACGGATTCTTCTCAAAGTCGCGGCCGTTTATATGAATGTCGGCATTCCCAGGATGTTCCGGTTGCGATGTATGGCCTCTGCAATATTCCATTCGCAGCCTCTGGGGCTCGGTCCCAGACTTTGCGTGACTTTCGGTGCACGCCGGGCTATGTCGGAGTTCCCGACTCTTCTTCGATTCGGCTCTCGGCACGGCTGGCTGTAGAGTTGTGGCTGTATCTTCCGCCCGGGGGGCTCCCTCATCGGCTAGCGGACCACCAAGCGAGTCCTCATCCTGATCGGGCGAGGCATGAGGTTTATTTAGCATTTCTGTTTTCGACTTGCTCTCGAGTGTCGAGACGTGCATGCCGTATGACCATCATCATTTTTTGACGTCCACACTTCCCTAATGACTTATAATTCACTAACGACTTGACTTTCTATATGCAGCTAGACCCTCAGGGATGGATAGCAGAGCTCCAGGGACTCTTCCACTCTACCATTAAGTAGCGGGACGAGTTCCAGCATGCGCTGGAGCTTCTGGTAAGCTTTACTTAACCTTTAGACTTAATATGCAATGCTTATGAACTTGGTTGACTGACTTGACTTCTAAATGTAGCGGGCCGAGGGAGCATTGAGACAGGGACCAAATGCTCCATCCTCTTCTTCCCAGCCACCGGTGGACAGGGCAGAGCGGGATGCCGACATCGCATGGGCGGTTGCTTGGGCCGAGGAGGCCGAGGCCACTCTCGTAGAGAGGGTAAGCAAACCAACCAGATCTCCTTTGACTTAAATTCTTATGCTATGCAAATGACTGACCATGATGAATGCATATGAAGACTAGAGAGCTAGCAGCCGCACTGAGCGAGGCGGAGTGACTCCGATCAGAGGCAGCAGAGGTGGCCCATCTCAGTGCGGAGGTGGAGCGACTGGGGACTGGAGCGACACAGGCGACAGACTCTTGGCTGGAGGTGATAGAGCTGAGGGCAGAGATCAGAGCGCTGGAGAGAGCACGCCGGCTGGTGGGTGGACGATCATCTCATAGTGCGTCACAGAGCGTCGCACGCTGCGGACACTGGGATTATGTTACCGATTTTTTCGGCCAGCGGAGGAACAAGGAGGACGAGCGGTGCCGACGCCATCGCAAGGAGGGGAGCACGGCTATGGGTCCATCGGTTAAGAGGCGTAAGGGGACCGGAGACAGCAGTGGTCCAGGAGAGGGACCTGCTTGCTGTACATTTTTTTTTGTTTCTACTTCCTCATGTATGGACACATGCATGTACATGATTTTTGCCTTAGTGAAAAATGTGATCTTTCCCTTTTAGAAATGCAACTGTGTGGATGTTAACGCTGACTCAACAACGACCATTAAAATAGACAAAGAGAGCGAGAGAAGGTGGGAAAGAGAGCGAAAGATAACGGGTTTAAAGACACGAAGCTCGAAGAGAGAGGGGAGAACACGGGAATGAACATGGTGGTCAGGTGAGAAAAATGGTCCAAATAGAGCTGCTACCATCTTGGTGTTGGTCCTCTAAAAGGCAGCTAAGGTTAGATGATGAGGAATTAAAAAAAGTAGGAAAAATGGTCTCCTTAAGACTGCAAGAGGGAACAAACGGTCGCTACATGACAGTTAGGCGAGCGAGAGAGAAGGCAACGAAGGGTGGGGACAAATGGTCATCTGACGACCGCAAAGGGAAGCCTAACAGTCGCGCAACAGACCGCAAGGGTGAAGACTCGGTTAAATCCAAGCGGGACTCTCCGGGAGAGTCCCAACCTGTGGATAGGAGCGCCCAAACCGCACTAAGACTCATCATGTAATACCCAAAAATTTTGTATATAAAATATTTTAGAAAATTTCTAGAATTTTTCTCAGATTTTCTAAGATTTTTCTAAGAATAAATAGATTATTAAATAAAATTAGTTTAATTAAAGACAAATATTAAGGCCTTATATTTATATTTGGACTTGGCCCTTTTAAATAAGCCCAAATGACCCAAATCCATGCCCACAAGACTTGGCCTATGTTCTAGAAGCTTAAAATAGGCCATTTACGAAATTTAGGGGATAAATATATCAATTATCGGATAAATCAACAAAGAGTTTGAAATAGTTCAAATTCAACGCCAAGGGATAAAAATGGTCTATCGAGGGACTGTCTCAGGTGTAAAACGGTCTCCACTCAACTGCTATTATCTGTCCGATCGTGAATAGTTTAGAAATGTGGAAATCTTGGTTTCCTTCAAGCCTAATCACTAGGGATCGATGCTATCTACTAGTTGGGAGAGTCTAGAATGCTTAAGGATTGAATTGAAACCCTAATTCAGACTTTAGGTTCGTTCAAATCCTCAAAACCCTAGCTAACCCAATAAATAGACCTTAAGTTTTACCTGCACGACCCTTACTTTTGGCTCACGTGTGTGAGTGACGTCACGCGGTCGAGGAATAACATGCGGAGCGCGCGGGCTCGTTTTTGTTTGCTGCAACACAGAAATAAGAGAAAAGAGAACGGGCAACCACGGGAGATTGCTCCGGCGGGACGAGCGGGATAAATGCAATATAGCAAGATATGGGGGTTAAACGGCTATAGCGGGAAGTGACTCGCCGCGGCCTCGGGGGATGGGAATGGTGCGCGAATTAAATAACAGGAGTTGAAACGGCCATTGCGGGAAGTGACTCGCCGCGGCCTTGAGAATATAGCAGGCATATATAGAAGCAATTCAAGATATACAAATAGGAGGACAGAATTCAAATGGCCATTGCGGGAAGTGACTCGCCGCGGCCTCGAGAATATGAGCAGATAAGAATATAACAGAATATAGAAAGAATATAAAGAACGAGAATTTAAACGGCCATTGGGGAAGTGACTCACCGCGGCCTCGAGAATATAAGCAGATGAGATATAACAAGATATAAAAAGAAGCAGGATTCAAATGGCCATTGCGGGAAGTGACTCGCCGCGGTCTCAATAATATAGCAGAATAGAGATATAACAAGATATAAAAAGAAGCCGAATTCAAACGGCCATTGCGGGAAGTGGCTCGCCGCGGCCTTGAGATTATGATGTGATCGCCAAGGGCCAAAGACCCCAAAATCAAGAGTGATCGCGCCTACCTCACTAGCAGGAAGTGGCGAGTTGCTTCTTCCTCCCCCTTCAGCCGGTCGACGGAGAGGGCTTTCTTCGGTTACCCTTACAAAATAACAGACAGTAAATAAACGGAATTAGAAGATGGCAGTGTAGTATCAATCTCTTGTAATGAAAGTGATGAAATCGTGGCAGGACACACACCTGGTTGGTGTGGTTTTAAACCCCTCTCGGACACGAGTAGGAGGGAAATGCAATGATGAATGAAATTATGTAAAGAGGTATGTAAAAGAAGACTCCCTTATGAAGGGAGATGGAGAATGCATGATGATGAATGTAAAAGAACTACGAAGAAAAGGAAAGGATTGGCTTATTGGATGTGCCGATGGCGAAATCCGGCGGAGCTTCGACAGCGTAGGGATGACGTGGAAGCGCGGTGGGCGAAGATGACCTTCCTCTCGCGAGCGTGGGCACCCGAGAAGCCAGCAGAACCTCCCCCTACAAAAGACCCATGGGTTAGAAATGGCTCCGGCAGCCTCTGGGCTCCGGCAGCCTATCGGACCTCTTAGAAGCTCTCTTCGGACTGAGGGGGGGGTCTATTTATAGGGCTCCAGAGGATGGAGGCGTCTAGGACCCTGGACGCCTTCATCAGGGTAAAAACAATATTTTATACTATTTTTATTTTTTTTCAAATATTTTCAAGGAGGCGTCCAGGCAACTGGACACCTCCATAAAAGCCCACCGAACCCCCGCCGAAAGCCGCACGTGGTTTGGCACAATGCGTGGTTTTGATCGGCGGCCGTGATTCATGAATGGGCGCGTCTAGTTGGCAGGACGTCTTCACAATTTGGATTTTTTCTTAAACGACAAACCGACCGGCGGACGGGGGGCGCCCGTGGGCAAGATGATGGAGGCGTCTAGGCAACTGGACGCCTCCATGAAATTATTTTTTATATTTTGTTTATTATTATTATTTTATTTTGCATTGATGGAGGTGTCTAGGTAGGTGGACGCCTCCATGATTTTATTATTTTTTATATTTTGTTATTGTTATTATTATTAATATTATTATTATTTTATTATTTTACATTGATGGAGGCGTCCAGGGGCCTGGACGCCTCCATGAAGACCCCCCATTCCCCGAAAGGGCGTCGGTAGCCGTCCGCCAGACATTCTCCTAGTTCCGACAACTTCCGATGCGTCCGATTGGGGGTGATGCCGTCCGAATGCCGCATGATTTTCGCAACGAGACGATTTCCGGATGCCGAAAAGGCGGAAGAAGACTCAAGAATAGGAAGCACTCAAGCGATTCAAAATGCGAAAGCCGCTGCGGGACGTCGCATAGTAATATGAGATTTTCTCAAGAGATGTCAGAAATAGCGTGTCTACAGTTGCCCCTCCTTGGCGTCTGCTTTGCAAGGGAGTGACACATAATGGAATGGTATCGAAGTGGAGTGAAATGGAGTGAGAATGGACTGATAAGTTGATGCCAAGGTGTGATGAGACACGCTTTTTACATTACTATTTGGATTCTTTCCTATAGTTTCAATGAGGCGACCTTGAAGAAGGTCTTTCAAATTTGACGATTGTTTGGACGGAGATCAAATAAGGGAGGGTGAGATGTGCGCTCAGGCACGAAAATAAAGGATACCAACTTCTCGGTGTGGAAGTACCTGGGTTGTAAACCTGAAGGTTTCACCTTTGGGGAGCGGTTACCAGCCAATGTGGAAGTGCTGCGGCCAGGGTGGGTCAAACAAGGTAAAAAGCAAAGGAATATCTGAGGGTCTGTCCAAACAAGGGTCTCCTTTGGAAGGGCATCGTAGGGCCGTTTCAAGCAAACTCAGTATTTCATTCGGAGTGGAATATCTCATATTTGTAAGAATTGAAGCACAACAGCTTTCACAATCGGATCACTTGAAAGATCTTCCGCAATAAATTCAAAGTCCTATATGAATGCATGCTGGGTGGGTTTAAAGAAAAATTTAAAACAAACTAAAATAGAAAATAGCCAAGGATAATATTGTCAACTCGTTAAGAATGGGTCAGGATACCAGTTCGGTGAGCTGATACTGAGCCGGGGCCCTTTTGTCCACGCACCAACTCACTGAACGGAACCGTCATCCCCATGCTACCACAAATTAACGGCCTATCCGTACAACTGAAATTCTTCTGGAATCATCACCGTTTTTGTTGAAGGGGAACTCAAATCCCAGATTCATTCAGGTCGCAAGGACCTTGACGCATTCTAATAGCGTAGATATCGTATAGTATGATGCATGACATGGTGGGACCAAACACTGAAAGACGGTACACAAGATAGGACAAAGACGTGCGTTAGTAAAACCTGCACAAACCAACATAGATTAAATACATCAGAAAGCATCAGAATTAAAACAGAATCGCACCACAGTGCAAGGAGATCTAGACAAAACCCTGACGACTGACCATTGATGTGACGTGTTTCGTCCTGTAGCGCCTCTCCTTTCCTATAAGTACCTCCCTTAGGCTAGTTCATCCAAATACATCAAGGAGAGTTTTGAAAGCTCAGGAGGAGAAGGAGAGGAGAATCTAGGGATTTCAGGATGGAAGGAGAATCTTCCCGCGTTATGAAGAGGGGCAGGCCTAGCAGCGAGATCAGGCGACTCTCCGACCTCGAGGGTCATCTGAGTGGGACGATCCAGTCGCATATGGTAAGCTGATTTATTTCAAATTCTCCGCGTGAACCCTTTTTCACCTCTTTTCCTTTCTCTTCTTCTTTCCAGCCGTATCCACTCTTTCCATGCCCGAGGAAGTTTTCCAAACTGCCATGGCTTTCAAAGTTAACTTCCAACATCTCCATTGGCATGAGGGCCATACTCTCGAGGTGACATCTTCAGGGGCTCCTTATTCACGCCAAGCACTATGAGAGGATTCGCATGGACTGGGCGGCTATGGGCGCACTAGTGGAGATCTGGCATCCGCAGACCCATACTTTCATCTTCCCGACCTTCGAGACGACCATCCTCCTCGAGGAGGTGGAACTTCTGCTCGGACTGAAGAAATTCAAGAGTGACGGGAAGGTAAAGGCTATGCAGATGCTGACAAGGGGGACTTCCGAGAGCGTCCTTGGAAGCTTCATGCTGCCCGACGTAGCCAGAAAGGTCCGCACTCGAAAGGAAATTGATTTGCAAAGGCTCACGGAATGGGTCATGGATGCCCTGAGAGGATCACCAGATGATGACCACTTGGAAGGAATTATGAAAGGGTTCACCATTTATCTGGCGGGTGCTCTCTTGTTTCCTTATACCGACAACATAGTGGAGGAGGACCAACTGAGTGCCATCTGTGGGATTTGGAGTGGAAAGAGGGTGGGACCCACCGTCCTTGCCTACCTTTACAGTGGGCTTACTGCCTCGAGCATGGGTAAGCCTCCTTTCGGTTACGCACTTGTTCTGAATTGCTGGATTGATTTGGACTTCAAATTTGACCACCGTGAGGGGATGCTGACTGCTTCGAAGCTCTTCCAACAAAGCCCCCTTTATCACATAGCCGATGTGTTAGGCTTCGGTGGCAATGTGGCGAACCGTGTTCCGTGGCTGAAGAAGCGTGAAGACTGGCGGTCTCACTTTCGAACCATGACACAAAGCTTCTTCACTTGCGCACCGGCATGTCTACTCTCACTTGAACTCCTCATGAGGTCTTCTCCCGAAGTTGAACTCCAATTGATCGGCGCGACAGAGTTTGTCCTTTACAACGGGCATCGGTGCTGCCTCCAGATCGGCATTCCACGCCACTCGTTCCCACTGTTAACCGACATCGTTCCTTTGAAGGAGAGGGAGTTGGGCGCGGAAGTGGACGCGAAGGAAGCGAAGGCCATTAAAGCACCCTGGAAGACAAGTGTTGCGGGATAGGCCTTAGCGCATGTAGAGCAAGAATGCGAGCTGTGGAGGGCTTATGTAACCGAACTGGGGAAGTTAAGACCTAAAGCGCCTAAGCCCCTGATTTAGCTCACTCTGCTTTCTGATGGAATAAGATCTGGAATTGTGTGCAAAATTGGTTCCATTTTTTTTTGTGTGCACTTTCCCTTTCCCACGCTTTTTTATTGCACCTAGTTGTTTCGAGGCACGCTTCACGAGACCTTGCCCTGAAAAGTAGGGAACTACGCCTTGCATGGAGGGATCCTCTTTTTTTCTTTGTTCTTCTTTTCTCCTTTTGGGCGCGTCCAGGCGCGGGGACGCATCTTAACTTTCAAATTCAAATTTAAAGCGCCAGGCGGTACTTCTTCTCCCGTGCCTTGCCCGCAAACGAGCCCGCCTCCGTCGAGATTTGCTTGCCCATCTTCACCTTCTTCCACTTCTCGATCGATGGAGTTTGGTGGGCCAAATCGTGGTGAAGGGAGAGAGGGGCGAGGGACTCCTCGCCCGAGGAGGGACGCGCAAGAGCACAGCGAGGCATCCATGGAAGAGGAAGCACCCCTTCGGGTACTTGAGGGACCCGAGGGGCACGATGGCACTGAGGGAGATGAACACGGCCCGGTATGTCCTTCGATCTTCTCCTCTTTGATTTATTTTGAGTTTTGAGCGAGCCATGTGAGAGGGAAAAAGGGTTCGACGAGTGTTTCACTCAAATGATGGACGCGTCCTTGACAGGAGATGCGTTCTCGTGTTTTGACGTAAGACCCTTCTTCCTTGATGCAGGGCATGGCGAGGGCCCCGGGCTTGGCCGATGAATGGGCGAGTGCGGAGGAGTCGAGCCGCGTCAGGAAGGAGAGTCGCGGCATGGTGAAGCTCGAGGACTGGCGCATACGTCTCCCTGGTCAGCAAGGGAGTGTATTGGTGCAGGACAGTGCTGACTTCCTTCGATAGCAGAGAGAGAGTTATGTGGGACTTCCCTAAGCTGGGGATACACGCGACATCAACGGCTTGCGTGCCCAACTGGTAGAGGCTAGGCGGCAGCTGGCCATCACTCAACAGGAATTGTCGATCCTGGTAAGTTGAGTGCTGCATTTTTTTTTTGTTTTTTTTTAAATTTGGAGCTTAGCTGATGGCCGTTGTTTGTTTGTTCCAGCATGCCCAGCAGACAGCGATGGTGGGAATGACCGGCGGCGCATCTTCCAGTTCCTCGGCCCCTTTTCTTGAGATTGCCTCCCTTCGGGAGCAACTCGCCGGTGCGGTGGCCCGTGCGGCCCGGGCGGAAGAGGAGCATGATGCCTGGGTGGCAGCAATAGTGGAGCTGCGGCGTCGAAGGTGAGGAGAGGCCTTCTCTAGACATCCTGGAGTTAAGGGTCCTTCTCCAGGTGACGAGAAGAGAGGTAGAGAGAGAGAGAGAGAGAGAGAGAGGAGAGAAGGGCCGAACGATAGCGAGATCAGGCCGAGAGGAAGGCCTTGGAGGCCCAAGTGAGGGAGCTCCAGCTAGGCCTTCAGGTCGTGGTGCGGAGGCTAGGAGTGATGGAGACGTGCTCTGAGAGAGCGCGAGAGTTCGGGGAGCGACTCCGCCAGTCGGGCCGCTTTTCTGTTGGTGGCTTCTTCGCCACGCCAGGGGAGGAGCAGCGAGCCATTGCCGTGGAGCAGGCGCCACGAGGCGAGGCGGATGCTGCTGCACGGGGATCCAGAAGGCTTCTGAGGGACCCTCACGTCAGGGGAGATGAGAGGGATGCCTAGAGGGACGAGCATGCAGATAATGGCTAGAGTTGGTAAGCCAGTGGACCCGCTTCCTCTCTATGATTGTGATGTTTATGACAGCTTATTTAAACTTATGAATGGAGTGATTTGATTTTCTGCTACTTATTTGTTCTCTTGTGCGTTCCTTCTTCCCTACACTTCTTCTCCTTTGCACTATTCCCATGTGATGTGTCTGCCGAAACCCCACCCTAAAACGGAGGATCATGTTTTACTGTGACCGTTTTTCCACGGGAATCTGACGTCGAAGCGAATAATGTCGGCTCTAGCCTCTTCTCCTTTACGACCTTCCAATCTTCCGGACGGCCTCTATAGCATGACAGGGCATCCCTAGATTGCGTAGGGAGTGAGTCATCATATCGCACCATCAATCAATTACCCTGCGGGTGGTGAGGTGACACATGTGGGACCGCAAGGAAGGTGCCTTATCGCGAGGGCTATCGTCAAAGGTGATGGAGGCAATCTTGGCCCGTACTTCTCCCATTTCTATAAATACCTGCCTCTTTCGTTCTCCCAAGGACATCGAGAGCCAACTCGAAGAGTATAAGTTCCCACAGGAGAGGAGGGACTCAGAATTCTGAGGTCTGGATGGAGGGCGAATCTTCCCACTCCTCGAAGAGAAGTACGTCCAGCGGTAGCAGTTCCAAGAAACTCTCGGACCTCGAAGGGCACTTCAGTGAAAGGACCCAATCGCAACTTGTAAGCTGAGCTTTCCTGCCCTCCTTTTCTCATTCTTCCTTTCCTCCTTTCTTTCCTTCTTTCTTTCCTTTGACAAAACCCTTCTTCATTCCTTGTGCATGCACAGAGTGTAATGAAATCACATCTTTCATGGGAGTTAGTAGTGGCAGCATATAGGGGTCTCCCGGATTTTCAGAAGGCTAGGCTAGACGTGATGGGATTTGGTGCCTCCCTGCGGATCGAGCCGATCAAGCTCGACCTAGTCCTGATCCAAGCCTTGCATGAAAGATGGCACCCAGTGAGCCGGGCATTCTTGATGCCCTGGGGGCACATGGTGCCCAGCCTGGAAGATGTGGTCCGAATCACGAGCCTCAAGGTGGATGGGGAGGCAGTGACCGGAGTCATCTACACGGACTACCGAGAAGGCGCCCAGAAGCTACTGGGGTTGGACCTAGACGGTCGTAAGAACAGGTCGGTAGCTAGGGCATCTATCATGGGGGCATTAGGGCTCACTGATACTCATCGACGGGATGATGAGTCCTCGAAAGAATTCATGGAAAGGATGGAAAGAGGATGTCGTGCTGTGTATTGCATAGATTTTGGCAATCGGGAGAGATCCAACATGGATTTGAGGAGATTTCTCCTCTTCTCACTGGGAAGATCGATACTGAGCTCGAAAGGAGACGATATCCATTGTCGTTTCCTGGAGCTGCTATCAGACCTCGAAAGAGTAGGGCAGTACATCTGGGGAGCTGCCATGCTGGCGCACCTGTTTACAGGTCTGTCCCAAGAGGCAGACCGTGAGATGACTGCGAGTGGGTTCACACCATTTATCCAGATATTTTTTTGGTTTTGTTTTGTTTTTTATTTTTTTGTTTATTTTTTTGTAATAATCCACTGAAGGCACTGATGGCATAAGATGATGCAGCTGTGGAGCTATTATTACCTCCTGATGGGGAGAGCTCGACATTGGCGACCAATGATGGTGCCGTTAGCCAGGCGGTGGCAACCCATCATGAGTGCGGCACCCCTAACCTACCAACTGATGGTGCTAAGGCGTGAGCTACAGTAGATCCCTGCAGTGATGGTGGGATTTTTTTTTTTGGAATTATTTTTATTTTGTTTTTGGTTTTGACCGGCTAAACGGGTATGTACTAACCTAAGTAAATTGGAGACCCTACTCAAGCATGGTCGATGCCGACCAACCATGGGTTCTAACAAGTCGTGCCCGGTTCAGACGGGAACTATGGATGCACTACCTGAATGAAATCGAGTCGCTTCGGCTACGATTGGTTATGAGGACTTTAGGACTGGCTCAGGAATGGGTGGATACGACTGCGCCACCTCGCGTAGGGAGAAAGACGCGGGGACCGGCAACCTGCATTGATTGGCGTGTGCGGTTCCCCGAACAATATGAAGACTGGCAACGGGGTGGCACAATCGTGGAATCGCATGCGCGGGATAGCCAGGATTACCTGTGTCTGTACAAGACAATGTACGCAGAGCGGCTCCAACCCCGGGGACTTGTGGAGGTAGGTCTCCCCTTTTCTCTTGCCCTTCTCTCTTTTGGCTTTTTTGTTGTGGAAATGTTGACTCTTATGGCTGCAGGATGTCCGTGATACCATGATAGCGAACTTCTGAACTCGCCTAGCAGAGACAGAGCAACAGTTAGGTGACACTCGTGGAGCCTTGAGTGCCTCGGTAGGTGTATACAGTGCATGCTCCGAATCACGACCCTAGATCCATGGCGCTTAGCCTCTAATTATCATCTCATGATTACAGCGCGCCCAGATTGATGCGGCCTCATCAGCGATGGGAGCTGGTGGAGTCTCTTCCAGCTTATGGATCCCTACCTCAGAACTTGATTTACTTCACGAGCAACTTGCTCGTGCTACACAGCATGCCGCGGAGGCAAAAGGAATGCTCTCTATATAGGTAAGAGTCTCAGTGTTGAGTTCTCCTTGTTTATGCCTTACCGCATATCTGAGATGGTATATCTGGTAGGAAAAAGAGACGCAAGAGTCACTTTCCCAAGCTGCGCAGAGGGAGGCTAGAATAGTAGAGCTGGAGGAGGAACTGCGACGTCGTCAAGATGACGACTCTTCTAGGGATGCCATAGAGCTGAGGATCACTCTCCAGTTGGAGAAGGAAGACCGTGAGAGAGAACTGGCAGAGAGAGAAAGAGACAGAGAGAGAGAAAGGGCCGGCAGATTGACTGAAAGGGAGGAACGAACGGCCATGTAGGCCCAGCTGTTCGAACTCCGAACCAGCCTTGGTCTTGCTGAACAATGGCTGAGAGATGGTGAGGAGCGCTACCGAAGAGCATGAGAGCGTGGCTTTCGTGTTAGTAGCGTTTTTGCTGCCCCCACGGATCAACGTCAGGGTGTGGGAATAGGAACAGGAGTACAGAGCGGTAGGAGTACCACTTTTCGTCGTCATTTCTTTGAGAAACGCCCAATGTTAAGCCATTATTTAAAAGACGCCCCACGTCAAGTCGTTAATTCTGAAAATTCATTAAAATAGAGAAAAATGCCCAGAAAATTGAGAAAAATAGGGAAAAATAAGAAAAGGGAGAAAAAAGGAAGAAATCCAAGAAAAGTGAGAAAAACCACTCAAACAAAGTTAATTTGAGGGTCAAATTGGGATATTATAAGGTAATATGAGATGCACTCACAGTAACGTCAATTTTGGTGTGTCTACAGAGGCTTAGTACGTAAGAAGCGACGGATTTTGGTGGTATGTGAGGTGTTTAGGGTAGGGGATGATTCATGGTGCGTTGATGCGGGTTGTTGGTATATGGACCCACCATCATAACACCATGTGATTTCATTGGCATGGGTAGGGACGGTGACTTCATCCTGGGCAGGGGGACATTCTGGTGGTGGTGGAAGAGGGAAGGAACGAAGAAAACTCGGAGTAGGTGCATATTCAAAATATTCACAGATGTGATCATGTGCCATTTGCAATTCTTCAAAATCATTAGGTTCAAATGGATGCCGTGGTGGAGGCGTGTTGATGAGATGAGGTGACGTGTATTGACATGGAGGAATTTACGTATATAGATATGGATGTGGAGGCGGAGAGCCGTATGGATTAGTGTGATGAATGGATGGTGGGCAGACGGCGTCCACTTGATTGTAACGACTTGGAAGAATATCTTGCTCACTCATATCCCAGATGCCGTACTCATCTCTTCTCTCCTTCCAATCATTCTCCATTTTGGTAATATTATTCATGAAAGCGTGAAGGGGGTTGGCTTGAGGAGGTGAAGGAGGAAGAAATTTCCTCTCAATAACAGCCTGTAAGGCTCCAAGTTGAGAGCTGAGAGAGTCGATATGAGAAACCATGAAATGTCAGGCATAGGGAACACTAGTGGAGGCGGAAGCTCCACTAACAGTGGCCTGTATTCCATATGAGGGCTTATAGGACAGGCCAACGTCCATGGGATGAACCTGTGGGTCAGGCTGATAGCCCCAGTCTGAGTTATAGACCCCATAAGAGCCGTGACCTGGGTCACGCATTTGAGACCCATAACGGAAGGCGTCGGCCTCAAAACAATTATAATTATATTCAGCCATCCATCATGTTTTTCAAGAGCGTAATAGCATACACCAGCAAATGATTAGCAGAGATTAACACACAAGTGAATGCCTTACGTCCAATTTTTTCGTTTTGACTTTGATAATTTTTTTGTGTTTTTAACCAGATCGGAAGTTCACACAAAAATAGGGAGGACCCTAATTCCAATTTGTTTCACCGCCGTGTCAACTAGGGTCACTCTTCTTGCCACGAATGTGTTACAAGCTCCGGGGAACTTCAATGGTACAACCGGCCCAGTGAACGAAGAGGAGATTCTTCGATGTCGGGGACATACGGAAGTCCCAGTGGAAGAGATTCTAGTCCATCGAGAGGAATTCCCGAATAGAGAGTCCTTCCTTCACCGAGAGAGGGTGATCCTTAGAAAAAATGAAAAAGAATAGAAAAGAGGGATGGATGTATGCAATGAAATGCTGACAGATATATGGAGCACAACATAACAATAACAACCAGGATATAACAACACGCAAGAGGTAGTAAAGCAAATCACCAGAAACTGCAAGGGTAACTTAAAAGAAAGCAAGAAGAAGTCCCACCGTGATCGCCAATCTGTGAGTGACGTCACGCGGTCGAGGAATGAAATGCGGAGCGCGCGGGCTCGTTTTTGTTTGCTGCAACACAGAAATAAGAGAAAAGAGAAGGGGCCACCATGGGAGATTGCTCCGACGGGACGAGCGGGACAAATGCAATATAGCAAGATATGGGGGTTAAACGGCCATAGCGGGAAGTGACTCGCCGCGGCCTCGAGGGATGGGAATGGTGCGAGAATTAAATAACAGGAGTTGAAACGGCCATTGCGGGAAGTGACTCGCCGCGGCCTCGAGAATATAGCAGGCAGATATAGAAGCAATTCAAGATATACAAATAGGAGGACATAATTCAAACGGCTATTACGGGAAGTGACTCGCCGCGGCCTCGAGAATATGAGTAGATAAGAATATAACAGAATATAGAAAGAATATAAAGAACGGGAATTTAAATGGCCAATGAGGAAGTGACTCACCGCGGCCTCGAGAATATAAGAAGATGAGATATAACAAGATATAAAAAGAAGTAGGATTCAAACGGCCATTGCGGGAAGTGACTCGTCGCGGTCTCAAGAATATAGCAGAATAGAGATATAACAGATATAAAAAGAAGCAGAATTCAAACGGCCATTGCGGGAAGTGACTCACCGCGGCCTCGAGATTATGATGTGATCGCCAGGGGCCAAAGACCCCAAAATAAAGAGTGATCGCGCCTACCTCACTAGCAGGAAGTGGCGAGTTGCTTCTTCCTCCCCCTTCGGCCGGCCGACGGAGGGGGCTTTCTTCGGTTACCCTTGCAAAATAACAGACAGTAAATAAACGGAATTAGAAGATGGCAGTGTAGTATCAATCTCTTGCAATGAAAGTGATGAAATCGTGGCAGGACACACACCTGGTTGGTGTGGTTTTAAACCCCTCTCGGACACGAGTAAGAGGGAAATGCAATGATGAATGACATTATGTAAAGATGTATGTAAAAGAAGAGTCCCTTATGAAGGGAGATGGAGAATGCGAGATGATGAATGTAAAAGAACTACGAAGAAAAGGAAAGGATTGGCTTATTGGATGTGCCGATGGAGAAATCCGGCAGAGCTTCGGCAGCGTAGGGACGACGTGGAAGCGCGGTGGGTGAAGACGACCTTCCTCTCGCGAGCGTGGGCACTCGAGAAGCCAGCAGAACCTCCCCCTACAAAAGACCCATGGGTTAGAAATGGCTCCGGTAGCCTCTGGGCTCCAGCAGCCTATCGGACCTCTTTGAAGCTCTCTTCGGACTGAGGGGGGGGGGTCTATTTATAGGGCTCCAGAGGATGGAGGCGTCCAGGACCCTGGACGCCTTCATCAGGGTAAAAACAATATTTTATACTATTTTTATTTTTTTCAAATATTTTCAAGGAGGCGTCCAGGCAACTGGACACCTCCATAAAAGCCCACCGAACCCCCGCCGAAAGCCGCACGCGGTTTGGCACAATGCGTGGTTTTGATCGGCGGCCATGATTCATGAATGGGCGCGTCTAGTTGGCAGGACGTCTTCACAATTTGGATTTTTTCTAAAACGACAAACCGACCGGCGGACGGGGGGCGCCCGTGGGCAAGATGATGGAGGCGTCCAGGCAACTGGACGCCTCCATGAAATTATTTTTTATATTTTGTTTATTATTATTATTATTATTATTATTATTATTTTATTTTGCATTGATGGAGGTGTCTAGGTAGGTGGACGCCTCCATGATTTTATTATTTTTTATATTTTGTTATTATTATTATTATTATTATTATTATTATTTTATTATTTTGCATTGATGGAGGCGTCCAGGCCACTGGACGCCTCCATGCAGACCCCCCGGATTCTCCGAAAGGGCGTCGGTAGCCGTCCGCCAGACATTCTCCTGGTTCCGACAACTTCCGATGCGTCCGATGGGGGGTGATGCCGTCCGAATGCCGCATGATTTTCGCAACGAGACGATTTCCGGATGCCGAAAAGGCGGAAGAAGACTCAAGAATAGGAAGCACTCAAGCGATTCAAAATGCGAAAGCCGCTGCGGGGCGTCGCATAGTAATATGAGATTTTCTCAAGAGATGTCAGAAATAGCGTGTCTACAGTTGCCCCTCCTTGGCGTCTGCTTTGCAAGGGAGTGACACATAATGGAATGGTATCGAAGTGGAGTGAAAGGGAGTGGGAATGGGCTGATAAGTTGATGCCAAGGTGTGATGAGACACGCTTTTTACATTACTGTTTGGATTCTTTCCTATAGTTTCAATGAGGCGACCTTGAAGAAGGTCTTTCAAATTTGACGATTGTTTGGACGGAGATCAAATAAGGGAGGGTGAGATGTGCGCTCAGGCACGAAAATAAAGGAGACCAACTTCTCGGTGTGGAAGTACCTGGGTTATAAATTGAAGGTTTCACCTTTGGGGAGCGGTTACCAGCCAATGTGGAAGTGCTGCGGCCAAGGTGGGTCAAACAAGGTAAAAAGCAAAGGAATATCTGAGGGTCTGTCCAAACAAGGGTCTCCTTTGGAAGGGCATCGTAGGGCCATTTCAAGCAAACTCAGTATTTCATTCGGAGTGGAAAATCTCATATTTGTAAGAATTGAAGCACAACAGCTTTCACAATCGGATCACTTGAAAGATCTTCCGCAATAAATTCAAAGTCCTATATGAATGCATGCTGGGTGGGTTTAAAGAAAAATTTAAAACAAACTAAAATAGAAAATAGCCAAGGATAATATTGTCAA
The DNA here is from genome assembly GCA_022559845.1 of Amorphophallus konjac. Lineage (NCBI taxonomy): Eukaryota > Viridiplantae > Streptophyta > Magnoliopsida > Alismatales > Araceae > Amorphophallus > Amorphophallus konjac. The sequence goes on along the minus strand of CM040120.1, from coordinate 315,722,497 downwards.
CTCGTTATGAATGGGTCAGGATACCAGTTCGATGAGCTGATACTGAGTCGGGGCCCTTTTGTCCACGCACCAACTCACTGAACGGAACCATCATCCCCATGCTACCATAAATTAACGGCCTATCCGTACAACCGAAATTCTTCTGGAATCATCACCATTTTTGTTGAAGGGGAACTCAAATCCCAGATTCGTTCGGGTCGCAAGGACCTTGACGCATTCTAATAGCGTTGATATCGTATAGTATGATGCATGACATGGTGGGACCAAACACTGAAAGACGGTACACAAGATAGGACAAAGACGTACGTTAGTAAAACCTGCACAAACCTACATAGATTAAATACATCAGAAAGCAGCAGAATTAAAACAGAATCGCACCACAGTGCAAGGAGATCTAGACAAAACCCTGACGACTGACCATTGATGTTAGGAGTAAAAGCCCTCAATTTCCAGTTGTTTGTATGCATTGTACGTGGAGTATTTTACGTTTTATTAAGACTGTGCTGTAAGTTCATTTCTATGCATGCACCTAGCCCTAATAAGATAAAAATAGAAATTCTTGTCTATTTCTCACAACCAATAGTCATTTTCACCTTCTCCCATTTCTATCATAAAACCAACAGTCTGGTGGCAGAAGCCAGGGTGCAGATGGACGCTCTTCACTATGCCAATGCCCTTCAACACTGGCTGGACCTGATTGAATGTGACTCCAAAGTCCTAGTTGATGTGCTTGCCAGAAATTTTTCGTGCCCTTCGAAAATTATCACCATGGTCTGAGAAATCAAAATGTTGTGTGGTCATGCAACAATTACCCATGTACTCAGAGGGGCCAATCATGCAGCTGATCGCCTGGCCAATTATGCATGTCTTACACATTGTAATTCTTTTTTCTTTAATTGGCAGTCCTTACCCTAGGATGTCTGGGGAGCTACCAACCTGGATAAGCTGGGTATTCCTAACATTCGTCTGAGAAATCAAAATGTTGTGTGGTCATGCAACAATTACCCATGTACTCAGAGAGTCTGGTGCGGACACCCGAGTAGTTGAGCGGCGTGATACGCCGAGCCACCGGTACCGCACACGGAGCATGACTCGAGCCACCTCAGCGTCCATCTGGCTCGGAGACAGCCTGGAGACTCCGCCTTGAGCCTCCTCATTTATCATATTTAGTTAAACTTTAGTTGTGTGTAATTTGTGTTTATTTCATTGTATTCGGTTTGCTATTTTGATTGTAAGAGGGGCTTATGTGCAATTTGGGCCCCGTGGGCCCCACGGGCCCCCCAGGGCCCATCCCATTGAGCCACCTCAGCCTAGGGTCCCATGTGGGATCAGTCAACCTTCCACATGGAGGCTTCTAGAAGGGTGGGCCAAGTGGGGGACAAGTGACTTGGAAAGTCCAAGATGGCCACCCACCCCCCACCTACCATGTCAAGCCCACTCCCCTTGGTCCAAGGGCCGCCCCCCACCCTTAATTATTTATGATATTTTGTGTGTGTGTGTGTCACACTCAATCCAGGCCACCCATTCCCATCCCCTAGATCCAACGGTGGACAATGGATGTGAGATGTAACACATAAATACTTGTAATTTCCCATTTTGATGAATTAATGCCATTTGAATCAAACTAATTCCAAGAGCAAGGGCTGGTGCGCCCCCCTCCTCTCTCCTCTCTCTCCCCCTTGAAGCTGTGAAGGCTTCCCTCTAGAGGTGTGACTCCTCCCCTTATCATTCCGGTCGCCGCCGTCGCCGCCACGAGCCGCCATCGCATCACCGCCGAGATCGCCGGTGTTCTGCCTTCATCCGACCACAGCAGCTTCCACGAATTCTCTGTGTCAGCCACAAGCTCAGATCAACCTGGGGATTTTAGGGGATGCTCCAGAGGTGTCAAGCACGTCCCAAAAATTTTGGTTGGTTATAAAGATCCCATTTGATATTTTTTTATTTTCGTCCAACCTTAATTTCTAGATCTGTCTACTTACTATTTCAACTTCCACCCGCCCTGTGTTTCAAGTGTTCGGACCTCTTTCTGATTTTTGTTTAACCTCCCAATTTTACTAGGAGTTCCTTCCACCAACCCCACCGTCCCCAAATTTTCTTGAATTTTTGCGAGGCCATCCCATATTTTTCAAAAATCGATCTCAGAGATAGCTACAGTGCTGTCCATCTGTTCCCAGATCCGACCACCCTCCAGTAAACAAATCATAACAATCACAGCCACCTCCAATCAGTCCACAAAAAATATCCCCGTTCTCCTTGTTCATAATCCCACAAGTTTGATGAAGAGTTCAGGAGCTGAATCTGCCATCTTCCTCGCGGCCAAAGGCAATCTTCAGACTACTCACCTGTAGATCTGAGGTTTCGGTTACTGTACAACGGGGACCTGTCAATTCAATAATGTTCTGATCCGATCAGATCCAGTAGATCTCTTTGGGTCTAACTTGAAGAATTTGAAGAGAGCTTTCCAACGATAGCTCATGCGTCCCGATCCGACGTCGGGATTGATCGCAGCGGCCGTTTTCGCCGGAACGCGCGCTTGAAAACAGCAACCAAAAATCCGTGGGCAGCAACTTCAAAACGTGGGAATCGGAGCCGATCGGCCACCGATCGGTGTTCCCGGCTGACCGCCGTCCGTGGAGGTGCGCCACCAGAGGTCCCCATCACAGTGGGTCCCACCCCCACAGATCCGGAGGACAGCGCCGTCCGCGGGCCCCACGGGACTGTAAAACCCGCCACTCGGAAAGCACGAAAACGCGGAGTTCGGCATCGCCGGGTGACATCAAGATGCTGCCCGTCAACCCGATTTGCGTGATTCCCGGACCCCACATGTGACCTTTTACCTCCCTGCATTGAGTGGGTCGACTTAGTGTATTGCTGTAATCATTGTTTACCGGGAGTCCATAATTCGGCCGGGGTTGTCTTCACCACGCCGGGTGCGTGGAGGTAATGGTCTGAACTTCTTGGCGTTCATTTGCTTAGCTAGTATATGGTCTTTGCCGCTGTCGAGAGCGATAGGTACTAGTCAGTGTGTTCATGTCACCGCTGTGAGTGTGAGAGTGACACGTCCTGCGACTCGATCCGAGTCCGGAAGTGAGTCTGACTACCTTGAACTCTACCGGTTCTTCAACCGCGCACGATCCGCGTTTCCCTCGCTTGGGACGACGAGTGAACTTGCATTCTGTTAGTGACGTATAGCCCATAGGAGCTCTCCATGTCGGGCCTAATGTCTCTCCCATCATGTGTTGCTGGTCGTGTCCGCATCTAGAGTCTGAGGTCCATACCACGTAGAGTCGGTCCCCGTGTCCGTCCCGCATCAGTTTGGTATCAGAGCGAGTTGAGTCTAGGGTAGTCGTTGCATATGTCTTGCATAGTATAAGTCGAGTCTAGGATCATCATTATTTTCAAAACAAAAAAAAAGAGCGTTTTAAAATTGCATTTCATCCCGATAACTCGGTATCTTAAAAGGTGTTGTCCGAACGTTAGGCTACGCCTATCGGGAGGTCACACACTTGCGGGAGTGATCTTCGGATCGATTAACTCCGCCCCGTACCGGATATTGGTTTAGGTCTAAGTGTATCATTTAGTGAGTGTTTGCATTAGTCGGTGTCTTCTAGGTCGTGTGTCAGTTGCATGCCCACCCGTCGAGGTACCCAATACTCGCCACCACCACCTATGGCGGATTCCCGGGCCCGTAGCTCCGATGAGTCCTCGACGGCCGAGATGTTCTGAGCCATTATGGAACGTCTTGACACGCGTATGGATGGTCTTAGTACATGTATGGATGGCATAGGAACGCGTCTAGAAGGGCGGATGAAAGCCCTCGAGGATCGGGCCGAGAGTTCGGATCAGTCCATTGAAGGCCTTGTAGGGAGGATCGCCGTTCTAGAGAGGGGCCCAGTAGTGGCGCAACCCGCACCGACGAACGGCCAACAAGAACCGGCATAGCCACCCGCCGTGCCAAGGGCTCAAGTGGAGGATGTCGGGAGGTAACAGGGGCCTATAGTGGATGATTATGCCTCCGACAATGATCAGGGGGGAGATGGTCGTCGGAATCAACGACGGAATCGTGATGATGATGACGACCGCATCCTTAGGGGTGTGCGTGCGGATCCTCCCACCTTTAGCGGGTCCTTGGACCCTAGGGTGTATTTAGATTGGGAAGCCGGCATGGACCGATACTTCGAGTGGTTTGAGATGACGGACCACCGAAGAGTCCGATACGCGAAGATGAAGCTGCAAGGGCAGGCCCAAACTTATTGGATCAATGTGAAGAGCCTGCTCAATCAGCGACGTCAACCCCAAATCGGTACTTGGGATGATATGAAAATCAAATTGAGGGAGAAATACCTTCCCGCCTCATATCGCCAACGTCTTATAGACAAGTGGCAAAGCATCTCCCAAGGGAACCGATCCGTGACCGAGTACACCGCCGAGTTCGATGAGTATTACTTACGGTGTGGGGTCACGGAAGAGAGCACCATGACTATATCCCGCTTTCGAAGAGGTTTGCGGCCCAATTATGAATATGAACTCTTTCGCTGCAATGCAACCACTTTGGAGTAGGCATATCAGATCGCTCTCGAATTGGAGCAGTTCGAGGCCGAGTTCGAGTCACCCCATCGGTTGGGCTCCTTTCCCCTTTGTAGTGTCGAGCCCCGTGGCTCATCTGGCACGTATCCGAGGGCCCCCATGACTCGACCTCAGGAGCCCGCTAGCCCCGAGCCCTTTGCTCCCAGGCCTCGTCCTCCACCCCCGAGGGACCTTCCCCATCCCCAGCATCTTATGGCCCCACCCACAGCCCGTCCACTGGCACTCGCACCTCCTACACGTCTTTTGTTGCCTACACCTCCTATCCGTCAGGAGGATAAAGGTAAAGGACCTATGATTGGGGAGCCTAGTGGATTACGGCAGCAGTGTTATCGCTGCAATGGGTTTGGCCATTTCGCCAACCAGTGTCCCACCCGCCCATCTCTTAACATTGGGGGCACACAGGCCGAGGATACCACCCCTACGGGCCTCGAGTTAGTCAGCTATGAGGCAGATGAAGAGCTAGCTGACGAGTACTATGAGATGGGAGGTGAGGCCCAGGATGCCCAGCATTCGGACGATACCCACGTGGGGGTCGTCAGATGTATCCTCACCCAGCCGTAGGTCAGTGATGACTGGCGTCGGACTACTATCCTTCATGTATTCTGTAGGCTGGGAAAGCAAATTTGCAAGGTGGTCATCGATAGCGGGAGTTGTATCAATGCAATCTCCACGAACGCTATCGCCCGTCTTGGTCTCACACCCGTAGACCATCCTTGTCCCTATCATGTATCATGGGTGGATACCACTTCCATTTCGGTCAGGCTACGGTGCTTGGTCCGCTGCAGCTCCACTCCTACCGTGACGAGATCTGGTGTGATGTTCTCCCCATGGAAGTGGGCAGTATCATTCTTGGTAGGCCGTGGTTATTTGACCGGGATGCCACGCTCCATGGCCGTTCGAACACCTATACCTTCGACCACGCTGGCCAGCGGGTCACCCTCCAACCCGTTCGGCCCAGGAGCCCATCAGTCAGGGGTCCTACTGGCCCTAGTACTCCGAAGCCTTCCGTTCCTGGGCCTAGTACCCCATCCCCAGCTCGGGCTATGACCGTTACCTCTGGCCCAGGAGAGCCCTCAACGAGGAGATTGATGATGATTAGCTCCTGGGAAATGGAGCAAGAGCTTAGTCAGGGCTGTCCGGTGTTTACCATTACGGTCCGAGAGCTGGAGCGGGACTCCGAGGGTGAGCTCCCACCCGAGGTTGTTCCCATTCTACATGAGTATGCTGATGTCTTTCCCGATGAGCTTCCCGAGGGACTCCCACCTATGCGGGATATTCAGCATGCCATCGACCTTGTTCCGGGCTCTTCTTTGCCCAACCTTCCTCATTATCGCATGAGTCCCACGGAGCATGTCGAGCTTAAACGGCAGGTCGATGAGTTAGTGCAGAAAGGGTCTGTTCGGGACAGCATGAGTCCATGTGTTGTACCCACATTACTCGCTCCGAAGAAGGATGGCACGTGGAGAATGTGCATTGATAGTCGTGCCATCAACAAAATCACCGTGAAGTACAGGTTCCCAATTCCCCGCCTTGATGACATGCTGGACATGATGGCAGGTGCCACTATCTTTTCGAAGATCGATCTTAAGAGCGGCTACCATCAGGTGAGGATTAGGCCAGGTGATGAGTGGAAGACCGCATTTAAGACCAAAGACTGTCTATATGAGTGGTTGGTCATGCCTTTTGGGTTGACCAATGCCCCTAGGACTTTCATGCGGCTCATGACTCAGGTCCTTCGACCTTTCATTGGAGTCTTTGTAGTGGTGTATTTTGATGATATCCTTATCTATAGTCGCACCACGGGGGACCACTTAGACCACCTTCGGCAGGTCTGTCTACTTCTTCGGCGAGAGTAGTTCTTTGCAAACCCACAGAAGTGCACCTTCATGACATCTCAGCTTACCTTCTTGGGTTTCATTGTGTCTAGTACTGGGGTCTCCGCCGATCCGGAGAAGGTCCGGGCCATTGTTGAGTAGCCGGAACCCCATACGGTTCATGATGTCTGCAGCTTTCATGGCCTTGCGACGTTCTATCATCGCTTCATCCGCGGGTTTAGCTCCGTCACTGCCCCTATCACGGATTGTATCCGAAAGGGCACATTTGTATGGACGAAGGCCGCATCTGCTGCCTTCAAGGACATCAAGGAGCGCATGACCCAGACACTTATCCTTCGATTGCCTGATTTCTCGAAGGTGTTTGAGGTCTCCTGTGATGCGTCGGGTGTTGGGATAGAGGAGTTTTAAGTCAGGAGTCCCACCCGATCGCATATTTCAGCGAGAAGCTGAATGACGCGAAACTGCGATATTCCACATATGATAAAGAATTCTACGCAGTTGTTCAGGCTCTTAGGCATTGGAGGCACTATCTTTTACATCAGGAGTTTGTCCTATACTCCGATCACGAGGCATTGAGGTACCTCCATTCCCAAAAGAAGCTTAACTCGCGTCACAGTCGTTGGGTCGAGTATCTCCAGTAGTTCACCTTTGTGCTTAAACATAAGGCTGGAGTGGAGAACAAGGTGGCTGATGCCTTGAGTCGGCGAGCATGTTTGCTTACCACCATGAGTGCCGAGGTCATAGGGTTAGAGAAGATGAAGGAGGCCTATGTTGATTGTCCTGACTTCGGTCAGATTTTTACCACTCTCCAGGCCAGACCCTCGAGAGACCTTGATGAGTATGTACTTCAGAAGGGTTACCTCTTTCGAGGTAGCAGGCTATGTGTTCCCCGAACTTCGGTTTGAGATTTCTTAGTGTGGGAACTACATGCGGGAGGTCTAGCCAGCCACTTTGGTCGGAACAAGACTATTGAGGCAGTGGAGCATCGATTTTATTGGCCGAGCTTGAAGCGCGATGTTGTTAACATCGTGGCTCAGTGACGTGCATGTGCTACGGCCAAGATGAGGAAGCAAAGCTCGGGTCTTTATACGCCTCTCCCCTTTCCTGATGCCCCGTGGCAAGATGTTAGCATGGACTTTGTTTTGGGATTGCCATGTACCTCTAGGAAGCATGATTTGGTCTATGTTGTTGTTGGCCGTTTCTCGAAGATGGCTCTCTTTATCCCTTGCTCGAAGACTTCGGATGCTTCTAGGGTAGCCCACCTATTCCTTACTCATGTGGTGTGCAAGTTCGGGTTGCCTCGCACTATAGTGTCTGACCGTGATGTTAGATTCACTTCCTACTTTTGGAAGACACTATGGCATATGATGGGTACGCACCTCAAGTTTTCCACTGCATATCATCCCCAGACAGATGGTCAGACCGAGGTGGTCAATAGGAGTCTGGGAGACCTTTTAAGGTGTCTTGTTAGGGACCGCATTGGGGATTGGGATCTCATTCTAGCCATGGCCGAGTTTGCATATAATGATTCGGTGAATAGGTCTACCGGCATGAGTCCATTTGAGATTGTCACAGGTCGTAGGCCTAGGAAACCCGTTGACCTTGTCCCCATGCCTATCCATGCTAGAGTGTCGGAGTCGGCCGAGTCGTTTGCTAGGCATGTTAGGAGTTTGCATGACGACATCCGTCGTTACATTGAGGCCAGCAATGCATGTTTCAAGGAGTTAGCCGATGTCCACCAACACCATCGAGAGTTCCAAGAGGGCGAATATGTCATGATCAGGGTAAACCTGAACGGTCCCTCTAGAACCGTTAAGAAGTTGCAAGCTCGGGGAGCCGGTCCATTCAGAGTGTTGAAATGCATTGGATCCAATGCGTACGTTGTGGACTTGCCCGAGGAATAGGGTATTAGCTCTACTTTTAATATATCGGATCTAATTGCATATAGGGACCCAGCGGTGATCCCTAGTGAGCCTTTCGAGCCATCTCCTCCCCTTGAGAGTGATCCCGCACCTGAGTGTCCACCTCAAGCCCCGTTGTTACGGCAGCGTGAGCATATAGATCATATACTGGATGAGCAGGTGACAGTTACCAGGAGAGGATCCTACCCGCGCTACCTAGTGCGATGGAGAGGACGGCCCGCTACCGAGGACACATGGATCACACATGGTGAGTTGCAGCAGATTGATCCGGACCTTCTGGAGCGATACAGGAGCGATGCAGACCCTTACTCGACAGGGTCGAGTTTCTCCCACCCAGGGAGAATTGGTGCGGACACCCGAGCAGTTGAGCGGCGTGATACGCCGAGCCACCGATACCGCACACGGAGCACGACTCGAGCCACCTCAGCGTCCATCTGGCTCGGAGACAGCCTGGAGACTCCGCATTGAGCCTCCCCATTTGTCATATTTAGTTAAACTTTATTTGTGTGTAATTTGTGTTTATTTCATTGTATTCGGTTTGCTATTTTGATTGTAAGAGGGGCTTATGTGCAATTTGGGCCCCGTGGGCCCCACGGGCCCCCCAGGGCCCATCCCATTGAGCCACCTCAGCCTAGGGTCCCATGTGGGGTCAGTCAACCTTCCACATGGAGGCTTCTAGAAGGGTTGGCCAAGTGGGGGACAAGTGACTTGGAAAGTCCAAGATGGCCACCCACCCCCCACCTACCATGTCAAGCCCACTCCCCTTGGTCCAAGGGCCGGCCCCCACCCTTAATTATTTATGATATTTTGTGTGTGTGTGTCACACTCAATCCAGGCCACCCATTCCCATCCCCTAGATCCAACGGTGGACAATGGATGTGAGATGTAACACATAAATACTTGTAATTTCCCATTTTGATGAATTAATGCCATTTGAATCAAACTAATTCCAAGAGAAAGGGCTGGTGCGCCCCCCTCCTCTCTCCTCCCTCTCTCCCTTGAAGCTGTGAAGGCTTCCCTCTGGAGGTGTGACTCCTCCCCTTATCATTCCGGTCGCCGCCGCCGCCGCCACGAGCCGCCATCGCATCACCGCCGAGATCGCCGGAGTTCTGCCTTCATTCGACCACAGCAGCTTCCACGAATTCTCTGTGTCAGCCACGAGCTCAGATAAACCTGGGGATTTTAGAGGATGCTCCAGAGGTGTCAAGCACATCCCAAAACTTTTGGTTGGTCATAAAGATCCCATTTGATAACTTTTTATTTTCGTCCAACCTTAATTTCCAGATCTGTCAGCTTACTGTTTCAACTTCCACCCACCCTGTGTTTCAAGTGTTCGCACCACTTTCTGATTTTTGTTTAACCTCCCAATTTTACTAGGAGTTCCTTCCACAAAACCCACCATCCCCAAATTTTCTTGAATTTTTGTGAGGCCATACCATATTTTTCAAAAATCGATCTCAGAGATAGCTACAGTGCTATCCACCTGTTCCCAGATCCGACCACCCTCCCGTAAACAAATCATAACAAATCACAGCCACCTCCAATCAGTCCACAAAAAATATACCCGTTCTCCTTGTTCAAAATCCCACAAGTTTGATGAAGAGCTCAGGAGCTGAATCTGCCATCTTCCTCACGGTTAAAGGTAGTCTTCAGACTACTCACTTGTAGATCTGAGGTTTCGGTTACTGTACAACAGGGACTTGTCAATTCAATAAAGTTCTGATCCGATCAGATACAGTAGATCTCTCTGGGTCTATCGTAAAGCATTTAAAGAGTGCTTTCCAACGATAGCTCATGCGTCCCGATCCAACGTCGGGATTGATCGCAGCGGCCGTTTTCGCCGGAACGCGCGCCTGAAAACAGCAACCAAAAATCCCTGGGCAGCAACTTCAAAACGTGGGATTCGGAGCCGATCGGCTACCGATCGGTGTTCCCGGCCGACCGCCATCCGTGGAGGCACGCCACCAGAGGTCCCCATCACAGTGGGTCCCACCCCCACAGATCCGGAGGACAGCGCCATCTGCGGGCCCCACGGGTCCGTAAAACCCGCCACTCGGAAAGCACGAAAACGCGGAGTTCGGCATCGCCGGGCGACATCAAGATGCTGCCCATCAACCCGATTTGCGCGATTCCCGGACCCCACATGTGACCTTTTACCTCCCTACGTGGAGTGGGTCGACTTAGTGTATTGCTGTAATCATTGTTAATCGGGAGTCCGTAATTCGGCCGGGGTTGTCTTCACCACGCCGGGTGTGTGGAGGTAATGGTCCGAACTTCTTGGCGTTCATTTGCTTAGCTAGTATATGGTCTTTGCCGCTGTCGAGAGCGATAGGTACTAGCCCGTGTGTTCATGTCACCGCTGTGAGTGTGAGAGTGACCCGTCCCGCGACTCGATCCGAGTCCAGAAGTGACTCTGACTACCTTGAACTCTGCCAGTTCTTCAACCGCGCACGATCCGCGTTTCCCTCGCTTGGGACGACGAGTGAGCTTGCATTCTGTTAGCGACGTATAGCCCATAGGAGCTCTCCGTGTCGGGCCTAATGTCTCTCCCATCATGTGTTGCTGGTCGTGTCCGCATCTAGAGTCCGAGGTCCATACCACGTAGAGTCGGTCCCCGTGTCCGTCCCGCATCAGAGTCCAATCATGCAGCTGATCGCCTGGCTAATTATGCCTGTCTTACACATTGTAATTCTTTTTTCTTTAATTGGCAGTCCTTACCCTGGGATGTCCGGGGAGTTGCCAACCTGGATAAGCTGGGTATTCCTAGCATTCGTTTGTAATTTTTCCATTCTACTGAAATAAAGCTGGTGGTGGCTCCTCGCCACCTCCTATGCCTTAAAAAAAACAGCTTCTGTCTATCAAACAGAAACGGTCAATAACTTGACCGCCCCATTTAACAGCGGTCTATCACGAGACCGTTTATAACCCATGCGGCCATATCCTGACGGCTATATGGTTCTGTGAACTAATTCAACCTAGCTAGTTTCTCATATTATTAATGTTATAATATTTCTCATACAATCATGTTTTAATTCTTGTAGACACCCTGTTCAGCATGAGCATGTTTAAAACATTATTTTTCCTTATTATATAATTTTATGCCAAATTTATTATAGTTTTGTAATTAAATATTTTCTCTTATGTTTATGAAACATGATTCATGGTGGTATTTAGAACGTTATTTTGATCGTTGTTTTCACACGATCCACTCTAACCTCTTGAGTTATTTTTATAAGTACATGGCGTTTACTCCAATATGCGACCATTAGTTACACTTTGCACTTATAGCACACTCTCTTGGACTTGTGAACTTCTCCGCTGGATATTCCTTCTGTCGGACTAGGGGATCATGTTTTAATGCCTCCGTAAGACTCCGCGAGCTTGGGGTTCCCACTAGGACGTCGAGCTCGTTGTACCCTTAAAACTCAAATTATCTAGAAAACACTCACATGATCGGTGTTTTATTTTTTATACTTTGGTTAATTGCGGCCTATAGGAGACCGTCTCTGTTACTTAGCGGTCTTCCTCAGACTGTTTTGTTCATAAAATGGCCCCCTAGTGACCATTATTCTCTAGAATTGTCGACTTTCTTTTCATTCTGGTTGACACAGTTTAAATGCGGCCTTTACTAGACTGTTATTATCGATTAAGCGGCCTAGCTGTGACCATTTTGTTCTTGAAACAACCCAATAGATGACCGTTTATTTCTGCCTTATTCTTAACCCGAGGATTGACCTAAGGGTGGTCTAAATTTTATTTTTGGATGATCTTAGGATTATCTGAATCCTTAACTTTATGAATAAAAAGTTAATGTTAAGATATGGAACTTAATTAATGTACCGTTATGCCGCCGGAATGCCGTCGTAGCATAATGTTCTCTTAATTCTTCTTTGAAATCATATATCATTTTTGGAGCGTTCTATTCCTTGGTTATGAAACCTATGAATTGAAATTGGAATTATTGGCCGAAACTATTGTTATCTCGTGGAATTAGCTTGATCTGTAACTTGAAGATGCAAGAGCAGGCGCACGGACTGTGTCCAAGGGCTCGACACTAGCCCCCACGATCGATGGCCAAAAATGTGCTGAAACCATGGGGTACAATGAATACTGGCGTCGCATTGCGTCGGGAGTACTTTTTTTATAGACGAGTGAAGAACCATGAGCCTCAAAATGGAAATTACATGCTTGTTAATGACTTTCTAGTACATAGCCTTTACAAGGTTGTGTAAGTACTTTCTCGATACATGCTCGTACTTTCTTGTTCATGAAAGGCCAAATGTATGTCTACATGATTAAATCTTGCTTGTTCATATACTCGACGATGTATATTTGCTCAAATATCTTATGGCTCAACTTTCTTGGTTATTTTGGTTTATGATGTATGATTTGCCGCATTCTCATTTTTACTTTAATTCTAGAGCTAAAGCATGAATCACTTAAATATTGCCCTCATGTTAATACGAAGATACCTACTGGGCAAGTGTGCTCATACCTATTTTCTTGTCTTTTTCAGGAACTACTAGTGAATCAGATTCGAATTATGCAAGTAGCGGGTTCGAGAGCGATCGAAGGTCTATTGGAATGAGAGAAGCCTTAGTTATAAGTGTCTAGTAGAGTCAGATTGTAATTTTGATTTCTTCTGTTGTATGATGGAAGGATCTCAAACATTAATGGTCTTGTGTAATTTTGATTATTGCTGTGAAATAAAATTGGAGTTTTGAGAAAATTACTTGTGCAATTACTTTTATGTGATTGTCTTGCGCTCTGATTACTTGCTTGCGAGAGGCTTACCATACCGGCTGTTCACGTTCCTGGAATTCCTTCCCCTGTATTAAAAGCTCGTAGCGTGACAGTTAAAGTGGTATCAGAGCCTAGGTCTAAGGACTTACTTATTCCTAGGGAAGATGTCATGTCATAGGTTAAGTCCAAGGTTTAAGGACCCATTCCTATGAAACAAGGAAAGAAATACCCAACCCATGAGAGAAATTGGGTAGAACCTGGGATGAGATAGTGATTAGAAATTATCTCTAAGATAAACCTCACCAATTTCACTAGATTAAACAAATCTATTACTCTTCTCAGGTATCTCATTCTTACAATGGCTCACTGTCTTGATTGGAACGGAATGCAACAAACCGTTGCAGGTCTCACCCAGGCTTTGCAAACTATGGCCCAAGCAGGCATAAGGGTAGGGGCTGGTGATCTGTACCGCAACTTCTGGAGTTTAAATCCTCCCCGATTTATTGGCTCTTCCAATCCAGATGAAGTAGAGAACTGGATAGACGAAATGAACCATATATTTGAGGTCATGCAACGTGCCAACCAAGAAAAGTTTCATCTTGCCACATTTCAACTTAACAAAGATGTGCATACATGGTGAAAGTCTATTCCAGCACCGCATGTAGACGCACCACACACTTGGGTGGGATTTCTCACCCTCTTTATAGCAAAATACTTCTCCAAGCACGTTAAGGAGAGGAAGGCAGTGGAGTTTGCTTCATTGCGTCAAGGCTTGATGACGGTGGCCGAGTATGAATTACAATTTTCTTGCTTAGCACCATATACTCAACATCTAGTAAGCACAGATCTTCTAAAGGCCAATCATTTTTTGGATGGGTTGAGGCCCGTCTTCATTCAACAACTCGGCTCACAAAATATTCGGACCTATGCGGAAATGGTCTAACGAGCTCATCTATGTGAAAGGATCTTAGAGAAGGTCGAGAAACTAAAAAGTAAGGGAGAGGAGTCTAGCTAAAAGGCAGATCAGCGTGGGAAGAAGGAAAAATTTAGCATCACGGAGCCTTATAAATCCCGTGATAGTAAGAAGAGATCTCGGAACGGGGATGGTAGCAGTTACCACAAGAACAAAAAGGTGAAGGACGAAGAAAAGCAAGTCATGGCGCATGCATGTTCTGTGAGAAGTTCCGCCACTCGGCCGAGGAATGTTGGAAACACCTAGGGGCGTGTTTGCGATGTGGCAGCCGGGAGCACCGCATGCCAGATTGTCCCCTCATGAAGGATCATTCTTCCAGCGGTGGACGAAAGTGACAGGCTCATCTTAACACTGTTCTTGATAATGATGAAGCGCCCAAAGATGATGGGCTAATGGAAGGTACCATTCAAATTTATTCACATCTCACATTTGTGTTATTTGATATTGGTGCTTCTCATTCCTTTATATCTACTGCTTTTGCAAAGACCTTACCAGTTTCATCAGTTCCTTTACCATCAGACCTAGCTATTACCACACCTTTAGGTCCTGGAACAAAACTTACAACTTATTACCCTGATAGTGAGGTAATTGTAGAAGGTCATAATCTTCCGGCAAACCTTGTATGCCTTGACATGGAAGGCTATGATGCCATATTAGGAGTTGATTGGCTTGTAGACCACGACACCTATATTAATTGCCATAATAGGATATTCTCTTTCCAAAAATTAGGTCTTCCGCGATTTTCCTTCCTTGGTATTAAATACCAGAAACATCCCACCATTATTTCATCCCTTCATGCTTGCAAACTCATTTCCAAGGATGTGAAGCTTTCCTTGCCTCCATAGTAGTTACCGAGTCTAAGAAAATTCAGATAGACGAAATCCCCGTAGTTCAGGAGTTTCCTAATGTTTTTCCTTTCGAGTTGCCTAGTTTACCGCCCGAGAGGGATGTTAACTTTACCATTGAACTCACACCAGGAGCAGCACCTGTGTTAATAACTCCTTACAGGATGTCCCCCACAGAATTGAAGGAATTAAAGAAGCAACTTCAAGAGCTACTAGAAAAAGGTTTCATTCGACCTAGCACATCCCCGTGGGGTGCACCAGTCTTATTTGTCAAGAAGAAGGACGGTTCCATCAAGTTATGCATCGACTACCGACAGCTGAATCAACTTACCATCAAGAACAAATACCCACTACCGCTTATTGATGAGCTATTTGATCAACTGTCTAGCGCGGAGTACTTCTCCAAGATTGACCTCAGGTCGGGCTATCATCAACTGAGGATCAAGGAGGAAGCCATCTACGAGACTGCTTTTCGAAGCAGATACGGGCACTATGAATTCGTGGTAATGCCGTTCGGGTTAACTAATGCCCCGATAGCATTCTTGAAACTAATGAACAATGTGTTCCGACCTTATCTTGACCAATTTATGGTCATTTTCATTGATGATATCCTTATCTATTCTAAGACAAAGGAGGATCACGAAAAACATATAAGGGTTGCTTTGCGAACCTTACGAGAAAATCAACTCTATGCTAAGTTGAACAAATGTAAATTTTGGCTTAAGGAGGTTTCCTTTCTTGGCCACATTATTTCTAAAGAAGGCATTGCAGTGGATCCTTCTAAAGTTGAAGCTGTTAGGAACTGGAGCCGGCCGGACACCGTATCTGAAGTTCGGAGTTTCATTGGCCTAGATGGTTACTATAGGTGATTTATCAAAGATTTCTCCAAGATCGCCGCTCCTTTGACAAGACTCACTAGAAAGGAAAATCCTTTCGAGTGGACAAAAGAATGTGAAGAAAATTTCTTGGCTCTTAAGGAACATCTCACCACGGCACCTGTGCTGGTGCTGCCTGTTGAAGGTGGCGGATTTGAAGTTTATACTGATGCATCCGGCATTGGCCTAGGGTGCATAGTCACGTAAAATGGCAAGGTGATTTGCTACACTTCAAGACAATTGAAGCAGCATGAGGAGAATTATCATGTTCATGATCTGGAGCTGGCTGCAGTCATATTTGCCTTGAATATTTGGTGTCATTATCTTTATGGAGAGAAATTTACTGTATATACAGATCACAAGAGCCCGAAGTATCTCATTTCTCAAAAGGAATTGAATATGAGGAAAGGACGATGGCGGGAATACCTCAAGGACTTTGATTTTGATATTCAATATCATCCAGGCAAGGTAAATGTTGTTGCCGATGCACTCAGCAGGATACTGATAGCCACAAACCCGTCGTTGAAAAGTCGTGCCATAATTTTAAAATAATCGCACTCACTCACTTAAAAAGATTAGAAAAATCAAATATAGTGGTAAGTGGAGTCGATCCCATGAGGAGGAAATAACCTTTTGGAACAAGTTGGAAAAATATCCTTATGCTTTGAAAAGTTGAGTTTTGAGTGAGATTAATCTAAGGAAAAATAAATTGCATGAAAATATACTCACTAAAGAAGATGAGAGGGGTAAAGAAAAGAACTTAGAAGAGATAGAAAGAGAAATTAGGACAACCACAATTTGCAAGGATGAACTTTTATTAAGATGAAGGTGAAAAGTACACTCTATGAAAATGAAAAATTACAATTCATAAAATAAATAAAAGGGAAAAGAATATAGCCAAGATGAAGATGAAGATCGCCGCCTAATTGCCGTGTCGAGCCTTGGAGTGGATCATCCCGCCGTGGAGATGGACGCCGTGAGAAGACCAATAGAAGAAAATCCTCCTTGGGATATGGGAAGAATATAGGGGAGAGGATAGATAGATGAAAAGGAAGAGAAAGAAGACTTAAAAATCTATTGTGAAAACATGTGTGTAAGTGTGTGTTTTGAGAAGTGAATAGAGAGAGAGGAAAAGAGGGATATGGTGTAGAGAAATAAGAAAAATGCAGTGAAATTATATTAAAAACAGAGGGTGATTAAAAAAAATAACTTAAAATCTAGAGATATTTAGAAAAAGTGGAAGAAGAGAAAGTTGGAGATCTGAGGAAGACGAAGAAGATTGCTGAGAGTGCAGAGACAGAAGATGAACGGAAGGGGGTGAAAACCCAAAATCTGAACTTTGAGAAACAATTAATAACTTGAAAACAGTATGGAATTGGAGGAAGAGGTAGAAGAAGAAAATTTAGATATTTGAAAAATGAAAAACTTTGATGAAGATAGCAGGATGAAAATAGGAGTGGAAGAGGAAGAAAAATTAAAAATAACGATGTGTAGTAAAATTAGATGAACAGTAAAAATGGAAGACAGAGCTGTGAAAAACTAAGAATAGCTTAAAAATGAGAAAGCATTAGAAGAATAGGAAGAAAAATAAGTTGTAGAAGACTTAAAAATGAAGAACTTTGAAGAAGAAATCAAATTGAAAGGATGAACAAAAGTGCATGAAAAAGAGGCTAGAAGAAAGGCTAAAAAAATTTAATTCACGAACTCCTTCATATGGTGCCTCTCGGGTGCTTTATATAGTGCAGTAGAGAATCCCATGGCCGTGGCTTTGAGATTAGCACGAAATCTACTTTCTATCAAAGAAGATCAATCAAAGGAGGTATCTTGCCGTAGATAGAGCCCTCATTTTCTCAAACAAGCGAAGATAGGCTTGAATCCTAGAAGATAACCATGATCAGGAGGAGGTCATTCCGTTTCAAACTCTTTTGAAAATGGCGACTTGGCATTGGGCACAAATTAAAATAGTGACTGCTCACGCGGTCGATCATTCTTTATTTTCCCTTTTTTTTCATTTTTCTCTTTTTTTATAAATTAGGAAATGCCGACATTCCACGAAGTCGCTAATTCTTTTTTCTATTTTTATTTTCCAAAAAATAGGGAAATAGTGACTATTGAAACAGTCGCTTATTCTTTTCCATTTTCTTTCCGTACAAAGGAAATAGCGCCCCTTCACTCAGTCGTGAATTCCTTTTCTCTTTATTTTTTTTCCAACAACATAAATTGGTGCCCTTTCGGTCAGTCACTATTTCTTATTTTTCATAAATATTTTCCAAATTGGCATTTGACCCTCCGGTCGCTATTTTTTGAAAATTCAAAAAATTTAAATTATCAATATATTTCATCATAAAATAGCTTACAATTAATTATGCAAATTCTTGAATATTTCTCACATGATCTTTTGGCTCAAAAATATGATAAAATGCATGCAGACTTAAATAATGGTAAGAATGAGATTAACTACTCATGTAGCACAATTTTATTCATTTAATGCTTAAAGATGATGAATGTGATGCAACTTATGATATAAAATATAGCACTTATCACACCCCCAACTTACTCATTGCTCGTCCCTTAGCAATACAAATAAGTTAAAATTTAGGACCAACAAAAGTTTACAAAATTCACACTTTCATATCCAGCTCTCCCTTCATAGAATCAACCAAAGATTTAGAATCCATAATCATTAATGCACACTAGCCTTATGTAGGAAATTAAAGAATTCAAATCAAAGCTCAATAGCACTTGTGCATGTGTAACTACCAAATCTACAGCGTAGATAATTACATCCCCCATTCGCTATTCTGAATAAGTATATTCCAACCCTACACCTCTTAATTCAGAGCATTAAGCATACTAGCTTTTTGTCTGCCTTATTGATTTATCCCTTTGGGATCTTTTCATTTTTATGCACACATGATGCTGCACTACCCTTCACTGTTTAACATGAACCTCGACTCTTATCTTAGGAGTAGGCCCAGTTTTACAGATCAAAGTTCTCTTTTCCATTTTACGCGAACCTCAACACGTCTTAGGTGAAGTAGACCCGGTTACTAAGACTATGAGTATTTTTCATGGTGTTCTTTTTCTATCTCTTTTTTTTATAAATATGCATTTACACTTATTTGAAAGATAACTTGGCAGAAAGCTTAAACAAAAATCTCTTTCTTATGAAGTGCAGAGCATCAGACATCATACTCACAATAACAGAAGGCTTATTGCACTTGCTTCATTAGTGTGCATAGTGTTTTTTTATTTTCTAAAGTGCACATGAACTTTAAAAATATTATTATATCAATTTTCCATGGCTAGATCGAAATAAGTGTTCCTTCATCCTTCTCTCTAGCCTTTTCTATTCCAGAATTACTTTCAATAAGAGCATAAATCAACAAAACTCATTTTGGGATTTCATCTTTTCATTCTTATGCACAAATACAGGACAAAAATGCTCAATCATGCAAGAGTTTCTATCAGGTTGTATTATATGCATCATGAAAATTTTCTCTCTCTCCACCCCCAACTTGAATGACATTGCCCTCAATGGTATGTAGAATTGTAATAACAAAATAATATAATTAGGGAATACGGTTGGGATGGAAGAATACAACTTGGTGTGTTGGGCGAATTGCTTCATCAAGGATATGCAACGGCTCCTTCTCCTCATGACCTAACAACTGAAAAACACACTAAAACAAAACATCAAATGACAAAAACAGTGGGTTGCCTCCCAGAAGTGCTAAGTTTTATATTTTCAGCCAAACGCATGCATAGAAGGTACAAGCTTCATAACTAACGTGTTGACTTGAGAATGAGCCACCACGTTATCTCATCTTTATCGAAAAACGTAGCACTGTACCATAACAAGATGAGATCGAGCATGATAGCGTAAGGGCTAGAGTGGTTGTTTTCACAATTAGGTTGATCATGCAATGCATTGCTTAACAACCTTACTTTTAACGGGGTGGCCTGAGGTAAATACCATGACAGATCAGTTAGGCCAAACGGATTCTCTCGATTAATAATCAGAAAATTATCTTCCCACTTGTGGTCTTTGTAAGTGTTGAAAACATTGATGAAGATCTTATTATCAAGCAAAATGTACTCTTCTTCCTCATTTTTAGATATTTCATAAATATTAGTGAGGTGAGACGGGATCAAAGGGAGAGGAGTTTCAAGCAAAGGATCAGCGCTAAGGAGCTTAGAGAATCAACAGTGAAAGAAACATACTCCTCAACACCATGAAGCCTGGAAGGTTCAATGGAATCAGACAAATTGGCCAACATGAAAGTGTCCAACACAAATTGAGAGTTGCCGATGTCAAGAATAGATATCAATTCAACACCCTCCCCTTGATTTAGAGATGCCCAATCGAGAGTAAGGTCATGAGAATTACCCACCTCTTCATCTACCCAAGTCAAATATTTCATAACTTCACTCAAATCCTTCCCCATAGTCACCTTTTTTTCTTCTTCTTCGTGGGGCATGATCTCCTCAAATTCAGGAAGGGATAGCAGAGGAGTTTGATCATGAACGTGCACCTTACTTTTTTCTTCTTCTCCCGCCAACTTGGGATCACTCATTTCCTGAGAATTCTCCTTATAAGGGCAATCAAGCGCAAATCCCTCAATCTCAAATTCAGGAAGGGTCATTAGTGGAATATGATCATTAAGTAATTCATCACCTTCCCATTCTCCTTTAATCCCAATAGATTCCTTGATCCCTTCCAATTCCCTAGGTTCCTCATTTAAAGTCTCCTGACAAGATCTCTCCATAATCCCTTTATCTTCTAAATCAAGATTGATCGGAGTGTTATGCTCTTGAGAGATCATAGATTGATCATAGTCGGCATAAGGAATTTGATCAGAAAAAGTAGAACCAGAGTAGCTAAGCACTTGTTCGTCCTCTATCCTCTTGATCGTCTCAGTCATCCTATCAATTCGCACTTGGAGAGATTGACTTTGAAGCATGATTGATTGGCAGAGTTGATTGAATGTCTTCTTTGAATTGGGATTTGAGGGCATTGGAGATGAATAGTGAGATTCAAGTGAATAATGTTAAGAGTAATCATTAGAAGGTGGTGACGAGGACATGGGCCATCCTTCTTTATGCTTGGCTTGATCATAATTGTAGCACCCCCGATAGAACAATATAAAAGTTGAACTTCTTGGATAAACAATCCTACATGAAGGCCTTATGAAAATAACCATACCTTATGAGGACTACTATATAAATATACAAAGCCAACAACACTTAAATGCCAACACATGGGTAGTACGTAGTGGGGTTTCACTTTTTTCAATCCAAAGGGAATGGGCGCCCCTTACCAGGGCGCCATTCACCAAATAAAAGACCCCATGCAAGGGCGCCATTTCCCTTAGGCCACCATCCCACTATATATATTAATATATATATATACACCATGAAGACCAACACGTGAAGGTTGCAGTTTTGTCTAAAGCCATGAACATTGGACGCCCTCATCCCAAAGCGTCATTTACATGAATAGGATCACCCATTTAAAGGGCGCCCCTATACCAGGGTGCCATTTCTAATGCTTCTAGAAGGGGTTGAAACAATAATGACCTATGTTTGCTGGCAATGGACCCATAAGGGAACATTCACAGCAGGGTTTTCGGATCTAGTTTCCAATGGACCCTTACTATTTCCCTATAAACAATTCTCTCCAGCGAACGTAGATGACCCTTACTATCATCCTGCCACTAAAGAGAAGGTTAACCTACCATTTCCCTATCTCCACTTGCAGAAGAGAAATCTAATGTTTCTCTTCATGTGCAGGAGACGTATCCCCATCATGCGTGCTACACGTCCCGCTGTAGAAGCTTACTTGGAGCTTTGCTGAGCGTAGAGGGCTTGATGTAGCTTGGATTTCTTCTTCATTCTACTTCATGTACCACGAGTATCACTCCAAAAATGTAGGTGTTCTCAAGATCTAGCTCAACATGTAGCTAAAATAGGGTAATATAACATGCTAGTATACTCCATCTGTCATGCCATGTAGCCTATTCCTATAGCATGTTACACGAGTTTTAAGTAGACATACTCTATAGCATGTTACACGGGTTTTAAGTAGAACAACTATAGTCTGTTACACCAGTTTTTACATAGTCTGTTACATAGTCTATTATACAGATTTCACGGGATTCGAATATATCACATTACACTAGTTTTTACAGCCATAAAATATCATGTTTAGCCCTAGTGTATAACATACTTTACAATAGATACACATATGTTTTCAAAACCCTAAATGTCCAGCCCTCAGGTGAAGGGCGCCCCTGACCAGGGCGCCATTTCTTGATGGGGCGCCCCTGACCAGGGCACCATTTCATGATAGGGCGCCCCAAGTCAGGGCGCCATTTAAATAATGATTGTTCCGAGTGTCGTCAATTCATTTCCAGCAAATAATAATCAACGCATTCAAAAATCTATATCTCTTGAACTAAACCATAAAATTCTTGCATGAATATGTTTTTATGATCCTGCTATTTTTCTCTATATATCCATATCCTTATTTCTTGATTCCGAGAACTTTAGAATTCATGAATAGTGACTTGTGTCTCAAATGTACCCGATGCGTATATGAGCCCAAAGAAAAGGGCGCCCCTGTCTGGGGCGCCATTTTCATGACAGGGGTGCCATTTCCAAAATTGAAGACCCCCTGAGGGGGCGCCATGTCCTGAAAAGTCAAGAAATTGATCAATGTTCAAAAATTAAAGTCTATGAAACTGAAACCTAACAAATCTGCATGAACATAATTCTGAACTCCCGATAATTTTCTCTGTCTATCCATATCCCTAGTTCCTGATTTTGTGAAACCTTGAGATTATGAATAGTGTTATGAGTCTAAAGATGTACCTATCCGGTGTAAATAGAAGCCAAAGGAATTGGCGCCCTAGCCAGGGGCGCCAATTTGATGAATGGTGACACTCCAGAGAGCCATCCTTCAAATTGAGACTCTCTGCAGCGGCGCCATTTCCCATATATATATATATATATATATATATATATATATATATATATATATATATATAATTTTTGAAAGACAGGGCAACCCCCAGGCGCCAATTTCATAAAAGATAGCCTGACCCCCATGCGCCAATTTCATAAAAGATAGCCTGACCCCCAGGTGCCAATGCACTGAGGCAACCCGATTAGCTGCCAATTTCGTTCTGATTCCTGATTTATCTCGTGGTTTATAAGACATAACCCTAGTTCATCTCCTACATGATATATGCCCTTGAACTCCATTCTATGACAATCTACCTTATATTCTTATAATGGTCAACCCTTAAAATTTCATATTGGCTATAAATGACAGTGGATGTCAAAAGAAATACATGAAAATGCTGTGCATGTAGGGCCCAGTCTGGTCTTGGGAGGAGCGCCCGAAGGTACTTGTGCCCATGGGAGTTTATTGACCGCGGTGTTTAAGCATTGCACCGAAGTACTTGCTTGACTTACTTGACTTGAGACATTCCACACGTACTCTCTCTACTTGCTTGACTTGACTTGCGTGACCCAGAATGGGCAATACTGGACTTGCGTGGCCTGAAAAAGGGCATGGTACTTGCTTGATTGAAATAGCCAATTCTATTGACACGAACTTGATATTACTTGCTAGAACACGAATTTTACTGCTTGAACATATTCTACTTGCTTGTACATGAGTTCTTGCTTGCCCAGAAAGTGGCATCGACATCTATAAAGTTCTTGATATCCTGCTTGTCTAATACTCGAAATCATGCGATACCCTCTCTCTATAAAGTTCTTGATCTCTTACTTGTTCATCATGCATAGATAAACCTGTATATCTGATTTTCTTACTTGTACATCATGCATAGCTATACCGGCATTACATGTAACATGTAAACCAATTAAAGATTGCTCGAACTTGAGATGTAATTCCTACTGAGCGATTCGCTCATCCAGTTGCTTCCTAATATTTTTCAGGTAATTCGGATAGCGACATCCCCATGATTGGGAATGATACCTTGTGAAGAGTGCTAGAACGCCAATCGTATACTATTAGCTAGCCGCATCTTTACTTATCTAGAGTCATTATCTTATACTTCTAGTTATATCAGCTATGTCCGTTATGTTGGTATAGTCGATTGGAAATTTGTTAAGGCTTGTAACCTAGTATTTGGATTTGAATAAACAATGTCATGGATTAAAATTATCACCATTTGGTTAATTGGATAATTGTCATCTTGGACATTGATATTATTTTGAAAATTCAATCTTAGTTATGATTTAGATAATTTGCACACTCTGTCTTTTGTCAATATATATATATATATATATATATATATATATATATATATATTGCTCTGATTGAATGGTTCTATATAAGCTGGCCATGACCTCAGGTATCTTCCGCGCTCGGGGCGTCACAATAATAATCATCAGAATATGGAGCCCAATTTTGAGAAGTTTGATGTAAAGGATGTTGAGCCAAATTATGCACAGAACTTCGAGAAGAATCATATTGCCCTCCCCTATCTAAGCGTGACGAATGTGGACAAAAATCATAAGAAGATAGGGAGGGATTTTGAGTCATATAAGCCTGCTCTTGGATTGGAGTATAGTCATACGGCCCAAGAAAGAATTCAGTATTTTGAAGATGGCCTCGAGTAGAGGAATGAAATTGGGCCCCCATGAACGGAGTTTCATTATAAGAAGGGCTTCCATTATAGGCTGCCTAAGAGTATGGACTGTCGTAATGGGCCGGGCCAAGTTGGGTGAAAGGTGGTGGTTGAGTGGGACCATTGTTAATTAACAGAATGGGCCGGCTTGGCTCATATGTCATTATGATCATGATAATAAGGTGGAATGAAGAAATTTAAATTCATAGCCCAAAGAGTAGATCATGAAACATGTGCCAACAAGTCCACCTCATCAAATTTATTAGCCCACTCAAAGATTAGAATTTGCTCACCCATTTTTTTATTATTATTTTTTAAAATGATGAAAATGCACAAATAACTATATGAATTATGTATGCAAAATAAGGATTTTTTCTTTTTTTTTCAATGCAAATGAGTTTGGAAAATAATGCAATGAATCAAACACTATATGAATGCAAAATGATGATATCTTCTCTCTCTCTCTCTCTCTCTCTCTCTCTAAAAAGAAGAATTGATACTCACTACTAAATTAGTTAACTGGCCAAGTAAGAGGTGGAGTTATGGGAGGCTCCCCCTACTTTCGTAGGGTCCTAATTAAATAACCATAATCTCACTTGGGCATTTACCACAAAACCTCTAGCCTTAGACACCAATTTTCCAAAATAACAATAAATTCCAACACTCTTTTTTTCTTTTTTTTTAATGTGAAACATTCTAAGGGTAATCTACCTTAAAGGTACTTCTTGGTACAACCTGCCCGGCGTCCGTGAGGGAATCCACGGGTGCGGGGACTTATGGAGGTCTTGGAAAAGGAATTTCTTATCCAAAGAGACAGAATGCTCAATGAAGGATCTTTCCAATTCCAAGAAGGGTGTAAGGAATCCTAACTTGTCCTTTAGAAGGGTAAAGATAAGAGAAGAGAGATTTTTTTTCAAATGATGATGAAATTAAATAATAAATCAACTAAAATGCAAAATGTATGAAATAGATGCAACTAAGATGATAGCATGATGACATGATGAGATTTTTTTATGTTTTCTGATTTCTGATTTTTTTTAGAGAGTTATTTTTTTATTTTTTTTTCCTTTTTTTTCAAAGAGGGATATGGAGAAAATATAACTCTCAACTAAAAATAGCAAAGAAAATGCAAAACTAATGAAAATTAAGACCTAAGATCATGATTTTTGTGTTTTCTATTTTTCTGATTTTTGTTTGAATTTTTTAAGATTTTTTAGTATTTTTTAGATTTTTTTAAAAACATGACCTTTTCCTACGTTTACTGACCTTTAGCGACGCTTGAATTTCTTGGAATTTCTGAATTTCCGCTTTCTGCTACAGTTTCAGGCTTCAATGACGCTTTCTACTACAAATTATTTACTAAAAATTTGTAGGTCCGAATTTCTTGATTTTCTAAATTTTTTATTTTTTCTGTAAAATAAAAATAGAAAAATAAGAAAACTATATACAAATCAAACACAAAAACTATACACTCTGATGGTCCTGTGGCTAGCATATCAGTTAGGTGGACTTGCCATGGTAAGCAGTCCACTAGGTCCCCTAAGTCTTCCACAAAGTTGGAGGTTTGAAGTGTGATATGGGAAGACCGGGTGGGCACAATTTGGGCTTGACATCCCAAAGGTGAGAGGTAGGGTTGTGAGCTAGGAATGGTGGGGCCTCACTTGAGCCATTGGAGTATGGACTCATTCATGGTGAGGGTGTGTGGCTCATGAGGACCCGGACTAGGAGAGGTGGGTGGGGTGGTAATGGTCGGCGCATGGTCCTCCTTGTGTGGTGAACAAGGACAGGATTGGGTTGGGCTATTTAGGGTAAGTTCTTGGGTTGGAGTTGGGGTTGGGGGTGGAAGATGGGTTGGTTGAGGAGGTTTGGATTGGGGTGCATAGATCTTTTTAAGATTGGCCCTCATTTCGACCCAAGATTCGATGGGCGCTTCCCCTTTGACTTCTCTCAAACCTACAATGTGCTGCCATTCATTCTTAGCTTGGCGCCAGGGCAAGCTCTTGGCATAGCTAACTTGCATCGTCCCTGACAGGGTGAACCTTGCAAAGTGTCGATCTATGGAGCTCTCCCACTCTAGATATATACTAGGGCGGGATCTATCAAACACAAAGGCCTCTAATGGGTCTAAGGATGATGAATAGGCTAAGTAGGAAGTGGTCATGATGAACGGGTGACAAATGTAATGGCCCTAGGACTAGACTTAGTAGAGACAAGTCTAAAACCTGGATCTGATACCAATCTGATATGACACCAGCTTGGCGGTGGCAGCCACTCGACCAATGCCCCTTGGTCCTATCTACGCAAGCAACCGAACCGAACGGCGGACTCACTCAAGCGGGTTCACCCGCGTCGCGCGCACCCGGGTCGGTTGGTGGACCGGCGATGATGGTGAGGGTCCGAGGTTGGACCTTGGGGTGCCAGGGGTATGGATAGCTTGGGGAGGACCCCAATGGGCCAGGGGTGCCCAATTCACAGGCGGCAGGCACGCCGAGGGCGTGGGTTGTAGCTTGTGCTCTCTCACAACTCGCTCCGCGGTGGTCACTCAATTTGATCAATTTTTGGTTTGGGCGCTCAATCACCGTCCGACGGAGCTAAAAGACAATACTAATTAAGCAATGATAAACCAGCAGAGGAAGTGACTATGAGCTCACCTGATCGGCGTGAAGATGCCGATCCCGGACGGAGATGAGGCGAGCGGGGAAGCGTGGGTACGCCACCCGCACGCTGCGCCGATGAAGCTTCAACCTGTGCCAATCAATTACATACACTACACCCCACACAGGAGGGTTGAACTAGGGGTGGGGGAATGAGAATTACATGCAAACACTACCTCTACGCAGGGAGGGGCTCTAAGCCGGCCAAGCGAGGGTGGGGGAGCTAAGTTAAACCCGATTCGCCGAACCGAGTCGGTTCTGTCGCTCAGGAACAGCAGGACAGGGGGTCGATGACGATGTCATCATGAACTCTGTCGACTTCAAAAGAAGATTGGACCAGCGCCAAAATTCCCTGGGTTGGCCCAGAAAGACGCCCAAATTATTGAGAAACTTTATGATGCCGACGGTGGCCGAGGCGGAGTCAGGATCAGAGTGGTCGGACTTGACTTTGGTGGTCCCAGAACTGCTACTGCTGGAAGAAGTGGCAGCCATGAACACTCCCGAGGTCCGATGAGGGCAGGACCAGCGCCGTTGTGATCGTGGATGGGTCCCCTTCGATCAGAGACCAGTGGGAACATCGGAGAAGGCCGGAGTAGACCACAGGAACCAGAATGGTGAGGAGGGTTGTATCTGGCTCAAAGGAAGCTGACCTGCGCACTCCGGGTAGAAAAATAGGAACTCTATGCTCCGGGCTCCAAATGACTCCCTTCTTGTTGGTGCTGACAGGAGGCTTGGAGGAGAAGATCTCAGGGAAAGAATCACATCCAAACTCGCATAGGACCGGCCGTGGTCACGCTTGCACTCGGGCTCTGGTTTTCTACTGAAGCAACCTTACGCAGTTGAGGGAGAATGGTTCTTCCGGGCAGCACAGACATCCGATGGATGCGAGACCACCTCGCCTACGAAGCTCTCTGGACGATATTTCCAGTAATATAAGATACACCAATTGAAAATGTGCGATGAAGATGTGGCAGCCTCTGCAACTCAAACCCTTACTGCTGTCTGCGAATTGGCATGAACAGGGTGGTGATAGATGATGGGAATTTGGGTATTTGGGAGTGGAAATGGGGTGGTTGAGTGGGGGGGGCAACCCCTAGCTGTGAGGGGGTCTGGGAGGGTCGAACCACAGTGAGGGAGGGGGAGAATGGGGGCTGGAAGGGGGTCTAGCAGGTGGTGGGAGGTGAAGCTACGAATTTGGGTTGGGAGGGAGAGAGGGAGGGAGATATCTCTCTCCAAGGTTTGAATGTGGATTAATGGGGTGGTTAATGGGGACCTTGGGGATGGGAAGGGCTGTGTTGGGGAGTGAAAGGGTGGCTTGGGGAGAGGGATTCTCTCTTGGGATGGTGGAAGAGTGGCTTGGGAGAATGAAGGGGTGTGATGGGAAGGGGAAAGTTTGCTTTGGAAGGGGGTGGGAGTAATGGGTGGAGTTAATGTTCTCTATGGAGGTGAAGGGTCTCTAGATGAGGTGGAGGGTGATGTGGAGGGGAGAGGAGAGAGAAAGGGGTGCAGATTTTAGAGAGAGAAATTAGAGGAGAGAGAAAATGGTGCAGGAGAGAGAGAGGGAGAGAGAGGGGGGTATGTGGAAGACTTCTCACCCTCACACTTTTGGCTTCTCACCAAAGGAAACGCATAAGGAATTTTTAGAATTTCTCAAATATTCATTCATTCATTAGTTTCAAATAGTGGGAGTGGGGTCCTATTTATATGATTCCTACAATTTAACATAAGTCCTTGACTTTTGGACTGTTAACAAGAAACCAAGGGGAAGGGGGGCGCCCATGGGCCTAGCCCGTTGAATTGGGCCCATAGCCTACTTAATTAACCCTATGACTCAAGACTTAGGTAAACGACCCTTATACCTAGGTACTGGACTCAAATAAAAGGAAAATTACATGGTTTATGACTCAAATAAAATATGAAAATTACATGGATTGTCTCAAAAAATTGTGAATAACACAATGGCGCATGCCGACGATCCATCATAGCTTTGAAAAATGTGGAGGGGTGAGTGATGCCCCCATCATACACCCGGGGTGTGGAAAACTCGACCCCATCGAGTATGGGTCCACCGGGGAGGTGGTGCACTAAGGCAGCTCCGGGCGAACCACGATCTCCTGACTCGACCCGCGTCTATGGCCGGGGGATGGCGCTTTAGCTTCTCAAAGTGGCATGGACACCCTCATGCTGGCGATGATACCTTGCTTGCCTAGTATTGCCTCCGTGTGCACCCATCGAGTTCTTGGGCTGATTTGTGGTGGCTCTCCGGGGTGTCCCTCTCAATGGAAGGTATAGGCTCAAGGCACTCACTAGGATCCACCACGGTGCCCATATAGGGTGCCGGATCCTCCACGTGGGAAATGGGGTGAATCCCAAAACCCATTAGTAAGTCCAACCCGTAAGCAGGGTTGCCAAAGTCACTCGGAACTTGATAAGGTCCAAGTCCTCGTGCCCTAAAGTTGGAGGTGACCCTAGGGTAGAGCCACTACAAAGTCATCATCACCAAGTTGCCAACATGGAATTCCAAGTGGCGCTCGCGAGCTTTTGCCCGCTTCTTGTGATTCTCACCGCTCGTTGCTTGTTGCTTACTTAAATACTCATGCCATGTACTACGATGCGGTGTGAGTGGGAAATGTATGATATGCAAAGGGGGGCCAGGACAACCATATTTAGACCAGTCATACTTTGACGCCAAGGAGACTTTGATGGAATTGGGAGGACCGGGACATCCATAGGTGTCCCTCTCATGCATGGGTGTGATGAGTGCCAGAGGACCCGGACATCCATGAATGTTCCTAACATGCTTAAGACTCATGATGAATGAAGGTGGACCATTACATCCGAATATGGACAACTCATGCTTCCTACTTGACATGTGGGTGATATGAATGAATGGACCTAACTTATGAAACATGCCAAGTTGTGCGGTACGCCAAGGTTCATGCATTCCTATCCCAAAGATGACTTTCATATGTATGGGTGTGGGGTGGCCCTTGAGCTTCCACTTGAAAGGGTCGAAGGGATCATGAAAGGTGGACATCATGGGAAGAGGCACTTCCTTGTTCCCTAGGCGTATGTTGTCTAAGGTCAAGGCTCCCATGGTTTGACCTGGTTCTAGAAAGGGAGAGGTTTGGCCCAACATGGTGGGCAGGCTAAGGTGGGTGGTGAGTGGGTCACATGGGGAACTAGATTCCCATAGGAAGGGATCAAAGGGGTCATGAAAAGGTATTCCTAGAGGGAGGTGTGAGCGACGTCATGCGGTTTTGAGAAACAAAAATGCGGAGCGCGCGGGCTCGTTTTGTTTGCTGCAACACAAAAATAAGAGAAAAGAGAAGGGGCCACCAAGGGAGATTGCTCCGGCGGGGCGAGCGGGACAAATGCAATATAGCAAGATATGGGGGTTAAACGGCCATAGCGGGAAGTGACTCGCCATGGCCTCGGGGGGACGGGAATGGTGCAGAAATCAAATAGCAAGAATTGAAACGGCCATTGCAGGAAGTGACTCGCCGCGGCCTCGAGAGTATAGCAGATATAGCAGCAATTCAAGATATACAAGAGAAAGGACAGAATTCAAACGGCCATTGCGAGAAGTGACTCGCCGCGGCCTCGAGGATATGAACAGATAAGAATATAACAAAATATAAAGAGAATATAAGAACGGGAATTTAAACGGCCATTGGGGAAGTGACTCACCGTGGCCTCGAGAATATGAGCAGATAAGAATATAACAGAATATAAAGAGAATATAAGAACGGGAATTTAAACGACCATTGGGGAAGTGACTCGCCGCGGCCTTGAGAATATGATGTGATCACCAGGGGCCAGAGACCCCAAAATAAGGAAATGATCGCGCCTACCTCACTAGCAGGAAGTGGCGGGTTGCTTCTTCCTCCCCCTTCGGCTGGCCGATGGAGAGGGCCTTCTTTAGTTACCCTTGCAAAACAACAGACAGTAAATAAACGGAATTAGAAAATGACAGTGCAGTAGCAATCCCTTGCAATGAAAGTGATGAAATTGTAGTAGGGCACACACCTGGTTGGTGTGGATTTAAACCCCTCTCGGACACGAGTAGGAGGGAAATGTAATGATGAATGTAAGAAGTATATAAGAGAAGGCGCCCTTATGAAGGGAGATAGAGGATGTGAAATGATGAATGCAAAGAACTACGGAGAAGAAGGGGGAGAGAATTGGCTTATTGGATGTGCCGATGGCGAGATCCGACAGAGCTTCGGTAGCGTAGGGACGACGTGGAAGCACGGTGGATGAAGACGACCTTCCTCTCACGAGCGCGGGCACCCGAGAAGCCGGCAGAACCTCCCCCTACAAAAGACCCCATGGATTAGAAATGACTCCGGAAGCCTCTGGGCTCCGGCAACCTATTGGATCTCTTAAAAACTCCCCTCGGACTGAGGGGGTCTCTATTTATAAGGCTCCGGAGTATGGAGGCGTCCAGGACCCTAGACGCCTTCATCTGGGCAAAAAATATATTTTATTCTATTTTTATTTTTTTATTTGAAATATTTTCAAGGAGGCGTCCAGGCAACTGGACGCCTCCATAAAAGCCCACCGAACCCCCGCCGAAAGCCGCACGCGGTTTGGCACAACGCGTGGTTTTGATCGGCGCCCGTGATTCATGAATGGGCGCGTCTAGCTGGCAGGACGTCTTCACAATTTGGATTTTTTCTCAAAATGACAAACCGACCAGCGGACGGGCGGCGCCCGTGGGCAAGTTGATGGAGGCGTCCAGGGGCCTGGACGCCTCCATAAATATTTTATTTTTTGTTTTATTTTTTATCATTATTAATATTATTTATTTTTTATTATTTTATTTTTTATGGAGGCGTCCAGGGGCCTAGACGCCTAAATTAATTTATTATATTTTTATTTGTTTTTTATCTTTTTATATATATTAAAGTCATGGAGGCATCCAGGGGCCTGGACGCCTCCATGAAGACCTCCCCGGGTCCCCTGAAAAGGCGTCGGCAGTCGCCTGCCAGACATTCTTCCTGGTTTCGGAACCTTCCGGTGCGTCCGATTGGTGTTGATGCCGTCCGAATGCCGCAACGAGACGATTTTTAGATGCCGAAAAGGCGGAAGAAGACTCAAGAATAGGAAGCACTCAGGCGATTCAAAATGCGAAAGCCGCTGCGGGGCGTCGTATAGTAATATGAGATTTTCTCAGGAGACGTCAGGAATAGCGTGTCTACAGCTGCCCCGCCTTGGCGTCTGCTTTGCAAGGGAGTGACACGTAATCGAAGTGGAGTGAAAATGGAGTGGGAACGGACTGATAAGTTGATGCCAAGGTGTGATGAGACACGCTTTTGACATTACTGTTTGGAATCTTTCCTGTAGTTTCAATGAGGCGACCTTGGAGAAGGTCTTTCAAATTTTGACGATTGCTTGGACGGATATCAAATAAGGGAGGGTGAGATGTGCGCTCAGGCATGAAAATAAAGGAGACCAACTTCTCGGTGTGGAAGTACTTGGGTCATAAATCTACAGGTTTCACCTTTGGAGAGCGGTTACCAGCCAATGTGGAAGTAATGCGGCCAAGGTGCGTCAAACAAGGTAAAAAGTAAAGGAATATCTGAGGGTCTGTCCAAACAAGGGTCTCCTTTGGAAGAGCAGCGGAGGGCCGTTTCAAGGAAACTCAGTATTTCATTCGGAGTGGAATATCTCATATTTATAAGAATTGAATCACAAACGGCTTTCACAATCGAATCACTTGAATGATCTTCCGTAATAAACTCAAAGTCCTATATGAATGCATGTTGGGTTTAAAGAAAAATTTAAAATAAACTAAAATAGAAAATAGCCAAGGATAATATTATCAACTTGTTAAGAATGGGTCAGGATACCAATCCGATGAGCTGATATTGAGCTGGGGCCCGTTTATCCACGCACCAACTCACTGAATGGAACCGTCGTCCCCATGCTACCACAAATTAACGGCCTATCCGTACAACCCAAATTCTTCCGAAATCATCACCATTTTTGTTGAAGGGGAACTCAAATCCCAGATTCGTTCGGGTCGCAAGGTCCTTGACATGTTCTAGTAGCGTAGGTATCATATAATATGATGCATGACACGGGGGGACCAAACTCCGAAGGACGATACACAAGATAGGACAAAGACGTTCGTTAGTAAAACCTGCACAGACCAACATAGATTAAATACATCAGAAAGCAGCAGAATCGCAACAGAATCGCACCACAGTACAAGGAGATCTAGACAAAACCCTGACGACTGACCACTGATGTAACGTGTTTCATCCTGTAGCGCCTCTCTTTTCCTATAAGTACCTCCCTTAGGCTAGTTCATCCAAATGCACCAAGGAGAGTTTTGAAAGCTCAGGAGGAGAAGGAGAGGAGAATTTAGGGATTTCAGGATGGAAGGAGAGTCTTCCCGCGTTACGAAGAGGAGCAGGCCTAGCAGCGAGATCAGATGACTTTCCAACCTCGAGGGTCATCTGAGTGGGACGATCCAGTCGCATATGGTAAGCTGATTCATTTCAAATTCTCCGCGTGAACCTTCTTTCACCTCTTTTCTTTTCTCTTCTTCTTTCCAGCCATATCCACTCTTCCCAGGCCCAAGGAAGTTTTCCAAACTACCATGGCTTTTAAAGTTGACTTCCAACATCTCCATTGGCATGAGGGCCATACTCTCGAGGTGGCATCTTCAGGGGCTCCTTATTCATGCCAAGCACTATGAGAGGATTCGCATGGACTGGGCGGCTATGGGCGCACTAGTGGAGATCTGGCATCCCCAGACCCACACTTTCATCTTCCCGACCGTCAAGGCGACCATCCTCCTCGAGGAGGTGGAACTTCTGCTCGGACTGAAGAAATTCAAGAGTGACGGGAAGGTAAAGGCTATGCGGATGCTGACAAGGGGGACTTCCGAGAGCATCCTTGGAAGCTTCATGCCGCC
This sequence comes from Amorphophallus konjac, assembly GCA_022559845.1. Lineage (NCBI taxonomy): Eukaryota > Viridiplantae > Streptophyta > Magnoliopsida > Alismatales > Araceae > Amorphophallus > Amorphophallus konjac. The sequence goes on along the minus strand of CM040120.1, from coordinate 315,688,472 downwards.
CGACGCAGCCAGAAAGGTCCGCACTCTAAAGGGAATTGATTTGCAAAGGCTCGCGGAATGGGTTGTGGATGCCCTAAGAGGGTCACCAGATGATGACCACTTGGAAGGGATTATGAAAGGGTTCACCATTTGTCTGGCGGGTGCTCTCTTGTTTCCTTATACCGACAACATAGTGGAGGAGGGCCAACTGAGTGCCATCTGTGAGATTTGGAGTGGAAAGAGGGTGGGACCCGCCGTCCTTGCCTACCTTTACAGTGGCCTTACTGCCTCAAGCATGGGTAAGCCTCCTTTCGGTTGTGCACTTGTTCTGAATTGCTTGGTTGATTTGCACTTTAAATTTGACCACCGTGAGGGGATGCCGACTGCTTCGAAGCTCTTCCAACAAAGCCCCCTTTATCATATAGCCGATGTGTTAGGCTTCGGTGGCACCGTGGCGAACCGTGTTCCGTGGATGAAGAAACGTCAAGACTAGCGGTCTCACTTTCGAACCGTGACACAAAGCTTCTTTACTTGCGCACCGGCATGTCTACTCTCACTTGAACTCCTCATGAGTTCTTCTCCCGGAGCTGAACTCCAACTGATCGGTGCGACTGAGTTTGTCCTTTACAACGCGCATCGGTGCTGCCTCCAGATCGGCATTCCACGCCATTCGTTCCCACTACTGACTGGCATCGTCCCTTTGAAGAAGAGGGAGTTGGGCACGGAGGCGGATGCGAAGGAAGCGAAGGCCGTTAAAGCACCCTGGAAGACAAGTGTTGCGGGAAAGGCCTTAGCGCATGTGTGGGAAGAATGTGAGCTGTGGAGAACTTATGTAACAGAACTGGGGAAGTTAAGGCCTAAGGCGCCTAAGCCCCTGATGTAGCTCACTTTACTTTCTGATGGAATAAAATCCGGCATTTGACATTTTGGACCACTGTTCCCCTAATTATTATTTGTTATGATTTTTATTTTTATTTTTTTCTTTTTGTGTTTTCTCTATTTTTGTGTTCTTGTTTATTCATATTATGATCATATATATATATATACATACATTTTTTATTTTTAATGCGGGCGTCTAGGGGCCTGGACGCCCCTATATTTTCTTTTTCAATTTTTTAATTTTTTAGTTGTGGGGGCGTCCAGGTGCTTGGACGCCCCTATGTTTTATTTTTCAATTTTTGTTTATTTTTGATATGGGGACGTCCAGGCGCCTGGACGCCCCTATGTTTTTTGAATTTTTAATAATAAAAAAATGTGGGGGCGTCCAGGCGCCTGGACGCCCGAAAGCCTGGTGATTTTCTATATAAATGGGGTCTCACCCCCTGTTCTCTTCTACTGTTCATTCTAACGACCCGTTTCACTCTGAACGGCCCATTCTCAGTTCCCAATGGAGTAAGGAGGCCCGAGCCAGGGTGGAGAGAAGCGGAAACGACGGGCTCGTCATCCGAGGAGGTCGAGGGATCATGCCGAGGGGGCTGCCGCGGGAGAGGAGGCGCCTCCTTTGGCCGTGGAGGGTCCTGTGGGTGCTGGCGACGCGGGAGAGGATGAGCACGACCCGGTAAGCCCCTAAGAACTCCAATTTGTTGGTTTATTAGGCTAAATAGGCGGGCGAGAGACGGTGTGAGAAGGCTGGGGAGTGAGGGAAGGAGGCGTCCAGGGGCCTGGACGCCTCCATCCTTTCTTTTTTATTTTGTTTTGTTTTTATTATTATTATTTTTGGGTTATTACGTAAATAATAAAATAAAATCAAAATTAAGGAGGCGTCCAAAGAGGTGGACGCCTTCATGATAATATATATTATTTTTATTTGTTTTTTTGTTTTTGTTAAAATAAAATAAAGGAAATAAAAAGAAAGCGTCCAGGGGGGTGGACGCCTTTAAATATATTTATATATATATATTTAAAATAAATAAAAAAATAAATAAATATTATGTACAATGTTGTTGTTTATTATTATCCATGATGCTGATGTGTTCCTTTTTTGTTTGTTTTTGTGGTGTGCAGGGCGTGATGAAGAGCCGGATCAGCTGGTCCCTGGTGGTGGCAGCGTACCGTGGGCTTCCGGACTTTCAGAGGGCGCGGTTGGACGCCATGGGTTTTGGAGCTTTCCTCAGGATTGAGCCCTTCCGGCTTGACCTTCGTCTCATCCAGGCGTTGAGGGAGCGGTGGCACACGCCGAGCCGGGCGTTTCTGATGCCCTGGGGGAACATGGTGCCGACACTAGAGGACGTAGCTCGGATCACCGGGCTACGAGTTGACGGAGAGGCAGTCAGTGGGGTCACTTACCCCGATTACCGAGTGAGTGCGTTGGACCTGCTGTGGCTAGAGACGAGCACGACTGACAGAGACAGCATGGTAGTCGGCCAAGTGGAGATTATGGAGGCACTCGGATTTGGTGACCCGCGCCAGCGGGTCAGCGAGACTGGAGCTGAGTTTTTGACACGACTGGAGGGAGACGCTCGGGCAGCTTTCACCCAGGACCCGAGCGAGCGAGAGCTGGTGGATCTAGACCTCCGGCGGTTCCTTTTCTTTTTCTTGGGCCGCCTTCTACTGGGGACTAAGGGGGACGGCATCCACTGCCGCTTCCTCGGAATCTTGGCGGACCTGGACAGAGTGGGGAACTATGCGTGGGGAGCGGCTCTGCTTGCCCATTTGATCGCCGATCTCTCCCAGACTTCAGAGAGGGAGACGACAGTCAGCGGCTTTGCACCTTTTCTCTAGGTAAATATTTTATTTATGCATTTTACCGTAGTTAAATATGCAATTATTCATGCTAATGATGTATGACGGATGCAGGTGTGGAGCTACTACTACTTCCCGATGGGAAGAGCCAGACAGGGGAACAGGAGAGTCGTGCCTCTGGCGCGACGGTGGAGGCCGGTCATGGTCGCGGCACCCCACGGCTACCAGCTGGCGTCGCTTCGTCGGGAGCTGAGCGAGTACCCCGAGGCTATGGTATGATGCCTATGATTTTTTGGTGTTTTTATGCATGTGACTTAATGGCAACTAACATGACGTATGTATGGTGATGCAGATGGTGTGGAGCCCTACCTGGGCATGGCCGATGCCGGCCAGCCTTAGGTGGTAGCGGGTTATCCTCGTTTCGGGCAGGACGTATGGGTCCATTGCCTGAAGGAGATCGAGCCGCTGCGGCTCAGGCTGGTTATGAGGACGTTGGGGTTAGCCCAGGAGTGGGTCGACGTAGACGAGCCGGTCCGCGTCGGGCGGAAGTGTTGGACTTTTGTGACCTCCCTAGTGTTTTGATGATGTGCATCACTATGTTAAATATTGTTATTTTTAATCAGATATCATGAGTAATGTTATGCATTCGAACTTTCCATGAGTAATAAGAAAAACTGCTATGAGTTAATACCCTGCATGTCCATACTGTTCCTTTCATTCTTCGTGTTGGTTGTGTTCACTTCACTTCGTGATGTCTTTTTCAACATCGTGTTATTCCAACAATGCTTGTTGGTTGTCTTCGTGTCGTGTTTTGTTCCAGTGCGTGCTGAACACTGCAGCACCTCGTGCTGTTTTCTATACCACCTCGTGTCGCTCCATCTGTGTCACCCCTAATTCTTCAAAGTCTATACGCTGGATCGTCCTTCTGTGTGTCTCATTCCAAGTCTATACATCCACCGTCTTACCCAGCATCTCATGCAAGTCTGTACAGCCTCTGCGTTTCAAAGTCCATTTGTTGCACTCTCAAGTCTGTACATTGCCTTCAAGGCATCAAGTCTATACAGTGGACTGTGCTTCATGCATTGGACAAGTCTGTACATCGACCTGTTCACTCGTTTGAGCAAGTCTATACATTGCGTTGCCTTACCTACGTTCAAGACCACCAAGTCTGTACATTGGGTAAAGTCTACACATCGCCTCGGTCACTTGCTTCAAATTCTATACAATGTAAACATTCATGTCTGTACAGACTTCACCTCATCTCAAGTCGAGTCTAACTGTGTTGTCTCCATGTCGTTCTTAGTTCGAGTCGTTTCTTTGTTATGTCTGTCTTCGTGTTGCTTCTCCTAGACCTCGTGTCTTTGAATTGTTCCATGTTGTTTTCGTGTCGTTTTCATCTTCGAGTCGTTCGTACGTTCGAACAACTTAGTACTCGAGTTGTTTTTCATGTGTATTCAAGTTTTTTTTTTTGTAAAGTGTCGTTTCACCTCGTGCCGTTCTCTTTGCTGTTTGTTATGTCGTGTTGTTTTTGTATTCATGTCTTCGTGTTGCTTTTGTATTCGTGTCTTCGTGTTATTCTTGTGTTTATGTCCTCGTGATTGTTTATTTCTATCTTCATCCTGGTTCCTTCTGATCGCGTGTTTGTCTACCTTTTTCACTCCGTGAGACTTCCTTCTCACCTCGTGCTGTTCTCTTCTGACTTCGTGTCATTTTCTGTGTGGTGTTAGCTTTATTATTATGTATCTCGTGTCGTTCTTTTCATAGTGTTTGTTTTGTTACAGTGATACTTCGTGTCGTTCTCTTTTTACCTCGTGTTGTTTGCATCTGACCTCGTGTCATTCTCTCCTTGTCTCGTACTGTAATAATCTTGTGTATCTCGTGTCGTTCTCAGTAAAGTGCATCTCGTATTGCTATCACATACCTCATGCAGTTTTAGTTCTTGTGGCCCTCAGTGTTAATGGTTTTTATCTCTTTGCAGGTCCGAGGAAGAACATTCACCGGCGTCTGGGCTGCACGTTATCCGATACTAAGGGAACCAATGCTATAAGGGCACGTGGCAAGAAGGTTCTGGATGAAGCGTGGGAGGCACACGCATTCTGCACCTTACCCACCTGCTGCTGCTGCTATATAAGGAAGCCTTCGTCCACAGATGAAGGTTGATCGAAAGGAAATAGCAAAAAAGGAGAAGTGAAGAGAGTTCGATCCAGAAGAAAAGAAAGAGAAGAAGAGCAGAAGGAAAAGAAGAGAAAGAGAGAGTTAGAGAGCTCGTAAGGGTGAAGAGAAAAAGAAAGTGAGAGAGAAGAGAAGAGGAAGAGAAGCTTACCTGAAGATCTGTCTACTGGACCGTGGATCAGATCCAGGCCAGTCAGCTCTGTTGAGAGCAACATTGTGCATTTCGCTTTTCAGCGTTCTGTTTGCTGAAGTTATTTTCATTTCGTGTTTCTATTTTTTTTTTATTTGGTTTTCCTTGTTCTTTTGATTCTCAGTAGTGAGGTCGGGTTCCTCCTGTGGATCAGGAGAAGGGAGATCTGATCTCCGGTTGCAAGTAGCTGGGAGCTACTTGTGGGTTCCCTCTGGTCAGAGGAAGGGAGACTTGTCTCCGGTTATGGGCTTGCGAGTTGCAAGTCCAGGGGTCCCTCCGTTTGAGAGGAAGAGGGGAGGTTGTTCTCCTGGTCAAGCTGTGTGGTAGCAACTGTTTGCAGACTGAGTCTGCTTGTCTAGCATTGGCTAGTGAAGCCTCACTCCGGTTGGGAGTGAGGGGTGGATGTAGGTCTGGAGGACCGAACCACCTAAAAAGTCTATTGAGCAGTGGTTTGCTGTGTGTGCTTGCTTCCGCTAGATTCTTGGATAGGCGCGCTCCTTGTGTTTGCTCATAAGTTTAATTGAATTCGTTTCATTCTGTGTTTGCGTCTAGCATCTGAGTTTTTAATTGGCCATTATTCATTGAAGGATACATTCACCCCCCCTCTGTATCCGGGCCTAGTACCCTAACACTTGGTATCAGAGCGGGTATTTCCCAATATGTGGTCCAACGGCCAGGGAAACGGATCCGCTGGTCCTCGCAGCTACATTGCTGAAGGGCAGTCAATCATGCACCCGTCCCCCTTTCTTCGATGGTAATAACTATTTTTTCTGGAAGAACAGGATGGAAGTCTTTATCAGGGCCCAAAGCCACAAGCTCTGGAGAGTAATTACAGATGGTCCGTACCAACTTCCACCGAACGAAGACATATGGACAGAGGAACAGGTAAAACTCTCTGCACTGAATTGGACAGCTCTTAGCATCATACAGTGCGCCGTCCACCCTGAAGAGTACTTGAGGATTTCAGTGTGCAAGACTGCAAAGAAAATGTGGGATGAATTGCAGTTAATATATGAGGGCACATCTCAAGTAAAAGCTACCAAGATCAATATGCTTACAACTCAGTATGAGTTGTTTAAAATGAAGCCAGAGGAGTCGATCATAGAAATGTATGCTAGATTGTCTGTGATCATCAATAGTCTGAGAGGATTTGGAAAGGAGATTCAGCAAGAAGACATTGTCAGGAAGATCCTTAGGTCCCTAACTCCCATCTGGGATACTAAGGTGACCGTCATAGAGGAATCAAGAGATTTATCCGCCATGTCAGTAACCCAGCTGATTGGGTCTCTCATGACCCACGAAATGAACTTCAGACAAGGGAATGATGGACATGACAGATAGGGAAAGAATGTTGCTCTGAAGGTCTCACGACATACTAAAAAGAGCAGCAGCAGCAGCAACAGTGGTGGTAGCAGCGAAGACTCTGACGGATTCTCAGACCTGGACAAGAGCGAGCAGGCCATGCTCACCAGGCAATTCAGAAAGTTCCTGAGGACTAAAGGGAAATTCTACAGGAGAAAGAGATTCAATGCTGCAAGGAAGTCTCCTGAACGAGAACTTGAGAAGAACCGGTTTGTTAAGAAGGTGACATGCTACCATTGTCAGAAACCTGGTCACATGAAAAGTGAAATGTCCAGAGCTGCAAGCTAAGGCTCCCGGATACCAGAAGAAGATGGTGCACAAGAAGAAGAAAGCCATGCTGTGCACATGGAGTGACGAGGAGGAGGATCCAGAAGCCACCTCGTCCAGTGAAGATGAAGAGAAGACTTGCCTCATGGCCAACCATGAGGAAGAGGTAATGAACTTATTTGAGAATTTTACTTTGGATGATTGGGAGGACGCTTATGGCGACCTGTTAGCTAAATATAATTTTCTAACCAAGGAGCACAGAATGCTTAAACGAAAGTTTCACTCTATTTCTGAGGAACACTCTATTGCTGTTACGGACAACATGAAAATCAAGGAGATGGCCATTGAGCTAGATCAGGCTAGAAGTGAGATCGAGAAGTTTAGAATGGAAAGAGAGGAAAATCTAGCTAGGATGAATGAGCTGAAGAGTAAAACTGAAGAGAGTAAAAAGGAGTTTAGACTGATTACAGAAAAATATGAGGCGGTTAGAAAAGTCAATCAGGAACTCTTGGACCAATGTAATGAGCTTCAGAAGGAGATTGAGGACAAAAGAAAAATGCTAGAAAAATTTACAGAGGGGAGAAACAATCTGGATGCCCTTCTGGGGTCGAGAGTAAACTTCAATAGGTAAGGATTAGGATACAGTCCCACAAGTAAAAAACCCTTTGAATTCAGAACTGTCAAAATCTGCCCCGCCAAGGGCAAAGAAAAATTGGAAACCCCATCCAGCTCCAAATCTGTCTCTACATTGAAGGTTTCGACCAGCAAATCTACTCAACCCACTGGTCAGCAGACTAAGTCAGGAAATCCTGAGACTAGAACTGTTCCTGTGCAACATGTGTGGAACAAGGGTTCTCACACGGCCATTCCTATTGATGTCACTAGAAAGGTGAACAGTTTCGCTAAGAAAATTCAGCATGATAGTTATCAAGGAAAGCATACAAACATGCATCACCTTCAGCACAATTTTCACTTGAATAAAAATGGCTACATGAATTATGCTCAGCACACACGTGTTTCCTCTAAGAGGCCAAACAACAATTTCTCTGCTCGGAAACAGCATAATTTTAATAGGAATAGGCTCATTCAACACCCACTGAGAAATGCCAAGAAGGAAGAATCAATTTACATGAAACCTCTGAAAAGAACAGTAAAACAAATGTGGGTTCCTAAGTGTGATTTGGATAAATTGAAAAATGTCTTTGGACCCAATTTGAATTGGGTCCCACATTACTTTGTCTGAACTTTCGCAGGTTAGCCTGGCAGCCGAGCATAACAAGTGGTATCTTGACAGCGGCTGTAGCAGGCACATGACAGGAGACCGGTCCAAATTTAGCAAACTGAAAATGAAGTTTGGGGGCCTGGTCAAATTCGGTGGAAATAACAGAGGAAGAATAATTGGAATTGGTACAATTGGTAAGTCCTCTACTAACTCCATTGAAGATGTGTATCTTGTAGAAGGACTTCAGCACAACTTGATAAGTATTAGTCAACTCTGCGACAAAGGACACAAGGTACTCTTTGACAACAATTCCTGTACTATTTTTGAGCTGAATTCTGATAACGTAATGTTCAAAGGTCATAGAGTAAACAATGTATACATCTTAGACCTGGATGATAATCCTGAAACTCACTTGTGTATGTCTGCTAATTCTGAACAGGTTGCGTTTGACTGGCATAGGCGTCTAGGCCATGCTAGTTTGTCTACATTGAATAAACTGTCTAAGCATAACCTAGTTAGAGATTTGCCCAGAATAAGATTTCAGTTAGGATCCAAGCTATGTGATGCTTGTGCACTAGGTAAACAGACTCGTGCAGTTTTTAAGTTGAGAACTGAGAATCTTTCATCTAAACCGCTGCAGCACTTGCACATGGATCTCTTTGGTCCTACTCGCATACAAAGTTTGTCAGGTAAGAGATATGGATTAGTCATAGTGGATGACTACACTAGATTCTCTTGGTTGTTTTGTTTAGCAAATAAAAATGATGCTTTTGTTCACTTTGAAGAACTTTTCAATAAAATCAAACTGCAAGGTGAACATAATATCATTACTATTCAGTCTGACCATGGAGGAGAGTTTGAGAACTCTTCATTTTCTGAATTTTGCTCAAAAGAGGGAGTGACTCACAGATTCTCTTCTCCCAGGACACCGGAGCAGAACGAAATTGTTGAGAGAAGAAACAGGTCAATAATTGAAATGGCCAGGACTATGCTAATTGAGAGTGGACTTCCAAGGAGATTTTGGGCTGAAGCTGAGAACACTGCATGTTACATTCTGAACCGAGCCTTGGTAAGACCTACTCATAGGAAAACTCCTTATGAACTTCTCAAGGGTAAGCAGCCAAACATTTCTTACTTTAAAGTTTTTGGCTCGAAATGTTTTATTCACAATAATGGTAAGAATGGGTTGGACAAATTTGAAGCTAGGAGCTCTCCTGGAATTTTTCTCGGATATTCAGAAACTTCAAGGGCGTACAGAGTTTTCAATAAAGCTGACCAAACTGTTGAAGAAACACCGCATGTAGTGTTTGATGAAAATGGTTTCTCTAACAAAGTGATGAATGATGACAGGGAGCCATCTAATAAGGGAGATTTCTTGGAGAGAATTGAAGAAGAAGAAATGCAGCCAGCTGCTCAACCAGAAAACTCACAGCAAGAAGGAGCAACTGAGGTAGGTGAACCCTCAGGTGATATAATATTTCACAAAGACCACCCTAGTGAAAATGTCATAGGAAATTTGCATGATCCTCCTAGGACTAGGTCTCATTTTAGAATTGTCCAAGAACAGGACTTAGCTGCATTGGTATCTCAGGTGGAACCCAAATCTGTGGAAGAAGCCTTAAAACATGATTCTTGGGTATCCGCCATGAGTGAGGAATTAAATCAATTTGAGAAAAATATTGTATGGGAACTAGTTCCTAGACCTGATAACACTCATGTCATTGGCACTAAATAGATTTTCAAGAATAAAGTTGATGAGAACGGAGCTATCTCTGAAAACAAAGCAAGACTTGTAGCTCAAGGCTATAGTCAGGAATTTGGTGTGGATTTTGATGAATCCTATGCCCCAGTGTCTAGGATGGAAGCTATACGAATTCTGCTTGCATTTGCATGCTCTAGGAACCTTCGGCTGCAGCAGATGGATGTCAAAAGTGCATTCTTAAATGGGATATTGAAGGAAGAGGTATATGTTGAACAACATCCAGGTTTTAATTTCTCTGTTCAGCCTAACATGGTTTTTAGATTGAATAAAGCCCTCTATGGATTGAAGCAGGCTCCCCGAGCCTGGTATGAGAGACTTTCTGAATTTCTCTTGAGCAAGGGATACACTCGAGGTAAGGTTGACCAAACCCTCTTCACCAAAAATCGCGGAAAGGATTTAATAGTGGTCCAGGTATATGTTGATGATATCATCTTCGGATCTAACAATTCAACATTGTGTAAAGAATTTTCTGAATCTATGTCTCATGAATTTGAAATGAGTTTAGTTGGCGAACTAAAGTATTTTCTTGGGCTGCAGGTCAAACAGATGGAGGATGGTTGTTTCATAAATCAAACCAAGTACACTCTGGAGATGCTGAAAAGGTTTGGAATGACCAACCTCAAGACTATCTCAACACCCATGGGCACCAACTCCTCACTGGATTCAGATGAAAAAGGTAAAGAAGTGGATGCTAAATTATATAGAGGTATGATCGGTTCACTCCTCTACTTAACAGCATCCAGGCCTGACATTCAATTTAGTGTAGGGATGTGTGCGAGATACCAGTCCAGGCCTACTGAATTACATTTGGTAGCTGTAAAAAGAATCTTTAGATACTTATCTGCTACCCATGATCTAGGTCTTTGGTATCCTGCATCATGTAGTTTAGATCTCATTGCATATACAGATGCAGATTATGCAGGATATAAATTGGACAGGAAAAGTACTAGTGGTCACTACGAATTTTTAGGAGGATGCCTAGTCTCTTGGGGATCCAAGAAGCAACACTCTCTGGCTCTTTCTACTGCTGAAGCTGAGTATGTGGCAGCAGGGAGCTGTGGCACACAGGTTATATGGATAAAACACCAGCTTCTGGATTACTCAATTGAGCTAGGTTGCACTTCCATTTTTTGTGACAATACTAGTGCAATAAACATTGCAAAGAATCCTGTACTTCATTCTCGAACTAAACACATCGAAATCAGGCATCATTTTATTCGTGATGAAGTAGCTAGGAAGACCTTTGAATTGATCCATGTTGGCACTAACTCACAAATTGCAGATATTTTCACTAAGCCACTGGATACTGAAAAATTTAGCACATTGCGCAGAGAATTAGGTATTTACAGAATTTCATGATTGAATAATTGATCTCTAAATAATCTGTCATGTGCTCTTATGTTTATCTTTTCTCATTATCAGTTGCTGAAAATAACCTCATTATGGGTATTTGATGATTCACTCGTACTGATTGATACCACTTTGTTTTCCTTGAGGTGTTTTGAGGGTTGTCTTGGTTAAGTCTGAGTTGGTGTCAAGGTCTCAGGGGGAGCTAGATTAATAATTGGTGTCATGGTCTTTTGGCCAAATCTGAACATACTTTGAACGGACTTTTGCTGACCTTATAAGAGAATTAGTTTGAGTAGGTGGATAAAAGAATTTTTTGAATGTTTTATCCGTTAAGACTGTTCATCTAATTTCTTGTTGGAATTTCGGCTGTTAGTCCCACTGAGATCAAAATCTGAATTCAAGACTATCTTCCTACACTGTAACTGACTTCTGATCTAGCCAGTACAGCATACCTACTTAGTCTAGTTAAGTCCGAAATGAGGTATATAGTGCTTTTGTCTGAAAAACTTTGGAGCTGGTGTATTGTTCTCAAACTGAATGAAGACTAATTTACAAGGTTTCAAGTGCAGTTTAATGAAAAATTCATGAAAGAAGTTTTAACAACCTTGTTAACTGTTCATTGAGAAACTGGGACTTTCATCAATGAAGTGAAAGTATCCCATGTCATGAGATGGCAGTATAAATCAGGCTTAATTAGCTGTCTTGATCATACAGAGCAATGGTACATATCTGGTTAGTAACTGGGGTGTCTGGCCTCTGGTAAAGGTGTCACCTTAATGTCAACACCAGATAGAATACTATCTCTGTCCTCTTGTCAGAAGGGGTAATGTGGTCTTGCCACCAAGTAACTGGGGATTCCTGCCTCTAAACAAGGTGTCTCCCTAATGTCAAAGGTGTACTTGACAGATTTATCTTTGATCTTGACCATCTTTGAAAAATTTTCTCCCTCTTGGTATCCAGATTCTGTTCACTTGGCATTTAGGTCTTGGTTTGTTTGTTTTCAATATCACAGGTCTTTGTTTTTCCTGACTTCCTTGCTTTATACTCTCTGAGTAAAGACTTACTCTGACCATACTGGTATCTTGTACCTTACTTGCTTAGAAACTGGTTCTGTGTATGGAGCGGATCTTCATTCACCATTTTGCACACAGTCTGACTAACTGATCCTCAAAATCCTCACATAAAATTAATGGCTTTCTTAATTGCTTAAACATCTCAATAACTCTCCTTTATCAGCCATACTCTCTATTGTTTTCTCTCCACTGTCAGCAATTGTCTTTTCGTGATATCTTCAGACCTGCCCCTTGTTTTTGATGATGTCAAAGGGGGAGAGTGTCTTGCTTGTGCTTTTGTGCTTTGCTGAGGGGGAGCGAAAGATAAGTGTCCTGAGTTTTCTAGTCAGAGGAAAGTGGATGTTGTGTTCAGGGGGAGCTCTTGGGAGTCGTCAGAGGAGGCGAGTGTGTTGTGTGTCTGCATTGCTTATTTTCACAGCTTATCTTCATGCACTTCATCTCTGTTATTTAATATAGTGTTGCCATCATCAAAAAGGGGGAGATTGTTGGACTTTTGTGACCTCCCTAGTGTTTTGATGATGTGCATCACTATGTTAAATATTGTTATTTTTAATCAGATATCATGAGTAATGTTATGCATTCGAACTTTCCATGAGTAATAAGAAAAATTGCTATGAGTTAATATCCTGCATGTCCGTACTGTTCCTTTCATTCTTCGTGTTGGTTGTGTTCACTTCACTTCGTGATGTCTTTTTCAACATCGTGTTGTTCCAACAATGCTTGTTGGTTGTCTTCGTGTCGTGTTTTGTTCCAGCGCGTGATGAACACTGCAGCACCTCGTGCTATTTTTTGTACCACCTCGTGTCGCTCCATCTGTGTCACCCCTAATTCTTCAAAGTCTATACGCTGGATCGTCCTTCTGTGTGTCTCATTCCAAGTCTATACATCCACCGTCTTACCCAGCGTCTCATGCAAGTCTGTACAGCCTCTGCATTTCAAAGTCCATTTGTTGCACTCTCAAGTATGTACATTGCCTTCAAGGCATCAAGTCTATACAGTGGACTGTGCTTCATGCATTGGACAAGTCTGTACATCGACCTGTTCACTCGTTTGAGCAAGTCTATACATTGCGTTGCCTTACCTACGTTCAAGACCACCAAGTTTGTACATTGGGTAAAGTCTACACATCGCCTCGGTCACTTGCTTCAAATTCTATACAATGTGAACATTCATGTCTGTACAGACTTCACCTCATCTCAAGTCGAGTCTAACTGTGTTGTCTCCATGTCATTCTTAGTTCGAGTAGTTTCTTTGTTATGTCTGTCTTCATGTTGCTTCTCCTAGACCTCGTGTCTTTGAATTGTTCCATGTTGTTTTCGTGTCGTTTTCATCTTCGAGTCGTTCGTACGTTCGAACAACTTAGTACTCGAGTTGTTTTTCATGTGTATTCAAGTTTTTTTTTTGTAAAGTGTCGTTTCACCTCGTGCCATTCTCTTTGCTGTTTGTTATGTCGTGTTGTTTTTGTATTCATGTCTTCGTGTTGCTTTTGTATTCGTGTCTTCGTGTTATTCTTGTGTTTATGTCCTCGTGATTGTTTATTTCTATCTTCGTCCTGGTTCCTTCTGATCGCGTGTCTGTCTACCTTTTTCACTCCGTGAGACTTCCTTCTCACCTCGTGCTGTTCTCTTCTGACTTCGTGTCATTTTCTGTGTGGTGTTAGCTTTATTATTATGTATCTCGTGTCGTTCTTTTCGTAGTGTTTGTTTTGTTACAGTGATACTTCGTGTCGTTCTCTTTTTACCTCGTGTTGTTTGCATCTGACCTCGTGTCATTCTCTCCTTGTCTCGTACTGTAATAATCTTGTGTATCTCGTGTCGTTCTCAGTAAAGTGCATCTCGTATTGTTATCACATACCTCATGCAGTTTTAGTTCTTGTGGCCCTCAGTGTTAATGGTTTTTATCTCTTTGCAGGTCCGAGGAAGAACATTCACCGGTGTCTGGGCTGCACGTGATCCGATACTAAGGGAACCAATGCTATAAGGGCACGTGGCAAGAAGGTTCTGGATGAAGCGTGGGAGGCACACGCATTCTGCACCTTACCCACCTACTGCTGCTGCTATATAAGGAAGCCTTCGTCCACAGATGAAGGTTGATCGAAAGGAAATAGCAAAAAAGGAGAAGTGAAGAGAGTTCGATCCAGAAGAAAAGAAAGAGAAGAAGAGCAGAAGGAAAAGAAGAGAAAGAGAGAGTTAGAGAGCTCGTAAGGGTGAAGAGAAAAAGAAAGTGAGAGAGAAGAGAAGAGGAAGAGAAGCTTACCTGAAGATCTGTCTACTGGACCGTGGATCAGATCCAGGCCAGTCAGCTCCGTTGAGAGCCACATTGTGCATTTCGCTTTTCAGCGTTATGTTTGCTGAAGTTATTTTCATTTCGTGTTTCTATTTTTTTTTATTTGGTTTTCCTTGTTCTTTCGATTCTCAGTAGTGAGGTCGGGTTCCTCCTGTGGATCAGGAGAAGGGACATCTGATCTCCGGTTGCAAGTAGCTGGGAGCTACTTGTGGGTTCCCTCTGGTCAGAGGAAGGGAGACTTGTCTCCGGTTCTGGGCTTGCGGGTTGCAAGTCCAGGGGTCCCTCCGGTTGGGAGGAAGAGGGGAGGCTGTTCCCCTGGTCAAGCTGTGTGGCAGCAACTGTTTGCAGACTGAGTCTGCTTGTCTAGCATTGGCTAGTGAAGCCTCACTCTGGTTGGGAGTGAGGGGTGGATGTAGGTCTGGAGGACCGAACCACCTAAAAAGTCTATTGAGCAGTGGTTTGCTGTGTGTGCTTGCTTCCGCTAGATGCTTGGATAGGCGCGCTCCTTGTGTTTGCTCATAAGTTTAATTGAATTCGTTTCATTCTGTGTTTGCGTCTAGCATCTGAGTTTTTAATTGGCCATTATTCATTGAAGGATACATTCACCCCCCCTCTGTATCCGGGCCTAGTACCCTAACAGGAAGACCAAGGGGAAGGCAAAGATCATGGACTGGTGTATGCGCTTCCCTGCATAATACCAGGACTGGCAGCAGGGCGGGGTCCCAGTGGTGTCCCATGTACCGGACAGCACCGATTACATGAGACGGTATCGAGCCACGTACGGGGAGCGTCTCTTCCTTGGTGGTGCGGCATGGGTAAGCATGAAATGAAAAATGTTTCCCTTTTCTATATGTATATGCATGTGACACTAATTTATATGCAATGTAGGATGCTCGTGATAACATGATTGCCGACCTGCGGGCCCAGCTGGCAGATGCCAGGCGACAGTTGGTGGCCATTCGACAGGAGTTGGAGATCCAGGTGAGTTTATGTAATACATTTTTTTTTTGTGACCTAGATTTTTGATACTTAGCCTCCGACTGTCATTTGCTCTGTGTGCTCCAGCGGGCCCATCAGGCAGCGGCAGCCGGGATGGCTGGTGGAGCGGGTTCCAGTTCGTGGGGCCCTCCTCCGGAGGTTTCTGCCCTTCAGGAGCAGCTGGCGTACGCGGTGGCCCGGGCTGAGGAGGCCGAGCTCTACCGCGCGGCTCGAGTGAGTCCTTGCTCGGCCCCGACTCTCTTCTAGCTGCTTTTCTTCCTTCACTTCTCTCTTACGGTGCATGCGTACTTTGACAGGTGGCCGAGATTCGGGAGGCCCTGGCCCGTGCTGTTCGTGCCAAACAGGAGCACGACGCCTGGGTGGCAGAGTGTGACGCCCGGATTGCGAAGTTGGAGGAGGACCGGCGACGGAGGCTGAGGAGCTCCCTCGCGACGTGCTGGATCTGCGGATCACCCTCGAGCTATCAAGGAGAGAGGCGATGAGAGAGAGAGAGGAGAGGGAGAGGGAGAATAGGGAGAGAGAGAGAGAGAGGACAGAGAGAGAGAGAGGGAGGACAGGAGGGCAGAGCGACTGTGAGACTGGGACGAGAGGAGGGCTCTGGAGGCCCAGCTGATGGAGCTCCGATTGAGTCTCGGCACGGCGGAGGAGAGGCTTCGGGAGAGCGAGGAGCGGTATCAGAGGGCGAAGGAGCGTGGGGCGCGACTTCGTCAGTCTGGTGCTTTCTCCATGGGCAGCTTTCTGGTTTCTTCGGCCGAGGAGCGTCGCCACGCCTTCAAGGCTGGCGTGCCACCACAGGGCGAGGCGAACACCGCCTCTCAGAGTTTACGGAGGCCCCCTAGGGATCCCCGTCAGAGGAGGGAGGAGAGAGATGATCAGGAGGGTGGTAGCGAGAGTTAGAGAGTTGCTTGTACACCCCACCTTCCTCACTTTATGATTTATAACTGACTATTTGCTTATGTGCAATGAAATGGTTCCTTTTGTCGTATGCACTTTCCCTTTTCCACGCTTCTTCTCTTGCACCGAGTTGTTTCGAGGCACGCTTCACGAGACCTTACCCTGAAAAGTAGGGAACTACGCCTTGCACGGAGGGGTCCTCTCTCTCTCTTTTTTTTCTCCTTTTGGGCGCATCTAGGCGTGGTGACGCGTCTTATCTTTTGAATTCAAGTTTAAAGCACCAGG
Organism: Amorphophallus konjac; assembly: GCA_022559845.1. Classification (NCBI taxonomy): domain Eukaryota; kingdom Viridiplantae; phylum Streptophyta; class Magnoliopsida; order Alismatales; family Araceae; genus Amorphophallus; species Amorphophallus konjac. The sequence continues at coordinate 315,671,949 of CM040120.1, read as the reverse complement.
CGGCCTTTCTTCTTACGTGCCTTACCCGCAAACGAGCCCGCCTCCCGTCGAGATTTGCTCCCCCGTCCTTATCTTCTTCCACTCTCGATCAATGGAGTTTGGTGGGCCGGACCATGGTGAACGGCGAGAGGGGCGAGGAACTCCTCGCCCGAGGAGGGACGCGCAAGAGCATGGAGAGGCATCCATGGAAGAGGAAGAACCCCTTCAGGTACTTGAGGGATCCGAGGGGCCTGATGGTACGGAGGGAGGTGAACACGGCCCGGTATGTCCTTCGGTCTTCTCCTTTTTGATCTATTTTGAGTTTTGAGCGAGCCACGCAAGAGGGAAAAGGGTTCGGCGAGTATTGCACTCAAATGATGGACGCGTCCTTGACAGGAGATGTGTTCTCGTATTTTGACGTAAGACCCTTCTTTCTTGATGCAGGGCATGGCGAGGGCCCCGGGCTTGGCCGATGAATGGGCGAGTGCAGATGAGCCGAGCCGTGTTAGAAAGGAGAGTCGCGGCAAGGCGAAGCTCGAGGATTGGCACATACGTCTCCCTGGACAGCAAGGGAGCGTACTGGTGCAGGACAGCGCTGACTTCCTGCGGCAGCAAAGGGAGGACCGAGTGGGGGCTCTTCAGCTTGGGAGACAGACAGAGGTGATAGTAAGGCCCTAATTTATTTTTTTTTGGAGCTTAGCTGACGGTCGTTGTTTATTTGTTCTAGCGTGCCCAGCAGACAGCGATGGTGGGAATGGCCGGCGGCGCATTTTCCAGCTCGTCGGCCCCTTTTCTTGAGATTGCCTCCCTCCGAGAGCAACTCGCCGGTGCGGTGGCCCGTGCGGCCCGGGCGGAAGAGGAGCGTGATGCCTGGGTAGTGACTGTAGCGGAGCTGCGGCGTCGCGGTGAGGAGAGGCCACATCCGGACATCCTAGAGTTGAGGGTCCTCCTCCAGGTGACGAGGAGAGAGGCAGAGAGAGAGAGAGAGAGGAGAGAAGGGCCGAGCGACAGCGAGATCAGGCCGAGAGGAAGGCCTTGGAGGCCCAGGTGAGGGAGCTCCAGCTAGGCCTTCAAGTCATGGTGCAGAGGCTAGGAGCGATGGAGACGCGCTATGAGAGAGCGCGAGAGTTTGGGTAGTGACTCCGCCTGTCTGGCCACTTTTATGTTGGTGGCTTCTTCGCCACGCCAGGGGAGGAGCAGTGAGCCAACGCTGTGGAGCAGGCACCACGAGGCGAGGCGGGTGCTGCTGCACAGGGATCCAGAAGGCTTCTGAGGGACCCTCACCTTAGGGGAGAGGAGAGGGATGCCTAGAGGGATGAGCATGCAGTTAATGGCGAGAGTTGGCGAGCCAGTGGACCCGCTTCCTCTCTATGATTGTGATGTTTATGACAGCTTATGTAAACTTATGAATGGAGTGATTTGATTTTCTACTGCTTGTTTGTTCTCTTGTGCGTTCCTTCTTCCCTACACTTCTTCTTCTTTGCACTATTCCCATGTGATGTGTCTGCCGAGACCCCAGGGAATTGTATCTTGCTCTGATCGTCTTCCATGCGGAAATCAACCGCGGAAGTCAACAATGACAGCCCTAGCCCCTCTTCCCAGGTGATCTTTCAACCTTTGCGGACGACCTCTACATCGTAACAGGGCATCCCTAATGGTATAGGGAGGGTGTTGTCCAATCAATCACCCTACGCGAGCGGTGAAGTGACACATGGGACCGCAGGGCAGGCGTCTTATCGCGGGGGCTGTCGTTAAAGGTGATGGAGGTAATCTTGGCCCGCACTTCTCCCATTTCTATAAATACATGTCTCTTTCGTTATCGAAGGGACATTGAGAGCCAACTCGAAGAGTATAAATTTTCACGAAAGAGAAGGAACTTAGAGTTCTAAGATCGGGATGGAGGGCGAATCTTCCCATTCCTCGAAGAGAAGCAGGTCCAGCGGTAGCAGTTCCAGGAAGCTCTCGGACCTCGAAGGGCACTTCAGTGAAAGGACCCAACCGCAACTCGTAAGCTGAGCTCTCCTGCCCTTTTTCTCATTCTTCCTTCCTTCCTTCCTTTCTTCCTTTCTTTTGACAACACCCTTCTCCATTCCTTCTGCATGCGCAGAGTGTGATGAAATCGCACATTTCATGGGAGTTAGTAGCGGCAGCATACAGGGGTCTCCCGGATTTTCAGAAGGCCAGGCTAGACGTGATGGGCTTTGGTGCCTTCCTGCGGATCGAGCCGATCAAGCTCGACCAGGTCCTGATCCAAGCCTTGCATAAAAGATGGGACCCAGCGAGTCGGGCATTCTTGATGCCCTGGGGGCACATGGTGCCCAGTCTGGAAGATGTGGCCCGAATCACGAGTCTCAAGGTGGATGGCGAGGCAGTGACCGGAGTCACTTACGCGGACTACCGAGAAGGTGCCCAGAAGCTACTGGGTTTGGACCTATATGGACGGAAGAACAGGTCAGTAGCCAGGATATCTATCATGGAGGCATTAGGGCTCACTGATACTCGTCGACGGGACGATGAGTCCTCAGAAGAATTCATGGGAAGGATGGAAAGAGGATGTTGTGCTTTGTACTGCACAGATTTTTGTAATTGGGAAAGATCCAACATGGATTTGAGGAGATTTCTCCTCTTCTTGCTGGAAAGATTGATACTGAGCTCGAAAGGAGACGGTATCCATTGTCGTTTCTTGGAGCTGCTATCAGACCTCGAAAGAGTAGGGCACTACGCCTGGGGAGCTGCCATGTTGGCGCATTTGTTTACATGTCTGTCCCAAGGGGCAGATCGTGAGATGACTGCGAGTTGTTTCACACCATTTATCTAGGTATTTTTGATTTTGTCTTGTTTGTTTTTGTTTGTTTTTTATTTTTTATTGTTTGTTTGTTTTTTTTCATAGTCCACTTAAGGTACTGACGACATGTGCTAAAGCAGTTGTGGAGCTATTATTACCTCCCGATGGGGAGAGCTCGACATTGGCGACCAGTGATGGTGTCGCTAGCCAGGCGGTGGCAACCCATCATGAGTGCGGCACCCCTACCCTACCAACTGATGGTGCTAAGGCGAGAGCTACAGGAGTTCCCTGCAGCGATGGTGGGATATTTTTTTTTGAATTATTTTCATTTTATTTTTTTGGTTTTGACCGGCTAAACAGGTATGTATTAACCTAGGTAAACTGGAGACCCTACTCAGGCATGGTCGATGCCGACTAACCATGGGTTCTAACAAGTCGTGCCCGGTTCGGACGGGAATTATGGATGCACTGCCTAAATGAAATCGAGCCGCTTTAGCTACAATTGGTTATGAGGACCCTAGGGCTAGCCCAGGAATGGGTGGATACGATTGCGCCACCTCGCATTGGGAGAAAGACACGGGGACCGGCAACCTACATTGATTGGCGTGTGTGGTTCCCTGAACAGTATAAAGATTGGCAACGGGGTGGCACAATTGTGGAATCGCACGCGCAGGATAGTGAAGACTATCTGCGTCTGTATAAGACAATGTATATAGAGCGGCTCCAACCCCGGAGACTTGTGGAGGTAGGTCCCCTTTCTCTCTTGCTTTCTCTCTTTTGATTTTTGTTGTGGAAATGCTGACTCTCATGGCTGCAGAATGTCCGTGATACCATGATAGCGAACTTGCGATCTCGCCTGGCAGAGACGGAGCAAGAATTGGGTGACACACGTGAAGCCTTGAGTGCCTCGGTATGTGTATATAGTGCACGCTCCGAATCACGACCCTAGATCCATGGTGTTCGGCTACTAATTATCATTTCCTGGTTACAGCGCGCCCAGATTGACGCGGCCTCATTGGCGATGGGGGCCGGTGGAGTCCCTTCCAGCTTATGGATCCCTACCTCAGAACTTGACTTGCATCATGAGCAACTTGCTCGTGCCACGCAGCGTGTCGCGGAGGCAGAAGGAATGCTCTCTATACAGGTAAGAGTCTCAGTGTTGAGTTCTCCTTGTTCGTGTCTTGCCGCATATCTGAGATGGTATAACTGGCAAGAAAAGGAGACGCAAGAATCACTTTCCCAAGCTGCACAGAGGGAGACTAGAATAGTAGAGCTGGAGGAGGAACTGCAACGTCGTCCAGATGACGACTCTTCTAGGGATGCCATGGAGCTGAGGATCACTCTCCAGTTGGAGAGGGAAGACCGTGAGAGAGAATGGGCAGAGAGAGAAGAGACACAGAGAGAGAAAGAGCCGACAGATTGGTTGAAAGGGAGGAACGAAGGGCCATGGAGGCCCAGCTGTTCGAACTCCGAACCAGCCTTGGTCTGGCTGAACAGTGGCTGAGAGATGGTGAGGAGTGCTACCGAAGAGCACGAGAGCGTGGCTTTCGTGTTAGTAGCTTTCTTGCTACCTCCACGGATCAACGTCGGGATGTAGGAAGAGGAGTACAGAGCTATAGGAGTACCGCTTTTTGTAGTTGGGTAGCACCCTTGAGAGCGTTTTGTCCGGAGAGTAGCGGGACAAGTAATGCAGAGAGAGAGGGTGGAACTTGATGTAATTTTTTTTTATTTTGGAAAGGAATAAAATGTTTGATTCTTGGATTCTTACCTCTTTCTTGCTTTCTCGAATTCCTGCATACATCACTTAAACAAACAAGTTAGAATATCTGCTCTGACTTGGCCCCTTGCCCAATATGCGAGGTTTGTTTTGATCTGTCCTTGATAACGGGTCAAGGGGCCAAGCCTTTATTAACGAAGGCAAGGGAAAGATGTGGTGATGATGAATGCGACAGACAAGCACACGAATGCAAGCGAGATTAAAAAGTGAAATGCTGCATACAAATGTAATCATGCAAAATTGATTTGTTTTTCTTTTTATATTTGGCATTTTTTTGTTGTTTTGTTATATTCAAAAAAAATTTGTTTGCAAATATGTACATTTTCACTTTTCTCTTTTTTTTTGTTTTTATCATTTCATTTTTTTTGTTGCTAACGCCTGGCAAGCATCCAAATGGCACCTAACCTACATGAGAACAAGGGTTTCTTACTAACCTCCCAGGTATCCTAAGTGCACATCTAGGTTGATTTGGGCCTCTGGACCCCTCGAATGATAATCCCGCCGGCTAAGACTTACCCTGATGACAATAGCGTCATGCCATGCTTAGGCTCCCAGTCGCTTCCGACCACAGGGATTCACCCAAAAGGTTTTCGAGGTAAATGATTTGCCCGACCCGGGTCTATTTCCTCACAACCCTAGGTGGTATATGATGGAACACCCTGGAACCCTAACGACCAACCGCGCGATGCTGACCCGGAATCAGACGCTGTCGCACCCATAGGTGACGCGCTTGCATTGGTCGAAGCCCAAGGTTAAATAAGAAGACATCAAGGTGGTAAACAGGGGTCTTGACCGGCCAGAAACACAGAGACTCATTCGCAGCGGTAGCTTTTACTTTTCAAAGTAGGCAACCATACGTGTGTATTAAAATAAGGTCGCAGACCTTGGCGGGTTTCGCCCTTTAGAAACTCCATCTAGCTTTCATCTTTAGAGGAGGAAGGAAGAGTGCATGGGGTAGACCTCCTGAGAGGACCGGCAAAACCGTTAACCCGGCGAGCCAATAAGGGCCCATTAACTCTCCTCTTTCGAACAACTTCGGACCAAATCTCGAGCATTTACATTCCATGGCCCCTTTTGTGGATTCAGACTTTTGCTTTGAGGGGTTCCATTTATCGCATCAGGCACGGTCACGACCAGGCTTTTTTCTTGACTTTGATTTTGTGTTTGTTTTTACGAGGGAGATATAGTCGTTTGACGTTGTGGGCTCCCTTTTGTATGCCTGCGGGGACACTGCCCTCTTCTCGTGCTCTGATCGATGCTCGAGGAAATGGATCCTACTCTTGCCTTAAGGTGTTTGAGTTTTGGTTTCTCATGTTCAGCGTTTTAAGGGCGCCGACTGTCTCATTTGGTCGAAGAGAAAAAAATAAAGATTACAGCTTCTGGACATCTTCTGGGTGAGGCCCCACCGTAGGTGATGCTACCAACTTTTTTTTTTTGGATAAAATACGTAAGTGAGTACATGTTGGCTTCCTTTGAGCGTGCATAGGCCGATGTGGCCGGACAGGGATCTCCACGGTTCTGGCAAACCAAGACCCGATGCCTACCAAGCCTTAATGGGACCTATCCTAACATGAAGGTTGGATGCAGGGACTTAACTACATGGTGATCACCAGGCATCGACATTTTGAATTTTCCATATTTTTAATGATTTTTAATATTTTTGTTTTTTTTTCATCATTTGTTTATTTTTGACGTTTTGGCACTACGCTAAGGGTAGTACTTTTTAAGATAAAGCCCATTCCAAGGGTGGGATAACTCAGTCCCTTTGGCGTTGACTAGTTTATAGGCGTTGCCAGGGTACATGGCTTGAATCACAAATGGTCCTTCCCAATTGGGTTGGAGCTTAGAACGCGGCCCTCCGGTTTGACAAAATTTCTTTTTACGACCATCTCACCGACTTTGAATTTTCTCTCAACGACTTTCTTTTGGTAAAAGTGAGCGAGTCTATTTTGATACACACGCGCATGCTCGGCAGCGGCCAGCCGCTTCTCGTCTAAGAGTTCCAACTGGGCAAGGAGTGAATTGCGACGTTCGTCGAGGGAAAATTCCTCATCCAATTGTACTCTGAGAGAAGGGATCAGAGTCTCGTACGAGACTACCGCTTCCGTCCCATAAGTAAGGACAAACGGAGTCTGCCCGGTGGTGGTACGGATTGAAGTGCGATAAGCCCATAGAGCTTCGATAAGCTTCTCTGGCCAGTCTGAAAACTTACTGGACTCGCAGGTTTTCTTGATGATTTTGATAAATGTTTTATTGTTGGCCTCCGCTTGGCCATTACCTTATGGGTAATATGGTGATGAATGATGCAATGCAATTGCGTACCTTTTGCAGAGGTCTTGAAGGTCCTAAGAAATGAACTGTGGCCCATTGTCGGTGACGATTGTGCTTAGGACGCCGAACCTGCCGAGGATGTTCTTCATGATGAATTTGTAGCCTGTTGACGCCTTGATTTCTACGTAAGCTTCTGCTTCGGCCCATTTGGTGAAGTATTCCGTCGCAGTAAGGATGAAAGATTTCTACTTGGTGAGGGAATTGGGATCACCTAGGGCACCGATGATGTCGAATGCCCACATGGAGAAAGGCCATGGAGAGGATATTAGGTGAAGTGAGGAAGAGGGTGAATGTATTTTATCGGCGTGAAGTTGACACTTGACACACCTACGGACATAGACGGCACAATCCTCTTCCATAGTGGGCCAGTAAAAGCCTTGCCTAACGATCTTCTTGGCGAGCATCTGGCTATTCACGTGGCCACCGCACACACCCGAGTGTGCTTCTTCTACGCATTTCCAAACCTCATTATCATCAAGACACCTTAACAGAACGCCAGTAAGGCTCCTCCTATAGAGTAGACCTCCAACCAATGTGTATTTTTGAGCCACCCTTCTTATGGCTTTCTTATCTTCTGTGGTGGCTCCTTCAGGATAAGACTGATCTTTATAGTATTTGAAAATTTCATAGAACCATGGTTTCTCCTCGTCGGCCAGCTCTTCTTCGACTTCTGCCAGCATGATCTCCCTCTTCTCAAGGATTTCTCCCTTCTGTATCTTCTGTAGGACTCGTTCCTTGATCTTTAAGAGGTAAGGGTCCTGAACGGCAGGGACAAGATGCTTGTAGAGAATGATGGATCTAAACCATGCACCTAATGGGAATTTGAAGGATGACGCCAAGGAGGCGAGGGCATCGACCAGAATGTTCTGTTTGCGAGGAACATGGACAAAGATCAGCTTAGTGAACAATTTGGCATAGGAGGAGACCAGCTCCTGATAGGGTTTGAGCTTGGGATCGAGGGTGCGATATTTGGTAAGCACCTGGCGGAGAACAAGTTGACTATCACCCACGACTCGCAACTCAGTGATATAGAAAGAACGGGCTAGTTCTAGGCCAGCTAGAAGAGCCTCGTATTCAGCGATGTTGTTGTTGACTGGGAATGCGAGCTGAAATGCCTCTGGGATGAAAACACCTTCAGGCGTTAGAAGGACAATGTCGATACCCTTCCCTTGGGAATTTAGAACTCCATCAAAATATAATGTCCACATTGGCTTGTCAGACTGAGTGACGGACATTAGTTCCTCATCTGGAAACTATGATTGGACAAGATCGAACTTAGGAAGAGGATGGTAAGCGAGATGCTCGGCTATGGCATAGCCTTTAATCGCCTTTTGCTGGATATAGGTGATGTCAAATTGAGAGAGGAAACTCTGCCAGCGTGCTAGCCTATCAGTAAGGACGGATTTCTCCAGAAGAAACTTGATAGGGTTCATGCGAGCAATCAAGTGGACCTCCTGAGCCAAGAAGTAGTGCTTCAATTTCTGCACCACCCAAACGAGGGCAGCACATGTTTTCTCCATGACTGTGTACTTCTGCTCACAGGGATTGAGAAGTTTGGACAAGTAATAGGTTGCCCGTTCCTTGCCTTCTTCATCAGCTTGTGCGAGGATAGCTCCCACGGAGTCGTCCAAGACTGAGATGTAGAGGATCAGAGGTTTTTCTGGTTTGGGTGGAATGAGAACGGGTGGACTAGCCAGATATTCCTTTAACCCTTCAAAAGCTTTTTGGCATTTAGAATCCCAGTGGAATTCTACTCCTGGCTTGGTCAACTCATAGAAAGGTCTACACCTTTGTGAGTGCTGAGACACAAACCGGCGAATAAACTGCAACCTCCCGATTAAACCTCGGACTTCCCTCAAATTTTTACGAGGCGGCATATCCCTGATGGCCTTAGCTTTGTCGGGGTCTATCTCGATCCCTCTTTTACTCACAATGAAGCCTAGTAATTTACCCGATGATACACCAAACACACACTTCTTCGGGTTCATTTTCAATTGGAACTCCCTTGATCTCTGCAAGACCTTAGCCAAAACCCTTGGATGTTCCATCCTGGTCCTTGATTTCACCAATAGATCATCCACATACACCTCCAGATATATGTGCATCATGTCGTGAAATATGGCCATCATTGCTCTTTGGTAAGTAGCTCCAACATTCTTTAACCCAAACGGCATGACCACGTAACAATATGTTCCCCAAGGTGTAGTGAATGATGTCTTCTCTTGATCCTCTTCTGCCAAACGAATTTGATTATATCCTGAAAATCCGTCCATGAATGAGAGGGTCTCATATCCCGCTGTGTTGTCGATTAACACATCAATGTGAGGCAAGGGAAAATCATCCTTTGGACACGCGAGGTTTGGGTCCCGGAAGTCGATGCAAATCCTGACTTTCCCATCTTTCTTCATGACCGAGACAATATTTGCCACCCATTGAGGATAAAGGATGACTCTAATGAACCTGGCTTTGTGGAGCTTATCGACCTCTTCTTTCATTTTCAAAGCCATCTGAGGGTGGAAACGCCTTAACCTTTGTTTTACCGAGACGGACCCTGGTTTTAGGGTTAAACGGTGTTCGACTAGGGTTGAATCCAGACCCGGCATATCCTCGTAGATCCATGCAAACGTGTCTTTATATTCCTTGAGAACTTCAATTAATGCCTCTTCTTCAGAGGGTTGTAGATTATCACTTATGAGGATGATCCTAGGGTCTTCCTCAGTTCCCAAGTTGACTTCTTTGGTGGACTCTTTTACGGCGGTTGACGGCTCGTCGAATCTCCTTATTCCACTAGCATATGCGCCAGCCGCATCCTCATATTCATCACCCTCATCTTCAGTAGGGTATTCTTCACCCATGATCTCGTAGACTCCATACCCCTCATCAATTGTACAGTTGCCCTCACATTCTATTTCCGGTAGCTGGATGGGATTTTCTAGCAACTGAGGGATGGCAAGAAGGGCCTGACACCTGGCGGCTAAGTCCAGAAGGAATCGACGAGGGATCTGCCTACCCTTGGATTTCTTCCTAGGTACTACCTTTGACTTATTATTCCTAGATTGACTGACATTATTTACAGGAGAAGAAAAAGATGAAGAAGATGGTGAAGAATGTACAGGGGAAGACCCCTCAGAGGAGGAGTAGAAAAGGTCGCTCATCGGACCTAGGACGGGTGGTCCGCAGGGCGGGACGCACCCGTGGGAGATGTAGGAGGTTTCCTCAACGAAGATGTGTTGTTGAGGAGTTTGGAAATTGATGTTTTTTTTTTTGTTTTCATTTTTGATGACAAAACAGTGAAAAGATATCGGAGGAGAGAGAAAAGTGGTTATGGCTAGAGGATTGGGAGGCTCGTAGAGCAGATCATGATTGAAGACCTGGCGCGGGTTGAGAAACCCGGGTAGGTATGTAAGTAGAGAGGGGGATCTGGGAAGATCATCAGACAACCGTCTGGCCCAGGAAGATGACAGCAACAAAGGCTGTGACTAGTGAATGGAGAAGATGACGGCTAATGAGTCGTCGGTGGTGATGGTGATGGCGGATGAAGATCCGCTAGTGACAGGGTCCTTCTGGCGAGGACGAGGATAGTTTGGAACCTTGGCAACAATAATGATATTTTTTGGCATTCCGGAGATCAATGGCGGTCCTTCAAGCCGTGGAGGAGAGAACATCCTTTCCAGTGCAACGGAAATATCCCGTATATCAAACCACTTGTCCCATTCACATTTTGGATCTTTGATCTTTCCTCTTTTGGTGACCCTCGGATATTTTTCAGCCGAATATACAGCATGTGGTCCCCCATGTGCTTCTTGCGGGTAATCTCCCATCTGAACAACGGGCCCTTTGTTGAAGTGGTTTGATAGGGTCCATGTGAGGGGCTTCCAATCCGCCTTGAATGGTCCTTTGAAGCCTAGGCCAAACCTGCAGTTCGGCCTAATCTCCTTTGGTGGTTTCAATCTACCTTATAGCTGTGCGCCCAGACCTTTGCCCTGTTGATAGCCGATGTTCCTCATGATCTCCCATCCTTTGGAGTGAAAAGGGGGATATGGCGTTGTTGCCTTCATCGGCTTCTTGGTGCTAGCGGAATGTGAGATGAATCACACACGTCCAGTAATGACAATAAGGGCCGATGAGACGGCCAAACAGAGGGCAGAGAGGTGTTGATAGCATCCACCGTGTGAAGGGCAGGTGTGCTGACTACTTTAATAATTCTTCCATTGTAAGAAAACTTCAAGCACTGATGGTTGGTGAAAGGCACAGCATCCATGGCTTCAATGTAGGGGCGACCCAGTATGGCCTTGAATGTGGGGTCCATGTCGAGGACATGGAATTTCGCGGGGACTGACATAGGACCTAGCTCTACCCTCAGAATAATCATCCCTTGCGGCGGCCTTTTGCTATTGTCATAAGCCGTGACTGTGATTGAAGAAGGTCTTATCTGTTCCTGTTCGACCCCACACAACTGAAGGGTGCTCATGGAGATCACATTTATGAACGCACCCGTGTCTACAAGGCATGGGTTTATGGATACCCCATTAATTTTTATTGAAACACACAATGCATATTTCCGAGCTTCCTTGGGAGCGAGCTCGTAGTTGTGGAACATGATGGCCGGTTGCGTGTCCGTTGGGGTCGGGACGGCAGAAATCTTTTCTACAGGGAGGTCCTCATTCACCATGACCTTTTGAAGATACTCCATTAAGGCTGCCTGATGGGATGTGGATCTCTGAAGCAGCTCTAGGATGGAGATCCGAGCAGGCGTCTTGTCCAAGTGTATCAACAGATCATACTGTGTTCCAAGGATAGATCTTTCCGGTTGTTCACCATCGTCCCTCTCTGGCTGAGACTGCTCGGGATTCTGACTATTCTGGGGGAAAACCCTGTGGAAAATCCTTCCACTCCGGAGCACCATTGCCTGCGGCGTTTGTACCTCTATAGGGGTAGCAGTGGATTTTAACAGAGGTTTGAGGGTGTTGTGCTCCTGTGGTTTTGATGATTGGCTTTGATGTGAGTTAATCATTTGTTGATTGGTTAATGTTGTGAGTTAATCACTGTGAGTTATCCTGATGTGTAAGTCATCTTCATATGTTCAGTCGTTCTGATGTGCAGTCTGTTTATCAAAGCATTGAATTGCTGTTTAGTTAGTTTATCAGATCATAAAGCATTGCATTTGATGTTCAGTCATGTTATCTGCTGCATAAAGTATTCACATGCATATACATCAGTTGTTTCACTCTGCTTGTGGAATTCTGTTCAGGCTAAACATCCTTGCATCATCACAGTCAGCTTAGTGTGGGTCGACCCCCCTTTCTAGATGGGTCGACTCCCCAGATAAGTGTAGTCTATACACTGCATACACTTACATAAGTCTACACATCAGCATCACGCAGCAAGTATGTACATCGCCTTTAGTAGGCATGTCAAGTCCACACATTGCAATAGCATGCATCGTTCATCAACTGAAGTCTGTACAATGGCCAGTCCAGATAGAGTCTTCTGCTGCATTTGAAGTATATACATCACACAACTTGCATGAATTCAAAGTGTGTACATTGAATACCATGAATTTCATGAAGTCTGTACATCCTGTGTCTCTGTCAAGCTTCAAAGTCTGCACATGGCTCACCGTCTCATGCATAGTTTGGACAGTGATGGGTCGACGCTCCCTTCTGATGGGTCGACGCACCCTTTATTTTTTAAGTCCATACAACGACACTGAAGCTTGCATCTGAAGTCTATACATCTTTTCAAGGGGTCATGTCTATACATTCTCCCGTTCATTTCAAAGTCTACACATCGCCTTCCATATTCCAAGTCTGTACACCCAGTTGAACCCCAAAGTCTACACATCACCCTTCATCTTCCAAGTCCATACATTGATCTTCATATTCAAAGTATGTACATTGGTCTTCACCTGAAGTCCATACATTGGTTTTCATATTCCAAGTCTTTACATCCTCCGCCAAAGCCTTCAAAGTCTGTACAGCCATTCCTTGAAGATCAAGTCCATACAACGGCACTGCAGCTTGCTCAACTGAAGTCTATACATCCTTCAAGGTGCCAAGTCTGCACATTGCCTCACTCCTTCAAGTCTATACATCAGCCTTTGCCAATCGGTTTCCAAGTTTGTACATCGACTTCAAGCCTTCCGAGTATGTACAGCCCAAGTCTATACATCCGATTGCCTTTGCATTGCTCAAGTCTGTACAACCCTCTCGCTGGCAAGTCTATACATCGGTCTGTTTGAGCAAGTCTGTACAGCGGTCGCATTCATTGAAAGTCTATACATTGGCAGCACTGTGCAAGTCTATACAATCCCAGCCTTTACCTACGTTCAGAACTTCAAGTCTATACAGTGGTAAAGTATGCACATTCTGCTCTAAAGCTCACCAAGTCTATACATTGCTGAGCCACTCGTCAAGTCTCTACATTGGCTTCGGTTCTTCAAGTTTGTACACCCTTCAAGGGCCTCCAAGTGTATACATCGTTCACAGCACACACGTTCAAGTCTGAAGTCTGTACAGCCAAGGCATGTGCTTCGCAAAGTCTATACAACGCTCAAAGTCTGTACAACATGCTTCGTCGTTCAAGCTTTCAAAACTCTATACATCGCTGTTGAGCTAAAGTCTGTACAGCCTTTTCTTGTGCCAAAGTCTACACACTGTGAACTTCCAAGTCTGTACAGACTTTACCTTATTCAAGTCTGTACATCGACCAGTTGTCTTTGGCATGTCTACACACTGGAAGTCCATACAGTCAACTGCTTTGCTTTGATCTAGTATGTACAGAGTTTCTTTTGGCAAGTCCATACATTGAATGTCTCTACTTTTTTATTCTGATGAGTTGACGCTGCAATAGCGTGGAGTCGACGCACTGACATTATTTCAGTATTTTATATTGTTGCCTCTTCAACTGATGAAATTGTCTGTACATCGAGTGAAGTTTGGTGAAGTCTATACAGTGCCCATCTCTCTTAGAGTCTCATGCATATGTGAAGTATGTACATTGCATTTGCATTCACAACGTCCATACATCGTCAGTTGTCTGTCAAGTCTTCATATTGCTTAAGTCTGTACAGCGGCTGCTTCACATATGAAGTATGTACAGTGTGCATTGATCAAGCCAAAGCCTGTACATCGATATGTTGTTTTGATGCCGTTGCATAGTCTATACATTATTGGGCTTCACACACATATCTTCATAGTCTATACATTGCATCACTGTGCATGCATTGTATTCATTGAAGTCTATACACTGCATACAGTTATGCTTCACATGTCTACACACCGCACTGTTCATGCATCAGTTCGCTAAGTCTATACACTCTCTCACGATGTACACACTTGCCTAACTTATGTCCCTAAGTCTATACACTCGATGGCTTCATACATTTCACAGAAAGTCCACACATTCCCCTTGTCATGCTAATGCATTCTTCAACTAGTCTATACACTGAGGTCGCATGAAGACTCACAAGTCTATACACTCCCTCAGTGTACACACTTACTCATTTGCTGTTCTAAAGTATATACACTCGTTGTAATAAACCTGGACTAACTAATTCACTTTCATTCCGTCTTGTCTCTGTCTGCAGATGACTCAGGTTAATGACTGGGCGCGTGAACCAAGGATAATTCCTGGCACGTGATCCGAGGTGCTCTCTGGGCGGGAACCTGAAGGACACACGCCCTAGCACCTGCTGAAGCTGATATAAATAGAAGCCTTCGTCCACTGAAGAAAATAACAAGAATAGAAGAGGGTCTGATCGAGACTGTGAGAGAAGCAGAAGAAGAAGAGTGAAGATAGAGAGTGAGAGCAGCAGAAGAAAAGAGAAAGTGATGAGGACATCCCACGACACTAGCTATGGCTCGGGTCGCCTGCACACCCTTGATTTGGTCGACTCATTCTCATCTTATGTATCTTCCTTTTACTGAGTCTTATCATATGTAATTTTCTTTTTATTGGGTCATGTCGCATGTATTTCCTTTTATTATGTCATGTTGTACTAGTCCATTTCCCCTATTTGGTCTAATTGGGCCCTAATACCTTAGTTTGGGCCTATTGGACTGAGTCTAGGACATGTTCGGTCTTTTGCCTTAAATGGCAGGGTTATTTTTGTCTTGTAAAGATGGGTTGCCTATAAATAGCCCCCATCTCCCTCCATGTACTCACTTTTGATGAAATATTGAAAACTACTTCATTCCACCTCTCAAGATCTCTCTCTTTTACTCTCTCTCTCTCACTCTCTCTCTCATTCTCTCTCTCCCCAAGGGGAGTTCGACCCTCTCTCTCTCTCCTCCTTCCCCTCACTTACTCCAACCCCCAACCACCTCCACTACCTCACCCACCTCCATTAAGGCCCTCCACTTCCCCATAGCCCCTCATTTACTCCCCCTCCTTGTCCCAAAGCAACTCCTCCACCTCCAACACAATCCCCCACTTCCCCACACAAACCCCACCCCTCCCAAGGCCAAATTCGAATTTGAACCTTCCCTCCTCATCCCCCCTTGCTCCCTAGGTCGCACCACTCCTCTCCCCTCAAGCCAAGTTCGCCCCCACCTTCTCCCTCCCACACCCTCTCTCTTGTGCACACCCACCTCTCCACCTCCACCTCCAGCAGCTCCAGCCCCCTCTCCATCCATCCCTGCCCCACTAGGACCCCTTGGGAGCCCTAACCTCATCCCTCCCCTCTCCCCAAACCCTCAGCCAACTCCCCTAGCTGTGCTACTCCCCTTACCCCTCCCCTTGTTCTTGCAAAGTTGAAGCTTCAAGTAGCAGGTCGCAGGCAGCAGAAGGAGGCTCTGAAGTCGCATCTTCCCTGGCCTCTCTCTGCTCCTCCTGGTGTCAAGGCCTGCATCTCTGGAAAGGTCTTCCAGAGAGATTTCAAGGCGAGGTGGTTTCGTCGGCATCCGAGCTTTGTGCTGTCCGCAGCAACCATTCTCCCTCGACTGCGCAGGACCTCCCAGGCCAGGAGCCAGAACGACAGAGCAGGCTCTCCCACGACGAACCTTGAAGGAACCAGCCTTCGAGGCCTTCTACAAAGATCTTCCTCCCCCTGTCAGCGTCCAGGAACAGAAGGCAGAACCCCGTTCGGCATCCGACAACCAGAGATACCAATTTTCTACCACAACCACGCCGATCTGCCTCCTCACAGTCTGCACCGACCACCGTCCACTCCCCTGGACACCCAGTTCATTTCCGACATCATAAGACTTCCCTGTTTGTTTTTATGCAAAGTAGACTCGTCCACGGTTCCAACGAGTCCAGCGGTGCCAGATTTGGAGCTCAGGAGCGGTCGTGGCAGCTTCTGCAACATGCTGTTTTAGATCATGTTCGTCCAGAGACCAGAACTGCAGCCACCTTCCAGTGGCCGGAGCAGTCAGCCCCCATATTGGAACACCGCACAAAAATTCAGGCCTTACCCCTCTCCAGTTAGGAAGCTTTTGGCGCAAGTCTCTTCAGATTCTGAGTTCGGTGGAATTGTTGGCAGCATCGACATTGGCCCTCTGTCCAGAAATACAGAAGCTAGGCAGAATCGGCAAAGCTCGGAAAGTCGGTTCTCTTTGCGTATCTCCCCACCCCGCTTGGCCGGCTGAAGGCCCCTCCCTGCGTGGAGGTAGTTTTGGATGTATTAAGCATAACCCCCACCCCAAGATCACCCCTCCTGTGAGAGGAGTAGTGCTGTACCATTTGCATTTTCAGGTCAAGCTACATCGCCGCGGCGATCGGGTGCATACCCTCGCCTCCCGGCGCGCCCTCGTCTCCGAGCGGGATCGGTGTCTTCACACCGATCAGGTGAGCCACTGATATCACCCTAGGTTGCTTCATTTCTGCAAGTTTAGTATTGTCTTGAATGCCCGTCGGACGGTAAGAGAGAGCTCGGACTCAATTTTTAGCGATATCGTGCCCACCGCGGCCCGTGAGTGAGTGCCACCCAACACCCCGCCTTGCGGGCCAGCCACCCACAAAGTTGGGTCTCCCAGGCCCATTGGGGGTCAGCCTTAGCATTGTAAGTCCATTAGGACAATTGGGTCCCACCTCGGACCCTCTCCATCATCTCCCGGACCCACCGGGTGAACGTGTGAGCCGAGTGAGCAAAAATCGTCATCGTAAGAATCATTGAGCGCTTGTATGCTTGCGGGTCTAAGTCCTAGGGTCATCTCATCATATTTAGTGGTCTTTGGGCTGTGCCACATCAAGTGGTATCAGAGCGGTCATAGGCTTGTCCTTACAAGTCTAGTCTTGGGTCACACTAAGTTTTTCTTAGGTGCACTCGCACACCCTTGCATAGCCCACCCAACTTTGCATGACCACTCGTAGTGGAACTCATTATCAAGACAATTCATCTTCTTCCAATAACACCATGAATCCCAATTCCCACGGTGATCGGTTCACCATGTCCTTTAGCTTCAAAGTAGTCCTACCCCACAACAAAATCACCACTGTGTTCCTTGATGAGTACCAATCGGGAAATTATGTCTCCCAAACTCTTGTGAACTCCTTATCACAAGAAGGGAAAATTGTCATCCATGGGGAATGGGTTTTCGTAGAGTTCTACGTACCTTGTGTAAGCCGCATTCCCTCCAAATCCATTACGTGGGGTAGTGGAGCATGGTGCAAAATTCGGCCCCTTGGGTCACATATTATTTTGGGAAAAGAATGGATGGAAGAACAACAAGCAATCATAGACCCCGAAGGAAAAGGGTGTCACTTGCAATCCCCGGGAGACAAGAAAAGGTTCCACTTCCCAAATTCTTATAACCAAGCCCTCTCCAAGTTTAAGCAAACCATTCAAAAGCGATCAGTTAAAGTGGAAAATGAGCCTCAAATCTCCATTGCACAAAACCAACCCGAACCCCAACATGAGCAACTCATCCCACCCACTGGTGAGCTAACCATAGAGGAGCCCCTAGCTACCTGGCTCAAGAAAGGTCCCATCTTGTACCCTTCAACCCCATGCAACCTCCCCATAGAGCAAGTTCAACTAGTGCCATGTCATTCTCGTCACACAACATATCAATCCTTTTGCTTTGTGGAAACCCTTGAAGACCTACTTAGGAGTTTGAGTTATCAAATGGGGTTGACTAGCATGTTGGCCATGGAACCCATTAAGCCCAAGTACCTTGCCTTTGCCTACTCATCCATTGGCTCCATTACATCTATTTGCACTATAGGCCAATGCACTAGTGAGCTTCTATTCTTCCTGCCAACCCCTAGGGAACTTGACCCAATGAGCCCCACAAAAAAATGCTCTCCTCTCCTCAAGGTCACACTTCCTAGTGAGTCCACACTCTTGTTGTTGCCCCTTGTCGATGAAGGTTCAACATGCATCGGGGAACGTCCTACTTGGGCCAACCTATCCAAGGACATAGAGGAATCCCTCCATAAGAGTTTCAATTTCTATGATCCTTTTGACCCCACTCAATGGAAATCCCCTCCTTCCACAAGGAAAGGGATTTCAATTCCCGATGAGTTTTACACCACTCCCCTACCACAAGGAGAGGGCAATCAACCTAAGAAATCCACTTTGGTGCTTACCCCATTAGGAGACGAGTGCCCAGCCCACACTAGGGAGTGTATGCTTTGGAATGCTCAAGGTCCAGGATGGGAAGAAGCCTCATTCCCCTCAACCCAAGTCCTCCTAGATCCACATGTTCCCTTCCCACTAGCCCCTCATTACCAACCCACCTCCTGGCCCTCCTACATCTCTCCCTACCCCTCGCCCCTTTGCAAGGAGCATTACGATAAGTCCCACCGGGTTCATGATTTCCACTTCCTTATGTGTGCTAGGGACCCTAGGGCGACCACTTGGATTGAAACCCACCTCCACATCACCCACCCCTTAACCCATCTTGATCTGTTTGGCCACTCCCTATGGGCTTCCAAGTACTCCTCACCCACCACCCACTCCCTCCTACCCTCACCCACCATGTCAGGCCTAACCCACCCATTCCGAAATTCCGCCCACACTATGAGAGTCAATGCCAAGGGCGGCATCCACCTTGGAAATAAGGGAGTGACCCATCCCAAGATGTCCACCCCTTGGAACCGCTTCGATCCCCATGAGTGGAAACCCCCAAATCTCACAGATGGGACCATCTTGATAGGAATCCATGTATCAAAACCTTTTGCATCATGTGGTCAGGCTAGTCACATCATTTGTGTCATTCACACACTAGGTCCAGTGCATGATAGGCTTACATTTGGACAAGTTGGTCTTCCCCCACTCTTCATCCGTCTCATGCATGATAGGGCCACTTGTGGCTGCCCCGGTCCACCTAAGTGCATCAAGGTCCACATGGTTTCTAAGCATGATAGGTCAATTCATGGATGCCCTGGTCCTCCTAAGTCTGTCAAAATCAATCTAACACTTGATAGGGCTGAATTTGGCTGTCCAGGCCCTCCCTTCATCCCTATAGGATCATCATTCATGACAGTGCATGGTTTTAGGCCTAGAAAGCCCTCGGATCTCATTCCCCTTCCCCCACATGCTAGGGTGTTAGTCTCAGCTGAGTCCTTTGCACAGCATATCAAAGAGTTGCATGATGACATCCGCAAGCATATAGGGAAAAGCAATGAGGCTTACAAAAGACGGGCAGATGATCACCGGCGCCACTGTGAATTCCAAGTGGGAGACCTAGTGATGGTGAGGACGGAGCGGCTCCTTCCCGGGCCTGCCTCCAAGTTGAGGGCACGAGGGTCGGGACCCTTTTGAGTTCTACGATGACTTGGTAGCAATGCTTATGAGCTTGACCTGCCAGAGAGCTATGGGGTGCACCCTACTTTCAATGTGGCGGATATGGTACCCTACAAAGGCCCCGCGGTGGAACCCAGTGAGGAGCTTGAGCTTTTACCCCACCTTGAGAGGGACACTTCCGGAGGGACTGCACCTTCTAGCCTGAGAGACCGACGAGAGCAGATAGAGGTAATACTGGATGAGCAGAGCATCATTACGAGGCACAAGGTGTATCAGTGCTACTTGCTTAGGTGGAAGAACCGTCCCCCGACGGAGGATACTTGGGTGAGTCGGGAGGACCTGCAGCGGTTGGATCCCGACATTCTGGAGCACTATGACAGCCAGGCAGACCCGCACTCGACAGGGTCGAGTTCTCCCCACCCCGGGGGATTTGATGAGGACATCCCACGACACTCGCTATGGCTCGGGTCGCCTGCACACCCTTGATTTGGTCGACTCATTCTCATCTTATGTATCTTCCTTTTACTGAGTCTTATCATATGTAATTTTCTTTTTATTGGGTCATGTCGCATGTATTTCCTTTTATTATGTCATGTTGTACTAGTCCATTTCCCCTATTTGGTCTAATTGGGCCCTAATACCTTAGTTTGGGCCTATTGGACTGAGTCTAGGACATGTTCGGTCTTTTGCCTTAAATGGCAGGGTTATTTTTGTCTTGTAAAGATGGGTTGCCTATAAATAGCCCCCATCTCCCTCCATGTACTCACTTTTGATGAAATATTGAAAACTACTTCATTCCACCTCTCAAGATCTCTCTCTTTTACTCTCTCTCTCTCTCACTCTCTCTCTCATTCTCTCTCTCCCCAAGGGGAGTTCGACCCTCTCTCTCTCTCCTCCTTCCCCCTCACTTACTCCAACCCCCAACCACCTCCACTACCTCACCCACCTCCATTAAGGCCCTCCACTTCCCCATAGCCCCTCATTTACTCCCCCTCCTTGTCCCAAAGCAACTCCTCCACCTTCCAACACAATCCCCCACTTCCCCACACAAACCCCACCCCTCCCAAGGCCAAATTCGAATTTGAACCTTCCCTCCTCATCCCCCCTTGCTCCCTAGGTCGCACCACTCCTCTCCCCTCAAGCCAAGTTCGCCCCCACCTTCTCCCTCCCACACCCTCTCTCTTGTGCACACCCACCTCTCCACCTCCACCTCCAGCAGCTCCAGCCCCCTCTCCATCCATCCCTGCCCCACTAGGACCCCTTGGGAGCCCTAACCTCATCCCTCCCCTCTCCCCAAACCCTCAGCCAACTCCCCTAGCTGTGCTACTCCCCTTACCCCTCCCCTTGTTCTTGCAAAGTTGAAGCTTCAAGTAGCAGGTCACAGGCAGCAGAAGGAGGCTCTGAAGTCGCATCTTCCCCGGCCTCTCTCTGCTCCTCCTGGTGTCAAGGCCTACATCTCTGGAAAGGTCTTCCAAAGAGCTTTCAAGGCGAGGTGGTTTCGTCAGCATCCGAGCTTTGTGCTGTCCGCAGCAACCATTCTCCCTCGACTGCGCAGAACCTCCCAGGCCAGGAGCCAGAACGACAGAGCAGGCTCTCCCACGACGAACCTTGAAGGAACCAGCCTTCTAGGCCTTCTACAAAGATCTTCCTCCCCCTATCAGCATCCAGGAACAGAAGGCAGAACCCTGTTCAGCATCCGACAACCAGAGATACCAATTTTCTACCACAACCACACCGATCTGCCTCCTCACAGTCTGCACCGACCACCGTCCACTCCCCTGGACACCCAGTTCATCTCCAACATCAGAAGACTTCCCCGTTTGTTTTTCTGCAAAGTAGACTCGTCCACGGTTCCAACGAGTCCAGCGGTGCCAGATTTAGAGCTCAGGAGTGGTCGTGGCAGCTTCTGCAACGTGCTGTTTTAGATCATGTTCTTCCAGAGACCAGAACTGCAGCCACCTTCCAGTGGCCGGAGCAGTCAGCTCCCAGATTGGAACGCCACCCAAAAATTCAGGCCTTACCCCTCTCCAGTTAGGAAGCTTTTGGCGCAAGTCTCGTCAGATTCTGAGTTCGGTGGAATTGTTGGCAGCATCGACATTGACCCTCTGTCCAGAAATACAGAAGCTAGGCAGAATCGGCAAAGCTCGAAAAGTCGGTTCTCTTTGCGTATCTCCCCACCCCGCTTGGCCGGCTGAAGGCCCCTCCCTGCGTGGAGGTAGTTTTGGATGTATTAAGCATAACCCCCACCCCAAGATCACCCCTCCTGTGAGAGGAGTAGTGCTGTACCATTTGCATTTTCAGGTCAAGCTACATCGCCGCGGAGATCGGGTGCATACCCTCGCCTCCCGGCGCGCCCTCGTCTCCGAGCGGGATCGGTGTCTTCACACCGATCAGGTGAGCCACTGATATCACCCTAGGTTGCTTCATTTCTGCAAGTGTAGTATTGTCTTGAATGCCCGTCGGACGGTAAGAGAGAGCTCGGACTCAATTTTTAGCGATATCGTGCCCACCGCGGCCCGTGAGTGAGTGCCACCCAACACCCCGCCTTGCGGGCCAGCCACCCACAAAGTTGGGTCTCCCAAGCCCATTGGGGGTCAGCCTTAGCATTGTAAGTCCATTAGGACAATTGGGTCCCACCTCGGACCCTCTCCATCATCTCCCGGACCCACCGGGTGAACGTGTGAGCCGAGTGAGCAAAAATCGTCATCGTAAGAATCATTGAGCGCTTGTATGCTTGCGGGTCTAAGTCCTAGGGTCATCTCATCATATTTAGTGGTCTTTGGGCTGTGCCACATCAGAAAGACAGTGAGAGGGAAAAGGAGAGCAGAGAAGAGAAAGATTGTGTGAGCTGAGAAGAAGAAAGAAGAGGAAGAAAGGAAGAGAGGAGAGAGTTCTATTGAAGATCAGTTCAGTCTGTTCGTGGATCAAATTCAGAACGACTATGCTCATTGAGAGCTATATTTCTTGTGTTTCGTTTCCAGCTTTTGTCGCTGTGCTTTTTATGTTTTCTTATTTTTCCTTTTGTTACTCAGGCTACTATTGTTCTTCCGATTCTCAGTAGTGAGGTCGGGTTCCTCCTGTGGACTCAGGAGAAGGGAGATCTGATCTCCGGTTCTGGACTTGTGGGTTGCAAGTCCAGGGGTCCCTCCTGGTCTGGAGGAAGAGAGGTCTACGACCGCTGGTTTGCTGGTGACGGGGAGTCACTGGTGTGTTCCCTCCTGGTCTGGAGGAAGAGAGACTGTGTGTCTCTGGTTTCCAAGTGGCTGGGAGTCACTTGGGGTGTCCCTCCGGTTGAAAGGAAGAGGGGAGGTTGTTCCCCTGGTCAAGCTGTGTGGTAGCAACTTGTTTGCAGACTGAGTCTGCGTTCTAGCTTGTGCTAGTGGAAGCCTCACTCCGGTTGGGAGTGAGGGGTGGACGTAGGTCTTGGTGACCGAACCACCTAAAAAATCTCTTGAGCAGTGGTTTTTCTATGTGTTTGCTTCCGCTAGATGATTGCTTAGGCGCGCTCCATGTGTTTGCTCATGAGTTTAATTGAATTAGTATTATTCTGTGATTGCGTCTAACATCTATGTTTTAATTTGGGCATTATTTCTGAAGAGGATACATTCACCCCCCTCTGTATCCGGGCATAGCACCCTATCAATTGGTATCAGAGCAGTGTCTGCATAGAAGGTCCAGCGACATGCAGAGCCGATCCTACAGTCTTAGGTGCTTATTTACTTTTGGTGCACCAATATTCCTGTTGCATTATATCTGTTTGTTTCCATGGGTGAACCACCAGTTTTCAACGGTTCCAATTTTAGTGTATGGTTTACTAGTCTGAAAAATTATGCTAAATCTGTTAATCCAGACCTGTGGAAAGTGATTTCACACGGTCCTTGAAGAGGCAAAATCTCGTGCTGGTTCCTGAGCGGGCTGGTAATCACCAAGTTAATGAACTACAAGACAGGGAAACGGGTCAGAGGGCCCAGGGGGATTCCCTGGGGCAAAACCCTCCGACGCTCAAGTCAGTAGAGCAATGGTGGGAGCAGCGATAGGGAGGAGAAGGTGAAGGCGCGAGATCCCTCTCCACCAATGGGGTGAAGTGATCCTTGCTCAAGAATTGGGGGTGGATCAATGCCCTTTTGGACGTACCTTTCGCTGGAGGGTATCCCAGGTTTAAATAGTGCGCCGCCCTCTGGAGTCCTGCAAGCGGAGAGGTCTCCGGTGGAGGTTACGTCCTCGTCGTGGGCTTTTATGGCCTCATCGTGGGGGCGTTATCCTCGCGGGGAAGACGGAGCTCCTGGACTTCTTGGCGCCCAGCCCGCTGTGGACTCTAACGGCTGCAATGATGAGCATTTTATCGGTCGTACCGAGCTTAGGGGGGCCGGCCCTATCGGGCGATAGGCCTAGCTCGGTGAGGAGATGGGTCGAATAGACCGGCTAGCGCTTCCCCCCTTCGTGCGGAGGGATAGCTCGTGCATGGGTCTTCCTGTGACCTGACCGAGGCTCGGGCTCTCCGAGCCTTGGGGCCGCCTAGGAGAGTTGTTTCCTCAAGCATTATTTTATTGGGCTTTTCCAAGTGGGCCCTGTGGGCTGTCACTTGAGCGAGCTTGCCTCGTTGGGCCTTGTTGGGCCTAGTTGGGTCTGCTCTTTGAGTGGGCTGCAGGAATCCCCCTCTCCACTTGTCCCCCTCTCCACTTGTCCCCCTCCTACTCCCGAGCCAAGGAGTCTCGGTTGAGTAGTTTTTCGAGGCTTTGGACCGGCGTGGCTCGGGTGGGTGGAATCCTGTTGGAGTTATGAAGCCACGTGTAGTGGTCGCCTGGGCCTGTAGTAATAATGATCCTGACGGATTTGAAATGAAGGGGCCCCCTTTTTCTCGGAGGTTGAAACGGCGCGCCGCCTCCCGCGAGGGTTTATAGGCGTAGGGCGCTGCTCGTTCCTCCCAGTCTTTTAGGGTTTTTGGCCTTTCCTCCATTTCTTTGCTTCTGGGGCTCCTTGATGTGCCGTGAAGATACAGCGGGGGAGCAAGCTCTTGCGGCGGCATTTGAGGAGCTGGCGCGTATAAAAGCGGAGGCGATCCGACAGCTTCCTTCTCCCCCAGAGTCTTCGGGTTTTAGTGAAGGTTCTTCTTCCAGCTCGATGGCGGATCTGCGCTCGGAAATCGAGCAGGTGAGGCGGGAGCCCGTCCCCAATCGTAGCGAGTTGGGGGAGGCTGATGTGAAGAAACTGGAGCATCGGTTTCGCCTGCCTCTCCGATATAGCTTTGTAGCCGCTACCCCATACGAGACGAGCTTAGATAGCCGCACGAGCCATATTTGTACTTTTCTCCTGGCATGGAAGAGTGTATTCTGCCTCCCCTTCGAGCCTTTCATCCTAAAGCTACTCAATTTTTTCGTGTTGGCGCCTGTTCAGCTGGTGGCCAACTCGTATCTCCTGCTCTCTGCCTTTCAGATCCTCTACCGCCTGCAGGGGGTTCCCCCATCGCTGGATCTTTTTCATTATTTCTTCGAGCTGAAGGCACATCCGTCGGCGGGGAAAGGCTTCTATTTTATCCAGGCGCGCAGGAATCGGAGCTGTATTCCGCTGGCGGCGAAGGATTCTTCGCACAAAGGGTGGAAGAGGCAATTTTTCTAGGTGAAGGCGGAAGCGGTGGATGAATCCTGGAGGTGCCAGGTTATGCCCAACTTCCATCCGAATCTTCCCCCGCGACAGGAGGAGTTCCCCGCCGACGTGGAAGAGTACGCCGCCCGCTTGTTGACAAATCGCCGGTCGACAGAGGAGTTGGTGACGCTGGAAAACGTGGAGTGGTATCTGCTTACACAGCTCAAGCCATCAGGTACCATTCTTCGGATTCTTCTGCGGGGTCGGAGGGTCGCCTTTTCACTTCCTAACCGAACCTTCTTCTTCATTGCAGACATCCGGCGGGAGCCCTTGGAAGAGGTCACCGAGGTCGTCGATCTTGGGGATGACTCGGTGGCCGATGAGCCTGTCGCTCCCGCGGGTCATTCCCAAGCCCGGGATAAGGGCAAGGGGGCGGCCTCTGAGGGATCTTCGCGGCCAAGCGGGGCAAAGCGCAAGGATCCCCTGGAGGGAAAATTGCGGGAAGCCGCGAAGGCCAAGAAGGCTGGCCTTCCTACAACTGCCGGGGGTGACTCTGGCTCGGCAGCGCTCCCCCCTCGGGGGAAGATGGGGCCGACCCTTCCGGGCCAGCTCCCCAACCTACCAGGCGAGAGGGGCCCGAGGAGACCAGGGGCCCCCCAGAGGGCAGAGATGGGTCGGTTCTCCCCTCCCCAGGGATGGAGGGGACCGGTGCTGAAGCAGCCGACATCGGGACTGGGAGATCGGTCGAGGTCGGCGCTGTCTCGGGCGGCGAGGCGCGGGCCGAGACAGATAGGGATGGGGGTTCGCCCGCGAGGGCGTCGCAGCCCGAAGTGCACGAAGTTCCTAGCGCGGTTGATCCCGTGGCGTCAGTCGAGGTTGGGGGTTCACCCGGGGAAGCGTCGCAACCCCAACCGACCGCGGTGCACGGAGCGGTCGGCACCGTTGCTCGAGCCGAACCTTCTGGCGGGGCGTCCGATGGGGAGCGGATCTCCATGCCGGAGGCCTTGGAAAGGCTCGGTGTTTCAGGCGACCTCTACCGGGTTTGCCGAGAAGTTGCCGCAAAGACGAGAGGGGGAGACAAGCGCCACTCCCCCTCCGGAGTCCTCGACGTCCTCATGGAGGGTGGCCTAGTCATGGCTCAGTCAGCGGCCTTGATGGTGGAGACGTACGCTCGGACAGAGGCGGAGCGGTCGAATCTCGCCTGGGCCCTCAGGGGGTGCGAGGGGAAACTAGCCCGCCTCCGCGAGGAGCATGAGGGGATTCGACGGGAGTTCTCCACGCTCAGGGATTTGGTACGGGCGAGCCGACTAGAAACCGAGGCGCTGACCGAGCAGTTGGCTAAGGCCCGAGAGTCGCTTGAGAGGAAGGGCAGACTTTTGGAGGAGGAGCGTCTATGTCACCTCGAGCTGGACGGTCGCTGGGAGCTCGAACGTGCCGAGCTACTGGACCGGGCGGAGGTAGCGGAGCGCCTTCGTTCCGTGGCCGAGGCGGACCGAGTCCGGGCGGAGAGGCGGTCGAGCGAGGCCGAGCGAGGGATGGTCACGGCAGAGGAATGCCTGGCGGGAGCAGAGGAGCATGTGGCCGAGGCAGAGCGGGCTCGGGTCGAGCTCGTTGGAAGGACGGAGCAGATCGAGTGTAACCTAGGACTCAACAAGCAAGCACAATTAAGCATTGAAAACGGACCGATAATGGCAACCGCTCACCCGATGCTCACTAAGACCCGGGGTAACTTGGCAATGCCAAGGCGAGGTTGTGTGGGCTGGGCCCTCACTGGTAGAGGGCCAGCAAGGCCAAGGTTTGATTCCCCAAGGGTATGGCTGCCTAAATCAAGGGTCCGATGAAGTGCCAAAGGGCACGGGTTCCACTCTCTTCCCACGATGATCACTTATAGCAAATGAGCTTAAGGATCGGGCTCTCGTCACGGCCAGCGGAGTTTATGAACTAATATTGAAAGAACAAGCATGAATTAGAGCAAAGTTTTGGAGCACTCACTCGAGCGTTTTGAAGAAACCGGTCCCGCTCGGAGACGAGGGCGAGCGGGGAAGCGTGGGTTCCCCACACGCCGCGCCGGGGTAACTTGACCTGTTTAAGCTATTACAACACTACACCCCATGCAAGGGGGGCATCGTGGGGAAGGGAAGATGATAGTTACATCCAAACACTACCTCCACACAGGGAGGAGCCTTCATCCGGCCAAGCGGGGAGGGGAATTTAAGAAGGGAACACCGAAGATGGGAGGTTGCCGATTCTGCCCAGTTCTGTGGGTGCTGACAGGAGACTGATGAATTGACTGCTGCAACTGCTACCGAATTTTGTTGGGGACAAAACCACCTGGAAAATCTTCGTAGTAGGCCAGGGAAGTCGTCCAAACTTTATTAATTTCTTCTATCATCGATGCTGGTCTGGGTGGAGGCCCGAACAGGGAGGTAGAGTCTCGGACTGGCAGCTCCTGGTTTCTAACAGCAGGTTGCAGAGATTGCCCCGACAGCTTCCGAACTCAGAATCGAGCACCGTCAGAGTCGTTGGAACCGGACGAGTCCTCTTCACCGCAAAATTGACGGGGAAGCTAAACGATGTCGGAGAAGACCAGGGGACTCTGAACAATGACGACAGGTCGGTGCAGACTGTGGGAAGCAGAACCGCGTGGCTGAGGGAGAAAATTGATAACTCCTGCTACAGGATGCCGAATGGAGTCCGCTTCTTAATTTTGAAAGTAGACAAAAGGAGGAAAAACTTTGCAGAAGGGCTCCTATCTTGATTCACACTAGATTTGTCGTGGGAGAGCTTCCAATCACGTTCAGGTGCTCTCTCAGGAGAGATTCGCGCAGTCGAGGGAGAACGGCTCTCCCAGGCAGCACGATGCTCGGACGATGTCGAAACCACTTCCGTTGCGAAGAAGACAGGCAGACGCTTCCGACGATAGCTCTTGGACCTCCAGGGACGCCAAGGGGAAGACGGGGTCGCTGTTGCACTCCACTGGTTCTCTGCAGGCTCTCAGCCAAGGTGGAGGAAGGGTGATGGGGTGGCTGCTCTTGGTAGAGTGGAGTGGAGGGAAGGGGATGGGGGTGGCCTACTCAATGGGGAAAGGAGTTGGGCGACTTTGGGCTATGGAGGGAAGGGGATATTCAAATTCAAATGGTCTTGGGAGGTGGAGGGTTGCATGGGGGAGAGGGAAGGGTGCTTGGGAAAGGGATGAGGTGGTTGGAGGGTGGCTTAGTGATTGGGGATGCTCCCTTGGGACTAGGGGGTGGAGTAATGGGATGTGTGGGGAAGGGGAGTGGCCTTTAATGGGGGTAGGTGGGAGAGTGGTGGTTGGGAAGGGAGGAGAGAGAAAATTTTCGAAATTGGGTATGGAGGAGAGAGAAAGGGGAGTGAAAGAGAGAGATTAAGAGAGGGATGGGTGGGATTCTCTCCCTAAGGCTTCTCACCTCACTAATGGATTCACTCCACCATAAAAATAAAGATAGAACTCACAAAATGGTAATTTTTCATTGATTGATTCATTAGTTCCAAATGAAGGGAATGGGGCCCTATATATAGGCAACCCACATTTTACAATAAGACCCTGACAAAAGACTCAATGGCAAATAACCGAGGGGGTAGGGGGGGCTCTTGGGCCAAGCCTAATGAAATGGGCCCAATAGCTAACTAAACAACATAATGACACTCAAACTTAGGAAAATAAACACAAGACCTAGGGACATGACTCAAGAAAATGAAAATTACATCAAATGACTCAAATAGAAAGCACAAAAAGGATAATTGGGCATTTATGGAGAGAGGCCCGAACTCAAATGGTGCCGGAGTGTGAGGAAGACCCGAGCCAAAGGGAGTCACGGGTGATGCCTCCATCAAATCCCCTGGGCTGCGAAGAGCTTGACTCCGTCGAGTAGGGGTCCATCCGGCTGTGGTATTGCTCGAGAAGGTCGGGATCCAACTGCTGGAGATCCTCCCGACTCACTCATGATCCTTCCACCTGACGAGATAGCGCTCGTATATCTTGCTCCGAGTGGTAGTGACTTGTTCATCCAATATTTGTTCTATGCATTCACGCTGGGCTCTCTTGGCTGGTGGTCTCTCCTCACAGGTGGGTGCTCTCTCAAGGGAAGGAATAGGCTCAATCTCCTCACTGAGTATCACCGTGGGTCCCTTATATGGCACTAAGTCGGCGACATTGAATGTGGGACTTACCCCATATTCCTCGGGGAGATCTAACTCATAGGCATTTGCACCAATGCACCTCAGGACCTGGAAGGGACCAGCCCCATGTGGCCTCAATTTGGAGGTGGCTCCCAGGGAGAGCCTCTCCATCCTTACCATCACAAAGTCACCCTCATGGAATTCTTGGTGACGCCGATGAGAGTCGGCCCGCCTCTTATAAGCCTCATTCTTTTTGCTTATGTGCTTGCAAAGGCTTTCATGCAATTTTGTGAATGTTGACATTTTAGGGGTGATGGGTGGACCTGGGCAACCAAAAGTAGACCAATCATGCTTTGACGTCAGGAAGACTTTGATGCAATGGGGAGGACCGGGGCATCCATAGGTGATCCGGTCATGCATGGGGGTGACAAATGCAGGGGGACCCGGACATCCATGAATACTCCTATCATGCCTACGACTCATGATGAGTGAAGGTGGACCACTACATCCTAATTTGGACCACTCATGCTTTCTACTTGACATGTGGGTGATATGAATGAATGGACCCAACATAGTGTTCATGCCAAGCGGTGTGGTAAGCCTAGACACATGCATATTTTTCCTAAAGGTGACTTTCAGGTGTATAGGTGTGGGACAACCCTTTAACTGCCATTGGAAAGGATCGAATGGATCTAAGAAGGTGGTCATCATGGGGTGGGGCACAACCTTATTACCTAGGGGTATGTGGCCCAAGGTCATGGTTCCCAAGGTGTAACCCGGGTCTAGGATGGGGTGAATTACGTCTAACATGGTGGGTTGGGATAGGGAATGGTGGGTGGTGGATAAGGTGGTTGGATCACATGGGGAACTAGACTCCCATAGGAAGGGATCAAAGGGGTCGTGGAAAGGTCTTCCTAGAGGGAGGCACTCTATGTCTTCAAGGTTCCCAAATTGTGAGTCATCTTCCTCTAAGGTAATTGGGCCAAGGTTTCTAGTTGGTTGGCTGATCAAAGTATTTGGGATCTCAATGGTAGGGGAGTGGATCGAGATGGGTTCTTCTACCATAGGGAGAAGGAAAAGGAGGTCGCTAGTGTAGCAACCAATGTTATAGACCGAGGTGATTGACCCGATGCATAGGTGTAAGAGGCCAAGGCTCCTAGGTTGTTCGGCCATAGGGGTCAACATGCTAGTGAACTCAATTTGCCATGCTAAGCCTCTAAGAAAATCCTCTAAGGTCTCTACTTGATAAGATGCTTGGATTGTGGTGTGATAAGAGGAGATGGGCACTATGGGATGGTTTTCCTTCATGGGTGGGAAATCGTGGGCCGTGATCTCTCTTATTGGGCTCTTCTTTAGCCAACTAACAAGGGTTTCCCCTAAGATGAGATTGACTCCTACTAGAGAAGGTGATGTAAGGTGAAGACCCTCGTGTGTTGTTTCTTCTTCAATTTGGGCTTGGGTTTCCTCCATGGTGGAGAGTGGGTTTGGAGTGTTCACCACTATGGGGTGGGGTATGGGTTCTTCTTCCAAGGAGGTGAGAGGGGCTTTTGAGGGTGTGGTGATGATTGGGGCATGGTGTATCCGGGGTGGTAGGTAGTGGGAAACTTGGGTTAGGATAGGTGAGGGTAGTAGTGGAGGCTTTGGTGGGAGTTAGATTGGGGTAGGGAGAGGAAGATGGGTGGGTTGAAGGGGTTTGGGTTGATTTATTTTGGGAGGAGTGTCCCTTTTGGGGGGTGATGGAGAGGTAGTGGTGGGGGTTACCATGGGCTTAGGTGGAGAGTTGGCCATGGGGCCCAATTGGGTATGGGGACCTATGGTTGTGGTGTGGACTTGGAGGTGGGGTGTAAATGTAGTGATTGGGGTGGGAGAGATGGGAAGTGGTAGGGAATGGGTGATTGGGGTCTTGGATTGACCGGGTGGGGATGAAGGAGTTGAAGTGCTCCTTGGGCTTTTGTGATTTGAGTAGGAGGGAGAGGGTTGGAGAGTGTAGGTTTTCCTAAGCTCGACCTTCATCTCATCCCAAGTGCTAATGGGGGCCTCCCTGCGGATCCTTCTTAAACCTTCCACAACTAACCAATGAGTTTTAGCTTGTTTGGAGAGGTGTGCCTTGGCTAGCCTCATTCTCCTTTCTTCGTTCAAGGGGCAACTTTTAAAGAATTGATCTAGGGAAATCTCCCAATCTAGGTAAAGGCTTGGGCTGTTGGATCCATCAAAGGCGGGGGTTTTGATTTTCAAGTGTTCTAAAAATATGGTTTCTAGATTTCCCCAAAGGTCACTCTCATTCACTCTTGGTGCACGCTATTTCCTTCAAGTCGGTCGAGTCGAGTCATGATATCTTCAAGCTGATTAAGGACATTAGGTAGGGCTTCTATGATAGAGGTGTTGCTACCCACTTTGTTGGCAATGGAGCTTCCATGAAAATTTGGGCTTCTTGGGAAAGTTGATGGGGATGGATATGACGGGTATGAAGTGGTCATTCTAGTGGACATGGGAGATGCAACTGAGGACTCTAAATGCATAAACATGCCCTAGGAACAACTTGTGGAGAGACAAGTTGTGAACTTGCTCTGATACCAATTTGATGTGACACAACCTAGGACTCAACAAGCAAGCACAATTAAGTATTCAAAACGGACCGATAATGGCAACCACTCACCCGATGCTCACTAAGACCCGGGGTAACTTGGCAATGCCAAGGGGAGTTTGTGTGGGCTGGGCCCTTACTGGTAGAGGGTCAGCAAGGCCAAGGTTTGATTCCCCAAGGGTATGGCTGCCCAAATCAAGGGTCCGACGAAGTGCCAAAGGGCACGGGTTCCACTCTCTTCCCACGATGATCACTTATAGCAAATGAGCTTAAGGATCGGGCTCTCGTCACGGCCAGCGGAGTTTATGAACTAATATTGAAAGAACAAGCATGAATTAGAGCAAAGTTTTGGAGCACTCACCCGACCGGTTTGAAGAAACCGGTCCCGCTCGGAGACGAGGGCGAGCGGGGAAGCGTGGGTTCCCCACACGCCGCGCCGGGGTAGCTTGACCTGTTTAAGCTATTACAACACTACACCCCATGCAAGGGGGGATCGTGGGGAAGGGAAGATGATAGTTACATCCAAACACTACCTCCACACAGGGAGGAGCCTTCATCCGGCCAAGCGGGGAGGGGAATTTGAGAAGGGAACACCGAAGATGGGAGGTTGCCGATTCTGCCCAGTTCTGTGGGTGCTGACAGGAGACTGATGAATTGACTGCTGCAACTGCTACGGAATTTTGTTGGGGACGAAACCACCTGGAAAATCTTTGTAGTAGGCCGGGGAAGTCATCCCAATTTTATTAATTTCTTCTGTCATCGATGCTGGTCTGGCTGGAGGCGTGAACAGGGAGGCAGAGTCTCGGACTGGCAGCTCCTGGTTTCCAACAGCAGGTTGCAGAGATTGCCCCGACAGCTTCCAAACTCAGAATCGAGCACCGTTAGAGTCGTTGGAACCGTGGATGACTCTTCTTCGCCGTAAAACTGACGGGGAAGACAAACGTGTTGTGCCCCTTGTGCTTTGTTGATGATATGATGTTTTAATGATAGCAACATGAATGAGTCACCACATTATCTTGAACATGTCTGACCTTTTCTGTGGGAGATTGCATAAGTGTGCCATGTCTGAATTGTGAAGAATGCATGTGTATGCTTGAGTCATGCTGTGATATATTGGCTTGTGCTTGATTTCTGTTCTGTGCATTGCTTCTCTGCTGATATGTTCATGCATTATATTAGGCTAAGTCTGTACAGCCTACGTCTCTTACAGCGTCAACGCTGTGAGCATTCTCAAGTCTGCAGCGTCAACGCTGTGAGTATGCACTTTGTTTCAAGTTCTTCAAGTCTATACCGACTTTAGCGTCTCATTTAGCGTCTAAGGCAAAGTCTACACATTGGCTAAGTGTGTACATCGCTTACATTATTTTTTAGACCAAGTCCATACATCGTGAAAGTCTATACTCTCCTCTTGGCCTTAGCATCTGTTTTGAAGTCCATACATTGGTCCTCAGTTCAAGTCTGTACAGCGTTACGTTCTCTTTGGAAAGTCTGTACAGCGTCAAGTCTGCACATTGGGGTTTCACGAGAAGTCTACACATTGGTCTCCTCCTGAAGTCTATACATTGGCTAAGGGTCTTCAAGTCCATACACAGTTGTCTGATGCATATTGTTTGAAGTCTGTACAACATGCCTTGTTATTCACAACTCTTTTGTTTGTGACTTCCCTAATGTTTTGATGATGAGCATCACTATGTTAAGTATTCTCATTTTAATCAGATATCTTACGTAATGTTATGCATTTGAAATTTCCATGATTAACAGGAAACCTGCTATGAGGTAGTACTTTGTCTGTCCGTATTGTTTCTTTCATACTTCGTGTTGATTTCCTGTAACTTCGAGTCGCTTCACCTTCTGTCTTCGTGATGTTTACTGAAGCAGCTCGAATTGTTCTGACAAACTTCGAGTCGTTTCCCTGTGAACCTCGTGTCGTTTCCTCAGTATTTAGTTGCTCATCTCGAGTCATCTTTTTTGTTTGCTCTTATGTTCTCGTGTCACTTACTGTTGTTCCTCGAGTCATTTTTTCTTGGTTTCACTGCTTCATCACGTGTCGTGATAGCCGTGTCTGTCTTCTGTCTTCGTGTTGATTTTACTTCGTGTCTTCTTCTCTAAATTAAAGCTTTAAGTGTCTCAAGTCGAGTCTGACTGTGTTGTCTCCATGTCGTCCTTAGTTCGAGTCGTTTCTTTGTTATTTCTGTCTTCGTGTTGCTTTTCCTAGACATAGTGTCTTTCTTGTTTTGTAACCACACTTCGTGTCGATTTCTGTTTTCATCTTCGAGTTATTGTCAGCCCATGTCGTCCTCGTCTTCGAGTCGTTCGTACGTTCGAGCAACTTAATACTCGAGTTGTTTTCGTGTGTATTCAAGTCTTTTTAGTAAAGTGTCCTTTCACCTCGTGCCGTTCTCTTTGCTATTTGTTATGTCGTGTTGTTTTTGTATTCGTGTCTTCGTGTTGTTTTTGTATTCGTGTCTTCGTGTTATTCTTGTGTTTATGTCCTCGTGTTGTTTCTTTCTATCTTCGTCCAAGGTTCCTTTGATCGCGTGTCTCTATCATTTTTACTCCGTGTTATTTCCTTCTCCGTACCTCGTGTCGTTCTCAGTATAGTGCACCTATTGTTGTTCCTACACACCTCGTGCAGTTTTAGTTTTTGTGGCCCTGAGTTTTAATCGTTTTAATTCTTTGTAGGAGAAGAAGAAAAATAAAAAGAAGAAGGTGGTCCGAGGAAGAATATTCCTCAGTGAATGGGAGGCACGTGATCCGAGGCTGGAAGGGCAGACAGGATTGTGACACGTGTGCTGAAGCTGGCTGAGAGACTGACACGTGGCCACAAGTTCTGGGCGGGAAATGAGGAAGCCACATGCGCCCAGTGTTGCCCTCCTGCTGGCTGCTGCTTATAAAAGGAAGCCTTCATCCAACAGATGAAGGTGATCGAAGAAGAAGCCTGGAGAGCAAAAAGTCCTTCGATCCAGAAAAAGAAAAGAGGAAGAAAAAGAGAAGAAGAGAGAATAGCAGAGAGCGTGAGCCGAAGAGAATAGAGGAAAAGAGATCGAGAGAGTGAAAGAGCAGAAGAGGAAAAGAGCTACAGTAGAAAGCAGAAGAAGAAGAGAAGAGAAGAGACAAAGAGAGCCTACGAAAGAAGAGGAAAAGAAAGAGAAGAAGAGCAGAAGGAAAAGAAGAGAAAGAGAGAGTTAGAGAGCTCGTGTGGGTTAAGAGAAAAAGAAAGTGGGAGAGAAGAGAAGAGGAAGAGAAGCTTACCTGAAGATTTGTCTACTGGACCGTGGATCAAATCCAGGCCAGTCAGCTCCATGCGAGCCACATTTGTGTTATCTTTCTTTACAACTTTCTGATCGCTGTGTATTTTTCCTTTCTTATTTTTCCTTTTTCATTTGGTTAGTTTTGTGCTTCCGATCCTCTGGACTGAGGTCGGGTCCCTCCTGGTCTGGAGGAAGAGAGGTCTGCGACCTCTAGTTTGCAGGTGGCTAGAGGTCACTTGTGTGTTCCCTCCGGTTTGGAGGAAGGGAGATCTGATCTCCGGTTCTGGGCTTGTGGGTTGCAAGTCCAGGGGTCCCTCCGGTTGGAGGAAGAGAGGTCTTCGACCTCTGGTTTGCTGGTGACTGGAAGTCACTGGTTGGTTCCCTCCTGGTCTGGAGGAAGAGAGACTTCGGTCTCTGGGTTCCAAGTGGCTGGAAGTCACTTGGGGTGTCCCTCCGGTTGGGAGGAAGAGGGGAGGTTGTTCCCCTGGTCAAGCTGTGTGGCAGCAACTGTTTGCAGACTGAGTCTGCTTGTCTAGCATTGGCTAGTGAAGCCTCACTCCGGTTGGGAGTGAGGGGTGGATGTAGGTCTGGAGGACCGAACCACCTAAAAATCTATTGAGCAATGGTTTGCTTTGTGTGATTGCTTCCGCTAGATGCTTGGATAGTCGCGCTCTATGTGTTTGCTCATAAGTTTAATTGAATTTGTTTCATTCTGTGATTGCGTCTAGCATCTGTATTTTTAATTGGCCATTATTGATAGAAGGATACATTCACCCCCCTCTGTATCCGGGCCTAGCACCATAACAAAACGATGTCGAAGAAGACCGGGGGACTCTGAACAATGACGACAGGTCGGTGCAGACTGTGGGAAGCAGAACCGCATGGCTGAGGGAGAAAATTGATAACTCCTGCTACAGGATGCCGAATGGAGTTCTGCTTCTTGATTCTGAAAGTAGACAGAAGGAGGAAAAACTTTGCAGAAGGGCTCTTGTCTTGATTCACACTGGATTTGTCGTGGGAGAGCTTCCAATCACGTTCAGGTGCTCTGTCAAGAGAGATTCGCGCAGTCGAGGGAGAACGGCTCTCCCGGGCAGCACGGTGCTCGGACGATGTCGAAACCACTTTCGTTGCGAAGAAGACAGGCAGACGCTTCCGACGATAGCTCTAGGACATCCAGGGACGTCAAGGGGAAGACGGGGTCACTACTGCACTCCACTGGTTCTCTGCAGGCTCTCAGCCAAGGTGGAGGAAGGGTGATGGGGTGGCCGCTCTTGGTAGAGTGGAGTGGAGGGAAGGGGATGGGGGTGGCCTACTCAATGGGGAAAGGAGTTGGGCGACTTTGGGCTATGGAGGGAAGGGGATATTCAAATTCAAATGATCTTGGGAGGTGGAGGGTTGCATGGGGGAGAGGGAAGGGTGCTTGGGAAAGGGATGAGGTGGTTGGAGGGTGGCTTAGTGATTGGGGATTTTCCCTTGGGACTAGGGGGTGGAGTAATGGGATGTGTGGGGAAGGGGAGTGGCCTTTAATGGGGGTAGGTGGGAGAGTGGTGGTTAGGAAGGGAGGAGAGAGAAAATTTTTGAAATTGGGTGTGGAGGAGAGAGAAAGGGGAGTGAAAGAGAGAGATTAAGAGAGGGATGGGTGGGATTCTCTCCCTAAGGCTTCTCACCTCACTAATGGATTCACTCCACCATAAAAATAAAGATAGAACTCACAAAATGGTAATTTTTCATTGATTGATTCATTAGTTCCAAATGAAGGGAATGGGGCCCTATATATAGGTAACCCACATTTTACAATAAGACCCTGACAAAAGACTCAATGACAAATAACCGAGGGGATAGGGGGGGCTCTTGGGCCAAGCCCAATGAAATGGGCCCAATAGCTAACTAAACAACATAATGACACTCAAACTTAGGAAAATAAACACAAAACCTAGGGACATGACTCAAGAAAATAAAAATTACATCAAATGACTCAAATAGAAAGCACAAAAAGGATAATTGGGCCTTTATGGAGAGAGGCCCGAACTCAAATGGTGCTGGAGTGTGAGGAAGACCCGAGCCAAAGGGAGTCACGGGTGATGCCTCCATCATCGAGGCGGAGGTGATCGAGCGGTATAGAAGCTCAGACGCCTACTCAGCTGACCTGGAGAGAGCCGCCCTACCATATTACAAGGTAGCGCTTCGCCGGGGCACCGGAAAGGGGTTTAAGCAGGGTTATCATCGGGCGGTGGACTACGCCTTCGATCAAGACTTCGGGATCGAGTTCCCATTGGGCCAGAGCTATGACTCGGATGAGTCGGTTTCTAGCTCCTCTGCGTCGAGCGGGGAAGATCCAGAGGGGTCTCCTACGGCGGGGTCACCAACTCCGGACGCCTCGGGAGGGCTCACGACCGAGACTGTTCTCGCACAGGCGAGGTCAGTGCCTGGGTCGGCCGTCACCGAGGGTGCTGAGGGTGACGCGCCTACTTCCGTCGCTCCCGAGCTTCAAAGTGGGCCCGAGGCCTGATGTACTTTACCTTATTTTGCCCCTTCCTCTTGTTTGTCTCTCTTTCCATTTAGAGGGTTTCCTCTTTATGAGATAATAAATGACTTACTTATTTGATCGCCATCCTCGCCATGATTTGGTTGGCGTATCTGAAGTAGTTGGAGAGTGCCGATATGTCCTGCGTGGTTTTCGCATGCTGATTCGGTAGGCTTCTGACGGGGCGTCTTTCCGTTCCCTCACGCTTTGAATGCCAGGCCGCTTCGTGAATCCCGCTGGGGCGGGAAACGAGGAGTTGGAGGTGACCGTTCAGGGGAGAAATCCTTTGGCGTGTTTTTGAGGGGGGGGTCATTTAAGGCGTGTAGCCTCCTTTGGCCTATAAGAAGGACCAAAAGGTGCCCTTTCCTCTTTACCGCTTGGGATTTTCTCTAATAGTCTTCCCTCACTCCTTCTTCTTCACTCTGCGTTGTGCCGTTGCATTCGGAGCATGGAGGATCCTTCGGAGGGCGACGCCACCGACGACGGGGAGCAGAGAGCTCTTGCTGTCCTGGCTTGTTGGACGGGTCCCACGGTCGCCGCGCGGGTTTGAGACGGGTCCGACGATCGCCGCGCGGATCTGGAGAGGGCTTCGACATGCGAGGGCACGGCTCTTGCCCTCTCTCAGTTCTGGCGTGGCTTCCAGGTGGGCACCGAGGCGGAGGACGGATGGGGGTATTAGGGATGCCTGTCGCCACTCCCCCTCTGCGTGGGGGGGGGGGAGGCGGATCAAGTTCCCTCCTCACTGAAGCCTTCCTCTGTCTGCAGCCTCTTTCACCCTCTTCTGCTCTTCATTTCTTTTACTCTTCGGAGGCTGCTTGCTCTCTGCTCCCTTCCAAGGAGTTGGTGGGTTAGGAAAGAGGAGGTCTTCACGGCGCTCCTTCTCCCTAGCCTCTATCAACTTGGAAGGTGGTTGCCTTTTCTGCAGTCCCTCTGTCACCTTTGTCAGGGGTCATCTGAGCCAACTGGATCGGCCCCCTCTTGTCCGAGCCAGTTTCTGCGCTAGGCAGAGTCAGTGGCTGGACGCGAGGAGATCGAGATCGAGTCAACCGAGCGATGACCCCTTGCAGCGGTGTTAGATGGATTTTCTTACTTTTTGTCATGCAATGTACTGGGCTTTGCCTTTCTGATGTATCAATAGTTTTGAATGAAAAGAAAATGGATTCGCTTCGTCCATCTTGTTGTACAATTTCAAAAATAGAATTTGTGTAGTGCGGCTGCGTTCCATGTCCGAGGAATGGGTTCTCCTTCTATTGTTGCTAACCTGTACGCACCTTTCCCGAGCGTCTCGACCACTCGGTAGGGGCCTTCCCAGTTAGGGGACAGCTTGCCCGCCGCCTCTAGTGGTCGAGAGACTTCGACTTTTCTGAGGACGAAGTCTCCCGGTTGGAAGTGTCTGCTTCGGACTCTGGCGTTGTAGTATCGTGTGAAGCGTCGCTGGTATTCCGTCGCTCGGATGCTGGCAATATCCCGGAGTTCATCGGCTAGGTCGAGGTTCTCGAGTAACTTTTGGTTGTTTTCCTCGAGCAAGTAGCGGATGACTCGGAGAGATGGGTTGGCGATTTCTAATGGAATGACGGCCTCAGTGCCGTACACCAACTGAAAAGGACTTTCACCGGTTGCCGTCCTGGGAGTCGTTCGGTGCGACCACAGTACGCTAGGCAATTCCTCGAGCCAACTACCCTTGGCTTTGCCGAGTCTGGTCTTTATGCCTTTCAAGATAGTCTTATTGGCATTTTCGACCAGCCCATTGGCCTGAGGGTGGGCGACCGAAGTGAAGTGGTTGCGGATGTTTAGGTCGGCGCATCTGTCTCGGAAATATCGAGAGTCGAATTGTCGACTGTTATCGCTCACTATCACTCGGGGGATGCCGAAGCGACAAATGATCGATTTCCAGATGAAACTCCAGACGACTGTCTTGGTGATCCTTGCAGTGGCTTCGGCCTCGATCCATTTAGTGAAGTAGTCGATGGCGACGACGATGAACTTTTTCTGCGACTGAGCCGTGGGGAATGGCCCGAGAATGTCGATCCCCCACCGAGTGAAGGGATAAGGCTCGGCGAGGGTGACGAGTTCCGTGGCCGGCTGATCGACCAAGTGGTCGAACCACTGGCATCGGTCGCATTGTTGAGCATAGGCCGAGCCAGGGTGGGCCACCAGTACCCCTGTCGTAACAGGATCCTGGCCAGTGACCTTGCCCCTGAGTGCGCTCCGCACAGGCCTTCATGAACCTCTTGGATGGCTCGGACTGCTTCGTCGGGGCCGAGGCACTTCAGGAGAGTGCCGGTGAAAGACCTTCGGTAGAGTGTGTCATCCAGGACGATGAAGCGCCGGGCCTGGTACTTCATTCGGGGTGCTTCCCGAGGGTCGGAGGGCTCTTGGGAGTCTCAGAGCCAAGACAGGTAGGGGGTGCGCCAGTCGCTCGGGACGGCCGAGTCAACAGCGAGGAGCTCCGAGTCAATGCTCGGGCGTTCTAGCTCTTCGAGGAGGATTGATCGGGTACCTTCTGGGTCTAGGGAGGAGGCCAACCGAGAGAGGGCGTCTGCTCGGGAGTTTTCTTCCCGGGCTATTCGGACTACCTCGAATCCCTCGAATTGTTGGGCCAAGCTCCTGACCAGCTGGAGGTATTTGATCATGGGTGCCTCTCGAGCTTCGTACTCACCGTTGACCTGGCTTGCGACCAGCTGAGAGTTGGTGTGGATCCTGACTCGCTCAGCCCCCAACCGTCGGGCCATGCGTGCTCCCGATATAAGGGCCTCATACTTGGAAGCGTTGTTGGACGCCTGAAAGTTGAATTTCGAGGCGTACTGCAGCTCCACTCCTTCGGGGGATCTTAGGAGGATCCTAGCACCGCTACCGATCGAGTTGGAAGATCCGTCGACGTACAGTTCCCAGGTTGGCCCGGGCATGGTCAGTAGTCTTCCTTCGGTCGGGATGGTGCTTTCGGCGATGAAGCCGGCGAGCGCTTGACCTTTTATAGCTGAGCGCGGGCGATACGAGATGTCGTAGCCCCCAAGCATAATGGCCCATTTGACGAGTCACCCCGAGGCCTCGGGGTGGGCCAAAATCTTCTTCAATGGCTCGCCGGTTAGCACGGTGATGGGGTGCCCCTGGAAGTAGGGTCGGAGGCGTTTCGCAGAGGTGACCAGCGCTAGCACGAGTTTCTTGATTGCGGGGTACCTCCTCTCGGCCTCGTTGAGCACCTTGTTGGTGTAGTAGACTGGTCTTTCGATTCCCGAGTCATTTCTGACTAGGACCGAGCTGACCGTCGATGACGTCGCCGATAGATAGAGTAGCAAGACTTCGCCCAGCACGGGCTTGGAGAGCACCGAGGGCGAAGCCAGGAACTCCTTAAGCTCAGTGAACGCTTTCTGGCATTCCTCATCCCATGCGAACGTAGCAGATGCCAACTTGGGCCCCCTCAACAGTTTAAAGAAGGGCAAACATCGTTCGGCCGCACGGGACAAGAAACGGCTGAGAGCGGCGACACGCCCTGCCAAACGCTGGACGTCCTTAATGCAGGTGGGCGGGCGCATGTCCAGGATGGCCTGGACCTTGTCGGGGTTGGCTTCGATCCCACGCTGAGTGACTAGGAAACCCAGGAACTTCCCGAATCTTACTCCGAAGGCGCACTTGGCGGGATTGAGCTTCATGTTGTACTTCAGGAGGACGCCGAAGGTTTCGGCGAGGTCGGTGAAGTGGTCCTGGGCCTTGGGGTCTTGACGAGCATGTCGTCAATGTAGGCCTCGACGTTCCGACCTAGCTGCTCCTTGAACATGTGATTGACCAGTCTTTGGTACGTGGCTCCGGCGTTCTTCAACCCGAAAGGCATCTGGGTATAGCAGTACACGCCGTAGTCGGTGATGAAGGCGGTCTTCTCGACGTCTTCAGAATTCATTCTGATCTGATGGTAACCCGAATAGGCATCTAGGAAGCTGAGCATCTCCTTGCCCGATGTCGAGTCGACCAGTTGGTCGATGCTGGGCAAGGGATAGCAGTCCTTAGGGGTCGCCTTATTCAAGTCGGTGAAGTCCACGCACATCCGCCACTTGCCGGAAGCCTTTGGTACCAAGACGACATTGGCTAGCCACGTCGGGTACAGGACCGGTCTAAAAAGACCAGTCTCTTCCCCCTTGGTGACCTGCGCCTTAATAATCATCTATTTCTCGGGTGCGTGCTTCCTTCGGCGCTGCTACATGGGCTTCATGATGGGGTTGAGGTTGAGTCGGTGCGTCACGGTCTCCTCTGGTATCCCAGGGAGCTGATCGTCGGACCAAGCGAAGACTCGGATGTACTCAGAAAGAAATTTCTTATATTGCTGCTGTTCCTCGGGTGGTAGGTCGGCTCCGATCCTTACTCCTAGGGTCGGGTCGTCGTTTAGGAAAATTGTCAGCAGCTCGCCACCTGGATCAGTAGCTGCAGATTTTTCCTTGACTTCCCGGGGGCCCTTATCATTCCCGACCGGCCTCGTGGCCTCCACCGAGATATTATAGAACCTTCGGGCCGTGGCCTGGTTACCTCGGATTTCCCCTACCCCGTTTTTGGTGGGGAACTTCATTTTTTGGTGATAGGTAGATGGTACTACCTTGATCCGACTGAGGATTCCCCGGCCGAAGATGGCGTTGTACGCTATCATCCCTTTGATCACCATGAAGTCTACCATGACCGTAACAGTTTTGGGTGGGATGCCGAGGGTAACCGGCAGGCTTAGGGCTCCTTCGGGGAGAGTGGCCAGGCCGTTGAAATCACAGAGGGGCGTTCGGATCGGGCGGAGTTTGGATGGATCCTCTCCCATTTTGAGGAAACAGTCATAAGACAACATATCAGGGGCACTTCCATTGTCCACAAGAGTCCGATCCAGGTTACAATGGTTTATGGTGGCCGAGATTACGAGGGCGTCGTCGTGGGGGGTGCTCAGCCCCTCCAGGTCTTGGTCGGAGAAGACTATGACCTGGGGCGGGGCCTTGGGTGGCTCTGGGGCTCGGCTCGCCCGCTCGGCATGACGCTTCCTTCCATGGCTGCTATCGCCTCCTGATGCTATTCCTCCAGAGATGACGTTGATGTGAACCCCTCGGGGGGCGTTGTTGATCTCCTCTGCGGTGCCTTGATCTTCTCTTCGCTTAGCGGTGAACCGAGCCAGGTGCCCTAGGCGGATGAGGTGCTCGATTTCATCTTGGAGCTAGTGGCAATCACCGGTGTGATGCCCATGATCGCCGTGAAATAGACAATGTCTGTCTCGCTTGCGGTTTTTCGACCTCATCGGCTCGGGCCTGCGGAGGAGTCCCGAGTCTTTGACGTCTTCATATATTTCATAGACCGGTGCGGTTTACGGTGCGGTTAACGGGGTGTACCACTCGTACTTCCGCTTGCATTCTCCATCTCAGTCTCGCTTCTTTCCCGAGCTAGGATTTGGCTCGGGGCCCCGCTTCTTGTCCCCCTCCCGACCCGAGCCGGTTGCATCTCGGCAAGCGCTGAGTACTTCTTCGCACTCGGCGTGGCTCAGAGCCAGAGTCACTAGCTCGGCAAGGGTCGAGGGAGGGTGGAGGACAAGTTCACGGTGGAGGTTCTCATCTTGGGTACCCCCGGTCAGTGCGGTTGTGGCTGAGGCCGCATCCAGGCGGGGGATTCGGAGGGCTTCCTATTTAAATCGGTGGACGTAAGCCCAGAGCCTTTCCCCTTGCGCCTGTTTGAGGGCGAAGAGCCCCGCTACCGACCTTGGGGGGGCACTTCCGGCGAAGCTCTCCTTGAAGACTCGCCCGAACTGCTCGAAGTCTCGGATGGATCCGTGGGCGAGGGCCCGGAACCACGCTTGAGCACCCTGGACCAGAGTGGTCACGAAGGCTCGACACTTGATGGAGTCCGACGCTCCGTGTAGAGTCATCAGGGCATCGAAGCTATCACAATGGTCGGCCGGGTCACCCTGGCCGTCGTAGAGCTTGAAGGTTGGTATGGGGGCTCTGGGGGATACCTCCGCCTTCAGGATATACTCGGAGAATGGGGATTTCTCCTCATCTTCCAGGGAAGAGGCCTTCTGCAGGGTGCGAAGGGCGCGCTCCTGCTCAGCGAAGCACCTTTCGAAATCTCGCAGCCGGAGGGATAACTCCGGTTGCTGTCGTGCCGCGAGGCTGGGGGGGCATCTTGGCGGTCTCCGGGAACGTCAGCTTCCGGATCTGGCCGTTGCGTCCCCCGCCTTCCTTTCCTCGGCGCGGAGGAGGCCTCTTGCTCCAGAGGTGGAGTTTGCGAGGGTCCTCCGACCCTGTTACGGATGAGCTGCTGGCCACGGAGGGTGAAGAGGCCCCCAGCTGTGTGCTGGGACGTACTCTTGCGGGGGGGGGGCTCCCTGACGGGGCACGGGACCTTGCATCCCTGGCCGCCTGGGTCTTCATGAGTTCCACGAGGACATCCAGTTTGGCGTTGAGGGCCTGGAAGGCTTCGGCGCCACCATAGGGGGGTAGCCCTACCGCCGCGGGGGGGGGGGGGGGGGGTGGTGGCCCGTCGGCGGGGATGCTGGCATTGGAGGGAGGGTTCTGTGAGGCCCTGGGAGGGCCATTCCCTGCTGCTACCACGGCCTTACCCCTTTCACCGGCGGACCTCCTCCCTGATCTTCTTCTCACCATGTTGGCTCTTCGTGCGTTTCCCACAGACGGTGCCAGATGAAGAGGTCAAATCTCGCGCTGGTTCCTGAGCGGGCTGGTAATCACCAAGTTAATGAACTGCAAGACAGGGAAACGGGTCAGAGGGCCCAGGGGGATTCCCTGGGGCAAAACCCTCAGACGCTCAAGTCAGTAGAGCAATGGT
This sequence comes from Amorphophallus konjac, assembly GCA_022559845.1. Classification (NCBI taxonomy): domain Eukaryota; kingdom Viridiplantae; phylum Streptophyta; class Magnoliopsida; order Alismatales; family Araceae; genus Amorphophallus; species Amorphophallus konjac. The sequence goes on along the minus strand of CM040120.1, from coordinate 315,627,509 downwards.
GGGAGCAGCGATAGGGAGGAGAAAGTGAAGGCGCGAGATCCCTCTCCACCAATGGGGTGAAGTGATCCTTGCTCAGGAATTGGGGGTGGATCAATGCCCTTTTGGACTTACCTTTCGCCGGAGGTTATCCCAGGTTTAAATAGTGCGCTGCCCTCTGGAGTCCTGCAAGCGGAGAGGTCTCCGGTGGAGGTTACGTCCTCGTCGTGGGCTTTTATGGCCTCATCGTGGGGGCGTTATCCTCGCGGGGAAGACGGAGCTCCTGGACTTCTTGGCGCCCGGCCCGCTGTGGACTCTAACGGCTGTAATGATGAGCATTTTATCGGTCGTACCGAGCTTAGGGGGGCCGGCCCTATCGGGCGATAGGCCTAGCTCGGTGAGGAGATGGATCGGACAGACCGGCTAGCGCTTCCCTCCTTCGTGCGGAGGGATAGCTCGTGCGCGGGTCTTCCTGTGACCTGACCGAGGCTCGGGCTCTCCGAGCCTTAGGGCCGCCTAGGAGAGTTGTTTCCTCGAGCATTATTTTATTGGGTTTTTCCAAGTGGGCCCTGTGGGCTGTCACTTGGGAGAGCTTGCCTCGTTGGGCCTTGTTGGGCCTAGTTGGGTCTGCTCTTTGAGTGGGCTGCAGGAATCCCCCTCTCCAGTCCTCATGAACTACCAAAGAAAAAGCCCAAATGGACTAACATTCATAAATCAATGCATGAAGAGAATCAGATAGCTATAAATCTAATGAAGGCAGCTACTGATAGGGCGTTTCATTCATGTTTCTTTGATTGCAGCTCTGCTAAAGATATTCTGGACATGCTGAAGCGAACTCAGAAGAGAGATGAGGACAGCTGCATGATGGCCAACAGAAGTAATCAAAGTGGCAGCGATCAAGATAGCAATCAGAATGAAGACGATAATGATGATGAGGTAAATCCCTTTGAGAACTATACTTTAGATGACTGGGAAAATGCATATGCTGAATTGCTTGAATCTCATGAACAGTTAAGAAAACAATACAAAAAATGAAGAAGAATAGTAGGTCAGACAGTTTCAATTCTCCATGTAAAAACTGTGCTGAACTGAAAAATGTTCATGATGCTTTTGTGTCTGATATTCAAATGTTGAAAAAGCAAATTTCGATACTGGAGATTGAGAATCAAGATCATGTAAAAGAGATCTCTAAACTTGAAAGGAAGCTTAGCCTAACTTGTAATGATTCTGTTCAGAGTAAGAATTTACTGGAAAAATTTGAATGTGTTAAGTCTGAACTAAGTAGGCTAGAATTTGAAAATGACTCTCTGAAACGATATGTTAAAGATAATGAAGAAAAAATTGGGAAACTTGAGCAAGAGAAGAGTTTGGTTGCTAAAAAATTGAATGCCATAAAATCTGTAAACATAGAATTACAGAGAGATCTTGAAAAACAGCAAAAAGGTTTGAAGGAACTTGAGGCTGGAAGAAAGTATGAAGTCAATTCAGAAGATCAGCTTCTAATAAATGAATTGGTTCAAAATGATAAGCTTAAGGAAGAAAATGAGAAGTTAAAAATGTTGAACTCCACTATGTCTGAGAGACTACTAGCCTTAGAAAGAGGAAAAAGTGTTTGTGTTGAAGACCCTATAAAACTGAGCAATCTGGAACAAGAAATTGAAAAATACAAAACAGCCAATAAAGTTTTGAATGAAGCTATGAATTGCAGTGAGCAAGAGATTGCCAGTTATGAGTTACACATTTCCTCTCAAGAAAAAGAAATTCAAGATTTAAAAAATTGCTTGTCTAATTTGTTAGTGGGCAAGATAATCTGAACAAACTGCTGGGAGTAAAAGTCAATTTTCAGAAGGAGGGGTTGGGCTATAACCCTGTAAATAAAAAGAATTTTGAAGATAAAATTTATACATCCTTTGTTCCTAGCTCTACCTCTCACACTTCTCAGAAGCCACATGTTTCTCAGTCTACTATTCAGAGAACCGAAAAACAAATTGAAAAGTCGAAAAAGATTGATGGATACAAGCTGAAAAATGTTTTCGTTAAATCATCTGAACAGGAAAAGCCTTCTACTTCATCACCACCTCAATACAAAGCTAAGAAAACAGAAAAACAAAATGAAAATTATAAAACATCAAAAACTCAAAGGAACAGTCTGCATGCTAAAAACTCATCTGATAAATGCCATGTTTTAAAGAAATCAAATGGCTCCTGTCATTATTGTGGTAGGCATGGACACTTTATGAGTAACTGTTTTGTGATGAAACAAGATGAAAAAAAGCATTCTAGAAAATCCGTGTCTGGTCAGAAAAAGAATGTCACATGTTCTAATTGTGATAAAGTAGGACACACTACTGCTCATTGCTGGTTTGCAAGTGGTAAGGAAAAATCATGTTCAAATCATACAAAATACTTTTCAAATCAGCATGTTTTTAATATGAACAAATCTGTTTCAAAGAACCAACACCTCATCTGTGTTAACTGCAACAAAAGGGGTCACAGGGCCTCTGAATGCTGGTCAGGTTCTTATAGAAGAAATTCTCTCAATTGCTCTCACTATGGAAAGCATGGCCACACAGTCAAGGACTGTTGGCATGCTCAAGGGAAAATTTTCATCTCTGAAAGGTTTAAATTCCTTGCAAATACAAATGCTCTCAGAAAGAACAAAGTTGTTTTTAAAAGGAAAAACTTTGAATGTTTTGATTATGGAAAATAGTTTGGTGATGCAAATAACAGAAATTTCCATGCCAATGCACATAAAATTCATATTCATAAGAATGTGCATAAATCAGATCTGAAAAATGCTGCTTCTTGCCATCATTATGGCAAATCTGGACATTTGATGGATGGTCATTCTCTGATGAAATTTAATGATCATCAAGTTAAAAATGTGCTGAGAAAACCTGCTAGGAGTGATATTGTCAATTCAGGACTCAAGACTTCTTGGGTATCTATTTATGCAAAATAGGTTGCTAACCTGCAGGTGTGCCTTGGAAGCTGATTAATAAAGAGGGGATTAATCCAAGGCACTCAAGAATGAAAACCCCTTCCTAAACTTTTCATGTAAACTTCTTACTCTTCTTGTTTTTAGTTTTAATGCATAGCAAGTTAAATCTATTTTTACATTTTCATTCATCATCTGCCATTTGCATCATTTTCTGATCATACACTTGCTGAGTGTTCTGTGCAAATATCAGATTAAAAAGGATTGTCTGCATCTGATGCATACATATGTCAATTGCAATTGTTTGATAATTGTTGTTATGCATAATATCTGAAAACAAATTGCATTCTGAAATTTCTAAAAAAAATCTGAACTGCATATGATTGTGATTTGAAATTTGTCTGTTGCATAGCTCACTGAAAATCTGGATTGCATATAGGACTGCATGTTGAATTATCATGATTGACCTCTATGGTATATAAATGGTAAGCTACCAAAAGGCAGGGAAATCTGTCTGGAGGTTCTTGCTATGTGTGAGGTGGTCTTTTAGACCAAGTGCTCCGCCTGGTACCATGGGTCACTTTGCTTAATAGGGTAGTCTGATTAAGCATAAGTCACATTGTCATATGTTCAGTCTTCAGTGTAAAACATTGCATGTTTTCAGGGGGAATTAATTGCATGTCTTTGCATAGCATTCAATGTTGAGTCTTTGCATGTCTTTGCATACATGGAGTTAATTGCATTGCATTTCATTGTAAAATACCAAAAAGAGTGACTGAATGCATATTGTCAGGGGGAGTCAATGCATTGCATGTAGGTTGTCAAATGCATACTCTTGTGAGAATTCATTGCATATCCTTTCTTATTGACGTTGTTGACAAACCTTGATCATAATTTGAAAACAATGGGTTTCAAAATCTCCTCTATCATTTGATTTCTGAATTCTATCAATCTCTCATGAAGATTTCAATGGGACTATCTCAATCATAAATCTAAAAAATTTTGAACTAGGAATCTTCTATTATACGATTTTATGAATGACTGAAATAACTCAGCTGGTTTAAGTTTAATGTATTCATTGAGGTTGACTTTAAAATTTCTTAAAAAATATCTGAATCATGTTTAATAAACTTTAACCAACTGTTTCATGATGTGTCTTGTAAAAACTTCTGAAATCTGGACTATTGAATACATGGCTTTAATTGATTAAGTACATGAAGTTAGTATTGTTTTGAAGCAAATGAATTTCTCTGAAATGTCTAAAGGGTAATATCTGTCAGAGCAATGACTTTAGTCACTGAGAAACACATGTCCAAAGGACTGTGTCATGAGGTGCCATAGTTAACTCTGCTTAAGATGAATGTTAATCAGGCAGAGCAATGGCATGCACACTGAGAAATACAACTCACTCATCAAGAAATGATTTGAAGTGTGTCATGATGTGTAAATGCTACCTCTGTTTATATAAAGCATGACTGTGAGTCACACTAAGTGCTTAGGGATATTGGCCTCTGATCAAGGTATATCCCCTAGTTACAAGGTGTGCACTGAACTAGAGTGCTCGTAAAATTTGTAGCACGAAAACTGTCGAACAAATTGAAATATATGAATATTGATGCTAAAATCAAATTGCTACAACCCTAGACAAATTCACATGACTTCATAAATGCTTGATCTCAATTCTAGTGCATGTAATTCTGATTGAAGTCATCAAATTTGATTGTGTAAGAGAAAGGGAGGTTAATCAAGATAAAAATGAGGGCTTGGTTCATTTTTATTAAACCATGGTTTTAGATATCAATACAGAATTTTATTGATAAACTCTGCATACATCATGTTTAAACCATGCTGATCAATAAACATCATTCATAAGCCCTTATAATGGAAGACTTTGAAAAATTATGTTTTGGATTTATGAGATTGATATCTCCTTGAAAATCTTGTTGAACTTCTTCTGCTTGGAGCCTCTTTGAAAATCTATTATTTGAAACTCTTCTGCTCACTGTCATTGAATTCCACTGTGGTCTCCCTCTCATCCATATCAATTGGGAGAAATGCAACAGATGCATATCAATTGGCATCTACTCAGGGGGAGCTTCCTTGTAATATTGAATCATGTTCATCTCAATTGGTAACAATTGTGTCTTTGCATTCTTATATTTAGGGGGAGGTATTGCACTTCTAGTTGCATCTGCATTTCTGCATTCATACCTCTCCATGGTTCATCTTATTTATTGCAAGGAGGAGAAATTGACTGTATTTTAAACATGCTTTAACTTCTCAAACTATTTTCTTTTTGATGAAGGCAAAGGGGGAGAATAGTTTGTGTCATCAGAATTACTCACAGTGTAGTGTTGCCATCATCAAAAAGGGGGAGATTGTTGTGCTCCTGTGATTTTGATGATTGGCTTTGATGTGAGTTAATCATTTGTTGATTGGTTTATGTTGTGAGTTAATCACTGTAAGTTATCCTGATGTGTAAGTCATCTTCATATGTTCAGTCGTTCTGATGTGCAGTCTGTTTATCAAAGCATTGCATTGCTGTTCAGTTAGTTTATCAGATCATAAAGCATTGCATTTGATGTTCAGTCATGTTATCTGCTGCATAAAGTATTCACATGCATATACATCAGTTGTTTCACTCTGCTTATGGAATTCTGTTCAGGCTAAACATCCTTGCATCATCGCAGTCAGCTTAGTGTGGGTCGACCCCCCTTTCTAGATGGGTCGACTCCCCAGATAAGTGTAGTCTATACACTACATACACTTACATAAGTCTGCACATCAGCATCACGCAGCAAGTATGTACATCACCTTTAGTAGGCATGTCAAGTCCACACATTGCAATAGCATGCATCGTTCATCAACTGAAGTCTGTACAATGGCCAAGTCCATACAGAGTCTTCTGCTGCATTTGAAGTATATACATCGCACAACTTGCATGAATTCAAAGTGTGTACATTGAATAGCATGCATTTCATGAAGTCTGTACATCCTGTGTCTCTGTCAAGCTTCAAAGTCTGCACATGGCTCACCGTCTCATGCATAGTCTGGACAGTGATGGGTCGATGCTCCCTTCTGATGGGTCGACGCACCCTTTGTTTTTTAAGTCCATACAACGACACTGAAGCTTGCATCTGAAGTCTATACATCCTTTCAAGGGGTCATGGCTATACATTCTCTCGTTCATTTCAGAGTCTACACATCGCCTTCCATCTTTCAAGTCTGTACACCCAGTTGAACCCCAAAGTCTACACATCGCCCTTCATCTTCCAAGTCCATACATTGATCTTCATATTCAAAGTATGTACATTGGTCTTCACCTGAAGTCCATACATTGGTTTTCATATTCCAAGTCTGTACATCCTCCGCCAAAGCCTTCAAAGTATGTACAGCCATTCCTTGAAGATCAAGTCCATACAACGGCACTGCAGCTTGCTCAACTGAAGTCTATACATCCTTCAAGGCGCCAAGTCTGCACATCGCCTCACTCCTTCAAGTCTATACATCAGCCTTTGCCAATCAGTTTCCAAGTCTGTACATCGACTTCAAGCCTTCCGAGTATGTACAGCCCAAGTCTATACATCCGATTGCCTTTGCATTGCTCAAGTCTGTACAGCCCTCTCGCAAGCAAGTCTATACATCGGTCTGTTTGAGCAAGTATGTACATCGGTTGCATTCATTGGAAGTCTATACATTGGCAGCACTGTGCAAGTCTATACAATCCCAGCCTTAACCTACGTTCAGAACTTCAAGTCTATACAGTGGTAAAGTCTACACATTCTGCTCTGAAGCTCACCAAGTCTATACATTGCTGAGCCACTCGTCAAGTCTCTACATTGGCTTCGGTTCTTCAAGTTTGTACACCCTTCAAGGGCCTCCAAGTGTGTACATCGTTCACAGCACACACGTTCAAGTCTGAAGTCTGTACAGCCAAGGCATGTGCTTCGCAAAGTCTATACAACGCTCAAAGTCTATACATCATGCTTCGTCGTTCAAGCTTTCAAAACTCTATACATCGTTGTTGAGCTAAAGTCTGTATAGCCGTTTCTTGTGCCAAAGTCTACACACTGTGAACTTCCAAGTCTGTACAGACTTTACCTTATTCAAGTCTGTACATCGACCAGTTGTCTTTGGCATGTCTACACACTGGAAGTCCATACAGTCAACTGCTTTGCTTTGATCTAGTATGTACATAATTTCTTTTGGCAAGTCCATACATTGAATGTCTCTTCTTTTTATTCTGATGAGTTGACGCTGCAATAGCGTGGAGTCGACGCACTGACATTATCTCAGTGTTTTATATTGTTGCCTCTTCAACTGATGAAATTGTCTGTACATCGAGTGAAGTCTGGTGAAGTCTATACAGCGCCCATCTCTCTTAGAGTCTCATGCATATGTGAAGTCTGTACATTGCATTTGCATTCACAACGTCTTCACACTTGAAGTCCATACATCGTCAGTTGTCTGTCAAGTCTTCATATTGCTTAAGTCTGTACAGCGGCTGCTTCACATATGAAGTATGTACAGTGTGCATTGATCAAGCCAAAGCCTGTACATCGATATGTTGTTTTGATGCCGTTGCATAGTCTATACATTATTGAGCTTCACACACATATCTTCATAGTCTATACATTGCATCACTGTGCATGCATTGCATTCATTGAAGTCTATACACTGCATACAGTTATGCTTCACATGTCTACACACCGCACTTTTCATGCATCAGTTTGCAAAGTCTATACACTCTCTCACGATGTACACACTTGCCTAACTGATATCCCTCAGTCTATACACTCGATGGATTCATACATTTCACAGAAAGTCCACACATTCCCCTTGTTATGCTAATGCATTCTTCAGCTAGTCTATACACTGAGGTCGCATGAAGACTCATAAGTCTATACACTCCCTCAGTGTACACACTTACTCATTTGCTGTTCTAAAGTATATACACTCGTTGTAATAAACCTGAACTAACTAATTCGCTTTCATTTCATCTTGTCTCTGTCTGCAGATGACTCAGGTTAATGACTGGGCGCGTAAACCAAGGATGATTCCTGGCACGTGATCCGAGGTGCTCTCTGGGCGGGAACCTGAAGGACACACGCCCTAGCACCTGCTGAAGCTGATATAAATAGAAGCCTTCGTCCACTGAAGAAAATAACAAGAATAGAAGAGGGGCTGATCGAGACTGTGAGAAGAGAAGCAGAAGAAGAAGAAAGAAGAGTGAAGATGGAGAGTGAGAGCAGCAAAAGAAAAGAGAAAGACAGTGAGAGTGAAAAGGAGAGCAGAGAAGAAAAAGATTGCATGAGCTGAGAAGAACAAAGAAGAGGAAGAAAGGAAGAGAGGAGAGAGTTCTATTGAAGATCTGTTCAGTCTGTTCGTGGATCAAATCCAGAACGACTATGCTCATTGAGAGCTATATTTCTTGTGTTTCGTTTCCAGCTTTTGTCGCTGTGCTTTTTATGTTTTCTTAATTTTCGTTTTGTTACTCAGGCTACTGTTGTTCTTCCGATTCTCAATAGTGAAGTCGGGTTCCTCCTGTGGACTCAGGAGAAGGGAGATCTGATCTCCGGTTCTGGACTTGTGGGTTGCAAGTCCAAGGGTCCCTCCTGGTCTGGAGGAAGAGAGGTCTGCGACCTCTGGTTTGCTGGTGACGGGGAGTCACTGGTGTGTTCCCTCCTGGTCTGGAGGAAGAGAGACTGTGTGTCTCTAGTTTCCAAGTGTCTGGGAGTCACTTGGGGTGTCCCTCCGGTTGGGAGGAAGAGGGGAGGTTGTTCCCCTAGTCAAGTTGTGTGGTAGCAACTTGTTTGCAGACTGAGTCTGCTTTCTAGCTTGTGCTAGTGGAAGCCTCACTCCGGTTGGGAGTGAGGGGTGGACGTAGGTCTTGGTAACTGAACCACCTAAAAAATCTCTTGAGCAGTGGTTTGTCTGTGTGTTTGCTTCCGCTGGATGATTGCTTAGGCGTGCTCCATGTGTTTGCTCATGAGTTTAATTGAATTAGTATTATTCTGTGATTGTGTCTAGCATCTGTGTTTTAATTTGGGCATTATTTCTAAATAGGATACATTCACCCCCCTCTGTATCCGGGCATAGCACCCTATCAGAGGGGTAGTGGTGGAGGGATGGTTGATGAAGCAGGGGTGATAATGGGAGCAGGGATTCTGATGAGGAGTTTGTTAGGTGGAGGCATGGTGGAGGTAGAGGGTATATCGCACGAGTTATGAAGGATAAGGGGTCTGGAAGGTGGAGGTGGAGGCAAAGTGGAAGTGGGTAAGGTTTGGAGCGGGTAATGGTTTTGAGATGGATGGTGGGTGATGAGTGGTTTTGAAGGCATTTGCGGTCGTATGGTGGAGACAGGGGGGGTTACGTACGGTTGACGGATGATAAGGGGCTTAGAAGGCATAAGGGCAAATGCGGTAGAGGTGGATGGTAAAGCGGGGGAGTGAGAGAAGATGAGAGGGTGTGAGGGCATGATGAAGGGTGTTGGCTTATAGGTCATTGGGGTGCGAAATAGCGGGCGTGATGGCAGTGGAAATGGTGAAGGTGGTACTAACGTGGGTTGATGAGAGAGAAGTGCTACCCGGGCAAGGCGAGGGGGTTGCATGATGATAGGGTTGGCGGTAGAAAGAATAGAGGTACTTTCTGGGTGCCACACTTGCTCTCTCCCGACTTCCGGGAAGGAGGAGATGGGGTTGACCTGGTGATTGGGCTATTGGTGCTCCGATAATGGATTCTGGATTATGCCCATGTTGGGCTATTGTGGTTGGGCCTGCTGAGGCTGTTGTTGTTATTGTGGTTGTTGCTGTGGCTGCTGTTGTAACTACTGATGTTGTTGCTGGAACTGTGGCCTAGGAGGATGTCTCCTAGCCTTGAGAGTGGCGACGTATCGCCTCATTTCATCCCAGTCAATTCCACCTTCATCATTCGTGTCGTGGATGTAATCTTTGAACTGGAAGCAGTTGTCTACTGTGTGTCCTGGCTGCCTGTGATAGACGTAGTATCTGGAGGTATCAACATTCGGGGGCCACACGTGCCTTTCCCTGGGTAGGACGAGGGTGTTTGAGGTCATGAGGGCGTTGAAAATAGCCTCCAGAGTTTCTGGCAATGGTGGGTAATAGGCTATCTTGGGACCAATCGGCCTCCTTTGTTGCTGTGGAGGACCGTAGTTTCCTGGGCGTGGAACTTGGTTGTACTGAAGTGGTGGTTGTTGTTGCTGGGGTCGAGGTTGTTGTTGGGGTTGAAGTAGTTGAGGCATGTTGTTCTGGGGTGGAGGATGAGAGGGGAAAGGACCTGGTTGGAGGGGAAGTCAGGGCATTTGTGGAAGCCTTGGGTTTGCTGCATAGTTGGCGTTGTTGACCGTACTCACTTGCTCATTTGTTACGACCCCTTCTGTTGCTCCACTTGGGACACCAGCGCCTGTCTTTCTGACCACCTTGGGCTTCGGCGGCTCAAACATGTTCATAATGGGGGAGTCTTTTAATTGGGTATGGATGTACCGGGCTCTCTCATAGAGCTCTTCCATGGTGGTGAGCTTGTTCATGGCCAAGACATGCCTGAACTGTGGGGTGGCATTAGACACAATCATCTTCACTTGTTCAGGTTCCGAGGGGGTATCACTTATCCTTTCTGCCAGAGACCTCCATCTATCAGCATAGCGGACAAAATCCTCGTCGGACTTCATCTTTTCGGCCACTAGGTCGGTAATGGAGAGAGAGGGACCGACCCTATCCCGATACTTTTGCAAGAACCTTCTCTGGACTGTTTCAAAATTCTCAGCCTCGCGGGGCTCCAAAGAATATAACCATTCTAGCGCAGGACCGTCCAATGATCTCCGAAAGAGGTATGCCAAGGATCTCTGGTCATTTTGCCAATAGGAGGACTCATACATGAAATCCTTGAGGTGAATGAAGGGGTTGCCAGTGCCATTGTACCTGCGGTACATGGGCATTTCGGAGGGAGGAAGATGGATGACCGGAAGGATTGGCAAAGCAACCTCCAGGGTGGATTTCACGTCCACCATTTTCTTCAAATTCTGAAACGGTTCGTCCATTCTATTGAACCGGTTGAGGAGCGATTGGGCAAGCTCCTCGGGAGGTGAAGGTGGCACTTGCCACTGGGGAGGAAAATGTCTCCCGGAGACTTGAGGGGGGAACCACGAATGAGAGGGAGCTGTCGGGCCGCCGATAGTTGGCCCCGGCTGAAGTGGTATGTGGGGAACAACGGGGGTTTGAGATTGCGAAGGGAACTAGAACGAGGGTGGTTGTTGGCTCGCTTGCCCTTGAAGCGAGGAAGATTGGATGGCTTGTGCCAGTGAAGGAGATGGAATGGCCTGCACCGATTCTTGGAGAGGTGCGATGGCTGGAGTTGATTCCTGGGGAGTGGGGGAAACAGATTTTCCCTTCAGAATGGCCTGCAGGGCCCCGAGCTGTTCAGAGGTAAGCTCCGTGTTAGCAAGGACGCCCAGCAAAGAGGAGATGTCCTGTGGTGGGGACGCGTCCCCTGCAATAACATGAACCTCATGCGAGGGCTCATAAGAAGGACCCGCATCCATAGCATGGACTCGCGGCTCGACTGACTAAACCACGACCAGGGTGGTTTTCCTCAAAAGCCTCGTGAGCCATGCTCACAGTTTTTCCGGAACGTAAAAACATACACTAGCAAGCAAATAGCAGAGATTATCAAATAAGTGGATGCCTTTACGCCCTTTTTGTGTTTTAAATTTGATGATTTTTTTTGTATTTTTAACCAGATCTGAAGTTCACACAAAATAGGGACCCTAGTTCGTTTTTGTTTCACAACCGTGTCAGCTAGGGGCTCTCGTCTCACCACGAATGGGTCGACTAACTCCAGGGAACATCAATGGTACAACCGGCCCAGTGAACGAAGAGGAGATTCTTCGATGTCGGGGACTTACGGAGGTCCTAGTGGAGGAGATTCTAGTCCGTCAAGAGGAATTTCCGAACGGAGAGTCCTTCCTTCACCGAGAGGGGGTGATCCTTAGAATAAATGAAAAAGAATAGAAAAGAGGGGTGGATGTATGCAATGGAATGTTGATAGAGATATGGGGCACAAAAGAACAAGAAAACAACCAAGATATGACAACACACAAGAGATAGTAAAGCAAATCACAAGAAATTGCAAGGGTAACTAAAAGAAAGCAACAGAAGTCCCACCGTGATCGCCAATCTGTGAGCGACGTCACGCGGTTTTGAGAAACGAAAATGCGGAGCGCGCGGGCTCGTTTTGTTTGCTGCAACACAGAAATAAGAGAAAAGAGAAGGGGCCACCACGGGAGATTGCTCCGGCGGGGCGAGCGGGACAAATGTAATATAGCAAGATATGGGGGTTAAACGGCCATAGCGGGAAGTGACTCACAGCGGCGTCGGGGGGACGGGAATGTTGCAGAAATCAAATAGTAAGAATTGAAACGGCCATTGCGGGAAGTGACTCACCGCGGCCTCGAGAGTATAGCAGATATAACAGCAATTCAAGATATACAAGAGAAAGGATAGAATTCAAACGGCCATTGTGGGAAGTGACTCACCACGGCCTCGAGGATATGAGCAGATAAGAATATAACAAAATATAAAGAGAATATAAGAACGGGAATTTAAACGGCCATTGGGGAAGTGACTCGCCGCAGCCTCGAGAATATGAGCAGATAAGAATATAAAAGAATATAAAGAGAATATAAGAACGGGAATTTAAACGGCCATTAGGGAAGTGACTCGCCGCGGCCTCGAGAATATGATGTGATCGCCAAGGGCCAGAGACCCCAAAATAAGGAAATGATCGCGCCTACCTCACTAGCCGGAAGTGGCGGGCTGCTTCTTCCTCCCCCTTTGGCCGGCCGACGGAGAGGGCCTTCTTTAGTTACCCTTACAAAACAACAGACAGTAAATAAAAGGAATTAGAAAATGACAGTGCAGTAGCAATCCCTTGCAATGAAAGTTATGAAATTGTAGCAGGGCACACACCTGGTTGGTGTGATTTTAAACCCCTCTCGGACACGAGTAGGAGGGAAATGTAATGATGAATGCAAGAAGTATATAAGAGAAGGCGCCCTTATGAAGGGAGATAAAGGATGCGAAATGATGAATGTAAAGAACTATGGAGAAGAAGGGGGAGAGAATTGGCTTATTGGATGTGCTAATGGCGAGATCCGGTGGAGCTTCGGCAACATAGGGACGACGTGGAAGTGCGGTGGACGAAGATGACATTCCTCTCGCGAGCGCGGGCACCCGAGAAGCCGGCAGAACCTCCCCCTACAAAAGACCCCACGGATTAGAAATGACTCCGGCAGCCTCTGGACTCCGGCAGCCTATCGGACCTCTTAAAAACTCCCCTCGGACTGAGGGGGGGTCTCTATTTATAGGGCTCCGGAGTATGGAGGCGTCCAGGACCCTGGACGCCTTCATCAGGGTAAAAATTATATTTTATTCTATTTTTATTTTTTTATTTCAAATATTTTCAAGGAGGCGTCTAGGCAACTGAACGCCTCCATAAAAGCCCACCGAACCCCTGTCGAAAGCCGCACGCAGTTTGGCACAACGTGTGGTTTTGATCGGTGCCCGTGATTCATGAATGGGCGCGTCTAGCTGGCAGGACGTCTTCACAATTTGGATTTTTTCCCAAAACGACAAACCGACAAGCGGACGGGCGGCGCCCGTGGGCAAGTTGATGGAGGCGTCCAGGGGCTTGGACGCCTCCATAAATATTTTATTTTTTGTTTTGTTTTTTATCATTATTAATATTTTTTATTTTTTATTATTTTGTTTTTTATGGAGGCATCCAGGGGCCTGGACGCCTCCATTAATTTATTATATTTTTATGTGTTTTTTGTCTTTTTATATATATTAAAGTCATGGAGGCGTCTAGGGGCCTGGACGCCTCCATGAAGACCCCCTCGGGTCCCCTGAAAAGGCGTCGGCAGTCGCCTGCCAGACATTCTTCCTGGTTTCGGAACCTTATGGTGCGTCCGATTGGTGTTGATGCCGTCCGAATGCCGCAACGAGACGATTTTCGGATGCCGAAAAGGCGGAAGAAGACTCAAGAATAGGAAGCACTCAGGCGATTCAAAATGCGAAAGCCGCTGCGGGGCGTCATATAGTAATATGAGATTTTCTCAGGAGACGTCAGGAATAGCGTGTCTACAGGAGGCACTCTATGTCTTTAAGGTTCCCAAATGGTGAGTCATCCTCCTCCAAGGTAATTGGGCCAAGGTCTCTAGTGGGTTGGCCAATCAAAGCAATTGGAACCTCAATGGGTGGGGAGTGGTCCAAGATTGGTTTCTCATCCTTGGGGAGAAAGAGGACGATTTCACTCGTATAATGACCACTAGTGTAGATGGAGGTGATGGTGCCGGTGGCGGGGTAAGCTAAGAAGATGGTGCTACACTCCGATGGTCTTGTGGCTAGCATATCAGTTAGGTGGACTTGCCGTTGTAAGTAGTCCACTAGGTCCCCTAAGTCTTCCAAAATGTTAAAGGTTTGAAGTGTGATATGGGAAGACCGGGTGGGCACAATTTGGGCTTGACATCCCAAGGGTGAGAGGTAGGGTTGTGAGCTAGGAATGGCGGGGCCTCGCTTGAGCCATTGGAGTATGGACTCTTTCATGGAGAGGGTGTGTGGCTCATGAGGACTTGGACTAGGAGAGGTGGGTGGGGTGGTAATGGTTAGCGCATGGCCCACCCGGTGTGGCGAACAAGGACAAGATTGGGTTGGGCTTGGTAGGGGAAGTTCTTGGGTTGGAGTTGCGGTTGGGGGTGGAAGATGGGTTGGTTGAGGAGGTTTGGATTGGGGTGCATAGATCTTTTTAAGATTGGCCCTCATTTCGACCCAAGATTCGATGGACGCTTCCCCTTTGACTTCTCTCAAATCTACAATGTGCTGCCATTCGTTCTTAGCTTGGCGCCAGGGCAAGCTCTTGGCATAGCTAACTTGCATCGGCCCTGATTGGGTGAACCTTGCAAAGTGTCGATCTATGGATCTCTCCCACTGATATATACTAGGGCGGTATCCGTCAAACACAAAGGCCTCTAATGGGTCTAAGGATGACGAATAGGCTAAGTAGGAAGTGGTCATGATGAATGGGTGACAAATGCAATGGCCCTAGGACTAGACTTAGTAGAGACAAGTCTAAAACCTGGCTCTGATACCAATCTGATGTGACACCAGCTTGGGGGTGGCAGCCACTCGACCAATGCCCCTTGGTCCTATCTACACAAGCAACCGAACCGAACGGCGGACTCACTCAAGCGGGTTCACCTGCGTCACGCACACCCGGGTCAGTAGGTGGACTGGTAATGATGGTGAGGGTCCGAGGTTGGACCTTGGGGTTCCAGGGGTATGGATAGCTTTTGGAGGACCCCAATGGGCCAGGGATGCCCAATTCATGGGCGGTCGGCACGCCGAGGGCGTGGGTTGTAGCGTGTGCTCTCTCACAACTTGATCCGCGGTGGTCACTCAATTCGATCAATTTTTGGTTCGGGCGCTCACTCGCCGTCCGACGGAGCTAAAAGACAATACTAATTAGGCAACGATAAACCAGCAGAGGAAGTTACCATGAGCTCACCTGATCGGTGTGAAGACGTCGATCCCTGACGGAGACGAGGCGAGCGGGGAAGCGTGGGTATGCCACCCGCACGCTGTGCCGATGAAACTTCAACCTGTGCCAATCAATTACATACACTACACCCCACACAGGAGGGTTGAACTAGGGGTGGGGGAAGGAGAATTACATGCAAACACTACCTCCACGCAGGGAGGGGCTTTAAGCCGGCTAGGCGGGGTGGGGGAGCTAAGCTAAACTCGATTCGCCGAACTGAGTCGGTTCTGTCGCTCAGGAACAGCAGGATAGGGGGTCGATGACGACGCCGTCATGAACTCTTCCAACTTCAAAAGAAGATGGGATCAACGCCAAAATTCCCTGGGTTGGCCCAGGAAGACGCCCAAATTGTTGGGAAATTTTATGATGCCGACGGTGGCCGAGGCGGAGTCAGGATCAGAGTGGTCGGACCTGACTCTGGTGGTCCCAGAACTGATGATGTTGGAAGAAGTGGCAGCCACGAACACTCCCGAGGTTCGATGAGGGAGGGACCAGTGCCGTTGCGATCTTGGATGGGTCCCCTTCGATCAGAGACCAGTGGGAACGTCGGAGAAGGCCGAAGTAGACCACAGGAACCAGAATGGTGAGGAGGGTCGTATCTGGCTCAAAGGAAGCTGACTTGCGCACTCCGGGTAGAAAAATAGGAACTCTATGCTCCGGGCTCCAAATGACTCCCTTCTTGTTGGTGCTGACAGGAGGCTTGGAGGAGAAGATCTCAACGAAAGAATCGCGTCCAAACTCGCATAGGAGCGGCCGTGGTCGTGCCTGCACTCGGGCTCTGGTTTTCTGCTGGAGCAACCTTACGCAGTTGAGGGAGAATGGTTCTTCCAAGCAGCACGGACGTCCGATGGACGCGAGACTACCTCGCCTACGAAGCTCTCTGGATGAGCTTTCCAGCAATATAAGATACACTAATTGAAAATGTGCAATGAAGATGTGGCAGCCTCGGTAACTCAGAACCTTACTGCTGTCTACGAACTGGCATGAACAGGGTGGTGATAGATAATGGGAATTGGGGTATATGGGAGGGGAAATGGGGTGGTTTAGGGGGGGGCAACCCCTAGCTGTGAGGGGGTCTGTGAGGGGGCGAACCAAGGTGAGGGAGGGGGAGAATGGGGGCTGGAAGGGGGTCTAGCAGGTGGTGGGAGGTAAAGCTGTGAATGTCGGTTGGGAGGGAGAGAGGGAGGGAGAGATCTCTCTCCAAGGTTTGAATGTGGATTAATGGGGTGGTTAATGGGGACCTTGGGGATGGGAAGTGTTGTGTTGGGGAGTGAAAGGGTGGCTTGGGGAGAGGGATTCTCTCTTGGGATGGTGGAAGGGTGGCTTGGGAGAATGAAGGGGTGTGTTGGGAAGGGGAAAGGTTGCTTTGGAAGAGGGAGGGAGTAATGGGTGTAGTTAATGTTCTCTAGGGAGGTGAAGGGTCTCTAGATGAGGTGGAGGGCTATGGATGAGGTGGAGGGAGATGTCGAGGGGAGAGGATAGAGAAAGGGGCGCAACGTTTAGGAAGAAAAAGTAGAGGAGAGAGAAAATGGTGTAGGAGAGAGAGGGGGAGAGAGGGGGGTATGTTGAAGGCTTCTCACGCTCACACTTTTGGCTTCTCACCAAAGGAAACACACAAGGAATTTCTGGAATTTCTCAAATATTCATTCATTCATTAGCTTCAAATGGGGGGAGTGGGGTCCTATTTATAGGCTTCCCACAATTTAACATAAGTCCCTGACTTTTGGACTATTAACAAGAAACCAAGGGGAAGGGGGCGCCCATGGGCCTAGCCCATTGAATTGGGCCCATAGCCTACTTAATTATGACTCAAGACTTAGGTAAATGACCCTTATACCTAGGTATTGGACTCAAATAAAAGGAAAATTACATGGTTTATGACTCAAATAAAATATGAAAATTACATGGATTGACTCAAAATAGTGTGAAGAACACAATGGCGCATGCCGACGATCCACCAGAGCTTTGAAAAATGTGGAGGGGTGAGTGATGCCCCAATCAGAAGCAAGTCTTTATCGTATGCTCGGGCTGTCGGTGGAACATGCAATATCTGGATTGGTCGATGGCCAGGTTCCAATTAGGCTGTTCCGGAGGAAGTTGGAGTGCACCGACGAACATGAGAGCTGAAAATATGTCCAGGAGGGACTCGGGCAATGGAGGGTATTGCACCCTTTTTGGAGCTAGGCGTTTGGGTGTGCAGCTGTTAGGTGGAGGGACATTGTGGTATTGTGGGGGTTATTACGGTTGTTTGGGTACGGAAAAGGAAGGTTGCGTATTTTGTAGAGTGGAAAAGGTAGGCTGGGCATTGTGTGGAGGGGAGAAAACAGGTTGGGCATTTTGTGGAGTGGAGAACGGAGGGTTACGTGGGGGTTGTGGAAAGCGGTGTGGAGCGGATTGGTTGGGGAAAGGGAAGGCAACGGCTTGCACTTGCTCGTTGGTTTGGACTCCTTCAGTGAAGGGCCCCTGAGACTTTCTATTATATTAGGGCTTTTGGGCCTCAAAGAGAGAGTGGATGGGGGAGTCCTTGAATTGGGTCTGGATAAACCTCGCCTGGCTGTACAATTGGTGCATATTGGCTATATCGTTCGTGTCTAAGATGTTGCGGAAGGTAGGGGTAGCATTACAAATGAACAACTTGACCTTTTCCTCCTCCGAAATATGACCGGGCACATAGGCAGCCATCTGGCTCCATCTGTCAGCATAGGTAGCAAAGTCCTCATCGGCCTTCATTTTCTAGGCAACCAGATCTATGAAAGAATACCTTGGGCTGACCCAGTCTTGGAACCTCTGAATAAATTTTTCCTTGACAACTTTAAAGCTCTCAGCATCTTCCAGTGGCAAGGCATAAAACCACTCCAGTGCGACTCCATCCAGCGATCGACGGAACAAATACGCCATAAGGCGATCATCATATTGGAACTGCGCCGATTCATACATGAAATCCCTCACATAAACATATGGGTTAATGTTCTCGTCATACTTGCAATATGTGGGGAGCTCGGATTGAGGAGGGAACCGAATATTGTGAAAGCTAGAAATGGGAACATCAGCCAAAGACTGTGGGCTGACCCTCTTTTGGAGAAAGTTGAGTTGTTGTTGCATGGTAGCCCACTTATCGAGGAGTTCCTGCTCTCGAGATGGAGTAGGTGAAGTGAAAGATGCGGGCTCAAGGCGAGGAGCCGAAGGATAGACGGAAGGAGGGGGAGGCTCATAATAAGGATATTGGGCCGAGGGATGACCTAAATTAGTATAAACATGGGCCGCCCGTTGCTAAGGGCGAACAAAATCGGTTGGGCCCATAAGGACCTGTGGCGCCGAGAGAACGGACCTGTAGGAATTAGTCTGGGTAGATGAGGGAAGAGCAGAGGACTGGCCCGCTTCCAGATTGGAGAAGCGAAGGACCCTGGGTTGGATAGGGGTAAGATCAATAGGAGCAGGTGGAGCCCCGGGCCCATCAACCCTAGATTGGGAGATGGAAGTAGCAGATGGACCTTGTGAAGTAGTGGAGGACGGGGCGACTGACCCCTGCAAGGTCTGATAAAGGGCATGAAGTTGGGTCGGATCCAACTAGGCCATCATTTGTAGAATGTGACTTGTGGGATTGTTGTTGGAAGAATTTGAAAGAGAGGACTGACCACCCTCTATGGCAGCAAAAGATGGAGGAGGGTCAGACCCTTCTCCAGACCGAAGTGGCATGACCCTAGACGGGTCCTCTAGGAGCCCTTGAGGAAGAGAGTCCTCGTGGGAATGGGGGAAATCATAAGAAAACATGGTGGAGTCAAACAAAGGATTAAGATCGGAGATGAAAGAGGAATTACCCCTAGGAGATGAACCTATGGACTTGAAGCAACTCCACATGCAATGTGGCATCTATCAAATGAAGCCAACACAAACAACCACCAATAAGCAACCAAACAAAATGACCCAAAAAGGGGGAATATGCAAATAAGAAGGGGGATGTGAGGCAACCAAAATCAGCCAAGTTATAATGATGCACAAATTTTTATTTGTTTCTCCTTCAGAACCTTAGTGATTTCAATAAAATATTCTCTCCAACAATAGGTTCTTAATGGGAAAGAATAGTGGGGATTTGGTTGACTCTAGGTGTAAACTCTCCCTCACTTATGCAACCTAGACACGGGGTGGCAAAGGTACAACCGGCCCGGCGTCCGTGTGAGAATCCACTGTTCATGGGGACTTACAAAGGTCCCGGATGTGGTCACCT
This sequence comes from Amorphophallus konjac, assembly GCA_022559845.1. Lineage (NCBI taxonomy): Eukaryota > Viridiplantae > Streptophyta > Magnoliopsida > Alismatales > Araceae > Amorphophallus > Amorphophallus konjac. The sequence continues at coordinate 315,607,758 of CM040120.1, read as the reverse complement.
AGTCGACCTCAAGGAATATGGAGGCGAGAGGATCACACACCAAGGTAGGAATGCAACTATGGTATGAGAGATGAATGATCTTATGTGCACCGGAGTGCATGCAATTTCTAACCTAGAAACTAACAAATAATATGCAAACAATGATATAAATATATGACACAACAAGGGAGGAGACTAGATAGCACCTAGGAATAAAGGAAATCGGCAAAAATGTAGAAATAAGAGCAATCCTTAGGATGCATACCTGTATTGTTGAAACGGAGGCCTCAGGATCGCTAAGGAGATAAGACGGTCTACCGCTAGACTACTTTTAAGCCGTAACCGGCTAGGAGGAGACTGCCAGGGAACCAGAGAGCAGAAATAACAGGGAATAAAATGGGAAAACCAAGGAAAACACAAGGGCAACAGGGAAAAACAACTAAGAGCAGGTCTAACAATCACTCAACACGATTGGCACTAGTTGTCCCACCGTGAATCCAAAAAAATAGAGGTTGTTGATATTTATGTGAAGTGGTGTGATAAAGTGTGTGAGATATGGAGGTGATGTGTGATATGTGCTAACTCAAGCAAGCAATGACATCCAATAAAAAGCATGTGGGCATGTCATCTCAACAGTGCAGAGGAAAGTAAATAGAAAGAACTAAACACACGCCGTGGGCGTGGAGCAAAGAAAGAGATAAGTAAACACACACCGTGGGTGTGGAGCAACTAAAGCTAAAGAAACAAAGAACAAGATGCAAGAATATGATGACAAATACCCAAGTGAGAAGGATGTGATCGCCACCAAAGCAAGTAATGCAGCAAAACTACACCACATACCTTGGAAAGAAGCCGAGTGAAGCACACTCGCCCGTGGGAGAAAAAACCAAATGCAGATGCGAAAAACGGTCCTGAGACGACCGCTAGGAGAAGAAAAACGGTCGACTGATAGATCGCAAGGAAACCCAAACGATCTGGGGACGGCCGCTATGCACACCCAGAAAAGTATAATGTGGAATTTGAACCTCCACCCCTCCTGGCCGGTCAAAAGAGTTGGGCCTCGTGTAATGAGCTCTGTAAACCTGCAAAAGAGTGTAGACATAAGAAGAAAAAAACCCAATTAGCCCTAGAAAAGTGTAGTATCTATAGTGCAATGAAACTAATATGTATAAAAGGCAGGGTGGATACCTGGGGGGTTGGTGGTTTTTTAACCCCCTGTGGGGTGTTTAAAAACATGATGTGAGTGCCAAACAACGTGAAGAAGAAGAAGAGGAATATGCTATGATGATGCAAATAAGACAAAGACCAAGAGAAGAAAAACACAAAAAAAAACACTTAAGAATTGGCTAGTCCCTGGACCAGATGACCCTAGGACGCAGACACGAGCTCCCCCTGGTTAGTACTCACTCCAGGATGCGGCAGCACTTCGTCGCAAGCCCCAGAAATCTCCTCCTCAAGCCATGAAGTCAAGGGTTCTATTTATAGACCCCCACAACTTTACGTCAAGTTGGAGGGATAATAATATGAAAATAGGGCTGAACCTTGATAAATCTCAAAGATAATACTCCAAAGAGTCCATAGAAACAAACAGAAGCTTCTGAGGATCAATACTCAAAGAGAAATCATCAAACTAAGGACTCTAGTTCGACCACGGATGGAGAGAAGAAGAGCAGGCAGAGCAGGACTCTGTCTCCCCTAACAGTCTTACGATAGACCGCAAGGCTTGGAAAAATGGTCGACCGATAGACCGCAAGACCCAATCGTCCACAAAGAGATAAGACCAAAGAAACCCAATGGGACTCTCTGCATCCTAGCGGTCTAGCAAGCGACCACCAACGCCCCCTTAATGGTCGTGCGATAGGCCGCAAGGCAAAGAGACGTGGCCAAAAAGATAAAGGTAAATAAATCTTTGATTAAATCCACAACAAAATCCTTATTTGCCCTTATCTAGGCCCAGTAAGCCCAGATGATGAGAAAAGAAGGAGCTAGGCCCAACCAGGAAGAGCAACCCATAAAATAAGCCCAAAAATGACTCAAAAGTGGCCCAACAACCGGCAAACAATCCTGGACATCAAAAAAAAAATAAGGAGACGACCCAACTCATTGGTCATAAAACTGGTGTCAACAGGCGGCAGGCTAAGCAAGTGTGGGGGAGGTGGTTCATGCATGCGTGTCTGGGATCGTGTTTTCTCACACGTGGGTTTGAGATCTAGCGAGTTCCAGCGTGGTTCAGAGGCCGCATTCGAGGTTTGAAGCTTCGCCGAGGTAGGGGGATGGATCCCTAGCTCTCCTCTCGCATTTCCTTTCCGATCGGCGATGATTTGGGCGGGAGAGTGGGGTGCATTATGTTTTTAGGGGAAAATGCCATGCTTGGGGATGCGAGCTCGATTTGGCCTAGTTCCTCATGATTTCTAGTTTAGATCAACTTTATCGGATGTCATCCTCATCGGGGACGAGCTCCCCATGTTTTTCCAAAGTTCCCGCTCGTAATGGGGGCGAGACGGGCTTGGGAGGACCTTCCGACTGAGTTCTGGGAGGATCCTCCTCCAGAGACGGCCAGGTCAGCTGCCATCTTTGCCCAGCAAGACATCCAGAGGGCTGGCCGCCTGAGAGGGCTTGGCGGCCACTGGGTTGGCCCCCGAAAAGCTTCTTCCAACTTGGACAATGGACCATCCCCTAGGGGCCCTAGGAACTAGGTGGCCTAATGGGAGAAAGGATGGGGGGCCCGCTAGACCTACTGGCTTTTTACAAAGAAACCCAAAAACTTCTAAGGACTAACAGATTGGCTTATACTTACCATACAATTGCAAACCCAATTAACCCAAGGATATAAATACAAATAAAAAATATTAGTGGTCTTGCTATGATGTCCCCATCATTAACCCACTCCCGTTTATGGTCATGTGGTAGGGGGAGCCATACTTACTGCATATGTATGCATGATTGGCTATGTGAATGCGTGCATGTGTGCTTAAGTCTTAATCCAGAAAATAAAAAAAAAGGATAGGGAATCCCCTCTTTGTATGTGATGTTTCTAATGATGTCAAAAAGGGGGAGAGAGATGTTAAAGTTCTGCATGTTGTGTCTCTAGTTTTGATGATGTCTAACTATGACTCATTAATTTATTGAGTCATGGATATGAAGAAATAATGCATATTAGCTGAAGAATCAATTTCAAATTTAGGCCCAAAATATGCTCCATGTTATAACATTTTGCAGGCTTAACAATCCAGAATAGTCCACAAGATCAAGTTTATTAGATGAGCAAACAGTTGTGAATGATAGGAAATATCAGTTGACCAAAGGAGAAAATCTGTCGAATGAATTGCATTTAGTCGATAGATATTTGTGAAGTTTAATCAACCGACGTGTCTTCAAGTCGACTATTTTTTGTTTGCATTTAGCAGGCCAGCCAGTTGAATTCAGTAGAAAAGAAGAAAGTTATTGAAGGGATTGAGGTAAGACAAAATTATGAATAAGAAGCTTAAGAGGACATTTCTGTGTGTTAAAAGCTCTGGATAAAGCTAGGAAGTGTGAAGAAAGATCTGATAGAAGTTAGGCAAGATCAGTGGACCTAAGCAAAATTTAGTCGACTGATGTGGAAATCAGTCAACGGATATGAGGTTCAGTCAACTGATGTTTTGCTAAGTCGTTAGACTTCAGCGAGCAGTAGCAGCGCACCAAGTCGACTTGGCCTAAACACCAAGTCTACTCAAGGCATATCAGAATCTTGGATATTACAGAATTCAAAGATCATGTTGACTTGGTCTCTTCACCAAGTCGACTCACAGATATCAATAGTCTGGAAATGGAATGTTGTTCATTTGTTATCTACTATAAGTCAACTAAGGCCAACAACCAAGACCAACAAAGCAGCAATAACATCAAGCAAGTAAATGCCAGCAACAACAACAACAGTAGGAGTAGCATACACCAGCAGCATCAAGCATGAGTCGATGCAATGAAGATAGTGAAGAGGTGTGGTCTCGCGCTAAGTCCTAAGCCGCACGATGCTGGGCAAGCTTGGGTTGTTGGTACCATGAACGGGAATCTGCAACGTAGGAAACGAGTCAGAAGAGCCCAAGGTTGAGACCTCGGGGAAAACCCTCCGATGCCAAAGTCAACAAAGTTATAGAACGTAGGTGGAAGGGGAGTAGGCGGAGGAGTGAGAAGCACGTGATCGCTCTCCACCAGTGGGTGTGGTGTTAGGTGCTCAGGATCTACCTTTCTTTTGGAGGGTTTCCCTTGGTTTATATAGTGTTCTTCTCCATAAGGTGCTTGGAGGAGGTGGAGTATAGGGGGCGTTACTTGGCAGTTTGTGGCTTAGTCACTTGGTCTCCCCTTTCATTGACTCCCCATCTACCCTCCTTCCGTTACGGTCGGGCACCGTTTGGGCTTTTTCCCCGTTCGACTGTTGCTCGAGCTTCCAGGCCAGGGGCCGCATAGAAAGTATTAGTCCGAGCGTCTTTGGGCTTCAAGCTAAATGGTCACGTAAGTGGGGCGGTCACTTGGAGATTCTGGCTTGTTTCGGTCGGGTTAGACCTGGTTGGGCCACTCTCAATCGTACATTCTTTGGGCCGCTACTTTACCCCTCTCCACTTGCCCCCCTTACTCCCGAGCCTTATGATTGGGCTCGGAGAGTTGGATGTGATCGGGTAGCATTCGTGGCTCGGTTGGGGATCGACCATTTGTGAGCTGTCCCGATCTCGAAACTCAGGGGCCGTTTATAGGGCTGTCCTGGCTCAAGAAGATGGGGGGCCCGGGTCATGGCGGCGTCATTTTGGTTCGGCGGTGCAATGGCTGATTGTGTGTATGGGCCGAGGATACGGCTGTCCTATCGCATGGGGGGCCCGAGCCTGATGATGACATGCTGCTCTTGGGCTCAAAAATCGCTCTTCTCAGAGTTCAAAAACGTCACAGCGGTAGCACTTGGGATCGCCTAGGCTTTATAAATAGAGGCTTGTGCTTGAGCCTGATGTTTTCTCCACATGGGGTTTTCCTTATCGTGTCCGCATGTTCAGAGGAGGGTTTATGCACCGGAGAAGCGGCCAAAAGGAGCGGACGCTCGCATAAGATTTTGTAGAGTTAGCGGAGATTATTGCAGAGGGTGTCCGACAGCTTCCTCTTCCACCTATCTCATCCGATTCAGGGGTCTCGTCCTTATCTTCCCTTTCTCCCATTGAGGACCACGATATCGTTTCCGAATTCTGGGAATTTGAGGAAGAAGTAAGCGTGGAGTCGGAGTCTAGCGATCATCCTCGTAGTGAACTGACGGAGTCCGCGACGAAAGAGTTTGAGATCCACTACATGTTGCCTTGCCGGTATTTCTTCTCTCCTTCCAAACCCCATGAGTCTTACCTGGATACTCGTTCGGCCATGTTCTGTACATTTCTTCTAGCTTGGAAGTGCGGCTTCCGCCTTCCTCTCCATCCCTTTGTTGTCGGGCTTCTGAAGTTCTACCAGCTAGCTCCTGTCCAGTTGGTTTCGAATTCCTACCCCCATCATTTTTTCTTTCCTTGCTCTCTATGGCTCGTATGGCATGGCTGTTTCTTTAGATCTTTTTCATGCCTTCTTTAAGCTGAATGAGCACGCCCACGTCGGGAAGGGCTTCTTCTTTGTTCAGGCGAGGAGAGGGAGGAGTTGTGTGACACTTTCCCCTCGGGATTCCTTACATAAGGGGTGGAAGAGTTAATTTTTCTGGGTGGGGTTTACCAAAGTTGGCTATATGTGGGATTTCCTTGTTGAGCCGAAGCTTCAGCCGATTTTTCCCGAGAAGCCTCCAGCGATTTCACCGGATTTGGAGAAGGAGATTCAAATTCTACAAGATAATCGCTAGTCGACCACCGAGCTATTGACTCTGGCCTTTGTCGAAGACTTCTCTCGCTGAGCACTGCCTGATGGTAAGGACCTTAGAATCCTTTGCTGTATGTTGTGGAGCCTTTATTGATGAGATGCCTTTGGTGAGCAGACGCGAGGCGCGGTGAGGAAGAGGAACCTTTGCCAGAGCCGGAGGTCGTCGAGCGAATTGAGGCCGCTGCCTCAGATGCGCTTAGGGCTCCCGAGGATTCATCTTCCACCTGAGATAAGGGCAAACAAGTCACTCGGGAGGATGAGCCATGGTGACGAGGATCCAAATGGAAAGCTCCAGGGGCGCCGCTGCTGTTGGGGGTGATGAAAGACTTGATAACCAAGAAGAGTAGGCGGATGAAGATGAAGGTCCCTCCTTCAACAGGGAGTCTCTGGCCAAGGGTACTCGTTGCTCGGGCCTGTTAGCATCCGTGTCGGAGAGATACGAGCCGGTCGAGGAGGTCGTCACCGATTCTGCAGGGGCGCGAGGAGCGGAGGTCGGCTCTGAGGGTCCAACCGAGCCTGCAAGGTTGCGCACGGAAGAGGTTGGTGATGGGGTCCCTGCTGGGCCGAGTGTTGTTGCGTCGAGCTCGGGAGTTGCTAGAGAAGATACTATTGTGCAGATTCCACCTCGGAGGGGTTTTGCTCCACAGCATGGGTGGTTTTTCATTCAAGCTTCCCTGTACTAGAGTTGCCTAGAGCTGGAGTCTCTGTCTGTCCAGGGAGAATTTCGGCGATGCCCCCCTTTGATGCTCCTCGAGAGGGTGATGGAGGGTGGCCTGTTTATGGCCCAATTAGGGGCAGAGATCACTGGTCACTGGATGAAGATGGAGAGCAGCGAGATGGCTCAGGGCAAAGGTCACGCCGAGTCCGACTGGAAGGCCGAACAGCTGTCTTCCGAGCTTGGGGTCCTCCAGAAGGAGGTGGTCTCACTTCGGGCACAGGATCGAGCGCATCATGAAGTCGTGCGGTCTTTGTCCGAGCAATTGTCGCAGGCCCGCTACACTGCCGAGCTAAAAACTCGCCTCCTAGAAGAGGACCACCAGTTTCATGTATCAAGCTCGAGGCGGTGGGAGGCCAAGTGGGATGAGCTCAGGAGCCGTCTCCTGGAAGCTGGTCGAGCGAGGGAGGAGGCCGAGATAATGCAGGCCGAGGCCAAGGCGAAGTAGGCCAAGATTGAGGCGAAGCTGGCCGAGGCCGAGGCGAAGCTGGCCGAGGCTGAGGTGAGGGCCATCGAGCGATATCTGAGCTCGGAGGAGTACCTCGAGGCCTCAAAGAAGAGTGCCTTTGCTTACTACGAGCCAGGCTATCACCGGGGGTTGCAGAAGGGTTTTGGTCAAGTCTTCTATCAGGCCGTCAGGGAGGCACGGTGACAGGTCTAGGGCGAGCTCGTCTTCCTTCCCGATCAGCCGTATGACTCGGATGAAGGAGGCTCTAGTCCCCTCTTCTACGGCGTCGAGTGGCGAGGATGGCAATGAGGATAGTTCTGCTCCCGAGGTTGAGGGCTCCCCGAGTAAGGCGGCCTCAGGAGGGCACGAATCTGAGACAGTTCCCACACAGGTGGGGTTAGTGTCCGGGCCGGCCGTCATCGAGGGAGCCGAGGATGAGCCACACGTGACCAAGGGAGCGAGGCCGAGCACCGTAGGCCTTCCGACTACCAGGCTCTTGGAACGATCGCCGACCTCCCCTTCTTCTCCCATCTCGATCGATTTGGCTATTTTTGCTTTGCTGGCCCTTCCTTCTTTTTGTATGGGGCCCTCTTTTAGAAACTTCACCCTGCACTTTCTTTCTTCTTGAAATATAAAGGCAATTAGCATATCAGGGCATACTTAAATGCTCCTTACTGTGCTTGACTAGGTTTGATATGCCGTATCATTGGTAAATCAAATATCTTGTCCGAATCTTCTGTCGAAAAATCTGGTCGTAATGCCAATCGACTGATCAAAGGGTGCATATCTGGCATTTTTCCATCTTTCGATGCTTTAAATGAGCCGTCCTTTCACGTATTCCCATTAAGAGCTTTTATTGGTAAGGAGGCGCAATTACTTCTTGTGGAGGTATTCGCCTTCGATTTGTAGTCCCTTGCGTGTTTTCCAGGAGAGGTTCAATTAAGGCAGGGGTTTCCCCCTCCGGCCTATAAAAGGTCGCGAAGGGTGCCTCTTCCTCTTCACACTGCAATAGGGGTTTTGCTAAGTCTCCTGCTCTTCTTTCTCTCTATGGTTAAAATCGGCACCACCTTCTTTTCTATTGTCATCTTCCGGTGAGGTATGGAGTCCGACGTTGATGAAGGCTTTGGTGGTGTTGTCTGGATGACTTCAGCATAGAAGAATGGACGGCGAGGGGGCAGACATCGTACAAGAAGGGATGGCGTATGGTGACGTGTCCCCTCTCGACCTCTGGCCGCCGCCCCTACTTAGGAAGGTAGAAGCGGATGAAGTCTGAGAGAAGGAGGGTGTGTGGCACTATGGCCTTTCCTCGCCCCTTTCTCATTTCCTCCTCCGCTCCCTCTCTCCCCCTCCTTTTTCTTTCACTCTTTGGAGAATTCCCTCTTTCTGCTCCTCCTCTTTCCTTTCTCGCACCACTCAGAGGGTGCTTGCTTTCTGTTTCTTCTTGCCCGCGCCATCCATTGTTGGCTTTGTTCTGCTCCCTCTTCTAATGTCACGCCCCGATGCAGAATATCGAGATGCGATGAGTCGTAACACTCATGTTGATCAGAGCATATATAATAGGATCCAACCACAAAGAGAGATAATGAAAAGAAAATACTTTTATTTCATTGAAATAAAGTTTTACAACAACATTAAGCCATAAGAGGCATAATACAACTTCCAAATACATAACTCTAGCAAGAGCAACACTCATAAACCTAGGTAACTAAGATGAACTTGATCCCTCATTTCACTCTTGCCCATCCCCATGTGTTTGGGGTTCATCGTCGGAACTACCTGCAATGTTAACCGAAAACGTAGGGTGAGCGAAACGCTCAGTAGGATTTATATCTCTATACCAGATAACTTAAAGTAATTAAAACTTTTTAATAAAGTTACTGTGCTATGTCGAGAAATGTAAATAAAATATGGAACATGAATAGGAGAGAGAGAAAGGAATGGAATCACAAGTAGACAAGATATCAAGAGTAAAGTTCAAGTAGAGGATGATCATGTAGAAAGTATTACTATGGAATTGGCCATTTCATGCAAGTATGTATAAGTCAAGTATTTCACGTAATTCAACTACTTCATGTGTTCAAGCAAGTCAAGTAATTCATGAACTGTGGAATGTCATAAATCAATCTATCAAGTCAAGCACTTCGGTGCAATGCCACACCAGGTCATTCAACTCCCATGGGCACAAGTACTTTCGGGTGCTCCCCCCAGGACCAGACGGGGCCCCATTAACGCTAGGCATTGGGTTTATGGATCATAGATCCCAAGTATATTTAGACATCCACATAATATGTATGGCCAAAGAATTTCAAGGTAAATGTTACTAAAAAAAGTACAGATCTAGTAAAATTTATCATTCGAGGTATGAGTAGTACAAGAATTACAAGTAGTTTAAAGAGAAGTTTGAAAAAGATTTAAGGCATCATGTTTAACGACATTAAGTCGATAAAAGATCTGATTGTCGGACAAGGCACAATCAGCCCTTGCAAAGAATCTCGTAAAACGGGTTTAGATCAAGTTTTTCACAGTCGGGTGTTTAGCTAGAAAATCAAGGAATTATGGCCAGGTAAGAGGTGGGACAGTGGGAGGCTCCCCTCGCATGCGCGAGGTCCTAATTAAGAAACTGCTTATCCACTTAAAGCATTTGCCCGTGGACCTCTTTCCTTAGACACCATTTTTCCTTGGGAATCTTACAAATTACACGACTTGTTAGAAATGAGGAACCATTCTAGCGAAAATTCTATCCCGTTTTTCACAGTCAGTGCTTAACTAGAAAATTGAAGAATCATGACCAGATAAGAGGTGGGACAGTGAGAGGCTCCCCTTGTATATACGAGGACCTAATTAAATAACCACTTATCCACTTAAAGCGTTTTCCCATGGACCTCTTTCCTTAGACACTGTTCTTCCTTGGAAATCTAGCGAGCAACGCGACTTGTCGAAAACATGGTAACGCAATGACACTAAAATCGTTAAAACACGTATCGATCACGATTATGCAACTAAGCCCATGTAATTTTAATAGATAATATCTACTTCATTTAACATGCTAGAAAGATAATATAGTCATATAGATCAAAGATATCATGAAAGTAATAAGAACTTGGACGGAAATATAAGCTCATGGAATAGAATTATTATCTTCCATATCTTTAACTTAATCATGTGTGAATTTAAATGATATACAAGTTAACATGACATGTTTAACATGCTAGATGATATATTGGTTCAATTAGAACCTAAAAACATCATGATCGGGGTGGAGATCGCGCATCCAGAACACGGTCTTAGAAAGACACCATGATCCGAGACGGATCTTCCATCAGTTAAAAATCTCGACTAAAATCTTATGTCCAATTGTATGGATAGCATGCTTAATACTCAATAAAAATTGGGGAAAATGGTGTAGAATCAAAGTAGACATGCATCTACATCTAATTCATGCGTCAATTTGAGTTTAGCCTTAGAGAATACCGACGTAGTGGAAGATCGAATAGGAAGAAGAATAAGAACGAAGAACACTTCGAATACTCCTCCAAACTTCAAGATTTCCTCCAACCAGCACTCCCCCAATGGATTTGTGCTTTGAGAAGTGATGATCGTAGCCCTATTTATAGGCCAAGTCCCATAATTATTTTATTGCTAATTTAATTATATCTTCCACCTAATTTCCTATTCCACCCACGTTACTATTACATCAACTTATATTGATAATAATTTCTAACATGCGGATGTTGAAATAAATCTCTCTTTATGACATAATCAATTATCTCATTTATTCAATGATGTTTTATTGCTAATTTAATTCTAAGTAAATTTTTCACCTATTTCATTAACTCATGTTACTATTACACCAACTTATGTTGACATTAATTTCTAACATGTAAATATTAAAATAAATCTTCCTTTATAACATAATCCATGACCTCATTTATTCAATTAGGTAAGAAATTACATCATCCACTAATTAGGATTTAATTAGAGCTAATAATTCTCTCTTAAATCAGATGCTACTGTACTGCTACAGTACCAACGTCTTCGCCTTCTCAAAATCGTGCCGCGAATCTCGCCGTTCGTGTTAACACATAGGATAGAATTTATGTTTATATATTCTATGCTTTAAAGACATAAAGAAAAATATTTATCATTTATTTTATTTTCATCTTTCATTATTTTTTTTCACATATAAATGCATATATAAGATTTCGAGTTGCTACATCCTCCCCCACTTAAAAGAATTTAGTCCTCCAAATTCATATCACGTAATAGTAATTTAAAAATTCAAATGGAGGGTTAAAAATTCTAACCTGAGATCAAATCTTGATACTTCTTCTTGATTGAGTCTTCTAATTCCCAAGTAGCCTCCTCGAATCCACGCTTACTCCATTGGGCTGTTACCATCAGTATAGCCCTATTCCTTAGCTGGTGTAATTTCTAATCTAAGATCTTGATTGTTATGTCTTCATAGGACAAATCCTTCTATAGCTTAAAGTCATCGAATTGAATCACATGCGAAGGATCAGACACATATTTCCTTGGCATGGATACATGAAATACATCATGGACACCAGCCAATTGTGGAGGCAAATCCAGCTTGTATGTCAGTTCCCCGATTCTTGCCAGAATCTCAAAAGGGTCAATAAATCTTGGACTCAATTTTCCTTTGATACCAAACCTTTTAATTCCTCGCGTGGGTGAAATTTTCAAGAAGACATGCTCCCCCACTTGAAATTCAAGGTCTCTTCTTTGATTATCGACATAACTCTTCTACTGTGATTGAGCAATTTTCAGCCTTTCACGGATCAATTGAATATTATGAGTTGTATCTTGAATAATATCGGGACCCATCAATACCTTCTCTCCAACCTCACTCCAGCATAGAGGTGATCTACAACTCCTACCATACAGTGCTTCAAAAGGTGCCATCTGAAAGCTAGACTAATAACTGTTGTTATATGCGAATTCAATAAATGACAAGTGTTCATGCCAACTTCCGCCAAAATCTATCATACAAGCTCACAACATATCTTCGATAATCTGATTCGTCCTCTCGGTTTGTCCATCTGTCTGAGGGTGGAAAGCCGTACTAAAATTCATCCTAGTACCTAAAGATGATTACAAACCTTTTCAGAAGTGACATGTGAATCTTGTAGCTCTATCTGAAATAATAGAAGTTAGAATACCATGCAGCCTTACAACCTCCTTGATATATATAGCAGCTAGAACATCCACGGTCCATTTGGTCTTGATGGGCAAGAAGTGAGTGGAATTAGTTAGTCGGTCCACAATCATCCATATAGCATCAAATCCACTTCAGATTTTCGGCAATCCAACAATAAAATCTATGCCAATACTATCCCATTTTCATTTTGGTATTTCGAGAGGTTTTAGCTTACCAGTCGGCTTGAGATGTTCGGCTTTAACTTGTTGGTAAACCAAGCATCGGCTCACGAACTCGGCTACCTCTCTTTTCATGTTAGGCCACCAAAAAGTTCTTTTGAGATCTTGATATATTTTTGTGGCACCAGGATGAATAGTGTACCTCGATCGATGTGTCTCCTCCCAGATTTTGCTCTTGATGGTAGAACAATCGGGCACACAGGTTCTTCCTTAGAATAGCAACCTTCCATCATCCTCCAAAATGAAATCCAGCCGTTGATCTAATTTCTCTTTAATTTCAATAATCAACGGATCATCATCTTGTAACTTTTTAATTTCTGAGTGTAACTTGGGTTGGAGTCTAATATTTGCAATCAAGACTCCTTCTCCCTTCTCCTCCACAATGAGGCCTAAGTTTGCCATTTTCTCTAACAATTGCCATTCTTTAATCATTAGGTTCGATCATAATGCCATCGGCTTCTGACTAAGAGCATCTGCTACAACATTACCTTTTCCTAGATGGTATTGTATAGAGAAATCAAAATCCTTCAAGTATTCCAGCCACCTTCTTTGTCTCATATTGAGTTCTTTTTGAGAGAATAAGTACTTGAGGCTCTTGTGTTCATAATACATAATGAAAGCCTCACCATAGAGATAATGCGGCCAAATCTTCAAGGCAAAGACTACAGCCCCCAGTTCTAAGTCATGCACGGGATAATTCTCCTCGTGCTTTTTCAATTGCCTTGAGGAATAAGCGATTACCTTGCCATGTTGCATCAATACACAACCTAAGCTAATTCCGGATCCATCCGTTTAAACTTCAAATCCTCCTCCTTCTTGAGGCAACGTGAGTATAGGGGCAGTAGTCAGACAATCTTTTAGAGTCTGAATGCTTTTCTCACATTCCTTGGACCATATATAAGGGGTCTCCTTCCTTGTTAATCCTGTTAAAGATACCGCGATCTTGGAGAAGTCCTTAATAAATCTTCTATAATATCCTACCAATCTCAAGAAGCTTCAAATTTTCGTCATGCTAGTAGGTCTCTCCCAATTCTTTACAGCTTCGACCTTTGAAGGATCGACTGCAATACCCTTCTGGGAAATTATGTGACCTAGAAAAGAAACTTATTCTAGCCAGAAATCACACTTGCTAAGCTTAGTATATAGTTTGTGATCTCTTAATAACTGCAAGGCTTTCTTGAGATGTTCTTTATGCTCCATCTTTGACTTGGAATAGATCAAAATGTCGTCAATAAAGACCACAACAAATTGATCAAGGTATGGCCTGAATACACAGTTCATCAATTGCATAAATGCAGTAGGCGCATTGGTTAGGCCAAAAGGCATAACAGTGAATTCATAGTGTCCATACCTGCTCCTGAATACAATTGTATGAATATCCCCTTCCTTGATCTTCAATTGATGAGAACCAAATTTGAGATCAAGTTTTGAAAAATATCGAGCTCCCGAAATCTGGTCGAATAGTTCATCAATCCTCGACAATGGATATTTATTCTTGATTGTGAGTTGGTTCAATTGCCGGTAGTCAACACATAATCTCATTGACCTATCCTTCTTTTTGACAAATAAGATAGGGGCTCCCCATGGTGATGTACTCAGTCAGATGAATCCCTTCTCCAATAACTCCATCAGTTGTTCTTTCAATTCCTTCATTTCGATAGGAGACATCCGATAAGGAGTCTTAGATACCGGTGCAGCTCCTGGAATCAAATCAATAGAGAAGACCACTTCTCTCTCCAGAGGAATACCAGGCAACTCGTCCGGGAATACATCAGAATAATTCCAAACAATAGGAATTTCCTCCAGATTGGGTTCCATATGCTTGGCCATAGTCATAGAAACTAAGAAAGCCGCACAACCCTTCTTCAATAATTTATCGGCTTTAAGGGCTGAAATAAGGGATAGGTGTCTATAATACCTGACACCAGAAAATAAGAGGTCGGGGTACCACTAAAGGTTACCATACCCAATTTATAGTTAACACTAGCACCATATGTAGATAACCAGTCAGCTCCCAAATTAATATCATATCCTTCCATCTCCATGCATACTAAGTCAGCTGGTAGGTTGTAACCGTTGACTAGAACTTCACTAGTAGGGTAGAAATATTTAATCTCCGATCCCGCTCCAATATGAGTAGTAATAGTAAATTTGGGTTTTAACAAGACAGGCCTCATCGACAAAGTAGCAGTAAAGCTCTTAGATATAAATGAATGCGTGGCTCCAGTGTCAAATAAAATAGAGGCGGGCTTTGAGCAAACAGAAAGACTACCTTCCATAATGCCTCCTTCTTCGATAAGTTCTGCATCCCTAAGAGCTTGAAGTCTACCTTGCTTTTTGATAGCAACTGAAAGTTTTTTCGACAGAGCTTGCTCGTTGAGGAGTGGATAATTTGGGATTCTATGATCCCGACTCCCACAGCGAAGACATGCACCAAGTCTTCTCCAGCACTCTTCCGCCTTATGTCCGGGATTTTCACAATGTTTGCATAGTTCCTTTGATGGGGTAACAAAAGGGACAATTTGTTTATCATTCCATCTTGATTTCTTGTCCTTTTGGAAGTTACACCCATTTTTAAGAGAGTTACGCCCATCATTAGGCCTCTTCTTCTCGAATGAGGGCTTGCAGTTACCAGAGCTAGTTACTGGCTCCTTCTTGGCATCTCTTCCCCAGATGTGATCAGACATCTCCGTTGCATCTTCCAGGAGTTGGGCTCTTCTCACCGCATTGGCATACACTTGGATATCCACTAGGGCGAGTTGAGTAATATAATGGGGCTTAAGCCATTTAAGAATCTCCTCACCTTCATCATTTCGGTACCCACAAGGTGTCGTGCGTACCGGGACAATCATGCGAATTGAGCTTCGTACTCCGCCACCGTCAAACTCCTTTGTTTTAAGATGCCAATTCGGTTGCTTTCCTCTCTTGAACTCAGTCGGAGAAGTACTTGTTGTTAAAGTGTTCCACAAACTCTTCCCACAACACCTAGTCGTGCGGTAGAGTTGCTTCGACTGACTCCCACCAAGTACGGACATTCCTTTATAGCTGAAAGGTAGCGAGTAGGACCTTCTCCTCATCAGCCCATTGCATGACTCGAAAAATCCTCTCAATTTCCTTCACCCAGTGTTCTGCCTCATCCGGATCCGTGGACCCAGCAAACTTGTGAGGGTTCGTACTTTTAAAGTTCCTATGTAAATCCCCCGCTCCATGGTTAGCTCCTTCTTGAGCTACTTGTTGTAGCGCTTGGGTCAGTCCTTGGACCGTCCTTTACATCTCGCACCATTGAGCTCTCTCGGCAGCCATTGGCAAAAATTAAGCCTGCAACCAAAGCTACCAAACTTAAGTGTTTTGTGTATTTCCTTGATTTATCCTACTTAAAGTTTAGCCCATGGCTCTACCCAATCTCACAGGGAAGGTTTAAGACTCTATCTGAAATTCTAGATCTACATCTAGAACCTATATCAAGGGAAACCTAGGGTTTATGAAACTTAGGCTCTGATACCACAAAGATTGTCATGCCCTGACGCAGAATATCTAGTTGCGATGAGTCATAACACTGGTGTCGATCAGAGCATGTATAATAGGATCCAACCACAAAGAGAGATAATGAAAATATGATACTTTTATTTCATTGAAATAAAGTTTTACAACAACATTAAGCCTTAAGGGGCATAATACAACTTCCAAGTACATAACTCTAGTAAGAGCAACACTCATAAACCTTGCCCATCCCCATGTGTTTGGGGTTCATCGTCGGAACTACCTGCAATGTTAACTGAAAATGTAGGGTGAGCGAAATGCTCAATAGGATTTATATCTCTATACCAGATAACTTAAAGTAATTAACATTTTTAGATAAAGTTACTGTGCTATGTCGAGAAATGTAACTAAAACATGAAACATGAATAGGAGAGGGAGTAAAGAATGGAATTGCAAGTAGACAAGATATCAAGAGTAAAGTTCAAGTAGAGGATGATCATGTAGAAAGTATTACTATAGAATTGGCCATTTCATGCAAGTATGTACAAGTCAAGTATTTCACGTAATTCAAGTACTTCATGTATTCAAGCAAGTCAAGTAATTCACGAACTATGGAATGTCATAAATCAATCTAGTAAGTCAAGCACTTCGGTGCAATGTCACACCAGGTCATTCAACTCCCATGGGCACAAGTACTTTCTGGTACTCCCTGCAAGACCAGACCGGGCCCCATTAACGCTAGGCATTGAGGTTATAGATCATAGATCCCAAGTATATTTAGACATATACATAATATGTATGGACAAAGGATTTCAAGGTAAATGTTACTAAAAAAAGTACAGATCTAGCAAAATTTATCATTCGAGGTATGAGTAGTACAAGAATTACAAGTACTTGAAAGAGAAATTCGAAAAGGATTTAAGGCATCATGTTTAACGATATTAAGTCGATAAAAGATTAGATTGTTGGACAAGGCACAATCAGCCCTTGCGAGAAATCTCGTAAAATGGGTTCAGATCAAGTTTTTCACAATTGGGTGTTTAGCTAGAAAACTGAGGAATTACGGCCACGTAAGAGGTGGGACAGTGGGAGGCTCCCCTCGCATGCGCGAGGTCCTAATTAAGAAACCGCTTATCCACTTACAGTGTTTGCTCGTGGACCTCTTTCCTTAGACACCATTTTTCCTTGGGAATCTTGCTAATTGCACGACTTGTTATAAATGAGGAACCATTCTAGCAAAAATTATATCCCATTTTTCGCAGTCGGTGCTTAACAAAAAAACTGAAGAATCACGACCAGGTAAGAGGTGGGATAGTGGGAGGCTCCTCTCATATACAAGAGGACCTAATTAAATAACCACTTACCCACTTAAAGCGTTCACCCATGGACCTTTTTCCTTAGACACCGTTCTTCCTTGGAAATCTAGCGAGCTACGCGACTTGTCGAAAACACGGTAACGCAATAACATAAAAATCGTTAAAACTCGTATCGATCACGATTATGCAACTAAGCCCATGTAATTTTAACAGATAATATCTACTTCATTTAACATGCCAAAAAGATAATACAGTCATGGAGATCAAAGATAACATGAAGGTAACAAGAACTAGGAGGGAAATATAAGCTCATGGAATAGAATTATTATCTTCTATATCCTTAACTTAATCATGTGTGAATTTAAATTATATGCAACTTAACATGACATATTTAACATGCTAGATGATATATTGGTTCAATTAGAACCTGAAAACGTCATGATCGGGGCGGAGATTGCACATCTGGAACACTATCTTAGAAAGACACCGTGATCTGAGACGGATCTTCCGTCGGTTAAAATCTTATGTCCAATTATTTGGATAGCATGCTTAATACTCAATAAAAATTGGGGAAAATGGTATAGAATCAAAGTAGACATGCATCTACATCTAATTCATGCATCAATTTGAGTTTAGCCTGAGAGAATACTTACCTAGTGGAAGAACGAATTGGAAGAAGAATAAGAACGAAGAACACTTTGAATATTCCTCTAAACTTCAAGATGTCCTTCAACCAACACTTCCCCAGTGGATTTGTGCTTTAAGAAGGGAAGATCCTTGACCTATTTATAGGTCAAGTCCCATAATTATTTTATTACTAATTTAATTATATCTTCCACCTAATTTTCTATTCCACCCATGTTACTATTACACCAACTTATGTTGGCAACAATTTCCAACATGTGGATGTTGAAATAAATCTCCCTTTATGACATAATCAATTATCTCAATTATTCACTGATGTTTTATTACTAATTTAATTCTAAGTCAATTTTCCACCTATTTCATTTACTCATGGTACTATTACACCAACTTATGTTGACTTTAATTTCCAACATATAAATATTAAAATAAATCTCCCTTCATGACATAATCCATGACCTCGTTTATTCAATTAGGTAAGAAATTACATCATCCACTAATTAGGAATTAATTAGAGCTAATAATTCTATCTTAAATCGGATGCTACAGTACTACTACAGTACCAACATCTTCGCCTTCTCAGAATCGTGCCACGAATCTCGCCGTTTGTGTTAGCACGTAGGATAGGATTCGCGTTTTTATATTCTACACTTTAAAGGCATAAAGAAAAATATTTATCATTTATTTTATTTTATTTTCATTATTTTTTTTACATATAAATGCATATACAAAATTTTGTGTTGCTACATCCAAAGAGTTGGCAGAGGAGGCCTTCTCTTATTTTTCTAGTGCCCGGGCGTATTTTCCTTTTCTTTTCCTTCCTACTGGTACCATCTCTTCCGAACTTCCCGAGTAGACAAAGTTAGCCGTCCCGTTATCCGTGCCAGTTTTCACACTCAGTGGAGTCAGTGGCTCGGCTTAGAGCCGCTAACCTCATCCGCACTGAGTAATCAGCCCGTGTTGTACCATATTTTTTTATGCACATTGTGCTTGCTACGGCCCATCTGATGTACCAAAATTTTGACATTAATGAAATGGAGAGTTTACTATCTTTATCGGTTTCTTACATGTATGGATGAGCTCAGAAATAGAACTTCCGCAGAGCCGCCGCGTTCCAAGTCCGAGGGATTGGCATCCCTTCGCTGGTGGATCGTCGGTATGCTCCTTTCCCAAGAGTCTCGATCACTCGGTAGGGGCCTTCCCAGTTAGGGGCTAGCTTTCCCACCGCCTCCAGTGGTCGAGAGGCTTCGGCCTTTCTGAGAACGAGGTCTCCTGGATGGAATTGCCTGTCTCAGACTCGAGCATTGTAGTACTGAATCATGCATCGCTGGTACTCTGTTGCTCGGATTCTTGCGACTTCACATACTTCATCGGTCAGGTCCAGGTTCTCCAGCAATTTCTTGTTGTTAAACTCGGATAGGAAGTGGATAACCCGAAGGGATGAGCTGCCGACCTCTAGTGGGATGATTGTCTCAGTGCCATAGACTAGCTGGAATGGAGTTTCGCCCGTGGTGATTCTAGGAGTGGTTCAGTACGACCATAGTATGCTAGGTAATTCCTCGAGTCAATTACCCTTGGCTTTAACCGAGCCTGGTCTTTATGCCTTTGAGGATGGTTTTATTGGCATTTTTGACCATCCCGTTAGCCTGGGGGTGGGCTACTGAAGTGAAGTGGTTGCGAATATGTAGGTCAGCGCACTTATTCTTAAAATAAGCGCTATCAAACTGCTGACCGTTATCGCTCACAATTACCCGGGGGATGCCAAAACAACAAATGATCATCCTCCACACAAAACTCTAGATCACCCCTTCCATTATCTTGGTGGTTGCCTCGGCTTCGATCCATTTGGAGAAGTAGTCGATGGCCACGATGAGGAACCTTTTCTGAGCCCGGGCCACTGGGAAGGGCCCAAGGATATCAATTCCCCACCGAGCGAAAGGGTATGGCTTAGTTAGAGTTATGAGCTCTGAGGCTGGTTGGTGGATACGGTGGTCGAACCGTTGGCAGCGGTCCCACTTCCGAGCATATGCGGAGCAATCTCGCTGGAGGGTGGGCCACCAGTAACCTCAGCACAGCAAGATCCTCGGTATCGACCTCCCCCCTTGGTGTGCTCCGCAGATCCCTTTGTGAATTTCTTCAATGAGTTGCTGGGCCTCTAGGGTGCTAAGGCACTTGAGGAGAGGGCCGACGAAGGATCGTTGGTAAAGATTTCCTTCGAATAAGACAAATCGTCGAGCTTGATATTTGAGTCTCCTGGCCTCCCGAGGGTCAGCGGGCTCTCGAGAGTCAGTTACCCAGGATATATATGGGGTTCTCCAGTCATCAGGAGATGCCTGCACAATTGCTACGATTCTGGTTTCCATGCTTGGTCGATCTAACTCTTCGAGTAGGACAGACCTAGTCCCTTCTGTGGTGTTGGAACAGGCCAATCGAGAGAGGGCATTTGCTCGGGAGTTTTCTTCCCAAGCTATTCGGATTACCTGAAAGCTCTCGATTGATTGGGCTATCTCTTTCACCGGGTGAAGGTATTTGACCATCTACGGTTTTCGAGCTTCGTAGTCTCCATGGATTTGGCTAGCGACCAACTGAGAGACGGTGCAGATGTTGACTCGCTCGACTCCCAGGTGCTTCGCCATCCTGGCCTCGAGAATCAAGTCTTCATACTCGGAGGCATTGTTGGAGGCCTGGAAGTTGAATTTCATGGTGTACTAGAGATCGACACCTTCTGGGGATGTGATGAGGATGCCAGCTCCGCTACCGGTTGAATTGGAAGATCCATCCACGAAGAGGTCCTAGGCTGGGCCGGCCGTAGGTTCAGACGCCTCTCCCAGAGGGACAACGGTCTCTACAATAAAATCAGCGAGAGCTTGTCCCTTAATGGTGGTGCGGGGCCGGTAGGAAATGTCGTAGGCCCCAAGCAATATTGCCCACTTGACTAGTTGAGCCGAGGTTTCTAGATGGGCTAGAATTTTCTTCAGAGGCTTGCTAGTCAGCACCACAATGGAGTGTCCCTGGAAGTATGGCAGGAGGTGCTTGGCCGAGGTAACCAATGCTAGCACAAGTTTCTCGGTTGTGGGGTACCTCCTTTCGACATCCAGGAGCACTTTGCTGGTGTAATAAGCGGGACTTTGTCTTCCTTGGTCGTCTCGAATGTGGACTGAGCTTACCGTGAATGGTGTTGCCGAGAGATAAAGGTATAGAGTCTCTCCCGGCACTTGCTTGGATAATACAGGAGGTGATGTCAGAAACTCCTTAAGCTCGGTGAATACCTTCTCGCACTCCTCGTCCCAAGAGAACGTAGGGGTTGCCAATTTTGGCCCTCTCGACAACTTGAAGAAGGGCAGGCAACATTCTGCCGCTCGGGATAGGAAGCGGTTCAGCACGGCGATCCAGCCAGTCAGTCATTGCACATCTTTGATGCAGGTGGGCGGTCGCATATCCATGATGCCCTGGACCTTGTCTGGGTTGGCTTCGATCCCTCGTTGGGTCACCAGGAAGCCCAGGAATTTCCCAGACTTGACCCCAAAGGTGCACTTCATGGGGATTGAGCTACAGTTCGTACCTCTAGAGGGTGCTGAAGGTCTCGACCAGGTCAGCAAAATGGTGCCCGGCCTTCTGTGACTTTACAAGCATGTCGTCGATATAGGCTTCGGTGTTCTACCCAACCTGATCCTCGAAGATCTGATTGACCAGCATCTGGTAAGTAGCTCCGACATTTTTTAGTCCGAATGGCATTCAAGTATAGCAATAAATGTCGAAGTCAGTGATGAAGGCGGTCTTCTCTACGTCTTCGGGGCTCATTTGGATTTGGTGATATCAAGAATAGAAACTGAGAAGGTCATCGCCCGCGGTTGAATCGACGAGCTGATCGATGCTTGGCAGTGGGTAGCAGTCTTTCGGGGTAGCTTTATTGAGGTCGGTGAAGTCGACGCACATCCGCCATTTACCCAAGGTTTTTGGTACCAGGACGACATTGGCGAGCCAGGTAGGGTAAAGGACCGGGTTAAATAACCCAGTTTTCTTCTCCTTTTTGATATGCTATTTAATAATCATCTATTTCTCAGGGGCGTGCTTCCTATTTCGTTATTGCACCGGCCTTGCCGCGGGGTCGAGGTTGAGGTGGTGCATTACTGTCTCCTTGGGAATGCCAAGGAGATCCTCGTCAGACCATGCGAAAATG
Organism: Amorphophallus konjac; assembly: GCA_022559845.1. NCBI lineage: Eukaryota > Viridiplantae > Streptophyta > Magnoliopsida > Alismatales > Araceae > Amorphophallus > Amorphophallus konjac. Next base: position 315,585,748 of record CM040120.1, on the reverse strand, counting down.
TGCACACACTCTGAAAGAAAGTCTTTGTATTGAGGTTGTAGTTCGGGAAATAGATCTACCTCGATTTTTACTTCAAGGGCCGGATTATTTCTGAGGAAAATAGATAGTAACTCTCACCCGGGCTTGCTTGCCATTTATCTTCAATAGTTTCGAGCTCTTTGCCTTTGTCCTCTTGTCTTACGGTTTCCACCGAGATCGTGTAGCACATTCTAGCCATTGCCTGATTGCCTTGGACTTCGTCGGTGCCGTATTTGGTGGGAAACATCATTTTTTGGTGGTATGTGGAGGGCGCTGCCTTGATTCAACTGAGGATGTCTCGGCCAAAAATGGCATTATAGGTCGATATCTCCTTGACCACTACGAAGTTTGCCATAAAGGTTACGGCTTTGGGTGGGGTACCGAGGGTAACAGGTAGGCTTATGGCTCCCTTGGGATAGGTCACTTAGCCATTGAACCCACAGAGGGGGGTTCGGATCTGACATAGTTTTGACGGGTTTTCACCCATCTTTAGCAAACACTCGTACGATAAAGTTTCAGGGGCACCGCCATTATCCACAAAGATCCGGTCCATGTTAAAATGGTTTATCGTGGCCGACATAACAATGGCATCATCATGCGGGGTGACCACTCCTTCGAGATCCTGGTCCGAGAAGACCAAGGACTGCTGGTCGGTCACCAGGGGAGGAGCTTTGTGTTGCTCGGAAGTTCGGCTGGCTCGCTCGGCATGACGCTTTCTCCCTCGGCTGGTATCTCCGCCCAAGGCCGATCCACCTAAGATGATGTTTTTGTGGACTCCTCGGGGGCGATTGTTAATTTCTTTAGGAGGAATTCCACGGTCCTCCCTTTGCTCGGACACGTACTTGGAGAGGTGGCCCTGGCAGATGAGACTTTCGATCTCGTCCTTGAGCTGGTGGCAATCTCCTATGTAGTGGCCATGATCGTCATGGAATTGGGAGTGTTTATGGCGACTCCAACGCTTGGGGTCGGCCTTCATCGGCTTGGGACAGTGGAGTAATCCCGAGTCCTTTATTTCTTGATAAATTTGGTAGACGGGGGCAAATAGAGGAGTATAGCGCTCGAACTTGTGCGAGGGTTCCTTTCGATAGCCCTCTTGATTCCTCCTCTTCCCCCGCCCTAAAGATTGGTCGGATGACCTCTTTTTCTCCCCCTCTCGCCTTGAGTTTGTGAGATCTCGACAGGCATTAAGGACTTCTTCGCACTCCGCATGACGTAGAGTTAAGGTCACAAGATCGGCGAGGGAGGAGGGAGGGAGAAGCACCAATTCTCACTGGAGATTTTCATCGCGGGTGCCTCCGGTCAGTGCGGTGATGGCGGAGGCCACATCTAGGCGGGGGATGTGCAGAGCTTCCACTTTGAAGCGGTTAATGTAAGCTCGTAGCTCTTCCCCCTGCGCCTGCTTGAGGGCCAATAATCCCGCTATCGACCTTGGAGGGCCGCTTCTGACGAAGCTCTCCTTGAATAGTCACCCGAATTGTCGAAAGTTGGTTACGCTCCCGGGGGAGAGTGCTTGAAACCATGCTTGTGCACCTTGGACTAGAGTAGTCACGAGCGCTCGACATTTGACCGTGTCGGACACCCTGTGCAAGGTCATGAGGGCGTCGAAGTTGTTGTAGTGGTCGGCTGGGTCACCCTGGCCGTCGTAAGGATTGAAGGCCAGGAGCGATACTCCCGGGGAGACCACAGCCTTCTTGATTTGGTCAGAGAACGGGGATTACTCCTCGTCTTCCGGGGTGGAGTTTTTTTGGAGGGCGCGCAGGGCGCGCTCTTGCTCGGCAAAATGCCGCTCGAAGTCTCGCAGTCGGATGGATAATTCTCCCTATCACCGGGATGGGGGCGAGGGGCTCCAAGTGTTCTCTTGGCGTTCCGGGTTTGGAACATCCTTCTTCGTGCGTTGCTGATTCAGGTCAATCTTCCTCCTTCTTGGGCTGGAGGAGGCCTCTTGCTCTGGAGGTGGGGGCTGCGAAGGTCCACCCCGCTCCCTCCTGATGATGCGTCATCCTTAAAAGATGAATCGACCCCCGGCTGTCATCCGGGAGGCCTTTGTGCGGGGGTGGTTTGTCCGAGGAAGCCGTGACCTCTCCTCTCCAGCTATCTGGGTCCTCATCAAGTCAACGAGGATGTCCATTTTAGCGTTGAGGGTTTGGAGGGCGTCCGGGTTCCCATGAGCAAGTTGTCCCACTTCGGCCAGCAGAGGTGGGTTGTTAGCTGGGTTATTAGAGGGAGTGCTCGTCGGAGAGTGAGAGGACTCATGCTCCTTTTCCTAGACCATCGGTGCCTTCCCTTTTCCACTAGTATTTCTCCTACTAGAGCTTCTTCGCACAATGTTGGCCCTTCGTTCGTTTCCCACAGACGGCGCTAGATGAACAGGCGTGATCTCGCGCTAAGTCCTGAGCCGCACGATGCTAGGCAAGCTTGGGCTGCTGGTACCACGAATGGTAATCTGTAATGTAGGAAACGAGTCAGAGGAGCCCAGGGTTGAGACCCCGGGGAAAACCCTCCGATGCCAAAGTCAGCAATGTTATAGAGTGTAGGTGGAAGGGGAGTAGGAGGAGGAGTGAGGAGCACGAGATCGCTCTCCACAAGTGGGTGTGGTGTTAGGCACTCATGATCTACATTTCTTTTGGAGGGTTTCCCTTGGTTTATATAGTGTTCATCTCCGTAAGGCGCTCGGAGTAGGCGGAGAGTATAGGGGGCATTACTCGACCGTTTGTGGCTTAGTCGCTTGGTCTCCCTTTTCATTGACTCTTGATATTCCCTCCTTTCGTTACGGTCCGGCACTGCTCGGGCTTTCCCCATTTGACAGTTGCTTGGGCTTCCGAGCCATGGGCCACCTAGGAAGTATTGGTCGGAGCATCTTTGGGCTTCAAGCTAAATGGGCCCAGAAATGGGGCGGTCGCATGGAGATTCCCGCCTGTTTGGGTCGGGTTAGACCTGGTTGGGCTGCTCTCAATAGTACATTCGTTGGGCCGCTAATTTACCCCTATCCAGAGAGTACGTTGACGCAACAGCAAAATACAACAACAAAAGTAATAGCCCATAGTAAAGCAAAGCCTTATGAGGCTGCGTCGACTCAATGCTGGCATGGAGTCGACGCAACTGAAGAAGAAACACTGGAATTCAGGAGAATGGTCATCAAGCATGTATATAAAGGGTGAGTCGACGTAATGAGGTAATTGCATCAACACAACCGAAGCAGCCAGCAGCATAAAAAGTCACATGAGTCGACGTAAGGAAGGTATGCGTCAATACAACAAAACAAGGCCAACAACATTCAGCAGCAACACCAGAATCAAACAACAAGCCAGCAACAACAACAACTGTTCGATGAAATGCTACTAAGTGTGTCACGTCCCGAGGTATATGTATAGCAGAGGTGTGACGACCTAGACTCCGGATACCAGGTAAACCTGATACCACTTGAATTCTGAGAGGCCTCCCAAGAGCGGTAAAGCTCCGAAGGGATAAAAAGGATTGTGTGAAGTACATTGAACTTCTAGATAAAGTAGTAAATAATTAATTACTATGATCAGGATTGCTAAAATAGTAGAAATAAAATTATATTTTCTATAACAATTAAAACTAACAGGGTCCACCCCAACTAAAGTACAGTACAACAGAAAAGAGAACATACTCTGAAGTCGGGGGAAGCCCGACACTGGCAAAGATAGCAACTAAGAACCACCGCACTGTGCCTCCAAGCCACGAAGAGGAACAGCTACACCTGAAAAGTCAGGGGTGAGCCTCGTCTCACTGGCTCAGTAGGGGTCCCGCAGATCTCCACCATGAAACAAAAGTGGTAAACAGCAGTTGATGGGAATCAACACCAAGCCTGTACCTTTTTTATTACATTTATGTCCTTTTAGTTTGTGTTTATAACCTTGGGAAAGTATGTACGTAAATGTAAGGCTTTATAAGCCAAGGAGTCATTCCCATGGATTGTGTGGGTTTTTATGCAATTATGCAGTAGGACCAGCAAGGGGGCCCTCAGCCCTTTCCCATTGGTCCATGTCATCATGTGGGCCTGGTCAACCTTCCTAGGTGGACATCTAGAATGGTGGGCTAGTCATATGGACACATGTGTGTAAATGGGTCAACATTCTAATGGGTTGGTCACCTACCCCATTCAACTTACACATGGTCAATGGTGCGCCCCATTCCCCTTGAAATTTTTATTAGTTTTTGTGTGATATTCACACCTCATACCAGCCCTTCAATCCACACCCCTAGATCCAAGGGTTGAGAATGGATTTGGCTGGAATCATATATAAGCTTGTATTTTTATGAGAAAAGCAATTAAAAATCAGAAATTTTGTGAAATCCAAGAAGGCTTCTTGCGCCCCCTTCCTCTCTCCTCCTGGTTTCCTCTTCTAAAACCCCCATTCTAGAGTGTATCAATCCCCCATCTCCCCCTCTCAACTTCTGATCATCACCGGTGCCGCCGCCGCCGCCGTTCGTGCCGCCTTCGAGCCGCCGCGAAACCGTTCTCGGTGTTCTGTCCTGCTGGACAGAGGTCTCTTCCCAAAATTCCTGCTATCATCCACGACCTCTTCGTGGTCTGCAATTTTTATGGTGTGTTCTTCCCTTATATCCCAAGCTCCACCTAAATTTGGACGCCCAAATTCCATCGTTTAGTATTTTCTCATTTTCGTGCATCTTTCATTCCTAGTTCTGTTTTGTCTCTGTCTATAGTGACAGTAGCCCTGTGTTTCCCACCTCCGGCCATCTTTTTAATTTGTCCAAACCCTCCCCATTTTACTGGGAGTTCTTTCCATCACCCCATACATCCACAAATGTTCTTAATTTTTTATCAGCCTCCTATCTATTTTTAGAAATTCGTGTTCTTCCTCAGCTACAGTGTTGTCAGCCAGATTCCACATCCGACCCACTGCCAGTGCAAAAATCATATAAATTCGTCGCCTTCTCCAAATCCAGATCCAAAAATAGTCCTGGTTTTGTAGCTTGATTTCCCACAACCTTTATGAAGAACACAACCCCAGATTCGGACGTCTACCTCAAGGTCATAGGCAATCCACAGGAAAGTTCCCTGCTAGTCTGAGAGTTCAGACACTGTACAACAGTAAACTTCAAAATTCGCCAATCAGAAGTACAGGCTTGATTATTTTTCTGTAATTGCCTTGGGTTGAAGCCCTTCGAAGCATCTTTCCAACGGCGCCAGTTTTGTCGCATTCTGACGTCGGGGCTGATCGCAGCGTCCGTTCTCGTCGGAGCGCGCGCCGGAAAATAGAACCTGCAGGTCCGTGGCCGGTTATTCTGACCGGTGCCGATCGGAGCCGCCCGGCCTCCAGCCGGCGAACCAGCATACCGCCAGCCCGGGGAACGCTTCCCTAAGTGTCCCCACTACAGCGGTGCCACCGGGTCCCACACGGCCCCTCCGGACAGCACGTGGGCTCCACAGCCACAAGTTCGGGTGCTGCCGAAGAGACGCGAGAAGCCACCCGTCAACCCGAATTCGGTCCTCCCGGGCCCAGTTGTGTAGCCCTTTACCTCCCTGCATGGAGTGGGCGATATTTCATTGCTGTCATCATTGTGTAATATTTATCCCGGGAGTACGAGTTTCGGCCGGGTCCATCGTCGCCACGCCGAGCGCGTGGGGGTATCGCATTCGCTCCCTTACTTGGCATTTGCTTACTTCATATATATTTGTTTATGCCGCTGCTAGAGTGCATGTGTAGGGATATCTAGCTCGCTTTATCTATTCATTACCGCTGCTGCGAGAGAGTGCGAGATGATCTTGTGACCCGATCCGGGCACACGAGAGAGCCGATCACCCTAGCTTATTGCCGGTTTCTCAACCGCGCACGTCCGACGCTTCCCTCGTTAAGGGACAGTCACGAGCTTGTCGTGTCCGTGGTTTCGTCCCGCATCAATTTGGTATCAGAGCGAGTTTGAGTCTAGGGTGTCAAAAAAAAAAGAGTGTCATTTACGTCTAGGCATTAGTCATTGTCTAAGTCGTGTTTAGAGTCATCATTGTTTTAAAACAAAAAAATATATATCTTTTTGGGTCGCATTTACATCCCTTTACTCGGTATATCAAAAGGTGTTGTCCGAACGTTAGGCTACGCCTATCGGGAAGGCCGCACACTTGCGCGAGTGATTTTTGGATCGATTAACTCCGCCACGTGCCGAGTTTTGGTTACGTCTAGGTGCATCATCTTGTAGTGTGCATTTGCCTTAGTCGGTGTCTCCTACTCCGTGTCTTGCATGCCCACTCATCGAGGTACTCAATACTCACCCCCACCACCACCTATGGCGGAATCCCGAGTCTATAGTTCCGATGAAGTGGCCACATTGTTCCGAACTCTTGTGGGGAAAATGGATGGGTTGAGTGAGCGCATGGATGAGTTAAGTACTCGAGTGGATAGGATGGAAGGAGCAAGTACCCGAGTGAATGGCCTAGGCACCCGCCTAGAAGAGAGGATGAAAGCCGTAGAGGATAGGGCCGCTGGGTCGAACCAGTCCGTTCAAGGATTGGTCAGGAGAGTTGCCGCACTAGAGAGAGGTCCAGCCGAGGCACCACCGATTGCCCCAGTCCAAGCACCCGTCCCACCTGCACAAGGTGAACCGGAGCCAGGTCAACAACCCGCGACTCCAAGGGTTCATGGGATCGCTAATAGGAGGCACGAAGTCCCCGAGGTGCATGACTATGAGTCCGAAAATGAGCATCGGGGGCATGGTCGTGATTACCGCCCTACACGGCGTACCCACGACCAAGATATGGATGAACGGGCCATTCAGACCGTTCGGGCCGACCCTCCCACCTTTCACGGGTCCTTGGACCCAAAGGTCTATCTTGATTGGGAGGCTGGTATGGACCGATATTTTGAGTGGTTCGAGATGTCGGACCAACGAAAAGTCAAGTACACCAGGATAAAACTTTTAGGCCAAGCACAAACTTATTGGAGGAACATGGAGAACCTATTGTTTCATTGTCAAGAACCCCCGATCGATACATGGACCGATATGAGGAGAAGCTTAGGAAGAAGTATCTCCCTACCTCCTACCGCCATGGTCTTATAGAGAGGTGGCAAAGTCTCACCCAAGGAGACCGGTCCGTCTCTGATTACATCGCAGAATTTGATGAATACTACTTGCGATGTGATGCCACGGAGGAGGATTCCCTTACCGTCTCTCGGTTCCAGCGTGGTCTACGCCCACACCTACGGTATGAGCTTCTCCGCCGCAAGGTGGACAAGCTGGATGATGGAGGCATCACCCGTGACTCCCTTTGGCTCGGGTCTTCCTCACACTCCGGCACCATTTGAGTTCGGGCCTCTCTCCATAAAGGCCCAATTATCCTTTTTGTGCTTTCTATTTGAGTCATTTGATGTAATTTTCATTTTCTTGAGTCATGTCCCTAGGTCTTGTGTTTATTTTCCTAAGTTTGAGTGTCATTGTGTTGTTTAGTTAGCTATTGGGCCCATTTCATTGGGCTTGGCCGAAGAGCCCCCCCTACCCCCTCGGTTATTTCTCATTGAGTCTTTTGTCAGGGTCTTATTGTAAAATGTGGGTTGCCTATATATAGGGCCCCATTCCCTTCATTTGGAACTAATGAATCAATGAATGAAAAAAAATGCCATTTTGTGAGTTCTATCTTTATTTTTATGGTGGAGTGAATCCATTAGTGAGGTGAGAAGCCTTAGGGAGAGAATCCCACCCATCCCTCTCTTAATCTCTCTCTTTCACTCCCCTTTCTCTCTCCTCCACACCCAATTTCAAAAATTTTCTCTCTCCTCCCTTCCCAACCACCACTCTCCCACCTACCCCCATTAAAGGCCACTCCCCTTCCCCACACATCACATTACTCCACCCCCTAGTCCCAAGGGAGCATCCCCAATCACTAAGCCACCCTCCAACCACCTCATCCCTTTCCCAAGCACCCTTCCCTCTCCCCCATGCAACCCTCCACCTCCCAAGACCATTTGAATTTGAATATCCCCTTCCCTCCATAGCCCAAAGTCGCCCAACTCATTTCCCCATTGAGTAGGCCACCCCCATCCCCTTCCCTCCACTCCACTCTACCAAGAGCAGCCACCCCATCACCCTTCCTCCACCTTGGCTGAGAGCCTGCAGAGAACCAGTGGAGTGCAGCAGCGACCCCGTCTTCCCCCTGGCATCCCTGGAGGTCCAAGAGCTATCGTCGGAAGCGTCTGCCTGTCTTCTTCGTAACGGAAGTGGTTTCGTTGTCGTCCGAGCACCGTGCTGCCCGGGAGAGCCGTTCTCCCTCTACTGCGCAAAGCTCTCCTGACAGAGCACATGAACGTGATTGGAAGCTCTGCCAAGACAAATCTAGCGTGAATCAAGACAAGATCCCTTCTTCAAGGTTTTTTCTCCTTTTGTCTACTTTCAGAATCAAGAAGCGGAACTCCGTTCGGCATCCTGTAGCAGGAGTTATCAATTTTCTCCCTCAGCCACGCGGTTCTGCTTCCCATAGTCTGCATCGACTTGTCATCATTGTTCAGAGTTTCCTGGTCTTCTCCGGCATTGTTTGGCTTCCCCGTCCATTTTTCTGCGAAGAAGACTCATCCATGGTTCCAACGACTCCAACGGTGCTCGATTCTGAGTTCGGGAGATGTCGGGGCAACCTCTACAACCTGCTATTGGAAACCAGGAGCTGTCAGTCTGAGAATCTGCCTCCCTGTTCGGGCCTCCACCCAGACCAGCATCGACGACATAAGAAATTAATAAAATTTGGACGACTTCCACGGCCTACTATGAAGATTTTCCAGGTGGTTTCGTCCCCAAAAAAATTCAGTAGCAGTTGCAGCAGTCAATTCATCAGTCTCCTATCAGCACCCACAGAACTGGGCAGAATCGGCAACCTCCCATCTTCGGTGTTCCCTTCTCAAATTCCCCTCCCCGCTTGGCCGGCTGAAGGCCCCTCCCTGTGTGGAGGTAGTGTTTGGATGTAACTATCATCTTCCCTTCCCCACGATCCCCCCCTTGCATGGGGTGTAGTGTTGTAATAGCTTAAACAGGTCAAGCTACCCTGGCGCGGCGTGTGGGGAACCCACGCTTCCCCGCTCGCCCTCATCTCTGAGCGGGACCGGTTTCTTCAAACCGGTCGAGTGAGTGCTCCAAAACTTTGCTCTAATTCATTCTTATTTTTTCAATATTAGTTCATAAACTCCGCTGGCCGTGACGAGAGCCTGATCCTTAAGCTCATTTGCTATAAGTGATCATCGTGGGAAGAGAGTGGAACCCGTGCCCTTTGGCACTTCGTCGGACCCTTGATTTGGGCAGCCATACCCTTGGGGAATCAAACCTTGGCCTTGCTGGCCCTCTACCAGCAAGGGCCTAGCCCACACAACCTCCCCTTGGCATTGCCAAGTTACCTCGGGTCTTAGTGAGCATCGGGTGAGCGGTTGCTATTATCGATCCATTTTGAATGCTTAATTGTGCTTGCTTGTTGAGTCCTAGGTTGTGTCACATCAATTGGTATCAGAGCAAGTTCACAACTTGTCTCTCCACAAGTTGGTCCTAGGGCATGTTTATGCATTTAGAGTCCTCGATTGCATGTCCCATGTCCACTAGAATGACCACTTCATACCCGTCATATCCATCCCCATCAACTTTCCCAAGAAGCCCAAATCCTCATGGAAGCTCCATTGCCAACAAAGTGGGTAGCAACACCTCTATCATAGAAGCCCTACCTAATGTCCTTAATCGGCTTGAAGATATCATGACTCGACTCGACCGACTTGAAGGAAATAGCCGTGCACCAAGAGTGAATGAGAGTGACCTTTGGGGAAATCTAGAAACCATATTTTTAGAACACTTGAAAATCAAAACCCCCGCCTTTGATGGATCCAACAGCCCAAGCCTTTACCTAGATTGGGAGATTTCCCTAGACCAATTCTTTAAAAGTTGCCCCTGAACGAAGAAAGGAGAATGAGGCTAGCCAAGGCACACCTCTCCAAACAAGCTAAAACTCATTGGTTAGTTGTGGAAGGTTTAAGAAGGATCCGCAGGGAGGCCCCCATTAGCACTTGGGATGAGATGAAGGTCGAGCTTAGGAAAACCTACACTCTCCAACCCTCTCCCTCCTACTCAAATCACCAAAGCCCAAGGAGCACTTCAACTCCTTCATCCCCACCCGGTCAATCCAAGACCCCAATCACCCATTCCCTACCACTTCCCATCTCTCCCACCCCAACCACTACATTTAAACCCCACCTCCAAGTCCACACCACAACCATAGGTCCCCATACCCAATTGGGTCTCATGGCCAACTCTCCACCTAAGCCCATGGTAACCCCCACCACTACCTCTCCATCACCCCCAAAAAGGGACACTCCTCCCAAAACAAATCAACCCAAACCCCTTCAACCCACCAATCTTCCTCTCCCTACCCCAATCCAACTCCCACCAAAGCCTCCACTACTACCCTCACCTATCCTAACCCAAGTTTCCAACTACCTACCACCCCGGATACACCATGCCCCAATCATCACCACACCCTCAAAAGCCCCTCTCACCTCCTTGGAAGAAGAACCCATACCCCACCCCATAGTGGTGAACACTCTAAACCCACTCTCCACCTTGGAGGAAACCCAAGCCCAAATTGAAGAAGAAACAACACACGAGGGTCTTCACCTTACATCACCATCTCTAGTTGGAATCAATCTCATCTTAGGGGAAACCCTTGTTAGTTGGCTAAAGAAGAGCCCAATAAGAGAGATCACGGCCCATGATTTCCCACCCATGAAGGAAAACCATCCCATAGTGCCCATCTCCTCTTATCACACCACAATCCCAGCATCTTATCCAGTAGAGACCTTAGAGGATTTTCTTAGATGCTTAGCATGGCAAATTGAGTTCACTAGCATGTTGACCCCTATGGCCGAACAACCTAGGAGCCTTGGCCTCCTACACCTATGCATCGGGTCAATCACCTCGGTCTATACCATTGGTTGCTACACTAGCGACCTCGTTTTCCTTCTCCCTATGGTAGAAGAACCCATCTCGATCCACTCCCCTACCATTGAGATCCCAAATACTTTGATCAGTCAACCAACTAGAAACCTTGGCCCGATTACCTTAGAGGAAGATGACTCACAATTTGGGAACCTTGAAGACATAGAGTGCCTCCCTCTAGGAAGACCTTTCCACGACCCCTTTGCTCCCTTCCTATGGGAGTCTAGTTCCCCATGTGATCCAACCACCTTATCCACCACCCACTATTCCCTATCCCAACCCACCATGTTAGGCCTAATTCACCCCATCCTAGACCCGGGTTACACCTTGGGAACCATGACCTTGGGCCACATACCCCTAGGTAATAAGATTGTGTCCCACCCCATGATGACCACCTTCTTAGTACCATTCGATCCTTTCCAATGGCAGTTAAAGGGTTGTCCCACACCTATACACATGAAAGTCACCTTTAGGAAAAATATGCATGTGTCTAGGCTTACCACACCGCTTGGCATGAACACTATGTTGGGTCCATTCATTCATATCACCCACATGTCAAGTAGAAAGCATGAGTGGTCCAAATTCGGATGTAGTGGTCCACCTTCACTCATCATGAGTCGTAGGCATGATAGGAGTATTCATGGATGTCCGGGTCCCCCAGCATTTGCCACCCCATGCATGACCGGATCACTAATGGATGCCCCGGTCCTCCCCATTCCATCAAAGTCTTCCTGGCGTCAAAGCATGATTGGTCTACTTTTGGTTGCCCAGGTCCACCCATCACCCCTAGAATATCAACATTCATAAAATTGCATGAAAGCCTTTGCAAGCACATAAGCAAAAAGAATGAGGCTTATAAGAGGCGGGCTGACTCTCATCGGCGTCACCAAGAATTCCATGAGGGTGACTTTGTGATGGTAAGGATGGAGAGGCTCTCCCTGGGAGCCACCTCCAAATTGAGGCCACGTGGGGCTGGTCCCTTCCAGGTCCTGAGGCGCATTGGTGCAAATGCCTATGAGTTAGATCTCCCCGAGGAATATGGGGTAAGTCCCACATTCAATGTCGTCGACTTAGTGCCATATAAGGGACCCACGGTGATACCCAGTGAGGAGATTGAGACTATTCCTTCCCTTGAGAGAGCACCCACCTGTGAGGAGAGACCACTAGCCAAGAGAGCCCAGCGTGAACGCATAGAACAAATATTGGATGAACAAGTCACTACCACTCGGAGCAAGGTATACGAGCGCTATCTCGTCAGGTGCAAGGATCGGCCTCCTTCGGAAGATTCCTGGGTTAGTCGAGAGGATCTTCAGCAGTTGGATCCCGACCTTCTCGAGCAGTACCACAGCCGGATGGACCCCTACTCGACGGAGTCGAGCTCTTCGCAGGCCAGGGGATTTGATGGAGGCATCACCCGTGACTCCCTTTGGCTCGGGTCTTCCTCACACTCCGGCACCATTTGAGTTCGGGCCTCTCTCCATAAAGGCCCAATTATCCTTTTTGTGCTTTCTATTTGAGTCATTTGATGTAATTTTCATTTTCTTGAGTCATGTCCCTAGGTCTTGTGTTTATTTTCCTAAGTTTGAGTGTCATTATGTTGTTTAGTTAGTTATTGGGCCCATTTCATTGGGCTTGGCCGAAGAGCCCCCCCTACCCCCTCGGTTATTTCTCATTGAGTCTTTTGTCAGGGTCTTATTGTAAAATGTGGGTTGCCTATATATAGGGCCCCATTCCCTTCATTTGGAACTAATGAATCAATGAATGAAAAAAAAATGCCATTTTGTGAGTTCTATCTTTATTTTTATGGTGGAGTGAATCCATTAGTGAGGTGAGAAGCCTTAGGGAGAGAATCCCACCCATCCCTCTCTTAATCTCTCTCTTTCACTCCCCTTTCTCTCTCCTCCACACCCAATTTCGAAAATTTTCTCTCTCCTCCCTTCCCAACCACCACTCTCCCACCTACCCCCATTAAAGGCCACTCCCCTTCCCCACACATCCCATTACTCCACCCCCTAGTCCCAAGGGAGCATCCCCAATCACTAAGCCACCCTCCAACCACCTCATCCCTTTCCCAAGCACCCTTCCCTCTCTCCCATGCAACCCTCCACCTCCCAAGACCATTTGAATTTGAATATCCCCTTCCCTCCATACCCCAAAGTCGCCCAACTCATTTCCCCATTGAGTAGGCCACCCCCATCCCCTTCCCTCCACTACACTCTACCAAGAGCAGCCACCCCATCACCCTTTCTCCACCTTGGTTGAGAGCCTGCAGAGAACCAGTGGAGTGCAGCAGTGACCCCGTCTTCCCCCTGGCGTCCCTGGAGGTCCAAGAGCTATCGTCGGAAGCGTCTGCCTATCTTCTTCGCAACGGAAGTGGTTTCGTTGTCGTCCGAGCACCGTGCTGCCCGGGAGAGCCGTTCTCCCTTGACTGCACGAAGCTCTCCTGATAGAGCACCTGAACATGATTGGAAGCTCTGCCACGACAAATCCAGCGTGAATCAAGACAAGATCCCTTCTTCAAATTTTTTCCTCCTTCTGTCTACTTTGAGAATAAAGAAGCGGAACTCTGTTCGGCATCCTGTAGCAGGAGTTATCAATTTTCTCCCTCAACCACGCGGTTCTGCTTCCCATAGTCTGCACCGACTTGTCATCATTGTTCAGAGTTTCCTGGTCTTCTCAGACATCGTTTGGCTTCCCTGTTAGTTTTTCTGCGAAGAAGACTCGTCCATGGTTCCAACAACTCCAACGGTGCTCAATTCTGAGTTCGGGAGCTATCGGGGAAACCTCTACAACCTGCTGTTGGAAACAAGGAGCTGTCAGTCCAAGAATCTGCCTCCCTGTTCGGGCCTCCACCCAGACCAGCATCGACGACATAAGAAATTAATAAAATTTGGACGACTTCCCTGGCCTACTAAAAAGATTTTTCAGGTGGTTTCGTCCTCAAAAAAATTTGGTAACAGTTGCAGCAGTCAATTCATCAGTCTCCTGTCAGCACCCACAGAACTGGGCAGAATCGGCAACCTCCCATCTTCGGTGTTCCCTTCTCAAATTCCCCTCCCCGCTTGGCCGGCTGAAGGGCCCTCCCTATGTGGAGGTAGTGTTTGGATGTAACTATCATCTTCCCTTCCCCACGATCCCCCCCTTGCAAGGGGTGTAGTGTTGTAATAGCTTAAACAGGTCAAGCTACCCCGGCGCGGCGTGTGGGGAACCCACGCTTCCCCGCTCGCCCTCGTCTCCGAGCGGGACCGATTTCTTCAAACCGGTCGACTGAGTGGTCCAAAACATTGCTCTAATTCATGCTTGTTCTTTCAATATTAGTTCATAAACTCCGCTGGCCGTGACGAGAGACCGATCCTTAAGCTCATTTGTTATAAGTGATCATCGTGGGAAGAGAGTGGAACCCGTGCCCTTTGGCACTTCGTCGGACCCTTGATTTGGGTAGCCATACCCTTTGGGAATCAAACCTTGGCCTTGCTGGCCCTCTACCAGCAAGGGCCTAGCCCACACAACCTCCCCTTGGCATTGCCAAGTTACCCCGGGTCTTAGTGAGCATCGGGTGAGCGGTTGCTATTATCGGTCCGTTTTGAATGCTTAATTGTGCTTGCTTGTTGAGTCCTAGGTTGTGTCATATCACTGGAGGATGCTTATCAAGTTGCTCTCGAGATGGAGCAATTCGAGGGTGAGTTCGAGTCTATTCCCCAGTGGAGCCCCGCTCCTCCGCGTAGTGACTCCTGTGGCTCCTTAGGTTCATACCCGAGGGGACCTATGGCTCATCCACAGGAGCCCGTCCATCAGGAGCCCTTTGCTCCTAGACCTCGACCTCCCCCACCACGGGATCTACCTCCACCCCAACCACCGGCACCCGTTGCCCGTCCCCCGGCACCCATAGGCCGTCCCACGGCCCCGATACACCCTCCTCCGTTGCCCACGGCACCTACACCACCCTTGTTGCCTACACCCCCTACCCATCGGGAGGATAAGGGTAAGGCCCCTCTTATCGGAGAGAGCAGTCGGTCCCGGCTGCAATGTTTCCATTGTCATGGGTTTGGCCACTTCGCCAACCAATGTCCCACTCGTGCCACACTAGCTCCAGGGGTTGAGGAGACCTTGCCATCTGAGCTTGAACTTGTCAATTATGAGGCCGACCAAGCACTAGCCGATGAGTACTATGCCATGGGGGGAGAGTTGGACGGCTCACCCGTCACCCAGGATGCCGCCACTTAGTGGGCTTGTGTCACCACCTTAGTTTAGGGTCATATATGAGTCGATGTGGTTTGTTTTGTGTGGTTTGTTTGGTTTGCGTGTCGTTTGTTTGTCTGCATGCGTCTTGTGCAAGCTCGTTGTCGTTCTCTTATGAGTAAGAGGCGAGTGGACTCACTTGATGAGTATGGGATCGGTTCCACATCTATACCCGGATCAGTCACCTATAGGGACTCAGCGGTGATTCCTAGTGAGTCTTCGAGCTATTTTCTTCCCTTTTGAGAGTGCCCCTTCGGAGTGACCACCTTTACCCCATCGCAGTTCGCATATCGAGTATATATGGAATGAGTAGGTGACGATCACTTGGAGCGGAGCATACCCGCGCTACTTGGCATGGTGACGGATCCGCCGGAGTACTCGAGCATCCCTACCCCTACTCGACGGGGTCGAGTTCCTCCCACCCGGGGAGAGTTGATGAGAATCAACACCGAGCCTGTACCTTTTTTATTACATTTATATCCTTTTAGTTTGTGTTTATATCCTTGGGAAAGTATGTACGCAAATGTAAGGCTTTATAAGCCAAGGAGTCATTCCCATGGATTGTGTGGGTTTTTATGCAGTTATGCAGTAGGACCAGCAAGGGGGCCCTCAGCCCTTTCCCATTGGTCCATGTCACCATGTGGGCCTGGTCAACCTTCCTAGGTGGACATCTAGAATAGTGGGCTGGTCATATGGACACATGTGTGTAAATGGGTCAACATTCTAATGGGTTGGCCACCTACCCCATTCAACTTACACATGGTCAATGGTGCGCCCCCTTCCCCTTGAAAATTTTATTAGTTTTTGTGTGATATTCACACCTCATCCCAGCCCTTCAATCCACACCCCTAGATCCAAGGGTTGAGAATGGATTTGGTTGGAATCATATATAAGCTTGTATTTTTATGAGAAAAGCAATGAAAAATCAGAAATTTTGTGAAATCCAAGAAGGCTTCTTGCGCCCCCTTCCTCTCTCCTCCTGGTTTCCTCTTCTCAAACCCCCATTCTAGAGTGTATCAATCTCCCATCTCCCCCTCTCAACTTCTGATCATCACTGGTGCCGCCGCCGCCGCCGTTCGTGCCGCCTTCGAGCCGCCGCGAAACCGTTCTCGGTGTTCTGTCCTGCTGGACAGAGGTCTCTTCCCAAAATTCCTGCTATCATCCACGGCCTCTTCGTGGTCTGCAATTTTTATGGTGTGTTCTTCCCTTATATCCCAAGCTCCACCTAAATTTGGACGCCCAAATTCCATCGTTTAGTATTTTCTCATTTTCGTGCATCTTTCATTCCTAGTTCTGTTTTGTCTCTGTCTATAGTGACAGTAGCCCTGTGTTTCCCACCTCCGGCCATCTTTTTAATTTGTCCAAACCCTCCCCATTTTACTGGGAGTTCTTTCCATCACCCCATACATCCACAAATGTTCTTAATTTTTTATCAGCCTCCTATCTATTTTTAGAAATTCGTGTTCTTCCTCAGCTACAGTGTTGTCAGCCAGATTCCAGATCCGACCCACTGCCAGTGCAAAAATCATATAAATTCGTAGCCTTCTCCAAATCCAGATCCAAATATAGTCCTGGTTTTGTAGCTTGATTTCCCACAACCTTTATGAAGAACACAACCCCAGATTCGGACGTCTACCTCAAGGTCAAAGGCAATCCACAGGAAAGTTCCCTGCTAGTCTGAGAGTTCAGACACTGTACAACAGTAAACTTCAAAATTCGCCAATCAGAAGTACAGGCTTGATTATTTTTCTGTAATTGCCTTGGGTTGAAGCCCTTCGAAGCATCTTTCCAACGGCGCCAGTTTTGTCGCATTCTGACGTCGGGGCTGATCGCAGCGTCCGTTCTCGTCGGAGCGCGCGTCGGAAAATAGAACCGGCAGGTCCGTGGCCGGTTATTCTGACCGGTGCCGATCGGAGCCGCCCGGCCTCCAGCCGGCGAACCAGCATGCCCCCAGCCCGGGGAATGCTTTCCTAAGTGTCCCCACTACAGCGGTGCCACCGGGTCCCACACGGCCCCTCCGGACAGCACGTGGGCTCCACAGCCACAAGTTCGGGTGCTGCCGAAGAGACGCGAGAAGCCGCCCGTCAACCCGAATTCGGTCCTCCCGGGCCCAGTTGTGTAGCCCTTTACCTCCCTGCGTGGAGTGGGCGATATTTCATTGCTGTCATCATTGTGTAATATTTATCCCGGGAGTACGAGTTTGGGCCGGGTCCGTCGTCGCCACGCCGAGCGCGTGGGGGTATCGCATTCGCTCCCTTACTTGGCATTTGCTTACTTCATATATATTTGTTTATGCCGCTGCTAGAGTGCATGTGTAGGGATATCTAGCTCGCTTTATCTATTCATTACCGCTGCTGCGAGAGAGTGCGAGACGATCCTGTGACCCGATCCGGGTACACGAGAGAGCCGATCACCCTAGCTTATTGCCGGTTTCTCAACCACGCACGTCTGACGCTTCCCTCGTTAAGGGACAGTCACGAGCTTGTCGTGTCCGTGGTTTCGTCCCGCATCAGCAGTGCTAAACAACTATCGCAAAGTAGTAACAGCAGGAGTAGAAACAACATTAAAAGTAAAGAGGAAAGCCGTACTGTAAAGAAACACGGCAGCCGAAGGAACATCGACCCTCTAAACTACTCCTAATCGGTAAGGACACGAATTCCTACACACATAGTAATGAATCACTACACCGATACAAAAGACTCTGGCTACACAACCAGGACACATCACGACACCTCAGTCAAGTACGCTCATCTACATAGACAAAAGTGTTGTGCCCCTGTGGTTTTGATGAATGGTCATTGAAGTGAGTTATTCACTGTGAGTCATCTAGCTATGTCTTTTATATGCTCAAATTATTCATGTTTTATCATGTAAGTGAATGGAGTTCAGATGGCTGTCAGATAATATGCTCTACTTTAATTCTGTCTACACTCTGTCTGCACAGTCTCCATAGCAGCGCGTCAACTCAGTGTGCTGATGCGTCGACCCTTCAGTCATACTTGTCTCTGTTCTCACACCAGTGCGTCAACTCCTTGAGCTGATGCGTCGACTCTTCAGTTCAGGTTCTTCATTTGATTAAGTCTATACATCATCAGTTGAACGAAAAGTATATACGTTGCAGCGTCAACTCATTGGGCTGCAGCATCAACTCAGCAAGTATGCACATCGCCTTCAGACTTTCAAGTCTATACACTCTATACTCATTCAAGTATGTTCAGCCGTTTGCATTTCATAAAGTCTGTACATCGTGTTCATTCAAGTTCAAAGCCTCAAGTCTGTACAGCGTTACGTTCTCTTGACAAAGTCTGTACAGTGTCTCATATTGGCAAAGTTTGTACAGCGTGAAGTCTACACATTGGCTTCACTCCATAAAGCCCATACATTGGCCACTGCTCTCCAAAGTTTGCACAATGGTCTTCACACCTGAAGTCTGGACACTGGTTCAAATCCTTCTAAGTCTGTACATTGGCTTCGTATCTGCAAGTCTATACGCTGGACCTTGTTTTACCAAGTCTGTACACTCGCTGCAGTGTTCAAGTCCATACACTGGCAGCTCTGCTTAAGTATATACATTCGTCTGAATTAAGTTCATTTTTCTTCTATCTGTCTGCAGATGATTCAGGCCATCAAGACTTGGCACGTGATCCAAGAGGCTGAAATGCTGAGACGTGGACACAACAGTTCAAACAATCAAGAAAGAAGCTCCTGGATTATTCTGGTGCGTCAACGCATTGATCAAGTAGCGTGGACGCAGCAGTTCAAGTATCCCTTATTGCACCCTCTAGAGTACATTGGCAGCATCGACGCTGTAGCTCCATGCGTCAACGCAGCATGCTGAGAGCGTCGACGCAGCCATTAAGCCTGATAGGCATCTAGCTCGGAGACAGTTTAGAAGGTTAACGCTGGAGTTCTTAGCATCCACGCAGCATGCAAACAAGCTGAACTATTAGTTGTAAAAATACACCAACGCATCAACGCAGCAGTGGAGCAGCGTCGACGCAGCAGTTAAAAAAGGGTAGACTATTTGTTCACTGGACTGCCGATGCCGATGCGTCAACGCCACAAGCAAGTAGCGTCGATGCAGCAGTTAAAGGAGCATTCAATTTCACAGGCTATTCCACTGCGTCAACGCCACAACTGAGCAGCGTCGACGCAACAGCTAAAGAGACAAAGCTAATGGCTTACTAGAATGCCTCACTGCGTTAACGCCATTGCTTGACAGCGTCAACGCAGCAAGTCAGATTGCTGTCATTGAGCACGTGAACTGCGACCGTGTCTGGCACGTGATTCGAAGTGCCTGGCTCGTGATCCCAGGAGGATGAGGTGTGAAGGTGCCGAGCACGTGATCCGAGGAGGAATCTTCTGGACAAAAGGTGTGGGAAGCACACGCCCTAGCTAGCTGTTGCTGGTATATATTGGAGCCTTCGTCTTCAGATGGAGGCTGATCGAAGAAGAAGCCTGAAGAGCAGAAAGCCCTTCGATCCAGAAAAAGAGAAAAACAAGAAAAAGAGAAGAAAAAGCAGAGTGGAGAGAAGCTGTCGATCCAGCACAAAAGAGAAAAGAAAAGAGAGAGAAGAGAAGAGCAGAGAGTGAGAGAAGAGAAGAGCAGAGAGTGAGAGATTAGAAGAAGCAGAAGAGAAAGAAGCTGTGAAGAAATAGTGAAATCGAGAGAAGAGGAGAGCAGTTGCCTAAAGATTAGTCTTCACTGGCCGTGGATCAAATCCAGGCCAGCCAGCTCTTTAAGAGCCACATTGTGCTTTACGTTTACAGCTTTCCGATGCTGTTATCTTGTTTTTTGTTTTCTATTTTACATTTTCTTTCAAGCTGTTAGTCAGCGGTTTGCAGAGGAGGACTCCTCTGGACAGCAAGCTGTGTTGCTCAGCGGGCAGTGGAGATTTCCACTGGACGGGTAAGCTATAATCCGCAGCGGTTGCAATGGTGGATTCCACTGGACAGCAAGCTGTGAGGCCCAGCGGTTGTAGGCTAAGCTGTATTGTCCAGCGGACGCAAGTTGTGTTGCGCAGCAATAGTCCACACTCGGGTTGAGTGTGGGGTGGATGTAGGTCAGCTGGACCGAACCACCTAAAAACCCCTTGTGCATTGTGGTTTGTTTTGTTCTATTGTGCTTCCGCTAGATGAATGCATAGGGGCGCTCCATGTGTTTGGATTTTGGTTGAGAAGAAGAGTTAATTAGTCTTCTTAGAATGTTTTAATTTGTCAAGAGAGCGAAATTCTAGTTGAGTGATTCTTGTCTAAATCAGCCTAGTTGGCATTCTAGTGATCTCACTGTATGCTTGTTTTGCTCTGCAACTGATTATTAGCTTTTAAGTTTATCTAGTTTGCGAACTAGTAATTCTAGTGAGCATCATATTTTAATTGGGCGAAAGTTTTAAAAATGGCTATATTCATTCACCCCCCTCTGAATACTGCATCGAACTTATCAATTGGTATCAGAGCGGTCTCTGACTTAACAGATCTAACAATCTGCAGAGGATCCTGCTAGATTTTTGGTGCGTTTTCAGAGTGGGTGTATTGTGCTCGTTGTTTTGTTTCACTGATTTAGTGCTTTACATTGCCCATCTGGTTTTGCTGCATTTCCTGTCATTTGTTTTAGTGAGTTGAATCTGTCTGCCATCTGTCCAAATGGATCGTCCTCCAATTTATGATGGTTCTAACTTTGAAAGTTGGCTAGGAGGCCTAGCTGTGTATGTAGATTCCATTGATCCCAAACTATGGAGTTTGCAATTGAAAGGCCCACATCGATTACCCAAAGATCATATCAAGTGGTCTAGTGAGGACACCTTTAAGAACCATGATAATGTCATAATTCTTAATATCTTGAGAGCTGCTGTTAATACTGATGTATATTCTTTTGCTCTCAGGTGTAATTCTGGAAAAGAGATATATGACAAAGTTATCTCTGCGCATAACCAACATAGTAATAGTTGTTTGATGGCCAACCGGGATAATGAAAATTCCTCATCCAAGGTAAATTCTGAATCTGAATCCGAAGAGATTTCAATTGATGAATTATGGGAAATGTATGAGGAACGTTCTGAGAAATGTAAATATTTGAAATCTAAAAATAGAAAGCTGAAAAAAAAATGTGATCAGATTAGTTCGAATGCTCATTGTGAAAAATGTCAAGATCTGAGAAAATCTCATGAAATATGCTTAGCTAATCTGAATGTGAGTAAGGAACAAATTTCTGTTTTGGAAAATAAAAATCAGGAACTCACAGACAAGATTTCTGAACTTGAAGATAAGCTGAATTCATTAGGAAATGATCACATCTTAACTAATGAATTAGTTCAGAATGAACAAACTAGAAAGGAGAATGAAGAACTGAAGCTGGTTAATTTTGCTATGTCTGAGAGACTCTTAATGCTTGAAAGAGGGAAAACTTCAATTGAAAATGAAGGTGAGAGAGTGACCGCATTAATAGAAGAGATTGATAGCTACAAAGCCATTAATGTCTTACTTAATGAAAAGATCACAGATTCTGAAATTCTCATTTCCTCTCTCAAAAATGAAATCACTGAATTGAACAATTCTCTGTCTGAGTCATTTAAAAACAAAGAAAATTCAAAGGCTGCTTCTAAGAAGAAAGTCTCTGATGGAGGCAGTAAACAGGAAGAGAGAAAAAGAATGTATACAACCTTTGTGCGTAGCTCTGAGTTAGCTAGCACTTCAGCTTCTCCTTCATGTCTGCCTGCGAATCAGATAGAAAAACAAAAGAAAACAAAACAGAATAAAAATTTGCATGCTGAAATTTCTCAGGCCAAACTGTGTCATGTTAAAAGAAAGAATGTGAAATGTTTCTATTGTGGTAAATATGGCCATGAGATGGATGTTTGCATTGTCATGAGAGAAGATGAACTGAAATCATATAGAATTCATGCTAGGAATTCTAAATCAAAGAAACCTTCTCATGATCAAAATAAGAGAATTCAATGCTTTTACTGTCATAGAATTGGCCACTATATGCATGATTGTAGATTAAAGAAGCAAGATGATTTGAATGCTAAAGAGCTTCATGATAGGAATCATGCATATCTGAAAAAGAAACTTCATTGCTACCATTGTAACAAATTGGGTCATATTGCTGCAAATTGTTGGCATGCTAAGGGAAGAACAATTAACTCCAAAACTGCTATAATCCCTGTAAAAAGACATGCATTCTATAAGAATCTTGACAGAATGAATTCTTCATGTTTTGAATGTGGATAACATGGCCACACAGTCAAGGACTATTGGCATATTCAGAAGAATCAGGTTAACTCCCATGTTTTTAAATTCCCTGCAAAATATTTTGAAAAACTTGCATGTTTTAACTGTGGGAAGCCAGGTCATAGAGCGGCTGATTGCTGGCTGGATGATTCTGGTAAACAGAATTTTAATTCTGGTAATAAACATGTTCATGCATATGCACTTAGAACTCCTGCTCATAGGAATGTGCATAAAATAAACTTCAGAACTGCTGCATCATGCCACTACTGTGGTCAGCTTGGTCATTCCATAAATAATTACTATCTGATGGAATTTGATGATAAACATGCGAAAAATCTGTTGAGAAAACCTGCTAGGAGTGTCAGGGTAAATGCAGGACCCAACACTGCTTGGGTCCCAGCAGGATCAAATTGATTGACTTGCTGCAGGTGTGCCTTGGAGGGAGAAATAAAAGGGGTTAACCAAGGCACTCAAAAAGAAAACCCCAGGACTCAATTCAGGTCAGTTCTGAAATCTGTTCTAAATTCCATTATCTAAAATTGTGAGGTTCATGTTGATTTGCCTGATTGATCGTTGATGATCTCTTCATGTATTGAGTTTTACTTTGCATTTATCTGATGCTCTTGCTATATGTTGAACTGAATTTGAATGCATATTGTGAGGGGGAGTCAATGCATTGCATATAGGTTGTCAAATACATACATTTGTCAGAATTCATTGCATATCCCTTCTTATCAGTTGTTGACAAACCTTGATCATATTCGGAAAACACTAAGCTTCAAAATCTCTCCTATCAATTGGAATCATTTGGCTTCAGAAATCTATCAGTCTGTCATGAAGATTTCAATGGGACTATCTCAATCATAAATCTGAAAAATTCTTGAACTAGAAATCTTCTATTATACGTTTTTATGAATGAATGAAATAACTCATGTGGTTTAAGTTTAATGTATTCAATGGATTTGGCTTTAAAATCTCTTAAGAATATCTGAAGCATGTTTAATAAACCTTAACCAACTGCTTCATGTTGTGTCTTGTAAAATCTTCTGAAATCTGCATTATTGAATACATGACTTTATTTGGTTAAGTACATGAGATTAATATTGACCTGAAGCAAATGAATTTTTCTGATATGTCTAAAAGGTATTTTATGTCAGAGCAATGATCTTGGTCACTGAGAAACACATGTCAAAAGGACTGTGTCATGAGGTACCATAGTTAACTCTGATTAAGATTAATTGAAATTCAGGCAGAGCAATGGCATGCACACTGAGAAATACAACTCACTCATCAAGAAATGATTTGCAATGTGTCATGATGTGTAAATGCTATCTCTGTTCATATGAAGCATGACAGTTAGTCACACTAAGTGCTTAGGGTTATTGGCCTCTGACCAAGGTATATCCTCTAGTTACAAGGTGTGCACTGAATTAGAGTGCTCATAAAATTGGTAGCATGAAAAATTGTTGAACAAATCTCAATATCTGAATATTGATGCTAAAATCAAATTGCTACAACCCTAGATAACACTACCAAAAAAAGCGGGATTTCAGACGGATATTTCAGATGGATATTTTTCCATCGTAAAATCCGTCTGTATTTGTGACAGATTAGTTTCCGTTACAAATTCCGTTGTTATTAACGACATACTATATTCCCTCTGAAGATCCGTCTATAATTATAGACGGAATATATTCCGTCTTTATATCCGTCGTGATTTGAGACGGATATTCAGACGAAAATAATCCGTCTGAAATCCGTTACAAATATTCTTTACCTCCATCGAAACTTTCCCCCCTTCCCCCACGACGGAGCTTTCCCCCCTTCTTCCCCCCTTCCCCCGCGATCTCCGTCTCACTCCCACTCTCCCTCTCACTCTCTTTCCACTATCTCCTTGCCAAGGAGAGACTGCCGGTGCCGTACTCGCCGTCGCGGCCAAAGCCACCCTCGCCGTCGCGGCCAAAGCCGCCCTCGCCATCGTCGTCGAAGCCTTCCTCATCATCGTCGTCCCCGCAGAGCCCCCCTCACCGTTGCCGTTGAAGCCGTCCTCGTCGTTGCCATCGAAGCCGTCCTCGTTGTCACCGCCAGTGTCGCGTTGTCGCCATCCTCCAAGCCATCCTCTCTGGTCTGGTAAGCCCCCTCCCTCACCCTCTCTCTGTAAAACTCTCCCTACCTGACGCTCCTCCACCATCGCCATTGTTGCATTTGTTGTTCCTTTTTTTTAAAGCTTGGGGATCATCAGGGAGGGCGGGGGTTCTAGCCGATCCGGGAGGGGGAGGTTGGTCTGGCACGGAGAGGGGTTCCAGCAGCGGTTTTCGGGAAGGAGGGTCAAGAGCGGAGGGGGCCGGGGGGTGCTCTGGCAGAGGGCGGTTCAGGCGCGCAGTGGGATCCGGTAGGGAGTCCAGGGTGGGGGCTGTGGGTTAGGAGGGTGGGGGGGTTCCGATGGGGGGTCTGGAGGAGGGTTTCGGTGGGTGAGGGGCTGCTCTGGGAGTGGGGATTTCAGGGAGGGGGTCTCCGGTGGGGGGTCCGGGGTGGGGGCTACTGGCTGGGAGGGTGCGAAGTTCCAGTGGGGGGGAGTCTAGGGGAGGAGGGTTCGATTGCGGTAGGTCCGAGGGGGGGCTGCTCTAGGAGTGGGGTGGTTCAGAGAGGGGGGATCCAACAGAGGGTCTGGGGTAGGGGCTCATCTCTGGGAGGGTGGGGGGTCCGGGGGAGGAGAGTTCAGGCGGATCTAGGGGGGCTACTCTGGGAGTGGGGGGTTAAGGGAGAGGTGCTACAAGGGGTCCGGGGTGGGGACTGCTGGTTGGGAGGGTGTGGGGCCGCGAGCTCACCCGAATATTGCTAGAGGGAGAAAGGGGGTAGGGAGGGGTTGGGATGACTTTTGGTCGAAGGGTGGGGGTGGGGGTGCAATATCACCGGAGCCACTCCGGCGTGTGGTGGGGGTCAGTGGGAAGAGACTGGGGAGGGGGGCTCCAATAAGATGGCATTGGCAGCCATCATGAGGGGGATCAATATGAATGCAGGGCTTAAGTAGAGCCCAAGTGGCAGCTGATAGATTGCTATGTAAGAGAAGGTGAGTGGTTGACTCAATCTAAGCATTTGGACAACATAAGTTTTTAGAACACAATGATATTCCACTCTGCTGGACTCTTCTATCAGTGGGTAAAATTCCATGGATGAGCTTCCATAGGAATAGAGAAACTTTGGGGGGAATGTAGGTAGACCAAATGAGAGAGTATGGAAAGGATTGATCAGTAACAGTTAAGTGCTTCCTCCATGAGCTGATAGTAAAATCTCTTGCTGCACCTCTGACCAGTCTTCTTAAGAAGGACAGTTATAGTTGGAGCCCATCTTCTCATCAAGCCTTCTTACAACTTAAAGAGGCTATGTCAACTGCCCTAGTTCTTGACTTGCCTGATTTTTCAGAAACTTTTGTAGTCGAGTGTGATGCTAGTGGAACTGGCATGGGAGCAGTTCTCATGCAAAAAGGTCGTCCTGCCATTCTTGAGGCCATAGATGCTCCACTGAGGCTGAAAGTGATCCCATTTGAACCTTATCTTATGATGATAAGAAGATATAGAGAAATGGAATGACCACACATCTTAAGTAGTACATATATACAAAGATGTGGATAAATGCAAAGAAATCAGAATTCTCTATAGCAATAGGTAAATACCCAAAAAATTCATTTTGTGATTTAAAACTTTGTGGATTTTTATTGCATGTAAATATATTTTTAAATCTGATTTTAATAGAAATTTGATGTTAATTTGACTAAAAAATGTAGATTGTTTAGCTTCGATGTTCTTCATTTGAAAAATTTTGTAATTTGGGTGTTATTTAATTTGATATGTCCATAATGATAATTGCGTTGTTATTTAATTTTATGTTATATAAATGCATGGGGTATTCCCTGTGAGCTGAGGTGCGTGGGTGCGACCTAACATTACACGCACCTCAGGAGAGCGCGTTAAAACCGTGTCAATGTGCCTTCCGTTCAAGACTTTGGGTTTGATGTGTATGTTCTCATTTGTTTATGAGAATATATATATCTACCTCAAAGTCTTGAATTGTCCCGTTTGGACAGTCTGTGAATGTTTGATCGCACTTAGGCAGTCATTTACTATATGTGTTTGTATGGTTTGTTGAGAATTTCGGTTGTGTCTCCTCACTCTTCTCTGATATACCATTATTGATTTTGAGTGTTTTCTTAACCACTTACTTGTAAGTGTTTAAGAAAATTTCAAAATCAATAAATATATTTGGTATATCGGAGAAGTGTGGGGAGATGATGCCGAAATTTTTAGCAAATCGTGCAGCACATATAGTAAGTGATTGTGCGATCAAACCTTCATGGATGGGTTAAAAAGTGATAATCTAATCAATATTCCTCTTCCAACTGCAAATGGTCTATGATGAACGATGTGAGGAAAGGGTCGGGTGTAATATTATGAGTAATGATTTGAAAGTTAGGATGTGTATTGTCATTTATTGGGTGCAGGCAAAATGTCGACAGATCGTTCATGGATGTATCGTAGAATAGTTGACCGGGTGGTGTCAGATGACTTTAAGCTTGGGGTTGAGAGTTTCATTCAATTTGCATTGGGGAATCCAAATGCAGCAATAGATCGCGACGGTCACATTCGATGCCCTTGTTCAAGTTGTAGAAACTTGAGGTGGTGTTCAACATGGGATGTGCAACATCATTTGTACACGAAAGGGTTCGTGGATGGTTATACGAATTGGACGTGTCATGGTGAGCAATTCTTGAGGTATGAGCCCGACAATATTGCAGGCACAAGTGGGTACGTGGATATGGTTGTAGATGCTGCTGGTCCTAGTTTTAATATTCACGATGAAGCGCCGAATAAGACAGCCGGAAGATTTTATGAACTACTTAGGGATGCTGATGAGCCGCTGTGGGATGGTTGTGAAAATCACACTCGATTGTCTGCAGTGTCACAGTTGTTGAACTTGAAATCTGAATTTCACATCAGTGAGACTTGTTTTGACCGTCTCCTCCTCTTGATCAAGAGTATGTTGCCTCGAGACGAGAAGTTGCCAGAAACTTTTTACCGTGCAAAAAAGATGGTCAATGACTTAGGACTTGGATATGTGAAAATAGATGCATGTCCGAATCATTGTATGTTATATTACAAAGATGATGCAGATAAGATATCATGTTCCATTTGTGGCCATGACAGATTCAAACCTAAGGGGGGGGTCAATTCAAAGGCAAAAGATGTACCTTACAAGGCGTTGCGATACTTCCCTCTTGTGCCTAGGCTGCAGCGACTGTATATGTCCTCAAAGACGGCTCGGCATATGACATGGCACACCGAAAGAGTACGTCGTGCCGATGATATAATCAGTCATCCTGCCGATGGTGAAGCTTGGACTCACTTTAGTCGTACTCATCTTGCCTTTTCAAGGGAGTCACGTAATGTTCGATTGGGTTTATGCACAGATGGCTTTAATCCATTCGGTGGTTCAGTGGCAGCTTATTCTTGTTGGCCAGTGTTCATGACACCGTACAACCTTCCGCCGCACATGTGCATGAAGCGAGAAAATCTGTTTTTGTCCCTAGTAATTCCTGGTCCAAAAAGTCCCGGAAAAAATTTGGACATATATCTCAGGCCGTTGATTGATGAGCTCAAATTTGTATGGACTGATGGAGTTGTTACTTATGATGCATATAGGAAGAAAAATTTTATTATGAAGGCTGCACTGATGTGGACAATAAGTGACTTCCCTGCATATGGAATGCTATCTGGTTGGAGCACACATGGGAGGCTAGCATGTCCTTACTGTATGGAAGATACCAAATCATTTGTATTGAAACATGGGGGGAAAAGCTGCTGGTTTGATTGCCATCGGCGGTTGCTACCAAGTGACCATCCTTTTCGAAGGCAAAAAGACTCGTTTAAAAAAAATACTGTTGAAATGGATGAAGCTGACTTGCAACGGGTGTCGGGTCTACATATGGCGTCACGGGTGCACAATTTACCAGATGTAGTTCAATTGTCTGGTAGCACACGGCAACTCCCTAATTTTGGAAAGGATCACAACTGGGTCAAGAAAAGTATTTTTTGGGAATTACCTTATTGGTCAACTCTTCTTGTACGACACAATCTGGATGTCATGCATACCGAGAAGAATTTTTTTGATAATGTGTTCAATACGATCATGAATGTTAAAGGGAAAACAAAGGACAACGCCAAAGCACGTATGGATTTAAAGATGCTTTGTAGACGTCCAGAACTGGAACTACAAAGTGTCAATGGCAAAACTGTGCAGCCTAAAGCAACTTATGTGCTTCATGATACACAGATCAAGGAAGTATGCCAGTGGTTGAAACAACTGAGATTCCCAGATGGATATGCATCCAACATAGCCCGTTGTGTGAATGTTAATGAGGGGAAAATATATGGTATGAAAAGTCACGACTGTCATGTGTTCATGGAGAGGCTACTGCCCATTGCATTTCGTGATTTGTTGCCAAAGCAGATATGGGGAGCACTAGCTGAGATGAGTCAATTTTTCAAGATTTTATGTGCATCTGAACTCAGACTTCGGGATGTACAAACTATCGAACAAGAAGTTGTCACAACCATTTGCAAGCTAGAGAAGATATTTCCTCCGGCATTCTTTGATTCGATGGAGCACCTGGTCGTTCATTTGCCATATGAGGCTATCGTCGGAGGTCCAGTACAATTTCGATGGATGTATCCATTTGAGAGGTATGTGACAATTTTTGTTAACTTATAAGTCGTCCATAGCCGCTACATATTGTTGCCATCTGACTTGTTGTTGTAGGTGCATGCATGAATTAAAAATGAAAGTTCGCAACAAGGCACAGGTGGAGGGTTCGATTGCTGAGGCATACATTCTTGAAGAAATTTCAAACTTCTGTTCTATGTACTTTGAGCCAGAGATTCAAACTCGTCGTACTCGACCTCCACGTAATGATGATGGGGGAGTGGATGAATCGTCCGATCGGCTCTCCATATTTAAACATCCTGGACGTGCGTTCGGACGTTGCTTGACTCGCACGCTCGAAGATAGAGAGTTGCACGCCGCTGAGATATATATTCTTTTGAATTACCTCGAGATTGAACCTTATGTTGAGTAAGATCTTAATTCACATTTCCAGCAACTCCATAAGTCTATACATCCTCAAAGTCTATACAACATTGACTTCACAAAGTCTATACATTGGCTTCCTCAAAGTCTATACATTGGCTTCCTCAAAGTCTATACATCCTCAAAGTCTATACATTGGCTTCCTCAAAGTCTATACATTCACTTCCTCAATGTCTATACATTGGCTTCCTCAAAGTCTATACATTCGCTTCCTCAAAGTCTATACATTGGCTTCCTCAAAGTCTATACATCATTGACTTCATAAAGTCTATACATTGGCTTCCTCAAAGTCTATACATCCTCAAAGTCTATACATTTGCTTCCTCAAAGTCTATACATTGGCTTCCTCAAAGTCTATACATTGACTTCCTCAAAGTCTATACATTCACTTCCTCAAAGTCTATACATTGGCTTCCTCAAAGTCTATACATTGGCTTCACAAAGTCTATACATTGGCTTCCTCAAAGTCTATACAACATTGACTTCACAAAGTCTATACATTGGCTTCCTCATAGTCTATACATCCTCAAAGTCTATACATTGGCTTCCTCAAAGTCTATACATTCACTTCCTCAATGTCTATACATTGGCTTCCTCAAAGTCTATACATTCACTTCCTCAAAGTCTATACATTGGCTTCCTCAAAGTCTATACAACATTGACTTCACAAAGTCTATACATTGGCTTCCTCAAAGTCTATACATTGGCTTCCTTAAAGTCTATACATTGGCTTCCTCAAAGTCTATACATCCTCAAAGTCTATACATTGGCTTCCTCAAAGTCTATACATTGACTTCCTCAAAGTCTATACATTCACTTCCTCAAAGTCTATACATTGGCTTCACAAAGTCTATACATTGGCTTCCTCAAAGTCTATACAACATTGACTTCACAAAGTCTATACATTGGCTTCCTCAAAGTCTATACATCCTCAAAGTCTATACATTGGCTTCCTCAATGTCTATACATTCACTTCCTCAAAGTCTATACATTGGCTTCCTCAAAGTCTATAGAACATTGACTTCACAAAGTCTATACATTGGCTTCCTCAAAGTCTATACATCCTCAAAGTCTATACATTGGCTTTCTCAAAGTCTATACATTGGCTTCCTCAAAGTCTATACATCCTCAAAGTCTATACATTGGCTTCCTCAAAGTCTATACATTGACTTCCTCAAAGTCTATACATTGGCTTCCTCAAAGTCTATACAACATTGACTTCACAAAGTCTATACATTGGCTTTATCAAAAATTTTTAATCATTTTTTTTACGGGGTGCTACATTTATAATGCAGACAATTTGATTCAGAATTAGCTGAAAAATGTCCAAATATCCAGGATGTGGAGATCGAAAAAGAATGCGAGAAGTTTTTTTCCAAATGGCTAAGAAACCGAGTTAGTGTGAACTCTGAATATATATGTTTGTATTTACGTATGTTGAGGTAATTGTTATTATTTTAACTACTCTAATTTGAATATAGGTTGAACAAGGTCTCATTACTGATCAAAAAGTACAACAGATAAGTTATGGCCCCTCGAACCAGACACGTGCCTATCCGGGATATATTGTGAATGGATACAAATTTCATACAAGGGATTATGGGCGAAATAAGTCTACGATGAACAGCGGCGTATGTGTGAAGGGAAGTTTATACAATGAAATGGAATTGGACTACTATGGTATTCTTGAAGAAGTCTTAGAACTTCAGTATTTGGGACAAGACAATCATGTATACATATTTAAGTGTCAATGGTTTGATCCTAATTCTGTTCTACATGACACAAATTATGGGATTGTCAATGTCAAGCATAGGTTTAAACTTAAGACCTATGAACCGTTCATTTTAGCCGCACAAGCCCAGCAAGTGTACTATTCAAGCTATCCATCATCCAAGAATAGAGATTGGTGGGCAGTTTGCAGGGTTAATTCAAAACTCTTTCCCACTTATGAGTTAACTATGAGTGGAGATGTCTCAGAGGTTGCTCGTGCTGAATATTATCAATCAGACGAAGTTGGCGTTGTCGGTTCCTCTAGGTTTAATATGGACGAATCTGATGAGCCACTGTCATTACGTACGCGAGATGGCGTGGAAGAAGTCGATCCGACGGAGCTAAATGTTGATGTTAGAGGGGAGGAAGAATCAGATGAAGACGAAGATTTTGAATCTCATGAGACTACTATGGATGACGAAGATGATGAAGTTGAGCTAGATATATCAACATGAGGGAGGCATGTTTTGATAATTTAGTAAGAAGATTCTTACTTTTAAGCATAATTTTAAATAACATTTGTCTAGTCTTATATAATTATGGATTAATATGTATTAATTGTTTTGTTATTCATAAGAAAATGGTGCGAGGAGGTCGTACTAGGGTGGGAGGAGATCTAGCAGTGAGAGGGGCACTACTACCTCCTCGCTACCTTCTTCTTCAGACACAGGTATATTTGATCAATAAGTTAGCTATATAAATATTTTAATTATTTACAAACTTAAAAGAATTTATTTATAGGTGCAAGTGTCGGCTCACCACCACTTGTACATACGCCACCACCTCCCGCTACAGGTATGTATATTTTAATTTAAATTCTTGAACATTTGTTCTACTTATGAAAATAAGTTCTTGCAGGTCTCAGTGGCCTCCCACCTGTTGTGCATACGCCACTCCCACCACCTCCCGCTGCAGGTATGTATATTTTAATTATATGTTCGCAATATTTGTATCACTCCACATGACAATAAATTCTTGCAGGTCTTAGTGGCAAAAAGACTCGAGGATCATGTATGTATATTTTAATTTAAATTCTTTAATATTTGTTCTACTTATGACAATAAATTCTTGCAGGTCTCAGTGGCCTCCCACCTGTTGTGCATAGGTCACCCCCACCACCTCCCGCTGCAGGTATGTATATTTTAATTATATGTTCGCATTATATGTATCACTCCACATGACAATAAATTCTTGCAGGTCTCAGTGCCCTCCCACCTGTTGTGCATACGCCACCCCCACCACCTCCCGCTGCAGGTATGTATATTTTAATTATATGTTCGCAGTATATGTATCACTCCACATGACAATAAATTCTTGGAGGTCTCAGTGCCCTCCCACCTGTTGTGCATACGCCACCCCCACCACCTCCCGCTGCAGGTATGTATATTTTAATTATATGTTCGCATTATATGTATCACTCCACATGACAATAAATTGTTACAGGTCTCAGTGCCCTCCCACCTGTTGTGCATACGCCACCCCCACCACCTCCCGCTGCAGGTATGTATATTTTAATTATATGTTCGCAGTATATGTATCACTCCACATGACAATAAATTCTTGCAGGTCTCAGTGCCCTCCCACCTGTTGTGCATATGCCACCCCCACCACCTCCCGCTGCAGGTATGTATATTTTAATTATATGTTCGCAGTATATGCATCACTCCACATGACAATAAATTATTGCAGGTCTCAGTGGCCTCCCACCTGTTATGCATACGCCACCCCCACCACCTCCCGCTGCAGGTATGTATATTTTAATTATATGTTCGCAGTATATGTATCACTCCACATGACAATAAATTCTTGCAGGTCTCAGTGCCCTCCCACCACCTCCCACTTGTACAGGGCCCACCCCCACCAGTCAGCCCCTTAACGATGTCGGCAGTTGTCACGAGGGAGGCACGACCCATGATAGACGTCGCCCGTGTTGGGTATCCGGGTAAATCTATAAGGTTATATTACATTAATTAGCCCTCAACTGTCTAATATGAATATTTTGACATTTAGAATTGCAGTATGAAATTTGAACCCCATAGCGCTGTCCATCATTCCACCGAACTCATGTTGGCACATGTGCCCGGGGCAGCTTCCACTTTCAGAGATTTTCCGATGTCCGTCCGCGATTCACTGTACAACATGTTCTTAGTAAGTAATTACGTCATTTAATTCAAGTATTTCTCAAAGTCAATTTATAACTTTATACTAAGTGTGAAAAGTAATTGATTTACAGCGGTCTTTTCAATTCACATGTGGACATGACGCGGCGAGATGTCGTCGTGCCTGGGAGTCTACTATGCTCTCAAGTTACAAGAGGAGAATACATGAGGCCCGAGCACACGCTAAAAAATTAAGTGGGGGGAGTGAAGACCGACAATTGTGGAAGGCGCATCGCCCTCTATGGATGAGGCAGGAGGATTGGGAGATATCTTGTGACCATTTTGCCGACCCCAAGTGGATAGAAAAGTCCGAAAAAGCCAAAGCAAATAGGACGTCAAAACCAGGTTCAAATTTGCATACGAGTGGGTCCATCTCTTATGCGGCTCATAAACAAAAATTGGTAAGTAATATACCAATTTATCTTCTTACAATTTATCCCAATATTTACCTTTTTTTTTTTACTATGAATTGTATAACAGGCTGTGGAGCTTAATCGACCTCCGTCGTTCCTCGAGGTGTTCGACAGAACACACAAAAAGAAGGGGACTAATGATTTTGTGAGTGACACAGCTAAGTCAGCAGCGGTAAGTTTATCTACATATGTAACTTGTACCGTTCATTTAAATTGGCATGTAATTCATATGAAATTGACTAGTTATTTTATTCAATTTGTAGGAAACATATAGCAAAGCAGTGACAGAGAAGTACGGGGAGGGAGACACGCAGCAGCCGGAGTTCGATCCGGTGGAGTGGGTGGCAGCAGCTGGCGTACCGAAGAAAGGCCGACTATATGGTTTTGGGGAGAGCCTAGACGCAAGCGCGGTGACATCAGCGTGTGCGAGTTCTAGCTATACTTCTTCCAGTGGCAGTGCCTTCACTATACCTTCCGTTGCCCCCAGCGCTTCTGCCAGTGACATGATGGACATGATCCGATCGCAGATTTCTGATATGCAGCGGCAGCAGCAGCATTTCCAGCAAGAGATCTCTAGCCAAGTGTCAGTATTCTTGCAGGCAATTAGTGGCCTCCTCTCCCAGAGCGGAATGGTCCCTCAGAAATCAACCACCACCACACCACAGCCCGCACAGGTGAGTGTTTACTATGTTTTTATTTTGATGGAATTACTCAATTATGTTCATTATTAATTTTAAAACTCATTTACTTCAGAAGAATTGAGACAATCTGGGGGCCGGGGGTCTAAAACTTGAAATACCGGCCGGATGGCCGTGCCGATCATTCCAACACTACTGGGGAGATGAAAGTGACTTGTCAAAACTGACGGAATCCAAATCGGATGTCCGGTTTGAGCTCGGCGCTCAAAGTTCAGTTTTAAAATACACTTAGTTTAAATGAACTACCAGGTCGGGTCCGGGGGTCTAAAATTGGAAATACCGGTCGGACGGCCGTGCCGATCATTCCAACGCGACCGGGGAGACGAAAGTGACTTGTCAGAACTGACGGAATCCAAATCGGATGTCCGGTTTGAGCTCGGCGCTCAAAGCTCAGTTTTAAAATACACTTAGCTTAAATGAACTGCCAGGTCGGGTCCGGGGGTCAAAAACTTGAAATACAAGTCGGACGGCCGTGCCGATCATTCCAACACAACCGGGGAGATGAAAGTGACTTGTCAGAACTGGTGGAAAGGTAAATCGGATGTCCGGTTTGAGCTCGGCGCTCAAAGTTCAGTTTTAAAATACACTTAGTTTAAATGAACTACCAGGTCGGGTCCGGGGGTCTAAAATTGGAAATACCAGTCGGACGGCCATGCCGATCATTCCAACACGACCGGGGAGATGAAAGTGACTTGTCAGAACTGGCGGAATCCAAATCGGATGTCCGGTTTGAGCTCGGCGCTCAAAGTTCAGTTTTAAAATACACTCAGTTTAAATGAACTATCAGATCGGGTCCGGGGGTCTAAAATTGGAAATACCAGTCGGACGGCCGTGCCGATCATTCCAACGCGACCGGGGAGATGAAAGTGACTTGTCAGAAATGACGGAATCCAAATCGGATGCCCGGTTTGAGCTCGGCACTCAAAGTTCAGTTTTAAAATACACTTAGTTTAAATGAACTACCAGGTCGGGTCCGGGGGTCTAAAATTGGAAATACCAGTCGGACGGCCGTGCCGATCATTCCAACACTACCGGGGAGATGAAAGTGACTTGTCAGAACTGACGGAATCCAAATCGGATGTCCGGTTTGAGCTCGGCGCTCAAAGTTCAGTTTTAAAATACACTTAGTTTAAATGAACTATCAGGTCGGGTCCGGGGGTCTAAAATTGGAAATACCAGTCGGACAGCCATGCCGATCATTCCAACGCGACCGGGGAGATGAAAGTGACTTGTCAGAACTAACGGAATCCAAATCGGATGCCCGGTTTGAGCTCGGCGCTCAAAGTTCAGTTTTAAAATACACTTAGTTTAAATGAACTACCAGGTCGGGTCCGGGGGTCTAAAATTAGAAATACCAGTCGGACGGCCGTGCCGATCATTCCAACATGACCGGGGAGATGAAAGTGACTTGTCAGAACTGGCGGAATCCAAATCGGATGTCCGTTTTGAGCTCGACGCTCAAAGTTCAGTTTTAAAATACACTTAGTTTAAATGAACTACCAGGTCGGGTCCGGGGGTCTAAAATTGGAAATACCGGTCGGACGGCCGTGCCGATCATTCCAACACGACCGGGGAGATGAAAGTGACTTGTCAGAACTGACGGAATCCAAATCGGATGTCCGGTTTGAGCTCGGCGCTAAAAGTTCAGTTTTAAAATACACTTAGTTTAAATGAACTACCAGGTCGGGTCCGGGGGTCTAAAATTGGAAATACCGGTCGGACGGCCATGCCGATCATTCCAACACGACCGGGGAGGTGAAAGTGACTTGTCAGAACTGACGGAATCCAAATCGGATGTCCGGTTTGAGCTTGGCGCTCAAAGTTCAGTTTTAAAATACACTTAGTTTAAATGAACTATCAGGTCGGGTCCGGGGGTCTAAAATTGGAAATACCGGTCGGACGGCTGTGCCGATCATTCCAACGCGACCGGGGAGATGAAAGTGACTTATCAGAACTGACGAATCCAAATCGGATGCCCGGTTTGAGCTCGGCGCTCAAAGTTCAGTTTTAAAATACACTTAGTTTAAATGAACTACCAGGTCGGGTCCGGGGGTCTAAAACTGGAAATACCAGTCGGACGGCCGTGCCGATCATTCCAACACTACTGGGGAGATGAAAGTGACTTGTCAGAACTGACGGAATCCAAATCGGATGTCCGATTTGAGCTCGGCGCTCAAAGTTCAGTTTTAAAATACACTTAGTTTAAATGAACTATCAGGTCGGGTCCGGGGGTCTAAAATTGGAAATACTGGTTGGACGGCCGTGCCAATCATTCCAACGCGACCGGGGAGATGAAAGTGACTTGTCAGAACTGACGGAATCCAAATCGGATGCCCGGTTTGAGCTCGGCGCTCAAAGTTCAGTTTTAAAATACACTTAGTTTAAATGAACTATCAGGTCGGGTCCGGGGGTCTAAAATTGGAAATACCGGTCGGACGGCCGTGCCGATCATTCCAACGCGACCGGGGAGATGAAAGTGACTTGTCAGAACTGACGGAATCCAAATCGGATGCCCGGTTTGAGCTCGGCGCTCAAAGTTCAGTTTTAAAATACACTTAGTTTAAATGAACTACCAGGTCGGGTCCGGGGGTCTAAAATTGGAAATACCGGTTGGACGGCCGTGCCGATCAATCCAACACGACCGGGGAGATGAAAGTGACTTGTCAGAACTGACGGAATCCAAATCGGATGTCCGGTTTGAGCTCGGCGCTCAAAGTTCAGTTTTAAAATACACTTAGCTTAAATGAACTGCCAGGTCAGGTCCGGAGGTCAAAAACTTGAAATACAAGTCGGACGACCGTGCCAATTATTCCAACGCGGCCGGGGAGATGAAAATGACTTTTCAGAACTGACGGAATCCAAATCGGATGCCCGCTTTGAGCTCGGCGCTCAAAGTTTAGTTTTAAAATACACTTAGTTTAAATGAACTACCAGGTCGGGTCCGGGGGTCTAAAATTGGAAATACCGCTCGGACGGCCATGCCGATCATTCCAACACGACCGGGGAGATGAAAGTGACTTGTCAGAACTGACGGAATCCAAATCGGATGTCCGGTTTTAGCTCGGGGCTCAAAGTTCAGTTTTAAAATACACTTAGTTTAAATGAACTATCAGGTCGGGTCCGGGGGTCTAAAATTGGAAATACCTGTCGGACGGCTGTGCCGATCATTCCAACGCGACCGGGGAGATGAAAGTGACTTGTCAGAACTAACGGAATCCAAATCGGATGCCCGGTTTGAGCTCGGCGCTCAAAGTTCAGTTTTAAAATACACTTAGTTTAAATGAACTACCAGGTCGGGTCCAGGGGTCTAAAATTGGAAATACCGGTCGGACGGCCGTGCCGATCATTCCAACACTACCGGGGAGATGAAAGTGACTTGTTATAACTGACGGAATCCAAATCGGATGTCCGGTTTGAGCTCGGCGCTCAAAGTTCAGTTTTAAAATACACTTAGTTTAAATGAACTATCAGGTCGGGTCCGGGGGTCTAAAATTGGAAATACCGGTCGGACGGCCGTGCCGATTATTCCAACGCGACCGGGGAGATGAAAGTGACTTGTCAGAACTGACGGAATCCAAATCGGATGCCCGGTTTGAGCTCGGCGCTCAAAGTTCAGTTTTAAAATACACTTAGTTTAAATGAACTACCAGGTCGGGTCCGGGGGTCTAAAATTGGAAATACCGGTCGGACGGCCGTGCCGCC
The DNA here is from genome assembly GCA_022559845.1 of Amorphophallus konjac. NCBI lineage: Eukaryota > Viridiplantae > Streptophyta > Magnoliopsida > Alismatales > Araceae > Amorphophallus > Amorphophallus konjac. Next base: position 315,547,441 of record CM040120.1, on the reverse strand, counting down.
AACACGACCGGGGAGATGAAAGTGACTTGTCAGAACTGACGGAATCCAAATCGGATGTCCGGTTTGAGCTCGGCGCTCAAAGTTCAGTTTTAAAATACACTTAGTTTAAATGAACTATCAGGTCGGGTCCGGGGGTCTAAAATTAGAAATACTGGTCGGACGGCCATGCCGATCATTCCAACACGACCGGGGAGATGAAAGTGACTTGTCAGAACTGGCGGAATCCAAATCGGATGTCCGGTTTGAGCTCGGCACTCAAAGTTCAGTTTTAAAATACACTTAGTTTAAATGAACTGCCAGGTCGGGTCCGGGGGTCTAAAATTAGAAATACAGGTCGGTCGGCCGTGCCGATCATTCCAACACGACCGGGGAGATGAAAGTGACTTGTCAGAACTGACGGAATCCAAATCGGATGTCCGGTTTGAGCTCGGCGCTCAAAGTTCAGTTTTAAAATACACTTAGTTTAAATGAACTATCAGGTCAGGTCCGGGGGTCAAAAACTTGAAATACAAGTCGGACGGCCGTGCCGATCATTCCAACGCGACCGGGGAGATGAAAGTGACTTGTCAGAACTGACGGAATCCAAATCGGATGCCCGGTTTGAGCTCGGCACTCAAAGTTCAGTTTTAAAATACACTTAGTTTAAATGAACTACCAGGTCGGGTCCGGGGGTCTAAATATTGTTTCAAGCTAGTAGTTGATCTATAAAATCTGCAGTTATCAATTTGATATGTTTGATTTATATTTATGCTCATTTCTTCGCACTAATTTTTTTATCTATAAATGAATGTTATTATTTTTTTATTGTAGGGGGATCCTTCTGCGGGCAGCGACAGAGGAGATGTGCAGGGCAGTGACGATATGGATGATGAGGATATTGACGATGTACCAGATATTTCATGATGTTTAATGATATTTATTTTATGTTATTCAGACGGATCAGCTGGGTTAATGTGTTTTTTTTGTATTTATTTGATCAGCATGGTGGAATTTTTTTATTGGTGGTGTTTATTTATTTGAACATCTATGTTGATGTTGAGTTTTTTTCGGTGGTGTTTATTTATTTGGGTACGTTGATGTTGAGTTTTTTTTGTGGTTATCAGTAGGTTCCCAATAATTTTTTTTAACAGGTTTATTAGATAAATAAACGCAATATTTTAAAAAAATATTTTTTTGATTTCAGACGGATTTTCACTCCGTCGCTATTTCCGTTTGGAATAGCGACGGTAATTTCAGATGGAAATTAATATCCGTCGTGATTTCCATTTCAAACACCGACGGATTTAGGACGAATTTGCATATGGAACCGTCGTCGGTAGTTACGACGAAAAACTAATCCGTCGTAATATCCGGCAGATATAGCGACGGATTTCAGACAAGCTTTCAGATGGATTACTGACGGTATTTACAACGGATTATATATCCGTCTTAAAAACCGTATGAAATACAGACGGATAATTTCAGACGGACAGTTACATACGGAAATTTTATCGTATGAGATTTAGACGGAATTTGTGACCGAAATTTATTCTGTCTTAATTTCAGACGGAATTTCAGACAGACAAATTAACTGTCACAAATTTGTGACTAAGAATTTCATACGGTCGATTCCCGTCTTAAATCCGTCGGAATTCCGTTACAAATATGGTTTGCGACGGATTTTCAGACGGATTTGAGACGGATAATGTCCGTCTGAAATCCCGCTTTTTCTGGTAGTGTAAAATCATATGACTTCAAAATTGCTTGATTTCAATACTGATGCATGCAATTCCGAAAGAAGTCAATAAAGTTGATTGTGTAAGAGAAAGGGAGATTTTCAAGATAAATATGAGGGCTTGGTTCATTTTTATTAAACCATGGTTTTAGATATCAATACAGAATTTTATTGAAAAACTCTGCATACATCATGTTTAAACCATGCTGATCAATAAAATTCATTCATAAGCTCTTATAATGGAAGACTTTGAAATATTCTGATTTGGATTTATGAGAATGACATTTCCTTGAAAATCTGACTGAAATTCTTGTAGTTGAAGCCTCTTTAGAAATCTGCTAATTGAACCTCTTCTGCTCATTGACCTGAACTTGTCCTTGTGTGCCCCTGTGGTCTCCTTCTCATCTATCTCATAAGATTCCACTTATTGAGGCGGAGCTTCCATGTCATGCATCACTTGCATATCAATTGGCATCTATTCAGGGGGAGTTTTCATGTCATATGCATCATGCTGCATAGAAACTCTTAAAGGGGGAGAATTGTGATCTTGCATTTTGAAATCTCCATCTGCATATGCATTCTTACCCTCCCATGATTCATCTTCACTATATCAAAGGGGGAGATTTTTGCTAAAGGGGGAGATTATTTTTTCAATTATAGCATGCTGGTTGCTTTAATTTCTCAAACTATTTCCTTTTTGATGAAGTCAAAGGGGGAGAATAGTTTGAGTCATCAGATGACTCACTGTGTAGTGTTGTCATCATCAAAAAGGGGGAGATTGTTGTGCCCCTGTGATTTTGATGATGGTTTTGATGATTGGTCTTTGAAGTGAGTTATTCACTGTGAGTCATCTAGCTGTGTCTTTTATATGCTCAAACTATTCATGTTTTATCATGTAAGTGAATGGAGTTCATATGGCTGTCAGATAACATGCTCTACTTTAATTCTGTCTACACTCTGTCTGCACAGTCTCCACAGCAGCGCGTCAACTCAGTGTGCTGATGCGTCAACCCTTCAGTCATACTTGTCTCTGTTCTCACACCAGTGCGTCAACTCCTTGAGCTGATGCGTCGACTCTTCAGTTCAGGTTCTTCATTTGATTAAGTCTATACATCATCAGTTGAATGTAAAGTATATACGTTGCAGCGTCAACTCATTGGGCTGCAGCGTCAACTTAGCAAGTATGCACATCGCCTTCTGACTTTCAAGTCTATACACTCTATACTCATTCAAGTCTGTTCAGCCGTTTGCATTTCATAAAGTATGTACATCGTGTTCATTCAAGTTCAAAGCCTCAAGTCTGTACAGCGTTACGTTCTCTTGACAAAGTCTGTACAGTGTCTCATATTGGCAAAGTTTGTACAGCGTGAACTCTACACATTGGCTTCGCTCCATAAAGCCCATACATTGGCCACTGCTCTCCAAAGTCTGCACAATGGTCTTCACACCTGAAGTCTGGACACTGGTTCAAATCCTTCTAAGTCTGTACATTGGCTTCGTATCTGCAAGTCTATACACTGGACCTTGTTTTACTAAGTCTGTACACTCGCTGCACTGTTCAAGTCCATACACTGGCAGCTCTGCTTAAGTATATACATTCGTCTGAACTAAGTTCATTTTTCTTCTATCTGTTTGCAGATGATTCAGGCCATCAAGACTTGGCACGTGATCCAAGAGGCTGAAATGCTGACACGTGGACATAGCAGTTCAAACAATCAAGAAAGAAGCTCCTGGATTATTCTGGTGCGTCAACGCATTGATCAAGTAGCGTGGACGCAGCAGTTCAAGTATCCCTTATTGCAGCCTCTGGAGTACATTGGCAGCATCGACACTGCAGCTCCATGCGTCAACGCAGCATGCTGAGAGCGTCGACGCAGCCATTAAGCCTGATAGGCATCTAGCTCAGAGACAGTTTAGAAGGTTAACACTGGAGTTCTTAGCGTCCACGCAGCATGCAAACAAGCTGAACTATTAGTTGCAAAAATACACCAACGCGTCAACGCAGCAGTGGAGCAGCATCGACGCAGCAGTTAAAAAAGGGTAGACTGTTTGTTCACTGGACTGCCGATGCCGATGCGTCAACGCCACAAGCAAGTAGCGTCGACGCAGTAGTTAAAGGAGCATTCAATTTCACAGGCTATTCCACTGCGTCAACGCCACAACTGAGCAGCATCGACGTAGCAGCTAAAGAGACGAAGCTAATGGCTTACTGGAATGCCTCACTACGTTAACGCCATTGCTTGACAGCGTCAACGCAGCAAGTCAGATTGCTGTCATTGAGCACGTGAACTGCGACCGTGTCTGGCACGTGATTCGAAGTGCCTGGCTCGTGATCCCAGGAGGATGAGGTGTGAAGGTGCTGAGCACGTGATCCGAGGAGGAATCTTCTGGACGAAAGGCGTGGGAAGCACACGCCCTAGCTAGCTGTTGCAGGTATATATTGGAGCCTTCGTCTTCAGATGGAGGCTGATCGAAGAAGAAGCCTGAAGAGCAGAAAGCCCTTCGATCCAGAAAAAGAGAAAAAGAAGAAAAAGTGAAGAAAAAGCAGAGTGGAGAGAAGCTGTCGATCCAGCACAAAAGAGAAAAGAAAAGAGAGAGAAGAGAAGAGCAGAGAGTGAGAGAAGAGAAGAGCAGAGAGTGAGAGATTAGAAGAAGCAGAAGAGAAAGAAGCTGTGAAGAAATAGTGAAATCGAGAGAAGAGGAGAGCAGCTGCCTGAAGATTAGTCTTCACTAGCCGTGGATCAAATCCAGGCTAGTCATCTCTTTAAGAGCCACATTGTGCTTTACGTTTACAGCTTTCTGATGCTGTTATCTTGTTTTTTGTTTTCTATTTTACATTTTCTTTCAAGCTGTTAGTCAGCAGTTTGCAGAGGAGGACTCCTCTAGACAGCAAGTTGTATTGCTCAGCGGGCAGTGGAGATTTCCACTGGACGGGTAAGCTGTAATCCCCAGCGGTTGCAGTGGTGGATTCCTCAAGACGGCAAGCTGTGAGGCCCAGCGGTTGTAGGCTAAGCTGTATTGCCCAGCGGATGCAAGCTGTGTTGCGCAGCAGTAGTCCACACTCGGGTTGAGTGTGGGGTGGATGTAGGTCAGCTAGACCGAACCACTTAAAAACCCCTTGTGCATTGTGGTTTGTTTTGTTCTATTGTGCTTCCGCTAGATGAATGCATAGGGGCGCTCCATGTGTTTGGATTTTGGTTGAGAAGAAGAGTTAATTAGTCTTCTTAGAATGTTTTAATTTGTCAAGAGTGCGAAATTCTAGTTGAGCGATTCTTGTCTAAATAAGCCTAGTTGGCATTCTAGTGATCTCACTGTATGCTTGTTTTGCTCTGCAACTGATTATTAGCTTTTAAGCTTGTCTAGTTTGCGAACTAGTAATTCTAGTGAGCATCATATTTTAATTGGGCGAAAGATTTTAAAAGGGCTATATTCAATCACCCCCCTCTGAATACTGCATCGAACTTATCAAAAAGCTCAACTCAAGACCACACAGTCTAAAAGCACAAGACATATACGATCCCACTGTCGTGTACACAACAATAACCTCGGGTAAAGCCAACCACAGACAACCTCGGCAAGTCACGTCAACAATGACAGAAATCAGTCACGAAAGTCACATGTCATTGTGCCGTGTGACAGAAGCACCTCCTCACTAGAAGAAAAGCCAGATATGTCCACTGACATCTTACACTGTGCCTCACGTGTCTCCCACTCGCCTCGAACGCGGTAATAGAGATATTGAACAAGAACCAAGTACCAAGTAATAGGTGACTAGTCAGGGTCACACCCGTCGGCGTCTGTCCAACACCCCTGACCATGTGCACACACACAAGCTCAATGTGTTGAGCTAGGCCTCTAGCTAGTTTTCCCCTCCCGTCGGACTCTAACGGCTAGACAAACGGGCCCACGGCAACCAGCCTACAAACTATCTCAACCGGGAACACACCCAGCCACCACTCCCAAGTAGGCCGACACACGGAAAGTGACGTCAGGCTAGGACTAGTGAAGGCTCACTAGACACAGAGACTCAAAACAGCAAAGTACGGACAGGTCACACACGTACCCGTCACAAGCACCATGAATCACAAGGCAGCACACAGAACTATCGCCAGACTCAGGACAGCCAACTAGACCTGTTAACACAACGATCCTTGAGTCACAACACTCGGGTCAAGATCATCGTACAATCATGGCAGCAGGCCGCCAATCAGCCTAGTCCCTAATCCAAATCACGGTAAAACATATCAAGGAAGTGGCACATAATAGTAGGATCCACCTCAGTTGGAAGTCCTCGGCCCCTTGCCCACTCAACGGACTCACAATTCTGCATAATACGAAACACGGAACGTGAGGGATCACCAAAACCCTCAAATCACATGGACACGTAAGCCGATGTAAGACAATACCTCCAAGAGTCCAAAACATAGTCTCGATCCTCATAGGATAGACAAGACACTCACGAGGTCACGTGTCAACCACTGGTCACAACCGGGTTGGCCGAAAATCATAATGACCCTCAAAATAACACGAGATACCACTCGGTACAATGGCACTCCCGAACACCCTATAACACGGTCACAACCCTCATAGGACGTCGAAGACATCCACGGGATAGTGGGCTAACCAATGCCAACCGAAAGCCACGACAACCGGAAGCCAAACAAATGCCAAAGAACACTCTGGGGAAATGGCGGTCATCTCTCTGGCCGCTACTAGAAAGCCTAAGCAAATAACGGTATTAACCCTGGCCGCTAAAAGAAAGTGGCGGTCACCTCCATGGCCGCTAATCTTAGAACAGAATAGGCAGGAAATGGTCTGCACAGGGACGTCTCTTGGAAATGACGGTCCTCCTATGGCCGTCTCTTGAAGGTAGCGTTCATGACCAGACCGATATCTCCAAACCGCCTCGAAAACATGAAAAGCCATCCTGGTGGCGGTCCTTTGCCTGACTGTCACTTCATAAGGTGGTCAGCCACAAGGCCATCACTAGGAACCAACTTCATCAAATAACGGTCTCCCTAGGACCGTTTCTAGGAAGTAGCGATCCTCCTATGGCTGACACTGCCAATTTGCGGTCAAGTGCTAGACCGCTACCCCGAACCGACTTCAAACACCATATAGCGGTCTCGCAAGGGCCGCTACTTCAGAGCTACAGTCAGTCGTGAGACCACAACCTGAAATTGAAAATGGAACTCCAAATAACGGTCTCCAGATGGCCGCCTTCACAAATGGTGGTCCCTGGTAGGACTGCTACTTCATCCCGACGTGAAAATCATAGAACCACCTAAAACTCGATCGTTCCACGCCCCAATCATCCCTAAACGACGGGGAAACATCCCTAGAGTCGATATCAACCTTCCACAAGCCGGAAGGGATCAAACCATCCATAAAATGGGAAGAAAATGGGCGATTCCCACAAATCAACCCAAAACGAGTCACATGGACAAACGGGCTCATACCGGCCCCATATCACAACCAAACAGAGTTAAACTGGCAAGGATCGAATCCCAACATGCTAGGGGTTCATATTTTATGATTTAATGTGAAAACCATCACTAGGAATGGCAAACATGGCTCACACCCCCGAAACATGCTTTTGCCCTCAAAGTAGGAAAACCCACTCAAACTCACGCCGTTCAGCTCCAAATCACGAGAGGAAGCATGAAAAGAGTAGGGTATCCATCTCCCTTCCTCCACCGAAGATCTCGCATGCCGAAATGGCCAAACCACGTAGAAAATAATCACACAAACAACCCACGCCGGCTTCGATTCCACGAATGGGATCGCGTCTACGCCACACTCCATTCCTCACGCTGTCACGCCCCAGGTCAGTTCTACGCCGTCACAAGCTCGTCCAGCTCTGCCACGGTCGCGTGCCCGGGGGAGAGGAAAAAAGAGGAGAGAGAACAGAGAGGGAGAGAGTGAGAACGTGAGAAGAGAGAGGAGAGTGGAAAGGGTTAAGATAAAGGAAAAAGGAAATGAAATTAGCAATTTTCCTAAAATCCAATTTTTGGCATGAAATTCTGTAAACTCAGAAAAATATGAAAAAATAGTCTCTGTGATCCTCGGAAAGCGCACAATGCACCTGTAGCATCTCGGAGTTTCAAAACTCAACAGTTAACTCTTCACAGGGTTCCGAAAGTTATACAAGGGAAAAATCCTAGTGGATCATAAAACACGTTTCAGGACCTACGAAAACGCTCTGAAAGCTCTCTGAGTCTGATCCGAAGAATCCAGGGTATTTTAGCCTCCCCTCCTTAAGAAAATTCATCCTCGAAATTTAAGGAACTAACAAGGGAAAAGGGAAGGACAACCCAAACAGCTGGCTACGCTCACCAAGCACCAACCAAACATCGAACACACAAAATACAATAACATAATTCTTGAAAAACACAATTCAGAGGGACATTGCTAGACCACAATCATAGGCACACGCTCCGGATCTCAAGGCACATCGATCCACAGATTGAGCATGGCACACAAAGGAACACAATTCCGGCACCTCTGAAACAGGGCATCATCGCTTTCGTCTCACAAGGCAAGGAGACACGACCCATGTCACAAAAATTGCCACTGATAAAAAATCATACTCGATAGACACACAAGCATCAGCTCTTACGAGAAACACAAATATCTCAGCTGACTGCTCCACCCATCGGCTTCTGCGCCATAACAACAATGAAACTGGCACGTAGAACGTCAATGACAACACTGGACCAAAAACCATAATCAAGTCAGTCCTCACTCAAACATTACATCTGTTTCAAGTTCCATGCTAACTCTACCACGTCAGAAGCGTACAGAAAAACCAACCGACAAGATCTCGGTCCACACAATGCCAAACCCAGACTCACAAGGAACTCCTCCCAAGCTGAGCACAAGCACAAACCATCATACAACCAAATGATGGGCACTTGCAAATCCCCGACTCCATTCTCAACATAGAACCATGGGACAACACCACAAGCTAGGTCACATCCAGGCAAAATTATAGCTGAACACATAGCTTACCAACAAGGACCCACAACAACTTTTAGAAAATGCATCTCTAGGACCACGATCACATCCCGAGAGCACAACTTCCAAGAAATACAGAGGAAGAAAGGGTACTCGACCTGCATATACGTTGACATATTTCCCTAATTCTCGAACCTGCCAGTGCCAACAACCAAAATGACTCAAGCAACGACACGGCAACCAATAATATCATGGCACACATAGCCAAGATGATGTCACATCGAGGAAACAAACCTCTCAGCCGGCTGAATCTTTCAACCTCACGATCCTCGACCAGTGGGTTATAAGCCCACATGCTTCCGCTGCGCACTCAACACAACACACATAGGCATCAGAAACAACTTGGCATCTGCATCTCAGCATACCTCTTGGCGCCATCGCAATTCATAAAATTGCAATGTACTACACCTCGAGTATCGATCTTGCTAATAGCTGATCACAAGTCGCCATAGTGCAAACCATCATGCCAAGAGCCACAGTATAAGCCGCAAAGGATGCCTACCTCAGCTTATCCTCTAGTCCCGAAACAATCACTGAACCTTCACAGCACAACAACCGCAAAACACAGCACATCGAACATGGTGCACAATGGCCCCCAATTCACAAACTGGGTCCAAAGCTAGGCCACCGCCAAAACAAGAGCAAACCAGGTTCAGAACTAACACAGTCCACACACAAGTAGACACAAGACTAAGGCTTCATGGCGATTGCACTTCAGAAACTTACCTCAAAACAATGCCAAAAGACAGGATGAGAAAAGCCAAGATCGACTAATAGCAACTGACCAGGAAGAAAATCCTACGTTTGCCCGAGCACTCTCTCTGTTATGACCACCAATTTGGGCACTGGCCCAATTGAGAATAATTCGGGCCCATGAAATCAAGTAGCTAGAAATCTAGACAGATTATTGAAGGATCCTCAGGAAATTCATAACTTAATGTAGGGAGGTCAGAATTAGGTGAAACCAAAGCCCACACAATTGCCATTGGGTAAGGAACAACTTTGATGAAGAGTATGACTTTTTAAAAATAGGCCTAATAGGAGTTAAGAGGGAGTTTATGAAAATAGGTCAAAACAGTTACAGAAAAATGGCCACCCATGAAAATAGGTATATCCTGGGCCACAGTCAACCAAATGAGATGAAACTTAGCCCATTAGAAAGATTTTGGCCCTTCACCCAAACTCTTCTGTTGTGGTGGAAACTTAATTCGCATCAGAACCCAAGGTTCTGAGCCTTTTGCTGCCAGCTGTCATGGAGAGGTATGACTGTTAGGAGAATTCGAATGTAATTAATAGAAATTTCATAACTTCATCTGTGTTGGATGAAATGACCTAAAACTAAAGCCATAATTTTTAATGGGGTGTTATCATCTGAAGATCGAGTTGGATGAAATGACCACAACTTCTCTGTTGAGGTCAAGGCCAAATTCTGCCTGGACACTATAGTTATATCTGAATTACCTCGGGGTACCGAAAGGTCGCGGCTGGAACGAGAGAGAATAAATGTTAATATTGTGAAAATCATAACTCGTGATAGGGATAATTAAATTTGATGAGACTATGACCCAAATTTAGATCTAGAAGTCTTCTTGATTTCATCTGAAGACGTCCCAGCCTGAATCTCGACGGAAGAGCACGCCCACACACATTTATGACTGAGTAGACAAAGGGTCATGACTGGAACAAGGAAAATAAATGTTAATGTTTGAAAAATCATAACTCGGGCAAGGAATAACGAAGTTCGATGAAACCATGATCCAAAGTTATATATGGAAGTCCTCTTTATTTCATATGAAGACATCCTAACCTAATTCCCAACATAAGTGCGCGTCCAATAGAGTTTATGACAGGAGGTCGAAAGGTCACACCTGTTCAAACCCGAAGAGGTGCTAAGCATTAACTCCTCTTCAAAACCAGCGACCTTGGAGCTTGTTAGAGCCTTGAGGGATGTGGATAAACCCTTGGAAAGCCTAAAAACCATATAAGGAGGTGGGTTTTAAGGGTGTCAAGCCTTTAGCAAACTATTTCCATTAACCCTCCACCACCTTCTAGTTTTCTTGAGTAAGAAGAAAGTGAGGACCCTATCTCTTCGTGGTCGGACCATCCGGTTCGTAGGTGGACAGTCCGGTGCGTGGGTGGTCGATCCGGCGCGTGGAGGATGATCTTGCAGCACCCCGGGCTCGAAGGGGGGAAAGCTTTTGGAGGATCTCGGGTGTCGATATCATCCCCGGATCGTCGGTTTATCATTTCGAAGGTAGGCACCTATCCTCAAATCTTAGGGGTCAATGATGCATTAAAATGATTTTAAAGTAGTTTCTATATGCCAAAGAGGGATTAAGGGCATGTAGGATTGACTACCATGTCTATTTACTATTTTTTCCATCAAGTCATGTGTTTTGAGAGGTTTCTCAGAATTTTTAACTGAAAATACTGGGCGGTGTCGACACTGCCCAAGAATGTGTCGACACATTCCCATGAATGTGCTGACACATCCCATGAATGTGCTGACACTTCCCCTGAATGTGTCGACACTTCCCCTTCAGAAACTGCCAGATGTGCTGACACTTCCCCTGGACGTGCTGACACTTCCCCTGAATGTGTCGACAGTTACCCTGGATGTGTCGACACTTCCTCTTTAGAAACTGTCGGATGTGCTGACACTGCCCATGGACGTGCTGACACTTCCCACAGATGTGTCGACACTTCCCATGGATGTGTCGACACCCTGAGAATTTTGAGTGGTCAAATTAATTTAGAGAAATCTAAAAAATAGAAAATGGTAGAAGGGTAAGTTGGTAACCCATAGTAAAGATTTCATGCTCACATAAATTTTATGCTTATAGTTATGGTTCATTTTCTAGGCATGTGTAGGGTGGACAGGTCGACACTTCCTTTGAACAGGTCAACACCCAGGGGCACTGTCCCTAATTTCCAGAAATGTGGTAAAAGAGAGTTTTGGGAGGTCATATTAATTCAGAAAAATCTGAGAAATTGGAAAATGGTAGAAAGCTAAGTTAGTAACTCACAGTAAAAATTTCATGCTCACAGAAATTCTATATTTTCCGATATAAAATCATTTTCTGTGCATGTGTAGCCTATAAGGATAAACATGTTCTTTTTATATAGTAAGCTGATCATGCATTGTTCCGCACCAGTCAGCATATAAGTATGTTTAGCCCACTTAAACTATTGGAAGCATGCATGTTATGATAAAGTATCATACTAGTATTTGTAAAATGAGTATGAATGCGAATACGATGTGAATGTTATGAGTAGGAACAACAACATTCTGTGAGATAGGACTTCGGTCCCTTTGTATGGTGGCCCTTTCTGTGGGACGGCGATACATAATGCTGTGGAAGTAAAAGATCCCAGGGGACGGCGATACGTAACGCCCTGGTCAAAAATCCTATTGATTTAGCCGATTGTCTTGTGGAACGGCAGAACTGTGTGGGCCACATGAGTCTAGGTGGGAGTTTGCTCTCGGGTCTGCGCAATACTCTTTCGTTCGTTCGTGTGTGTGGGGCCACCTGTGTTGTGGTAGCTGTTTGTTTCCAAAAATAACAGAATTGTGAAAATATGAAAATGGGAAAATGTGAATACGTGAAAAGGTGATAACATGTAAACTGCTCATTCACTGTGGTTTTAACGCATGCATGGGTACCTTATATATTAGTAAAAGAACATGTATTTTCCTCATGTGAGTTATTTTAATGTAGATGATAATGAATGGGTTATGCTATTACTTACATCTGAATTATGTATATAATTTGGTCATATTGATGCGTGTTAACCCCGGTTTGTTTAGGCTGCCCACTGAGCGTCACACTCACCCCTTTGTGACACATTTTCAGGAGACATAGAGCAGGAGGTTGAGGAAGAGGCTACAGCTGAGGAGTAGTGGTAGTGCTTAGTTCACTTGGGTATGCTATGGATGAATGTCTCTCTTATATGTAAGGTTATGGGGTGGTGAGCCTATGAGGACTCATGTTTATTTTGGAACAATGGACATGTACTCTTCTTTGGAAATTATGAATGGTTGAGATGTTATTTACATTTCATGTAATTGTGGTTTCTCTCTCTCTCTCTCTCTCATGCGAATGTAGGCATGTTATATATTGTGCTTCCACGATACGTGCGATGTAATGTCTCGAGGTTCGATGGAAGAAAAAAAATACCCACAATTTGGGGATCGGATCTCGGGGCGTTACACTCTCAACCAAGGCATCCAACAACCACATTCACAGCACTAACATATCGCACACAAGCTCTCACGCAAGAAGCAAAGCGGTAAAGAAACATAAAACCTATGCCAGCTGCCAACTGTACTGGACCTTATGGACTCTAAATACTCCAATATCTTGAATGCCCATGTACTTTCCAAAACACACGCTCTGATACCAACTGTGACGACCTAGACTCCGGATACCGGGTAAACCCGATACCACTTGGATTCTGAGACGCCTCCCAAGAGTGGTAAATCTCCGAAAGGATAAAAAGGAGTGTGTGAAGTACATTGAACTTCCAGATAAAGCAGTAAATAATTAATTACTATGATCAGGATTGCTAAAATAGCATAAATAAAATTATATTTTCTATAAAAATTAAAAATAATATAGTCCAGTCCAACTAAAGTACAGTACAACAGAAAAGAGAACATGCTCTTAAGTCAGGGGAAGCCCGACACTGGCAAAGCTAGCAACTAAGAACCACCGCAATGCGCCTCCAAGCCATGAAGAGGAACAGCTACACCTGAAAAGTCAGGGGTGAGCCTCGTCTCACTGGCTCAGTAGGGGTCCCACAGATCCCCACCACGAAACAAAAGCGGTAAACAACAATGCTAAATAACTATAGCAAAGCAGTAACAACAGGAGTAGAAACAACATTAAAAGTAAAGAGGAAAGTCGTACTGTACAGAAACACGGCAGCCAAAGGAACATCGGCCCTCTAAACTACTCCTAATCGGTAAGGACATTAATCCCCAGACACAAGATCTCGGTCCACACAATGCCAAACTGAGACTCACAGGGAACTCCTCCCAAGCTGAAGACAAGTACAAACCATCATACAACCAAATGATGGAAACTTGCAAATCCCCGGCTCCATTCTCAACATAGAACCACGAGACAACACTGCAAGCTGGGTGACATCCAGGCAAAATTATAGCTGAACACACGGCAAAAATGTACAAGCCGCTCGCAGCTTACCAACAAGGACCCACAACAACTCTCGAAAAATGCATCTCTAGGACAGCGATCACGTCCAGAGAGCACAACCTCCAAGAAATATAGAAGAAGAAAGGGTACTCGACCAGCATATACGTTGACATATTTCCCCAATTCTCAATCCTGCCAGTGCCAACAACCACAATGCTTCAAGCAACGACACGGCAACCAACAACATCAAGGCACACATAGCCAAGATGATGTCACATCGAGGAAACAAACCTCTCGATCGGTCAGAATCTTCCAACCTCACGATCCTCGACCAGTGGGTTATAAGCCCACACGCTTCTGCTGCGCACTCAACACAACACACACAGGCATCAGAAACAACTCAGCATCCGCATCTCAGCACACCTCTTGGCACCATCGCAATTCACAAAACTGCAATGTACCACACCTTGAGTACCGATCCTGCTAACAGTCGATCACAAGTCGCCATAGTGCAAACCATCGTGCCAAGAGCCACAACACAAGCCACAAAGGACGCCTGCCTCAGCTTATCCTCTAGTCCCGAAACAATCACTGAACCTTTACAGCACAACAGCCACAAAACACGGCATGTCGAACACGGTGCACAATGGCCCCCAATTCACAAACTGGGTCCAAAGCCAAGCCACCACCGAAATAAGAGCAGATCAGGTTCAGAACTAACATAGTCCACACACAAGTAGACACATGACTAAGGCTTCACGGAGACAACACTTCCAAAGCTTACCTCGAAACAATGCTATAAGACAAGATGAGAATAGCCAAGCTCGATTAATAGCAGCTCACCAAGAAGGAAATCCCAGGTTCGCCTGATGGGAATCAATACCAAGCACTAACATTTTATTTTTGCATTTATATCCTTTTGTTTGTATTTATATCCTTGGCTAATTGGGTTTACAATTGTAAGGCATTATAAGCCAAGGGGTTAGTCATTAGAAATCTTTGGGTTTCTTTGCAAAAAGGTCTTTGTGTTTCTATGTAAAATGCCAGTAGGTCCAGCAGGGTCCCCTACCCCTTTCCCATTGGTCCACCTAGAATCTAGGGCCAATGTGGGGCTATTTCAAAGTCCAAGATTGGACTTGGACCAAGGGGGGACAAGGAAGGAAGAAAATTCAAATTTGATAGCCCTTAGTCAAGTGGGCGCCCCCCTTATATTATTTTTTAATACATTTTGTATTTTATTTAATTTGGTCATTTGACCACATGGGGGATTAATGTCTCATACCCCATTTGCCCCTCCCTAACCCAGATCTAGGGGTAGTTTTGGTCTTTTATACATTTCCATAAATCCCTTGTATTTTCATTTTTGATAGAATTAATGAGAAGAATTTGGTGAAAAATACAAGGAGCCTTGGGCATCCCCCTCTCTCTCCTCTCCCCTCAGCTGGATTGCTGTGTTTCTAGGGTGGATTCCCTACAAAAACTTGGTGGATTTCAAGGTTTATCTCTTCCCCTGTGTGTGAAGTTCAGCCATCTCCGCCGCCGCCACTGTTCGTGCTGCCAACGAGCCGCCACAAGCCACCCTTCCCCTTGCTGTCCTGAACCACAAAATCTAAAAAAGTAGCCTAAAGATCAAGTTGGTTCTCCCAGTCCACAGCTCTGTTTAAGCTGAGATTTTGGAGGTTATTCCCCTTCGTGTTAGCTTTCCATCCATATAAATTTTGTTCCATTCCGCCACCGTTTGTCCTTTTTCCCGACTTTTATTTTCCACCATGCGCAATCTGCCATTCTACAGACCTGCGTGATAGTATCCAGTTCCTCTATTTTTCCCACACTTCAACCCTCGTCAGAAAAATCCCTAAACATTCTTGCACGTCCCTCACATCCCCGTCCAACACCCATAAAATCCCTAGCTCCCAGATCTACCACCTTCCCCTTGGTCAAATTTCATTTTCAAACAGATCTTGATCTGCCTTATGTGTCTGTAATTTTGAGCCAGAAATAACTAAAACCCACAGTCCTTTTCATTTCTAATCCGTCTACTGGATGGATCTTAAATAATTATATGTTGTAGCCCTTTGAGTCCCTTATCCATCGGTATTAATTTTGCCTCGATCTGACATCGGATCTGGGCGTAAAAATTCTTTTCGTGGAGGCGCGCATTCCTGCTCCGACCCAGGCCAGAAAGAAGGCGTTGGGAAATAATTTCCAATAATATATTAAAGCTCTGATTCAGTGAGCGCCACTTCTGGGAGTCGACCAGGGACGTCCCACCATCATCCCAGCCAAGCGTCGCCTTTAGAATATCCCAAGAGGATGTTGTCGCTTTGGAGGCCCTCGTATGCTGTCCTGCCGGCCTATAAATCGCTGATCCAGACTTGCTGTCTTCACCTGCCAGGAACCCCTCCAACGTGCTGCCCGTCGATCCAGAATTGGCACTCTCGGACCGTTGTTGTGGCCTGTTACCTCCCCCCGTGGAGTGGGCCTTAAAATCACTTCTATAATTATTAACATTTACTGTACCGGGAGTCATCGTTCTTGGCCGGGGTCATCTTCCCCATGCCCGGAGCGTGGAGGTATCGTGTCCGCTCCCCTCTTCGACATTCGCTTATTTCGTATATTTCATATGCCGCTGCAAGTGATAGGTTAACTAGCTCGATTCAATTCAATCACCGCTGTGAGAGTGAGTGAGTGTAACCTGTCCCGTGACTCGATCTGAGCATGTGAAAAAGTCGATACCCTCGACTCATTGCCGGTTTCTCAATCGCGCACATCCGCACGCTTCCCTCGCTTAGGGACGTTCACGAGCTAGAGTCCCAGGTTCGCGTCCCGCCCCGCGTCAAATTGGTATCAGAGCTAAGTCGAGTCTAGGGTAGTCGGTTAGTCGGTCTTAGGTTGCATTTCACCCTTTACACGGTATATCAAAAGGTGTTCCAGGAATGATAGGTTACGCCTATTGGGAAGGTTGCACACTTGCGTGAGTTCGGTCTTAGGATCACACCTCTGTCACGTACCGGATATTCGTTGAGTCTAGGTTTGAAGTCGACTCTACATTCCAGCTTTGCATTGTGGTTTTAGGGCCATATCTAGTCCATTAGAGTGTCACTTAGTTGTTTGCATGTCCAACTACCCACCAGCCCATGGCCGTTCCCCGAGAGCATGCGTCCTATTGGACATCCCTGGTGGCCTAATTCAATGCCTTCATGGCCCGACACCCGACCCCTAAGTCCACAACCGAGTCGTTCCAGCGCCCTATAATGTCCACTGCCATTCTACCTAATGGGTTGCATACGGAAATCGACTTCATCAGTAGGGTGTCATCTAACTGTGTGTCTCAAGACATAGTTGAGTCTCTCTCTAAGATCGGGGAAATTGTTCACAATGGTGGCTTAGCATTCGTAGAGTTCCAATGGAGGTTCGGCCCCGTTCTTTATGACGATGGAGCATGGTGCAAGCTCGACACACTTGCTGGCCCATGCATCATTTTAGGGTAAAATTGGTTGGAAGAGAGGAGAGTGACCTTTGACCGGGATAGGAGGACCTGCACCTTATATCCACCTTACCTACCCGGCGAGTTCATCTTCCACGATGGCATTCAGCCGACCACCTCCGTGTCACCAACCACCCAGCCCCAACGGCCCGTTCCGCCTCTGGACTCACGTCCACCACCTTTCCCGGAGTCCACCCATGTGCCCCCCTATAGTGGGGTTAGTTATTTCTCCGACCCGTGTCCTTCACATTCCCCTACCTTAGTGGACAACCATTCGGGGGATGCCTCACCCGGGCCTATTCTAGTGAGTTATGAGGCTGACCAAGAGTTGGCCGAGGAGTACCTCGCTGATGTTTTGGGGATAGAGAGTGATCCAATAGAGGGCCAGGGTCTGTTAGTCACCCCAACCCCACCGGTCATCCGGGAGCTTTCTGTCCCACCCACTTTATCCTCGGTGGATGAGCCATCTGCAGACCCCACGCAGTTAGCCATTCCACTTCTACCCGTCTCTCCTACGGTAGCGCAGTCGTTAGTGACTACCGTACCATTGTCGACACCTTTTGTTGACGTGGTATGGTTTGATTTCTACCATGCGTACGAGAGACAGCATCCGGACTTCCTTCTTGTCGTGCTTCAAATCAAATGTCCGGACGACTTTCCCATCACCCACCTTCTTGTCCTCACACATTTCTGTACCCGAGGACGAGTCTTCAACAACCGGAGATGGTTGACGAGGGATGAGACTCACGGCATCAAGTTGTGGGTCAGTCTATCTTTACACTTGGTGTATGCAGACAGTGTCCGACATTCGTACCGAGTCTTCCTTTGTAAGTCTAGGGTCATGTGTGAGTTTTCTTTTTGATTGTCATCCAGTCTGTTGAGAGTCTGCATATGTAAAGTCGAGTTGGTCTAGTGCACGCTCGCGGCGTAAGTCCCTTTCGAGTGTGAGGCAAGTCGGGTCTAACGCGTACGTTGTAGACTTGTCGGAATTTGGGATCGGCTCTACCTCAACATATCCGATCTAGTCACATAAACAGACCCAGCGGTGATTCCTAGTGAGTCATTGAGCCATCTCCTTCCTTTGAGAGTGACCCCACCCCGGAGTGTCCACCACTAAGCCTCATTCCCACAGTAGCATGTGCATATTGAATGTATACGGGATGAGCTGGTGACAATTGCTTGGAGTGGAGCGTACTCCGCGCTACCTGGTCGGTCACAGATCCGCAGGAGCCACACGAGCATCCACACCCCTTACTCGACGGGTCGAGTTCTTCCCACCCGGGGAGAATTGATGGGAATCAACACTGAGCACTAACATTTTAATTTTACATTTACATCCTTTTATTTGCATTTATATCCTTGGCTAATTAGGTTTACAATTGTAAGGCATTATAAGCCAAGGGGTTAGTCATTAGAAATCTTTGAGTTTCTTTGCAAAAAGGCCCTTGGATTTCTATGTAAAATGCCAGTAGGTCCAGTAGGGTCCCCCACCCCCTTTCCCATTGGTTCACCTAGGATCTAGGGCCCATGTGGGGCTAGTTCAAAGTCCAAGATTGGACTTGCACCAGGGGGGGACAAGGAAGGAAGAAAATTCAAATTTGATACCCCTTAGTCAAGGGGGCGTCCCCTTTATATTATTTTTTAATACATGTTGTATTTTATTTAATTTGGTCATTTGACCACATGGGGGATTAATGTCTCATACCCCATTTTCCCCTCCCTAACCCTAGATCTAGGGGTAGTTTTGGTCTTTTAATGTCTCATACCCCATCTTTAGGCCACTGTTCGTGCCGCCAATGAGCCGTCACAAGCCACCCTTCCCCTTGTTGTCCTGAACTACGAAATCCAGAACAGCAGCCTAAAGATCAGGTTGGTTCTCATAGTCCACAGCTCTGATCGAGCTGACATTTTGAGGGGTTGTTCCCCTTCTCGTTAGCTTTCTATCCATATAATTTTTGTTCGATTCCGCCACCGTTTTCCCTTTTTCCAACTTTTATTCTCTACCCTACGCAATCTGCCATTCTGCAGACCTGCATGATAGTATCCAGTTCCTCCATTTTTCCCACCCTTCAACCCTCATTAGAAAAATCCCTCAAAATTCCTGCACATCCCTCACATCCCCTTCCATCCCCCATAAAATCCCCAGATCCCATATCTACCACCTTCGCCTCGGTCAAATTTTATTTTCAGACAGATCTTGTTCTACCCTCTGTGTCTGTAATTCCGAGCCAGAAATAACTACTACCCACAGTCCTTTTCATTACTAATCTGTCTACTGGATGGTTCTTAAATAATTATTTGTTGTATCCCTTTGAGTCCTCTATCCATCGGTACCAATTTTGCCTCGATCCGACATCGGATCTGGGCGCAAACATTCTTTTTGTGGAGGCGCGCATTCCTGCTCCGACCCATGCCAGAAAGAAGGTGTTGGGAAATAATTCCCAATAATATATCAAAGCTATGATTCAGCGATCGCCACTTCTGGGAGTCGACCAGGGACGTCCCACCATCGTCCCAGCCAAGCGTCGCCTTCAGAAGATCCTAGGAGGATGACGTCCCTTTGGAGGCCCTCGTATGCTGTCCTACCGGCCTGCAAATCACAGATCCGGACTTACTGTCTTCAACTACCCGGAACCCCTCCAACGTGCTACCCGTCAATCCAGAATCGGGACTCCCGGACCGCTGTTGTGGCCTGTTACCTCCCTGCATGGAGCGGGCCTTAAAATCACTTCTATAATTATTAACATTTACTGTACCGGGAGTCACTGTTCTTGGTTGGGGTCATCTTCCCCACGCCCGGAGCGTGGAGGTATCGTGTCCGCTCCCCTCTTCGGCATTTGCTTATTTCATATATTTCATATGCCACTGCAAGTGATAGGTTAACTAGCTTGATTCAATTCAGTCACCGCTGCGAGAGTGAGTAAGTGTAACCCGTCCCGTGACTCGATCCGAGCACGTAGAAAAGTCGATACCATCGACTCATTGCCGGTTTCTCAACTGCGCACATACGCACGCTTCCCTCGCTTAGGGACGTCCGCGAGCTAGAGTCCCAGGTTCGCGTCCCGTCCCGCATCATCGCCCGAGCACGCTATCAACCAAGGCATCCAACAACCACCTTCACAGCGCTAAAACAGTGCACACAAGCTCTCACGCAAGAAGCAAAGCGGTAAAGAAACACAAAACCTATGCCAACTACCGACTATACTAGACCTTATGGACTCTGAATACTATAATATCTCGAATTCCCATGTACTTTCACAAACACACGCTCTGATACCAACTGTGACGACCCAGACTCCGGATATCGGCTAAACCTGATACCACTTGGATTCCGAGAGACCTCCTAAGAGTGGTAAAGCTCTGAAAAGATAAAAAGGAATGTGTGAAGTACATTGAACTTCTAGATAAAGCAGTAAATAATTAATTACTATGATAAGGATTGCTAAAATAGCAGAAATAAAATTACATTTTCTATAACAATTAAAACTAATAGAGTCCAGTCCAACTAAAGTATGGTACAACATAAAAGAGAACATACTCTCAAGTCGGGGGAAGCCCAACACTGGCAAAGCTGGCAACTAAGAACCACCGCACTGCGCCTCCAGACCACAAAGAGGAATAGCTACACCTGAAATGTCAGAGGTGAGCCTCATCTCACTGGCTCAATAGGGGTCCCGCAAATCCCCACCACGAAACAAAAGCACTAAACAACAGTGCTAAACAATTATAGTAAAGCAATAATAGCAGGAGTAGAAATAATAGTAAAAGTAAAGAGGAAAGCTGTACTGTATAGAAACACGACAGCCGAAGGAATCTCGGCCCTCTCAACTACTCCTAATCGGTGAGGACACTGTTGGCCCAGACTAAATGGCGGACCAGAAGGGGGGTTGAATTGTCCCCTTTGCCTAGATGACAGATTTAAAAAACAACCTAAACTGATCACGGTGGAAGTAAACTTAACTGCGTTAATTAGCATCAACTCAAGTGAGATTAAAAGGATGCTCTCAATCTTTCCGATCTCACACGGATATACAATGCAGAGATGAGTTAACTATGCCCAAATACAAATAGCAGAGGTAGTAGTGTGTACTAGAACAGTGAATAGAAATCTATAAATTGACCTGTGAATGGACATAGAAGAAAAGGACAATCACACAGGCAATCACAATCAACATAGAGATTTTTAGGTGGTTCGAGACCAAGATGGGCTCCCTACGTCCACCCCTCACCGAACCTGGTGAGGCTTCACTACCACGCTACAAACGTAGCAAAACGGGGACGAGCCCCACCACCACACACGCTGCTTCCGCAGCAATCCACACACGGGGCTTAGCCCCAAGACGCTGCCACTGTAGCACACACACTCATACGGTCGAGGAACGCACCCCGGACGTACAAACCACACGGAGACGCAACTCCGTCTACACACAACCAACCTCGAGGAAACTTACCCCACAACAGATTCACACACGTGGAGATGCAACTCTGCCCACACACGAAAGTATATCAAGTTCGATGAAATGGAAGATATACAATGACCACACAAGATATTGATCAATGCTCAAATAAAAGGTAGAAATGAGAGCAGAGTAAATCCCCCTCAGATCTGTAGTATTTCCCTTTCAAAGGAGTAGTAGGTTGCGCAAGACATGAATCCTTGGAGTGGGGAGTGGCCAGCCTTCAAAAGAAGCTCCCAGAGTAGGTAGCTTGCGATGATCAGCAAACAAATATCCAGATCTGAATGGTGGCTTGTGGATGGTGTCTTCAGCGGCCTCATCTTCCTCCTCCAGCAGGGTGCGATGCCCTTTCTCCTTTCCTGCAAGAATAGACAACGTTTAGCCCTCTTCGTTGTTCTTCCAATCTGAAATTCGCAAGATAAAATAGGACAGATAATAGATGAACAAAAGACCACTATAGCCCTTGCAAAACCCTCTCAAAGCAACACCCAAACATCCATAGAAACCCTAAGGGCATTGGGGTAAAATAGCAAGCCAATCGGATCTTAGACAGTGGGTTTCGAAACCAATTCGTAAAACCCGTTCCGGACGAACCAGACAAAGTGTCGACTCTTAGAGTCGACACTTCTATCAAGGTGTTCTGCCAACAGAGACAAAACACCACCCAAGACAAAAATGTCGACTCTCAAAGTCGAAACTTTTTGTCGAAAGTTCTGCCAGAAGACAAAAATCAACACACAAGACAAAAGTGTCGACTCACAGAAATCAACGCAGACAGCACTCATCAAAATAAGTGTCGACTCTTAGAGTCGACACTTTTATTGACATATGAGAAAACTCAATTAAACACAATTGAAACCCCAATATTCCTCATCCAAATTATAAAGTCAAATTACCATGCATTGAAACAAGGTATTGGGTCACTTTAAACCACATTCCATCAAGATTCACATGAACACATTAACCCATTTGAAAGCATGATATCCCAATAAAAATGACATGCATTTGAGGGTATTGAAAACACCATTCAAACTCTAACAAGTGTCATGCATTAGAGAGGATTAAAACCATCAATCATTCTTGTTTAAATAGAATTTATGAAAAGCATGTAGAGCACTAAACCTCCTTAAAAGGCCCAAGAAAAATCTGCATGAGCCACTATGAAAACAGCCATTTTTCCCAGTACAAAATTAAAATAACATTACCATAGATTCAAGGGTCTTGTAAACAAGAGTGGAAGCTTACCATGGACCCTAATGAATTGATAGCAAAATGGAACCTACACATTATACCCCAATCCTTTCATGTCAATCTTCTAGAAATCAAATGAAAGAAGCAACTTCAATTCATTTCAAATCAAAGAATTACAGTTACAAAAGTAAGTGGTTCAGACTCCTTCAAACCACTTCTCTTGCAAGCTCTCTTATCAGTAAGATTCATGCAATCCACTTCCAAATAGAATTTAACAGAACAGCATAGGAAATGCAAGTTCAGTCCAAAAGTTCAATAGCCTCTTGTGAATTAGCCAGAGCTGCAAATTCAAGTCACAATTAAATGGAAATTCAATCCAACAGGTGACTCCAGATATGGACTCCAACTCAATATTAATATCCATATGACATATGGAAAATTCCTTTA
This sequence comes from Amorphophallus konjac, assembly GCA_022559845.1. Lineage (NCBI taxonomy): Eukaryota > Viridiplantae > Streptophyta > Magnoliopsida > Alismatales > Araceae > Amorphophallus > Amorphophallus konjac. Next base: position 315,523,972 of record CM040120.1, on the reverse strand, counting down.
AAGTTCAGTCCTATAAGACCAAGTTCAGTCCAACTCAAAAACCCATAAGAAATAAGCATGAAGGCACAATAGAATCAAGTTCGGATTTCCTCATTCCAAAAATCAATTCCAACGTAAAACTGAAATTTCACAACCCATTAACATGAAGAGTCAAGTCGATGCATATATTATGGAGCAACTTTACACAGGTCTTAGCACATGAAGCACAAGTCCAAACACATGTGAAACACAGGTCTGAGCATATGAAAGACCAAGTCTAAGCATGTGTAGATAAGGTCTATGCACAATGTGAAACACACTATTGACAGATCGATGCACCTTTATGAAACTCGGTGCAAGTTGAAGTTCAGGTCGGTGCACATAGCTAAGAGTTCGGTGCACATTTTTTGTAAAACACAGAGGACCAGGTCGGTGCAAATGATGTAAAACCTATAGACAAGGTCGGTGCAGGTATAAACAAGGTCGGTGCACATCTATAGAAAACTGAGATAAGGTCGGTGTACTTTTATCAAACTCGGTGCACATTCATGAAACAACAAAGATAAGGTCGGTGCAAGTGCCAAATGCGGTCGGTGCATATAATGCTTAAGTCTGAGCATATGAAATACAGATCAGTGCCACGAGAAATAGGTCGACTCCCTGAATGAGTGAGGTCGACTCTTCAGACCGCAGAAGTCCAAACATCCAATCCTACAAAACAAGATATCAACAGTAAGCCCAAAATGATCAATGAGCATTTTCTACAGTTTTTACACACAATATTTTCACTTTTATTCATACGCAAAACACACAATATATTGTAATCATCAAAACCATTATCAAATACAAAGAGGGAGTGCCACGCCACGAACCCAACAATCTCCCCCATTTTGATGATGACAATACATTGTGGCCACTCAAAATTCTCTCCCCCTTTGACATTATCAAAAAGTGGGGGAACTAGAGGAACAGATGTGGAGTTGCAAAGATGAATGAGACTGAATATATAAAGACCATGGCGCACGAACACAGCAATGACCTACCATGAAAGGAAGGAGTGTGACCCTTGAATACCAAGCAAGAAAATAAAATTGAAAGTGCAATATGCAAGATGGTTGAAATATGTGCAGAATGTATGACCCAACTATGCACAAGGAGTATGACTAAACTAACTATATGCACGTGTGTATGCTTAAGAGCATATTATTCTCTCCCAATTGTCATGAACAGAAACCAACTGACAATGGGATTATTTGACATGTTATTTACATGTAAAATCAAAAGATGCATATGAGTGAAATGAAGTATGATATGAACAAAAATGATCAAGTAGTCAAGCATTCAAGCATGCATAATTAAATATTGACTCATGCAAGTCCCTTTGGAACAGGTGTAAGAATTATGCAATTGATTGTTGAACATGATGAACATGTGCAATACTAAGAAGGTCGTGCTTACATAAAGAAGGTACTACATTAACTATAAAAGATGACAGATTCATAAAGTACATTCACACAATCAAGCCCAAAGTGTATAAGTGAAAATTGAGCAATGAATCCCAAAGCAACATGGATATCAGATTTTATAAAGAACACTAAAAGGAACTTATTATCCATACACTTTCATACACAATGCTCGAATATTGGTAGCTACGTATGACCCCAAATTTATTTTTTTAAAATTAATATAAATGGTGTGACTAACCTTTTGGCGTGAGTTGTACCCTTTGTCTCAGGGGCACTTCCTGGTTACTCAGCTTCGTCACTTATCTTAATTGTGGATTTTGTCACTTTTCGGAGCGAGTTGTATCCTTTGTCTAAGGGACACTTCCCGGCTACTCGGTGGCAAATCACACTTATTTTTAATGTGGGTTTGTTTCTCCTTTCGACACGAGTTTCCTCCTTTGTTTCAGGGGAGATTCCCGACTACTCGAATCCACGTTCCACTTATCCGACTTTTTGATGGGATACATAACTTTTTCCTCACGAGACAAGTGATTTCCCTGTAGAGATTCAAGAGGCCTCTAAAGTGTTGAGAGGAAAAATGGAAATCCTTATTAAATTGAATCATTTAACTCAAAAAGGTGCAATTTGAGTGGGTGGTTGTGTTGAAGGTAAAAGATGAATTAATCTAATCACAGTAATGTCTCCCCCTAAATGTATGCACGGTTATAATAAATCACCCCCTTAATATATGCCATGTAACAAACATGTCTAAATCAAAGTAATTTCATTTAGCATGGTGAAAAGGTCATAGAAAGATATCAAGAAGTGCATGTATAAAGTATATACATGCAATCAAGCGAGGACCTTTCAAAATTTTCAAGCAAATTGATTATCGGTACTTGGCGAAGAACGTAGGTCTGAAGACCACCATCACGCGTCAGGAAAGCTTTCAGTTGGACATAATCCAACCTTCCGCTATCGCCATTTGATATACCGGATAATCATGACATTCATGCACACAAAAATGTCAAGTATATATATGCAAGTAGATGCATGTAAATTGAGAAGATGATTGAAAATTATTCATATTTACAAGTATGTAAAGATGTGTATGATATGTGCAGAATGTATCATGCAACTAAGTATGTAAACTGTGTATGCAAAAATGAACCATTATTTACAAAAACTGATTAAAAGTGTGAAAAACTTCATGCACAGTGTAAAGCATTTAAAAATGAAAGTTATTCACAAGCTATGTAGAGAAGAGTGTTCAACTCATCTAAACATGAAGCTCACAAGATCTCATGATTTCAGATGTTGCCAAAATCAATGAAGAAGAAATGTAACTTTTTAATTATAACTTTTTTTCCAAACTCAAGTTTTACCTTTTAAGAATTTTTAACGTAAACCTAAGCAGAGTGAGTTCTCAAAATCAAACCATTTTCTTTCTCGCCTTGAGAAACATTTATTTATCAATGTTCATTGGCCTCAAGGCGTCTCTGCAAAACAGATTTCTCATTTTGAAGTTTTGGGTACCCAAGCCATCTTAGGTCCCGAGGGGTTAGTGATAACACGACCAGGTGGATTCTTACCTTTTTTAACAAACCAATCATCACCAAATCTCATAGTAGAACAATCATCCATGGAATGACCATTCTCACCACAATAATAGTAATAAGAAGATTTTCTTTTCATAGACCATTTTTCATCATTTTTTGTTAAGGAATAATTATTCATCATGTGTCCACGTTCACCATAGTAATAACATGAAAAATTCTTTTTGAGAGACCATTCATCATCAATTTTTTTTGTAAGCAGTTTTCAAACACATGACCATGTAAACCACAATAGAAGCAATGATTGTTGAATTTTTTCTTTATGGGTTTTTCATGACTTTTAGAACCAACATCTATTTCCATTCTCGATTTTAATGCCTCATTATCATCAAATTTTATCAAAGAACAATCATACATGTCATGACCAAATTTGTCACAATAGTCACAAAAGACATTCATTCTTCTTCTTGAAATATGAACAAACTCAGCAGTGGAGAATTTTTTATCCACACAATGACAATCAATGATATTTTTCTATTTTTGATTTCCTTTATCACACATGGACAAGGACTCATTTACACTCTTAATTTGATTTTCCAAAGATGCAATGTGAAATTTCGACTTAGCAATTTCTCCTTCACACAATGCAAGTTTATCATTCAAGAGAAAATTAATATTTTTATAACTTGCAATCTCTTGCTCCATAGCATGAACATTTTCAGAATCATCAACAACTACACTTTTTCCTTTTTCAAGTGAATTGAGTTTTTCAATCAGCACATTATTTTGATCTTTGAGATTTTCTACTTCTTCAGCAAGCTTTTCATTTTGAAGTTTTTTAAATGAATTTTCAATCATGGAGGTATGTTCAGGTTCATTCTTTTGAAAACTCACTTTTCCATTAGTCATTGCATTCATGGTTTCATTGGAGTCGACAGACTTGGACAAATCGCTCCTCAGATTTCTCAACTCCTCTTCCAATTCAACAGTTTTATCATTCATGTTCTTAAAGCTTTCTATTTCATGTCTTAGCTCCCTTAACCTTTCAGATTTGTCAACTGACATGCATTTTCCCTTTTCAAGGACAAGTAATTTTTCAGACATTGATGTGTTTAAATGCTTCCACGCTTCATTCTCCTTAGCAAGTTCATCATTGATAGTCAATTCATTACACAAATCATGATCAATAGAATTCAATTCAATTTTGTTTCTTAGCACACATTCAATTTTCTCCAATTGAGTAATCTCATTCTTTAGAGCACAATTTTCATTCTTCAAACAAGCAATTGTTTCTTTGTGAGCATCAATATCATGCATGTGAGATTCAACTGATTTTTCAACTTCAGTGCATTTTTCACATGAAGAATTATCAACACAAGAGTTCTCAATTTTCTTTTTCAATTTCTTATTTTCAACTTTTAATGATTTCTATCTATCAAATAGTTTTTCATAGGCATTCATTAACTCATCATAGCGAAGCTCATCTTCTTCATCGAAGTCAGAGTTTACCTTTGAACTCTCCTCGCTTTGATGCTCAATGCCGTTGTTTGCCGCGAGACACTCATCAACACTACTTTCTTGGACTTCGCTTAGCCCATCCCAGATTTGTTTGGCTGAGCTACAAGATGAAACAAAAGGATATATGTCAGTGTTCACAGCAGCCTTAAGAGCATTCAAAACAAACAAGTTATCAGAATTCTTTTTCATGTGCTCATCGGTTCATCTTGACTCATTTTTAGGTAAACTGTAAGGACCATGAGTGATTTGATTCATAAGCTTCGGATCAACATTAGTAATCCAAACAGAAAAATTTTCAAGCCATAAAGCATAATCAAAACCATCAAAGACGGGAATCAAATTTATGGAAGCCATCATAGGGTGATCTTTTCTCCTAGACCGTGAGGCCCGCTAACAAAGATCAGAGACTGGGCTCCGATACCAATTGTTGGCCCAGACTAAATGGTGGACAAGAAGGGGGGTTGAATTATCCCCTTTGTCTAGATGGCAGATTTTAAAAACAACCTAAACTGATCACGGTGGAATTAAAATTAACTACGTTAATTAGCATCAACTCAAGTGAGATTAAAAGGATGCTCTCAATCTTTCCGATCTCACATGAATATACAATGCAGAGAACGAGTTAACTATGCCCAAATACAAATAGCAGAGGTAACAGTGTGTAGTAGAGCTGTGAATAGAAATCTATAAATTGACTTGTGAATGGAGATAGAAGAAAAGGACAATCACACAGGCAATCACAATCTACATAGAGATGTTTAGGTGGTTCGGGACCACGACGGGCTCCCTAAGTCCACCCCACATCGAACCCGGTGAGGCTTCACTACCACGCTACGAACGTAGCCAAACGGGGACGAGCCCCGCCACCACACACGCTGCTTCCACAGCAATCCACACACGGGGCCTGGCCCTAAGACGCTGCCACTGCAGCACACACACTCATACGGTCGGGGAACGCACCCCGGACATACAAACCACACGGAGACGCAACTCCGTCTACACACAACCAACCTCGAGGAAACGTACCCCGCAACATATTCACACACGTGGAGATGCAACTCTGCCCACACACGAAAGTATATCAAGTTTGACGAAACGGAAGATATACAATGACCACACAAGATATTGATCAATGCTCAAATAAAAGGTAGAAATGAGAGCAGAGTAAATCCCCCTCAGATCTGCAGTATTTCCCTTTCAAAGGAGTAGTAGGTTGCGCAAGACATGAATCCTCGGAGTGGGGAGCGGCCAGCCTTCAAAAGAAGCTCCCAGAGTAGGTAGCTTGCGATGATCAGCAAACAAATATCCAGATCTGAATGGTGGCTTGTGGATGGTGTCTTCAACGGCCTCATCTTCCTCCTCCAGCAGGGTGCGATGCCCTTTCTCCTTTTCTGCAAGAATAGACAACGTTTAGCCCTCTTCGTTGTTCTTCCGATCTGAAATTCGCAAGGATAAATAGGGCAGATAATAGATGAACAAAAGACCACTATAGCCCTTGCAAAACCCTCTCAAAGCAACACCCAAACATGCATAGAAACCCTAAGGGCATTTGGGTAAAATAGCAAGCCAATCGGATCTTAGATAGTGGGTTTCGAAACCAATTCGTAAAACCCGTTCCGGACAAACCAGACAATGTGTCGACTCTTAGAGTCGACACTTCTGTCAAGGTGTTCTGCCGACAGAGAGAAAACACCACCCAGGACAAAAGTGTCGACTCTCAAAGTCGAAACTTTTTGTCGAAAGTTCTACCAGAAGACAGAAATCAACACACAAGACAAAAGTGTCGACTCACAGAGTCGACACTTTTTGTCAGCATATCAGAAATCAACGCAGACAGCACTCATCAAAATAAGTGTCGACTCTTAGAGTCGACACTTTTACTGACATATGAGAAAACTCAATTAAACACAATTGAAACCCCAATATTCCTCATCCAAATTATAAAGTCAAATTACCATGCATTGAAACAAGGTATTGGGTCACTTTAAACCACATTCCATCAAGATTCACATGAACACATTAACCCATTTGAAAGCATGATATCCCAATAAAAATGACATGCATTTGAGGGTATTGAAAACACCATTCAAACTCTAACAAGTGTCATGCATTAGAGAGGATTAAAACCATTAATCATTCTTATTTAAACAGAATTTATGAAAAGCATGTAGAGCACTAAGCGTCCTTAAAAGGCTCAAGAAAAATCTACATGAGCCACTATGAAAACACCCATTTTTCCCAATACAAAATTAAAATTACATTACCATAGATTCAAGGGTCTTGTAAACAAGAGTGGAAGCTTGCCATGGACCCTAATGAATTGATAGCAAAATGGAACCTGCACATTATACCCAAATCCTTTCATGTCAATCTTCTAGAAAGTAAATGAAAGAAGCAACTTCAATTCAATTCAAATCAAAGAATTACAGTTACAAAATTAAGTGGTTTAGAATCCTTCAAATCACTTCTCTTGCAAGCTCTCTTATCAATAAGATTCATGTAATCCACTTCGAAATAGAATTTAACAGAACTGCATAGGAAATGCAAGTTCAGTCCAAAAGTTGAATAGCCTCATGTGAATTAGCCAGAGGTGCAAATTCAAGTCACAATTAAATGGAAATTCAGTCCAACAGGTGACTCCAGATATGGACTCCAACTCAATATTAATATCCATATGACATATGGAAAATTCCTTTAAAGTTCAGTCCTATAAGAACAAGTTCAGTCCAACTCAAAAACCCATGAGAAATAAGCATGAAGGCACAATAGAATCAAGTTCAGTTTTCCTCAATCCAAATATCAATTCCAACGCAAAACTGAACTTTCACAACCCATTAACATGAAGAGTCAAGTTGATGCATATATTATGGAGCAACTTTGCACAGGTCTTAGCACATGAAGCACAAGTCCAAACACATGTGAAACACAGGTCTGAGCATATGAAAGACCAAGTCTAAGCATGTGTAGACAAGGTCTATGCATAATGTGAAACACCCTATTGACAGGTCGATGCACCTTTATGAAACTCGGTGCAAGTAGAAGTTCAGGTCGGTGCACATAGCTAAGAGGTCGGTGCACATTTTTTGTAAAACACAGAGGACCAGGTCGGTGCAAATGATGTAAAACCTATAGACAATGTCGGTGCAGGTATAAACAAGGTCGGTGCACATCTATAGAACACTGAGATAAGGTCGGTGCACTTTTATGAAACTCAGTGCACATTCATGAAACAATAAAGATAAGGTCGGTGCAAGTGTCAAATGCAGTCGGTGCATATAATACTCAAGTCTGAGCATATGAAATATATATCCGTGCCATGAGGAATCGGTCGACTTCCTGAATGGGTGAGGTCGACTCTTCAAACCGCACAAGTTAAAACATCCAATCCTACAAAATAAGATATCAACAGTAAGCTCCAAAATGATCAATGGGCATTTTCCATAGTTTTTAAACGCAATATTTTCACTTCTATTCATACGCAAAATAGAAAATATATTATAATCATCAAAACCATTATCAAATACAAAGATGGAGTGCCACGCCAAGAACCCAACAGACACGAATCCCCAGACACATAGTCGGGAATCACTAAACCGATACAAAAGATTATGGCTACACAACCATGACATATCACGACACCTCAGTCGTGCAGGCTCATCTACAGAGACAAACGCCCAACTCAAGACCACACGGTCTAAAAGCACAAGACATACACGATCCCACTGTCATATACGCTACACTGACCTCGGGTAAAGCCAACCACAGACTACTGGCAAGTCACGTCAACCATGATGGAAACCAATCCCGAAAGCCACAAGTCATTGTGTCGTGTGACAAAAGCACTTCCTCACTATAAGAAAAGCCTGATGCATCCACTGACGTCTTCCACCGCGCCTCACGTGTCTCCCACTCGCCTCGAACGTGATAACTGAGACACTAGACAAGCAGTGACTAGTCAGGGTCACGTCCGTCGATGTCTATCCAACGCCCCTGACCATGTGTGCACACACAAGCTTAATGTCTTGAGCTAGGTGTAATACCCTGGATTTTTATTGGGTCTTTCGGATCCTTTTCGGAGAGTTTCGGATCGCTTTTGTGGGTCCTGAGTTGAGTTTTACGATCCACGTGAGTTTTTCTCTCGTACTACTTACGGAACCCTATGGTGAGTTTATTTCTCAGTTCATCGACTCGTGGACGTCGCAGTTGCGTTGTACTCTTCCCGAGGACCGTTTCGACTATTTTTACATAACTTTCAGAATTAGTGTATTTTTGGCACAAAAATCGGATTTTCAAAAAATTAGGAAAATTCTAATTTTCTTTTCTATTTATTCCCTCAACCCTCTCTCTCCTCGCTCATTTCCTCATCTCTTTCTCTCTCTCGTTCTCCCTCGTCTCTGGGTCTCTCGGGGCGGGGTGCGCACCGTTGCGGAGCTGGCCGAGGCGAGGACGCGATGGAGTGATCGGGACGCGGGATGGGGCGACGGTTTGAGCGTGGTGAGGCGCGATCCCTCGGTGGATTCCGAGAAGGCGCGGTTCGTTGTTTTGTCATTTTTGGCACGGTTTAGTCGCTTCGAGGCACGGTTTCTTCGGTGGAGGTAGGGAGATTGAAGCTCTACTTCTCCTCTACATTTTCCCTGTAATTTCACGTTGTTCGGTGTAAGTTTGAGCGGGTTTCACTCAGTTTTGATAAAATAATACTTTTGGGGTGTTCGTAGGGTTCGTCGAAAAATGGCAACGATTTTTAGATCAGTTAGTATCAATCGAACCCCTGGAATGCCAGCATTCCAGATCCGCTAATTTCGTGTCGTTTGGTTATCATTTGGGGCCAGTACGAGCTCGAGAACCCCGGTGACCCAAATAGGGTTAATTCGGTGGAATTTTTGTGCATCGTTTTGACCCCTTCCGGAGTGTGGAAGGTCGGTATTATCATTATAGTTGTTTCCCCCTTCGATCAGAATCGAACGGGGCGTGGAACCAGGCTTTAGCGGATCTGCCGATTCTCTACCGTGACCGGTCGATCGGCAGTTGCCCATATGACCGTGTTGGTCTGGCCGTTTGTCCGGTCAACTGGAACACCTGGGCCAGTCGATCGACCTAGTCAGGTCAACCGACCCCAGATGCCAGGTCGACCGAAATTCCCTATTTTTGTCTGTTTCGAGTCCTAGTCGGTCCAGTTGAGACCCAATGACCGACCTATGGCCTCGCGAGTGTCCCGGACACCCTGTGGGTTCCGTGTCCGTGTTTCTGGGGTGTCAGGAAGTACCGAGTTACTTTAATTAACATGCCTGTAGGTGTGTGTGTCTCGGCGGTTTCATCCAGTTCGAGACATAGTTCTGGATGCCTCGGGGTATCGTCTTACCTCGATTTGTGTGTCCAGATGTGCTGAGGGTTCTCGGTGTTCCCTCAGGTCATCGTGAGTCATTTCCTTCAATTGTGTCGTTTCCTCTAGCTTAGGAATAGACCGATTGGCGGCTTGTTCCGCTTTGTACGATGATCTTGACTCTGAGTCGTGAGACTCAAGGATCGTTGTGTCTGTAGGTCTAGTTGCCTTGTCCCGAGTCTGTCGGTAGTTGTTTTACTGCCTTGGTACTTCGTAGTACGTGTAATAGTTCTTCCTTGCCTGTCTGTACTACGGCACTCTTGTTTTAGAGTTCTGTGTCGAGTGAGCCTCCACTAGTCATTGCATGGCGACACGTTACGACGTGTCGACCTACCCGGGAGTAGTGGCGTGGCAGTTCCTGAGATACGATTTTTAGGCTAGTTGCCGTGGGCTCCCTTGCCCTGCAGTAGCGTCCTACTGGGGGAGAAAACTAGCTAGAGGCCTGGCGCAAGGCACTGAGCTTGTGTGTGCACACGTGGTCAGGGGCTTGGACTGACGCCGACGGGCGTTACCCTGTCTAGTCACTCGTTACTATAGTCTTGTTCTGGTTCTGAGGGTGTCTTAGTCTCTATCGTGTTTCGGGCGGTATAGTAGATGAGACACTTGAGGCGCAGCATAATACGTAAGTGGACGCAGTTGGCTGCTCTTCTAATGAGGATGTGCTTTCGTCACGTGACACGTGACTCACGTTTCTCATACGTCGTGACCTTTCTGGGTTAGCCCTCTCGTGGTCTTGCCCGAGGTCAGTGTTGCGTCGTGTGCATGATGTTCTAGTCATGTATGTGTGTGTGTAGTGATGTCTAGAAGAGCGTGCATGACAATCGAGTCGTGTAGGCTTTAGGGCATCTGCGTCTATTTAGGTCTTTTGTACACTTCTCGCCTATCTTCCTAGGCCTTCGTCTAGGGCCTTGTATTGTGTCAGCAAATCGGTAACTCCTGACTTTTTGAGATTAGGGTTCGCCTTTCTGTAGCTGTCGGCAGTAGTTTGGGAGGCCGAGGTTAGTTCGGTAGCCGTGTTTTCATTCAGGTACGGATTTTCCCTTTTCTTTTAGCTGTTCCTACTCCTTCTGTTTTGGTTTTCTTTTACAGCTTTGTAGTTTAGTTTTCCTACTTTACTACTCCTGCTGTTTACCTGTTGTTTTAGCGTGTTACTGCGTTGTTTTTTAGTGGGGATCCGCGTGACCCCTACTGAGCCAGTGACACGAGGCTCACCCATGCTTTTCAGGTGGGTGGCGTCATTCTGCTTCCGCGGTTCCTGGTGTGGCGTGTCCGTAGTGGCCAGCTGTACCTGCGTTGGGCTTCTCCCGACCTCAGTGTATGTCCTTATTTTCTGTAGACTATACTTGCCTTTATTTTCTTGGACTGGACTCTGGTATAATTGTTAAACTTAAATTGTTAATTAAAAAGTAATTTTATTTCCACTACTTTAGCAAACCGATCTAATGAAATTTAATTACTTACTGTTATATCTCTGTGGCTTCAATGTACTACACGGCAATCCTTTTTCCCTTCGGAGCTTTACAGCTCTTGGGAGGGTTCACGGGTTCCAAGCGGTATCAGGTTTACTTGGTAGTCCTATCGGGTATGTTCGGTATCCGGGATCCGAGTCGTCACAGGTGGTATCAGAGCATTGTTGTGTGAAAGTACATGGGAATCTGAGATATACAGTGTCTAGAGTCCTGAAAGTTAAGGTACAGTCTTTCGCTGGCTTAGGTTTTACGATTCCTTGTCGCTTTGTTTTCCATAAGTGGTCTTGTGCGTGCTGTGTTAGCACTATGCGAGATGGTTTTGCTCTCATCGGAATGCGATGGGATGCTCCTTTTCATCGTGATGTTTGCGTTGATCGTGTTGTACTTGGCAGAGTTCGCCGGTAGGCGTGAATCTGCAGTACATTGTTCAAGATTTTTCATGGTTTGTTCAGGTTGCTGTTGACTTTTAGTGTTGGTCTGATGGCTGTACACATTCTTACGTTGTTTTGGTCGTCCCACCTTAAGTCCATGCAGCTCCTGATGTCTCTCGCTTCTATCAAAGTGCTCGATTAGATTCCCTTGATTGAGAAGATGCTCAGACGACCTAGGATTTTCCTTTCTGGTGAGCTACTGTTTGTCAGCTTGATGCTTCTCACCCCGTTTGGTGGAGTCTTTTCGAGGTAAGCATTAGAATTGGTGTCTTGGGTCTTGTGCTCTCGGGACATGATCGTAATCTTTGAGATGCGTTCCCCGAGATCGTCGTTCTTGTTGTCGTGGGTCTTTTCTTGGTGAGCTGCACATTGAATGATTAGTTCATTATAGTCGTGTGTTCAACTGTTATTGTGCCTTGATGTGACCCAGCTTGCAGTTGTGTTCTGTGGTTTGTGTTCAGCACAGAGCCGGAATCCTGCAAGTGCTGCTGTTGTCGTTTTATCGCTGTTTCTCTATGATTTTGTGTATTTGTTTTGGCATTATGTGGACCAAGTCTTGTCGGTTAGCTTTGCTATACTCTCTTCTCCTGGTAGAGTTAGCTTGCGACTCAATCATATGTAATATCTGAGAGAGGACTGACTTGATTGTGCTTGTGGTCTGGTGCGGTTGTCATTGATGTCCTGTGTGCCAGGTGTTCCCTGCTACCTTTGACACTAGAGCCGATGTTGTCGAGCTGTCAGCTGAGAGGACTATGCTTCCTTGTCTCAGCTGATGCTTACCGTGTCTGTCATTTCATTTTCCCGCTAGCTGTTGTCGTGGCATGAGTCGTGTCTCCTTTCATGTGAGACGTAAGCGACGTTGCCTTGTTTCGGAGGTGTCGGACTTGTGTTCACTTGGGTGCCGTGCCCGATCCAGAGTGTGTGCCTGTGATTATGGTCTGACAGTGTTCCTCTGAGTTGTGTTTTTCGAGATTCGTGTTATTTCAAGTTATTTCTTGGGGTTATTCTTCCCTGCTTCTTCTTGTTCGTTCCTTAAATTTCGAGGATGAAATTTCTTAAAGGAGGGGAGGATGTAATACCCTGGATTTTTATTGGGACTTTCGGATCCTTTTCGGAGAGTTTCGAATCACTTTTGTAGGTCCTGAGTTGAGTTTTACGATCCACGTGGGTTTCTCTCGTACTAGTTACGGAACCCTGTGGTGAGTTTATTTCACAGTTCATCAACTCGTGGACGCCGCAATTACGTTTTACTCTTCCCGAGGAACGTTTTGACTATTTTTACATATTTTTTGGAATTAGTGTCTTTTCGGCACAAAAATCAGATTTACAGAAAATTAGGAAAATCCTAATTTTCTTTTCTATTTATTCCCTCAACCCCCTCTCTCCTCCCTCATTTCTCTCATCTATTTCTCTCTCTCGTTCTCTCTCATCTCTAGGTCTCTCGGCGCGGGGTGCACACCGTTGCAGAGCTGGCCGAGGAGAGGACGCGACGAAGTGATCGGGACGTGGGATGGGGCGACGGTTTGAGCATAGCGAGGCGCGATCCCTCGAGGATTTCGAGAAGGCGCGATTCGTTGTTTGGCGTTTTCGGCGTGATTTTGTCGCTTCGGCGCACGGTTTCTTCGGTGGAGGTAGGGAGATGGAAGCTCTACTTCTCCTCTATGTTTTCCCCGTAATTTCACGTTGTTCGATGCAAGTTTGAGTGGGTTTTGCTCAGTTTCGATAAAATCATGCTTGTGGGGTGTTCGTAGGGTTCGCTGGAAAACGGCGACAATTTTTAGATCAATTAGTATCAATCAAACCCTTGGAATGCCAGCGTTCCAGATCCGCTAAAATCGTGTTGTTTGGTTGTCATTTGGGGCCGGTACGAGCCCGACAACCTCGGTGACCCAAATAGGGTTAATTCGGTGGAATTGCCCATTTCAATCCGTTTGTGCGTCATTTTGACCACTTCCGGAGTGTGGAAGGTCGGTATTATCATTATAGTTGTTTCCCCTTGCGATCGGAATAGAACGGGGCGTGGAACCGGGCTTTATGGCTCAGATTTGCCGGTCCTCCGCCGTGACCGGTCAATCGGACCGTTTGGGCCGGTCGACTGGCAGTCGCCCATTTGACCGTGTTGGTCTGGTCGTTTGTTTGGTCGACCGGACCACCTGGGCCGGTCGATCGACCCAGTCAGGTGGACCGACCCCAGGGGCCAGGTCGACCGAAATTCCCTATTTTTATCCTTTTCGAGTCCTAGTCGGTCCGGTTGAGACCCAATGACCAACCTATGGCCTCGCGAGTGTCCCGGACACCCTGTGGGTTCCGTGCTTGTGTTTCTGGGGTGTCGGGAAGTACCGAGTTACTTTGATTAACGTGCCCGTAGGTGTGTGTGTATCAACGGCTTCGTCTAGTCTGAGACATGGTTCTGGATATCTCGGGGTATCATCTTACCTCAGTTTGTGTGTCCAGATGTGCTGAGGGCTCTGGTGTTCCCTCAGGTCTTCGTGAGTCATTTCCTTCAATTGTGTTGTTTCCTCTGGCTTAGGAATAGACCGATTGGCGGCTTGTTCCGCTTTGTACGATGATCTTGACTCTGAGTCGTGAGGCTCAAGGATCATTGTGTCTGTAGGTCTAGTTGCCGTGTCCCGAGTCTGTCGGCAGTTGTCTTGCTGCCTTGGTACTTTGTAGTACGTGCAACAGTGCTTCCTTGCCTATCTATACCACAACACTCTTGTTTCAGAGTTCTGTGTCTAGTGAGCCTCCACTAGTCGTAGCCTGGCGACACGTTAAGACGTGTCAACCCACCCGGGAGTGGTGGCGTGGCAGTTCCCGAGATACGATTCTTAGGCTAGTTGCCGTGGGCTCCCTTGCCTTACAGTAGCGTCCTGCTGGGGGAGAAAACTAGCTATAGGCCTAGCTTAAGACATTGAGCTTGTGTGTGCACACGTGGTCAGGGGCTTGGACTGACGCCGACGGGCGTTACCCTATCTAGTCACTCATTGCTATAGTCCTGTTCTGGTTCTGAGCGTGTCTTAGTCTCTATCGTGTTTCGGGCGGCATACTAGACGAGACACTTGAGGCGTAGCATAAGACGTCAGTGGACGCAGCTGGCTATTCTTCTAGTTCGGAGGTGCTTCCATCACGTGACACGTGACTCTCATGTTTCTCGTACGTCGTGACCTTTTCGGGTTAGCCCTCTCGTGGTCTTTCCCAAGGTTAGTGTTGTGTCATGTGCACGATGTTCTAGTCGTGTCTATGTGTGTAGTCGTATCTACAAGAGCGTGCACGACAATCGAGTCGTGTAGGCTATAGGGCGTCTGTGTCTGTTTTGGTCTTTTCTAGGCTTCTCGCCTGTCTTCATAGGCCTTCATCTAGGGCCTTGTGTTGTGTCAGCAGATCGATAACTCCTAACTTTTTGAGATAAGGGTTCGCCTTTATGTAGTTTTCTGGAGTAGTTTGGGAGGCCGAGGTTAGTTCGGTAGCCATGTTTTCATTCAGGTACGGCTTTTCCCTTTTCTTTTAGCTGTTCCTACTCCTTCCATTCCGGTTTTCTTTTACAGCTTTGTAGTTTAGTTTTCCTGCTTTACTACTCCTACTGTTTACCTACTGTTTTAGTGTGTTACTGTGTTATTTTTCAGTGGGGATCCGCGTGACCCCTACTAAGCCAGTGACACGAGGCTCACCCCTACTTTTCAGGTGGGTGGCGTCGTTCTTCTTCCGCGGTTCCTGGTGTGGCGTGCCCGTAGTGGCCAGCTGTACCTGTGTCGGGCTTCTCCCAACCTCAGTGTATGTCCTTCTTTTGATGTGACATGACCCCTCAGACCTAGATTCGCAAGCAACCGAACCAAACGGCGGACCCACTCAAGCGGGTTCACCCGCGTCACGCACACCCGGGTCCGTAGGTGGACCGGCGATAGTGGTGAGGGTTCGAGGATGGATCTCGCCTATCAGGGGATTTGACTAGCTTGGGCTGAACCCTTAAGGGCCTGGGATGCCCAATTCCGTGGGTGGCCAGCATGCCAAGGGCGTGGGATGTGGTGGCTCTCTCACAACTCGCTCCGCGGTGGCACTCAATTAGATGGCAATTTGAGATCGGGCACTCGCCTCACCACCGACGGGCAACTAGAAACGATACTAAGACAAGCAATAGTAAAACCAGCAGAGGATGGGGGCTCAAAGTTCACCTGATCGGTGTGAAGACACCGATTCCGATCGGAGACGAGGGCGAGCGGGGAAGCGTGGGCTACCCACACGCCGTGCCGATGACGCTTCGGTCGAAGAGCTGCTAGTACAAAACTACTCCTCGCATAGGAGGGTGATCGTGGGGTGGGGAAAATAGAGTTACATTCAAACACTACCTCCACGCAGGGAGGGGCGCTAAGCCGGCCAAGCAGGGAAGGGAAAATAGCTAAGGAGGTAGCCGATTGATCCCACCGTCGGTTCTGCCCGCCTGTCTGCCCATCTGACAGGTGCTCGCTGTTGATGCTTCCGAGGACGATCCTGAACTCAGAAACAAACGAAACCAGGGCCAAATTGTCACTGACTGGTATGGGATAACTCCTGAATTTTCTTGTGAGCTCTGGATGTCGCCGATAGCCGGGTCCAAATCTGGAACTGGACTGTTCTATTCTGGCTCGGATTGACTCAGAACTCTACAGTAGTATGAAGAAGGCGTCACGAACACTCCTGAGCTCCAAAGGTGATGTAGATTATATTGACATGACCGTGGGAGGATCCTCCTTGAGCAGCAACCAAGGAGCCCATCAGAGAAGGTCGGAGCAGGGAGATAGGGCCCGTAGAGTGAAGGTGGGTCAGTTCAGGCCCTGACTGGACTGTCCTGCGCACCACGGGGAGAAAAATTGCAACTCTATGGTCCGAGATTCAAATGGCTCCCTTCTTGTTGGTGTTGATAGAGGTCTTGGAGGAGAAGGCCTCATCCAAAAATCACATCCAAAGTCGTTCTGTAGAAGCCATGGTGGTGTCTGCACTTGGGCTCAGGTTCTCTGCCAGAGCAGCTTTGTGCAGTTGGGGGAGAATGGCTCCTCTGGGCAGCAGAGATATCGGATGCCGGCGAAACCACCTTGCCTGCGAAGCTGCCTCGACGAGCTTTTCATAAATGTATAGGATGCCACTTGAAGATGTGTGATGACTCCAGGGCAGGCTCTGCAATTCGTTGGTACTTCTGCTTCTGCTGCTGGACTGGGTAGCAATGGTAGATAGGGAAGGATAAAGGAAGAGAGGAGTGGGAGGACGGGTGGGAAGGGGCTGTGGGCTTTCCCTGGTTGGGAGGGGAGGTGGGGTGGGTCACCATAGGTTGGAGAAGGGGGGGAGAAGGCTGGAGGGGGCGGAGTTAGCAGAGGAGGGAGATGGGGTCGAAATCTGCTAGGGCTGGGAGAGAGGAAGGGGCACAAGTGACCCTTGAGGGAGGGAGGATGTGTTTGAATTGGGTCTTAATGGTGGGTGATCAATGGTGGTCTTGGGAAGGGGAAGGGGTGTGTTGGGAGATGGAGAGGTGTGTTGGGGAAGGGAAAGGGTGGCTTGGGAAAAGGATTGGTTGCTTGGGGAAGAGGAAGGGTTGCTTGGGAGAATGGAGAGGTGCCTAGGAGAGGGGAATTCCACCTAGGGGTTGGAGGGGAAATGAATGAGTGTATGGAGAAGGGGGGGGGCTTCATGAGATGTGAATGGGGAGGAGAGAGAGAGAATTTCGAAATTGGGGGTGGGGAGGAGAGAGAATGGGGTTCGCCCCCTTTGGAGAGAGAGAGAGAGAGAGAGAGAGAGAGAGAGAGAGAGAGAGAGAGAGAGAGAGAGGGAGGGAGGGAGGGAGATTCTCACTCCAAGGAAGAAAATTCTCTGGGAATTCAATTTTTTTCTCAATATCTCATTAGCTTCAAATAGAAGAAATCGGGTCCTATTTTTAGGGATCCCACAATTTACAATAAGTCCATGACTTCTACACTAATGACAAGAAACCAAGGGGAAGGGGGGCGCCCATGGGCCTAGCCCATTGAATTGGGCACATTAACCTATCAAACCAACATAATGACTCAAGAACTAGGTAAATGACTCATTAACCTAGGTACTAGACTTAAATAAAAAGAAAATTACATGATAAGAAAATAAAAATTACATCATATGACTCGAAATAAAGTGACGAACAAGATGAAGCACAGCTGGAAAGTATCAGGATCCTCGAACAAATGAGATTGCCAGTGATGTCCCCATCATACCCCCGGGGTGCAGAGAACTCAACTCTGTCAAGTATGGGTCCATCGGGGAAGTGGTCCTCTAAAACAGCTCGGGGTGAACCTTAACCTCCAAACTCAACCCTGCGTCCGCAACCAGGGGACCATCCTTCATCCTCTCACAGTGGCTTGGGCACACCCTCTTGCTAGCGATGGAACCCTGCTTCCCTAGTATTGCCTCCGTGTGCACACGTCGGGCTCTCAGGCTGATTCTTGGTGGCTCTCCGAGGGTATCACTCACAAGGAAAGATATAGGCTCAAGGTACTCACTAGGATCCACCGCGGTGCCCATATAGGGTGCCAGATCCGCCACGTGGGAAATGGGGTGAATCCCAAAACCCATTCGTAAGTCCAACCCATAAGCCGGGTTCCCAAAGTCACTCGGAACTTGGCAAGGTCCAAGTCCTCGTGTCCTCAAGTTGGAGGTGACTCTAGGGTAGAGCCACTCCAATGCCACCATTGATAGGTTGCCTACTTAGAATTCCAAGTGGCGCTCGCGAGCCAAGTGGCGCTCGTGAACCTCACCGCTCGTTGTGATTTGCTTGCGTGTATGCTCATGCCATGCATTATGATGCGGTGAGTGGTTGTGAAAGTGGGTAGTGTGAAAAGGTGGACTGGGGCAACCATAAATTGACCTATCATGCTTTGATGCCATGTGGACCTTGATGAACTTAGGTGGACCGGGGCAGCCACAAGTGGCCCTATCATGCATGAGATGGATGATGAGTGAGGGAGGACCAGCATATCCAAATGTAAACCTGCCGTGCACTGGACCTAGTGTGTGTGCGACACAAATGACGTGACTAGCCTTACCACATGATGCAAAATGTTGTGACACATGCATTCCTATCAAGATGGTCCCATCTTTAGGTGGGGGTTGATTTGGGGGTTTCCACTCATGGGGCTCGAAGGGGTCCCAGAAAGTGGGCATTTTGGGATGGGTCACTTCCTCATTTCCTAGGGGGATGTCACCCTTGGTCATGGCTCTCATAGTGTGGGCTATGTTTTGGAATGGGTGGGTTAGGTTCGACATGGTGGGTGAGGGTAGGGTAAGGTGGGTGGTGAGTAAGGTGGGTGGGTCACATGGGGAACTAGACTCCCATAGGAAGGGATCAAAGGGATCATGGTAGGGGCTACCAAGGGAGAGGAGCTCTGTGTCCTCATGGTCCTCAAATGGTGGCGGTTCCTCCTCCGTTAATGAAATAGTTGGGACGAAGTCTTTGGTGGGATGGTCGGCCATGAATGGAGGGCTTGACGTTCTACCCGAGATAAGCAACTCTAATTCGTAGATAGCATCGGGCTCATCGAGTGTAGGGAGGAATAGAAGGAGGTTGCTAGTGTAGCAACCCACAGTGTAAACCGCGGTGATAGTCCCGACACATAGATGTAGGAGGTCAAAGCTCCTAGGTTGGTCGGCTATTGTGGTCAACATGCCAGTCAACTCCATTTGCCATGCTAGGCCCTTAAGAAGATCCCCTAATGTCTCCACTTGATAAGATGATTGGATGGTGGTGTGATAGGAGAGGGGCACTATAGGGAGGTGTTGCTCCATGGGTAGGAGGTATGAGTGCAAGCTATGGAGGCCGGGGTTCACCTTGAGCCAATTGAGTATGGGCCCATCTATGGTTATGGTGCCATGAGTGAAGGCAAGTGGCTCTTGATGGTCTGAGCTATGGGAAGGGGAGATTTGAGGTTCTTCCTCACCATTGGTGTGTACTTCGGTTTCCTCGAGGGTGGGAAGGGACTCTAGGTTAGCATATGTTCTTGTGTGGATGGGTGTGGTCTCCTTTTCCAAGGGAATAGGAAGGTCTTTTGGGGGTGGGGTGATGATATCCGGTGTGTGGTGCACCCGGGGTGGTGAATAGGGATGGGACTCCGGCGGATGGGAGAGTACAAGGTTGTTGAATTTAAAGGCTCCCGGAAGGTGTGGCGGATGCACTAGGCAAGTCCGACTTGTCGGGTCGATGTCGGCATTCCTTTCATCTAACCATCTCCTACCTAGGATTATGTAAGGGCCTGCCAAAGTACCAATTTGACACCAAGCTCCATCAAAGTATGTGGTCTTCCCGAACCATTTATGGAATTCAACGAAGACTTGGTCTCCGTTGTGCACTATTTGTCCGGTCCTAGAAAGAGAGGCAACGATATCGGGGGATACCCAATTATCGGACTCCAAGTCAATAAAATCAATTTATGTAGGCTCTCCATTGGGTAGGTATGCAAGGGATATGATTGGGAGAGGGATCATTTGGTCCGTAGACTCATTGACAGTGGGTGGTAGTTAATGCATGGGACGGTCTATCGGGGACTCTAATGCAAGCGTGCCCATGGACTAGACTCGTAGAGACAAGTCTAAAACTTACTCTGATACCAAACTGATGTGACACGACCCCTCGGACCTAGATTCGCAAGCAACCGAACCGAACGGCGGACCCACTCAAGCGGGTTCACCCGCGTCACGCACACCCGGGTCCGTAGGTGGACCGGCGATAGTGGTGAGGGTTCGAGGATGGATCTCGCCTATCCGGGGATTTGACTAGCTTGGGCTGCACCGTTAAGGACCTGGGATGCCCAATTCCGTGGGCGGCCAGCACGCCAAGGGCGTGGGATGTAGTGGCTCTCTCACAACTCGCTCCGCGGTGGCACTCAATTAGATGGCAATTTGAGATCGGGCACTCGCCTCACCACTGATGGGCAACTAGAAACGATACTAAGACAAGCAATAGTAAAACAAGCAGAGGATGGGGGCTCAAAGCTCACCTGATCGGTGTGAAGACACCGATCCCGGTCGGAGATGAGGGCGAGCGGGGAAGCGTGGGCTACCCACACGCCGCGCCGATGACGCTTCAGCCGAAGACCTGCTAGTACAAAACTACTCCTCACGCAGGAGGGTGATCGTGGGGTGGGGAAAATAGAGATTACATTCAAACACTACCTCCATGCAGGGAGGGGCGCTAAGCCGGACAGGCGGGGAAGGGAAAATAGCTAAGGTGGTAGCAGATTGATCCCACCGTCGGTTCTGCCCGCCTGTCTGCCCATCTGATAGGTGCTCGCTGTTGACGCTGCCGAGGATGCTCCCGAACTCAGAAGCCAACAAAACTAGGGCCAAATTGTCACTGACTATCCGGGATAACTCCTGAATTTTCTTGTGAGCTCTGGATGTCGCCGACATCCGAGGTCAAATCTGGAACTGGACTGTTCTGTTCTGGCTCGGATTGACTCCAGAACTCTGCAGCAGGATGAAGAAGCGTCACGAACACTACTGAGCTCCAAAGGTGACGTAGATTATATTGACACGACCGTGGGAGGATCCTCTTCGAGCAGCAACCAAGGAGCCCACCAGAGAAGGTTGGATTAGGGAGACAGGGCCCGTAGAGTGAAGGTGGGTCAGTTCAGGCCCTGACTGGACTGCCCTGCGCACCTCGGGGAGAAAAATTTGAACTCTATGGTCCGAGATCCAAATGGCTCCCTTCTTGTTGGTGCTGACAGAGGTCTTGGAGGAGAAGGCCTCATCCAAAAATCACATCCAAAGTCGTTCTGTAGAATCCATGGTGGTGTCTGCACTTGGGCTCAGGTTCTCTGCCAGAGCAGCTTTGTGCAGTCAGGGGAGAATGGCTCCTCTGGGCAGCAGAGATATCGGATGCCGGCGAAACCACCTCGCCTGCGAAGCTGCCTCAACGAGCTTTTCAGAAATGTATAGCTCGCCACTTGAAGATGTGTGGTGACTCCAGGGCAAGCTCTGCAATTTGCTGGTACTTCTGCTTCTACTGCTGGACTGGGTAGCAATGGTAGATAGGGAAGGATAAAGGGGGAGAGGAGTGGGAGGACGGGTGGGAAGGGGCTGTGGGCTTTCCCTGGTTGGGAGAGGAGGTGGGGAGGGTCACCACAGGTTGGAGAAGGGGGGGAGAAGGCTGGAGGGGGCGGAGTTAGCAGAGGAGGGAGATGGGGTCGAAATCTGCTAGGGCTGGGAGAGAGGAAGGGGCACAAGTGACCCTTGAGGTAGGGAGGATCTATTTGAATTGGGTCTGAATGGTGGGTGATCAATGGTGGTCTTGGGAAGGGGAAGGGGTGTTTTGGGAGATGGAGAGGTGTGTTGGGGAAGGGAAGGGGTGGCTTGGGAAAAGGATTGGTTGCTTGGGGAAGAGGAAGGGTTGCTTGGGAGAATGGAGAGGTGCCTAGGAGAGGGGAATTCCACCTAGGGGTTGGAGGGGAATTGAATGAGTGTATGGGGAAGGGGGAGGGACCTTCATGAGAGGTGAATGGGGAGGAGAGAGAGAATTTCGAAATTGGGGGTAGGGAGGAGAGAGAATGGGGTTCGCCCCCTTTGGAGAGAGAGAGAGAGAGAGAGAGAGAGAGAGAGAGAGAGAGGGAGGGAGGGAGCTTCTCACTCCAAGGAAGAAAGTTCTCTGGGAATTCAAATTTTTTCTCAATATCTCATTAGCTTCAAATGGAAGAAATGGGGTCCTATTTATAGGGATCCCACAATTTACAATAAGTCCATGACTTCTACACTAATGACAAGAAACCAAGGGGAAGGGGGCGCCCATGGGCCTAGCCCATTGAATTGGGCCCATTAACCTATCAAACCAACATAATGACTCAAGACCTAGGTAAATGACTCATTAACCTAGGTACTAGACTTAAATAAAAGGAAAATTACATGATAAGAAAATAAAAATTACATCATATGACTCGAAATAAAGTGACGAACAAGATGAAGCACAGCTGGCAAGTATCAGGATCCTCGAACAAATGAGATTGCCAGTCGTGTCCCCATCATCTTTTCTGTAGACTGTACTTGCCTTTATTTTCTTGGACTGGACTCTGGTGTAATTGTTAAACTTAAATTGTTAATTAAAAAGTAATTTTATTTTCGCTACTTTAGCAAACCGATCTAATGAAATTTAATTGCTTATTGTTATATCTCTGTGACTTCAATGTACTACATGACAATCCTTTTTCTCTTCGGAGCTTTACAGCTCTTGGGAGGCTTCACGAGTTCCATGCGATATCGGGTTTACTCGGTAGTCCTATCGGGTATATCCGGTATCCGGGATCTGGGTCGTCACACAGGCCTCTAGCTGGTTTTCCCCTCCCGTCAGACTCTAACGGCTAGACGAAGGGGCCCATGGCAACCAACTTACAAACCGTCTCAACCGCAAACACACCCCGCCACCACTCCCAGGTGGGCCGACACAAGGAAAGTGTCATCTGGCTACGACTAGTGGAGGCTCTCTAGACACAGAGACTCAATACAATGAAGTATGGATAGGTCACGTACGTACCCATCACAAGCACCACGAAGCACAAGGCATCACACAGAATTGCTGCCAGACTCAGGATAACCAACTAGACCTACAAACACAACGATCCTTGAGTCACAACACTCAGGTCAAGATCATCGCACAATCATGGCAACACGCCACCAATCAGCCTAATCCATAAGCCAAATCATGGTAAAACATATCAAGGAAGCGGCACATAACAGCCGGATCCACCTCAGTTGGAAGTCCTCGGCCCCTAGGCCGCTCAACGGACTCATAATTCCGCATAACACGAAACACGGAAGATGATGGATCACCAAAACCCTAAAATCACATGGACACGCAAAATGAGGTAATATAATACCTCCAAGCATCCAAAACATAGTCTCGATCCTCACAGGATAGACAAGACACTCACGAGGTAACTTGTCAACCACTGGTCACAATTGGGTTGACTGGAAACCATAATGACCCTCAAAATAACACGGGATACCACTCGGTACAATGCCACTCCCGAACAACCTATAACCCGGTCATAGCCCTCATAGGACGTCCAAGACATTCACGGAACAGTGGGCTAATCAAGGGGTCGATGCCAAACCAATGCCAAAGAACACTCTGGGCAAATCGAGGTCATCTCTCTGGTCGCTACTAGAAAGCCAAGGCAAATAGTGATCTTAACCCTAGCTGCTAAAAGAAAGTGGCGGTCACCTCTTTGGCGGCTTCCAGGAAATGGCGGTCATAGACTTGGCCGCTACTCTCAGAACAGAATAGGTAGGAAACGGTCTGCACAGGGCCGTCTCTTGGAAATGACGGTCCTCCTATGGCCGTCTCTTGAAGGTAGCGGTCATGACCAAACTGCTATCTCCAAACCGCCTCGAAAACATGAAAAGCCATCCTAGTGGCGGTCCTTTGCCTGACCGTCACTTCATAAGGCGGTCAGCCACATGGCCGTCACTAGGAACTGACTTAATCAAATAACGATCTCCCTTGGACCGTTTCCAGGAAGTAGCAGTCCTCCTATGGATGCCACTGCCAATTTGCGGTTGGGTGCTAGACCGCTACCTCAAATCGACTTAAAACCAAATAACCGACATAAAACGCCAAATAGCGGTCACGCAAGGGCCGCTACTTCAGAGTTGCGGTCAGTCATGAGACCGCAACCCAAAATCGATAATGGAACTCCAAATAACGGTCTCTAGAGGGCCATCTTTACAAATGGCAGTCCTTAGTAGGACCGCTACTTCGTCCCGACGTGAAAACTGTAGAACCACCTAAACCTTGGTCGCACCAGGCCCCAATCGTCCCTAAACGATGGGTAAACATCCCCAGAGTCAATATCAACCTTCCACAATCCGGAAGGGATCAAACCATCCATAAAATGGCAAGAAAATGGGCGATTCCCTCAAATCGACCCAAAACGAGTCACATGGACAAACGTGCTCATATCGGCCCCAAATCACAACCAAACAGAGTTAAACTGGCGAGGATCGAATCCCAACATGCCAGGGGTTCATATTTTACCATTTAATGTGAAAACCATTGCCTAGAACAGTGAACATGGCTCACACTCCCGAAACATGCTTTCGCCCTTAGAGCAGGAAAACATGCTCAAACTCACACTATTCAACTCGAAATCACAAGAGGAAGTAGGAAAAGAGTAGGGTATCCTTCCCCCTACCTCCACCAAAGATCACGTGCATAGAAATGGCCAAACCACGTCAAAAACAATCACACGAACAACTCATGCCGACTTTGAATCCACGAATGGGATCGCACCTAAGCCACGGTCCATTCCTCGCACCGTCACGCCCCAGGTCAGCTCCACGCCAGTCGTGCTGGCTTGTCTACAAAGACAAAAGCCCAAATCAAGACCATGCGGTCTAAAAGCACAAGACATACACGATCCCACAGTTGTGTACGCTACACTGACCTCGGGTAAAGCCAATCACAGACTACCCGACAAGTCACATCAACCATGGTGAAAACCAGTCGCAAAAGCCATAAGTCATTGTGTCGTGTGACAGAAGCACCTCCTCACTAAAACAAAGGCGAGATACATCCACTAACGTCTTACACTGCGCCTCCCGTGTCTCCCACTCGCCTCGAACACGGTAACTAAGACACTAAACAAGAACCAAGTACCAAGTTATGAGTGACTAGTCAGGGTCACGTCTATCGGCGTCTGTCCAACACCCCTGACCATGTGCACACACACAAGCTCAATGTGTTGAGCTAGGCCTCTAGCTGGTTTTCCCTTCCCGTCGAACTCTAACAGCTAGACAAAGGGGCCCACAGCAACCAGCCTACAAACCGTTTGAACCGGGAACACACCCAGCCATCACTCCCAGGTAGGCCGACATACGGAAAGTGTCATCAGGCTATGACTAGTGAAGGCTCACTAGACAGAGAGACTCAAAATAGCGAAGTACGGATAGGTCACACACGTACCCGTCACAAGCACCATGAATCACAAGGCAGCACATAGAACTGCCGCCAGACTCAAGACAGCCAACTAGACCTACTAACACAATGATCCTTGAGTCACAACACTCGGGTCAAGATCATCGCACAATCACGGCAACACGCCGCCAATCATCCTAGTCCCTAAGCGAAATCATGGTAAAACATATCATGGAAGCGGCACATAATAGCCGGATCCACCACAGTTGGAAGTCCTTGGCCCCTAGGCCGCTCAATGGACTCACAATTCCACATAACACGAAACACGGAACATGAGGGATCACCAAAACCCTCAAATCACATGGACATGCAAACTGAGGTAAGACAATACCTCCAAGTGTCCAAAACATAGTCTCGATCCTCACAGGATGGACGAGACACTCACGAGGTCACGTGTCAATCACTGGTGTCAACCACGTGTGCACACACAAGCTCATTGTCTTGAGCCAGGCCTCTAGCTAGTTTTCCCCTCCCATCGGACTCTAACAGCTATACAAAGGGGCCCACGGCAACCATCCTACAAACCGTATCAACCAGGAACACGCCCCGCCATCACTCCTAGGTGGGCCGCCACACAGAAAGTGTCGTCAGGCTAGGACTAGTTAAGGCTCACTAGACACAGAGACTCAAAACAGTGAAGTATGGACAGGTCACAGAAGTACACCTCACAAGCACCACAAAGCACAAGGCAGCACACAGAACTGTCGCCAGACTCAGGACAGCCAAGTAGACATGCTAACACAATGATCCTTGAGTCACAACACTCGGGTCAAGACCGTCACACAATCATGGCAACACGCCGCCAATCAGCCTAGTCCCTAATCCAAATCATGCTAAAACATATCAAGGAAGTGGCACATAACTGTCGGATCCACCTCAGTTGGAAGTCCTCGGCCCCTAGGCCGCTCAACGGACTCACAATTCTGCATAATATGAAACACAGAACGTGAGGGATCACCAAAACCCTCAAATCACATGGACATGTAAGTCGAGGTAAGACAATACCTCCAAGAGTCCAAAACATAGTCTCGATCCTCATAGGATAGAAGAGACACTCACGAGGTCACGTGTCAACCACTGGTCACAACCAGGTTGACCAAAAATCATAATGACCCTCAAAATAACACGAGATACCGCTCGGTACAATGGCACTCCCGAACACCCTATAACACAGTCACAACCCTCATAGGACGTCCAAGACATCCATGGGACAGTGGGCTAACCAACGCCAACCGAAAGCCATGACAACCGGAAGCCAAACCAATGCCAAAGAACACTCTAGGGAAATGGCGGTCATCTCCCTGGCCGCTACTAGAAAGCCTAAGCAAATAACGGTATTAACCTTGGCCGCTAAAAGAAAGTGGCGGTCGCATCCATGGCCGCTACCAGGAAATGGTGGTCATAGACTTGGCCGCTACTCTCAGAACAGAATAGGCAAGAAACGGTCTACACAGGGACGTCTCTTGGAAATGACGGTCCTCTTATGGTCGTCTCTTGAAGGCAGCGTTCATGACCAGACCGCTATCTCCAAACCGCCTCGAAAACATAAGCCTGTCACTTCATAAGGTGGTCAGCCACAAGGCCATCACTAGGAACCGACTTCATCAAATAACGGTCTCTCTAGGATAGTTTCTAGGAAGTAGCGGTCCTCCTATGGCTGCCACTACCAATTTGCGGTCAGGTGCTAGACCGCTACCCCGAACCGACTTAAAGCCGAATAACCGACTTCAAACACCAAATAGCGGTCTCGCAAGGGCCGCTACTTCAGAGTTGCAGTCAGTCGTGAGACCACAACCAGAAACTGACAATGGAACTCCAAATAACGGTCTCCAGAGGGTCGCCTTTACAAATGGTGGTCCCTGGTAGGACTGCTACTTCGTCCCGACATGAAAATCGTAGAACCACCTAAAACTCCGTCGTTCCACGCCCCAATCGTCCCTAAACGATGGGGAAACATCCCTAGAATCGATATCAACCTTGCACAAGTCGGAAGGGATCAAACCATCCATAAAATGGGAAGAAAACGGGTGATTCCCACAAATGGACCCAAAATGAGTCACATGGACAAACGGGCTCATACCGGCCCCATATCACAACCAAACAGAGTTAAACTGGCGAGGATCGAATCCCAACATGCCAGGGGTTCATATTTTACGATTTAATGTGAAAACCATCACCTGGAATGGCAAACACAGCTCACACCCCCGAAACATGCTATGCCCTTAAAGTAGGAAAACCCACTCAAACTCACACCGTTCAGCTCCAAATCATGAGAGGAAGCAGGAAAAGAGTAGGGTATCCATCTCCCTTCCTCCACCGAAGATCTCGCATGCCGAAATGGCCAAACCACGCAGAAAGTAATCACACGAACAACCCACGCCGGCTTCGATTCCACGAATGGGATCACGTCTACGCCACGCTCCATTCCTCGTGTTGTCACGCCCCAGGTCAGTTCTACGCCGTCACAAGCTCATCCAGCTCTGCCACGGTCGCGTGCCCGGGGGAGAGGAGAAGAGAGGAGAGAGAAAAGGGTTAAGATAAAGGAAAAGGGAAATGAAATTTGCAATTTTCCTAAAATCCAATTTTTGGCATGAAATTCTATAAACTCAGAAAAATACGAAAAAATAGTCTCTATGATCCTCGGAAAGCGCACAATGCTCCTGTAGCGTCCCGGAGTTTCAAAACTCAATGGTTAACTCTCCGCAGGGTTCCAAAAGTTATACAAGGGAAAAATCCTAGTGGATCGTAAAACATGTTTCAGGACCTACGAAAGCACTCTGAAAGTTCTCTGATTCTGATCCGAAGAATCCAGGGTATTATAGCCTCCCCTCCTTAAGAAATTTCATCCTTGAAATTTAAGGAACTAACAAGGGAAAAGGGAAGAACAACCCAAATAGCTGGCTACGCTCTCCAAGCACCAACCAAACATCAAACACACAAAACACAATAACACAATTCTCGAAAAACATAATTCATAGGGACACTGCCAGACCACAATCATAGGCACACGCTCCTGATCTCAAGACACATCGATCCACAGAAGGAGCATGGCACACAAAGGAACACAAGTGCGGCACCTCTGAAATAGGGCATCATCGCTTTCGTCTCACAAGGCTGGGAGACACGACCCATGTCACAAAAATAGCCACTGATAAAAAATCATACTCGGCAGACACACAAGCATCAGCTCTTACGAGAAAGACAAATATCTCAGCTGACTTGTAAAGCCCCAAAATTTTATATATATAAGTATTTCCTAGGTTGTTTAATACTTTTCTAGAAATTATAAAAGGGTTAAAGGAATTTATAAAGGATTTATTTGAATAATAAGTCATTATAAGGCCAAATAGTGTTAATCAATTAACCCAACCCACTTAATTAAGATCCAAAAGGTTTTAAACCAAGCCCATTAAGTTTGGCCCACATTCTAGAAGGTAATTAAGCTTATCCACAGATTTTTGGGATAAATACAAATTATATATATATATAAATATTTAGATAATGATTAAAAGAGTTTTAAAATTTTTAAAGTCCTAACTACGAAGACTGTAACGGTCTATCGCGAGACCGTCACAGCCAAGTGACGCAGGGTCACTCGACCGTTACACGCCTGTCAGTTCCGTGAAGAAAGGAACTCGTGAAAAGATTGGAACTTGATGCTCCTATCCACTATGGATCGAATGAGAAGACTCATAATAACTCTAAGGACTCTTAGGGATAAGGATTTAGTGGAATAAGGACTCTAGAATCGATCTAATCCTCAAACCCTAACCTAAACTCTATAAGTAGGGCATAGTTTTGAACTGTGCGACCCTTACTTTTTGGACGTAAAGAAGGAAGGTAAGAAGTCATTATTTCAGGTAAGTTGTTTTGAAGTTTTTGTTCATTATACTTTAGACTAACTCCCCTCCGAATTTCACATCCTTAGGTCAAGAGGACGTGGGGTTAGAGCCCAAGGAAGTAGCTGGAGAAGTCACAAAGGAAGGTGAAGAACTAGGGCTGAATTCTCAACCAAATCCAGAAACTTCAACCTAAGAAAGAGGTAGGTTATCTCATGAATGGCAAAAAGAGCTTTATAAGATTAAGAGCCTCTGGTTTAATTGAACCTCATGCATGCTAGATCATTGATTTCATGTCTTATTAGTTATATGTATTGCATGCACCTCCTAGCCCTAATAGAGAAATTAAAACATAATTGCTCATCTACCCACAATTACCTATGCATATAGATAACCTAGACATCATCATCATGCTTAGAATATGTTGATTTCCAGACATGATGTGAGTTAATCTCTTAGTCTTCATGTTAGTTTTCTGTAGCAGATGATGTAACGCACTAGGCTGAGACCGTCATTTTCAAATAACGGCCTCAGAAAGACCGTTACACACTCTGTGTACTGCGTTTTTCGCTGTTGATAATAACGCGCTTGGACAGACGCGTTTCTTTCATGTAACAGCCCTCTACTGACCGTCACTTTCACTGTGACGCCCCCTCACAAGACCGTTACATCCGGTGTTCTGTCAACCCTAGACAGACTATGACTTGCCACTATTACATATGATTATGCCTAGATATCTAAGTTTGCAACCTGATTTCATGTTTTTAAGGTTGTTTAATTGTTCATAATAGGCATTGCCTGATTGATATCTTATTTTACTTTGATCTATGCTAATTTCATGAACCTAAAATTCTATAGTTTTGTACTATAAAGCATGACTTTTAAAGCATGGTATTGACGGAGTTTCACCACGGTTTTCACCTTGATTATACATGTCTCTCGCTGTCAATAGAGTCAATTCTATAAGTACATGGCACTTACTCCGGTATGATGTCATTAGTTCACACGTTGCACTATAGGAACACTATCTTGGACATGAGGACCTCTCTATTGGATATTCCTTCCAATGGACTAGGAAATCATTGTTTCAAGGCCTCCGTAAATCTCCGCGAGCCTGGGATTCCCACTAGGACGCCGAGTTGGTTGTACCAATAAAAGTCCATTAATTAGATCACACTATCGGGTTTCTAGTTCTTGAAAAATAACGGCCCTGGACTGGACCGTCAGGCCAAGTAACGGCCCAGTTCCAGACCGTTGCATTCCTCTGAGTCTATCTTTATCTTTCTGGACTCTGGTCATTGTAACGGCCCAGCATGGACGCGTTACATAATGTAACGGCCCAGACCCTGACCGTTACATACCTTGTATATGTTAACCCAAGGATTGACCAAGGGTTAATATTCCAATGATTCTAGACTTACCTTGACGATCTAGAACTTATCATATTGCTTAAATTGACGTAAGATAACGAATGAGAGTTAAGAAAAGTACCGTTATGCTGCCGATTTGTTCCAAGAGCATAGCCTTGTTTAAATCATTCTTGACTCATATGTTCATACATTGAAGCATTCGTTCATTGGTTATTGTTATCAGGAGATTATTGAAATTGCTAAATTCTTGGCCATAACTTTATTGTTACATACGTGGAAGTAGCTTAATTTATAACTGAAGATGCGATCGAGCACTGATTGTGTTCAAAGGCTCTATGCTAGTCCCCTCGGCTGATTGCCGGAAACATACTATTTTATAAACCATGGGGTATGATGCTATTAGCGTCGCATTGCGCTGGGAGTACTATTTCTATAAATAAGTGAAGATCCACGGCACAACATGACATTCTTACTTGATATTCCACAGAAATTCATGAAGCACTTGCTCTTAAGCATAAGATGCTAAAGTGAGGAATATGTGGCTTGCTAGTACAAACTCGTTACATTTTTGTTCATGGAAGGCCAATATCATGTTCTTGTTATATTCTTGCTAGTTCATTCTTGATCATTCTATCTTACCTGGTTATCTTGTTTCTATTGATTTGATCGCATGATGGATTCGCATTGCATGATTTTACCTAATTCTCTAGAGCTAAAATGCTAATTACTGTAATCATGCCTTCATGTTGATACGAAGATACCTACTGTGCAAGTGTGCTCATGACCTATTATTTAATGATTTTCAGGAGATGGGTATAGTTCGCATTTGGATTCGGGGGATTCGAGCAGCGGGTCCGAGAGTGATTAAGAGTTGTCCTGATAAGAGAGAAGACTTAGGTAGTTTCAAGTGTTTAGATGGAGTCAATGTAATTTTCTTATTTCTTGAGTCAATTAGTGAAAAAGTCAAATTATGTATTTTTGAATATTAATTGATTATGGAATAAAGTTGAGGTTGATTACATCTTGTGCAATTGCATCTATTTATGTGATTGTCTCGCGCTCTGAATTATTCTTGCTTGCAAGAGGCTTACCATGCCAGCTGTTCGCGCTCCCCGAGCGAGTCTTCCGCTGTAAATAAAGGCTCGGGGTGTGACAGTTAAGTTGGTATCAGAGCATAAGTCTCTAGACTTAAGGAAAAGAGTCATGTCATAGGATAAGTCTAAGGTTTAAGGGCCCAAACCGATGAACTGAGAGAGAAAATTCATACCCATGTGAGGATTGGGTAGAGCTTGGTTTAAGATAAACTAACTGGCTTTAATATTTATTATACTTATTTTAAAATTTCATGAGAAATAACAAGTGGTTATTTTCTCTCAGGTACCATATTTCACACATGGCTCATCGTGTAGATTGGGACGGTATGCAACAAACTGTTGCCGGCCTCACCCAGGCACTGCAGACCATAGCACAGGGCGGTGCGGGGGCAAGGGCAGGAGACCTGCATCGGAATTTTCGGAGTCTAAACCCTCCGCGTTTCTATGGATACTCAAATCCGGATGAAGCGGAAAATTGGATAGATGAGATGAACAAAATCTTTGATGTTATTCAATGTACGGATCAAGAGAAAGTCCGTCTAGCTACGTTCCACTTAAACAAGGATGCTCGCACTTGGTGGAAATCAGTTCCGGCACCTCCAGCCGATGCGCCACATACATAGAATGTTTTTCTCACTTTATTCCGTGCCAAATATTTCTCCGAGCATGTAAAGGAAAGGAAGGCTATGAAGTTTGCCTCCCTTCGTCAAGGGATGATGTCCGTGGCAGAATATGAGTTGCAGTTTTCAAGACTAGCACCGTATGCACCACATTTGATTAGTACAGACTTATTAAAAGCAAACCGATTTATGGACGGGTTACGGCCCGGTTTCATTCAACAACTGGGGACACAGAATATCCGCACTTATGCGGAGATGGTTCAAAAGGGCATATTTATGCAAGAGGACCTTAGAGAAGGTCGAAAGGTTGAAAGGGAAGGGAGAAGAATCTAACCGGCGCTCTGATCGGCATTACAAGAAGGAGAAGTTCAGTATCACGGAACCATACAAAAGCCGTGATAATAAGAAAAGATCAAGGAACGGGAACGGTGGAAATTCTCAAAAGAGTAGTAAAAAGGTGAAGGAAGAAAAGGAGCAAGTCACCTCAGCGTGCACCTTTTGTGAGAAATTCGGCCACTCGGCTGAAGAATGCTGGAAGCGCCTAGGTGCTTGTTTGCGCTGTGGAAGTAGGGAGCATCGTGTGCCAGATTGCCCCCTTATGAAAGACCAACCAAATAACGGAGGACGTAGGAGGCCGGCTCGCCTCAATGCAGTTATAGATGAAGAAGAAGCGCCCAGGGATCAAAATGATGGGCTCATGGAAGGTACTCTTCAAATCTATTCTCGTCCTGCATTCGTGCTATTTGATACTAGTGCTTCTCATTCTTTTATCTCCACCACTTTTGTAAAAACCTTACCAACTGCATCAGTTCCCCTACCTTCAGATCTCGCTATAACTACACCATTAGGACCTGGAACTAAGCTTACTAAGCATTATCCTGATTGTGAAGTAGTGGTAGAAGGACATAATCTCCCCGTAAATTTGATATGCCTCGATATGAAGGGTTATGATGCCATTCTAGGGGTTGATTGGCTTGTTAATCATGATGCTTATATCAATTGCCGAACTAGGATTATATCCTTTCGCAAACCTGGACTTCCATGATTTTCTTTTCTTGGCATCAAATACAAGAAGCATCCTACCATAATATCCTCTCTTCATGCTTGCAAACTCATCTCGCAAGGATGCGAAGTTTTTCTTGCCTCAGTCATTGTCACAGAATCTAAGGAAATTGTCTTAGCAGACATTCCTATTGTCAATGAATTCTCTGATGTGTTCCCACCCGAACTACCTAGTTTACCGCCCGAGAGGGAAGTAAACTTTACCATTGAACTCATTCCAGGAGCGGCACCTGTTTCTATAGCCCCTTACAGGATGTCCCCTACGGAACTTAAGGAATTGAAGAAGCAACTACAGGAACTTCTAGACAATGGTTTTATCAGACCTAGCACATCCCCTTGGGGTGCGCCTGTTCTATTTGTCAAGAAGAAGGATGGTTCTCTCAGGTTATGCATTGACTACCGGCGATTGAATCAACTTACGATCAAGAATAAATATCCATTGCCGCGTATTGATGAGCTCTTCGATCAGCTTTTAGGAGCAGAATATTTCTCTAAGATTGACCTTAGGACTGGTTATCATCAGCTTAGAATCAAAGAAGAAGACATCTATAAATCGGCTTTTCGAAGTCGTTATGGCCACTACGAGTTTGTGGTGATGCCATTTGGGTTAACCAATGCCCCAGCAGCATTCATGCAACTGATGAACAATGTTTTCCAGCCGTATTTAGACCAATTCATCGTCGTCTTCATCGATGACATCTTGATATATTCCAAGGCGAAAGAAGAACACGAAGAACATTTAAGGATAGCCTTGCAAAAACTTAGAGAACACAAGCTATATGCCAAACTCAATAAGTGTGAATTCTGGCTCAAAGAAGTCTCATTCCTTGGCCACATTATTTTAAAGGAAGGTATTACTGTGGATCCTTCTAAGGTAGAAGCTGTCAGAGATTGGAGTCGACCAACGACTGTATCACAAGTCAGAAGCTTTTTGGGTCTAGCAGGTTATTATAGAAGATTCATAATGGACTTTTCAAAGATCGCGGTTCCTTTAACTAGACTTACCAGAAATGAAAATCCTTTTATCTGGTCAAAGGACTGTGAAAAGAGTTTTCAAAATCTTAAGAAACATCTTACTACAGCCCCTGTTTTGTCACTACCAATAGAGGGTGCAGGATTTGAAGTATATACGGATGCATCTGGAATTGGCTTAGGGTGTGTCCTTATGCAAGATGGAAAGGTGATTTGCTATTCTTCAAGACAATTGAAACGTCATGAAGAAAATTATCATGTACATGATTTGGAATTAGCAGCAGTTATTTTCGCCTTGAAAATTTGGTGTCATTATCTTTATGGAGAAAAGTTCACTGTCTATTCGGACCATAAGAGTTTGAAATATTTATTTTCTCAAAAAGAGCTTAACATGAGGCAGAGGAGATGGTTGGAATATCTTAAAGACTTCGATTTCGCTATTCAATATCACCCTGGCAAGGCAAATGCTGTAGCAGATGCACTCAGCAGGAAACCAATTGGTATGTTATCAAGTCTCATGATTTGTATGACTAACCTTATTCCTCAATTTGCTCAGTTGAATGTAGATGTCGACATTAAGGAAGAAGATTGCTTCATAGCAAATATCCGAACTCAACCTATATTGATTGAGGATCTGGCCAAGTTACAAGAGGATGACCCAATTTTACTGGAAATTAAGGCCAATATTGAACAAAGACCGGATTTTTCTATTTCTGAAGATGGAAGATTATTATTCAAGGGCCGAATGTGTATACCGGATCG
Source organism: Amorphophallus konjac (assembly GCA_022559845.1). Lineage (NCBI taxonomy): Eukaryota > Viridiplantae > Streptophyta > Magnoliopsida > Alismatales > Araceae > Amorphophallus > Amorphophallus konjac. Next base: position 315,488,521 of record CM040120.1, on the reverse strand, counting down.
TGAACATACAAAGAAATTGATCTTAGAAGAAGCACATAAATCAAAATACTCCATTCATCCAGGAGGGACAAAAATGTATCAAGATCTCAAAAGAAACTTCTGGTGGCCCAATATGAAGAGGGAAATAGCGGATTTCATATCTCGTTGTCTTACTTGCCAACAAGTTAAGACAGAACATTTCAGACCTGCAGGAAAATTACATCCCTTAAATATTCCCGAATGGAAATGGGAAGGTATAGGAATGGATTTCATCATGGATTTCATCATGGGGTTACCTAAGACAAGAGGTGGACATGATGGCATATGGGTAATCATAGACCGATTGACTAAGTCTGCACATCTCATACCAATTAAGAGTCGATGGTCTGTTGATATTCTAGTAGCCCTATACATGAAGGAAATTGTCAAGTTACATGGGGTCCCTGTCACCATCATATCAGATAGAGATCCTATATTCACATCACAATTCTGGAAAGGTTTACAACATTCACTTGGGACTAGGTTGAATTTTAGCACAGCCTTTCATCCACAAACTGATGGTCAAACAGAAAGAACAAACCAAGTGGTAGAAGATATGCTCAGGGCTTGTGTCATTGACTTTGGTGGAAGTTGGCACGATCACTTACCTCTTGTAGAATTTGCATATAACAATAGTTACCAAGCAAGTATACAATTGACACCTTTTGAAGCTCTATATGGGAAGAGTTGTCGATCACCAATATGTTGGAGTGAAATAGGGGAGAGGCAATAACTAGGCCCCGATCTTATCAGAGATTCTACAGAAAAGATTAAACTCATTCAAGAAAGAATGAAGATGGCACAAGACAGGCAGAAATCTTATGCTGACAATCGAAGGCGCGACTTGGAATTTCAAGTAGGTGAACATGTATATCTTAAGGTTTCTCCAGGTCGTGGTATTCGAAGATTTGGCATCAAAGGAAAACTAACTCCAAGGTTTATAGGCCCATTTGAAATTCTTGAAAGGATCGGTGAAGTGGCTTATAGATTGGCCTTATCGCCACAGTTAGCAGGAGTTCACGACGTATTTCACGTCTCTATGTTAAAGAAGTATGTGTATGATCCAGATCACAGTATCACTTATGACAATCTAGAGATTCAGAAGGACTTGACTTATGAACAAACGCCAATAAGGATTTTGGAACGGGAAGAGCGTCAACTCAGAAATAAAGTCATTCCAATGGTTAAGATTCAATGGAAGAAGGCATGGCCTTATGAAGCAACCTGGGAAACTGAATCAGCTATGAAGAAAAGATTTCCAGAATTATTCAACTGTAAGTACACTCTCCACAATCTATGTATTGAATTTGGGGACCAAATTCTTCTAAGTGGGGGAGGATGTAAAGCCCCAAAATTTTATATATATAAGTATTTCCTAGGTTGTTTAATACTTTTCTAGAAATTATAAAAGGGTTAAAGGAATTTATAAAGGATTTATTTGAATAATAAGTCATTATAAGGCCAAATAGTGTTAATCAATTAACCCAACCCACTTAATTAAGATCCAAAAGGTTTTAAACCAAGCCCATTAAGTTTGGCCCACATTCTAGAAGGTAATTAAGCTTATCCACGAATTTTTGGGATAAATACAAATTATATATATAGATAAATATTTAGATAATGATTAAAAGAGTTTTAATATTTTAAAAGTCCTAACTATGAAGACTGTAATGGTCTATCGCGAGACCGTCACAGCCAAGTGACGCAGGGTCACTCGACCGTTACACGCCTGTCAGTTCCGTGAAGAAAGGAACTCGTGAAAAGATTGGAACTTGATGCTCCTATCCACTATGGATCGAATGAGAAGACTCATAATAACTCTAAGGACTCTTAGGGATAAGGATTTAGTGGAATAAGGACTCTAGAATCGATCTAATCCTCAAACCCTAACCTAAACTCTATAAGTAGGGCATAGTTTTGAACTGTGCGACCCTTACTTTTTGGACGTAAAGAAGGAAGGTAAGAAGTCATTATTTTAGGTAAGTTGTTTTGAAGTTTTTGTGCATTATACTTTAGACTAACTCCCCTCCGAATTTCACATTCTTAGGTCAAGAGGACATGGGGTTAGAGCCCAAGGAAGTAGCTGGAGAAGTCACAAAGGAAGGTGAAGAACTAGGGCTGAATTCTCAACCAAATCCAGAAACTTCAACCTAAGAAAGAGGTAGGTTATCTCATGAACAGCAAAAAGAGCTTTATAGGATTAAGAGCCTCTGGTTTAATTGAACCTCATGCATGCTAGATCATTGATTTCATGTCTTATTAGTTATATGTATTGCATGCACCTCCTAGCCCTAATAGAGAAATTAAAACATAATCGCTCATCTACCCACAATTACCTATGCATATAGATAACCTAGACATCATCATCATGCTTAGAATATGTTGATTTCCAGACATGATGTGAGTTAATCTCTTAGTCTTCATGTTATTTTTTTGTAGCAGATGATGTAACGCACTAGGCTGAGACCGTCATTTTCAAATAACGGCCTCAGAAAGACCGTTACACACTCTGTGTACTGCGTTTTTTGCTGTTGATAATAATGCGCTTGGACAGACACGTTTCTTTCATGTAACGGCCCTCTACTGACCGTCACTTTCACTGTGACGCCCTCTCACAGGACCGTTACATCCGGTGTTCTGTCAACCCTAGACAGACTATGACTTGCCACTATTACATATGATTATGTCTAGATATCTAAGTTTGCAACCTGATTTCATGTTTTTAAGGTTGTTTAATTGTTCATAATAGGCATTGCCTGATTGATATCTTATTTTACTTTGATCTATGCTAATTTCATGAACCTAAAATTCTATAGTTTTGTACTATAAAGCATGACTTTTAAAGCATGGTATTGACGGAGTTTCACCACGGTTTTCACCTTGATTATACATGTCTCTCGCTGTCAATAGAGTCAATTCTATAAGTACATGGCACTTACACCGGTATGATGTCATTAGTTTACACGTTGCACTATAGGAACACTATCTTGGACATGAGGACCTCTCTATTAGATATTCCTTCCATTGGACTAGCAAATCATTGTTTCAAGGCCTCCGTAAATCTCCGCGAGCCTGGGATTCCCACTAGGACGCCGAGTTGGTTGTACCAATAAAAGCCCATTAATTAGATCACACTATCAGGTTTCTGGTTCTTGAAAAATAATGGCCCTGGACTGGACCGTAAGGCCAAGTAACGGCCCAGTTCCAGACCGTCGCATTCCTCTGAGTCTATCTTTATCTTTCTGGACTCTGGTCATTGTAACGGCCCAGCATGGACGCGTTACATAATGTAACGGCCCAGACCCTGACCGTTACATACCTTGTATATGTTAACCCAAGGATTGACCAAGGGTTAATATTCCAATGATTCTAGACTTACCTTGACGATCTAGAACTTATCATATTGCTTAAATTGACGTAAGATAACAAATGAGAGTTAAGAAAAGTACCGTTATGCTGTCGATTTGTTCCAAGAGCATAGCCTTGTTTAAATCATTCTTGACTCATATGTTCATACATTGAAGCATTCGTTCATTGGTTATTGTTATCACGAGATTATTGAAATTGCTAAATTCTTGGCCATAACTTTATTGTTACATGCGTGGAAGTAGCTTAATTTATAACTGAAGATGCGATCGAGCACTGATTGTCTTCAAGGGCTCTATGCTAGTCCCCTCGGCTGATTGCCGAAAACATACTATTTATAAACCATGGGGTATGATGCTACTAACGTCGCATTGCGCTGGGAGTACTTTTTCTATAAATAAGTGAAGATCCACGGCACAACATGACATTCTTGCTTGATATTCCACAGAAATTCATGAAGCACTTGCTCTTAAGCATAAGATGCTAAAGTGAGGAATATGTGGCTTGCTAGTACAAACTCGTTACATTCTTGTACATGGAAGGCCAATATCATGTTCTTGTTATATTCTTGCTAGTTCATTTTTGATCATTCTATCTTACCTGGTTATCTTGTTTCTATTGATTTGATCACATGATGGATTCGCATTGCATGATTTTACCTAATTCTCTAGAGCTAAAATGCTAATTACTTTAATCATGCCTTCATGTTGATATGAAGATACCTACTGGGCAAGTGTGCTCATGACCTATTATTTAATGATTTTCAGGAGATGGGTATAGTTCGCATTTGGATTCGGGGGATTCGAGCAGCGGGTCCGAGAGTGATTAAGAGTTGTCCTGATAAGAGAGAAGACTTAGGCAGTTTCAAGTGTTTAGATGGAGTCAATGTAATTTTCTTATTTCTTGAGTCAATTAGTGAAAAAGTCAAATTATGTATTTTTGAATATTAATTGATTATGGAATAAAGTTGAGGTTGATTACATCTTGTGCAATTGCATCTATTTATGTGATTGTCTCGCGCTCTGAATTATTCTTGCTTGCAAGAGGCTTACCATGCCGGCTGTTCGCGCTCCCCGAGCGAGTCTTCCGCTGTAAATAAAGGCTCGGGGCATGACATGACTGCTCCACCCATCGGCTTCTACGCCATAACAACAACAAAATTGGCACGCAGAACGTCAATGACAACACTGGACCAAAAACCATAATCAAGTCAGTCCTCACTCAAACATTACATCTGATTCAAGTTGCATGCTAACTCTACCACGTCAGAAGCATACAAAAAAACCAGTCGACAAGATCTCGGTCCACACAATGCCAAACCCAGACTCACAGGGAACTCCTCCCAAGCTGAGCACAAGCACAAACCATCATACAACCAAATGATGGACACTTGCAAAACCCCGACTCCATTCTCAACATAGAACCATGGGACAAGACCACAAGCGGGGTCACATCCAGGCAAAATTATAGCTGAACACACAGCTTACCAACAAGGACCCACACCAACTCTCAGAAAATGCATCTCTAGGACCACGATCACATCCCGAGACCACAACTTCCATGGAATACAGAAGAAGAAAGGGTACTCTACCTGCATATACGTCGACATATTTCCCCAATTCTCGAACCTGCCAGTGCCAACAACCACAATGCCTCAAGCAATGACACAGCAACCAACAATATCAAGGCACACATAGCCAAGATGATGTCACGCCGAGGAAACAAACCTCTCGGTCGGTCTAAATCTTTCAACCTCACGATCCTCAACCAGTGGGTTATAAGCCCACATGCTTCCGCTACGCACTCAACACAACACACATAGGCATCAGAAACAACTCATCATCCGCATCTCAGCACACCTCTTGGCACCATCGTAATTCACAAAACTGCAATGTACCACACCTCGAGTATCGATCTTGCTAACAGCCGATCACAAGTCGTCATAGTGCAAACCATCATGCCAAGAGCCACAGTATAACCCGCAAAGGATGCCTACCTCAGCTTATCCTCTAGTCCCGAAATAATCATTGAACCTTCACAGCACAACAGCCGCAAAACACGACACATCGAACACGGTGCACAATGGCCCCCAATTCACAAACTGGGTCCAAAGCCAGGTCATCATTGAAACAAGAGCAAACCAGGACCAGAACTAACAAAGTCCACACACAAGTAGACACAAGACTAAGGCTTCATGGCGATAGCACTTCGGAAACTTACCTCAAAACAATGCCAAAAGACAGGATGAGAAAAGCCAAGCTTGACTAGTAGCAACTCACCAAAAAGGAAATCCTACGTTCGCCTGAGCACTCTCTCTATTGTGACCACCAATTTGGGCACTGGCCCAATTGAGAACAATTCGGGCCCATGAAATCAAAAAACTTGAAATCTTGATAGATTATTGAAGGATCCTCAGGAAATTTGTAACTTAATGTAGGGAGGTCAGAATTAGGTGAAACAAAAGCGCACACAATTGCCATTGGGTAAGGAATAACTTTGATGAAGAGCATGACTTCTGAAAAATAGGCCTAATAGGAGTTAAGAGGGAGTTTATGAAAATAGGTCGAAACAGTTACAGAAAAATGGCCACCCATTAAAATAGGGATATCCTAGGCCATAGTCAACCAAAGGAGATGAAACTTAGCCCATTAGAAAGATTTGGGCCCTTGACCCAAACTCTTATTTTGAGGTGGAAACTCAATTCGCATCAGAACCCATGGTTCTGAGCCTTTTGCTGCCAGCTGTCATAGAGAGGTGTGACTGTTAGGAGAATTCGAATGTAATTAATGGAAAATTCATAACTTTGTCTGTGGTTGATGAAATGACCTAAAACTAAGGTCATAATTTAGAATGGGGTGTTAGCTACAACTTCTTTGTTGAGGTCAAGGCAAATTCTACCTGGACACTATTGGTATACCCTAATTACCTCGGGGTACCGAAAGGTCACAGCTGGAACAAGGGAGAATAAATGTTAATATTGTGAAAATCATAACTCGTGATAGAGATAATGAAATTTGATGAGACTATGACCCAAATTTAGATCTCGACATCCTCTTGATTTCATCTGAAGACGTCCCAGCCTGAATCTCGACGGAAGAGCACGCCCATGCACATTTATGATTGAGTAGATGAAGGGTTGCGACTGGAATAGGGGAAAATAAATGTTAATGTTTGAAAAATCATAACTCGGGCTAGGAATAACGCATCTCAATGAAATGATGACCCAGAGTTAGATATAGAAGTCATCTTCATTTCATATGAAGGCATTGTAACCTAATTCCTAGCATAAGTGCGCGTCCAACAGAGTTTATGACAGGAGGTCAAAAGGTCACACCTGTTCAAACCCGAAGAGGTGCTAAGCATTAACTCCTCTTCAAAACCAGCGACCTTGGAGCTTGTTAGAGCCTTGAGGGATATGGATAAACCCTTGGGAAGCCTAAAGACTATATGAGGAGGTGGGTTTTAAGGGTGTCAAGCCTTTAGCAAACCATTTCCATCAACCCTCCACCACCTTCTAGCTTTCTTGAGTAAGAAGAGAGTGAGGGACCCCGTCTCTTCGTGGGCGGACCATCCGGTTCGTAGGTGGATAGTTCGGTGCGTGGCTGGTCGATCCGGTGGGTGGAGGACGATCTTGCAGCACCTCGGGCTCGAAGGGGGGAAAGCTTTTGCAGGATCTGGGGCGTGGATATTATCCTCATATCGTCGGTGTATCATTTCGAAGGTAGGCACCCATCCTTAAATCTTAGGGGTCAATGATGCATTAAAATGATTTTAAAGTAGTTTCTATATCCCAAAGAGGGATTAAGGGCATGTAGGATTGACTACCATGTCTATTTACTGCTTTTTCCATCAAGTCATGTGTTTTTGAGAGGTTTCTCAGAATTTTTAACTGAAAATATTGGGTGGTGTCGACACTGCCCATGAATGTGTCGACACATTCCCATGAATGTGCTGACACTTCCCCTGAATGTGTCGACAGTTACTCTGGATGTGTCGACACTTCCTCTCCAGAAACTGTCGGATGTGCTGACACTGCCCATGAACGTGCTGACACTTCCCACGGATGTGTCGACACTTCCCATGGATGTGTCGGCACCCTGAGAACCATGTCCCCAATTTCCAAAAAAGTGGGAAAAGAGAGTTTTGAGTGGTCAAATTAATTTAGAGAAATCTAAAAAATTAGAAAATGGTAGAAGGGTAAGTTGGTAACCCACCGTAAAAATTTCATGCTCACATAAATTTTGCGCTTATAGTTATGGTTCATTTTCTAGGCATGTGTAGGGTGTACAGGTCGACACATCATTTGAACAGGTCGAGACCCTGGGGCACTGTCCCCAATTTCAAGAAATGTGGTAAAAGAGAGTTTTGGGATGTCATAATAATTCAAAAAAATCTGATAAATTGGAAAATGGTAGAAGGCTAAGTTAGTAACCCACAGTAAACATTTTATGCTCATAGAAATTTTATACTTTCTGATATAAAATCATTTTCTGTGCATGTGTAGCCTATAAGGATAAACCTGTTCTTTTTATATAGTAACCTAATCATGCACTGTTCCGCACCAGTCAGCATATAAGTATGTTAAGCCCACTTAAACTATTAGAAGCATGCATGTTATGATAAAGTATCATACTAGTATTTGTAAAATGAGTATGAATGCGAATACGATGTGAATGTTATGAGTAGGAACAACAGCATTCTGTGAGATAGGACTTTGGTCCCCTTGTAGGGTGGCCCTTTCTGCGGGACGGCGATACATAACGCCGCGGAAGTAAAAGATCCTAGGGGACGGCGATACGTAACGCCCTGGTTTAAAATCCTATTGATTCGGCCGATTGTTTTGTGGAACGGCAGAACTGTGTGGGCCATATGAGTCTAGGTGGGAGTTCGCTCTCGGGTCTGCGCAGTACTCTTTCGTTCGTTCGTTCGTTCGTTCGTTTGTGTGTGGGGGGCCACCTGTGTTGTGGTAGCTGTTTGTTTCCAAAAATAATAGAATTATGAAAATATGAAAATATGAAAACGTGAAAAGGCGATAACATGTAAACTGCTCATTCACCGTGATTTTAACGCATGCATGGGGACCTTATATGTTAGTTAAAGAACATATATTTTTCTCATGTGAGTTATTTTAATGTAGATGATAATGAATGGGTTATGCTATTACTTACATCTGAATTATGTATATAATTTGGTCATATAGATGCGTGTTAACCCCGGTTTGTTTAGGCTACCCACTGAGCGTCACACTCACCCCTTTATGACACGTTTTCAGGAGACATAGAGCATGAGGTTGAGGAGGAGGCTGCAGCTGAGGAGTAGTGGTAGTGCTTAGTTTGTCTGGGTATGCTATGGATGAATGTCTCTCTTATATGTAAGGTTATGGGGTGGTGAGCCTATGAGGACTCATGTTTATTTTGGAACAATGGACATGTACTCTTCTTTGGAAATTATGATTGGTTGAGATGTTATTTACATTTCATATAATTGTGGTTTCTCTCTCTCTCTCTCTCTCATGCGAATGTAGGCATGTTATATATTATGCTTCCGCGATACGTGCGATGTAATGTCTTAAGGTCCGATGGAAGAAAAAAAAATCCATAATTTGGGGATCGGATCTCGGGGCGTTACACTCTCAACCAAGGCATCCAACAACCACATTCACAGCACTAACACATCGCACACAAGCTCTCATCCAAGAAGCAAAGTGGTAAAGAAACATAAAACCTATGCCAACTGCCAACTGTACTGGACCTTATGGACTCTAAATACTCCAATATCTTGAATGCTCATGTACTTTCCCAAACACACGCTCTGATAAGAACTGTGACGACCTAGACTCCGGATATCGGGTAAACCCAATACCACTTGGATTCTGAGAGGCCTCCCAAGAGCGGTAAAGCTCCGAAGGGATAAAAAGGAGTGTGTGAAGTACATTGAACTTCCAGATAAAGCAGTAAATAATTTATTACTATGATCAGGATTGCTAAAATAGTTGAAATAAAATTATATTCTCTATAACCATTAAAAATAACAGGGTCTACTCCAACTAAAGGATAGTACAACAGAAAAGAGAACATACTCTGAAGTCAGGGGAAGCCCGACACTGGCAAAGCTAGCAACTAAGAACCACCGCACTGCGCCTCCAAGCCATGAAGAGGAACAGCTACACCTGAAAAGTCAGGGGTGAGCCTCGTCTCACTGGCTCAGTAGGGGTCCCGCAGATCTCCACCACAAAACAAAAGCGGTAAACAACAGTGCTAAACAACTATAGCAAAGTAGTAACAGCAGGAGTAGAAACAACATTAAAATTAAAGAGGAAAAGCCGTACTATATAGAAACACGACAGCCGAAGTAACATCGGCCCTCTAAACTACTTCGAATCGGTAAGGACATTAATCCCCAGACACAAGATCTCGATCCATACAATGCCAAACTCAGACTCACAAGAAACTCCTCGCAAGCTGAAGACAAGTGCAAACCATCATACAACCAAATGATGGAAACTTGCAAATCCACGGCTCCATTCTCAACATAGAACCACAGGACAACACCGCAAGCTGGGTGACATCCAGGCAAAATTATAGTTGAACACACGGCTAAAATGTACAAGCCGCTCACAGCTTACCAACAAGGACCCACAACAACTCTCGAAAAATGCATCTCTAGGACAGTGATCACGTCCCAAGAGCACAACCTCCAAGAAATATAGAAGAAGAAAGGGTACTCGACCAGCATATACGTTGACATATTTCCCCAATTCTCGAACCTGCCAGGGCCAACAACCACAATGCCTCAAGCAACGACATGGCAACCAACAACATCAAGGCACACATAGCCAAGATGATGTTACATCGAGGATACAAACCTCTCAGCCAGTCAGAATCTTCCAACCTCACGATCCTCGACCAGTGGGTTATAAGCCCACATGCTTCCACTGCGCACTCAACACAATCCACACAGGCATCAGAAACAACTCAACATCCGCATCTCAGCACACCTCTTGGCACCATCGCAATTCACAAAACTGTAATGTACCACACCTTGAGTACCGATCCTGCTAACAGCCGATCACAAGTCGCCATAGTGCAAACCATCGTGCCAAGAGCCACAGCACAAGCCGCAAAGGACGCCTGCCTCAGCTTATCCTCTAGTCCCAAACCAATCATTGAACCTTTACAGCACAACAGCTGTAAAACACGGCATGTCGAACACGGTGCACAATGGTCCACAATTCACAAACTGGGTCCAAAGCCAAGCCACCGCCGAAATAAGAGCAGATCAGGTTCAGAACTAACACAGTCCACACACAAGTAGAGACATGACTAAGGCTTCACGGAGACAACACTTCCAAAGCTTACCTCAAAACAATGCTACAAGACAGGATGAGAATAGCCAAGCTCGACTAATAGCAGCTCACTAGGAAGGAAATCCCAGGTTCGCCTGATGGGAATCAACACCAAGCACTAACATTTTATTTTTGCATTTATATCATTTTTTTTGCATTTACATCCTTGGCTAATTTGGTTTGCAATTGTAAGGCATTATAAGCCAAGGGGTTAGTCATTATAAATCTTTGGGTTTCTTTGCAAAAAGGCCTTTGTGTTTCTATGTAAAATGCCAATAGGTCCAGTAGGGTCCCCTACCCCTTTCCCATTGGTCCACCTAGGATCTACGGCCCATGTGGGGCTATTTCAAAGTCCAAGATTGGACTTGGACCAAGGGAGGACAAGGAAGGAAGAAAATTCAAATTTGATACCCCTTAGTCAAGGGGGCGCCCCCCCTTATATTGTTTTTTAATACATGTTGTATTTTATTTAATTTGGTCAATTGACCTCACGGGGGATTAATGTCTCATACCCCATTTGCCCCTCCCTAACCCTAGATCTAGGGGTAGTTTGGGTCTTTTATACATTTCCATAAATCCCTTGTATTTCCATTTTTGATAGAATTAATGAGAAGAATTTGGTGAAAAATACAAGGAGCCTTGGGCGCCCCCCTCTCTCCCCTCTCCCCTAAGCTGGATTGTTGTGTTTCTAGGGTGGATTCCCTACAAAAACTTGGTGGATTCCAAGGTTTATCTCTTCCCCTGGGTGTGAAGCTCAACCATCTTCGCCGCAGCCATTGTTCGTGCTGCCAACGAGCTGCCACAAGCCACCCTTCCCCTTGATGTCCTGAACCACGAAATACAGAACAGTAGCCCAAAGATTAGGTTGGTTCTCCCAGTCCACAGCTCTGATCATGCTGTGATTTTGATAGGTTGTTCCCCTTCGTGTTAGCTTTCCATCCATATAAATTTTGTTCCATTCCGCCACCGTTTGTCCTTTTTCCCGACTTTTATTCTCCACCATGCGCAATCTGCCATTCTGCAGACCTGCGTGATAGTTTCTAGTTCCTCCATTTTTCCCACCCTTTAACCCTCGTCAGAAAAATCCATAAAAATTCCTGCACGTCCCTAACATCCCCTTCCATCACCCATAAAATCCCCAGCTCCCATATCTACCACCTTCCTCTCGGTCAAATTTCATTTTCAAATAGATCTTGTTATGCCCTGTGTGTCTGTAATTCCAAGCTAGAAATAACTACAACCCACAGTCCTTTTCATTTCTAATACGTTTATTGGATGGATCTTAAATAATTATATGTTGTAGCCCATTGAGTCCTCTATCCATCGGTATCAATTTTACCTCGATCTGACATCGGATCTGGGCGCAAAAATTCTTTTCGTGGAGGCGCGCATTCCCGCTCCGACCCAGGCCAGAAAGAAGGTGTTGGGAAATAATTTCCAATAATATATCAAAGCTCTGATTCAGTGAGCGCCACTTCTGGGAGTTGTCCAGGGACGTCCCACCATCATCCCAGCCAAGCGTCGCCTTCAGAAGATCCCAGGCGGATGACGTCCCTTTGGAGGCCCTCGTACACTGTCCTATCGGCCTGCAAATCACAGATCCAGACTTGCCGTCTTCAACCGCCCGGAACCCCACCAACGTGCTGCCCGTCAATCCAGAATCGGCACTCCCGGACCGCTGTTGTGGCCTGTTACCTCCCTGCATGGAGTGGGCCTTAAAATCACTTCTATAATTATTAACATTTACTGTACCGGGAGTCACCGTTCTTGGCCGGGGTCATCTTCCCTACTCCCGGAGCGTGGAGGTATCGTGTCCGCTCCCCTCTTCGGCATTTGCTTATTTCATATATTTCATATGCCGCTGCAAGTGATAGGTTAACTAGCTTGATTCAATTCAATCACTGCTGCGAGAGTGAGTGAGTGTAACCCGTCCCGTGACTCGATCTGAGCACGTGAAAAAGTTGATACCCTCGACTCATTGCCGGTTTCTCAACCGCGCACATCCGCACGCTTCCCTCGCTTAGGGACGTTCGCGAGCTAGAGTCCCAGGTTGGCATCCCGTCCCGCGTCAAATTGGTATCAGAGCTAAGTAGAGTCTAGGGTAGTCGATTAGTCGGTCTTAGGTTGCATTTCACCCTTTACCCGGTATATCAAAAGGTGTTTCCGAAATGATAGGTTACGCCTATTGGGAAGGTTGCACACTTGCGTGAGTTTGGTCTTCGGATCACACCTTCGTCACGTACCGGATATTGGTTGAGTCTAGGTTTGTACTCAACTCTACATTCCAACTATGCACTGTTGTTTTAGGGCCGTGTCAAGTCCATTAGAGTGTCACTTAGTTGTCCGCATGTCCAACTACCCACCAGCCCATGGCCGTTCCCCGAGACCATGCGTCCGATTGGTCATCCCTGGTGGCCCAATTCAATGCTTTCATGGCCCGACACCCGACCCCTAAGCCCACAACCGAGTCGTTCCAGTGCCCTATAGTGTCCACTGCCATTCTACCTAATGGGTTGCATACGGAAATCGACTTCATCAGTAGGGTGTCATCTAACTGTGTCTCACAAGACATAGTTGAGTCTCTCTCTAAGACCGGGGAAATTGTTCTCAATGGTGGCTAAGCATTCGTAGAGTTCCAATGGAGGTTCGGCCCCGTTCTTTATGACGATGGAGCATGGTGCAAGGTCGACACACTTGCTGGCCCATGCATCATTTTAGGGCAAAATTGGTTGGAAGAGAGGAGAGCGACCTTTGACGGGGATAGGAGGACTTGTACCTTATATCCACCTGACCTACCCGGCGTGTTCATCTTCCACGATGGCATTCAGCCGACCACCTCCGTGTCACCAACCACCCAGCCCCAACGGCCCGTTCTGCCTCTGGACTCACGTCCACCACCTCTGCCGGAGCCCACCCATGTGGCCCCCTATAGTGGGGTTAGTCATTTCTACGACCCGTGTCCTTCACATTCCCCTACCTTAGTGGACAACCATTCGGGGGATACCTCACCCGGGCCTATTCTAGTGAGTTATGAGGCTGACCAAGAGTTGGCCGAGAAGTACCTCGCTGATGTTTTGGGGATAGAGAGTGATCCAATAGAGGGCCAGGGTCTGTTAGTCACCCCAACCCCACAGGTCGTCATGGAGCTATCTGTCCCACCCACTTTATCCTCGGTGGATGAGCCATCTGCAGACCCCACGCAGTCAGCCATTCCACTTCTACCTGTCTCTCCTACGGTAGCGCAGTCGTTAGTGACTACCGTACCATTGTCGACGCCTTTTGTTGACGCGGTATGGTTTAATTTCTACCATGCGTATGAGAGACAGCATCCGGACTTCCTTCCTGTCCTGCTTCACATCAAATGTCTGGACGACTTTCCCATCACCTACCTTCTTGTCCTCACACATTTCTGTAACCGAGGATGGGTCTTCTCCAACCGGAGACGGTTGACGAGGGATGAGACTCATGGCATCAAGTTGTGGGTCAGTCTATATTTACACTTGGTGTATGCAGACGGTGTCCGACATTCGTACCGAGTCTTCCTTAGTAAGTCTAGGGTCATGTGTGAGTTTTCTTTTTGATTGTCGTCCAGTCTATTGGGAGTCTGCATACGTAGAGTCAAGTCGGTCTAGTGCACACTCGCGACGTCAGTCCCTTTCGAGTGTGAGGCAAGTCTGGTCTAATGCGTACGTTGTAGACTTGCCAAAATTTTGGATCGGCTCTACCTCAACATATCAGATCTAGTCACATAAAGGGACCCAGCGGTGATTCCTAGTGAGTCATTGAGCCATCTCCTTCCTTTGAGAGTGACCCCACCCTGGAGTGTCCACCACTAAGCCTCATTCCCACAGCAGCATGTGCATATCGAATGTATACGGGATGAGCAGGTGATGATTACTTGGAGTGGAGCGTACTCCGCGCTATCTGGTCGGTGACAGATCCGTAGGAGCCACACGAGCAGCCGCACCCCTTACTCGACGGGGTCGAGTTCTTCCCACCCGGGGAGAATTGATGGGAATCAACACTGAGCACTAACATTTAATTTTTACATTTACATCCTTTTGTTTGCATTTATATTCTTGGCTAATTGGGTTTACAATTGTAAGGCATTATAAGCCAAGGGGTTAGTCATTAGAAATCTTTGAGTTTCTTTGCAAAAAGGCCTTTGGATTTCTATGTAAAATGCTAGTTGGTCCAGTAGGGTCCCCCACCCCTTTTCCCATTGGTCCACCTAGGATCTAGGGCCCATGTGGGGCTAGTTCAAAGTCCAAGATTGGACTTGAACCAAGGGGGGACAAGGAAGGAAGAAAATTCAAATTTGATACCCCTTAGTCAAGGGGGCGTCCCCCTTATATTGTTTTTTAATACATGTTGTATTTTATTTAATTTGGTCATTTGACCACATGGAGGATTAATGTCTCATATCCCATTTGCCCCTCCCTAACCGTAGATCTAGGGGTAGTTTTGGTCTTTTATACATTTCTATAAATCCCATGTATTTCCATTTTTGATAGAATGAAAGAGAAGAATTTGGTGAAAAATACAAGGAGCCTTGGGCACCCCTCTCTCTCCCCACTCCCCTCAGCTGGATTGCTGTGTTTCTAGGGTGGATTCCCTACAAAAATAGGGTGGATTCCAAGGTTTATCTCTTCCCCTGGGTGTGAAGCTCAGCCATCTCCACCGCCGACGCCGTTCGTGGCGCCAATGAGCCGCCCCAAGCCACCCTTCCCATTGCTGTCCTGAACTACGAAATCTAGAATAGCAACCTGAAGATCAGGTTGGTTCTCCCAGTCCACAGCTCTGATCGAGCTGCCATTTTAAGGGGTTGTTCCCCTTCTTGTTAGCTTTCCATCCATATAATTTTGTTCCATTCTGCCATCGTTTGCACTTTTTCCTATCTTTTATTCTCCACACTGTGCAATCTGCCATTCTGCAGACTTGCGTGATAGTATCCAGTTCCTCCATTTTTCCCACCCTTCAACCCTCATCAGAAAAATCACTAAAAATTCATGCACGTCCCTCACATCCCCTTCCATCCCCCATAAAATCCCTAGCTCCCAAATCTACCACCTTCACCTCGGTCAAATTTCATTTTCAGGCAGATCTTGTTCTACCCTGTGTGTCTGTAATTCTGAGCCAGAAATAACTACAACCCACAGTCCTTTTCATTTCTAACAAGTCTAGTGGATGGATCTTAAATAGTTATGTGTTGTATCCCTTTGAGTCCTCTATCCATCGGTACAAATTTTGTCTCGATCCAACATCAGATCTGGGCGCAAACATTCTTTTTGTGGAGGCGCGCATTCCTGCTCCGACCTAGGCCAGAAAGAAGGTGTTGGGAAATAATTCCCAATAATATATCAAAGCTCTGATTCAGCAACTGCCACTTCTGGGAGTCAAACCAGGGACGTCCCGCCATCATCCCAGCCAAGAGCTGCCTTCAGAAGATCCCAAGAGGATGACGTCCCTTTGGAGGCCCTCTGTCACGCCCCGAGCGCGGAAGATACCCGGAGATGCGCGACGTGTCTATATCAATCATGTCAATCAGAGTGGTCGTGTACTCGACACAAAGACAGAGATGCGCAAAATAGCAAGATAACCCAATCCTTTATTTCATAATGGATAGACTATTACAAATCCAATACTCTGTTTAACAAAAAGGAAAAAGAATACATATTTGACTCAAGAAACTATAGAAAAGACTAGACGACACTTGTAGAAGCTCTATCACTTTCACTCTTGACCATTCCCATCCGATTGACTTCCATCGTCGTCGGACTTACCTGAAAAGTAGAAAGGGACAAACGGAATGAGCGAACGCTCAGTAGGAAATTATATCTCAAGTACTAGCAAGGGGTTTAAGTAATTACATTTTCATGAATGCAATAAAGCTATGCATGCTCGCGTGAAAACGACAAGATAGAGAGAATGTAATATCAAGAAAATAAGACGAACTTAGTCATGAACTTCCAACAAGATAACAAGTTTATTCGAGATATTCAAGCAAGTACATTTAACAAGTCATGTCAAGAACTTTGGCTATCATGTATCAAGCAAGTAAATTACCCCTTTTCGGGCCACGCATTTCATGTAAAGTCAAGTACGATTCAAGTACAAGATGTGTGTGGAATGTCCAATCAAGCAAGTCAAGTACTCGGTATAATGCCAGATACCTTATCATTTTAACTCCCATGGGCACAAGTACTTTCGGGTGCTCCTCCCAGGACCAGATCGGGCCCTATATGCGCAGGCATTTATCATGTGTTTTGACATCCACTCTTGTTTATATAGCCAATATAGAATTTCAATAATCAAGCTTGTAGATACGTATGACAACTTTGATAGAATAGAGTCCAAAATATGATAAAGGACATAGATTGGCGATAATAACGGTATAATCACGATGTCGATAAAACTAGGTAGATTATGGTTCCCTTAACTTAGGTACCATGACAAATCAATATGGACATTCTTTATATAGAATTGAGGTCCACATGAACATTAGATCAAGCAAGATACCCTCATTCTTATCATAGAATTGGGGTTTACAAGAATGACACGATATGGCATGATATCATCATCCCATCAAGAATTTCTTATGATATACTCTTTGTATAATCATAAGGGCCGGTATACCATGTTTCTTTAGATTGACATGGCAAAAACTGTGTAATGGGTTTTTAGGGTACAACCAGCTCAGTCGGCCTTGAGGGAATCCAAGGCTACGAGGAGTCTTACGGAGGTCTCTATGACTAACTCGCTAGTCCAAAGGAACGGAATGTCCAATGGAGAGCTTGTATGTCAATGAGAGTTGAGTGTGATCGATAAATCAACATGAAACGTGGGACTATACTCACGGAGTGGAGAATAGTGCCGATATATATATATATATATGTATAATATGAAACCATCGGTAATAGAATCAGGATAAAATCAGTTTACAGTAAAATAACGACTTAGGTCAAGTCGTTTCTCAAGTAATTAACGCCTAACAGAAGGGCGTTTACATATATTGCCAATTTGCAGAATTTCCATTATTTCATTAATTTATCAAAAACACGCCTTCCCTGGGGGCGTTTCTTCAAAGTTGACGACTGCAGAGGCAGGCGTCTCATCATTTACATATTCGACAGGATATAATTATTCTCAGAAATTTATCAAAAACGCGCCCTTAGAAGGGGCGTTACTTTCTAATTCCATTTTACAGAATATGTGAATTTCAGGATTTTAACAGATACACGCCCTAGGAAGGGGCGTTTCTTTTCAGATTCACGCCTTGTACTGGGGCGTTAGAATATGGAAAACGACTTTGTCCAAGTCGTGAATTTCAAGGGATTTACGATATTTTAATAAATAATATTTCGAGAGACAGGAGACATGTCATGGCAGTAAAATTTAACAGGAATTCACAGAGTCATGCAAGATATTAAAAATCAATATTTCATATGTATTGTAATTTTTAAACATGATCAATTATTAATCACATGCGATTCTTATGAAATTAACGCCTGCGTAGAGGGCGTCAAATCTTAAATTGACGACCACTAGCATGGTCGTTTCTTTTAAATTAGCGCCCTAATCAAGGGCGTTTCTTTCAAAATTTTGCAGAAAACGTAATAAAACCTTATAAACAGTATGCATGCCATGCTCATATACGTATGTATAGATATCTTGCATTAATTCTTATTTGGGCTACAATAACTTGAGAAAATCCTACCTTAACAATGGATTTGAAGGTGACAGACACGTGAAGACGTTGATAAGGATAAACTGAATCAGCAGTAGGCAGAGAACCTTTGTTCTTTGGTCGATCCCTAGAGTTTTCCTACAGAGGAATATGAAGAGATATTAGAAATTTCTTCATAAGCTTGGCTGAAGATGGAAGTTTAGAAGAACTTACCCTTGTTCTTCACGATGTCTAGGCTTCCTCAACCTGTAAGAAGAAAAGAGAGTGAAGAATCATTAGTTCTTCGTGTAGGCAAAGCAGAGATCAAAGGAATAGTTTGTTCTTCACGTACCTAGCAGCAGACGTTCGATCAAATGGGTTTTAGGGTTCGATCGAACATGTTATTTATAGGATTTTGAAGTCCTAACAAGAGTAGTGTTTGTTTGAGGGTAATATATCCTTAATAGAGTCCTTACTCTAATAGACACTTACTAGATTAGGTTAATCTTTCCTTGGATAAGTTCTGGGTTCGATCGGTTCTCGAACTGAATTAACGACTTTGGTCAGGGCGTCTATTCTTTAATTGACGCCTTACTTTAGGGCGTTTCTTAAAAAGCGCCTTGACAAAGGGCGTTTCGTGTTTTAAAACACGCCCAAGATAGGGGCGTTTCTTTTACTTACTCATTTGGTCGTATGAGAACTGACGACCGCATGTGTGGGCGTCCTTTCTTTAGTCACGCCATGGATAGAGGCGTTTCTTTATAAATTAACGCCTTAATAAGAGGCGTTATTTTTAATTTTGCTTTACTTCGTCCAATTAACCCTATTCCTTTTATATATTACTTCTGTAATATATATGTTTTAATTCATTTCAATTATTCATTTATTAGGGTTGCTACACCCTCCCCCACTTAAAAAGAATTTGGTCCCCAAATTCAATATATATATAATTATACACGCGGAGAGTGTAGGACATATACCTCTTAGAATAACTCGGGAAATCGTTTCTTCATAGATTCCTCGGTCTCCCATGTCGCTTCGCGTTCAGGATTCTTATTCCATTGCACCTTGAGCATGGGAATAACCTTATTCCTTAGAGCTCGTATTTCTCGATCTAATATCTTTAAAGGCCTCTGTTCATATGTGAGATCTTTCTGGATCACCAGATCTCCATGCTCAATAATATGTAACGGATCGTGCACATACTTCTTCAACATAGATATGTGAAATACATTGTGTACCTCGGACAACTGAGGAGGCAACGCGATGCGATAAGCAACCTCGCCAACTCTTTCGAGTACCTCAAATGGTCCGATGAATCTTGGCGTAAGCTTGCCCTTAACACCAAATCTTCGTATGCCACGTCCAGGGGATATTTTAAGAAATACATGATCTCCAACCTGGAATTCAAGATCTCTTTTCCTGGTATCAGCATAAGCCTTTTGCCTTGTCTGAGCAACTTGTAATCTTTCTCTGATTACCTGTATCTTCTCAGTTGTATCCCTTACCATGTCTGGACCTAATAGTTGTTTCTCTCCAACTTCGTTCCAACATATGGGAGATCGGCAACTCCTTCCGTATAAGGCTTCAAAAGGTGCCATTTGGATACTAGCTTGGTAGCTATTATTATATGCAAATTCAACTAAAGGTAAGTGGTCATGCCAGCTTCCTCCAAAGTCAATAATGCATGCTCTCAGCATATCTTCAACAACTTGATTAGTTCGCTCGGTCTGACCATCCGTTTGTGGGTGAAAAGCAGTACTAAAGTTGAGCCTTGTCCCCAACGAATGTTGTAATCCCTTCCAAAAATGAGAAGTAAAACGGGGATCTCTATCAGACACGATTGAGACAGGAATTCCATGTATCCTGACTATTTCTTTAATGTATAGTGCAGCTAGCACATCAATTGACCATCGGCTTTTGATTGGCAAGAAATGTGCCGATTTAGTCAATCGGTCAATGATAACCCAGATTCCATCATGTCCTCCTTTAGATTTAGACAAACCCATGATGAAGTCCATACCAATATCCTCCCATTTCCACTTAGGAATATCTAGAGGATGTAGTTTTCCCGCAGGCTTTTGGTGTTCCGCCTTGACCTGTTGGCATGTGAGACAGCGTGATACATAGTCCGCTATTTCTCTTTTCATATTGGGCCACCAAAAGTTCCTCTTTACATCTTGGTACATTTTAGTTGATCCAGGATGAATAGTGTATCTTGATCTGTGAGCTTCATCTAAGATCTTCTTCTTTAATTCCGGACAATCGGGTATACAAGTTCTATCTTTGAATGATAATCTTCCATCAGAAGTTAGTTGAAAATCAGATTGTCCTTCTAATCTGCCTTTGATTTCTACTAACATAGGATCATCATCCTGAAGTGTTTGTATTTCAGATAATAAGTCTGACTGTATGCTTACATGAGATAATGTGATAAATTTGGATTCCGTGTCCAAGCTTATATTGAGCTCGGAGAATTGTTCAAGTAACCTCCATTCTTGTATCATACAATTGGCTATCCTTGCTCTCGGCTTTCGACTAAGGGCATCAGCCACATAATTACCCTTTCCGGGATGGTATTGTATACTGAAGTCGAAGTCCTTGAGATATTCTAGCCAGCGTCTTTGTCTCATGTTCAGCTCCTTTTGTGAAAATAGATATTTGAGACTTTTGTGATCGGAGTATACAGTGAACTGTACCCCATAGAGATAGTGTCTCCATATCTTTAGGGCAAATACTACCGCGGCCAGTTCCAAGTCATGGACGGGGTAATTCTCCTCATGCTTCTTCAGTTGACGAGAAGAGTATGCTATGACCTTCCCATGTTGCATTAGAACACATCCGAGGCCAATGCCAGAAGCATCAGTGTAGACCTCGAATTTCTCTCCTTCAATTGGTAGGGCTAAGACCGGAGCTGTAGTGAGATGATCCTTGAGAGTTTGGAAACTGCTTTCACATTCCTCACTCCATTCATATCGGATCTCCTTACGAGTTAATCTTGTAAGTGGTACGGCGATCTTAGAGAAATCTTTGATAAATCGCCGATAATAGCCTGCAAGACCTAAGAAACTTCTGATCTCGCTTGCATTAGTGGGTCTCTCCCAGTTTCTCACAACTTCAACTTTTGACGGATCCACAGATAAACCGTCCTTGGATATGACATGTCCGAGAAAAAGCCACTTCTTCAAGCCAGAACTCGCATTTGCTGAGTTTAGCATATAATTGATTTGTCCTCAAGACTTGCAATGCAATCCTCAAATACTCTTCATGTTCTTCCTTAGTCTTAGAATATATCAATATATCATCAATGAAGACTACTATGAATTGATCCAAGTAAGGCCTGAATATGCTATTCATTAACTGCATAAAGGCAGCAGGGGCATTTGTTAGTCCAAAATGCATAACAACAAATTCGTAATGGCCATACCTGCTTCTGAATGCGGTCTTGTGAATGTCATCGTCCTTGATTCTTAATTGATGATATCCCGACCTGAGATCAATCTTGGAGAAATATTTGGATCCTGAAATCTGATCAAATAACTCATCGATTCTCGGCAGTGGATACTTGTTCTTGATAGTAAGATGATTCAACTGTCGATAGTCGATACACAATCTCATGGACCCATCCTTCTTCTTTACAAATAAGACTGGTGCTCCCCACGGGGAAGTACTTGGTCTAATAAACCCTTTTCGGATTAGTTCCATCAACTGCTCCTTCAACTCCTTGAGTTCAGCAGGGGACATTCTATATGGTGCCTTGGAAACAGGACCGGCACCAGGGACTAAGTCAATGGTGAAGGCCACTTCTCTTTGAGGGGGTAATCCCGGCAATTCTTCCGGAAATACGTCTGGAAATTCTCGCACTACCTGAATGTCCTCTATCTTGGTTTCTTTAGCTTCTTTAATAGTGACAAAAGCAAGGAAGGATACACATCCTTTCTTGACGAGCTTGCTTGCTCGAAGAGCCGAGATAAGAGGGGATTTGCTTCGACTCTTAGGACTAGTATAAGTCAGTTCCGGAAATTCCTTGAAAACAATCTTGCTATCACGGCAATCAACCGTTGCCTGGTATTTGGATAACCAATCTGCCCCTAGTATAACATCATATTCTTTTAGATCTAAGCAGATAAGATCAATAGGAAAATTCTTTCCTCGAACCAATACCTCACAATTTTGGTAATGATGTGTGATATCCGTCTCGTTTCCGAGAGGAGTAGACAATATTATCTTCATCCATTCTGGTTCTAGAGGTAATGGGTCAGCAAACTTCTTGGAAATAATGGAATGCGATGCACCCGTATCAAATAAAACATGTGCATATTTAGAACAAATTTTTAATGTACCTTCCACCAATCCGCCTTCTTCTTCTGGTTCGGTCCCTTGGATTGCATGAAGACGAGCATTCTTTGTCACTGGACGTTTACCCTCACCGGCTTGGTCATTCATTAATGGACAATCGGGAATCCGATGTTCACGACTCCCACAACGGAGACATGCTCCTAATTTCCTCCAGCATTCTTCTGTTTTGTGACCAGCCTTGTCACAATGCTTGCATACTACGTTTGAAGGGGTAGTGGTGATAGAGAAAGGCTTGGATTTCTTGTACTTCTGATCTTGAGAGGAAGAACCTCCATTATTGGGCCTCTTCTTAAAGTTGGGTTTAAAAGAACCCGAACTTGTGACTTGCTCCTTTTTGTCTTTCCCACGGATCCTATCAGATAATTCCGTGGCATCTTCAAGCAACTGAGCTCGGCGCACCATTTCAGTATAAACTTGAATATCCATAGGCGCCAATTGAGTAATGTAGTGAGGCCTAAGCCCATTAAGAAATCTACGAGCTTTCATCTTTTCCGTGCTAATCAAATGCTTAGCATATCTAGACAGTCTAGAGAACTGTGCTTCATAATCAGCCACCGATAAAGATCTTTGCTTTAATGCGGCAAATTCGGCGGCCTTCTTTTCCTGGACCCTATCAGAGAAATATTTGGCGTTGAAATATTCAACGAATTCTCCCCATGTAACTTGAGTTGGGTCAATTGTAGCTTCAATCGACTCCCACCAGCATCTAGCATCCTTTTCTAACTGGAAAGTAGCTAATAAGACTTTGTCCTGATCCGTGCATTGCATAGCACGGAATATACGTTCAATCTCCCGAACCCAATGCTCGGCATCGTCTGGATCGGTCGATCCCATGAACTTCGGGGGATTCATATTCTTGAATGCTTGGTGTAAGCTTCCAGCTCGTGGAGCACCACCTTGTGCTACCTGTTGTAGCACTTGGGTCATCCCTTGAAGGGTACGCTGCATGTTGCGCCATTGAGCACGTTCGGCAGCCATTATCCTACAATTACGATAGCTACGTTAGTATTATATCACTATGATCTTATAAAGGACTCATTGATCATTTAACCCTTGGTTCTACCCACTCTCACTTGGTGAAAGGTTTTGAAACCTATCCTTGGACTTGGGTTTCCTAGGAATTGAATACCTTAGGCTCTGATACCACAAAGACTGTCACGCCCCGAGCGCGGAAGATACCCGGAGATGCGCGACGTGTCTATATCAATCATGTCAATCAGAGTGGTCGTGTACTCGACACAAAGACAGAGATGCGCAAAATAGCAAGATAACCCAATCCTTTATTTCATAATGGATAGACTATTACAAATCCAATACTCTGTTTAACAAAAAGGAAAAAGAATACATATTTGACTCAAGAAACTATAGAAAAGACTAGACGACACTTGTAGAAGCTCTATCACTTTCACTCTTGACCATTCCCATCCGATTGACTTCCATCGTCGTCGGACTTACCTGAAAAGTAGAAAGGGACAAACGGAATGAGCGAACGCTCAGTAGGAAATTATATCTCAAGTACTAGCAAGGGGTTTAAGTAATTACATTTTCATGAATGCAATAAAGCTATGCATGCTCGCGTGAAAACGACAAGATAGAGAGAATGTAATATCAAGAAAATAAGACGAACTTAGTCATGAACTTCCAACAAGATAACAAGTTTATTCGAGATATTCAAGCAAGTACATTTAACAAGTCATGTCAAGAACTTTGGCTATCATGTATCAAGCAAGTAAATTACCCCTTTTCGGGCCACGCATTTCATGTAAAGTCAAGTACGATTCAAGTACAAGATGTGTGTGGAATGTCCAATCAAGCAAGTCAAGTACTCGGTATAATGCCAGATACCTTATCATTTTAACTCCCATGGGCACAAGTACTTTCGGGTGCTCCTCCCAGGACCAGATCGGGCCCTATATGCGCAGGCATTTATCATGTGTTTTGACATCCACTCTTGTTTATATAGCCAATATAGAATTTCAATAATCAAGCTTGTAGATACGTATGACAACTTTGATAGAATAGAGTCCAAAATATGACAAAGGACATAGAATGGCGATAATAACGGTATAATCACGATGTCGATAAAACTAGGTAGATTATGGTTCCCTTAACTTAGGTACCATGACAAATCAATATGGACATTCTTTATATAGAATTGAGGTCCACATGAACATTAGATCAAGCAAGATACCCTCATTCTTATCATAGAATTGGGGTTTACAAGAATGACACGATATGGCATGATATCATCATCCCATCAAGAATTTCTTATGATATACTCTTTGTATAATCATAAGGGCCGGTATACCATGTTTCTTTAGATTGACATGGCAAAAACTGTGTAATGGGTTTTTAGGGTACAACCAGCTCAGTCGGCCTTGAGGGAATCCAAGGCTACGAGGAGTCTTACGGAGGTCTCTATGACTAACTCGCTAGTCCAAAGGAACGGAATGTCCAATGGAGAGCTTGTATGTCAATGAGAGTTGAGTGTGATCGATAAATCAACATGAAACGTGGGACTATACTCACGGAGTGGAGAATAGTGCCGATATATATATATATATATGTATAATATGAAACCATCGGTAATAGAATCAGGATAAAATCAGTTTACAGTAAAATAACGACTTAGGTCAAGTCGTTTCTCAAGTAATTAACGCCTAACAGAAGGGCGTTTACATATATTGCCAATTTGCAGAATTTCCATTATTTCATTAATTTATCAAAAACACGCCTTCCCTGGGGGCGTTTCTTCAAAGTTGACGACTGCAGAGGCAGGCGTCTCATCATTTACATATTCGACAGGATATAATTATTCTCAGAAATTTATCAAAAACGCGCCCTTAGAAGGGGCGTTACTTTCTAATTCCATTTTACAGAATATGTGAATTTCAGGATTTTAACAGATACACGCCCTAGGAAGGGGCGTTTCTTTTCAGATTCACGCCTTGTACTGGGGCGTTAGAATATGGAAAACGACTTTGTCCAAGTCGTGAATTTCAAGGGATTTACGATATTTTAATAAATAATATTTCGAGAGACAGGAGACATGTCATGGCAGTAAAATTTAACAGGAATTCACAGAGTCATGCAAGATATTAAAAATCAATATTTCATATGTATTGTAATTTTTAAACAGGATCAATTATTAATCACATGCGATTCTTATGAAATTAACGCCTGCGTAGAGGGCGTCAAATCTTAAATTGACGACCACTAGCATGGTCGTTTCTTTTAAATTAGCGCCCTAATCAAGGGCGTTTCTTTCAAAATTTTGCAGAAAATGTAATAAAACCTTATAAACAGTATGCATGCCATGCTCATATACGTATGTATAGATATCTTGCATTAATTCTTATTTGGGCTACAATAACTTGAGAAAATCCTACCTTAACAATGGATTTGAAGGTGACAGACACGTGAAGACGTTGATAAGGATAAACTGAATCAGCAGTAGGCAGAGAACCTTTGTTCTTTGGTCGATCCCTAGAGTTTTCCTACAGAGGAATATGAAGAGATATTAGAAATTTCTTCATAAGCTTGGCTGAAGATGGAAGTTTAGAAGAACTTACCCTTGTTCTTCACGATGTCTAGGCTTCCTCAACCTGTAAGAAGAAAAGAGAGTGAAGAATCATTAGTTCTTCGTGTAGGCAAAGCAGAGATCAAAGGAATAGTTTGTTCTTCACGTACCTAGCAGCAGACGTTCGATCAAATGGGTTTTAGGGTTCGATCGAACATGTTATTTATAGGATTTTGAAGTCCTAACAAGAGTAGTGTTTGTTTGAGGGTAATATATCCTTAATAGAGTCCTTACTCTAATAGACACTTACTAGATTAGGTTAATCTTTCCTTGGATAAGTTCTGGGTTCGATCGGTTCTCGAACTGAATTAACGACTTTGGTCAGGGCGTCTATTCTTTAATTGACGCCTTACTTTAGGGCGTTTCTTAAAAAGCGCCTTGACAAAGGGCGTTTCGTGTTTTAAAACACGCCCAAGATAGGGGCGTTTCTTTTACTTACTCATTTGGTCGTATGAGAACTGACGACCGCATGTGTGGGCGTCCTTTCTTTAGTCACGCCATGGATAGAGGCGTTTCTTTATAAATTAACGCCTTAATAAGAGGCGTTATTTTTAATTTTGCTTTACTTCGTCCAATTAACCCTATTCCTTTTATATATTACTTCTGTAATATATATGTTTTAATTCATTTCAATTATTCATTTATTAGGGTTGCTACACCCTCGTACGCTATCCTGCCGGCCTGCAAATCGCAGATCCGGACTTGCTGTCCTCAACCACCCGGAACCCCTCCAACGTGCTACCTGTCAATCAAGAATCGGCACTCCCGGACCGCTGTTGTGGCCTGTTACCTCCCTATGTGGAGTGGGCCTTAAAATAACTTCTATAATTATTAACATTTACTATACCAGGAGTCACCGTTCTTCGCCAGGGTCGTCTTCCCCACGCCCGGAGCGTGGAGGTATCGTGTCCGCTCCCCTCTTCGGCATTTTCTTATTTCATATATTTCATATGCCGATGCAAGTGATAGGTTAACTAGCTCGATTCAATTCAGTCACTGCTGCGAGAGTGAGTAAGTGTAACCCATCCCGTGACTCGATCCGAGCAAAAGGAAAAGCTGAAACCCTCGACTCATTGCCGATTTGTCAACCGCGTACATCCGCACGCTTCCCTCCCTTAGGGACGCCCGCGAGCTAGAGTCCTAGGTTCGCGTCCCATCCCGCATCATCGCCCGAGCATGCTCTCAACAAAGGCATCCAACAACCACTTTCACAGCGCTAACACAGCACACACAAGCTCTCACGCAAGAAGCAAAGCAGTAAAGAAACACAAAACCTATGCCAGCTGCCGACTATACTAGACCTTATGGACTCTGAATATTATAATATCTCGAATTCCCATGTACTTTCACAAACACACACTCTGATACCAACTGTGACGACCCAGACTCCAGATATCGGGTAAACCTAATACCACTTGGATTCCGAGAGGCCTCCCAAGAGCGGTAAAGCTCCGAAAGGATAAAAACTAGTGTGTGAAGTACATTGAACTTCCAGATAAAATAGTAAATAATTAATTACTATGACCAGGATTGCTACAATAGCAGAAATAAAATTACATTTTCTAGAACAATTAAACTAACAGAGTCCAGTCCAACTAAAGTATAGTACAACAGAAAAGAGAACATGCTCTCAAGTCGGGGGAAGCCCAACACTGGCAAAGCTGGCAACTAAGAACCACCGCACTATGCCTCCAGACCACGAAGAGGAATAGCTACACCAGAAAAGTCAGGGGTGAGCCTCATCTCACTGGCTCAAAAGGGGTCCCGCAAATCCCCACCACGAAACAAAATCACTAAACAATAGTGCTAAACAACTATAGTAAAGCAATAATAGCAGGAGTAGAAACAATAGTAAAAGTAAAGAGGAAAGCCGTACTGTATAGAAACACGACAGCCGAAGGAATCTCGGCCCTCTAAACTACTCCTAATCAGTGAGGACACTGTTGGCCCAAACTAGATGGCGGACAAGAAGGGGGGTTGAATTGTCCCCTTTGTCTAGATGGCAAATTTTAAAAATAACCTAAACTGATCACGGTGGAATTAAAATTAACTGCGTTAATTAGCATCAACTCAAGTGAGATTAAAAGGATGCTCTCAATCTTTTTGATCTCACATAGATATACAATACAGAGAACGAGTTAACTATGCCCAAATACAAATAGCAGAGGTAGCAGTGTGTAGTAGAGCAGTGAATAGAAATCTATAAATTGACCTGTGAACAGAGATAGAAGAAAAGGACAATCACAGAGGCAATCACAATCGAGATTTTTAGGTGGTTTGGGACCACGACGGGCTCCCTACGTCAACCCCTCATCGAACCCGGTGAGGCTTCACTACCACGCTACAAATGTAGTAAAACGGGGACGAGCCCCACCACCACACACGCTGCTTCTACAGCAATCCACACACGGGGCCTGGCCCCAAGACGCTGCCACTGCAGCACACACACTCATACGGTCGGGGAACACACCCTGGACGTACAAACCACACAGAGACGCAGCTCCGTCTACACACAACCAACCTCGGGGAAACTTACCCCGCAACAGATTCACACATGCGGAGATGCAACTCTGCCCACACACGAAAGTATATCAAGTTCGACGAAATAGAAGATATACAATGACCACACAAGATATTGATCAATGCTAAAAAAAAGGTAGAAATGAGAGCAGAGTAAACCCCCCTCAGATTTGCAGTATTTCCCTTTCAATGGAGTAGTAGGGTGCGCAAGACATGAATCCTCGGAGTGGGGAGCGGCCAGCCTTCAAAAGAAGCTCCCAGAGTAGGTAGCTCGCGATGATCAGAAAACCAATATCCAGATCTGAATGGTGGCTCGTGGATGATGTCTTTAGCGGCCTCTTTTTCCTCCTCCAGCAGGGTGCGATGCCCTTTCTCCTTTCCGGCAAGAATACACAACGTTTCGCCCTCTTCGTTGTTCTTCCGATCTAAAATTCGCAAGGATAAATAGGGCAGATAAAAGATGAACAAAAGACCACTATAACCCTTGCAAAACCCTCTCAAAGCAACACCCAAACATGCATAGAAACCCTAAGGGCATTGGGGTAAAATAGCAAGCCAATCGGATCTTAGACAGTGGGTTTCAAAACCAATTCGTAAAACCTTTTCCGGACGAACCAGACAAAGTGTCGACTCTAAGAGTCGACACTTCTCTCGAGGTGTTCTGCCGACAGAGAGAAAACACCACTGAGGAAAAAAGTGTCAACTCTTAAAGTCGACACTTTTTGTCGAGAGTTCTGCCGGAAGATAGAAATCAACACACATGATAAAAGTGTCGACTCACAGAGTCGACACTTTTTGTCAGCATATCAGAAATCAACGCAGACAGCACTCAGCAAGAGTCAACACTTTTACTGACATATGAGAAAACTCAATTAAACACAATTGAAACCCCAATATTCCTCATCCAAATTATAAAGTCAAATTACCATGCATTGAAACAAGGTATTGGGTCACTTTAAACCACATTCCATCAAGATTCACATGAACACATTAACCCATTTGAAAGCATGATATCCCAATAAAAATGACATGCATTTGAGGGTATTGAAAACACCATTCAAACTCTAACAAGTGTCATGCATTAGAGAGGATTAAAACCATCAATCATTCTTGTTTAAACAGAATTTATGAAAAGCATGTAGAGCACTAAGCCTCCTTAAAAGGCCCAAGAAAAATCTGCATGAGCCACTATGAAAACACCCATTTTTCCCAGTACAAAATTAAAATAACATTACCATATATTTTCACTAAACACGAATCCCCAGGCACATAGTCGGGAATCACTAAATCGATACAAAAGACTATGGCTACACAGCCATGACACATCACGACACCTCGGTCGTGCAGGCTCGTCTATAGAGACAAACGCCCAACTCAAGACCACACGGTCTAAAAGCACATGACATACACGATCCCACGGTCGTATACGCTACACTGACCTCGGGTAAAGCCAACCACAGACTACCGGCAAGTCAGGTCAACCATGATGGAAACCAATCACGAAAGCCACAAGTCATTGTGTCGTGTGACAAAACCACTTCCTCACTAGAAGAAAAGTCAGATGCATCCATTGACGCCTTCCACCGCGCCTCACGTGTCTCCCACTAGCCTCGAACGTGGTAACTGAGACACTGAACAAGAACCAAGTACCAAGTAATCAGTGACTAGTCAGGGTCACGTCCGTCGGCATCTGTCCAACGCCCCTGACCATGTGTGCACACACAAGCTAAATGTCTTGAGCCAGGTGTAATACCCTGGATTTTTATTGGGTCTTTCGGATCCTTTTCGGAGAGTTTCAGATCGCTTTTGTGGGTCCTGAGTTGAGTTTTATGATCCACGTGGATTTTTCTCTCGTACTAATTACGGAACCCTGTGGTGAGTTTATTTCTCAGTTCATCGACTCGTGGACGTCGCAGTTGCGCTGTACCATTCCCGAGGATCGTTTCGACTATTTTTGCATATTTTTTGAAATTAGTGTATTTTTGGCACAAAAATCAAATTTTCAGAAAATTAGGAAAATCCTAATTTTCTTTTCTATTTATTCCCTCTACCCCCTCTCTCCTCCCTCATTTCTCTCATCTCTTTCTCTCTCTCGTTCCCTCTCGTCTCTGGGTCTCTCGGCACGGGGTGCACACCGTTGCGGAGCTGGCCGAGGCGAGGATGCGACGGAGTGATCGGGACGCGGGATGGGGCGATGGTTTCAGCGTGGCGAGGCGCGATCCCTCGGTTGATTTCGAGAAGGCGCGGTTCGTTGTTTTGGCATTTTTGGCACGATTTAGTCACTTCGGCGCACTGCTTCTTCGGAGGAGGTAGGGAGATGGAAGCTCTACTTCTCTTCTACATTTTCCCTGTAATTGCACGTTGTTCGGTGTAAGTTTGAGTGGGTTTCGCTCAGTTTCGGTAAAATAATGCTTTTGGGGTGTTCGTAGGGTTCGCTGGAAAACGGCGACGGTTTTTAGATCAGTTAGTATCAATCAAACCCCTAGAATGCTAGCGTTCCAGATCCGCTGATTTCGTGTTCTTTGGTTGTCATTTGGGGCCGGTACGAGCCCAGGAACCCCGGTGACCAAAATAGAGTTAATTCAGTGGAATTGCCTGTTTTAATCCGTTTGTGTGTCGTTTTCACCCCTTCCAGAGTGTGGAAGGTCGATATTATCATTATAGTTGTTTCCCCCTTCGATCGGAATCGAATGGGGTGTGGAGCTAGGCTTTAGGGCTCGGATCCGCCGGTTCTCTGTTGTGACCGGTCGACCGGACCGGTTGGGCCGATCGACCGGCAGTCGCCCTTTTGACCGTGTTTGTCTGGCCGTTTGTCTGGTCGACCGGACCACCTGGGCCGGTCGACCGACCCCAGGGGCCAGGTCGACCGGAATTCCATGTTTTTGTCCGTTTC
Organism: Amorphophallus konjac; assembly: GCA_022559845.1. NCBI lineage: Eukaryota > Viridiplantae > Streptophyta > Magnoliopsida > Alismatales > Araceae > Amorphophallus > Amorphophallus konjac. The sequence continues at coordinate 315,456,774 of CM040120.1, read as the reverse complement.
GAGTCCTAGTCGGTCCGGTTGAGACCCAATGACAGACCTATGGCCTTGCGAGTGTCCCGGACACCCTGTTGGTTCTGTGTCCGTATTTTTGGGGTGTCAGGAAGTACCGAGTTACTTTGATTAACGTGCCTATAGGTGTGTGTATCTCGGGGTATCGTCTTACCTCGGTTTGTGTGTCCAGATGTGCTGATGGTTCTCGGTGTTCCCTCAGGTCTTCGTGAGTCGTTTCCTTCGATTGTGTCATTTCATCTGGCTTAGGAATAGACCGATTGGCGGCTTGTTCCGCTTTGTACGACGATCTTGACTATGAGTCGTGAGACTCAAGGATCGTTGTGTCTGCAGGTCTAGTTGCCTTGTCCCGAGTCTATCGGCAGTTGTCATACTACCTTGGTGCTTCGTCGTACGTGTGACAGTGCTTCCTTGCCTGTATATACAATAGCACTCTTGTTTCAGAGTTCTGTGTCTAGTGAGCCTCCACTAGTCGTAGCCTAGCGACACGTTACGACGTGTCAACCCACACGGGAGTGGTGGTGTGGCAGTTCCCGAGATACGATTTTTAGGCTAGTTGCCGTGGACTCCCTTGCCTTGCAGTAGCGTCCTGCTGGGGGAGAAAACTAGCTAGCTAGAGGCCGGGCTCATGGCATTGAGGTTGTGTGTGCACGCGTGGTCAGGGGCTTGGACTAACGCCGATGGGCGTTACCCTGTCTAGTCACTCGTTATTGTAGTCCTATTCTGGTTCTGAGTGTGTCTTAGTCTCTATCGTGTTTCGGGCGGCATAGTAGACGAGACACTTGAGGTGCAGCATAAGACGTCAGTGGACGCAGCTGGCTATTCTTCTAATGAGGAGGTGCTTCCGTCAAGTGACACGTGACTGTCGCGTTTCTCCTACATCGTGACCTTTTCGGGTTAGCCCGCTCGTGGTCTTACCCGAGGTTAGTGTTATGTCATGTGCACGACGTTCTAGTCGTGTGTGTGTGTGTAGTCATGTCTAGAAGAGCGTGCACGGCAATCGAGTCATGAAGGCTTTAGGGTGTCTGTGTCTTTTTATGTCTTTTCTAGGCTTCTCGCCTGTCTTCGTAGGCCTTCGTCTAGGGCCTTGTGTTGTGTCAGCAGATCGATAACTCTTTACTTTTTGAGATCAGGGATCGCCTTTCTGTAGCTGTCTGGAGTAGTTTGGGAGGCCGAGGTTAGTTCGGTAGCCGTGTTTTTGTTTAGGTACAGCTTTTCCCTTTTCTTTTAGCTGTTCCTACTCCTTCCATTCCGGTTTTCTTTTACAGCTTTGTAGTTTAGTTTTCCTGCTTTACTACTCCTACTGTTTACCTGCTGTTTCAGCGTGTTACTGCATTATTTTTCAGTGGGGATCTGCGTGACCCCTACTGAGCCAGTGCCACGAGGCTCACCCCTACTTTTTAGGTGGGTGGCGTCGTTCTGCTTTCGCGGTTCCTAGTGTGGCGTGTCTATAGTGGCCAGCTGTACCTGTGTTGGGCTTCCCCCGACCTCAGTGTATGTGCTTCTTTTCTATAGACTATACTTGCCTTTATTTCCCTGGACTGGACTCTGGTATAATTGTTAAACTTAAACTATTAATTAAAAAGTAATTTTATTTCCGCTACTTTAGCAAACCAATATAATGAAATATAATTGCTTACAGTTATATCTCTATGGCTTCAATGTACTACATGACAATCCTTTTTCCCTTCGGAGCTTGACAGCTCTTGGGAGGCTTCACGAGTTCCAAGCGGTATCGGGTTTACTCGGTAGTCCTATCAGATATATCCGGTATCTGGGATCCGAGTCGTCACAGGTGGTATTAGAGCATTGTTGTGTGAAAGTACATGGGAATCCGAGATATACAGTGTCTAGAGTCCTGAAAGTCCAGTACAGTCTTTCGCTGGTTTAGGTTTTACGATTCCTTGTCACTTTGTTTTCCATAAGTGGTCTTGTGCGTGCTGTGTTAGAATTGTGCGAGATGGTTTTGCTCTCGTCAGGATGCGACGGGATGCTCCTTTTCGTCGTGATGTTTGCCTCGATCGTGTTGTACCTGGCAGAGTTCGCCGGTAGGCGTGAATCTGCAGTACATTGTTCGAGATTTTTCATGGTTTGTTCAGGTTGCTATTGACTTTTAGTGTTGGTCTGATGGCCGTACACGTTCTTACGTTATTTTGGTCGTCCCACCTTAAGTCCGTGCAGCTCCTGATGTGTCTCGCTTCTATCGAAGTGCTCGATTAGATTCCCTTGATTGAGAAGATGATCAGGCGACCTAGGGTTTTCCTTCTTGGTGAGCTATTGTTAGTGAGCTTGATGCTTCTCATCCCGTTTGGTGGAGTCTGTTCGAGGTAAGCCTTAGAATTGGTGTCTTGGGTCTTGTGCTCTCGGGACGTTATCGTAATCCTTGAGATGTGTTCCCCGAGATCATCGCCCTTGTTGTCGTGGGTCTTTTCTTGGTGAGCTGCTCGTTGCATGACTAGTCCATTATAGTCGTGTGTTCATCTGTTATTGTGCCTTGATGTGACCTAGCTTGCAGTTGTGTTCCGTTGTTCTGTGTTCAGCTCGGAGCCGGAATCCTGCAAGTGTTGCTGTTGTCGTTTTATCACTGTTTCTCTATGAATTTGTGTATTTGTTTTGGCACTATGTGGACCAAGTCTTGTCGGTTAGCTTTGCTATACTCTCTTCTCCTAGTAGAGTTAGTTTGCGACTCGATCAGATGTAATATCTGAGAGAGGACTGACTTAATTGTGCTTGTGGTCCGGTGCTGTTATCATTGGCGTCCTGTGTGCCAGGTGTTCCCTGCTACCTTTGACACTAGAGCCGATGTTGTCGAGCTGTCAGCTGAGAGGACTATGGTTCCTTGTCTCAGCTGATGCTTGTCATGTCTGTCGTTTCGTTTTCCCACTAGCTGTTGTCGTGGCATGAGTCGTGTCTCCCTTCCTGTGAGACGTAAGCGACGTTGCCCTGTTTCGGAGGTGTCGAACTTGTGTTCACTTGGGTGTCGTGCTCGATCCAGAGCGTGTGCCTGTGATTATGGTCTGACAGTGTTCCTCTGAGTTGTGTTTTTCAAGATTCGCGCTGTTTCAAGTTGTGTCTTGGGGTTGTTCTTCCCTACTTCTTCTTGTTCGTTCCTTAAATTTCAAGGATGAAATTTCTTAAAGGAGGGGAGGATGTAATACCCTGGATTTTTATTGGGTCTTTCGGATCCTTTTCAGAGTGTTTTGGATCACTTTTGTAGGTCCTGAGTTGAGTTTTACGATCCACGTGGGTTTTTCTCTCGTACTAGTTACGGAACCCTATGGTGAGTTTATTTCTCAGTTCATCGACTCGTGGACGCCGTAGTTGCGTTGTACTCTTCCCGAGGATCGTTTCGACTATTTTTGCGTATTTTTTACAATTAGTGTATTTTCGGCACAAAAATCGGATTTACAGAAAATTAGGAAAATCCTAATTTTCTTTTCTATTTATTCCCTCAACCCCCTCTCTCCCCCCTCATTTCTCTCATCTTTTTCTCTCTCTCATCTCTGGGTCTCTCGGCGCGGGGTGCACATCGTTGCAGAGTTGGCCGAGGCGAGGATGTGACGGAGTGATCGGGACGTGGAATGGGGTGACGGTTTGAGCATGGCGAGGCACGATCCCTCGGTGGATTCCGAGAAGGCAGGGTTCGTTATTTTGGCATTGTCGGCGCGATTTAGTCGCTTCGGCACATGGTTTCTTCGGTGGAGGTACGGAGATGGAAGCTCTGCTTCTCCTCTACGTTTTCCCTATAATTTCACGTTATTCGATGCAAGTTTGAGCGGGTTTCGCTCAGTTTCGGTAAAATCATGCTTTTGGGGTGTTCGTAGGGTTCGCTGGAAAACGGCGACGGTTTTTAGATCAATTAGTATCAATCGAACCCTTGGAATTCCAGTGTTCCAGATCCACAGATTTCGTGTCATTTGGGGCCGATACGAGCCCGGGAACCCTAGTGACCCAAATAGGGTTAATTCGGTGGAATTGCCCGTTTCAATTCGTTTGTGCGTCGTTTTGACCCCTTCCGGAGTGTGAAAGGTCGATATTATCATTATAGTTGTTTCCCTCTTCCATCGGAATCGAACGGGGCATGGAATCCGGTTTAGGGCTCGGATCCACGGTCCTCCACCGTGACCGATCAACCGGACCGGTTGGGCCGGTCGATCGGCGGTCGCCCATTTGACCGTGTTGGTCTAGCCGTTTGTTTGGTCAACTGGACCACCTGGGCCGGTCGACCGACCCAGTCAGGTCGACCAACCCCAGAGGCCAGGTCGACCGGAATTCCCTATTTTAGTCCTTTTCGAGTCCTAGTCGATCCGGTTGAGACCCAATGACCGACCTATGGCCTCGTGCGTGTCCCAGACACCCTGTGGGTTCCGTGTCCGTGTTTCTGGGGTGTCGGGAAGTACCGAGTTACTTTGATTAACGTGCCTGTAGGTGTGTGTGTCTCGACGGTTTCGTCTAGTCCGAGACATGGTTCTGGATGCCTCAAGGTATCATCTTACCTCGGTTTATTTGTCCAGATGTGCTGAGGGTTCTCGGTGTTCCCTCATGTCTTCGTTAGTCATTTCCTTCGATTGTGTCGTTTCCTCTGGCTTACGAATAGATCGATTGGCGGCTTGTTCCACTTTGTACGATGATCTTGACTCTGAGTCGTGAGACTCAAGGATCGTTGTGTTTGTAGGTCTAGTTGCCTTGTCCCGAGTCTGTCGGTAGTTGTCTTGCTGCCTTGGTACTTCGTAGTATGTGCAACAGTGCTTCCTTGCTTGTCTGACTACAACACTCTTGTTTCAGAGTTCTGTGTCTACTGAGCCTCCACTAGTCGTAGCCTGGCGACACGTTACGACGTGTCAACCCACCCGGGAGTGGTGGCGTGGCAGTTCCCGAGATACGATTTTTAGGCTAGTTGTCGTGGGCTCCCTTGCCTTGCAGTAGCGTCCTGCTGGGGGAGAAAACTAGCTAGAGGTCTGGCTCAAGGCATTGAGCTTGTGTGTGCACGCGTGGTCAGGGGCTTGGACTGACACCGATGGGCGTTACCCTGTCTAGTCACTCATTACTGTAGTCCTGTTCAGGTTCTGAGCGTGTCTTAGTCTCTGTCGTGTTTCGGGCGGCATAGTAGATGAGACACTTGAGGCACAGCATAAGACGTAAGTGGACGCAGCTTGCTGTTCTTCTAGTGAGGAGGTGCTTCCGTCACGTGACACGTGACTCTCGCATTTCTCGTACGTCGTGACCTTTTTGGGTTAGCCCTCTCATGGTCTTGCCCGAGGTTAGTGTTATGTCGTGTGCACGACGTTCTAGTCGTGTGCGTATATGTAGTCGTGTCTAGAAGAGCTTACATGGTAATCGAGTCATGTAGGCTTTAGGGCGTCTGTGTCTGTTTAGGTCTTTTCTAGGCTTCTTGCCTATCTTCGTAGGCCTTCGTCTAGGGCCTTGTGTTGTGTCAGCAGATCGATAACTCTTTACTTTTTGAGATCAGGGTTCGCCTTTCTGTAGCTGTCTGGAGTAGTTTGGGAGGCCGAGGTTAGTTTAGTAGCTGTGTTTTCGTTCAGGTACAACTTTTCCCTTTTCTTTTAGCTGTTCCTACTCCTTCCGTTCCGGTTTTCTTTTACAGCTTTGTAGTTTAGTTTTCCTGCTTTACTACTCCTACTGTCTACCTGCTGTTTTAGCGTGTTACTGCGTTATTTTTCAGTGGGGATCTGCGTGACCCCTACTGAGCCAGTGACACGAGGCTCACCCCTGCTTTTCAGGTGGGTGGCGTCGTTCTGCTTCTGCGGTTCCTAGTGTGGTGTGTCGGTAGTGGCCAGCTGTACCTACGTTGGGCTTCCCCCGACCTCAGTGTATGTGCTTCTTTTCTGTAGACTATACTTGCCTTTATTTTCCTGGACTGGACTCTGGTATAATTGTTAAACTTAAACTATTAATTAAAAAGTAATTTTATGTCTGATACTTTAGCAAACCAATCTAATGAAATATAATTACGTACTGCTATATCTCTGTGGCTTCAATGTACTACACGACAATCCTTTTTCCCTTCGGAGCTTTACAGCTCTTGGGAGGCTTCACGGGTTCCAAGCGGTATCAGGTTTACTCGGTAGTCCTATCGGGTATATCCGGTATCCGGGATCTGAGTCGTCACAGGTGGTATCAGAGCATTGTTGTGTGAAAGTACATGGGAATCCGAGATATATAGTGTCCAGAGTCCTGAAAGTCCAGTACAATCTTTCGCTGGTTTAGGTTTTGCGATTCCTTGTCGCTTTGTTTTCCATAAGTGGCCTTGTGCGTGCTGTGTTAGAATTGTGCAAGATGGTTTTGCTCTCGTCAAGATGCAATGGGATGCTCCTTTTCGTCGTGATGTTTGCCTCGATCGTGTTGTACTAAGCAGAGTTCACCGGTAGGCGTGAATCTACAGTACATTGTTCGAGATTTTCCGTGGTTTATTCAGGTTACTATTGACTTTTAGTGTTGGTCTGATGGCCGTACACATTCTTACGTTATTTTGGTCATCCCACCTTAAGTTCGTGCAGCTCCTGATGTGTCTCGCTTCTATCGAAGTGCTCGATTAGATTCCCTTGATTGAGAAGATGCTCAGGCGACCTAGGATTTTCCTTCCTGGTGAGCTACTGTTATTGAGCTTGATGCTTCTCATCCCGTTTGGTGGAGTCTTTTCGAGGTAAGACTTAGAATTATTGTCTTGGGTCTTGTGCTCTCGGGATGTGATCGTAATCCTTGAGATGCGTCCCCGAGATCATCGTTCTTGTTGTCATGGGTCTTTTCTTGGTGAGATGCTCGTTGCATGACTAGTCCATTATAGTCGTGTGTTCAGCTGTTATTGTGCCTTGATATGACCCAACTTGCAGTTGTTTTCCGTGGTTCTGTGTTCAGCATGGAGCCGGAATCCTGCAAGTGCTGCTGTTGTCGTTTTATCACTGTTTCTTTATGATTTTGTGTATTTGTTTTGGCACTATGTGGACCAAGTCTTGTCGGTTAGCTTTGCTATACTCTCTTCTCCTAGTAGAGTTAGTTTGCGACTCGATCAGATGCAATATCTGAGAGAGGACTGACTTAATTGTGCTTGTGGTCCGGTGCTGTTATCATTGGCGTCCTGTGTGCCAGGTGTTCCCTGCTACCTTTGACACTAGAGCCGATGTTGTCGAGCTGTCAGCTGAGAGGACTATGGTTCCTTGTCTCAGCTGATGCTTATCGTGTCTGTCGTTTCATTTTCCCACTAGCTGTTGTCGTGGCATGAGTCGTGTCTCCCTTCCTGTGAGACGTAAGCGACGTTGCCCTGTTTCGGAGGTGTCAGACTTGTGTTCACTTGGGTGTCGTGCTCGATCTAGAGCGTGTGCCTGTGATTATGGTCTGACAGTGTTCCTCTGAGTTGTGTTTTTCAAGATTCGCGCTGTTTCAAGTTGTGTCTTGGGGTTGTTCTTCCCTGCTTCTTCTTGTTCGTTCCTTAAATTTCGATGATGAAATTTCTTAAAGGAGGGGAGGATGTAATACCCTGGATTTTTATTGGGTCTTTCGAATCCTTTTCGGAGAGTTTTGGATCGCTTTTGTGAGTCCTGAGTTGAGTTTTACGATCCACGAGAGTTTTTCTCTCGTACTAGTTACGGAACCCTGTGGTGAGTTTATTTCTCAGTTCATCGACTCGTGGACGCCGCAGTTGCGTTGTACTCTTCCTGAGGATCGTTTTGACTATTTTTACGTATTTTTTGGAATTAGTGTATTTTCGGCACAAAAATCAGATTTACAGAAAATTAGGAAAATCCTAATTTTCTTTTCTATTTATTCCCTCAACCCCCTCTCTCCTCCCTCATTTCTCTCATCTCTTTCTCTCTCTCGTCTCTGGGTCTCTCGGTGCGGGGTGCACACCGTTGCAGAGTTGGCCGAGACGAGGATGTGACGGAGTGATCGGGACGTGGAATGGGGTGACGGTTTGAGCATGGCGAGGCACGATCCCTTGGTGGATTCCGAGAAGGCAGGGTTCGTTATTTTGGCATTTTCGGCATGATTTATTCGCATCGGCACACGGTTTCTTCGGTGGAGGTAGGGAGATGGAAGCTCTACTTCTCCTCTACGTTTTCCCTATAATTTCACGTTTTTCGATGCAAGTTTGAGCGGGTTTCGCTCGGTTTCGGTAAAATCATGCTTTTGGGGTGTTCGTAGGGTTCGCTGGAAAACGGCGACGATTTTTAGATCAATTAGTATCAATCGAACCCTTGGAATTCCAGCATTCTAGATCCATTGATTTCGTGTTATTTGGTTGTCATTTGGGGCCGGTACGAGCCCGGGAACACCAGTGACCCAAATAGGGTTAATTCGGTGGAATTGCCCGTTTTAATCCATTTGTGCGTCATTTTGACCCCTTCCGGAGTGTGGAAGGTCGGTATTATCATTATAGTTGTTTCCCCCTTCGATCGGAATCGAACGGGGCGTGGAATCGGGTTTTAGGGCTCGGATCCGCCGGTCCTGCGCCGTGATCGGTCGACCGGACCAGTTAGGTCGGTCGACCGGCGGTCGCCCATTTGACCGTGTTGGTCTAGCCGTTTGTTTGGTCGACTGGACCACCTAGGCTGATCGACCGACCCAGTCAGGTCGACCGACCCCAGGGGCCAGGTCGATCGGAATTCCCTATTTTTGTCCTTTTCGAGTCCTAGTCGATCCGGTTGAGACCCAAGGACCGACCTATGGCCTCGCGAGTGTCTCGGAGACCCTGTGGGTTTCGTGTCCGTGTTTCTGGGGTGTCGGGAAGTACCGAGTTACTTTGATTAACGTGTCCGTAGGTGTGTGTGTCTCGATGGTTTCGTCCAGTTCGAGACATGGTTCTGTATGCCTCGGGGTATCATCTTACCTCGGTTTATTTTTCCAGATGTGCTGAGGGTTCTCAGTGTTCCCTCATGTCTTCGTGAGTCATTTCCATCGATTGTGTCATTTCCTATGGCTTAGGAATAGACCGATTGGCGGCTTGTTCCACTTTGTACGACGATCTTGACTCTGAGTCGTCTGTAGGTCTAGTTGCCTTGTCCCGAGTCTGTCGGCAGTTGTCTTGCTACCTTGGTACTTCGTAGTACGTGCAACAGTGCTTCCTTGCTTGTCTGTACTACATCACTCTTGTTTCAGAGTTCTGTGTCTAGTGAGCCTCCACTAGTCATAGCCTGGCGACACGTTACGACGTGTCAACCCACCCGGGAGTGGTGGCGTGGCAGTTCCCGAGATACGGTTTTTAGGCTAGTTGTCGTAGGCTCCCTTGCCTTGCAGTAGCATCCTGCTAGGGGAGAAAACTAGCTAGAGGCATGGCTCAAGGCATTGAGCTTGTGTGTGCACACATGGTCAGGGGCTTGGACTGACGCCGACGGGCGTTACCCTGTCTAGTCACTCGTTACTGTAGTCATGTTCTGGTTCTGAGCGTGTCTTAGCCTCTATCATGTTTTGGGCGGCATAGTAGACGAGACACTTGAGGCACAACATAAGACGTAAGTGGACGCAGCTTGCTGTTCTTCTAGTGAGGAGGTGCTTCTGTCACGTGACACGTGACTCTCGCGTTTCTCGTACGTCGTGACCTTTTCAGGTTAGCCCTCTCGTGGTCTTGCCCGAGGTTAGTGTTATGTCGTGTGCATGACGTTCTAGTCATGTGTGTGTGTAGTCATGTCTACAAGAGCGTGCACGGCAATTGAGTCATGTAGGCTTTATGGCGTCTGTGTCTGTTTATGTCTTTTCTAGGCTTCTCGCCTGTCTTCGTAGGCCTTTGTCTAGGGCCTTGTGTTGTGTCAGCAGATCGATAACTCTTTACTTTTTGAGATCAGGGATCGCCTTTCTGTAGCTGTCTGGAGTAGTTTGGGAGGTCGAGGTTAGTTCGGTAGCCGTGTTTTCGTTCATGTACAGCTTTTTCCTTTTCTTTTAGCTGCTCCTACTCCTTCCGTTCCGATTTTCTTTTACAGCTTTGTAGTTTAGTTTTCCTGCTTTACTACTCCTGCTGTTTACCTGCTATTTCAACGTGTTACTGCGTTGTTTTTCAGTGGGGATCCGCGTGACCCCTACTGAGCCAGTGACACGAGGCTCACCCCTACTTTTCAGGTAGGTGGCGTCATTCTGCTAGTGGCGTGTCCGTAGTGGCCAGCTATACCTGTTTTGGGCTTCCCCCGACCTCAGTGTACGTCCTTCTTTTCTGTAGACTATACTTGCCTTTATTTTCTTGGACTGGACTCTGGTATAATTGTTAAACTTAAACTGTTAATTAAAAAGTAATTTTATTTCCGCTACTTTAGCAAACTGATCAAATGAAATTTAATTGCTTACTGTTATATCTCTGTGACTTCAATGTACTACATGACAATCCTTTTTCTCTTCGGAGCTTTACAGCTCTTGGGAGGCTTCACGAGTTCCATGCGATATCGGGTTTACTCGGTAGTCCTATCGGGTATATCCGGTATCCGGGATCTGGGTCGTCACACAGGCCTCTAGCTGGTTTTCCCCTCCCGTCGGACTCTAACGGCTAGACGAAGGGGCCCATGGCAACCAACCTACAGACCGTCTCAACCGCGAACACACCCCGCCACCACTCCCAGGTGGCCCGACACATGAAAAGTGTCACGCCCCGAACCGATAGCAGCGGAACTTGTCGTTTGCTCGGAATGTGGCAGTTAAACAGTCGTGAACGATCAAGAGCAATGGCATGAGACCAAATAATTTGGAGCAATAATAAAAGTTTATTCCTAATATAAGTCTCTTACAATTTAAATTTTCAGAACTTGAAGACTCAACTACATCACTATGAAAGAAAAGGAGATGACGCTCTAACAGACTTAGACAAGATAACCAAATAAGAGACACCATACTAGACTCAAGAAAGATAAAAGACTCGGGTTCACTAGATTTTGAAGCTCGCTTGCACACTTGTCCCTCCCATGTGAGTCTCGGTCTCGCTAGCCACCCGATTACCTGAAAATGTTGGAATAAAACTGGGTGAGCGAACGCTCAATAGGAATTATATCTTAAGAACAAGTAATTGGTTTAAGTAATTACATCTTTCACATGTAAATGCAGTAAGGCTATGCATATAGAATTAACTGAGTAAGTGAAACAAAACTAGCAAGAATTTAACAATTTCATGTAAAAACTTTCAAGCAAGAGATATCCAAGAGAGATTTATAGAATATTGGCTATTTCACGCAAGTACTTGCCCATTCCGGGTCACGCTAGTCGAGTCACCCACGCAAGTAATATCAAGTAACATCACGAAAGAGAGAGAGAGTGTGTGTGTGTGGAATGCCAAAGATCAAACTAGTCATGCACTTTGGTGCAATGCCAGACACCGTGATCAATATAACTCCCATAGGCACAAGTACTTTTGGGTGCTCCTCCCAGGACCAGATCGGGCCCTATATGCACAGCATTAAAGATAGATCTAGACATCCACGATAGTTCATAGCCAACAAGGAGTTTAAAGAGCAAGCTTAAATAGGATGATAAGATAAGATTTTATGGAATTCAAGGACAAGGCCCTTAAGTAAGGACAGACTTGCAATAAAATCCACGTGAAAGCATAGAAACCATGACATGTCGAAAATCTGGGTGGAATTGGCACCTAGATAGGTTGCCATGAATAACTTGAATAGATGACTAACAAGATAGTCACCAATTCAATGGACACGAAGCAAGCTGATGAATTGGCACCTAACTATAGGATACCCAATTCAATATATCGCCTAGTGGAATGATCACTCATTCCACTGGCTAAGAGAATTCTCTCATGGGCCAAAAATAGCACCATGAAAGGGCCGGGTTACCACGTTTCTCCAGAGTGACGTGACATTAAAATGGGTACAAGGTGTTTAAGGTACAACCAGCTCAGTCGGCCTTGAGGGAATCCAAGGCTACGAGGAGACTTACGGAGGTCCCGATGACTAACTTGCTAGTCCGAAGGAACGGAATGTCCAACGGAGAGCTCGTATGTCGCCGAGAGTTGAAGTGTATAACGTGAAACATGGACTCCATCTACGGACGTGAGATGAGAGTGCCAGAAGACCCGCGGTATGGGTCAAAATCGGGAGAAAACTGTGAGAACATGAATGTGTTAATTATAGAATTCATGTCCATCCAAGTCTATAATTAACTATAATTAAATAAACTTATTTTATTTGACGCCCGTGGGTGGCGTCATTTATTAATTAGCGTCCTCTTGGAGGGACGTTAATTTTATGATTTTTAACTTAATTTATTTAACAAGAATTCACATTTATATCTATTTAATTGAATAATTTTAAAAATGTACATTCAAAGAGACATTAATTTATATAAAATAATTTAGAAAAATAGAATATATGATAATTAGGAGAAAAATTCAAGGATTCCAAAAATATAATTTTTATAATTTTCTGTTGCATAGTCTAGTAGATATGGATTTTCCAAGATATAATTACAAGTTATATGTATATATATATATATATATATCTATTTATATATATATAATAAATGATTTTGACGCCTTTGTACGGCGGCGTCAAAAGAAGTTGACGACTTTTAACATGCCGTCATTTCAATCAGGTGTCAAACTTCAACCCTCCGGTTCTCGACGTACACATGTCGGAATCACGCGTTCTATATATCGAAATGACGGGCTCGAAAAACTCTACCTAACCGAATGTTCAAAATAATTTTTCGTTGAGAGATTGGGGATCTTGAGATAGGGGGCATGAGAAACGGTGCAACCACTCTCACTACCTCGGTCACCTCCCCAACAATACACTCATAAAATTTCATAGCCAAAGGACGCTCCGGTGATGAGAATCAAGTCGTCAAAAGAAAAACCTATAACTAGCATGCTACAGTAACTTTTGGAATTCGCCGAGTAACTGATTATATATATTAAATGATTTAACTTGTTTAAACTTATAGTAAATACACCATATAAGGCATGGAAATTTAGGAATAACCATGAAGATTTTAGAAGTATATTTATCCAAAATTTTGGTGTGATTACTTGGGTATAAAATTTTAACATGATGTAATTATTTAATTTATTAAGATAATTAAACGGTAAACTACACTTAAGCAAGCGATGGTAACAAAACATGAGTTTTAAATATGCAAAATTAATTACTACTATCTTTGGGCTTCAATTATTGAGAAAAACTACCTTTGGATCAATCTCTATGTGATAAACAGTGAAGAAGACTTCGTATGTTGTTACGGTACTCTGTCTTGAACAGAGTATGGAGGGTTGCCTTCTTGTGCAATAGGAGGAAGAGGATGGGGAAGAAGTAGCACGCTCTTGCTCTTCTCGTTGCAGGTAGCGCGCAGGAGGAAGAAGCTAGAAGAAGAGGAAGAAGGCCACGCCTTCACACGTCCAACGCTGCAGCAGCAGGAAAGAGAGGAGGAAGAAGATCAGCGCGTTCACGTTGACGTAGTGGCAGTAGGAGGGAGGCCTCGAACGAGCAGCATACATGAATAGCAGCAAGAGGAAGAAGTTAAAGAACTTATGTTCTTCACGTACTGAGCAACCGCAAGGTGTTTGTTTGAAGAAGAAGAGCCAGCAGGTTGGCTCGACGGAGGGGTCGGTATTTATAGGAGAAGAATTCCTAATGGGGTTTTTAGGAGTTCGATTAGGAACAACACTACCTAGGTAGAATTCTTACTAAATATTGATCCTTTCCCTAAACATACTTACCCATATAACACCGACTGTCTCTTTTGGAAATGACGCCTCAGGTTGGGGCGTTATTTTCATAAACGACGCTTGTATACACAGTCGTCAATACCTTAATTGACGACTTGCACAGGGGCGTCATTCACCTTTCCCTATTTTGTGTAACCATCTTTCTAGATTTTTATCTTTTTTTCCTTGATGTGATCTAGATGGGAAAGTTTAGGGGTACGAGTTTTCCATTTTTCTCTATTTTTCCATATAATTAGTTTTCCAAAATTCTTTAATTCAAAAATTGGCACTATTCATTTTAGAATAAAATAACGACTTAGCTTAAGTCGTTTCCTATGTAATTGACGCATGCATACGTTGGCGTCATTTAATTTTTGGCATTTTCACTTAACCTTCAAAAGACTAATATTATATATATATCCCTATTATTTCTATAACTCTTTAACTATATACTTTATTTGATTTTTGCTAATTTGTAAATAATGACTTACTTTAAGTCGTGTTTCACGTTAGATACGCCTGTACCAAGAGGCGTCAATTGCGTTTTTGACCTTTTCTCAATGCCCTTGAAAGAATCGAAATTGCATATATGCCCATTCTTTTATCTTTTACATATCTTTAATGTAATTAAATCTTATATTCATATATCCTCCCTTTATAATGTAATAAATGTGGAATATTAAATTTGCTAAATTAGTAATAAAATATAAATTGACCTTTTTTTCAAGATTTAATGATTCTCAATTCAATTAAAATTATGTTGTGCATTAAATGGCTACTTAAAAATAACATGTTATAGTAGTGTCCATGAGTTCTTTTGTCAAACTTTTTAGGATGGCCTTGATTATTTATGTTGTATTATATTTAATTACATTATATATATATGCACAGATATTTGGATGAGTGGGTTGAGACTTAAGGGCCCTTATTTGTGTCAATGTGTTACTATCCATTTTTCCCAATGCTTGTTATTTATCATATACGTATTCTAAAGGCCCTTACAATGTGTGTGGGTTTCATATCTATTGATATATATATATATATATATATATATATATATATATATATACCTATGGGTTATTTACTAACCCTCATATACCTATTAATAATTTATTTGTATATAGGGATTTTATTCCTCATAATTTCTTTTACTTTTATTAGTCCTTGTCCTGGGTATCAGAGGCAGGTTCGATCCTAGATAAATTTTTACTTCCATTCCAAAAGGTAATATTAACTAGTCTTTTATAAATTTCAGGAACCTTATTAACTATTTATAGAGACATGTAGATATCATCATGTATAGGTTATTTCTATTTTCAAACCGTAAATATATTTATTCCTATTTCAAAATTACTGGGCGTTATAGAAAGTGTCGTCAGGTTACGACTAGTGGAGGCTCACTAGACACAGAGACTCAATACAATGAAGTACGGACAGGTCACGTACGTACCCATCACAAGCACCACGAAGCACAAGGCAGCACACAGAACGGCTGCCAGACTCAGGACAACCAGCTAGACCTACTAACATAACGATCATTGAGTCACAACACTCGGGTCAAGATCATCGCACAATCATGGCAACACGCCACCAATCAGCCTAATCCATAAGCCAAATCTTGGTAAAACATATCAAGGAAGCGGCACATAACAGCCGGATCCACCTCAGTTAGAAGTCCTTGGCCCCTAGGCCGCTCAACGGACTCACAATTCAGCATAACATGAAACACGGAACATGATGGATCACCAAAACCCTAAAATCACATGGACACGTAAACCGAGGTAATATAATACCTCAAAGCATCCAAAACATAGTCTCGATCCTCACAGGATAGATGAGACACTCACGAGGTCACTTGTTGACCACTGGTCACAATTGGGTTGACTGGAAACCATAATGACCCTCAAAATAACACGGGATACCACTCAGTACAATGCCACTCCCGAACAACCTATAACACGGTCATAGCCCTCATAGGACGTCCAAGACATCCGCGAAACAGTGGGCTAACCAAGGGGTCGAAGCCAAACCAATGCCAAAGAACACTCTGGGCAAATGGCGGTCATCTCTCTAGCCGCTACTAGAAAGCCTAGGCAAATAGCGATCTTAACCCTAGCTGCTAAAAGAAAATGGCGGTCACCTCTTTGGCCGCTGCCAGGAAATGGCGGTCATAGACTTGGCTGCTACTCTCATAACAGAATAGGTAGGAAATGGTCTGCACAGGACCGTCTCTTGGAAATGACGGTCCTCCTATGGCCGTCTCTTGAAGGTAGCGGTGATGACCAAACCGCTATCTCCAAACCGCCTCGAAAACATGAAAAGCCATCCTGGTGGCTGTCCTTTGCCTGACCGTCACTTCATAAGGCGATCAGCCACATGGCCGTCACTAGGAACTGACTTAATCAAATAACGATCTCCCTTGGACCGTTTTCAGGAAGTAGCGGTCCTCTTATGGATGCCACTGCCAATTTGCGGTTGGGTGCTAGACCGCTACCCCAAATCGACTTAAAACCAAATAACCGACATAAAATGCCAAATAGCGGTCACGCAAGGGCCGCTACTTTAGAGTTGCGGTTAGTCGTGAGACCGCAACCCAAAATTGATAATAGAACTCCAAAGAACGGTCTCCAGAGGGCCGTCTTTACAAATGGCAGTCCCTAGTAGGACCGCTACTTCGTCCCGACGTGAAAACTATAGAACCACCTAAAACTTGGTCGCTCCATGCTCCAATCGTCCCTAAACGATGGGTGAACATCCCTAGAGTCAATATCAACCTTCCACAATCCAGAAGGGATCAAACCATCCATAAAATGGCAAGAAAACGGGCGATTCCCTCAAATCGACCCAAAACGAGTCACATGGACAAACGGACTCATACCGGCCCCAAATCACAACCAAATAGAGTTAAATTGGCGGGGATCAAATCCCAACATGCCAGGGGTTCATATTTTACCATTTAATGTGAAAACCATCGCCTAGAACAGTGAACACGGCTCACACTCCCGAAATATGCGTTTGCCCTTAAAGCAGGAAAACCTACTCAAACTCACACCGTTCAACTCGAAATCACGAGAGGAAGTAGGAAAAGAGTAGGGTATCCTTCCCCCTACCTCCACCGAAGATCACGTGCACAGAAATGGCGAAACCATGTCGAAAATAATCACACGAACAACCCACGCCGACTTTGAATCCACGAATGGGATCGCACCTAAGCCACGGTCCATTCCTCGCACCATCACGCCCCAGGTCAGCTCCACGCCGTCACCAGCTCGTCCAGCTCCACCACGGTCGCGCGGTCGGGGGAGAGGAGAAGAGATGAGAGAGAACAGAGAGGGAGAGAGTGAGAATGTGAGAAGAGAGAGGAGAGAGTAAAGGGTTAAGAAAAAAGAAAAAGGAAAAGAAATTAGCAATTTTCCTAAAATCTAATTTTTGGCACAAAATTCCATAAACTCAGAAAACTATGGAAAAGTAGTCTCCACGATACTCGAAAAGGGCACAATGCACCTGTATCGTCCCAGAGTCTCAAAACTCAACGGTTAGCTCTCCATGGGATTCCACAAGTTATACAAAAGAAAAACCTGAGTGGATCATAAAACACATTTCAGGACCCACGAAAGCGCTCCGAAAGCTCTCCTATTCCGATCCGAAGAATCTAAGGTATTACACCCACCCCTCCTTAAGAAATTTCATTCTCAAAATTTAAGGAACTAACAAGGGAAAAGGGAAGAACAACCCAAATAGCTGGCTATGCTCTCCAAGCACCAACCAAACCTCGAACACACAAAACACAATTCTCGAAAAACACAATTCAGAGGGGCACTGCCAGACCACAATCACAGGCACACGCTCCGGATCTCAAGGCAGATCGATCCACAGAACGAGCATGGCACACAAAGGAACACAAGTCCGGCACCTCCGAAACAGGGCATCATCACTTTCGTCTCACAAGGAAAGGAGACACGACCCATGCCACAAAAATAGTCACCGATAAAAAATCATACTCGGCAGACACACAAGCATCAGGTCTTATGAGAAAGACAAATATCTCAGTTGACTGCTCCACCCATCGGCTTCCGCGCCATAACAACAACTAAACTAGCATGCAGAATGCGAATGACAACACCAGACCAAAAAGCACAATCAAGCTAGTCCTCACTTAGACATTACATCTGATTCAAGTTTCATGCCAACTCTACCACGTCCGAAAGGTACAACAAGACCAACTGACAAGATCTCGGTCCACAGAATGCCAAACTCAGACTCACAGGGAACTCCTCCCAAGCTGAACACGAGCACAAACCATAATACAACCAAATGATGGACACTTGTAAATCCCCAGATCCATTCTCAACACAGAACCATGGGACAACACCGCAAGCTGGGTCACATCTAGGAAAAATTATAGCCGAACACACGGTTAAAATATGCTAGCCCCTCGCGGTCGTCATGTTGGAACTATGCCGACTCATAAAGGAACTCCCTGACATGAATAAACTGGTTGCCATTCCCGTCATATTTTCGGTACACGGGGAGCTCTTACTGGGGAGAAAAGCGAATGTCCCTGATGTTAGGAATGGGGACATCGGCTAGAGACTGCGGGCCGACCCGCTTGTGGAGGAGGTCAATATGCTGCTGCATGGCAGCCCATTTGTCAAGAAGTTTATGCTCCCGGGAAGGAGAAGATACGGCTAGAAAGGCGGATCCACAGTATGGAGCTGAAGGATAAACTGACTGAGGGTGCAGCCCATAAGGTGGATAATGGGCCATGGAAGGGCCCATATACGCATGAGCCAACTGGGAGGACCCTGGTTGTAGACGGATGAAATCAACCGGGGCCACGAGGGCCTGCGATGTTGGAGAGATGGTGGTGTAAGGATCAACATAAGAACTAGAGGGGATCCGGGTCTTCCCCTTATCAAGTGGCTGATGGGCTGAGGTAGAAGCCTGGCCCGTTTCCGCAGTGGGGAACCGGAGAACTTGAGGATGGATCGGAGTGAGATCAAATGTGGCCGAAGAGGTGGCCCCTAATCCGGCAGCCGAAAATGTAGTGGCGGCAGTAGTCACGCCATGAGAAGGAACTGAAGATGGGGCATCTGCCCCCTGCAGAGCTTGTCGAATACGGTGAAGTTGGGTCAAATCAAGCTGGGCCATCATGTTAAGAATATGATTGGCTGAATTCTGTGAAGAGGAACCAGAAAGGGAGGACTGAGAGCCCTCGATGACAATGGTCGGGAGAGGAGGGGCAGTCCCCTCTTCCCCCTACACATGGGTGACCCTAGGTGGGTCCTCGAGAAGTCCCTAAGGGAGAGAATCCTCATGGGAATGGGAGAAGTTGTAGGATGACATGGTGGGTGATGAGTTGAACATGGGATTAAGATAGGAATAGAAATGCGAGCTGCCCCTAGGAGATGATCCTGAGGGTGTGAGGCAACTCCACATACACTAGAGCACCTAGGAAGAAGAAGCAAACAAACCTAACCAAAATCTAAATAACAACCAAGCGATGCACACAAGAGAGAGAAGAGATGAGGAGAGAGACAACCAAGTGAACACCCAAATTATGGATGATGCGTGCCAGATTTTATGAATTTTTCCTTTTAGAACCTTAGTGAATTAATTAATATGTGAGTTCACTCAACCACAAATGTGCCTAACAGGGGTAGGAGATAGGGAACTGGCTGACTCTAAGGGACTCTCTCTCTTGCTCTGATGCAAACCCTAGACTGGGGTGGGTACGGTACAACCTGCCCGACGTCCGTGTGGGAATCCACGGCTCACGGGGACTTACGGAGGCCCTCAGCAAGGTCACCTAGTCGGCTCCAAGGAATATGGAGACGAGAGGAGACCCCACCTCGGTAGGAATGTAACTATTGTGAAGAGTAACTATGCCCCTATGCGCACCGGAGTGCATGCAAAGTTCTAGCCTAGGTCTAGCAAGCAATGGCAAACAAGTATGACGAATAGAACTCACAATGATGCAGCAGCGAGGAACAATCAAGGGGGACAAAAATCAACACCAAATATCATGAACAAGATATAACATGGAAATCAAAATGAGGCTCGGGTGCACTGTAGCACGATAAGGATGGTCTATAACAGACCGCTCAGGGGTGGAGGATGGTCTGGAATGGACCGTTCAGGGAGTATACACGGTCTGGGATAGACCGTGCGAAAGCAGGGACTAACGCCAAAAGCAGAGAAAAACCACAAAATGCCGAAATGACCAAAGAATGAGGCTCAGAAGTGTACCTGGATGGGCGGTCTTTTAACAGACCGCGCAGAGTCTGGAATGGACCTGAAACAACCGCGGAATATCAACAGAAATCACAAATGTAAGCATAGCAACGTACCTAAGCCAGTAATGGTGAACGGTCTGTATCAGACCGCGGGAGGAAGTGGACGGTTTATATAGAACCGCTGAATATATCGGGCTGGCACGAATGGAACACCAGGATGAGCATAGAACGGCTAACAAACGGCCGCTGAGACAGCTGGGTGGCTCAGAGAGAACCGCGTAATCTCTAGAGGATAGAAACGAAGGAAGAGCTAATGGCAACCTGCAACCACTCAAACAGAAACCCTAAACAAGCTCAAAAATGGGTCAGCACACCACTAACACAATGGGCACTATGTGTCTCACCGTGATCACCAAAAAAGAGGGTGTTGACATGTTTTTCCCTTCTCCCCTTTTTGATTATCCCTCCAAATCCCTTCTTTACGATGTTAATGTAAAGAACTAAACAACGTGTAAATAGCAGGGGGAAGGATGTGGAGTGTGTGTGATCGCCACAAAGGTGCCGAATGTAAGCAAGTACACCGTGCCTTGGAAAGAAAGGGGAGACACTCGCCTAGAACAGCTCTGCAACATTACACGGTTCGGAATGAACCGCTCAATAGCGCTGGGACAAACGCGGGACGAAGAGTAGCTGGATGACGGGATGGTTCCGGATCAACCGCTGCACAGAACTGGACGGTCAAGATTAAGCCGCCCTATTCATCGCACGGACGGATGAAGACCGCTCTATGCCACCAACTCCCAAAACGTGGGATCTCTACCTCCACCCTTTCCGGCCGGCCAGAAAGGATGGGCCTCGTGTCAGGATGCTCCTGACCTATGAAACAAAATGCAAAACACGCAAGGAAACCCAAATCAGAACTATGAAGTGCAGTAAATGTGCATGCGGATGAAAATAATCATAAAAAATGGAATGGGGAATACCTGGGGAGTTTTTAAACCCCTAAAGGGCGTCAAAAACATTGGGAGGGGGTATGTGATGATATGTAGATGAAGAAAAATGTGGAGAGAGAACAAAGACGATGATTGCATGCAATGAAGAACACGACAGAGAATAATTAAACTATGACCCAAAACACAAATACTCCCTGAACCGAAGGCTTATGTGGACGTAGAAAGCCTTCCTCCCTGACTGTAGGTCACTCAAAAATTCGGCAGAGCTTCGTCTTGACCTTCAAATCTCCCCCCCCCCCCCTTTCAAAGCTTGGCCTTATGGTCCTATTTATAGAGCCTAAAAGCCAGCCCCGAAATTAGGCTTTCCAATGAAAATCAGCTCGAGATATCAACATAAAATCTGTAGATAATACAATTATCTTCCAACTAGTTCAAACGGCATCCCATTTGGTTGAGAAACCGTGGAGAAATATTTGGAACAAATTGAGGATAAAACTACGGATAGAGAGAGAAAAACCCTCAGTTTATCAGCAATCGGACCATTGAGCGGTCGTGCGATAGACCGCCTAGTTCATTGAGCGGCCCATTACCAGAGCATCAAACTTGTCGGTGGAAATTATGTAAATGAGTAATATTATCTAAATATCCATCGAACTTACCGACTATTTCCCCATTGGACTCTCGGGGATTGGACGGTCTAATACTAGACCACTCAATTCATGGGGCGGTCCAAAACAAACCGTCCTAGGCCTATCGGTGATAAATCAAAAAGATTAGATAAATATATAATTATCTTGAAAACCAATGACTTGGGACTCTTGGAATCAGGGCGGTCATATGCATACAGTTCCATGACATTGGACGGCTGCAAACGGACCGTTCAAAAGCTTATCGGTGGAAATTCAAAAAAATCACCTTAATATCCAATAAATAGGGAAACAGTTCAGAATTAACCGCGCAATGACTGAACGGCCACGCGACTGACCGCGCAATGGCTGGACACCCGAAAATCAATGAAATGTGATAAATCAAGCAAAATCAAGGCCCATTAAGCCCCGAATTGAAGCAGACCTAGTCAGGGAGGGAGGTACCCATAAAATAGGCCCAATAAGCTACCTGGAAATAACCCAATGAGCAATACACAACTTGAGGCATCAATAAATGATAATAAGATAAATGACTCAACTTATCGGCAAAAAAATGGGTGTCAACAGTAAGCTAATCTATATCCATACTCCTCGATCTCAGAATATTCTTGCTGATGCATTGGCATCACTCACTTCCTCCCTATCCTTCCCTCTCAGTCGGAACACTGAGACTATCATCGTTCAGCGATTAGATGCTCCCTCTCTTCAGGATCCTTGGTTCGCCAACCTTAGGAAGACTGTAGAAGCTAGGGCTGAGAAGGAAGAGTTGAAGGAAGTATCTTTAACTGAGTTAGAGGAGATTCTAGAAGAATAGGAGTTGCCATGGTATCATGAGATCGAGCTGTATTGCAAAGATGGATCGTTCCCTGAAGGGGCAAACGCCGAGTAGCGTAAGGCTATTAGAAGAGCCGCCTCGAGGTACACTATCATTACTGGAGAATTATACAGGCGCGCTCTCAATGGAATGCTCATGGGATGTCTCGATGACGATGAAGCTTGGAAGGTGGCCGAAGCAACCTATTCTAGTGAGTGTGGAGGTCATGTTAATGGCCAGGCTCTAGCGAAGAAAATCCTTAGGCATGGTTATTATTGGGCCACTCTAGAGGAAGATTGCTCCCTCTATGTCCAGAGGTGTCTTAAATGCCAACTCCACGCTGATAAGATCCATGCTCCAGCTTCATCTCTTCATCCTATTTTTGCTCCTTGGCCATTCTCCATGTGAGATTTTGACATTGTCGGCCAGCTCGGTGATCCCAACTCTCAGACCAAGCAGAAATCCTTCATCCTCACCGCCACTGAGTACTTCACCAAGTGGGCCGAAGCGGAGGCGTACCTGGAGATCAAAGCAACCACGGTATGCTGCTTCATCATGAAGAATATCATCTCGCAGTTCAGAGTGCCAAGCAGTATCGTCACCGACAATGGACTCCAGTTCATCTCTCAAGAGCTCCAGGACCTATGTAAGAAGTTCACTATTGCATTACATCATTCATGTCCATATTATCCTCAGGGCAACGGTCAAGCCGAGGCCACTAATAAAACCCTTCTTAAAATCATAAAGAAAACATGTGAATCTCACAAATTTTCTGATTGGCCTGAATGACTAGCGGAAGCTCTATGTGATGCGGGGCAAAATCTTGGGTTGTATGATTTTATTATTTTCTCACCTCAGTGTCCATTTTCTATTTTTTTGAACTTTTATCCTTCTCTTTCATTTCACTTTTTTTATCTTTTTTCTATTTATTTCACTTCTCCCATTTTTTTTATTTCTGAACTTCTTCTTTTTTATCACCCTTTCTCTCTCTGTTTTTTCACCTTCTCTCTTTTATGATTTTCTCACTGTTCTCCTATAGTGTTTTCTTTATATATATATATATATATATCATAATAGATAGAGAGAGAAAGAGAGCGTAATGAGAGAGAGAGAGAGAAAACACCGGGGGTGAGAGAAGAGAAATGAAGAGAGAGAAAGAGAGAGAAAGAAAGAGAGAGGGATGAGAGAGCCTCTTTGAGGATTCACGCTAGAGACATAGAGAGAGAAAGAGAGAGAGAGAGAGAGAGAGAGAGATTGGCGGAGTGAGAAAGAGAGGCCACAAGGGGGGTTCTGCATGGCGGAGTGGGGAGGGTGGGGTGAGCACCGGTCTGGGACGAGGGCGGGATCTGAGACGAGCGCCTTGACGGGGCTAGTGCCCGAGCAACGGGCGGCCGGAGCGGGAGCTGGTGGTGCTGTGTTTGAGGTGGCAACAGAGGTTGGTCTTGAGATGTCGGTGGTTGTGGTTACGCTATTGTCGTGGGGATCCGGGATGGTTGCCGCTGGGATGAACCACGCGGAGGCGCTGCCACGCGCACCCAACTCAAGAGCCGGGAGAAGGTCTGCTGCCGGCCATGGTCCCTTGTGGACACTTCTGCACTGGGCTGGCGTCACCAGTGCAAGACCCTCCTTGGGTCGCAGCTCGCGGAAGCCACCAGAGATGCCAGCCAGGCGGAAGGCCTCCTCGGCGGAGACGTGGTTGCCACTTGGGGTGAGGGCCTTGGTGTTGGGGCAGCCGGTGGGCATGCCAATGTTTTAGGAGAGAGGGACGAGGTCACCGAAGGCGGTGATGGTGTCGCCGATGGGAAGGCAACGGGGCTGGCTGGGAAGCTTGCGATAGTCTGCATGGCAGGTGGGGGACACGGGTGCGGTAGTGGTCATGGGCAGGCGGCGGCTTTTAGCGGGGCACGCAGGCGACCCTACAGTGGAGGGCCCCGACGTTGTGCCTGCATGGAACACGGCGGGATGGCACCGGCCGATCGGAGTTGGGGTCGCAGGTGGTGGCGCAGGCGCGGCGGCACCCATGGTGCACCGTGCATAGGTGACCCTGGATGGCAAGGGGAGGAGGGGTAAGGATGCCTGGTGTTTGTGTAGTGGGGGCCAAGGGAGCACAGGTGGGGGTGGGTGGTGGTACAGTGGATAGAAAGGGTGGGATAGAAAGGGGCCTCTCACCCCATGGGCGTCTCACCCATCTCCTTCTCGGAGAAAAAACAAGGGCAAAGGCCTCACACCTAACATTCCAATAATTTCAAATACACTTCATCGTTCTCTTAACATGGGATTACATAGTCTTATATAGACTCTTCATACGACAGACAGACAACTTATTCCAACCTCACCTAACATCTGTGACATTGAACACCTAACATTTCTGACTAATAATAGCCCTCGTGGGAATACTAAGACATTAAAAAAAACTATGATAGTGCTATCTTTTAAGCACACATATAATCCTACTAATGTGGCCGATTAAAATAAAACACTCAAAATAAATATACATGGATAAATGTCCTTGATGCTTGACGATCCTCGTCAAACCCCTCCGTTTTGAGGAGGTTCGACCTCGAACCTAGGACCTTTGCTTGGCGGAGTAGCGGTGTCGGTGGAGACAGGCGGTGAAGATGAATGGCATAGAAGGACGGATCTGGAGCTTCGAATGGGGCCTCGCACCCGCCCCCATCTCAAGGACGATGCATCTGAAACTTCAAATTCTTCCTTCCCGGCGGAGCGGACTTGGCCAAGGACCTGACTTGTGAGATCAAGTGAACAACTTGCTCTGATATCAAACAGATGTGGGACAAAATCCCAAGTTGGATGATTTTATTCTTTTCTCACCTCATTATCCATTTTCCTTTTTTTTGAACTTTTATCCTTCTCTTTTATTTCACTTTTTTTTATCTTTCTTCTATTTATTTCACTTCTCCCATTGTTTTTATTTCAGAACTTCTTCTTTTTTTATCACCTTTTCTCTCTGTTTTTTCACCTTCTCTCTTTTGTGATTTTCTCACTGTTCTCCTATAGTGTTTTCTTTATATATATATATATATCACAACTGATAGAGAGAGAGAAAGAGAGCACAATGAGAGAGAGAGAGAAAACACCGAGGGTGAGAGAAGAGAAATGAAGAGAGAGATAGAGAGAGAGAGAGAGAGGGATGAGAGAGGCTCTTTGAGGATTCACGCTAGAGAGAAAGAGAGTGAAAGAGAGAGAGAGAGGGAGAGATCGGTGGAGTGAGAAAGAGAGGCCACGGGGGGGTTCTGCATGGCGGAGTGGGGAGGGTGGGGTGAGCACCAGCATGGGGTGAGGGCGGGATCTGAGACGAGCTCCTTGACGGGGCTGGTGCCCGAGCAACGGGCGGTCGGAGCGGGAGCTGGTGGTGCTGTGTTTGAGGTGTCAACGGAGGTTGGTCTTGAGATGCCCGCGGTTGTGGTTGCGCTACTGTCGTGGTGATCCGGGATGGTTGCCACTGGGATGGACCATGCGGAGGCGCTGCCATGCCTGCCCAACTCAGGAGCCGGTAGAAGGTCTGCTACCTGCCATGGTCCCTTGTGGACACTTCTGCACTGGGTTGGCGTCACCAGTGCAAGACCCTCCTTGGGCCGCAGCTCGAGGAAGCCACCGGAGATGTTGGCCGGACAGAAGGCCTCCTCGGTGGAGACATGGTTGCCACTTGGGGTGAGGGCCTTGGTGTTGGGGCGGCTGGTGGGCATGCCAGCATTGTAGGAGAGACGGACGAGGTCACCGAAGGCGGTGATGGTGCCGCGGAGGGGAAGGCAACGGGGCCTGCCGAGAAGCTTGCGATAGTCTGCATGGCAGGTGGGGGAGACGGGTGCGGTAGTGGTCATGGGCAGGCGGCGGCTTTTGGTGGGGCACGCAGGTGACCATGCAGTGGAGGGCACCGACGACGTGCCTACATGGACCGCGGCGGGATGGTACCGGCCGATCGGAGTTGGGGTCACAGGTGGTGGCGCAGGCGCAGCGGCACCCATGGTGGACCATGCGTAGGTGACCCTGGATGGCAAGGGGAGGAGGGGTAGGGATGCCTGGTGCTTGTGTAGTGGGGGGCAAGGGAGCACAGGTGTGGGTGGGTGGTGGTATGGTGGATAGATAGGGTGGGATAGAAAGGGGCCTCTCACCCCATGGGCGTCTCACCCATCTCCTTCTCGGAGAAAAAATAAGGGCAAAGGCCTCACACCTAACATTCTAATAATTTCAAATCAACTTCATCATTCTCTTAACATGGGATTACATAGTCTTATATAGACTCTTCATACGACAGATAGACAACTTATTCCAACCTCACCTAACATCTCTGACATTGAACACCTAACATTTATGACTAATAACAGCCCTCGTGAGAATACTAAGACATTAAAAAAAACTATGATAGTGCTATCTTTCAAGCACACCTATAAGCCTACTAATGTGGCCTATTAAAATAAAACACTCAAAATAAATATAAATGGATAACTGCCCTTGATGCTTGACGATCCTCGTCACTATGGGCTTACCGCACCTCCGTCCGTACTTCTACAGGGCAAACCCCCTATGCTCTCACCTACGTGATGGAGGCGGTGCTCCCATATGAGATCTTGATCCCTTCCCTAAGGGTACAGCTCGATAAGGAACTTAATCTCGATGAACGTTGAGAGGCGTTGCTCGTCCAGCTGGAACTCTTGGATGAGAAGAGGATGAATGTGGCCTATCACGTGTCCGTTTATCAAAAGAGAGTTTCGCATTATTTTTAAAAGAAGGTAATTGAACGCAAATTTTAAGTAGGTGATATGGTTTTGAAACACAAATTCATTAGGTCTGGAGGTCCTAGGTCTAAGCTACAACCTAACTGGAAAGGTCCGTTTGTCGTTAGAGAGGCTTATCCAGGGAATGCGTATCGCTTAGTCAATGCAGAAGGTGAGGAGTTGTCTCACGCTTGGAATGTGTTGTATCTTAAGCGTTTCTTTCCTTAGAGTCACGCTAATGAAAGCCTGGCAGCGAGCTGTCCCTTTCCTCAATCACGAAGGAGGATCCCGAGTTTGGTAAATCACACACTTCACAACGTCCTTGGTCAGGTTCCCAAGTTATGTAAACACCGTTTCTCCTTGGCCATACTTGGGAGTAGTCAAAGTCCCTGTCCGTTTCTCTCCTCGGCTGAATCTAGGGGAAAGAGGTGAATAAGGGGGCGATGACCGATCTAGACACCCTGATGAGAGGAGGTCTCAAATAGGGGCAGTCCGTTATGACCTGATACCACAACAGAAAAGTAAAGAAAAGAAAAAGGAGCAAGCCAAAGCCGAATTAAAAGTTCATCTCAAAAGCTCGAAGTTCAAAAGTCAAGGCTCTAAAAAGGAAAATATATGAAACTATGCATGGCAAGAGTGGCAGTACAGTTTCCCCGCGGGACATTTTGAGCTTGGTCATATGCGTGCCTAGGGTGGATAAAGGTTCGATGACGGACACAAAACCCCGACGTAATAGACTAAATCTCTGAACGGGTTGTCATGAGAAGGACTCAAGCCCTAAAAACTTATACACATGGCTTAAGCTTACCCCCTTGAATTCTTTTTTCTTTTAGGACCATACAACACCCTAGGTATGGCCTCGGTAGAAGCACCGTCATGCAGATTGGCCCTGGCCAGGGATTGTCACCTCAAAAGCACGCCAACTTTAGGAGATTCCTAGTGATACATATAGGGCTCTTGTTGCCAGGATAGAATTTGCTTCCAAAAATTCAGAAAAAAATGGTATATTTCAAAATCCAAAAAATGGTATATTTCAAAATCCAAAAAAACCTTATATTTTAAAATCTAAAAAAATCATATATTTCAAAATTCAAAAAATTCATATATTTCAAAACCAAAAAAATGGTATAATTTAAAAATCTAAAAAATGGTATATTTCAAAACCACAAAAATGGTATATTTTAAAATCCAAAAAAATCAGATATTCCAAAACCCACAAAAATCAAATATTTTCAAAATTCCAAAACCCACAAAAATCATATATTTTCAAAATTTTAAAAATACCATCATCATTGCATAGCATGCATTGGCATTCCTATTCATTTCATTTTTCACCTATTTAATAAGGCTCCACCCCTTGACCGAATATCAAGAAATGATCATTCTCTAGCTTGCTGCAAGCAAGGGGTTGAGTCTAAGAATAGATTTAACTTATTTTCTTATTTGAGTGTGTGCAGACGCAGGTTTAATTCACTCAAGGTTCAAAGCTCGCAGGATTTCCTATCTCTGGGTCCCTTACGGTCTATTGTTAGACCGCTAACTCCTATGGCGGTCTATCTGGAGACCGTTTTCCTCACCCGAGAGCCAAAATTCTCAGTTTCTCTGTGCGTTGTCCCTCGTGGTCTTTTGATAGACCGTTATCCATATTCTGACGGTGTAAGTCACAACTGCTATGCACCCCCGAAAGCCAAAAACTCTCAGAGTTTTCCTAAGCATTGCTATGGCGGTCTATCGTTAGACCATTAGGAGTGGTTAGTGGCCCTACTCTAGGCCGTTTATCAGATAGAGAACCCTGTTCTGTGCTATTTTGTCCATTCATTCAAGTTCATTCGACCATTCCATTCCACATGTCCCAAATCAATCTTCTTATCCCATTCAATCAAGTTCATTGAATATCAATCTATTGATCATTCCAAGAAATTAAGGAAAGAAACTCAAATTACATTCAATTTTCCATCCGCGCAGGGTCAGATCTTGCACAATTCTTTCACATAAGCATGGTACTCCTCTTCATCCTCCGCTACTTCTGCTTGCAAGGTGCGTACCCGGCTGACCTCCAACATGGTCAGAGCGCTCCACACTGCGCACTCATCCTCCTCGGTCTCGATCTTCCTAGCTTGAAGGGAAGGGAAGTGTGGTAATGCAGAAACTGTAGTTCGGGGCAGCCCGATCTGTAAGTAGCACCGGTGTGGGTTGTAGATCGCCAAGGTAGTATTCCCCACTAGCTGAAGATCTAGGTCCGGTCGCTGAAATAATCTGAGGGTGGTGCCATGAAGTGCTCTTGGTCGCATCATGAACTTGTCGATTGGCAAAGTGTTGAGGTAAAGGCGCCAATCATCCCGTGTTTTCTTGTCCGCCGCTCGGCACTCAACCTGTGAAGAAAATCCAGATGCGCCTTCTCTAAAGGATAGAGGGTGGCTCCTGAATATATGGCTAGCTGAAGGCAAGTCTTCCTTGGGAAGAAACGTAAGTCTCACTCCCATCCAACACTCAAGGATGATCATTGACCCGAAGAGTGGCCCCCCTAGACAAGCTGAGCTAAGGCCTTTATAAAGGTAAGAAAGGACCACTTGAGAGATAGATAAACCACGCCACAACCCACTAATAATGCTGAGATTTTGGATGTCCAAGATGTGGTCGGTGGTGGTGAAAAGAAAGACCCCGCACAAGCAAATTGAGGTAGCCTTGGCTATGGCTTCAAATCTCCCGCTCTTGTTCTTATAATAAGCGGTGATCCATTGAGCCATGGGTATCAAATGGACATGGCGCGGGCTGATCATGGTCCTAACATCTTTTGGGTTGTGAATGAAATCCCCTAATATGAGTGATGGGTCTATAGGCTCCACCGTATGGCTCACTAAGTCTTCATCCCCAGCCTTAGTCTTAGGAAGGTCTAGGTAGGTCTCTACCACTTCTAGTAGGATAGTGGCCTCAAAGGTTGGGAATATGAATGTATGTGTTTGAGGATGCCATAATTGTACAAGAGTTGAAATGCTTGGCCAATTTAGGGAGATTTTTTGGAAGATTTTGGCTAGAACCACTAAAGGGTGAAGGTGCCATGCCCTTAGGATAAAAAGGACCTCTAAAGGAAGTTCCTTTATAAAGGGAGCCACCCACTTAAGGCTAGAGTTGCATCTTGGGCCAGGAAGAAGTTGGAAAAAAGGAAAAGAAAGAAGAAGAAGAGAGGGAAATGCCATAATGTCACACCCCGAACCGATAGCAATGGAACGCATTGCTCGGAACGTGGCAGCGAATAGTCATGAATAATCAGAGCAACTATAAGACATAAACACAAGGCTAGACAATGTTGACAAAATACGATCTTTATTAATAATCAAATGCCCGAATTACATATGTCGACTCAACTTACATAAGTAAAAAGAAAAAAAAGACTCAAATGCACTTAATAAAAAGGAAAGACTCAAAGATAGGTCAAGACTCAAAATAAAAGACACCGACTCGATTCTCCATAGCACTCATCACTCTTTCCCTCCCCCATCTGATTGATTGTCTTTGACATTATTACCTGAAAAATGTTAAAATAGGCCGGTGAGCGAAAGCTCAATAGGAATTACATCTTTCATCAAGCAGGATATAAGTGATTAGCCAATTAATCATATTAATAAGTATGTAATGCATGAATGATATAACATGACACTAGATCTAGTAGAAAGGTGATCATTATTGAACATCAAAAGCCAAGGGCAGATATAAGCTCAAGAGAAAAGGGAAACAATTCCCATGCAGAACCAAGGACAAGATGCTAGTACGAAAGCAAAGACGGATGCTTCAGATGAACATAACTTTAGAATTGGCCAGATTATATCAGAATTTTAATAATGATAAGCAGAAATAATCATTCTAGCAGAATATCTAATTAATTATCAGGATAACAGATTAACATAATATCAGAATTAACAGAATAATAGAATAACAGAATATCAGAATAATAGAATATCAGACTTTGGTGCAATGTCACACCTAGAATTCTCATGGTTTACAGAATGGACTTCCGTCCTACCTGACATTTATAGTTGCGGACCAACAGCCCTTAAATGTTTCAGAATCAGATGTGGCCAACATAAAGTCAAAGGGTTATGTTCTCGAAATATTGACAATGAATTTTCGAAAGGAACAGCGTGTCATAGCTAACACGGGTGATAATCATGAAGATTCATGATATAAAAGAGTTTAGGGACTAAAGAATATGTAGGGACAACATGTCGATAAATTTCTCATGAAATCTAAATATTTGTGAAACTAGGCTAAATGGCATCCATACAGTCACCGTGAATTCAACAATTTAGTAGGAACGAAGGAAATGACGTCAGTGTCATAGATGCTAATTCTCATTGGCGTCGACTATCAGATTGTCAATTACAGACATAAACTAGACTTCTCACGGTGACCCATCGGAGTGATCCATGATGGCTGGAGCGTCATGTTTCTTGAGAGTGACATGAGAATCAAGGGTTTCCAGGGTTTTGAGGGTACAACCTGCTCAGCCACCTTGAGGGAATCCAAGGCTAGCGTAGACTTACGGAGATCTCTGCGATGAAATCACGAGTCCGAAGGAAGGAATATCCTGCAGAGGGTTCAACATCACCGAGAGTTGATGTGTAAGCTGTATAAACCAACACAGGGACTCTATCTACAGATGCGAGATGAGAGTGTCAGAAGACCAACGGTATGGGTTAAAGCACGATAAAACATTCGAGGGAAGAATTCGTGTCTCTTTGAACCGACATTAATTTCTATTTAATATATTATCTCAGAAAAATAACATCTTTTTAAAATGATGTTCTTTCATATTCTATTTCTATTTAATTTAATAATTCTAAAAAATAGTGTCTCATTAAAAAGGCATATATTTTATTTAGTGTCGTGAGTGTGGATGCATTTTTTTATATTTGTATATTATTTAACACATGTAAATATTTGAAAGAATGTGAATAGAGATGAGATTTCATAAGGTTAAAGATGGAAGGGCATAAAGATAATAAAGTTGCTTACAAGGTTGGTGGGGAATCTCTCGTAGAATTAACGTAAACCCACGTGAACAGTGAATTCTTTTAGTATCACAATTCCACATGAACAGTGTCATTTTTTAGTTATTATGAATTTAATGAAAAAATTTATATGACAAATAAAAGAAAAATCTAAGGATATTATTCATAAAATATCATAATTTTATTTTATCTATATTTAAAGATAAAAATTCTTAAAATTTAGACGCAGTTTAAACCAATTACTGTTCATTGAATACATGATCAGTATCACTTTTTATTTAGTGAGAATTTATCAAAACTAATTATAAGATAATTAAGAGAAAACTCTAAGATACTTAATCATGAAATATCATAATTTTATTCTATCTTGTTAAAAAGATAAAAATCTTTAAAATCACACAGAGTTTTAAATGATGAATAATGCCACTTTTTATTTAGTAAGATTTTATAGAAATGAATTACAAGATAAATAAGAGAAAAATCTAAGAATCTTAACCATGAAATATCATAATTTTATAACATCAAGTTAAAAAGATAAAAATCGACAAAGGTGGGACGGTTGTTAACCCCATGAACAATAACATGTTTCAAATATTAATCTTTTTCTGAAACTAAATACATGAAAATTAAGGAAACATTATGTGGGTTTCAAACATATATATATCCAGAATTTTTGACATATGTTTAGGTGATTATAAAAATGTTAACCCTTGCACTAATATGTTTCACGTGAATTCTAAGTAAAGAATGCAAAGCATGCACGCTGGGACTATCAAGGAGAAAAACAATAAGAATCATGCACCAACGATTCACGCAACATGCAGAGATCATGTAGACTTTATTACTAACTGTTCGGCTTGGGACAGAACACCTACTTTTTAACTTGATTTACGAGGTACGAGGTCGAGGTATGGGAGAAATTGAAGCAGCAGGTGGAAGGAGCAGATTCCCTTCACAGTAGGACGAGGCTTCTTAATGTTCATAAGGAAGAAGCTGAAGTCCCACGATCAATGATACCCACGAGGGGGGTGAATTGGGTGATTACAAATTTTACGAAAACTTTTATCCTTTTCAAAATATGTGAAACAATGTTAATCAAAAGGTTCAAATCTATTTGTTCACAAATTAGATTTATCAAACTTAATTAGACGATGATATAGATTATGCAAGATATACGACGATAAATCCGGAATCGCAATTATACTAACACTCACGTAGAATGGAGGTAGAAGAAAAGGACCAAACCACATAATACAAAAACACAATGCCCAGCGGTTTTTAAGATGGTTCGGATGCAACGACGACAATCCTACATCCACCCCTCACCAAACTCGGTGAGGCTTCACTCGGGGATAAATCCCCAAACGGAGATGACGCTCGAAAGACACACGCAGGACGACACCTGTCCACACACACGGGGACGCACCCTAACACACACACACACACGGAGACGATGTCTCTAATACGATTCAACAAGCGGATCACCAACACAAACACCCGCTGCCACAAGTGCAGCAATCCACACACACGAGACAGAACGAATCTAAAAAATCCACACACACTCAAACGCAAATCTAGGAAGATCCACGCACACACACGAATCAAATACGACACACACACACACGACCACGGATCCAACAACGATCCACACAACGCACGAGTTTGCAGTTTATAAGAAACACAAATTTGAAACTCAAAGCACAAGACATCAAAATAAATAAATCATAGTTTAGAATGCTCCTGATTTAAGCTCCCTATGGGTGTATGATGTGGATCTTGCGTTGATTCCTTCATTGCTTGAATGGCTTCAAACTAAGTTTGAATGGACCTTGGACAGCTTTATCCTTTCACCTTGAGCACTCTCTTCTTGAATCTGTGCTTGCTTGCTTGCTTCTTTTCTTCTTTCTCCTTGGATAGCCTTTCCTTGATCTTCCTTGAATGCTTGCTTGCCTCTTCACTTGAATGGAAGTATATTGGCTTCAGATTTACCTTCAATGTGTTGAGGAAGGATGTAAATCTTGCTGCATGATGTACTGTTCACGGAGCTACAGTACCCTCTCCTTTCACCTTGGACAGCCTCCACCTTGATCTCCCTTGAAGCCCTCTTGGTTGGTTAGGGTTATGACTCTAATAGGATGTTTTATAACCCTTGGAAGGTCTATGAACAAGCCCTAGACCAGATCCACAAATTCTGGAGGGTTTGGTGGCTTTGGGATTAAACAATATCAAGAGGAAGGGCTTTCCTCGAAGTCACAAAAAGTCAATAATGTTGGGCAGCTCGGGGCTGGCGGTCGACCTGCGGGGGCTGGCGGTCGACCGCCACTGAGAAGCATGTAGGATACCGGTCCCTGGGATTTTCGATCGACCGGGATTGGAGGGGCGGTCGACCGCCACTGTAACGACCCGAGAATCCGATTACCGGGAAGGCCCGATAACCCGAGACTCGCACCGCCACCCACGAGCCCGAAGACTCGGAAGGGTTAAAAGGATGGTGTGGAAACTACACAAGCATCACAAATAATTGCAGAAATTAAACAGTTATGATATTAAGCAGGAAATGAATTAACATTTTACATGGTCCACAATAAAATAACAACAACAGCAACAGTAGTCCACGACTAGTACAGTGACAAGAAAGAAAAGTACAGCTACACGGGGCATCCCCCGGCTCTGACCTCTGGCACTACCTCTGGACACCCGCACCACGCTTCCGCTGCGCTCCTGACACGCTCCCCGAAGGTGGCGCCTCACCTGAAACACGGTGAAAACACGCAGGGAATGAGTCTCGGAACAAGACTCAGTAGGGATCACTCGAACCCTACCTCGAAAAACGAGAAACCACTACTCTAGCGGTAGAAAGGTACCTCGGAAAGGAAAGCCCTGTACTCTACAGAACTAGACCCTAACGGCACGCAAACCGACACACGTGCCACGGTACGAGAAGACCGAAACTCAACGGTCGAACCGTCAAAACCCGAAGGTCGGAAACACACGACTGACAGTCTGACACTCCGTACTCAACAGGAGTACCACCCACTAGAAGCACAGCCGGTAGCGTCCCCTGACGTCTTACACCGCACCGCAGGTGAACCGCCTGACATGGTAGGTCCTACCCGAGGCGCAAACACCGTACAAGTAACTACAACAAGTGACTAGCTGGGGTCACGCCCGTCGACGTGGGTCCAACCGCCCCCAACCACGTGTGCACACACAGACCGCGCGTCCCTGGTCTGGCCCTCTGACCGGTTTTCCCCTCAGCCGGACTCTGGCTGCAAGACGTGGGGCCCAACGGTAACCGGTCCACAAACCGTCTCTAAAGGTCAGCCCGTACACCACTCCCTGGTGCGACTAGCACACGCGTACTAGTAGGCTACGACTAGTGGAGGGTCACAGAAGGAGTAGACTCTCAAGTCTCGGAAAACAACGGTGCAACTGCAGGTACGAGGAACGCTCCTTGTACCAACACCGACGCACGGTGACCAGCTGACAACAACATCTCCCGGTACACTCTGTACGACGAGAGACACACCGACGCAACCCGTACCCTTGAACGGTCCACACTGGGCCGCTCAGGGATGTGCGGTCACACAGGGACCGCACAAGGATTAGAACGGTCATATCAGGACCGTTCCACCCAGGGTCCAAACGACGGATAAACGGCCAACACAGGACCGTTCAAACAGATGTGCGGCCAACTCTTGACCGCACGTGGGTGAGGAACGGTCACCTCCTGGCCGCTCGTCTCCCAACGGTAAAAAGCCTGGACGGTTAGTCCTTAGCCGCACTTGGGGAAGGGCGGCTACGGCTTAGCCGTTCAGGTGTTGTGCGGTCAGGGCCAGACCGCACATCCAACCATAGCGCTAGGGGATGTACGGCCAGCACCTGGCCGTGCAAGGGGTTATGCGGTCAGCTCCTGGCCGCACATCCCAGAGCACTGCACAACGGTCACAACCAACGGTCAAAACCCTTGGGGTTGGGCGGTAGCTGTGGGGCCGCACATTAGGATATGCGGTCCCACGATAGACCGCTCAAGCCCACTGCGCGCCAAGCCTCACCCAAAGCGCGCCGAGCCGATGAACGGTCCGAACGGAACCGCATAGGGGTTGTGCGGCCACTGGTTCGACCGCACATCGCTCACCGGCGAGAAAATGGCGAACCTCACCGGAATCGCCCAATCGGCCTCAAAACAAACCCCACGGAGGGGGAAATGGCGAGAGAAGAACCCCCAAGCCCCCTAGCATGCTCCTACGCCCTTAAACCGTGAAATCGGGGCTCAAAACGATGGATCGGACGAACTCACCCCGCGGCATGATCGACCCTTCCCGGCTCAAAATAAACCCCTCTCGACCTCGTCTCGAGCTGAAACTCACGGGGAAGGAAGACATGAGGCTAAGGAACGTCACCCTACCTCCGGTCCGCGACGAAACGCTCCGATCCGAGCTCGAAGTCGCGAAGAACGCCGCTAGAATCTCGCCTCTCCACGCCTCCCACGCTCGCCGTATGCCCGCACGATCGCCACCACGTCACCCACGTCCTCGCGCCGTCGCACCGCCGCCGTCTGCAGCCGGAACGGGGGTCGGCACGGTCGAACGGGAGAGAAGGAGGGAGAGAGCCGGCCACGGTCGCGTGAGGGAGAGAGAGGAAGAAGAAGAAAAGAGAAAAGAAGAAAAAGAAAAGAAAAGAAAATGGGAATATATAGAAAATCCGATTTTTCGGAAAAATACCGAAAATTAGAAAAATACATTTCCGGAATCCTCGGAACGCACCGATCGCAACGGTACCACTCGTGCCTCGGGGAACTGCCCGGTTCGCCCGCAGCGAGCGTCCGAAGAAAAAGCCGAAACACACACCGGAAATCGGAAAACACGCGCGGAAAAAGCCACGGAACGCCTCCGGGCCTCCGAAACGACTCCGGATCGCGCCGATCCGAACACGAAAGATGTCCGAAACGAAATTTCGGACACAACGGAGCCGGACACTCCGAAACTAGATCCGGGACCCATGAAGAAGGATCCGAAAGGTCCGGGATATTACAGCCCTCCCCCCTTAAGGAATTTCGTCCTCGAAATTGAGAACAACCCAAGGGGAAAGAAGAGGAAGACTCACTCAAACAGATACGGGAACTGCTGACGCATCTCGTCCTCACGTTCCCACGAAGCCTCACCACCAGAGTGTCGTTGCCACACGACCTTGACCAAGGGAATAACCTTGTTCCGCAGGCGCTGCTCTCGCCTATCCTCCACGCGGATCGGAAACTCTGGGAGAGAAAGATCTGGAGTCACCTCAGGCCAAACGGAAAACTCGAGCACATGAGAGTCATCGGGCATATACTTCCGCAACATAGAGACGTGGAACACGTCATGCACCGACGCCAACTCAGAGGGTAACTGCAACCGGTAAGCAACCTCACCGATGCGCTCCACAATCGCGAAAGGACCAATATAGCGGGGACTCAGCTTCCCACGCCGTCCAAACCGCATCACCCCCTTCATCGGAGAAACTCTCAAGAACACATGATCGCCCACGGCGAACTCGAGGGGCTGCCGCCTACGGTCAGCATAGCTCTTCTGCCGACTCTGGGCCGCCAACATGTTCTGACGAACCAGGTGCACAACATCCACACATTGCTGCACCAATTCCGGTCCCGTCAAAACACGCTCACCCACCTCAAACCAATCAAGTGGAGTCCGACAAGGACGCCCATACAATGCCTCATAAGGAGCCATGCCGATGCTCGAATGAAAGCTGTTGTTATAGGCAAACTCCACTAACGGTAGGTGATGAATCCAACTCCCCTGCCACTCCAGGCAGCAGGATCTCAGCATGTCCTCCAAAGTCTGAATGGTCCTCTCAGACTGACCATCTGACTGCGGATGATACGCCGAGCTAAATGCCAACTCCGTGCCAAGAGCTCGCTGGAAACTCCTCCAGAATCCAGAAGTGAAGCGCGGATCCCGATCCGACACGATCGAAATGGGAACCCCATGCAACGGAACGATCCGCTCCACATAAAGACGAGCCAACTTAGGCACGCTCCAGCTGACTTTGACCGGTAGCAACCGCGTCACCTTCGTCAGCCGATCCACCAGCAACCAAATACTGTCCTGCCCAGTCGGGGTTCTGGGCAACCCCACCACAAAATCCGTGGTCACATGGTCCCACTTCCAAGCAGGAACATCCAAGGGCTGGAGAGTACCGCCTGGTCGCTGATGCTCCGCCTTCACTTGCTGACAGATCAGGCACCTGGCCACAAACTCGGCACATCTCTCTTCATGCCAGGCCACCAGAACTGCCTCCGCAAGTTCCGATACATCTTCGTCGCACCCGGGTGCACAGTGTACCTGCTCCCATGAGCCTCGCGTAACACCGCACGACGAACCTGCTCCTCCCCTGGGACGTACAGCCTGCCACGAAACCTCGCAGCACCGTCCTCGCCGAGCTCCACATCAGCCATCGCAAGAATCCGGGGCAACTCAGGGTCCGCATGCTGAGCCTCTGTCACCTGACGACGGATAGCAGGAGTGACAGTCAGACTCGCAAGCACTGCCAACCCTGGCTCCTGGGGAATCTTGAGCCTGAAAGATACTTCGGGCACCTGTTCCCAGAGCCTCCACTTCCTCAGCATCAAGGTACTGATCACGACCTTCCTACTCAAGGCATCGGCGACGACATTCATCCTGCCCGGCTGATAAGACAGGGTGAAGTCATAGTCCTTCATGAACTCCATCCAACGCCTTTGTCTGAGGTTCAGATCTCTCTGCGAGAACACATACCTCAAACTCTGATGGTCAGTGAACACCTCGAACTTCTCACCGTACAGATAATGCCTCCAGATCTTCAGCGC
The DNA here is from genome assembly GCA_022559845.1 of Amorphophallus konjac. NCBI lineage: Eukaryota > Viridiplantae > Streptophyta > Magnoliopsida > Alismatales > Araceae > Amorphophallus > Amorphophallus konjac. Next base: position 315,417,878 of record CM040120.1, on the reverse strand, counting down.
GAAGATCACTGCCGCCAACTCAAGGTCATGGGTAGGGTAGTTCTCCTCATGGGGCTTTAGCTGCCGAGATGCATAAGCCACCACTCTACCATGCTGCATCAGAACAGCACCCAATCCGACGCCGGAAGCATCTGTACACACCACAAAACCTCCCGATCCAGAAGGCAAAACCAACACCGGAGCCGAGGTGAGCAATCTCTTCAGTTCCCTAAAGCTCTGCTCACACTCCTCGGACCAGACGAAAGGCACATCCTTCCGCGTGAGCCTCGTCATCGGGGTCGCAATGCGGGAAAAATCCTGGATAAACCGGCGATAATAACCCGCAAGCCCCAAGAAACTCCGGATCTCCGTCACCGACCTCGGCCTCGGCCATTGCATCACAGCCTCGACCTTGGCGGGATCCACGGAAATACCATCACCAGAAATCACGTGCCCCAGAAAGTGCACCTCACTGAGCCAAAACTCGCACTTGCTGAGCTTCGCAAACAACTGGTGATCTCGCAACGTCTGCAGCACCACACCCAAATGGTACGCATGCTCCTCAGCAGACCGCGAATAAACAAGGATGTCATCCACGAAAATGACCACGAACTGGTCCAAATACGGGTGGAACACCCTCTGCATCAAGTCCATGAAGGCTGCTGGGGCATTGGTGAGCCCAAACGGCATCACCAGAAACTCATAATGCCCGTACCTCGTACTGAACGCAGTCTTCTCCACATCGGACTCGCGAATTCTCAGCTGATAGTAACCGGACCGCAAATCAATCCGCGAGAACACTCGCGCAGACTGCAGCTGGTCGAACAAATCATCAATCCGCGGCAACGGATACTTGTTCTTAATGGTCACTTCATTCAGCTGCCGATAGTCAATGCACAGCCGCAGACTACCGTCCTTCTTCTTCACGAACAACACGGGCGCACCCCAAGGGGAAAAGCTCGGACGAATGTACCCCTTGGCCAACAGCTCCTGCAACTGCGCCCTCAACTCCCTCAACTCCGCGGGGGCCATACGGTAGGGAGCCTTCGCCAAAGGTCCCGTACCAGGTACAACCTCGATCACGAAATCGATCTCCCGCTGGGGAGGTAATCCAGGCAACTCCTCAGGAAAAACATCGGGAAACTCGCACACCACCGCAATGTCCTCGACATTCGGCTCCATCCGGTCAGACACAACCACTGACGCGAGAAAACCCTGGCAACCTGAATCAAGCAATCGACGGGCTCGAATAGCAGAGATAAGAAATCGAGAAGAGGCGGAACGGATACCTTGGAAATAGAAGGTCCTCTTGCTCGGATGTTGGAAGTAGACCCTCTTCATCCCACAATCCACCACCGCTCCATGAGTCTCGAGCCAATCCATGCCTAGAATCACGTCGTAATCCCGAAGCTGCAACGCATACAACCTGCCTGGCATACTCGCCCATCGATCCACACCGGAACCTGGTCGAAGCAATACGGAGTGACCATAAAGTCACCCGAAGGCAACTCCACAGCCAAATCACAGGACAACTGGGTCACCGGCTCCTCGACGCTCGACGCGAAATCCTCCGAAATAAACGAATGAGACGCGCCAGAATCAAATAAAACCCGAGCCGCACAACCCAAAATCTGAACGGTACCTTCCACGAGCTGCGACGCTACTGCCTCTGCCCTGGTCAAGTGCGTGATCTGGCCACGAGCTCTCTGCCTGCCTCCCACACTAGCTGACCTGGGTAGCGGCGGATACTGTCCCTGCTGCTGCTGCTGGGAAACCTGCTGCTGCGGCGGCCTCTGAGGACAGTCACGCGCCATGTGCCCTGGCTGGTCACACCGAAAACAGATGATCGGCGCCGTGCACTGCCTGCCTGGGTGGGTCCCACTACACCGTGGACAAGGTCCTCGCGATCCACCCACCGATCCCTGTCGCTGCAAAGGAAACGGCTGCTGCACACTGCCCGATGAAGCCTGCCCCTGATCCCTGGACTTCTTCTTGCCGAACCCTCTCTTGAAGAACTTTTTGACCTTCGAGCCGAAGGACGCAGATCCTGTCACCGAAGCTGCCGATGCCGGTACTCCTGAACCACCCGACGCAGACTGAAAGAAACCCTGCTGCTGAGTAGCCGACTGCTGGCTGCGACCTGACACAGACTGCCCCTGGCTGATCGGTCCTCGAGTCCTCTGCATATCCATCTCCAAGGAAATCGCAACACGAGACGCCGTCTCGAGATCAGTGGCCCCATTCGCGATCAGATGGTGCCTCAGCTCCAGCCTCAAGCCCTGCACAAACTGCGTCGTCCTCACCCTCTCATGCTCCATGATATGAGGTGCGTACCGACCCAGCTCGACAAATCGGGCCCTGTACTGCAACACGGACATGTCACCCTGCACCAGCTCCAGAAACTCCCGCATCCGCTGCGTAGCAACAATATCTGGACAGTACGTACGCTCGAAAGCACTGACAAAGTCATCCCACTCGATCTGCTCAAGCGGACGAAGCTGAAAGGACGTCTTCCACTCGGAAGACCACCACCTCCGAGCCGTACCCTGCAACTGGTTGTAGGCCAACACCACTCTGTCCTCGACAGCACTCTTCGCAGAACTGAACACCCGCTCCATCTCATCAAGCCAATCACGAGCCGCATCAGGGTCTGCCTGGCCGCTAAAGTAAGGTGGATGAAACTGCATGAAATCCCTCACTGCTCGGCCTGGCCCACCCCTGACTGACGAGCCCTCACCGGCCTCTCCGCCGAACTGCTGAGCCATGAGATGGTACATGCCACGGAGAAAACCCTCGGCCCCCGGAGCCCTCGCAGCATCCGCGGCCTCGGTAGCTCCCGGAACTCTGCTATGCTCCTCCTGGTCCCTCTGGACCCCCTGCTGGATCTCCTGGCCTCCAGCCGACTGCCCCTGCTGAGAGCGAGAGCTCCTCCTCGGCGCCATCCTCGCTCCTTAAGCACAAGACAGAAAACTCAGAAACGGAAGGTCAGAATAAAACACGCGGTGCCCAATGCCAGCGTCATCTGTACATCATCGTTGTGGACTAGTGGACCACTACAATTACCTATGATTCTCATGTAATTCCACAACCGCGCTCTGATACCAGCTGTAACGACCCGAGAATCCGATTACCGGGAAGGCCCGATAACCCGAGACTCGCACCGCCACCCACGAGCCCGAAGACTCGGAAGGGTTAAAAGGATGGTGTGGAAACTACACAAGCATCACAAATAATTGCAGAAATTAAACAGTTATGATATTAAGCAGGAAATGAATTAACATTTTACATGGTCCACAATAAAATAACAACAACAGCAACAGTAGTCCACGACTAGTACAGTGACAAGAAAGAAAAGTACAGCTACACGGGGCATCCCCCGGCTCTGACCTCTGGCACTACCTCTGGACACCCGCACCACGCTTCCGCTGCGCTCCTGACACGCTCCCCGAAGGTGGCGCCTCACCTGAAACACGGTGAAAACACGCAGGGAATGAGTCTCGGAACAAGACTCAGTAGGGATCACTCGAACCCTACCTCGAAAAACGAGAAACCACTACTCTAGCGGTAGAAAGGTACCTCGGAAAGGAAAGCCCTGTACTCTACAGAACTAGACCCTAACGGCACGCAAACCGACACACGTGCCACGGTACGAGAAGACCGAAACTCAACGGTCGAACCGTCAAAACCCGAAGGTCGGAAACACACGACTGACAGTCTGACACTCCGTACTCAACAGGAGTACCACCCACTAGAAGCACAGCCGGTAGCGTCCCCTGACGTCTTACACCGCACCGCAGGTGAACCGCCTGACATGGTAGGTCCTACCCGAGGCGCAAACACCGTACAAGTAACTACAACAAGTGACTAGCTGGGGTCACGCCCGTCGACGTGGGTCCAACCGCCCCCAACCACGTGTGCACACACAGACCGCGCGTCCCTGGTCTGGCCCTCTGACCGGTTTTCCCCTCAGCCGGACTCTGGCTGCAAGACGTGGGGCCCAACGGTAACCGGTCCACAAACCGTCTCTAAAGGTCAGCCCGTACACCACTCCCTGGTGCGACTAGCACACGCGTACTAGTAGGCTACGACTAGTGGAGGGTCACAGAAGGAGTAGACTCTCAAGTCTCGGAAAACAACGGTGCAACTGCAGGTACGAGGAACGCTCCTTGTACCAACACCGACGCACGGTGACCAGCTGACAACAACATCTCCCGGTACACTCTGTACGACGAGAGACACACCGACGCAACCCGTACCCTTGAACGGTCCACACTGGGCCGCTCAGGGATGTGCGGTCACACAGGGACCGCACAAGGATTAGAACGGTCATATCAGGACCGTTCCACCCAGGGTCCAAACGACGGATAAACGGCCAACACAGGACCGTTCAAACAGATGTGCGGCCAACTCTTGACCGCACGTGGGTGAGGAACGGTCACCTCCTGGCCGCTCGTCTCCCAACGGTAAAAAGCCTGGACGGTTAGTCCTTAGCCGCACTTGGGGAAGGGCGGCTACGGCTTAGCCGTTCAGGTGTTGTGCGGTCAGGGCCAGACCGCACATCCAACCATAGCGCTAGGGGATGTACGGCCAGCACCTGGCCGTGCAAGGGGTTATGCGGTCAGCTCCTGGCCGCACATCCCAGAGCACTGCACAACGGTCACAACCAACGGTCAAAACCCTTGGGGTTGGGCGGTAGCTGTGGGGCCGCACATTAGGATATGCGGTCCCACGATGGACCGCTCAAGCCCACTGCGCGCCAAGCCTCACCCAAAGCGCGCCGAGCCGATGAACGGTCCGAACGGAACCGCATAGGGGTTGTGCGGCCACTGGTTCGACCGCACATCGCTCACCGGCGAGAAAATGGCGAACCTCACCGGAATCGCCCAATCGGCCTCAAAACAAACCCCACGGAGGGGGAAATGGCGAGAGAAGAACCCCCAAGCCCCCTAGCATGCTCCTACGCCCTTAAACCGTGAAATCGGGGCTCAAAACGATGGATCGGACGAACTCACCCCGCGGCATGATCGACCCTTCCCGGCTCAAAATAAACCCCTCTCGACCTCGTCTCGAGCTGAAACTCACGGGGACGGAAGACATGAGGCTAAGGAACGTCACCCTACCTCCGGTCCGCGACGAAACGCTCCGATCCGAGCTCGAAGTCGCGAAGAACGCCGCTAGAATCTCGCCTCTCCACGCCTCCCACGCTCGCCGTATGCCCGCACGATCGCCACCACGTCACCCACGTCCTCGCGCCGTCGCACCGCCGCCGTCTGCAGCCGGAACGGGGGTCGGCACGGTCGAACGGGAGAGAAGGAGGGAGAGAGCCGGCCACGGTCGCGTGAGGGAGAGAGAGGAAGAAGAAGAAAAGAGAAAAGAAGAAAAAGAAAAGAAAAGAAAATGGGAATATATAGAAAATCCGATTTTTCGGAAAAATACCGAAAATTAGAAAAATACATTTCCGGAATCCTCGGAACGCACCGATCGCAACGGTACCACTCGTGCCTCGGGGAACTGCCCGGTTCGCCCGCAGCGAGCGTCCGAAGAAAAAGCCGAAACACACACCGGAAATCGGAAAACACGCGCGGAAAAAGCCACGGAACGCCTCCGGGCCTCCGAAACGACTCCGGATCGCGCCGATCCGAACACGAAAGATGTCCGAAACGAAATTTCGGACACAACGGAGCCGGACACTCCGAAACTAGATCCGGGACCCATGAAGAAGGATCCGAAAGGTCCGGGATATTACAGCCACTGTGACAGACTGTAGAAGGTTGCATTCTGTTATTTCAGGTCGACCGGAGTCATGCCGGAGGTCGACCAGACTAGCAAAAACCTGAAAAATGAAGAGTTTAGCCCAGAGAATCACATCCATAAGATCGAGGCATGAATTGAACGTATGTTTTTAAGTTATTTCAAGTTAATTTGAGTTCTTAGGAATGCATTTGAAATGCTAAACACTTAAGCATTTCTAAATTTTGTTCCGGGGGCTCCGCCCCTGGAAACCCCCGCAACTTGACCGCGACCTGACCGCGCAGGTCGATCCGCGGGCGAGGGCGCACGATGGCCAGAAGGGTTTCATGTTTAATATGCATGAATGAGGTGTATTAAGGAGAGGTATATGAGATACACATGGTAAGATCGATGCTAAGACAAGGTAAGAGTCTCACCAATGGTTCTTGACAGTAAATGACATATACCACCTGTTGGATTGTAGAGGAGAAGGGTGCTTATCCACACGTTTGGTTCACCAGGTGACTGCCATGAGTTTAATCCTGCAAGCAAGATATTCAGGGTTAATACCATGTTTGCTCACATTAAAGAGGTTATGAAACCTCTTGCCTCTTGTAAAACCAACATACGTAAACCAAGGATCAAGACCACGTAACCGTTGCCATTTGCCATCTCAACCATACATAGATGACAAGAGCATGAGCAATCAACCACAAGTTTAGTTATCATCGCTTAATCACACATTAAGTTTAGTTATCATCAAAACCATAACTTAACAATCACAACAATCATCAAAACCATAACTCAACAGAAGTCTTGTGCTCTTAGACAACAGTAGGGGACGCAGAGGAACAAGCGCAACACGTTTACGTTGCCAGGAGAGAGCAAGCAGTAGAGGAAAAAGAAGCAGCACGGGCTCTTCGATCGTAACGGCGTCAACATGCTTTTGCATGTTCGACGAGGCTGGGTTTTATAAATGTAGGGTGCCATTGCAGGGGTCGAACGCTAAGTGCTTCAAGGGAAAAAACATTCCATTCCTTGATCCATTGGTTACTCCTCCCTTCTATAAAGCTAGTCGCCTGCCATTAATTAACGTAGAAACCCTCAAAATCATTTGCATGGCTGGCTTGTTCGAATGGGCATGTGGCCATCCTATAGTAGGCTGGGTTGAGTTAACGTTGGTGTTTGAAAGGGGTACTTGGGCTTTGTCATGGCCCATGTCATATACATGGGTTACTAGGGCTATGGTGTAATATATATATGGGTAGTTTCTTCACTGTGGCGTAAGGCTTGGCATGCATAATATACTATATATGTATATAGTTTTAAAGCTTGTACAATGGGTTTTTGGATTAAGGCCCGTTAAGTTATACCGGCATCATGTATATGCATATATATATATAATTGGGTAATGTATACAGGGTTTATACATAGGTTTTCTTATGTATTATATATGTGTGCTTAAAGGTTTGGGTAAAGGCCTTCGCGATGGCACATGAGGTTTGGTCTATTAACGTTATACGTAAGTGGGCTAAGGCTTTGTACACTTATCTAATGCAACAATTAATTAATGGATCTTCCATATGTGTGGGTTTTTTTAAAATATATATATAAATACATTGTATTATAGAAGGGATTTTCCTACTTTTATGTGTGGGGTTCTCTTTTAGACCCATTAAGAGTCTTTATTTGAGATAAATGGTTAAGGCCCTTTTTGATACATATATGTAGGTTAATTATTTGGTTTTGGACCCTTAAAGGTGTTTGGGTTTTGTTTAAGAAACCATGGCTTTAAGCATCTTCTTTTTTTGGGTCTACTCATTTAGGGATTTTATTTATTTAAAGAGGTTTATTTACTATAATTTAATCCGGGTGCTACATCCTCTCCCACTTGAAAGAATTTGGTCCCCAAATTCACATGACATTCATTCCCAATATATATATCAGTGGGGCATCTAGTTCTATTCCTCAATCGTAAAACGAGATCATCTAGTCATGCTAGCAAAATTAACTAAGGTATTAGGCTAAGGTTGAGGGGTACCTCCAGCTACTTCATGTTCTACTTCATGGTCAGCAGGTTCAATTTGTCTTATTACTTGCATTCGTCCTTGACGTCGTTCCTTATTACGATCCTTTGCCTGTTGAGGTTGATCTTTCGGAAGGGAACACTCGGATACGTTGTGGTCTTGACTTCCACAGCGAAAACAAGCTCCGTTGTTCCAGCGACACTTCTCAGATTGATGACCTTCATTGCCACAATGCTTGCACTTCTCTTCTTTTAGGCTTCTTGCCATTCGGAACTCCATTTCCATCATTAGACCTTTTATTACCATTATCTACCTTCTTCTTTTCCATTCTTGCCTTGACCTTGTCGGATAATTCCGTGGCATCTTCTAATAATTATGCTCTCTTAACCATCTCAGAATATGATTGAATATCTATCTGTGCTAATTGGGGTATGTATTGTAGTCTTAGACCATTCAAGAACCTCCTAGCCTTCATCTTCTCCATCATTATTAAATGAGGCGCATATCGAGATAGCCTTGAGAACTGTGTCTCATATTCTGCCACTGTCATACTTCTTTGTTTGAGGGAAGTAAATTCTCCCGCCTTTCTCTCCCGGACTCTCTCCGAGAAATATTTTTCGTTGAAGTGTTCTAAAAATTCTACCCAAGTTATCTGAATGTTTGGCAAAGTGGCTTCCACGGACTCCCACCAAGCCCTTGCATCATTCTCTAGTTGAAATGTTGCTAAAAGGACCTTATCTATATCCGAACATTGTATTACTCGAAAGATTCTTTCCATCTCATTAGTACAATCTTTTGCCACATCAGGATCAAGAGTTCCACTAAATCTAGGGGGATTGAGGCTCCGAAACTCACGATGTAACACTCCAGCTCTACGATTGGCTCCACCCTCGGCTAACCGCTGAAGAGCCTAAGTCAATCCTTGAACCGTCCTTTGCATCTCACGCCATTGGGCACGCTCGACAGCCATTGTTATCTATCTAGTTCTACAAGACACAAACAATCTCATGTAAGATAATCAAGTAATCTCGTGAAATTTTACTAAGCTATCTTCATAAGCTAATCTTATCAGTATTTTAATTTCCTTTTTTAGCTCTTAACCCAAGGTTCTACCCAATCTCACCGGGCAATAATGGGGTTGAACCTAGAACTTATGTCAACCTATAGTTAAGACCTAGGGTTTAATAAACATAGGCTCTGATACCACTTCTGTCATGCCTCGAACCGATAGCAGTGGGATGCATTACTCGGAACGTGGCAGCGAATAGTCATGAATAATCAGAGCAACCATAAGACATAAACACAAGGCTAGACAATGTTGACAAAATATGATCTTTATTAATAATCAAATGCCCGAATTACATATGTCGACTCAACTTACATAAGTAAAAAGAAAAAAAAGACTCAAATGCACTTAATAAAAAGGAAAGACACAAAGACAGGTCAAGACTCAAAATAAAAGACACCGACTCGATTCTCCATAGCACTCATCACTCTTGCCCTTCCTTATCTGATTGATTGTCTTCGACATTATTATCTGAAAAATGTTAAAATAGGCTGGTGAGCAAAAACTCAGTAGGAATTACATCTCTCATCAAGCAGGATATAAGTGATTAGTCAATTAATCATGTTCATAAGTATGTAATGCATGAATGATATAACATGACACTAGATCTAGTAGAAAGGTGATCATTATCGAACATCAAAAGCCAAGGATAGATATAAGCTAAAGTGAAAAGGGAAGCAATTCCCATGCAGAACCAAGGACAAGATGCTAGTACGAAAGTAAAGACGGATGCTTCAGATGAACATAACTTTAGAATTGGCCAGAATATATCAGAATTTCAATAATGATAAGTAGAAATAATCAGTCTAGCAGAATATCTAATTATCAGGATAAAAGAATAACAGAATACCAGAATTAACAAAATAACAGAATAACAGAATAACAGAATAACAGAATAGCAGAATATCAGAATATCAGACTTTGGTGCATGCCACACCAAGAATTCCCATGGTTTACAGAATGGACTTCCGTCCTACCTGACATTGATAGTTGCGGACCCATAGCCCTTAAATATTTTAGAATCAGATGTGGCCAACATAAAGTCAAAGGGTTATGTTCTCGAAATATTGACAAGGATTTTTCGAAAGGAATAGCGTGTCATAGTTAACACGGGTGATAATCATGAAGATCCATGATATAAAAGAGTTTAGGGACTAAAGAATATGTAGGGACAACATGTCGATAAATCTCTCATGAAATCTAAATATTCATGAAAGTAGGCTAAATGGCATCCATACAGTCGCCGTGAATTCAACAATTTAGTAGGAACGGACGGAAATGACGTCAGTGTCATAGATGCTAATTCTAATTGGCGTCGACTATCAGATCGCCAATTATAGACAGAAACTAGACTTCTCACGGTGACCCACCGGGGCGATCCATGATGGCTGGAGCGTCATGTTTCTTCAGAGTGACATGAGAATCAAGGGTTTCCAGGGTTTTGAGGGTACAACCTGCTCGACTACCTTGAGGGAATCCAAGGCTAGCATTGACTTACGGATGTCTCTATAATGAATTCACTAGTCCGAAGGAAGGAATATCTTGCGGAGGGTTCAACATCACCGAGAGTTGATGAGTAAGCGATATAAACCAACACAGGGACTCCATCTACGAATGCGAGATGAGAGTGCCAGAAGACCCACGGTATGGGTCAAAGCACGATAAAACATTCGAGGGAAGAATTCGTGTCTATTTGAATCGGCGTTAATTTCTATTTAATATATTATCTCAAAAAAAATAACATCTTTTTAAAATGACGTTCTGTCATATTCTATTTCTATTTAATTTAATAATTCTAAAAAAATAGTGTCTCATTAAAAAGGCAAATATTTTATTAGTGTCGTGAGTGTGGATGCATTTTTTTATATTTGTATATTATTTAACATATGTAAATTTTTGAAAGAATTTGAATAGAGATGAGGTTAGATAAGGTTAAAGATGGGAGGGCATAAAGACAATAAAGTTGCTTACAAGGTGTCTGGGGAATCTCTCAAAGAATTAACGTAAACCCAGTTTACGTGAATTCTTTTACCATCACAATTCCACATGAACAATATCATTTTTTAGTTATTAAAAATTTAATGAAACAATTTATATGATAAATAAGAGAAAAATCTAAGGATATTATTCATAAAATATCATCATTTTCTTTTATCTATATTTAAAGATAAACATTCTTAAAAGTTTAGACGGAGTTTATACCAATTACTGATCATTGAATACATGATCATTATCATTTTTTATTTAGTTAGAATTTATCAAAACTAATTATAAGAAAATTAAGAGAAAAATCTAAGATGTTTAATCATGAAATATCATACTGCCCATTCAGGGGCCTTATATTGAAGCTTGTTCGCGTACTATGGAGAACTACCGTTTGACATTTATGGAAGGAAAGGTGTGAAAGAATTTTTCGGAGAACTAACACAAATAAGTCAAATCTTCTTATTCTTATTCTTGAAGATACTCGGCATTGCATTGAATTTTATGGCAGGTTGAGCGGATTCTCTAAGAGAAGAGACTTCTCCATCTTCAAGAGATTCAACATAACCTATTAGGAATACCTTGCTTTAAGAAGTCAGTAATCTATACTCTTGTACTTAGGTCTGTTTTCAGTTTTTTAACTTAGTCGTGTAAGTTTTTAAACAGCAATTTGTAATTGCTGTTAATAAGTTACTAAGTCTCTAGTTACTAGTCTACAACCTGTGTAGACAGTAACCTTCATTCTGTACATTGCTTCACTAATACAATTTCTTTAATTATCGAAAAAAAAGATAAAAATCTTTAAAATCACGTAGAGTTTTAAACGATGAATAATGTCACTTTTTATTTAGTAAGATTTTATAGAAACGAATTACGTGATAAATAAGAGAAAAATCTAAGAATCTTAACTATGAAATATCATAATTTTATGACATCAGGTTAAAAAAGATAAAAATCGACAAAGGTGGGACGGTTGTTAACCCCATGAACAGTAACTCGTTTCAAATATTAATCTTTTTCTGAAACTAAATACATGAAAATTAATGAAAAATCATGTGGGTTTCAAACATATATATATCCAGAATTTTTGACATATGTTTAGGTGACTATAAAAAATGTTAACCCTTGCACTAATAGGTTTCACGTGAATTCTAAGTAAAGAATGTGAAGCATGCACGCTGGGACTATCAAGGAGAAAAATAATAAGAATCCTGCTCCAACGATTCACGCAACATGCAGAGATCATGTAGACTTTATTACTAACTGTTCGGCTTGAGAGAGAACACTTACTTTTTAACGTGATTTACGAGGTACGAGGTCGAGGGATGGGAGAAATTGAAGCAGCAGGTGGAAGGAGCAGATTCCCTTCACAGCATGACGAGGCTTCTTAACGTTCAAGAGGAAGAAGCCTTGTGCTCTTAAGAAATAGCAGGGGATGCAGAGGAACAAGCGCAACATGTTTACATTGCCAGGAGGGAGCAAGCAGCAGAGGAAAAAGAAGCAGCACGGGCTCTTCGATCGTAACGGCGTCAACATGCTTTTGCATGTTCGACGAGGCCGGGTTTTATAAAGGTAGGGTGCCATTGCAGGGGTCGAATGCTAAGTGCTTCAAGGGAATAAACTTTCCATTCCTCGATCCATTGGTTACTCCTCCCGTCTATAAAGCTAGCCGCCTGCCATTAATTAACGTACAAACCCTCAAAATCATTCGCATGGCTGGCTTGTTCGAATGGGCATGTGGCCATCCTATAGTGGGCTGGGTTGAGTTAACGTTGGTGTTTGAAAGGGGTACTTGAGCTTTGTCATGGCCCATGTCATATACATGGGTACTAGGGCTACAATGCAATATATATATGGGTAGTTTCTTCACTGTGGCGTAAGGCTTGGCATGCATAATATACTATATGTGTATATAGTTTTAAAGCTTGTACAATGGGTTTTTGGATTAAGGCCCGTTAAGTTATACTGGCATCATGTATATGCATATATATATAATTGGGTAATGTATACAGGGTTTATACATATGTTTTCTTATGTATTGTATATGTGTGCTTAAAGGTTCGGGTAAAGGCCTTCGCGATGGCACATGATGTTTGGTCTATTAACGTTATACGTAAGTGGGCTAAGGCTTTGTACACTTATCTAATGCAACAATTAATTAATGGATCTTCCATATGTGTGAGTTTTTTTAATATATATATAATTACATTGTATTATAGAAGGGATTTTCCTACTTTTATGTGTGGGGTTCTTTTTTAGGCCCATTAAGAGTCTTTATTTGAGATAAATGGTTAAGGCCCTTTTTAATACATATATGTAAGTTAATTATTTGGTTTTGGACCCTTAAAGGTGTTTGGGTTTTGTTTAAGAAATCGTGGCTTTAAGCATCTTCTTTTTTTGGGTCTACTCATTTAGGGATTTTATTTATTTAAAGAGGTTTATTTACTATAATTTAATCCGGGTGCTACACATAAGAAGAAATTAAGGAAGTACAAGAACTTTTTGAACTTAGAATTATGCTTACTTCTCTTGAAGAACTTGAACTCAGGTGCTTGGGGATCAAAGTCAGCCGCTGTAGCTCCCCGTGCTCTCTCCTAGCCACCTTTGGACCGGTGTAGGCAACCTCTCCCATGGCACTACCTTCAAAGCTCCTCTTCATGACGAATTGGATGATTTTTGATGAAATTTCAAGGCTTGTAGCAGAGACTGCCTGTGGGCTGCAAATCCTAGGGTTTAGTCCTAGTTATAAGGGTCTGATTTTAGTCCTATTGCATTAGGATTAGGGCTGGGTAGCTTCAAGTTGAGTTAGGATGGATTTAGTGTAGATTAGGGACCCCTATCCTCGGGTTAGGACCCTCACGGAAGAGTCCCGCTCGGACTTCACTGTGTTCTGTCCCTAGCGGTCTATCGTTAGACCGCTAAGAGCTCACAAACGGTCATCAATTGTCCGATTTTCATTCTTCTTCACCGCCTTATCTCTCTGAAGAGGGGCAATCTCGCGCTGCTCTTGAGCTGGGAGGAAGATGACCACGTACCCTTGAAGTATAAACTGTAAGAAGGGAAATCAGTCAGAGGTACCCAGAGATAGATCCCCGGGGAAGACCCTCCGATGCTCAAGTCAGCACAGGTAGTAGAGCATTGGTGCGAAGAGAAGAGTTGGGAGGAAAATGGGAGCGCAAGATCCCTCTCCATCGAAAGGTGAAGTGGTTCCTGCTCATGGTTACTGGCTCTTGCCTTGCTTAGGCTTACCTTCTCGTAGTAGGGCATGCCCTGTTTAAATAATGGCCTGTTGTGCGAATTGGTCCCTGTGAGCGGAGGAGTTCCAGGGGGGGTTACATCCTTCATGCGGGCTCCTTACGGCACCCGGACTCTTGGTCTCCCTTGTCCCCTTAAGCTTCCTGCCATTAAGGGATTCACAATGGCTGGATCAATAATCTTCCATCAGCGAGCCCGAGCGAATGGCACTTGTTCAAGAGTGATCTCCCGAGCGATAAGTGCTGAGTCGGGACAAGGAATAGGGGGCTCCAAGGGAGCTTTCCTGATCGATTGATGCTCGGACTTCCCAACCCGAAGGTCGCCGAGGAAGCGCTTGTACCGAGTGAATTTTTGGGCTTCATAATAAGTGGGCCCGGGTGCTGCCACTTTGAGGAGTTGAGCCTTGTTCGGTCCGATTTAGACCTTGTTTGGCCTGTCCGTACGGGCGGTGAGATTTCTCCTCTCCACTTGTCCCCCTCCTACTCCTGAGCCAAGTTTAGGCTCGGACGAGTTACAATTGGGCTGGACTGTTGGTGGCACTGATTGGGTAAAGATGTCTCTCTGGTAGGGGCCACGTGACGCAGCTCACCTTGAAAATACGCCCGTTATGATGAATAAGAGAAGGCTCCTCCTCGGGAGATCGGACGCCGCGCTGCCTCCCGTCAGGGTTTTTAGGCATTGCGCGTTTTGCGTCCCTTTATCTCCGGGGTTTTAGGGTTTTGCCTCTCTTTGTAGTTATATTTCAGGGAGGCTCCCGCGCTATGAGAGCGATTTCGGAAGAGCAGAGAATCGTTGTAGCCGTTGGAGCTAGGAGGGCTTTCTGAGGCGGTGATTCGTAAGCTCCCTTTCTTCTCTGAAGTTCTCTGGCTCAGAGCTTTTCCCTTCTTCTTTTCTCTGTCTCATGGCAGACCATCATCCTGAGGCTGAGGGGTGGCAGAGAGAACGGGCTCGAAGGGTTTTCTTGACACCGTCGGAGCCGCTCTGCCCAAGCTGGGGGAAGCTGAGGTGAAGCGGCTGGAGAGTCGTTACGGGCTGCCTTGGCGGTTCTAGTTCCTAGCGCCTGAGCCTCATGAGTCTAGCTTGTCCACTCGTTCTGGCCTCTTTTGCTCCTTTCTTCTAGCCTGGAAATGTGGCTTTCGTCTGCCCCTTCATCTCTTTGTTGTCAAGTTCCTTCGGTTCTACTGGCTGGCCCTTGTCCAGCTGGTCTCCAACTCTTATACCTTCATTTTCCTTTGCGGCCAGTGTGGGGTGTGTGCCTCGCTGGATCTTTTCCATTACTTCTTTGAGTTGAAGGAGCATCCTCATGCAGGGAGAGGCTTCTTCTATATTCAGGCGAAGTGGGGGAGAAGCTGTGTGTCCCTCTCTGCGAAGGACTCTTCTCACAAAGGGTGGAAGACCCAATATTTCTGGGTGGGCCCATCAGCAGTTGGTGTAGTCAGGAATTTCTCGACGGCGCCGAATTTGCATCAGAACATTCCTCCGAAGCAGACCGTGTTTTCTCCGGAGGTGGAAGATGAGGTTGTCATTCTGTAGTAGAATCGCCAAGAGACTGCTGATTTGGTGACTTATTCCAACATTGAGGGCTACCTCACTCGAGTGCTGTCGCCGACAGGTAAGGAGTTCGGGAAGTTGGTCTTCCTTCTTGTGGAGTGAGAATCTTCCTTCTCTTAATCTTCTTTTTTGTGGTTCAGACACGAAGCGAGCGGTTGAGGAGGAGGCACCATCGGCCGAATTGGAGATCATCGATTTGGACGAGGCGCCGGCTCCTGATGATCTTGAAGCTTCAGAGGGCTCGTCCCGCTCCCGGGACAAGGGCAAGCGGGTGGCCCGGAATGACGTTTCCGATCGCCGGGGGGTCAAGCACAAGGATCCCATGGCCAAGTTGTTGCGGTCTTCAATGCAGGCTCAGTCTGCTGAGAAGAAGCGGGCGAGGAAGGAGGAGGTCGTCCGTCCATCCGAAGGAGATTCCCTGCCGGCTCTCCCCTCTACTGAACAAGAGGGGGCCGATGAAGGAGGGATCACCACCGATGCTGAGGCGCCGAGCGTAGCGGAGCGGCCGCCAGATGAGGGGGTCCGATTTGAGCCAGTCGAGGCTGGGGAGTCGTAGGAGGAGGCGACTTGATCTCAGCCGACCAAAGCTAGGGAGGTACGCAGTGGGGCCGCTCATGCCGAGCCAACCGGTGGGGCCCCTGAGACGGGATTGCCCGAGGGAGATGCCCCAATCCCAGCCACTCCGGTGAGAGCTTCCCCTCCCTTAACCAGCACGTTCAGTGTCCGGGCTCCTCTGTACCGGGCGTGCCATTCCTTAGGTTCTTGAGACTTGCGGGAAAAAGTCTGGAAGGGTCCCCCCTCTTCATTGTTTGAGCAGATTATGGAGGGAGGGCTGATTTTGGCCCAGCTGGGGGCTGAAGCTGTGGACGCGTATGCTCGGGTGGAGTCCGAGCAGCAGACTCTCTCGTGGACCCGTGGTGCGCTTGATCGGAAGGTCGAGCGTCTGTCTCTCGATCTTGGGGACCTTCACCGGGAGATGGCCCCGCTCCGAGTCCTGGCGCAGTCGAGCCAAGCGGAGGCTCGGTCGTTGGCAGAGTAGCTGGCCCAGGCCCGTCACATGGTCGACCAGAAGAGTGAGCTATTGGAGTCGGAGCGCAGAAACCAGGTCGAGCACGATGACCAATGGAGGGTCGAGCGAGAGGGGCTCGAGGACCGAGTTCAGGCGGCTGAGGATTCACAGACCGAGGCCGAGTGAAGGCTGTTCGAGGCCGAGAGAAGGCTGTCCGAGTCCGAGCAGCGGATAGCCGAGCTCGAGAGGAAGGCGGAGCTGGCTGGGAAGGAAGCGCTTGAGCAACATAAGTGCTCAGAGGCTTACCAGGCAGCTTTACAGCAGGCGGCCTTTCCTTATTACGAGTCAGGCTCTCGACGGGGACTCCGGAAGAGCTTCTCCTAAGGCTACAATCGGGCCATCCTAGAGGCAGAGGCCCAGTCATCTACGCTCATTTTTCCTTCCGGTCAGCGCTATGACTCGGATTAAGGCTCCACTGACTCTTCCCACTACACGTCGAGTGAAGAGGTGAGTTCAGCCCCGTCCGAGCGACTGTCAACTCTAGCATCCTCGGGAGGGCACGCGGCTGAGACAGTTCCCACACAGGTGGGGTCAGTGTCTAGGCTGGCCGTCGCCGAGAACACTGGGGGTAGATCACCTAGTACCGAAGAAACCTTATCTGCTGAGCTTGGAGATGGGCCCGAGGCTTTATGTAATAGCTCTTTTTCTTTTTTCTTTCTCTTTCATATGTGGCCGAGTAAGGATTTTTTGGAAACTATAATAGCAGCAGTATTGAATGCTGAATTGACTGTTTCTTACCACTTTTGGTGTGATTTGACTACCGTATCCGCAGTCGTTTGAAGAAGGCGCCAATTTTCTGCAGATCTTGCGGGCACCAATCTGTCAAATAACTGACCTGGCGCTAGCACCTTTCCATTTTTCCATACTGCCCTTAATGACTTGCCGCTTCGTGCGTTCCGCTGAGGGAATATCGGGAAATGAGGTAACCAACCCAGGGAAAGCCTTGGTAGCGTGTTTTGTAAGGGGAGAGTCATTTAAGGCAATCAGCTCCCCCTTCGGCCTATAAAAGGTCCGAGGGGCGTCTCCTTTTTCTTTCATCGCTTAAGGCCGTTGCTGGCGGTTTTTCCCTTCCGCGAAGCGTTGTGCTGTTAGTCTTGGCGAGGCATGGAAGGCGCTTCAGAAGATGATGATGCAGATGGCGGTAGGAGGGAAGCTCCTATTGCTTCAGTCTGGAAGAGGGTTTGTCAGTCGGAGGTCAATCAGGGGGAAGGTTCATGCCAGAGCATGTCGCCTTCCTGTCCCTGTCCTGTCGGTGCTCTTCTGAGGGAGAATGAAGCTCGTCCAGCTTCATTCTTTCACTATCGCCCCCGCCCCTCCTTCCACCGTCGATCCCATTCCCTAGGGAGGGAGCTCTCTCAAGATTCCTCGCCTTTCGGGTCGACCTCTTTTTCTTTTCTATTGTCCTTCCAATCCCTTTGGCACCTTTCCTCCGAGCCTTCTCAAACCAACGAAGTCGACAATCCCTTATCCGAGCCAGTTTCTAGACGAGGCAGAGTCAGTGGCTGGACGTGGGAGCACCTACTAGGTCGGCCGAGCATTTTGTTCGCGTTATGGTACCAGGGGATGTAATTTTGTGTACATGTATACTATACAGGTTACGACCTTATTGATGTACATCAAAGTTTAATAAGAAGAGAAGAATGGTGATTATTCTATTTTGCTTACATGTGTATGCTTGTTAAATGTTCAAAAGTAGAACATGCGAAGATTTGTCGCGTTCCACGTCCGAGGGACGGGTGTTCCTTCCATGTTGGACAATCGGTATGCTCCTTTCCCGAGCTTCTCGACCACTCGGTAGGCTCAGTGCTCCCTCGGGATAAGTAGCCAGGCCGTTGAACCCACAGAGGGGGGTTCAGATCGGGCGGAGTTTATATGGATTCTCTCCCATTTTGAGGAAACACTCATAGGACAATACATCAGGGGCACTACAATTGTCGACTAAGATTCTGTCCACGTTACAATGGTTTATTGTAGCCGATACAACTAGAGCGTCATCGTGCGGGGTGGTTAGCCCTTCTAGGTCCTGGTCAGAGAATACCAGTGCCTGCGGTTCGCTAGCCTACTGGGCCGCAGGTGCCTCAGTAGAGGGTCGGTTCGCCCGCTCGACATGACGCTTTCTTCCTCGGCTGCTATCTCCGCCTGATGCCGTCGCGCCCGCGATGACGTTCATATGGACTCTGCGGGGGGCATTATCAATCTCTTCAGCGGCGCCTCGGTCTTCCTTTTGCCTGGACACGTACCGAGATAGGTGTCCCTCGCAGATGAGGCGCTCGATCTCATCTTGAAGTTGATGGCAATCACTGGTGTGATGCCCGTGGTCGCTGTGGAACAGGCAATGCTTGTGGCAATTGCGATGCTTGGTCCTCATGGGATCGGGTTGGTTGAGGAGACTCGAGCCTTTGATGTCTTCGTAGATTTCATTGACGGGGGCGGTATGTGGGGTATACCGCTCGTACTTCTAGGACGGCTCTTTTCGATCTTCATCCTAGTTCTACCTCTTTCCATGACCCGTCCCTTGCTCGGATGGTCTCTTCTTGCCCCCCTCCCGACCCGAGCCGGTTGTGCCTCGGCAGGCGCTGAGTACTTCTTCGCACTCGGCATGGCGTAGAGACAAGGTCACTAGCTCGGTGAGGGAGGTAGGGGGATTAAGCACTAGCTCGCGCCGTAGGTTCTCGTCGGTACCCTCGGTCAAGGCGGTGATGGCAGAGGCCATATCCAGGCGGGGAATGTGCAGGGCTTCCGATTTGAATCGGTTGATATAAGCCCATAACTTCTCCCCCTATTCCTGTTTGAGGGCCAATAATCCCGCCACTGACCGGGGCGGACCGCTTCCGGTGAAGCTTTCTTTGAATACTCGCCCGAATTGCTTGAAGTTGTGGATGCTGCCGGTGGCGAGGGCTCTGAACCAAGTCTGAGCGCCCTGAACTAGAGTGGTCACGAATGCTCGGCACTTTATCACATCGGACGCCCCATGCAAGGCCATCAGGGCGTCGAAGCTGTCATAATGGTCGGCCGGGTCTCCCTGGCCGTCGCACGACTTGAAGGTTGGGAGTGAGATTCTGGGAGATATCTCTGCCTTCAGGATGTAGTCGGAGAACGGGGATCGCTCCTCATCCTCCACAGGAGAGGTCTTCTGCAAGGAGCAGAGAGCGCGCTCTTGCTCTGTGAAACGCCTCTCGAAGTCTCACAGTCGGAGAGAGAGTTCCGGTTGTCGCTGTCCTGAGGGGCTGGGTGGGCGAACTTGCATGCTGCCCCGATACTCCTCAGGGGCCTCGGCGTCTGGGAGCGGTCTGCATACTCCTGTCTTCTCCCTCCTCGGGGTTGAGGAGGCTTCTTGCTCCGGGGGAGGGGCATGCGACGGTCCTCCTAACGGGTTGTGAATGAGCCGCTGCCCCCGGAGGATGATGTTGAACATATCTGAGTGATTTTGATGAAAACAAAACTCAGGACATTTCTCTCCCATGTATCTTGTTTTCAAGAGAAGCTTCATGCTTTAAACCATCAAATTTCACCCCATGTCAAATGTGTGTTAATGAATCCTTCCATGTGTTTATTCGAGTATAAACCAACTTGTACTTAACTGTAACACAAGCCCATTTCAATCATCGAACAAATGGATAGCTTGAAGTGAGCTAACACTTGACTTTTGCAGGATTGAAGTGAGCTAACAGAATGCATGTCTTTCTAAGAGGTCAAGAGTACGAAGTTTGGAGAGTTGTGGACAAGGGTCCTCATAAACTAGGGGATGATGAAGATAAATGGACACCTGAGGAAATCAAGAAATGCACCGCTAATTATAATGCCATGAATATCATGCAATGTGCTATACACCCTAATGAATTCTCTCGTGTCTCTACATGCAGCTCGGCCAAGGAAATGTGGGACAAGCTGCGACTCATATATGAGGGAACTTCACAAGTCAAGGAGACCAAGGCAAATCTCCTAGTCACTGACTATGAGCTTTTTAAGATGAAACCTGAAGAAACCATCTCCGAAATGTTTGTAAGGCTAACAGAGATCACGAATGGTCTCAAGAGTCTCGGGAAAGAGTACTCAAATTCTGACCTTGTAAGGAAAGTGTTAAGGTGTTAGGGTGCTAGGTCCGGATACAGAGGGGGGGTGAATGTATCCCTCTACAAATTATGCCCAAATAAAAAAAACTTGGATGCTAGAGATAGACATAGAATAGAACCAATTCGATTCAACTCAAACACAAACACTTGGAGCACGCCTATTCAAGCATCTAGCGGAAGCAAAGCAAACATCAAACCATTGCACAAGAGATTTTTAGGTGGTTCGGTCCACAGACCTACATCCACCCCTCACTCCCAACCGGAGTGAGGCTTCACTAGCAAATGCTAGAACCAAGCAGACTCAGTCTGCAAACAGTTGCTGCTACACAGCTTGACCAGGGGAACAACCTCCCCTCTTCCTCCCAACCGGAGGGACACCCAAGTGACTCCCAGCCACTTGAAAACTAGAGGTCGAAGACCTCTCTTCCTCCAGACCAGGAGGGACCACTGGACTTGCAACCACAAGCCCAGAACCGGAGGACTAGCCTCCCTTCCTCTAACCAGAGGGCAACCCACAAGTGACAACCTGTCACTTGCAACCCGGAGATCAGATCTCCCTTCTCCTGAACCAACAGGAGGAACCCGATCCCCAACAGGGCAATCGGAAGAACAAAGATGGAAAGATAATAAAAAAGAAAGTAAGAAAGGATGAAAAATCACAGCGCCAAAAGCTGGAAACGAAACACAAGTAATGTAGCTCTCAAGGGAGCAGATCTGGCTTGGATTTGATCCAAACGCCAGAGGCCAGAACTTCAAGCTTTTCCCACTTCTTCTCTATGAACTCCTTCTCTCTCTCTCTCTCTCTCTCTTTCTCTTCTGCTTCTTCACTCTTTTTCTTCTTCTTTCGCAGGCTCTCTTTTTCTCTTCTCTTCTCTTCTTATTCTCTGCGACTCTTCTCTTCTACTGGATCGAACTCTCAGCACTACTGCTTTTCTGCAATTGCTCTCAAGGCTTCGATCACTATCTCTCTCTTTCTTCTTCTTCTCCTTTTCTTCTCCTTTTCTTTTTCTGGATCGAAGGGCTTTTCTGCTCTCCAGGCTTTTTCTTCGATCACGATTCATCTGAAGACGAAGGCTCCATTATATACCAGCAGCAGCAGCAGGGCACGTGTGGCTTCCACAGTTCTCGCCCTAAGAATTCGGACCACGTGGCAGCATCCAGCAGGCTGTCAGAACACGTGTCCTCATCTGGGCACTCTCCTTATCCTCGGATCACGTGCCCAGCACCAGTACGCTCAGCAACTGGAGTTAGATGGCGTCAACTCACTTGCTCCAAAGAGTTGACGCAACCATCAGAGATCTTCAACCTTTTTAGCCGCTGCGTCGACTCCATCAGCCTGCTGCGTTGACGCAACGGTATCGGCAGTCCAGTGATCAAGTCTTCAACAAATGGGCGTGCTGCGTTGACGTTATCAGCATGTTGCGTTGACGCATTGAACATGTACATTTGTATACTGGCGTCTCTTAAGCCGCTGCGTCGACGCTGCTTGTTGATGGCGTTGACGCAGTGGAAGATATCGTGAAAGCTTCGTCTACTGATGCGTGGATGCTTTAAGCTTCAGGCGTCGACCCTGTTCCCTTCAGCAACAATAATGAAGTGTATAGACTTAGTGTTAACGTGCCAGAGAAACCAGTGTATAGACTTCATGTTAACGTTGAACCCAATGTACAGACTCAATCAAATGAAGAGCTTCCAGTGTATGGACTTTGCAGTGCAAACAACAATGTATAGACTTAGAGAAATGAAGTCTAGTGTATAGACTTGGAGAACTGTTCAATGTGTTGGGTTGGCGTTGTATAGACTTGGCTTTGATCACTTGGGCTGAAGGCACTGAGCAGACTAAGCGATGTGTAGACTTCATTAAGAAGGTGCCCGATGTACAGACTTGAAGAAGATATGCCAATGTACAGACTAAATGGATCCAGCTGGTGTATAGACTTTGTGCCCAAGCTATCAATGCTCTGATGCATCCACTCCACTTGAACGTTGCGTTGACGCACCAATTAACCCAGGGACTTCTTTCTTGAGTTTGCACTGCTGCGTCGACGCTTCCATTTGGTGGCGTTGACGCATTGAGCACCCTACAACCCCTTTGATCCTATTAAACATTTATTAGGAGGTTAAGTGTCTATATCCAATATCTTACTGTTGTCATCATCAAAACCAGGAGTATAACAATCTCCCCCTTTTTGATGATGACAACCCCCAAACTATTTTAATGACATTTGCAATCACACATGGTTAGCATCAAACAAACGCATGGTTACTTGTCAGTTCAACAAAATTATGAATCACAAAAATGAAAACATATGCTATCATTCATGAACAAAACTCATGCCTCATGCTGTTGTTCGTTCTGCTCTCCCCCTTTGTCATCATCATTAAAGGGGGTGCATGTAGAAAACATAGTTTAAGATGGGAAGAAGCGATTGAAACGTCTGGCAGAAGATGGTTGTTGTTGCTGACGAGAAGAGTGTCCTTGAGAGGATTGAGTGCCTGGAGGTGTCTGACGAGATTGCTGTCCTGAAGTAGATTGATCCCTGGTTAGTAGGTCTCTGATCTCTTAAGAGAGTTCGCTTAGCTGATGACTTAGAGTGTTGCGAACATTGTCAATTTCAGTGACAGAGTCTTTATCGTGGAGTTTGTTCTCAAGTGACTGAATGTTTGCTATTACCTTATCAATCTTCTCTAGCACAGCTTTGAGGAATGGAGGGATTGCACTGACAGGACCTTTGATTGTTTATATCCCTATCTTCAGATCATAACACAGGTCAATAATCTTGGCAAAAGAGGAAAAGGTTGAACCTTGTTGACTGTGCATCTCTTGTACCAGAGTGGCAAGTTTGTCAAGGAGGGATGATATTTGTTTCAAGACTTGCCTTGTTGCTTGGTCAGACACCATTTTGGTGAGTAAGAAATTTCACCATTCGCATAAAACAGAAGTTTCAAAATGAACAATCCGAGCAGTCAGCTTGTTAAAATGAAGTGTTGTGAACTCCATCAACTTGTCCATCTTGGCCTCCTGACGCTTCATCATCATAGTCATGTTCACTAACATCTCTTCAATAGTTGCTGGGGGTGGAGCTGCATCAGAAGTTGGAGAGGTTCTTCTATAAACGTTAATGGCTCCAGACGTAGATGGTTCTACTGTAGGTACAGAGCCACTCGGTTCCGCAGAAGCCTCAAAAACTTGCTCTCCTCTCATGGAGTTGTCCTCTGGCATGTCTTCACTCACCACAGGTGGAATCGGTATTTCTGCTCTGTGCACTTGACCATCATCCATAGTGGCTGTTCTTGATGCCTAACCGATCTCTGATGGAGCTGATTTCTGACTAGGAAGGGTTCTGACAGCCTTACCATCAATAACCTCAAAACCCATAAACTTTTGAATATAAGAAAGTGTGTAGACTTAGAGTGAAGCATATAGTGTAACACTGCAACAGACTGTATAGACTTTGAATGCAATGTATGGACTTTGCATGAGACGCTGGCCAAGACGATGGATGCAACAGTGCAATGTCTAGACTTGAAGAATGTGAGACGATGGCTAAGAGACTGCACAATCGGATGTATAGACTTTCGTTACTGTAGCAACGTGTAGACTTTGCCTTAGACGCTAAGTGAGACGCTCAATGTACACACTTAACCAATTCAAAGGCAAATCGAGTGTACAGACTCTGAGTCCAAACCCAATGGCTATACAGACTTAGAAAGTGAAGACTGATGTACAGACTTCATTAATCAAAGCATGAATGAGACGCTGTACACACTTAGCCTAGGACAATGTATAGACTCAATCAAATGAAGAAACACATGATGCAATGTGTGGACTTGGTGACACATGCAAACAGATGAGTGTCAAATGAAGAAACACATGATGCAATGTGTGGACTTAGTGACACATGCAAACAGATGAGTGTACAGACTATGCCAGCAAGCTACACGATGTGTAGACTTAGAAGTGCCTGCAGCTGTGCAATGTGCAACCAGTGTATGGACTTGTCGTGCCTACACAGGGCGTTGTACACACTTGCTGCCTGATGCAAATGTGCAGATTCTATTAATGCATATCAATGCTTTATGCAGCAGATAATCAGTCTGAACTTCAAATGCAATGACTCACAGTGTAAGCAGATAAACTGACTGAACATATGAGAGACTGAATGAACATTTGAATGACAGACTGAATATAAGAATGACTGAATAAAACCATGGTGACTCACAGTGATTAGCTCACATTAAAACCAATCATCACAAACCCCTAGAGCCAATCATCAAAATCACAAGCCACAGGGGCCAGGGGCACAACAATCTCCCCCTTTTTGATGATGGCAACAATACACAGTGAGTCATTCTGATGATGTAATACATTCTTATGAAAGTCATTCTGATGACTCAAACTATTCTCCCCCTTTGACTTCATCAAAAAAAATAGTTTGAGAAGAGAAGGCAAATCAGCATGCAATGATTGAACAAAAATCTCCCCTTTGTTACTTGCAGAAAGAGATACCAAAATGCAAGAGCTCCCCCTAGAAATATGAATGCAAGAACACAATGCTCTCCCTTTAAGAGTTTCTATGCAGCATGATGCATATGACATGGAAGCTCCCCCTCGCAAGAACACGATTCTCCCCCTTTAAGAGTTTCAGCAAAAGCATGAGGTAGAGATGATCAAAAGGAACCTGCATGCACTGATTGAATGATATTCTCCCTCTTTGGCAAACTATCTCCCCCTTTGGTATAATCAAAATAAACCATGGGAAGGGGTAAATGCAAAAATGCAAATGCAACAAGAAATGCAATACTTCCCCCTAAGTATATGAATGCAAGGATAGAAATGATCTGAACACGATTCAGTATGACTAGGAATGCTCCCCCTGAATAAGTGGAATCTTATGAGATAGATGAGAAGGAGACCACAGGGGCAAACAAGGAGAAGTTCAGGTCAATGACCTAAGGAAAGTGAGCAGAAAGGTTCAAATAATCAGATTTACAAATAAGCTCCAAACAGAAATAATTCAGCAAGATTTTCAAGGAGATATCAATCTCATAAATCCAAAACATAATTTTTCAAAGTCTTCCATTATAGGGACTTATAAATGAGCCTTTTGAACAGCATGGTTTAAACATGATGTATGTAGAGTTTATCAATAAAATTCTGTATTGATATCTAAAACCATGTTTTAATAAAGATGAACCAAGCCCTCATATTTATCTTGATTAATCTCCCTTTCTCTTACACAATCAAATCTATTGACTTCTTTCAGAATTACATGCACTAGTATTGAAGTCAAGCAATTATGAAGTCATATGATTTTGTCTAGGGTTGTAGTAATTTGATTTTAGCATCAATATTCAGATATTGAGATATGTTCAACAATTTTTCATGCTACAAATTTTACGAGCAGTCTAGTTCAGTTTACACATTGTAACTAGAGGATATACCTTGATCAGAGGCCAATATCCCTAAGCACTTAGTGTGACTAACTGTCATGCTATATATGAACAGAGATAGCATTTACACATCATGACACACTCCAAATCATTTCTTGATGAGTGAGTTGTATTTCTCAGTGTGTATGCCATTGCTCTGCCTGAATTTCAATGAATTCTTAATCAGAGTTAACTAAGGCACCTCATGACACAGTCCTTTGGACATGTGTTTCTCAGTGACCAAGGTCATTGCTCTGACAATTACTTTACCCTTTAGACAATTTAGAAACATTCATTTGCTTCAAAACAATATTAATCTCATGTACTTAACCAAATAAAGTCATGTATTCAAAAGTGCAGATTTCAGAAGTTTTTGCAAGACACAGCATGAAACAGTTGGTTAAGATTTATTAAACATGATTCAGATATGTTAAGAGATTTTGAAGTTAAACTCCATGAATACATTAAGCTTAAACCACATGAGTTATTTCAGACATTCATAAAAGTATATAATAGAAGATTTCTAGTTCAAGATTTTTCAGATTTATGATCGAGATAGCCCATTGAAATCTTCATGAAGGACTGAAATAATTCTGATATCAAATGATACCAATTGTTACCAATTGATATGAGAGATTTTGAAGCTCAGTGTTTTCAAATTATGATCACGGTTTGGTCAAAAAGAATCAATGAAAGGGATATGCACACAAGGCAAGATATCAGGAGGTCAGGCAAGTTCCAGGATGTTCAAAGTTAACATGCAATGAACTCTGACATAAATGTATGCACATGACTACCTTCATGCAATGTATTGACTCCTCCTGACACTATGCATTCAATTACCCTTTTTGGTATTTTCAATGCAGTAAAATGCAATGCAATTAACTACATGCATGCAAAGACTCAACACTGAATGCTATGCAAGGACATGCAATTAACTCCCCCTGAAAACATGTAATGTTTGCACTGAAAACTGAACATATGATTTTGATTCATGCACATTCAGACTGTCCTAACCAGCAAGGTGACCCATGGTACTAGACGGAGCACTTGGTCTAAAAGACCACCTCACACATAGTAAGAACCTCCAGACAGACTTCCCTGCCTTTTGGTACCTTACCATTTATATACCATTGTGGTCAACCATGATAATTCAACATGGGCAGCATGCATGGATCAAATTTCAGCTAATCAGATTTTTCAGAATGCAATGGACAGATTTTCAAGCCACATTCATAAGCAGTTCAGATTTTTCCAGAAATTTCGGAATGCAATTTGTTTTCAGAGGTTATGCATTTCAACAATTATCAAACAACTACAAATGGCAGATATGTAAGAATTTTAAATCAAACAACTACAAATGGCAGATATGCAAGAATTTCAAAATAGGAGATGCAGAGAAATTACCTGAAAAGTTTAGAAGGGGTTTTTCATTCTTGAGTGCCTTGGATTACTACCCCTTTTTATTCCATTCCAAGGTACACCTGCAAAATAAGGTTTATTTTGCACAAACAGATACCCAAGAAGTCTTGGGTCCTGACATGACATTATCACTCCTAGCAGGTTTTCTCAGCACATTTTTAACTTGATAGGAAGGAGCAGCAGTTTTCAGATCTAATTTATGCACATTCTTGTTAGCATGAGTTCTATGTGCACATACATGAGATTTTCTGTTAACAGAATAAAAATTATGTTTACCAAAACCAGTTTGGTTTTGATATCCTGCCAGCCAACAGGTTGCAGCCCTGTGACCTGGCTTCCCACAGTTATAACATGCAGGAATCTTTTCCTTAAAAATAGATTTATCCCTCCCATAATCATTCTGGTGAACATGATTAACATGAGAATAGAATTTTTTCTTGCCTTCAGCTGACCAGCACTGAACATCAACATGTCCCAGTTTACCACAATTATAACAATGAATTTTCTTTTCCCAAAGGACATGAGTTTTAGCATGATTTTTCTGTGAATTAATAGCAGCAAGGTCATCTAACTCCAATGATTTGCATTCATGCATGAGATGACCCATTTCATGACAGTAAAAGCATTTGGATTTCCTGTTTTGAGCCGAATAGGATTTCTTAGCATAAGAAGTCCTAACATGAAATCTATCATTATCATTCTTCATGACAAAGCAATCATAAAGTACATGGCCAGAACTTCCACAATAGAAGCATTCAACATTCCTTCCGTGGATAATTGGAAATTTTCTAGCCTTAGGCTTGTTTGCATGAAATTTACTATTCTTCTTCAGTGTTCTCATTTTCACATTTTCTTTCTGTTTTTGAATCTTCTGATCATCTGACTGTTTTGAAGAAGGTGCAGAAGTACTAGCTAAGTTTGAGCTACTCACAAATGTTGCGTATAGTTTGTTCCTTACAGCTTGCTTAACTTGAGAATTGCACCTTTTCTCTTCATTCAGTTTAGTGACTTCCACATTCAAAGAATCTTTCATTTTTTCTTTACCTTTGGCAAATTTTGACAGAGAGTTGTTTAGGTTTTCAATTTCAATTTGCAAGGTCATAATGTGGTCTTCACACGAGATAACCTGATTTTGTAACCCATCATTCAGACTTTTCAGGATCTCATTCTCCTGAGTTAGCTTCAATTCAATGTTCACTTCTTTTTCTTTCAAAACTGATTTTTCTCTTTCTACCGTTAGCCATCTTTCAGAGAAAACAGTGTTAAGGACCATTAGCTTTTTATTTTGTTCCTTCAGATGGATGTTTTCTTCAATCAGCTTATCTTTTAATTTATCAATTTCTTCTTCTGAGTTAGCAGAGAATCATTTTCTTCTTTCAAGGAAGTGATTAAGTTTTCCTGTACATTATCATCAGAATGTAATTCTTCAATCAATTCCTTCAATTTAGATTTTAGATTTTCATTTTCAGCCTTTAGACATGTGATTTCAGCATTTTTCTCTTTTCTTAATTTTCTCTTTCCTGATTTGACTCTTTCATATTTATCTAGAAGATGCTCATGCATGGCAACTAACTCATCATGGCTAATATCCTCGGTCTCAGAGATTACCTGGGATGAGGACTCATCTGATTGATCACTCCTTCTTGCCATGAGACATTCTTCTTCCTGTTCCACGTGTGCTGTAGTCACTCTATCAAACATTTCCTTTGCAGTGCTACAATCTGAGAAAGAGGAAAAATCATCAGAACCGATTGCAGCCTTCATTAAATTTAGAGCTCTCACATTATCATCATTTTTCAACTTGTGAACATGAGTCCACTTGGACTTATCCTTAGGAAGTTCATGTGGACTGTGAGAGATAACCTTCCACAATTGTGGATTAATAGAGTTAACATGCTTGTGCATACGATATAGCCAGAATTTAATATTTGAACTACTGAATAGTGGAGGATGAGCCATGACAGCACAACAGATTAATGCAACAGGAATATTGATGCACTAAAAACAAATTAGCACCGAAAACCAGAGATCGAAACTGCAGGTCGTTGGACCTTGTATGCAGACACCGCAGTGATACCAACTGTTAGGGTGCTGGGTCCGGATACAGAGGGGGGGTGAATGTATCCCTCTACAAATTATGCCCAAATAAAAAAAACTTGGATGCTAGAGATAGACACAGAATAGAACCAATTCGATTCAACTCAAACACAAACACTTGGAGCGCGCCTATTCAAGCATCTAGCGGAAGCAAAGCAAACAATCAAACCACTGCACAAGAGATTTTTAGGTGGTTCGGTCCACAGACCTACATCCACCCCTCACTCCCAACCGGAGTGAGGCTTCACTAGCAAATGCTAGAACCAAGCAGACTCAGTCTGCAAACAGTTGCTGCTACACAGCTTGACCAGGGGAACAACCTCCCCTCTTCCTCCCAACCGGAGGGACACCCAAGTGACTCCCAGCCACTTGAAAACTAGAGGTCGAAGACCTCTCTTCCTCCAGACCAGGAGGGACCACTGGACTTGCAACCACAAGCCCAGAACCGGAGGACTAGCCTCCCTTCCTCTAACCAGAGGGCAACCCACAAGTGACAACCTGTCACTTGCAACCCGGAGATCAGATCTCCCTTCTCCTGAACCAACAGGAGGAACCCGATCCCCAACAGGGCAATCGGAAGAACAAAGATGGAAAGATAATAAAAAAGAAAGTAAGAAAGGATGAAAAATCACAGCGCCAAAAGTTGGAAACGAAACACAAGTAATGTAGCTCTCAAGGGAGCAGATCTGGCTTGGATTTGATCCAAACGCCAGAGGCCAGAACTTCAAGCTTTTCCCACTTCTTCTCTATGAACTCCTTCTCTCTCTCTCTCTCTCTTTCTCTTCTGCTTCTTCACTCTTTTTCTTCTTCTTTCGCAGGCTCTCTTTTTCTCTTCTCTTCTCTTCTTATTCTCTGCGACTCTTCTCTTCTACTGGATCGAACTCTCAGCACTACTGCTTTTCT
Source organism: Amorphophallus konjac (assembly GCA_022559845.1). Taxonomy (NCBI): domain Eukaryota; kingdom Viridiplantae; phylum Streptophyta; class Magnoliopsida; order Alismatales; family Araceae; genus Amorphophallus; species Amorphophallus konjac. The sequence goes on along the minus strand of CM040120.1, from coordinate 315,387,290 downwards.
GCAATTGCTCTCAAGGCTTCGATCACGATCTCTCTTTTCTTCTTCTTCTCCTTTTCTTTTTCTGGATCGAAGGGCTTTTCTGCTCTCCAGGCTTTTTCTTCGATCACGATTCATCTGAAGACGAAGGCTCCATTATATACCAGCAGCAGCAGTAGCAGCAGCAGGGCGCGTGTGGCTTCCACAGTTCCCGCCCTAAGAATTCGGACCACGTGGCAGCATCCAGCAGGCTGTCAGAACACGTGTCCTCATCTGGGCACTCTCCTTATCCTCGGATCACGTGCCCAGCACTAGTACGCTCAGCAACTGGAGTTAGATGGCGTCAACTCACTTGCTCCAAAGAGTTGACGCAGCCATCAGAGATCTTCAACCTTTTTAACCGCTGCATCGACTCCATCAACCTGCTGCGTTGACGCAACGGTATCGGCAGTCCAGTGATCAAGTCTTCAACAAATGGGCGTGCTGCGTTGATGTTATCAGCATGTTGCGTTGACGCATTGAACATGTACATTTGTATACTGGCGTCTCTTAAGCCGCTGCGTCGACGCTGCTTGTTGATGGCGTTGACGCAGTGGAAGATATCGTGAAAGCTTCGTCTACTGATGCGTGGATGCTTTAAGCTTCAGTCGTCGACCCTGTTCCCTTCAGCAACAATAATGAAGTGTATAGACTTAGTGTTAACGTGCCAGAGAAGCCAGTGTACAGACTTCATGTTAACGTTGAACCCAATGTACAGACTCAATCAAATGAAGAGCTTCCAGTGTATGGACTTTGCAGTGCAAACAACAATGTATAGACTTAGAGAAATGAAGTCTAGTGTATAGACTTGGAGAACTGTTCAATGTGTTGGGTTGGCGTTGTATAGACTTGGCTTTGAGCACTTGGGCTGAAGGCACTGAGCAGACTAAGCGATGTGTAGACTTCATTAAGAAGGTGCCCGATGTACAGACTTGAAGAAGATATGCCAATGTACAGACTAAATGGATCCAGCTGGTGTATAGACTTTGTGCCCAAGCTATCAATGCTCTGATGCGTCCACTCCACTTGAACGTTGCGTTGACGCACCAATTAACCCAGGGACTTCTTTCTTGAGTTTGCACTGCTGCGTCGACGCTTCCATTTGGTGGCGTTGACGCATTGAGCACCCTGCAACCCCTTTGATCCTATTAAACATTTATTAGGAGGTTAAGTGTCTATATCCAATATCTTACTATTGTCATCATCAAAACCAGGAGTACAACATAAGGTCCCTATTGTCAGCTTGGCACACAAAGGCCACGGTAATTGAAGACTCAAAGAACCTGTCTACTCTCACCTTGGATGAACTCATAGGGTCACTCATGACCTATGAGATAAATATTAAGATGACAGTTGATGAAGTCATCAAAAAGAAGAAGGTCATTGGACTGAAAGCTCATCACTCCGATGATGAATTTCAAGAAAGTGAATCAAGTGACGGAAGCAATGAAGAGGAAGAATTGGCAATGATAACTCACCAAGTGAGAAGATTTCTAAGGAAGAAGAGAAACTTTCAGGGAAACTTTAGGAAAGGGCCAAGAAAGCCCACACAGACCAAAGGCGAGTCAAGCAAGCCAAGTAGCATCATATGCTACGAATGCAAGAAGCCTGGGCACATGAGAGGTGAATGTCCGGATCTGAATAAGAAATTCAAGAAGGATAATTTCAAGAAACCCAAAGCCATGGTTGCCACATGGAGCGATGATGAAGAAGAACCATCTGATGAAGAGATTCAAGAACTTGTGGAAAGCTTGTGCCTCATGGCACATGAGGATGAATCTACGGAGGTAAACTCTGACCCTGATTTCATTTCTAATGAACAATGGGAATCCGAATATGAAAAATTATACACAAAATACAAGAAGATCAGATCTGAAAATGAAATTCTCAAACAGAAATTTGATGACTTATCATATAAAGATATCTTTGTCAAATTTGAAGAACTAGAACAGGAATGGTTTGAGGCCACAGAAGAAAGAGAAAGCTTATTACAAACAATTTCAGACTGTAATAAAGCCAAAGAAGAACTATCTTGCAAAGTAATTGAAGTGGAGAAAGCATGTGAGAAAATGAAAATTGAAGAACAAATTCTGAAATTCACAAACTCAGAACTTGAAAAGAAAACTGTGAGCTTGGAAAAAGAAGTGGGTGATGTTCAGTCCACGTTATCTAAGTTTGTTAAGGGCAAGCAAAACCTAAACAATTTGTTGGGAGTGAAAGTCAATTTTCAAAGAGAAGGCCGCGGATACACTCCCCAAAACAAAAAACCTTTTGAGCATAAGATCACCACATCCCTTGTCCATGAGAAAAGTCAAAACCATGCATCATCTTCCAAGCCTGAACTCAAGCATTTTCAACCCAAATCACGACAGTTTCAAGGAAACTTTGCACCTGTTAATTGCTATCATTGTGGTAGATTTGGGCATGGTATTGTAAGTTGTTGGTTCAAACAAAACCCACCAAGAGATCGTGATTTCTGGACTAAGAGGAGATATACCATGAACTGGACTAACTCCAATGGACCTAAACTAGCTTGGGTACCAAAAACAATTGCATGAGAATTTTTCTTCTTGCAGATATGTCTTGAAGCCAGTGGGAGCAAATGGTATCTAGACAACGGTTGCTCAAGGCATATGACAGGGGACAAGAAGGTGTTCTCCAAGCTGCAAGAAAAGGAAGGAGGCTTAGTTACTTTTGGCGGGAAGGACAAAGGTAAAATAATCGGAGTTGGAGACATAGGTAAGAATTCTGAGACTCTGATTGAAAATGTCCTTCTAGTGAAAGGTTTGAATCATAATTTTTTGAGCATAACTCAATTATGTGATAAGGGTTTTAAGATTGTTTTTGATGTGACTCACTGTTTTGTCATGTGCAAAAATTCAAATGAAATCAAATTCATTGGTAAAAGGAGCAACAATGTGTACACCATTGATCTTGATGATGTTTCAGTTGATAATGTATGTTTGGTTGCTAACAACCATGAGAATTCATGGCTATGGCATCGCAGACTAGGTCATGCTACTTTTGGAGTGATCTCTAAGTTGTCTAGACATGACTTGTGATAGGTCTGCCCAAATTGAAATTTGAAAGCGATAATATCTGTGAAGCTTGCACGAAAGGCAAGCAAACATGAATCTCATTCAAAAACAAAAATATTGTTTCATCCGCTAGGCCATTGGAACTGTTGCATCTTGATCTTTTTGGACCTACTAGAACATCTAGCCTAGGAGGAAAATCCTATGGCTTTGTGATTGTTGATGATTTCTCCAGATTCACATGGGTGCTATTTTTAGCTAATAAAAGTGATGCCGTGATGGAGTTTCAAGTATTTTGCAGAAAAATTCAGAATGAAAAGGGTTACCTCATCACCACAATCCAGAGTGATCATGGTGGTGAATTTGAAAATCATGAATCCAGCATGTTCTGTGAAGATCAGGGGTACACACATAATTTTTCATCACCGAGGATGCCCCAGCAGAATGGAGTAATAGAGAGAAAGAATAGAACATTGATAGACATGGCCCGGACCATGCTCAGTGAGAATTCCCTACCCAAGTATTTTTGGGCTGAAGCGGTAAGTACATCATGCTACATCATCAACAGGGCAATGGTAAGGCTCATTCTGAAGAAAACTCCATATGAGCTCTACAAGGGTAAGAAGCCAAACATCTCTTATCTTAAACCCTTTGGATGTCCTTGCTATATCTTGAACAATGGTAAGTCCAATTTGGGTAAGTTTGATGAGAAGAGTGATAAAGGAATCTTTCTAGGTTATGCACTCAATTCTAGAGCTTACCGATTATTCAATAAAATGACATTAGTTGTTGAAGAAAGTCCTCATGTCATTTTTGATGAATCCAAGTCAAAACTCACAAATCAAATTTCTTCCATCTTGGATGCAGATGAAGACCCTAAGAACTCATCAAATGTTAAAGCCATGGATGAGCCATTGAAGGCAACCTCAAGCAAAAATGAGGAAGATGAGGATCCTACAATTGAGACACTGCAAGAACCACAAGTGCAGCATCCTGATCTGCCCAGCTCCTCCACATTTCTAAAGGATCATCCAATTACGAACATCATAGGTAATTTGGAGGATGGGGTGAAAACTAGGTCCTCTCTAAGATAGGTTGAACAGGAGGACCTGATGGCCTTACTTTCACAAGTAGAGCCCAAGGACATTCATGAAGCTCTTCAAGATGAATCCTGGATTCAGGCGATGCATGAAGAGCTGCATCAGTTTGAAAGAAATGAGGTGTGGACTCTCGTGCCGCGTCCTAAGAACCATCCTACCATTGGAACTCGTTGGGTTTTCAGAAACAAGCTAAATGATGCGGGATTGATTGTGAGGAATAAGGCTCGGCTTGTGGCCAAGGGGTACAGCCAAGAGATGGGAATTGATTTTGATGAGTCCTTTGCACCGGTTGCTAGACTTGAAGCAGTCCGGATCTTACTGTCCTACGCGTGCTCTTTGAACTTTAAACTATTTCAAATGGATGTTAAATCTGCATTTCTTAACGGCTATATCAAGAAGGATGTCTTTGTAGAGCAGCCGCCAGGCTTTGAAGATTCCAAACATCCACGACACGTGTACAAGCTCCAAAAGGCCTTGTACGGACTAAAACAAGCACCAAGGGCATGGTATGAACAGCTTACTTCTTTTTTAGCTGACAATGGGTTCAAGAGAGGTAAGGTACACTTTTCACAAGGAAATCAGGTAAGGACATTTTAGTGGTTCAAGTGTATGTGGATGACATTATTTTTGGAGCTTCTGATAATGCCTTATGCGAGGAATTTGCAAAGACTATGCAAGGACAATTCGAGATGAGCTTAATGGGGGAGCTGAATTTCTTTCTTGGATTGCAGGTGAAACAAACTTCAGAAGGAATTTTCATCAATCAAGCCAAGTATACTATGGAATTGCTGAAGAAATACGGGATGGCGGAAGCAAAACCCATATCAACTCCCATGGCCACCACCACAAAGCTGGATAAGGATGAAAATGGTAAAACAATAGATTCTACACTGTTTCGAGGTATGATCGGATCACTACTGTACCTTACAGCGTGCCGCCCTGACATTCAATTTAGTGTATGTCTCTGTGCCCGTTTCTAGTCATGCCCTAAAGAATCTCACTTATCAGCTGTTAAACGGATTTTCAGATATCTAATTGGCACAATTGACTTTGGTTTGTTATTTCCCATCGGTAGTTCTTTTGAGTTAATTGCTTATACCGATGCAGATTACGCCGGATGCATTGTAGATCATAAAAGTACAAGTGGGTACTGTCAGTTTCTTGGCGGGTGCCTTGTTTCATGGGCCTCTAAGAAACAACATTTAGTAGCTCTCTCAACAGCCAAGGCTGAATATGTAGCCGCCGGAAGTTGTGGAGCCCAAGTACTTTGGATCAAAAATCAATTGCTTGATTTGAATGTTGAAGTGGATTGTGTGCCTATCTTATGTGATAATACGAGTGCAATTAGTCTATCTAAAAACCTTGTTCAACACTCCAGAACCAAACACATTGACATTCGGCATCATTTTCTGAGAGATCATGTAGGTAAAGGGGTTTTTGAGTTCAAGTTCATTGACACACTTAATCAATTGACTGACATCTTCACAAAACCCCTAAATCAGGATTAATTCAATAAGATTAGGAGAGAACTTGGCATGTGCAAGGGTGAGGGCATACGTACTTAGGTCTGCACTAGGTTATTTCTTCTTCGTTGGGTAGATTATGTGAGATGCATGCATTGTGTGTGGTTCATTTCTATTGTGTATGACTATACCTAGCATGTGTGCCTGTACTTATATTTATATACACTTCTTCCTTGACATTTTCCTAAAACTGAATATTCCTTGATAAATAAATGTGGACTAGTGATCTAGTGCTCTTAGCAGTCTCCATTCAAGGGTTTTCATAGTCGACTCCTGCTTGATATCTTTCGTGGCTTAGCAATAGAAAAGAAAAAGATTTAGAAACAAATAAAAAAAAGGAAAAGGAAGAAAAAAAAAGGGGATCTGTGAAAATGGGGGAGTCCACAGGGTCATGGAGCCCACTTCCATCTCTGGTGGCCGCTGGCTACACACCTTTTCTCTCGGGGTGAATAATGGGGTTTTCATGCCCCAGCGGTCGACTGCTGGCTTCGTGTCGGTCGATCGCTAGTGGCGAACCGGCCCGATTCAACCGCGTCCGAACCCTATTTTAAGGGGGTTTTCTCCCCCCTTTTTTCATTCTATCACTCTCCCTTCTCTCTCCCTTACTCCACCGCCACACTAGCACATCTCTCTCCCACCTTTCAAGCCCTAAAAACCCCACACCTTTTCTACCCGAGCACGATCCGGTCGATTGGTTTCCATTTCGGACCGCCTCCTCGCCGGCGTTCGTGCACTCGTGCCAACATTCCTTGAGTTCCAGAGCGTGGAGACGGTGTTCTTAGTTCTTCCCGGTGTCTCTCTCTCCATCCCAAGGTAGAGGTTTTACCTCTCAAGTGGATACTCTCTTCAGCGAGTTTCTTAGTCTAAAATGGCACCTAGAAGGAGTGCTCGACATCTTCTCCAAGGGGAACCTAGTGCTGGGAGGGGTGAAGCTCCGGCCGCACCTCCACCACAAGCTCCCACACGCAGGTTACCTCCAAGGTCTATCATCGACCCTCGTCTTGTCGATTTTCAAGAGATGAATGAAATCATGCCCGACATTTATACAGTTTTTTCAATGCAACCGGGGTGGATTGACTTTGTCACTAGATACAACCGGTTTTATCCCTATCTGGTACAACAGTTCTATGGAAATTTGGTTGACAGAGATGGAAGATTATACACCATGGTTAAGGGCATTGAGATCCGAATTAATTCAGAATTATTCAATCGTGCCCTGGGAGTCTCTTCACATGGTGCAGACATGAGTTTTGGGCATGGTGAGGTTGAGGCAAGTTTCATTGCTATGACGAGCTGTGATTTTGTGCGTGGTGTGAGTGACCTCATTGAGCTCAATGCCAACCACTTTCCCGCCTTGCAACGGGTTCTGCATCATATGTTTACTACACTTATTTATCCCAAGAATGGCAGCCGAGATGAAGTGACGGAAGTGCATCGATTCCTGTTCTATCATGTTATGAATGGTGACTTAATTAATATGGGTTGGCTCATGACTCAACTGATAAGTCGATGCCAGACACATTTACGGCGGTCCCTATCTTATGCTTCTCAACTCACTGGAGTGTTCACTTCTATTGGGGTCCCATTGGAGGATGAGCAGTTTGTTCTGGTCTGCCATGATGACATTTATAATGAGCATAAGCTTTTCTCAGATATGGGATATTACCGTGCAGTAGATGGCACAATTCATCCTGATGTCCTAGTTTATGGGGAAGAGAATGTTAGTGAAGACGAACAAGAACCGGACCCACAGCAAGATAACCATAATGCACCTGCACCAGTCCAGCCTGAAGATGTGCCTCCTCCCGCGGCTCTCCCTCCTCCACCGCAGTACTTTCATGGGGAGTCTTCCACTCAGGGTGATGGGCATTCCACTCGGGGGGACTATGAGGCTCTTGACAGGTGTCTTTTAGGCATGGAAACTCGGCTTGACTCTTCCCTTGGGCGCTTGGATACTTTTATGGATACCATGACTGGACGAATGGACACCTTCACTCATGATCTGGATGATATATCTATCCACATGGCCACTCTCTTTGCCAGCCATGAAGATAACCGTGAGGCCTTTCACCTCACCAACCATACCCTTCTTTCCATCCGTAACCAGCTCCGTCATTATGATGATCTTCTCCACGGCCTTGAGGATCATCTTCCTCCTGCTCTTGCTGGTTCCCCCCATGGTGATGGTCCACCGGATGGTGTTCATGGCGAGGAAGCTGAGGATCACCCTGCTGTGTAGCTGTTCTTGGGTCTCTAGTGTTACTTTTGTCCACTTTTTGTATACCATGCCTCTCCTTTTTGCTGATGTCAAAGGGGGAGAAGTAGGCTATTAGGCTCATATATATATGCTATGTGTGTGTGTGCCTACTTGCATGCATGTTTGTCGTTTGCATTTTAGGTTGAGCACGTTGTATTGCATTTGGTTATTTGGTTATATTGCATTAGTGGTTTGGATTTAGTGGTTGCATTCCCTCTTTCACCTTTTGCATTCCATGTACCCTGTATGGATCTAATGGGAATGAATGGAAGAATGCACTCCTTGAATTAACAAGATTGTCTCTCTCCTATCTCACTTCCTGTCAATATGGCAAATAAGTATTGAATGTCTAGTATGGATTTGTTGACGTGCTTGTGTTGGAAGTGAAATGTTGCGTTGATATGGACGTGTTGAATGCCTTCACATCGTGAGTTCAAATGTTTCAACTTGATGGATTTCAACTGAATTTCAAATGTGATTATCGACGCTTCTAAAACTCTTTCAAAGGCACTTTGGTGAAAATGCAAATCTAATGCCTAGTTTTTGTCATCATCAAAAAGGGGGAGATTGTTAAACATATCCGAGTGATTTTGATGATAACAAAACTCAGGACATTTCTCTCCCATGTATCTTGTTTTCAAGAGAAGCTTCATGCTTTAAACCATCAAATTTCACCCCATGTCAAATGTGTGTTAATGAATCCTTCCATGTGTTTATTCGAGTATAAACCAACTTGTACTTAACTGTAACACAAGCCCATTTCAATCATCGAACAAATGGATAGCTTGAAGTGAGCTAACACTTGACTTTTGTAGGATTGGAGATTGGCGGTCGACCTGTGGACCCTTGGCGGTTGACCAAAAATAACAGAACTGAAATCTGGGAATCTGTGAATCTGGCGGTCGACCGCCAGGAGCTAGCGGTCGACCTATTATCCCAGTAGCCAAATGGCTACAGGATGGCCAATGGCGGTCGACCGTTGGGATGTGTAGGTCGACCGCCAGCCTCGAGCAGCCAACAAATGTTGACTTTTTTGTCACTTCGAGAAATGGCTCTCCTCTTGGTATTGTTTAATCCCTAAGCAACCAAACTTTTCAGAAATTGTGGATTAGGTCTGGGGGAGTCCTTGGACCATTCAAGAAACTATAAGACTTATACAAGAGGGTTTTGAAAACCCTAATGCTAAGAGTGGATCAAGGAGGCTACCAAAGAGTGAAGATGAAGCTATATCTGAAGAAGATCAAGCCTGGATCAAGTCGACCTCAAGCTGCATCCAAAGAATCCTTCATCAACTAAGGGGGAGCTTTAATCAATCTCTTGTTCTTGTGTTCTTTCAATTTCACATCCTTCTCAGCTTTAAGTGTGTTTTGATTGTAATCTTGAATCTTCTCTGTGTGTGTGAGGATCTTCACAGATCCGTGTGTGTGTGTGTGCAGTCAAGGTTGATTGCTTTTGTGTGTGTGTGGTTGATCTTGTAACACTCTACAAGATAGTGTGTGGTTCCTCACTGTCGGTGAGGGGTGGACGTAGGTTGCCATTGTGGCATCCGAACCACCTTAAATTTGCTGTCTCCTCGTGGTTTGCACCTTATCTTCTTTCCCCCTTCTGTGATTACTTGTGGATCTAGTCTTTCTGCTTCTTTTAGATCTTGTGTGTTAATCATCTTCTCTTAAATCCTTCGGTATATCAAAAGCTGGATTCGGACCGACAAGGTCATTCTTGCCGAAAAGATAACAGTTTGCGTGAGTAAATCTACGGATCTATTAACTCCGCCGAGTACCAAGGGTTTATGCAGTGGTTGTTTTTGAGAGATATAGTCTGTTTTGCTTGCGGCCCTCTTGTGTCCTCTCGAAATCGTTATCTTGGTTTTATTTTACAAAAAAATTGTTATCACCCAATTCACCCCCCCTCTTGGGTGTCAATTAACCTCGGGACTTCAGATGAAATGGCCTCCAACAGTTTGCTGGGAGGCATCTCCACGTGGGGGGCTTTTCTTGAGGAGCTGTGACTTCTCCTCCCTGGCCGCCTGGGCTCTCATGAGATCAACAAGGACATCCAATTTTACGTTGAGGGTTTGGAGGGCGTCGGTGCTCCCGCCGGGAAGTTGTTACCCCGCCACTGATGAAGGTAGCTCGTTGGCTTGGTTGTCGGACGGGGAATGCTCTGTGGGGAGGGAAGGTGCACCTTCCTTCGTTATCAGAGCTTTTCCCGTATCACCGGTAGTCCTCCTGCCATAACTTCTTCGCACCATGATGGCTCTTTGTGCATTTCCCACAGGTGGCGCCAGATGAAGAGGGGCAATCTCGCGCTACTCCTGTGCTGGGAGGAAGATGATGATGTACCCTTGAAGTATAAACTGCAATAAGAGAAACCAGTCAGAGGTGCCCAGGGATAGATCCCCGGGGAAGACCCTCCGATGCTCAAAACAGCACAGGTAGTAGAGCACTGGTGCGAAGAGAAGAGTTGGGAGGAAAATAGGAGTGCGAGATCTCTCTCCACCGAAAGGTGAAGTGGTTCCTGCTCAGGGTTGTTAGCTCTTGCCTTGCTTAGGCTTACCTTCTCGTAGTAGGGCATGTCTTGTTTAAATAATGGCCTGTTGTGCGAATTGGTCCCTGTGAGCGGAGGAGTTCCAGGGGGGTTATGTCCTTCATGCGGGCTCCTTACGACGCACAGACTCTTGGTCTCTCTTGTCTCCTTGAGCTTCCTGCCATTAAGGGATTCGCAACGGCCGTATAAATAAGCTTCCATCAGCGAGCCCGAGCGAATGGCACTTGTTCAGGAGTGGTCTCCTGAGCGATAAGTGCTGAGTCGGGACGAGGAATAGGGGGCTCCAAGGGAGCTTTCCTGATCGACTGATGTTCGGACTTTCCAACCCGAAGGCCGCCTAGGAAGCGCTTGTACCGAGTGAATTTTTAGGCTTCATAATAAGTGGGCCCTGGGGCTGCCACTTTTAGGAGTTGAGCCTTGTTTGGTCCGATTTAGACCTTGTTTGGCCTCTCCGTACGGGTGGTGAGATTTCCCCTCTCCACTCTCGTTCCCATATCGGTCTATCATTAGACCATTTTTGCCATTTTGGCGATCCTACACTATATCGTTTTCCATTTTTATCAGGTTTTGGCTAATTTTCATCTCGCTCGCTGGCCAGTCCTGTTCCGCTCTCATCCTCTCCCGTGCTCTCTGTTAGTCTTAAAGTCATGGTAAGTAAGTCAGCACTCGTATTCATGCACCATTTGCACTTTAAATAAAAAAAACAACATAAAGTTTTTAATTTCACTAAATACAAGTCATGTACAAGTGTGCATCAAAAGACAGGTAGAGTACAAGTCACTCGACCGGTCCATCCCCTGGGCCGCCGCTGTCACCGGTGCTCTTGTGTTTCTTCTCCGGCGGGCCCATCGCTGTGCTGCCCTCCTCCCGTCATCACCTCCTATCTCCCTCATCATTCCTCCGATGGCCGGAGGAGCCGGTCAGGAAGTCGGGGAACAAGCCGCTCCGAGCACTGCTCTGGGACACGCTCCGCTCTGGTCTGCTGTCTATCATCCGCACGATCTTCTCCATCATCCGTAGCTCAATCTTCATGTCATAGGCCTGGCGCCGAGCCTCTCGTGCCTCGGTCCGATAGCGCTCTAAATATGCTAACCCCGCGCGCAACCGCTCAACCTCTGCACGGAGTCGCTCGGTCTCTGCTCTAGCACGCTCTGCCTCGGCCAATGCTGTGCTCAGCTCCCTCGCCTGTATTAGCATTCATCACAATTAGGCATTTGCATATCATAAGCATTTAAGTCAAAAGGTTCTCGGTTTAGTTTTTGCTTACCCTCCCAGTGAGAGTGGCCTCGGCCTCCTCGGCCCGAGCCACTGCCCGAGCAAAGTCTGCATCTCGCTCGGCTCGGTCTCCCGCAGGTTAGGATGAAGAGGAAGGAGCATCTGATGCGTGTCGCTGCGCTCCCTCGGCTCGCTGCATTTTAGAAGTCAGAGTCAGTCACATTCATCATAAGCGTAAGCATAATTAAGTCTAAGATTGAGTGAAACTCACCAGAAGATCCAGCGCGTGTTGGAGCTCATCCCTCTACTTTACAGTGTGGAGTAGAGGAGGCCCAGGAGCTCTGCTATCCTACCCTGGTGGTCTAGCTGCATATAGCAAATCAAGGTGTCAGTGCATATAGGAATAATTTAATTAATTAAAGAGCATGAGTTTAGAAATTCATACCAGTCGACAGACGTCGCGGAACACCTCGTCGCCGTACCTCCGCGCGTAGGTATTTAGGTAGGCCTCATCGCTGTCAGCTCGGGCCCTCACCACTCGACCTCTGCGTGACTAGTCTCATACCTGGTCGAGCACCCGAGTGACCCAGTCAATGTCCCCACTCAGTCCCTTCGAGGACCGTCCGATGTGCTCATCGTCTCGCGCTGGGAACTCCACCTTCGGCTGGTGTACTTCTCTCTTCCTCATGATCAGCCGATGATGGGAGGCTTGATGATGTTCAAGCAATGAAGCCAGATCTCTCGTCCGGCATACTCCTGGGCTGCCTCCACCCAAGGCTGCCCCTCATGACCCTCATCACGATAGGGTGTCCAGTGCACCTGAAAAAGGGCAAGGAAGTCGAGCGTCAGCATTTAGATAAGCATTTATAAGCATTCGGAAGTATTTAAGTGCATTTAGAAAGTTTGAGTTTGAGAAGCTTACCGATGCGTATAAAAATGTATCCAAGTCATCCTAGATCCCCCGCACTAAGCGTCGAAGCGACCCCATATCCGGAGCCACCGACCACCGACTCACAATGGGGACCCGGTCGAGATGTATTGCCTTCCTCGCCCGATGGCAGGGAAGTACAGATAGCTCCGTACCTGCATCAGTAAAATGTCAGCATACATAAAAAATAAGCATATATTGGGCATATAAGCATAAGAGTTTATAGTCAAGCATTTACCTGAAGGAAAGGTACGAACTCGCCCAGCATCGCCTACCGGTCAGTGGTGCTGAGGGAGTCAAACAGAAAGGCTAGCACCGCTGCTCCCCAAGCGTACTCGCCAACGCCGTCTAGATCTCTCAACAAAGGAAGGAGCCTGCAGCTCACTCCGTCTGCCCTCATCGCGAATAAAAGCTTCCCAAATAGCAATATCAAGAAGTGTCAGAGGGTGATGTCCCCCTCTGGTCCTCTCTCCGTAGACACTCTCTTTCCTGTTTGGTCTGTCAGTCTCCCAATGTGCTCCTCAGGTAACTCTCCAACATCTATGGCTGCTCCTCTCAATCCCAAACTCTCCTGGAGAGTCGCTCTGGCCAGCATCAAGGAATGGTGCCCCGGTCTCATCAACTCCAGTCCTAGTAGCTCCTGTGCCATCTCACGGTAGTTTGCATATGTCCATCCTGTCACTGGAGCCCCATGTACTTTCAATCCTGTGATCCTCGCGATGTCCTCCAACGTCGGGATCATATGTCCCCACGGGAACAAGAAATCTTTGCTGATCGGGTCCTATCGCTCATGAAGTGCATACAGCAGCGCTGTGTCGATCCTCGTCACTTCAGTGCTAAGAAGCTCTCCTGTCACGCCCCGAGCCTTTATTACAGTGGAAGACTCGCTCGAGGAACGTGAAAAGTCGGCATGGTAAGTCTTTGCAAGAAAGAACGATCAGAGCGCCAGGCAATCACATATAAGAATGCAATCACATAATATTTACACTGTTGTGCCCCTGGTTTTGATTATGACAACCATGAGATGTGAATGTTGTATTCAACTCAAAATGTTGAATTAAATCATGATTCAGTAACGCTTCCAATTGATTTCTTTATGATGCAAGAAAGGAACATGGTCGACGCTGGGAGTTCAAGGCGTCCATGCATAAGTTGAAGAGGCATTCACAGATCTACTTCACTATGTCAACGCCACAGTAGAGCAGCATCGACACAGTAGTTAAAAAGGCAATGTTAATGGTTCATTGGAATACCCCAGTGCGTCAACGCTACAGCATGATAGCGTCGACGCAGCAGCTCATTCTGATGTAAAGTTGGCTCTGGGTCAGTTCAGTGGGTTGACGCAGTGAACCCCTACGTCAACGCATCCAGCCTTATATTCAAAGCCATGTGAGGCATTTCAAGGCTGCGTCAACCTCGTGGACTCAGTGGGTTGACGCCATCTGAACTACTTACGAGATTAGTTGGGTGGACCCCAATCGTAGTGACGTCAAAGGCCACATCAGCCAAAAAGTGTTTCGATCTTGTTTTTATTCACGATTCCAGAAGGCTCTGAAGAGATAAAATCAGTGGGCTAACCAGAAAATCTGGTTGGGGCCCACTAGATGTATATAATGCATGGATCTGGAAGTGAGCACGGGAACTTGATCATCGAAAGTGTTTTTGGAGAATTCGTAGCTGCTGCGGACAAGGCTGAGGAAGAGAAGCTTATGAGTAGAACTGGGAGGTGATCTTCTTCCTTATATCGATCTGCTAAAGACCGGAGGAGATCTAGGAGCAGCGATCCTTGGAAGCTCATCTACTTTTCAGAAGGAGAAGATCAGCTAATCGTTGAAGCTTATTCTTCCAGTTTTCTGAATTCAAGCCAGAGATTCGGTTGCTTCACAGATCTGAGATTGTCTTTTCATTTACTGAGTGATTTCGTTTATTATTTGTCTTTTTGATTTGAACTCCATTATACTGTTTCTCCCTCATACTGGTTTGAGTAGATGGAGGGCTTTGATCCAGCAGACTGTGCTTGGATCAAGGGAAGTTGGGCGTGTTGCCTGCAAGCTGTTTGTCAGCGGGTTAGAGGATCTATTCCTCAGGTTAAGCCAAGCTGTAATGCTCAGCGGTGTATTTGAGGAATTAGTTCCTCGGTGTAGCTAAGCTGTAAAGCTCAGTAGGGATCCTCACTGGTTTAGTGAGGGGTGGACGTAAGTCTCCACAGGGAGACCGAACCACCATAAAAATATGTGTTCCTCTTGTGGTTTGATTTCTCACATTATCTACCTTTCGTTAGATGTTTGATTAGGCATGATTCTCATGCTGTTTGGTTATTGAACTTCTAATTATCATTCTGCTCTTTAATTCGAGTGTGATCTTGCATAAAGTTTTTAAAGGGTCAACCTATTCACCCCTCCCCTCTAGTTTGACATTCCACCTAATCCAACACGTGGTATCAGAGTTCAGCTCTCTTGTCAAGGGTCTAACAACCCAGAGAGATTTAGTGGAATGGAAAACAAGGGGCTCATGCCTGAATGGTATGCAGTGAATAGGCCACCCTACTTTGATGGCTCTAACTATGCGTACTGGAAAAATCGGATGCAAGTATTTCTGAGAGCTCAGGACCATGAGATTTGGAGAGTCGTGAGCAAGGGACCATATCAGTTAGAAGGAGATGAAGAACTGTGGGTGAAGGAGCAGATTCAGAAGTCCAATGTCAATTGGCAAGATATGAACATCATGCAATGCTCATTGCACCCTATGGAGTTTTCAAGAGTATCCTCATGTGCCAGTGCCAAAGAAATGTGGGACAGACTCCAAGTCATTTATGAAGGTACGTCAGAGGTAAGGGAGACAAAAGCCAATATGTTAATTTCTGAATATGAAGCATTTAGAATGAAGCCAGAGGAAAACATATCTGAAATGTATGCTAGACTAACCCTATTAGTGAATGGTCTTAAAGGTCTGGGAAAGGCTTACACAGATTACGAACTGGTTAGGAAAATTCTTAGATCCCTAACTCCAGTTTGGCACACCAAGGCCACTGTTGTTGAGGAATCTAGGAACCTTCTGACCACTACCCCTGATGAGCTTATCGGATCTTTGATGGCTTATGAGCTGAACCTCAAAAGGACAGATGAGGATGTGAAAAAGAAAAAGGCTCTTGTATTGAAGGCAGGACCAAGTAGGAAGGAGAGCTCAGATGACAGTCATTCATCTACCTTAGATGATGACTCAGGTGAGATAGCAATGCTCACCAGAAAATTCAGGAGGTTTCTGAGGAATGAAGGTAAATTTAGAAACAACAGAAGACCAGAGGTAAGAAAGAGTTCAAAATTCAAATCAGAAAACTCTAGGAAATCTGACAAGGTTGTCTGCTACCAATGCAGGAAACAAGGACATATAAAATCCGAATGTCTAGAGAATGTGAAGAAAGCCCAACCTAAATGGAAGAACAAGAAGCCAAAGGCCCTGATAAGTACGTGGAGTGACGAGGAGAAAGATGAAGATGAAGAAGAAAGCACTTCTGAAGAAGAGAGTGATGTTAAGATATGCTTCATGGCTAAGGGAGATGATAAGGATGAGGTAACTTCCTCTTCTGAAAACTTTTCTTGTAGTGATTGGGAAGAAGCATTTAATGAATTGCTAGAAAAGTATGATCATGTAAAGAAAGAAAATAAATCACTCAAGAAAAAGAAGAATCTGACTAATCAAGAAAATTCATTAAATGATAAAATCAAGTGCCTAGAAGCTGAAATTGCCAGTTTAAGAAAATCTCTTGATGAAAGTGACCAACATAGAGATCAATTGATAGAAATGAATAGAGAAAATGAATATTTACTGAAAATTCAGGATGACCTGAAACTCAGAATGCAAAAATTGGAGAGTGATGTAAAAATTGCTGAAGAAAAGTATGAAGCAATTCAAGGAGTAAATCAGGAACTCCAAGAAAATTTGAAGAAACTGGAAGATGAGAATTCAAGCAAACAAACCTCTCTTGAGAAATTAACTCAAGGTAAAAATAATCTTGAAGCTGTCATGGGAATAAGAAGTAATTTTGGAAAAGAAGGACTTGGTTATAATCCAACGAAGAAGAAGGATCTAGGAACTAGATTTATAACATTTGTTTCTGAACAAGGTACGTCTGAGCAGAGTCAAATGGCTGAAAAGAAGTCTTGTGAGGAAAATTAGGAAGAAGGAAAATAGACAAATGAAATCAGAAAAGAAAAGGGCAAAGAGAAAATGTATGATACCCTTAATGCCAATCATCATAAGAATGTGCCTAAGTTCAGAAGAAAATCCTCAGGTCAGCCTATAGACCCTAGCTCATCAACCCAGCATCAAGAATATAGAAATTCATGGAGTCATAGGACTGGTACACAACAGTTGCGTCAACGCACTGAGCATCCTGTGTCCACTCATCCCATGTCCCAGGGGTTCTACAGAAAAAATGCTAGAACATACCATTGGGCGCGTCAACGCAGTGTCCACACTGCGTCAACGCATACACCCTTCCCTAGTGGGCAATCTTTCAGAAACATGAGAATGAGTCGACGCAGCCACTACAGTGCGTCGACGCACCCTATGTATCAGAACCCATATGACCGAAAGGCTAAGTGGATGAGTCAACGCAATCATGTGATAGGGTCTACACAGCGAACTTTCATTCCTTCAAGACCTCAACATTTTTCTAGAACTTCTCATCCCAGGTTACCCAATGCCTCTTGGAGTCACAATAACTATTGGAATGAGAACAAGAATAAATGTCATACTTCTTTAACAACAGAAATGGCTCAAAAGGGGAATTCCAAAGGGTACCTCAACCCAATCAGAAAAATTTCAAATCTATGAACCCCACATATCAAAAACCCTCAAAACAACAGATTTGGATTCCCAAAAGTATGCTGTCTTACTTGACACAATCATATGGTCTGATGGGACCCAAGTGTATTTGGGTTCCAAAATCTCTTGTTTGATGTGACTTGCAGGAGTGCCTTGCAGCTGTACACAATAGATGGTACCTTGACAGTGGCTGCTCAAGACACATGACGGGAGACAAGGTAAAATTCTGTCTCCTAGTTGAGAAAGAAGGAGGACATGTCAGGTTTGGGGGAAACAATAAAGGTAAAATAATTGGAAATGGTAAAGTTGGCAAAACGCCCCTGAACTCTATTGATGATGTGTTACTTGTTGAAGGACTAGAATACAATCTTCTTAGTATAAGCCAACTGTGTGATAGGGGGCACAAAGTTATGTTTGATTCCCATGCATGCACCATTATTGAAAAGCAGTCTGAAAGTGTCAAATTCTCTGGAAAAAGAATAAATAACATGTACATGGTAGATTTAGATGATCCTGCTCATAACAATCTTTGTCTAGCTGTGAATAAAAGTGAACTGGCTTGGCCGTGGCATCGTAGACTAGGTCATGCTAGCTATAGTGTCATGCATAAGTTAGCCAAATTCAACATGGTGAATGGTCTGCCTGATGTTTCATTTAAGCATAATGACAAAATTTGTAATGCATGCACTCAAGGCAAGCATACTAGGAAATCATTTAAATCCAGAATTAAAAACCAATCTTCTAGACCTCTTGAACTTGTTTACATTGATTTGTTTGGACCCACTAGAATAGCAAGTTTGAGTGGCAATAAATATGGATTTGTTCTGGTAGATGATTTTTCTAGGTTTACTTGGGTGTTCTTTTTAACTCATAAGAATGATACATTTGAAGAATTTCAGGTATTCTTCATGAAAATTCAGCAGGATGGTAAGTACACTATTTCATCTATCATGTCAGATCATGGAGGAGAATTTGAAAATTCAGAATTCGATGGTTTTTGCAGGGCAATGGGAATATCTCACAAATTCTCATCTCCAAGAACTCCTGAACAGAATGGAGTGGTGGAAAGAAGAAACAGAACACTTGTCGAGATGGCTAGAACTATGTTGATTGAAGGACAACTCTCAAGGAAGCTCTGGGCAGAGGCAGTAAACACAGCTTGCTACATTGTAAACCGGGCAATGGTAAGACCTATGTCCAAAAAGACTCCATATGAGCTGTTGAAAGGTAAGAAGCCATCTGTTATACACTTCAGAGTTTTTGGATCTAAATGCTTTAATCAAAATAATAACAAATGGGACTTAGATAAATTTGAACCTGAGAGTGAACCAGCCATATTTCTAGGTTATTCAAATCACTCTAGGGCCTATAAAGTCCTGAATATTAAAACTCAATCTGTTGAAGAATCTCCACATATCATCTTTGATGAAATGAATGTCAAGTCTGAAAATGAACTATCTTGCAGGGACAAAGATGATGGTGAGTTTTTTGAAGAAAAGGAAGAACAATACACTCAAGAGGAAGAGCCAAAGTCAAATGAGAATCTAGCAGAATCAAGTACTAGAGGTAATGTAGATGTTAATGAAGGTAACTCCTTGACCAATGTTAGAATGCTAAAAGACCACCCTCTATCAAGCATTATTGGTAATCTGCATGACCCTACCAGAACTAGATCTCATTTTAGAGTTATTGAAGAAATGGATAATTTAGCTCTTATATCTCAAATTGAACCAAAAAATATAACTGATGCCCTGAAAGATGATTGCTGGATAAATGCAATGCATGAGGAATTAAATCAATTCAAAAGAAATAAAGTGTGGCACCTTGTGCCAAGACCTAATGAACTTTTAGTAATTGGAACTAAATGGGTCTTTAGAAACAAACAAAATGAAAATGGAATTGTGATAAGAAATAAAGCAAGACTGGTTGCACAAGGATATAACCAAGAATTTGGCATTGATTTTGAAGAATCCTTTGCACCAGTAGCTAGATTAGAAGCTATCAGATTATTACTTGCATATGCATGTTGTCATGGAATAAAACTCCATCAAATGGATGTAAAAAGTGCATTTCTCAATGGTTTAATAAAAGAAGACGTGTATGTTGAACAACCCCCTGGTTTTGAATCTATAGACTGCCCTGACCATGTTTACAGATTAGACAAAGCTCTCTATGGGCTCAAACAGGCACCTCGAGCATGGTATGATAGACTCAGCTCATACCTCACTGAGAAAGGATATTCAAGAGGTAAAGTGGACCAAACCCTATTTACCAAGGTGAGAAATAATGACATCATTTTGGTTCAAATCTACGATGATGATATAGTTTTTGGATCCACTAAACCAAGCATGTGTGAGGATTTCACAAATTTGATGACCACAGAATTTGAGATGAGTCTCATGGGTGAGCTTCAATTTTTTCTAGGTCTACAAATCACCCAAAGCAAGGATGGATGCTTCATCAACCAGGCAAAGTACGTCTCTGAACTTTTGAAGAAATATAAGATGAAGAATCTTAAGGCAATCAGCACACCCATGAGCACCAATACAAGTTTGGATGCAGATCTGAAAGGTAAAAAAGTAGATGCAAAGACCTATCGAGGTATGATCGGATCACTCCTCTATCTTACTGCATCTAGGCCAGACATCTAATTCTGTGTATGTATGTGTGCTAGGTTTCAGTCCGATCCTAAAGAATCCCACTTGATTTCTGTCAAGTGTATCTTTCGATACCTTACTGGAACTCGAGACTTAGGGATTTGGTATCCTGCATCTTGCACTTTTGATCTTGTATCATACTCAGATGCAGACTATGCTGGATGCAAACTTGACAGGAAAAGCACAAGTGGCTATTGCCAATTTTTGGGAGGGTGTTTGATTTCTTGGGCATCCAAGAAACAACACTCAGTGGCACTATCCACTGCAAAGGTAGAATATGTCGCTGCAGGGAGTTGTGGCACTCAAGTGTTGTGGATCAAACATCAACACCAGGATTATCAACTGATCTTGGATGTGTCCCAATATTGTGTGATAACACAAGTGCCATTAACCTGGCAAAGAATCCCATCCAGCACTCTAGGACCAAACATATCGAAACAATGCATCACTTCTTGCGAGATGAAGTTAATAAAAGTAGCTTTAAATTGATTTTTGTAGACTCTGAACATCAACTAGCTGACATTTTCACCAAGCCACTGAATAATGAAAGAGTCTCTTGTCTTAGGAGAGAGCTTGGTTTGTGCAATCCTCATCTTGTTGCCTAAATTGATTGCTTAATTTCTTCCTTGAAACTTGGCTGATTAACTTTGCCTAGATATAAATTGATTGCATATCCTGCTTGAGTTGCAAATACCTATTTTCTAAATAAGTCACAGATTTAGGGGGAGTTTAGTTTTGAGCTTATCTGTTTAATAACTCATGTCAAATAAAAACACATCATGTCAACAATTGCATCTTCATTCATATTGTCTGTCATGAATAAATGGAGAAAAAGTTTGCATCAGATTTTACATGCTAAGGAGTGCAATTCTGTCTTGTTAGATTCAGTTATCTGGGTATCTGAAGAGTGGTTTATGAGGCTAAGTCAACACTGAAAGAAATATTCTGGAAACAGGCTGGAAATAGAACTGACTGGATGAGTGAGTTAACGCAGTCACTTGGTTGAGTCAACGCACTAACAGAAATCTTCTGGATACAGGCCGCAAGTTAAACTGACTGGTTAAATGAGTTAACGCAGTCACGTGGATGAGTTGATGCACTGATGTAAACGTGGTGCAAATCAGTTCTGGAATTAATTGGATTACTTCAGAAGGGTTACCATAGCTCTGAAGTTTGGATCTCGCATATCCTTCTCTTGGTGTCGTCTTCTCAAACCCTCATCAACCTTATTACTTCTACATTCAGTTTTTCAACTTGTAGTAAAGAACCACTCAATCTTGAGTATGAGGGATGTTTCTTGAGATCTAAAATGTGAATTGATGTCATAGATTCAGGGGGAGCTAAAATGATAATTCCCTTATAAGAGGTGGTGATCTTTATGTACTGTCTCTAGGCTATATTAATGGTTGGAGCTTTATAAATCTTCTGTTCTTTGAATGCTAAAATTCATGAACACAAAAGTGCTGTGCATATGGAATAGTTTCAGAACTATTTAATAAAACTAAGAACTCCTCATTTCTTGAAATATGATGATCAAAAGTAAAGAGACCTTTGTGCAAATGAATTTAACATATGTATTGATTTTAAACTCAGCATAGGGGTAATAAGAGCTGCAGAAACATACCCTATATATACAAATATACATATAATAATTTGTAGAGCAATGGCAAGCTTTCACTGAGAAACTGTCTTCTTGCACCAAAGAAGTGCAAATGAGCATGTCATGATGTGGGCTGTTACCTCTGTTTTAAAAGAAAAATAATTCAGTGCAGAGCAATGATAACTTTCCACTGAGAAACTACCTTCATGCACCAATGAAGTGCTACATGGCATGTCATGATGTGAGTTGCCAACTCTGTTTCAGTTGTGCAGAATAGTTAGCTATGTTAAGTAGCCGGGGACTCTGGTGTCTGATAAACATGTGCACCCGTGTCAAAAGGCTAGCTATACTTGACTGCAATTGATGAAAAATAAAAAATGTCAATGTTTATATGGGGTTGACCTGAAGCTCAAAAATAAAATCCTTTTGAGTTCATCCTCAATTCAAGTTAAATTCCCAACTATAAGGGTATCTTGAAATTGAACGTTCTTGGGATATGATTTGAGAAAGTTCCAAGTGTGAAAATTGTTCAATCCTTATTCCATAATCATGCTCTTCTTATTCAAGGATTTTTCTCAAAGTCTTAAGATTATTTTACTCCACATCATTAAATGAATTAGGGGCTCCCATAATTTCTCATCATATATCTCATAAGGGAACTTGAATTTTATCGATTAAAAATCCCTGAATATAATTTCATATCTTCCAAATTTCAACGTCATTAGAATGCCTACATACTGTGTATCTTCACTATTTCCTGTCTACTTCACACTACAATTCTGACTCGCCTTGGTGGCGTCGACGTAGTGCCTCACTGCGTAAACGCAGTCATTCAATTACTCCCACAATCCAGTTCAGCACAGTGAACCGGTTCACCCCTTTTTGAATTGAACTTGAGTCATCACTTTCTTTAAAATCCCACAGCGTAAACGCTGCCGTCTACTTGTTCCTTCCAAAACCTAGTGGTTTTCTATCTCTCCGACTCTCTCTCCGTCTTTCCTCCTCGGCACTTTCTCTCAATCTTCTATCTTGTTCCCATTTGATTCTCACTGCCATGGCGCCTCAGGAACAACAGAAGAAGGGGAAGAAAAAAAAGGGTCTAAAGAAAAGAGATCCCATCTTTGCTACGGGCAGGATTGAGCCTCGAACCAAATATCAAGCAGAGACGCCGTCTGTGTCAGCTCCACCACAACAAAATGGAAAAGAGAAAAGCTCGCCGGCAAAGACAAGGGCAGCAAAGCAAAAGGGCGAAGACAAGGGCTTGGCAGATCCTTCAAAGGAGATACCGTCTCCTTCAGCTCCACGGAAACGAAAAGGCAAAGAGATAGAGTTATCTCTTCGGAAACGTCGTCTTCATCCAAGCCCGCCAACCAAAAAGAGAAAGCTAACTACCATCCGGACAGAGGAGCAGGTTACATCTTCAGGTGCTGCGAAGGGAAAGAAAGGTGCGGACAGCTCTTATGCAAGGTCTTCTGATCCCTTTCTCACCATCAACGTGGAAGAACCTCTGAAGGCCCTTACTCCACGGTATATTGATGCTACCGACGATGAGATGCTTGAGATTTTTCTGCAACTATTCCCTACTTTGGATTATCAGGGTTGGTGGTCTTTTGTTACAAATCATAAGTTTTATTACCCCACCTTAGTCAAGGAATTTTACCACAATTTGAAGTATGAACCTCAGATCCCCAAAATTTCTTCAATTGTCAGGAATGTTAGTTTCGAATTGACAAACAAACTGTTTGCCAGAGCTTGGAAAATTCCAATGAATGGGGTTCAATTACACAGTTTTCAGTTTGATGAACATGCAACTTATGCTCTTTTGACTGACAAACCCAGTGATCCTACAGTCATTAGGGAGACTTTTTTATCTAGTCTTAAAGCAAATCAGTTCCCTCCATTCAATAGACTGCTCCACCATATTTGCACATCAATGATAACACCTCAGAGCAGTGGTAGGGAACGTGTCACTGAGATGCAGAGATTTTTACTGTATTGCATGCTGAAAAAGATAAACATTTCATTGTCAGATGTAGTCATTCAGACTATGGGATCTTGCTTAACACAATCTAGGACACTTCCATATGTTGCTCCATTAACTGTCATTTTTCAAAAAGTTGGAGTAGATTTTGGTAATGAGAAGAAACTGACTATTCCTAAAGGGAACATATACTCCCTTTCCTACATTCAGAAATTCATGGGATTTAAAGTTATAAATGGACAGCTAGTCAAGGTTCTGCCAAGTCAGAAATCTGTCTCTACCTCAGTGGAAAGTAGTCCAGAAGTAAGAACTGACACACAAAATCAACAAGAGCCCAGTCTACACAGAGTGGAAAGACCAGAGGCTAGGGAAGATAGACCTGAAGCTAGTTCAGCCAGAATGGACTACCAAGAGTTCAGCAATATCCAGGATGATTACAATGTACAAGATGATACTCCTGTGTTTCCTGTTACTTCCAGAGAACTTGTCATAGTACAAGGTCCTCTTCCAGAACCCTCTCCACCAAGAGGACCTGCAACTACTTCTGAGGAGATTCCAGCCAACTCTCAGAATGATTTTTCTGGTATCAATCCTACTCTCATTCAATTTTTGGAAACAGAATTCAAGAGTATTGACTCCTCCATAATGCACCTAAGTTCAACAACGGATATGAGGCTGTCACACCTTGAACAGAAAATAGATAGCAGATGGGAAAAGTTTACACGTGATAAATACAAGTCAGACAAGAAGCTTCATGAGTTTATGGAATCTCTTCTTCAAGCTTGTCAGAAAGCTGGTTCAGTCATGCGTAACTTACAAAACTTGCATCAACAATGTTTGCACAGGATACAGAGTGTACAGACATACAACTATGATGTTAGGGAAAACCAATCCAAGTTGAACTTGAAATACTCCACCCTGATTGACAAGAACAATGAGTTCGATGAAAAAGTTCAAACCTTGTTTGAAAAGATTACAGCTTTTGGTCAGGACATTGCTAAACTGTTTGAACGAACAACTCTAGTCGGTGATGAGGTTGTGGATGTACTGCATATTTTGAAAGAAAACTTTCCACCCACCATTGAAGATCAGCGTGATGTGTACTGCCATCCACCAACTGAAGCATCCTCCTCTGCACCTGAATGGGGATCTCAGCAGAAAGCTCAGGTGGACTATCTGTTTGATATACTGCACAACTGGTTTGATGGTATTTCTACTAAGGTCAAAGAATACCCCAAGTTTATGGTGAATAGAGATCAACTGCTTTCTGAAAGGATGGACACAATGGCAACATCTATTGCTCAGCTTCAGCAACAGCTGGATATTGTGTCTGCAACTGTACTTCAGTCTTCCTCATCTACTCCCCTTCCTGATGATGTCAAAGGGGGAGAGACATGAACTCAAGTTGGAGTCTAAACTAGAACTGCATTGCATATGCATCAAATGTGTTAATTGATTGATGTTTCCTTCTTTTTGTCTTTCTCTATGATGTAAAACCCTGGACTTAAATGAATGACAAAAATTGGTGGCTGTGTCAGTCAATGAATTGAATTCCTTGTTGATCTGAACTTTCTTGTGTGATCTGAATGATACTTTTGTTATTTAGATGCAATGGCATTCACCTCATAGTTGCCATCATCAAAAAGGGGGAGATTGTTGTGCCCCTGGTTTTGATGATGACAACCATGAGATGTGAATGTTGTATTCAACTCAAAATGTTGAATTAAATCATGATTCAGTAACGCTTCCAATTGATTTCTTTATGATGCAAGAAAAGAATAGGGTCGACGCTGGGAGTTCAAGGCGTCCACGCATCAGTTGAAGAGGCATTCACAGATCTACTTCACTGCGTCAACGCCACAGTAGAGCAGCGTCGACGCAGCAGTTAAAAAGGTAGTGCTAATGGTTCACTGGAATACCCCAGTGCGTCAACGCTACAGCATGATAGCGTCGACACAGTAGCTCATTCTGATGTGAAGTTGGCTCTGGGTCAGTTCAGTGGGTCGACGCAGTGAACCCCTGCGTCAACGCATCCAGCCTTATATTCAAAGCCATGTGAGGCATTTCAAGGCTGCGTCAACCTCGTGGACTCAATGGGTTGACGCCATCTGAACTACTTACGAGATTAGTTGGGTGGACCCCAATCGTAGTGACGTCAAAGGCCACATCAGCCAAAAAGTGTTTCGATCTTGTTTTTATTCGCGATTCCAGAAGGCTCTGAAGAGATAAAATGAGTGGGCTAACTAGAAAATATGGTTGGGGCCCACTAGATGTATATAATGCATGGATCTGGAAGTGAGCGCGGGAACTTGATCATCGAAAGAGTTTTTGGAGAATTCGTAGCTGCTGCGGACAAGGCTGAGGAAGAGAAGCTTATGAGTAGAACTGGGAGGTGATCTTCTTCCTTATATCGATCTGCTGAAGACTGGAGGAGATCTAGGAGCAGCAATCCTTGGAAGCTCATCTACATTTTAGAAGGAGAAGATCAGCTAATCGTTGAAGCTTCTTCTTCCAGTTTTCTGAATTCAAGCCAGAGATTCGGCTGCTTCACAGATCTGAGATTGTCTTTTCATTTACTGAGTGATTTCGTTTATTATTTATCTTTTTGATTTGAACTCCATTATACTGTTTCTCCCTCATACTAGTTTGAGTAGAGGGAGGGCTTTGATCCAGCAGACTGTGCTTGGATCAAGGGAAGTTGGGTGTGTTGCCTGCAAGCTATTTTTCAGCGGGTTAGAGGATCTGTTCCTCAGGTTAAGCCAAGCTGTAATGCTCAGCGGTGTATGTGAGGAATTAGTTCCTCGGTGTAGCTAAGCTGTAAAGCTCAGCAGGGATCCTCACTGGTTTAGTGAGGGGTGGACGTAGGTCTCCACAGGGAGACTGAACCACCATAAAAATCTGTGTTACTCTTGTGGTTTGATTTCTCACATTATCTACCTTTCGTTAGATGTTTGATTAGGCACGATTCTCATACTGTTTGGTTATTGAACTTCTAATTATCATTCCGCTCTTTAATTCGAGTGTGATCTTGCATAAAGTTTTTAAAGGGTCAACCTATTCACCCCTCCCCTCTAGTTTGACATTCCACCTAATCCAACATACACAACTTCAACTTTCATTAATAATGAAATCTAATATTCGAATATAACCACTAATTCAACTTCCGTCATGGTAGACTCAAGAAATAAGAAATTACATAGACTCGATCTAAACAATGTAAACTTCCTAAGTCTTCGCTCATTCTTTATTCACTCTCGGATCCGCTACTTGAACATTCCGAATCTGAACCCGACTCACTTCTATTTCCTGAAAAAGAATGGAAATAGG
This sequence comes from Amorphophallus konjac, assembly GCA_022559845.1. NCBI lineage: Eukaryota > Viridiplantae > Streptophyta > Magnoliopsida > Alismatales > Araceae > Amorphophallus > Amorphophallus konjac. Next base: position 315,360,278 of record CM040120.1, on the reverse strand, counting down.
TAATGAGCACACTTGCCCAGTAGGTATCTTCGCATCAACATGAAGGTATCATTAAAGTAATTAATATTTTAGCTCTAGAGAAATAAGGTAAAATCATGTGAATGCGATCAATCATGCGATTAAACCAAAGTATGTAAGATAGAATGAGAGCAAGTATGAACTAGCAAGAATGTTATAAGAACATGATATGGCCTTTCATGAACAAGAGTGTAACGAGAATGTACTAGGAAGCGACATAATCATCACTCCAGTATCTTTTACTTATGAGCAAGTACTTCATGAATTTCTGTGGAATATCAAGAAAGTCAAGTATCAATCATGCTGTATTGTGTTGTGGATTTTCACTTATTTATAAAGAAAGTACCCCTAGCGCAATGCGACGCAAGTAGCATCATACCCCATGGTTTATAATAGTATGTTTCCGACAATCAGCCGAGGGGACTAGCATAGAGCCCTTGAACACAATCAGTGCTCGATCGCATCTTCAAGTATAAATCAAGCTTTTTCCATGCATGTAACAATAAAGTATGGCCAAGAATGTTCAATTCCAATAAGCTCTTGATAATAATTCAATGAATGAATGCTTTTAATCAGAATCATGAGAAATCAAGAATGACTTATACTATGTTATGCTTATGGAAATAAATCGGCAGCATAACGGTACATTCTTTATCTTTCATTTATTATATTAGGTTTCTTGATCAATATGATAAGTTCTAGATCATCAAGAGTCCATCTAGAAACCTTGGAATATCAACCCTTGGTCAAACCTCGAGTAAAAATACTCAAGCATTGTGACGGTCGTGTACTGGGCCATTACATGATGTGACGCCCCAGTATTGGGCCGTTACATTAGTCTAAATCCTAAACCAAAAAATCGTACTTAGTTGAATGTGACGGTCGTATATTGGGCCGTTACATGTACCTGACGGTCCAATATAGATCCGTTACACTACTGATAACCAAAAACATCGATAGTGTCATCTAATCACTTGGGTTTTAATGGTACAACCAACTCGGCGTCCTAGTGGGAATCCCAGACTCGCGGAGAATTACGGAGGCCTTGAAACAAGATTTCCTAGTCTATTGGAAGGAATATCCAATAGAGAGGTCCTCATGTCCTAGAATAATATTCCTATAGTGCAAAGTGAACTAATGGACATATACCTGAATATACGCCATGTACTTAGAGAAATGACTTTATTGATAGAGAGGTTGTGTAACAATAAGAAATCATGATAAAACTCCGTCAATACATCTTTGGAAAATCATGATTTAGATACAAAACTAGAGAATTTTGGCATATGAAATTAACATAACTTAAAATAACTTAAGATACCTTAATTATGCAATTTCTATCATGAATCAGTAGATAATCCTAAAGACATTAAATTAGGTCAAAACTTAGATAACTAGGCTCATTTATAAGTTAACTTGACTGATTTTCAATTCTATCTACGATTACCCTGACGATCTATAATGGGTGCGTCACAGTGATTGTGACAGGTCTATCGAGGGGCCGTTACAGTAATGTAACGCTCCATCTATGGTACGTCAGAGACAACAAAGTAATCTAAATACAACAGAGAGTGTGACGGCTTATCGTAAGGTCGTTACAGTCTGTGACGGTCTAAGTATGGTGCGTTAGAGTCCCTGCTAACAGTATAATGAAAAAAAAAGACTATGATTTGAAATCATGTCATATTTTGAAAAGATTTAACTATACCAATCATGACCAAATGAAGTAAAGGTCATCTAGATGCATAGGTTGCAGTGAATTGACAAGATAATATCTTTGATCTTTGATTAGGGTTAAGAATATGTATGTATGCATGAACCAATTAAAACATGGAATTCATAATCTATAATGCATGAAATCAAATACAATCAGAGGGCTTTTATCCTTAACAAGATGTTTTTGCTAATCATGAGATAACCTACATCTTAACTAGGCGTTAAGCTTCTAATTTGAGTCTGAAAATCGAGCCCTAGCTCTCCTTTTCCAACGATTTTTCAGCAACTTCCTGCTGCTCTATCTCTCCAACCTCTTATCCTAAAGATGTGAAATTTTGAGGGTAAGAATATGAAACTAAGGTGAAAAAAAAGTTCTAAAGGATTGAATTCTAATTATCTCGTTTAGATGTCCTAATCTCTTGATCTTTAGGGATCTTTTGCTCTGAATCCAGAGTTACTATGGTTGAACCAGCAACTTTGGAAACTTCAATGTCCTTGGTTGCTTGATCTCCTAACATTAAATTTGGAGAACTATTAGTCTAAAGTATACTAAACAAAATCTTCTAAAGAACTTACCCGAAAATATATCTCCTTACCTTGATTCTTCACGAGCCAAAAGTAAGGGTCACTCAGTTCAGAATTAGGTCCTATTTATAAGGTTTTGAAGATTAGAGTGATTCTAGAGTCCTTAATTTGCCAGAACCTAATCTCTAAGAGTCCTTAGTAATATTATAAACTCTCCCAAGTCGATCTCTTGTAGATAAGATCTCAAAGTTCTAATCTTTTTGCTCGTTCTTTCTTTCACGGAACTGATAGGATGTAACACATCAAGACTGGTGCGTTACATGGCTGTGGCGGTCGCACGATAGACCGCTACATCCAACGTGCACAGAGTTCAACATCAATCAAACTCTTTTGTTAATTATCCATATTATTATCCATAAAAATGGTATTTATCCTTAAAATACGTAAATAGGCTAAATAACATTCTAGAATATGGGCCAAACTTAATGGACTTGGTCCTTAAACCTTTTGGATTTTATTTAAATAGGCTAAGTTAATTATTTAACATAATTGAGCCTTATAATGACTTATTAATCCAATAATCCTTTTATTAGTCTATTTAGCCTTTATAAATTATTAATAAATTCCAAAAAAATTTATAAATAATCTAGAAATTATTATATAAATTCTGGGGCACTACACCCTCCCCCACTTATAAGAATTTGGTCCTCAAATTCAATACATAAATTATGGAGAGTGTACTTACAGTTGAATAATTCTGGAAATCTTTTCCGCATGGCTTCTTTAGTTTCCCATGTTGCTTCATATGGCCATGCTTTCTTCCATTGAATCTTGACCATAGGAATAACTTTATTTCTTAGTTGACGTACTTCTCATTCCATAATCTTTATTGGCGCTTGCTCGTACGTCATATCCTTCTGAATCTCCGGATTGTCATAAGTGATAATATGGTCAGGATCATATACATATTTCTTTAGCATAGAGACGTGAAATACGTCATGAACTCCTGCTAATTGTGGAGGTAAAACCAGTCTATAAGCCACTTCACCGACCCTTTCAAGAATTTCAAACGGACCAATGAACCTTGGAGTTAGTTTGCTCTTAATGCCAAATCTCCGAATACCATGACCTAGAGAAACCTTGAGATACACATGGTCTCCTACTTGAAATTCTAAGTCGTGTCTTCGATTATCAGCATAAGACTTTTACCTATCTTGTGCCATCTTCATTCTCTCTTGAATAAGCTTGATCTTCTCTGTAGAATCTCTGATAATATCGGGGCCTAGAAATTGTCTTTCCCCTATTTCACTCCAACATATTGGTGATCGATAACTTTTTTCATATAGTGCTTCAAAAGGTGCCATATGTATGCTGGCCTGGTAACTATTCTTATATGCAAATTCTACCAAGGCAAGTGATCATGCGAACTACCTCCAAAATCAATAACACAAGCCCTGAGCATGTCTTCTACCACCTGATTCGTTCTTTCTGGCTTACCATAAGTTTGTGGATGAAAGGCTATGCTGAAATTCAATCTAGTCTCTTGTGACTGTTGTAGACCCTTCCAAAACTGTGATGTGAATAGAGGATCTCTATCGGATATAATAATGACTGGGACACCATGTAATTTAACAATTTCTTTTATGTAGAATGCTGCCAGGATATCCACAGACCATCGACTTTTGATTGATATGAAATGTGCAGATTTAGTCAATCGGTCTATGATTACCCATATACCATCGTGTCCACCTCTTGTCTTAGGTAACCCCATAATAAAATTCATCCCTATACTCTCCCACTTCCATTCGGGAATATTCAAGGGATGCAGTTTACCTGCGGGTCTAAAATGCTCTGCCTTTACTTGTTGACAAGTGAGACAGTGAGACACGAAATCAGCTATTTCCATCTTCATGTTGGGCCACCAGAAATTTCTTTTGAGATCCTGATACATTTTTGTACTACCTGAGTGAATGGTATACTTGGATTTATGTGCTTCTTCTAGAATCAATTTCTTTGTATCCTCATGATCCGGTACACACACTCGGCCCTTGAATAACAATCTTTCATCCTCCGTAATAGAGAAATCCGGCAGTTGTTCAATATTAGCCTTAATTTCTAGTAACATGAGATCATCATTCTGCAACTTGACTAGATCCTCTATTAAGGTAGGTTGATCTCGGATATTAGCCATGAAGCAATCTTCTTTCTTCCTGTCAATATCTAAGTTCAACTGAGTAAATTGAGGAATAAGATTAATCATACTAATCATGAGAGTTGATAGCATACCCATTAGTTTTCTACTGAGTGCATCTGCAACGGCATTATCCTTTCCAGGATGATATTGATAGAAAATTTAAAATCCTTGAGATATTCCAACCATCTTCTCTGCCTCATATTTAGCTCTTTTTGAGAAAATAATTATTTCAAGCTTTTATGGTCTAAGTAGACCGTAAACTTTTCTCCATAGAGATAATGACGCAAAATTTTCAAGGTGAACATGATAGCTGCTAATTCCAAATCATGTACATGATAATTTTCTTCGTGACGTTTCAATTGTCTTGAAGAACAACATATTACTCTTCCATTTTGCATGAGGACACACCCTAAGCCAATACGTGATGCATCCGTGTATACTTTGATTCCACCACCTTCCATCGGTAGTGTTGGAATAGGAGCTGTAGTAGGATGATTTTTAAGAGCTTGGAAACACTCCTCACATTCCTCTGACCAGACAAAAGGATTTTCTTTTCTCGTCAGTCTAGTTAAATGACCTGCAATCTTTGAAAAATCTTTAATCAATCTTCTATAATAACCAGCTAGACCCAGAAAACTTCATACTTTCGATACGGTCGTTGGCCGGTGTAGACACGCTAAAATTGATATTATTTTGAGTATATTTCATATCACTCTGCGATGCCCCATTTGACCCTCAAATCAGCTTATTTGAGTGGTTTTCCCACTTTTTCTTGAATTTCTCCTATTTTTCACCATTTATCTCCTTTTTCCTATTTTTCTGGATTTTCTGGGCATTTATCTCTATTTTTTTTGAATTCACGCCCTCATCAGGGGCGTGTTTTTGAAACACGACCTTGTCTAGGGCGTTTTCTCCCATTTTATCTATTTCTCCCCCATTTTATCTATTTTATGAATTTTCTAAATTCACGACCTGGGTAAGGGCGTGTTTTCTTCAAAACATGACTTAACCAAGGGCGTTTCTTAAAGAAAGGACGACCTCACCTGAGGGCGTTAATTCTTCTAGGTTTGACCGGCTTCCCCATTTGAGCTCTTGAAATTAACGCCCTTCTCAGGGGCGTGTTTTTAAAATGGCTTTGATTGAGGCGTGTTTTACATTTTTTAAATATGGGGAGTTTTTATTTCTAAATTTGGTTTTTGAGAAACGCCCTTGTGCAGGGCGTGTTTTTGAGAAACGCCCTATGGGTAGGTCGTCAATTCGTAAATTGACGCCCTTACCTAAGGCGTGTTTTACCTTCTGGCTACGCGGCCCTTTCCCCAGAGAGTCCTTGCTTCGATAGATGCCTACTTGGTTTGGGCTCTTGCCCATTCTTATCATTTCCCTCTTAGGACTCTTGCCCATGTTTATCTCTTCCTCAACCTATTTAATAGAGCCAATGGCTCTGTTGTTTGGTTGGACTCCTCTTCTTCGGATCCCTCCTGTTGCCTTCCCCCCGTTCTTCTTCCTTCTTTTTTTTATTTTCTTCTCTTTTCCTTTCTTCTATCGCAGGTGCTGCATGCTGTTGGCTGAAGGAGAAGCCCATGCTCATCTTCCTACGGCAGAGCTTCCTCCCCCCTTTAACATTTAAGCCAAAGCACAGGCCACCTCTTCCTCTTCTTTTATTTTGCATTCCTTTTGTTTCTATTTTCATCATATGCATGCATGCACATCTCCCTTCATTTTTTTTTATTATTCTCAACCACGTTGAGGCTCCCCTTAGTGCAATCTCTTGCACACTCCCCTTATTTTTTATATCATATCATTCATCATTCATCTCCCACACCCTCTTTTGCATAGGGGTTTAAGGGCAACCACCCTTAAGGTGCGTTCTTGCACATGCTTTCATGTTCACATATTTTTATCTAAGAATTTGATGCTACACTCACCTTTGTTCTAATGCAATTTCTTCATTGGTGTTTGTCTTTTTTTTGCAAGGGTAATTAAAGGAAGAACTCTCTTCGTCGGCCGGCCGATTTGAAGAGAAAGGAATACTCACATCCCCGCATATTTGAGGTATTTTGCGATCATCTTCCCATATCAATCTCCTCTTTGAGACCCTCGTGTCTCTGGCGATCACACACACTCCACATTAGCACCTCGTGTTATTTTTATTGCTTTCACCCATATATCTATTGCTTTTTATATTTTTAAGTGTGGATTTTAAAAGAGATCTACAAATTGGCGATCACGGTGGGACACTTTGTGTTCTTCTTTCATTACCCCTTTCCCCTTGGCACCCTCGCGTGCCCTTTTGATATTCATATTTGTTGATTGCATTGATTCTATGAGTGTTCCTCTGCTGTTGCTGGCCGCGAAGGATTCCTGGTCAAGATGAATTCACGCCTCTGGAAGAGGCGTTTTTATTGATTTAACGCCCTGACACAGGGCGTCTTCTTAATATTTTACGCCCTCTGCCAGGGCGTTTTCCAGCTTACTTCCGGGTTTTGTTGCTTCCTGTGAATTAACGCCTTGTCCGAGGGCGTTCTATTATTGAGTAGCGCCGCAGATCAGGGCGTTTCTATTGATTTGACGCCCACTGCATAGGGCGTTCGTTTATTGGTAGCGCCCTGACCCAGGGTGTTCCTTGACTTGGTTGGCATCTGCCCGCGGTGTTTCACGCCCTACCGAAGGGCGCTTTTTCCATTGGTAGCGCCCTGCCCCAGGGCGTTTTCTTCCTGTGTTTTGCCAAACCCCTGTGCTTTCTTCATATCATATATTTTGCATATATCTGCTGCCAGTGTTTCACGCCTTGCCCAAGGGCGTTCTTTTATTTATTAGCGCCCCTCATCAGGGCGTGTCTCCTGAGTTGACGCCCGCTGAACAGGGCGTCCGTTTATTGATAGCGCCTCACCCTAAGGCGTGTTTTCGCCAGCCCCTGGGCCCCTCACGTTGATTCACGACAGTCACATCGTCGTGTCTTTTTTAGTAGCGCCCCCTTCCCGGGCGTGTTTTTACTGTGGGTTTCCAGAACCCCCGGCTGTGGTTTTTCATGATATTTCATGCTTATTTTTGTTGATTGATCATATTATTGTGGTTGGCCTGTTTACCCTGTTGCATTCATATTTGCATTTGGTTTGGGAGCCTCCTCCTCTTCATTTGGATCCACACACCCTCTTGGAATCGGGACGACCCTCCATTGAGCATTCCGTCTCTTTGGACCGGAGATCCCTTTTCCAAGCCTCCATAAGCCCCCGCACCCGTGGATTCCCTCACGGACGCCGGGCAGGTTGTACCCTTTTGGAGTCCCGATATAGTTGGCCTAATACGTGGTGAGTGAGAGTTCCTAGTTGGCATTGGAGTTCAAATCTCATTTGAAACTAGGACTCTCCTTGTGTGAATCTTTCCAAACTTTATTAAAATCCTTAATTCACCAAGGATAAAACAATCAAAAATCACGGTAACCATTCCAACTTGTGTGCTTATTTGCATAATTATTGAGAATTTTTGATTATATAATGGCTTACCATGATAGAAACATGTTCAATTCAATTCATGAGGATGCACAACCTAGCACTTCATATCCTCAATTTCAACATGTTAATCAGCATTCTCACCATTCTTTCAAGGGACCACGTCCTTATTCTCATGGTCATACCCAACCCATGGGCAATGTCCATTCTTATGGTCCCCCTCCTCAAGTTCGAGCCACTATTCCCTCGGGACCGTCTCCCCCCAATGACGAGAAGGTCTCTCGAATCATCCATGCATTAGATCATCTTACCCCTCAACAGATCCAAGCCCTTAAGGCTGCCGTTGAGGGTACATCTCATGCATCTCTCCCTCCTTCCAATTCTATTCGGGTGGCCCATCACCCATCTCCCTCCAGTTCTACACGGGTGGCCCATCACCCCCCTCCTCCTTCCAATCCTGATCGGGTAGCCCATTACCCATCTCCTCCTGTTCATTCTACTCGGGTGGCCCATCACCCGCCTCCTTCTATTCCTCCTCCCTCACGGCCCCGAGGCCCATTTATTCATTGCAATCCGGCCCATCCGGGTTCTTTTACGGGTCATACCGTCAACTCCCCTCCACGGCCTTTTTATGCGGCCCCTCCTCCTTCAAGGCCCTGCCAACCTTCTATTGTTCAAGTCACACCCCTCCAACAATCTCTTTTTGATAAGATTACTTCCATGGAGGAACAATTAAAGAGGGTCACGGTTCCTCCTACTCCGGTCAATCCTCTTCATGCCGCTTTGGACGAGATTACTAAGTTGGAGAGAGAATGGAAGGATAGGAGAGATGATTATGATATCGGCATTCCAAGCGAGGAAGAACCAACAACTGAAGAATCCGAGGTAGTGTACGATGATGATGAAGCTCCGCAGGCACCCCTTCCGAGTTTCCTTAATTTCCCGCTCCCTCCGCTATTATTCGATGAACCTCCTGCTCAGGATGAAACCATCCCCGATCCGACCCCCATTTATGAGACCTCCTGGTGTTACGATGATGGGTCGATACTTCAATCACCCACACCGGCACATTTTGAGTCTCCCCCTTCCATTAAACCTCCATCAATTACACCTCCTCCAGTTACACCATTAACCTTCACACTAACCTCCCCTAAACCTTCCATTAAACCTCCACCAATTACACCTCCACTCCTTAAACCATTAACCTCCACACCATCGGCCTCCATTGAGCCTACCGTTAAACCTTCCCCAATTAGCCTCCCATTACCGCCACCTCGGCTTTCCATTATCCCTTTAAAACCCACATTGCCTATTCCTCCACCATATAGCCTTACGCCTTTACCCATGGTTAGTCCTGAGCAGGATCCGCCCTTTTTTGCACTCGAGCTAACCCCGACCGCTTGCATGCAAAGGGAGAAACTCGATGTGTTTGAACCTCCGCCTCCACTTACGCCAACACTTTCCATTATACCTCCACCACTCACAAAGCCTCCCGCCTCCGCCTCACCTCCCTTTGTTACTCAGAAGGGGCGTGCTTCTGCAACTACTTGCGCCAAGGATAAGCAAGAGCCGGGCAAGAAGACTTTGGCCACGACTATGCCATTCAAGATGCAAGAATTCATTTATCGGATGCCAATCCGGGTTATTGTGCCAAGCATGGTCGAAGAAGCCAAGTCATCACCGTTGCTCAATAGATGCCAAGCGTTGACGCCGTTTGAAGGCCAGGCAGGGCACCCTTTGTTCAAACCTTCGAATTCCGAATTCATTTACAAGGGGCGAATGCCCATTTTATTCAACATTCCATATTCATCACCATCAATGGGCAACATAATGCTTCCCGTTCCAACTCTACGACTCCCTCACTTTATTGATCTTCGCTTTCCAAAGGGGTTGTCATTTATTGAAGCTTCCTTTATTGGGCCAATTGGCCGTACATGTTCACTGCCATGGAGGGGCAGTTACCTTGATGCTAAGGGACCATCCCTTATTTGTTCCACTTTCTATTCGTCCATATCTATCACTTCTTCTTCATGGGCCATTCCCAGGGTTAAGAGGAGGATCTCGTCCTCTCGCCCTTCATATTCTCCATATTCCTTGCATCTCATGCATTTTGTTGCATTCATGCATTTACAGCATTCATCGCATTGCATTCGCATACAATTGCATCTCCTGCTTCCCGGGTTTCCAAACCCGTACCTTCCTCGTCTTCCGGCACCGCCGGATATTTTGCATTTCCCATCTTATTCATATTCATCTTTTTGTCCACTCCCCTTGGGGCATCGCGCCCCCTTTCCTGCTATCTCCCTGGAACCTCCAGGAATTTTATCCCTCCTCTTTGGGCATCTCGCCCTTTCTGATTTTATTCCTCCGGAACCTCCGGACTTTCCCCTCGGGCATCACGCCCCTTTTCATTCTCCTCCTCCGGAACCTCCGGACTTTTCCCTCGGGCACGACGCCCCTTTCCATCTTCTCCTTACTGATTTCATCCCTCTGGAACCTCCGGATTCTCTCCATCTTTTCCTCGGGCATCGCGTCCCTTCTTTTGTCATTCCCCCGGAACCTCCGGACTTTTCCCTCGGGCACGACTCCCCTTTCCACCTTCTCCTTCCTGATTTTATTCCTCCGGAACCTCCGGATTCTCCGTCTTATTCTCTCTATCATCTCCCAGGGCATCGCGACCCTCCTGATTTCATTCCTCCGGAACCTCCGGACCTTCCATATTTCCTTCAATTCATCTTTTTGCTCCTCCGGGACTCCATATCTTTTATTCTCTTCTTCCTTTTCCGTCATCTTTTTCATCATCTTTTTCCCTATTTCTCCCCAGGGCATCGCGTCCCTTCTTTCGTTATCCCTCCGGAGCCCCCGGATGATTTCTCCTCTCACGATGCTCCTTCGCCTCCGGACCCTCCGGATCCGCCTCTTTCCATCTATCAATTTCTTCTTCTAATTCCTCCTGATTCTGGGTCCGACCCAACTTCTTCCACATCCACTGCCTTGGGCATCTGCCCTTTCTCCCACTGCTTCCGAGGCTTTAGTCCTCACCCCTCTTCTTGATTTTCTGCTTCTTCTGTAGACTGTTCCATGTGATCAGGGTCTCCGCGCCTTAGTGAGGGAGTTCTAGCCCTCGCCTCTTTTCCTTTTCTCCTTATTCGTCTGAGTCTGGTTTGAGCACCACTCATTCTTGTTAAGCCACTCCCAAAATCTTTTGCTTCCAATCCTTTTGACTGCCAAAGAGGACAAATCCCATGATGATCAACCTCACCTCTGACAGCTGCTTCTACAAAGGTTGCAAGGTAACATATTGGCGTAAGTACGCATTTTAATGATATCATTTTCTCATTACTTCACGCATGATTTTCAAAATCAAGTGCTTCTTAACGAGATTAAGAGTGGTGTTTTAAACCTTTATCTTAAGCTTTTGTTTAATTGAAATCATTCTCAAAAGAGTCTTTAGGCTTGCTTTTGCAGCACCTCTGGTTAATAAAAACCCGCGCTGGGAATTCAACATTCTCTCCCTGCTTGTTAAGAGCAACCCTTAGTTGGGCACTGCACACACTTCACGGCGTCCTTAGCCGGCTCCTTTAGTTAAACATCGTACCTACTTTGGCCATGCCATGAGAATATCTGAAAGTCTTTTCTCTTCTTTATTCGGCCACATGCAGGTACAAGAGGTTGACGGATAAGATGACCAACCTTGGTAAATCCCAATACGAGAGGAGTCTCAAATAGGGGCAGTCTTGACCCAGAAGAAAAATAAATATGAATTTCATGATAAATCTTGCCAAAAGGGCAATTATGAAAATCAAGTCAAATTTTGATAAAAGCAAATCATGAATTATGGCATGTCAAGAGGGCAAAGTCCCCGCAGGGAAAACCCTAGTCGTATGCATGTCAAGGGTCTAAAAATTAAAGGCACAAAGCCCCGGCACAACAGACTACCTCTTTGAGGGTTAACACCTTGGAAGGAATTCAAGTCTTGATATCTCCCATCCTGCATAAAGCTTATCTCCAGTTATTCTTCTCTTCTCCCTCCAAGACAGAATGTTTCTCGGGTATGGCCTTGGTAGGGGCACCGTTGATCAAAGACGGTCGGTTATAGGATGCCACTTTCAATACACGTCCAGCTTTGGGCAGTTTTTAGCGAAAAGGGAAGGAACAAGGACCCCTAGTCAATGGTTTAAAACACCCTTTGATGCTGCATTAACTAAGTCTAAGCCAAAATCTCCACAAAAAAATTGAATATTTCTAAAATCTCCACAAAAATTTGAATATTTCCAAAATCTCCATAAAAATTTGAATATTTCCAAAATCTCCATAAAAATTCATATAATTTTTCAAAACTCATAAAAATTTGCATATTTCCAAAATCCAAAAATTTACATTGTATTTTCTGATGGTGTTTTACAGGAACAGCTTTGCAGAGACCAAAAGCACGGGATGAGTCCTCTCTCCACTTATTGCTATCAATCTATTGATTCTCCCCGATATTTTAATAACATGCCACCCAGGGGCATTTTGATTGTCATCTCCCCCATATCTCCTGATTATCATTTATCTCCAAATCAACTCCTGCTAATCACTTCGCCAATGGGCCTTATCAGATCTTGATCTTTCAACTCCAAATCTTGATTAGCCAGATTGTCTCTTCATAACAAATAATGATGCTTTGCAATGCCATGCTATTCATGTTATCCATGCTTTACCCTACTATGTGTTATTCATGGCTATGTTTGCTATGCTTTGAGTCATGCCTTATTCATTGCTTGTTATACTTTTTATATCTTGGCTAATGAATTTTTGAGCGCAGGATAAGAAGCTCTTGGTCCCACCGACTGGGCATCAACATCCAAGCCCCACGGTGTTTGCAGCTCATTTCTGAGTTCCCCATGCTTATTGATATCACCATCCCTGTATGCATTCTACTATATGTTACATATGTTACTAGATTATATCAAGGACCTTGTGGCTTTGGTAAATCTGGGATTTGAGTTCCCCTTCATCAAAAATAATGACGATTCCAGAGGAGTCTTAGTCACACGGATAGGCCGTTGAGCCGTCCGAGACTGGGGACGATGGTTCCCTTTTTACGAGTTGGTGCGTGGATAAACGGGCTTCGGCTTAGTATCAGCTCGCAGAATTGGTTTCTTGACCCAGTCTGGGCAGTTTAACAATATTATCCTTGATTATATTATATTTTCATTTGTTATTTTTCCCTTTAGCCCAGCATGCATTCATGTAGGACTTTGAAGCAATTGTTGAAAAATCATTTTTGATAAGCTGATGTGAGAGTTGAATTGATCTTAATCTTTCTCGATATGAGATTTTCCTTGCCAAATTGGATCCTCAGTTCGTTTTGTCGCTGTTTTGGGTGATTTTCTCGAAAACTCCTTGTTTGGATTTTTATCATCTTACTTTTAATCTCCTTTCCTTTGATCCACCTTGGCTGCAGCACGTCCACTGGCTGGTAACCGCTCCCCAATGGTGAAACCTACAGGTTTGTGACCTGGGGTACTTCCACCGCGTTGGAAGTTGATCATTTATTTTATCTCCTTCGTGCACCGCGTGCGCATCTCCCCTTTTATCCAAACATTGTTGATTTCCTTGAATTTCCCGAGATTTGCTTCATCTCGTGCTTTTGATTTGATTCTCATCAAGTGATGTTGATTGCGTGTCTCATCACACCTTGGGATCTACTTTTCAGTTTGCTACGCTCCCTTGCAAAGCAGACGCCAAGGCGGGGCAGCTGTAGACACGCTAAAATTGACATTATTTTGAGTATATTTCATATCACTCTGTGATGCCCCATTTGACCCTCAAATCAGCTTATTTGAGTGGTTTTCTCACTTTTTCTTGAATTTCTCCTATTTTTCCCCATTTATCTCCTTTTTCCTATTTTTTTGGATTTTCTGGGCATTTATCTCTATTTTTTTTGAATTCACGCCCTCATCAGGGGCGTGTTTTTGAAACACGACCTTGTCTAGGGCGTTTTCTCCCATTTTATCTATTTCTCCCCCATTTTATCTATTTTATGAATTTTCTAAATTCACGACCTGGGTAAGGACGTGTTTTCTTCAAAACATGACTTAACCAAGGGCGTTTCTTAAAGAAAGGACGACCTCACCTGAGGGCGTTAATTCTTCTAGGTTTGACCGACTTCCCCATTTGAGCTCTTGAAATTAACGCCCTTCTCAGGGGCGTGTTTTTAAAATGGCTTTGATTGAGGCGTGTTTTACATTTTTTAAATATGGGGAGTTTTTATTTCTAAATTTGGTTTTTGAGAAACGCCCTTGTGCAGGGCGTGTTTTTGAGAAACGCCCTATGGGTAGGTCGTCAATTCGTAAATTGACGCCCTTACCTAAGGCGTGTTTTACCTTCTGGCTACGCGGCCCTTTCCCTAGAGAGTCCTTGCTTCGATAGATGCCTACTTGGTTTGGGCTCTTGCCCATTCTTATCATTTCCCTCTTAGGACTCTTGCCCATGTTTATCTCTTCCTCAACCTATTTAATAGAGCCAATGGCTCTGTTGTTTGGTTGGACTCCTCTTCTTCGGATCCCTCCTGTTGCCTTCCCCCCGTTCTTCTTCCTTCTTTTTTTTATTTTCTTCTCTTTTCCTTTCTTCTATCGCAGGTGCTGCATGCTGTTGGCTGAAGGAGAAGCCCATGCTCATCTTCCTACGGCAGAGCTTCCTCCCCCCTTTAACATTTAAGCCAAAGCACAGGCCACCTCTTCCTCTTCTTTTATTTTGCATTCCTTTTGTTTCTATTTTCATCATATGCATGCATGCACATCTCCCTTCATTTTTTTTTATTATTCTCAACCACGTTGAGGCTCCCCTTAGTGCAATCTCTTGCACACTCCCCTTATTTTTTATATCATATCATTCATCATTCATCTCCCACACCCTCTTTTGCATAGGGGTTTAAGGGCAACCACCCTTAAGGTGCGTTCTTGCACATGCTTTCATGCTCACATATTTTTATCTAGGAATTTGATGCTACACTCACCTTTGTTCTAATGCAATTTCTTCATTGGTGTTTGTCTTTTTTTTGCAAGGGTAATTAAAGGAAGAACTCTCTTCGTCGGCCGGCCGATTTGAAGAGAAAGGAATACTCACATCCCCGCATATTTGAGGTATTTTGCGATCATCTTCCCATATCAATCTCCTATTTGAGACCCTCGTGTCTCTGGCGATCACACACACTCCACATTAGCACCTCGTGTTATTTTTATTGCTTTCACCCATATATCTATTGCTTTTTATATTTTTAAGTGTGGATTTTAAAAGAGATCTACAGCCGGCTCCAATTCTTTTCAGCTTCTACCTTAGAAGGATCCACAGCGATACCTTCTTTTGAAATAATGTGGCCAAGGAATGAAACTTCCTTGAGCCAGAATTCACATTTATTTAGCTTGGCATAGAGTTTATGTTCTTTAAGTGTTTGCAAAGCTATTTTCAAATGTTCTTCATGTTCCTCCTTTATCTTGGAGTATATCAAGATATCATCAATGAAGACGATGATAAACTAGTCCAGATATGGCGGGAAGACACTGTTCATAAGTTGCATGAATGCTGCTGGGGCATTAGTTAATCCGAATGGCATTACCACGAATTCATAGTGGCCATAACGACTTTGAAAAGTTATTTTATAAATGTCTTCTTCTTTAATTCTAAGCTGATGATACCCTGATCTGAGGTCTATCTTAGAGAAATATTCTGCTCCTGAAAGCTGATCAAAGAGTTCATCAATACGCGACAACGGATACTTATTTTTAATTGTGAGTTGATTCAATCGTGGGTAATCGATGCATAGCCTGAGAGAACCATCCTTCTTCTTGACAAATAGAACCGGCGCACCCCAAGGTGATGTGCTAGGTCTGATGAAGCCTTTGTCTAGTAATTCCTACAACTGCCTTTTTAATTCCTTGAGTTCTGTGGGGGACATCCTGTAAGGAGCTATAGAAACAGGTGCTGCTCCTGGAATGAGTTCAATAGTGGAGTTCAATTCCCTCTCGGGTGGTAAACTGGGTAATTTGGATGGGAACACATCGGGGAACTCACTTACAATAGGAATGTCTACTAAGATAATCTCATTGGATTCGATAATAATGACAGAAGCAAGAAAAGCTTTACATCCTTGCGAGATAAGTTTGCAATCCTGAAGAGAAGATATAATAGTAGGATGCTTCTTGTACTTGATGCCAAGAAAAGAGAATCTCGGAAGACCGGGCTTTCGAAAGGATATAATCCTATTTCGGCAATTGATATAAGCATCATGATCTACAAGCCAATCTACCCCTAAAATGGCATCATAACCTTTCATGTCAAGGCATACTAAGTTTGCGGGGAGATTGTGACCTTCTACTATCACTTCGCTATTAGGATAATAGTCGGTAAGCTTTGTTCTAGAACCTAAGGGTGTGGAAATAGCGAGATCTGAAGGTAAGGGGACTGATGCAATTGATAATGTTTTTGCAAAAGTAGTGGAAATAAAAGAATGAGAGGCACCAGTGTCAAATATCACAAATCCAGGACGAGAACAAATTTGAAGAGTACCTTCCATAAGCCCACCATCCCTGGGCGCTTCCTCTTCTTCTAAGACGGCATTGAGGTGAGCCTGCCTCCTACGTCCTCCACCAGACGATTGGCCTTTCATAAGGAGGCAATCTGGCATGCGATGCTCCCTGCTTCCACAACGTAAACAAGCACCAAGGCGCTTCCAACACTCCTCAGCCGAATGGCCAAATTTTTCGTAAAACGTGCAAGCTGTAGCAACTTGCTCCTCCTCATTGATTTTCTTTTGCTTATAGGAACTTCCACCATTCCCATTCCTGGATCTCTTCTTACTATCACGGCTCTTGTAGGGCTCCGTGATACTGAACTTTTCCTTCTTATAACGCTAATCTGAGTGTCGGCTAGACTCTTCTCCTTTTCCTTTTAATTTCTCGACCTTCTCTAAGGTCCTTTCACACAAAAAAGCTCGTTGAACCATTTCCGCATAAGTACGGATGTTTTGGGTTCCGAGCTGCTGAATGAAACCGGGCCGTAACCTGTCCATGAACCGATTAGCCTTCAATAAATCGGTGCTGATAAGATACGGTGCGTAAGGTGCAAGCCTTGAGAATTGTAGTTCATATTCGGCCACCGTCATCATTCCTTGCCGAAGAGCGGCGAACTCCATAGCCTTTCGTTCCTTTACATGCTCAGAAAAGTACTTGGCACGGAATAGGGTAAGAAAATCACCCCATGTATGAGGTGCATCAGCCGGAGGTGCCGGGACCGACTTCCACCATGTACGGGCATCTTTGTTGAGTTGGAAGGTTGCGAGACGCACCTTCTCTTGATCGGTGCATTATATAAAATCAAAGATACGATTCATTTCATCTATTCAGTTCTCTGCTTCGTCAGGATTAGAAGAACCATAGAAACGCGGAGGGTTTATGCTTTGAAAGTTGCGATGCAAATCACCAGCCCTTGCTCCAGCGCCAGCTTGCACCATGGTTTGTAATGCCTAAGTGAGGCCAGCAACAGTTTGTTGCATGCCATCCCAATTTACCCGATGATCCATGATAATAATAGGGTACCTGAGAGAAAAATAACAACTTGTTATTTCTCGTGGAATTGGATGGAAAATTAATCTTAAATCTAATTAACTATATTATCCCGGGTTCTACCCAATTCTCACATGGGTGTGGAAATTTCTTCCTTAGTTCATAGGTAGGGGTCCTTAAACCTTGGACTTATCCTATGACATGACTCTTCTTCCTAAGTCCTGAGACTTAGGCTCTGATACCAACTTAACTGTCACGCCCCGAGCCTTTATTACAGTGGAAGACTCGCTCACAGAACGCGAATAGCCGGCATGGTAAGCCTCTTGCAAGTAAGAATGATCAGAGCGCAAGGCAATCACACATAAGAATGCAATTGCATAATATTTACTCAACTTCAACTTTCATTAATAATCAAATCCAATATTCGAATATAACCACTAATTCAACTTCCATCATGCTAGACTCAAGAAATAAGAAATTACATAGACTCGATCTAAACAATGTAAACTTCCTAAGTCTTCGCTCATTCTTTATTCACTCTCGGATCCGCTACTTGAACATTCCGAATCTGAACCCAACTCACTTCCATTTCCTAAAAAAGAATGGAAATAGGTAATGAGCACACTTGCCCAGTAGGTATCTTCGCATCAACATGAAGGCATCATTAAAGTAATTAACATTTTAGCTCTAGAGAAATAAGGTAAAATCATGCGAATGCGATCAATCATGCGATTAAACCAAAGTATGTAAGATAGAATGAGAGCAAGTATGAACTAACAAGAATGTTATAAGAACATGATATGGCCTTTCATGAACAAGAGTGTAACGAGAATGTACTAGCAAGCCACATAATCATCACTCCAATATCTTTTGCTTATGAGCAAGTACTTCATGAATTTATGTGGAATATCAAGAAAGTCAAGTATCAATCATGCTGTATTGTGTCGTGGATTTTCACTTATTTATAAAGAAAGTACTCCCATCGTAATGCGATGCCAGTTGCATCATACCCCATGGTTTATAATAGTATGTTTCCGACAATCAGCCGAGGGGACTAGCATAGAGCCCTTGAACACAATCAGTGCTCGATCGCATCTTCAAGTATAAATCAAGCTTTTTCCACGCATGTAACAATAAAGTATGGTCAAGAATGTACAATTCCAATAAGCTCTTGATAATAATTTAATAAATGAATGCTTTTAATCAGAATCATGAGAAATCAAGAAAGACTTATACTATGTTATGCTTATGGAAATAAATCGGCAGCATAACGGTACATTTTTTATCTTTCATTCATTATATTAGGTTTCTTGATAAATATGATAAGTTCTAGATCATCAAGAGTCCATCTAGAAACCTTGGAATATCAACCCTTGGTCAAACCTCGAGTGAAAATACTCAAGCATTGTGACGGTCGTGTACTGGGCCGTTACATGATGTGACGCTCCAGTATTGGGCCGTTACATTAGTCTGAATCTCAAACCAAGAAATCGGACTTAGTTGAATGTGACAGTCGTATATTGGGCCGTTACATGTACCTGTCGGTCCAATATAGATCTGTTACACTACTGATAACTAGAAACATTGATAATGTCATCTACTCACTTGGGTTTTAATGGTACAACCAACTCGACGTCCTAGTGAGAATCCCAGACTCGCGGAGAATTACGGAGGCCTTGAAACAAGATTTCCTAGTCCATTGGAAGGAATATCCAATAGAGAGGTCCTCATGTCCAAGAATAATGTTCATATAGTGCAAAGTGAACTAATGGATATATACCTGAATATACGCCATGTACTTAGAGAAATGACTCTATTGATAGAGAGGTTGTGTAACAATAGGAAATCATGATAAAACTCCGTCAATACATCTTTGGAAAATCATGATTTAGATACAAAACTATAGAATTTTGGCATATGAAATTAACATAACTTAAAATAACTTAAGATACCTTAATTATGCAATTTCTATCATGAATCAGTATATAATCTTAAAGACATAAAATTAGGTCAAAACTTAGATAACTAGGCTCATTTATAAGTTAACTTGACTGATTTTCAATTCTGTCTACTATTACGCTGACGGTCTATAATGGGTGCGTCACAGTGATTGTGACGGTCTATCGAGGGGCCGTTACAGTAATGTAACGCTCCATC
The DNA here is from genome assembly GCA_022559845.1 of Amorphophallus konjac. NCBI lineage: Eukaryota > Viridiplantae > Streptophyta > Magnoliopsida > Alismatales > Araceae > Amorphophallus > Amorphophallus konjac. Next base: position 315,340,671 of record CM040120.1, on the reverse strand, counting down.
TATTATGCGTCAGAGACAACAGAGTAATGTAAATATAACAGAGAGTGTGACGGCTTATCGTAAGGCTGTTACAGTCTGTGACGGTCTATGTATGGTGTGTTAGAGTCCCTGCTAACAGTATAATGAAATAAAAAGACTATGATTTGAAACCATGTCATGTTTTGAAAAGATTTAACTACCCCAATCATTACAAAATGAAGTAAAGGTCATCTAGATGCATAGGTTGCAGTGAATCGACAAGATAATATCTTTGATATTTGATTAGGGCTAAGAATATGTATGTATGCATGAACCCACTAAAACATGAAATTCATAGTCTATAATGCATGAAATCAAAATCCAATCAGTGGGATTTTATCTTTAAGAAGATGTTTTTGTCAATCATGAGATAACCTACCTCTTAACTAGGCTTTAAGCTTCTAATTTGAGTCTAAAAATCGAGCCCTAGCTCTCCTTTTCCAGCGAGTTTCCAGCAACTTCCTGCTACTCTATCTCTCTAACCTCTTGTCCTAAAGATGTGAAATTTTGAGGATAAGAAGATGAAACTAAGGTGAACAAAAAGTTATAAAGGATTGAATTCTAATTATCTCATTTAGACGTCCTAATCTCTTGATCTTCAGGGGTCTTTTACTCTGAATCCTGAGTTACTATGGTCGAACCAGCAACTTTGGAAACTTCAATCTCCTTGGTTGCTTGATCTCCTAACATGAAATTTGGAGAAATATTAGTCTAAAGTATACTAAACAAAATCTTCTAAAGAACTTACCCGAAATTATATCTCTCCTTACCTTGATTCTTCACGAGCCAAAAGTAAGGGTCGCTCAGTTCAGAACTAGGTCCTATTTGTAAGGTTTTGAAGATTAGATTGATTCTAGAGTCCTTAATTTGCCAGAACATAATCCCTAAGTGTTTTTAGTAATATTATAAACTCTCCCAAGTCGATCTCTTGTAGATAAGATCTCAAAGTTCTAATCTTTTTGCTCGTTCTTTCTTTCACGGAACTGATAGGATGTAACTCATCAAGACTGGTGTGTTACAAGGCTGTGGCGGTCGCACGATAGACCGCTACATCCAACGTGCACAGAGTTCAACATCAATCAAACTCTTTTATTAGTTATCCATATTATTATCCATAAAAATAGTATTTATCCTTAAAATACGTAAATAGGCTAAATAACATTCTAGAATATGGGCCAAACTTAATGGGCTTGGTCCTTAAACCTTTTAGATTTTATTTAAATAGGCTAAGTTAATTATTTAACATAATTGAGCCTTATAATGACTTATTAATCCAATAATCCTTTTATTAGTCTATTTAGCCTTTATAAATTCTTAATAAATTCCAGAAAATTTTATAAATAATCCGGAAATTATTATATAAATTCTGGGGCACTACATCCCCGAACCCCATCACTGCTAATCTCTCCCTCTAGTAGTCTGGCAATGCTAAGTAAACTGCCCGGACTTGCAGCCACGAAATCCGATTCTGCCTCTTCCCCTACATTCATTCAAACACATCATGATCAGTCATTCATGTAATTTATCAAACATACATTGCATTTGCATTTTAATAAAAATCACAAAATCCCTCTGGTTTCTTAGCGATCTCCTTTAGACCGTTTCTTACCTCCTAGTGGTCGTCCCTAGACCGCTTGATAACCTAGCGGTCGCTGGAAGGACCGATAGGCACCCAGAGAATGAGCAGTGTTTGCATCGTTTCCCCAAGCGTTGAAAATGGCCCAAAGTGCTTACAAAGTATTTTAATGGGTCCCCAAACCCATTCCCCTGTCCATTCATACACATGCATGGTTTGTAGAAATCAAAAATGAAATTTTAGGGCCATCGACGTACCTCCGACGATCGTCGTCCGGTCGTCGCCGCCCCTTCTCCGGCCGTCTGGGCCCCTTCCTCGCCATCTCCAGCCTCCTCAGAGTCCTCCTCCGCCTCAAGGGCCTCTTCCACCTCCGCTTGGGCTGACGGCCCTTCTTCCTCCGCCGATGGGTTCGCCTCCGCCGTGGGCAGCACCTCCTCCTCGTCTATCCGCCACCGGAAATGCTTTATAACTCTATTTTTCACCATCTTGGGGACGGGGAATGCAGCCTCGCGGTGGTCGTCGGTGGGTCACCAGAGTAAGAGTGGGGTAGGCTCGGTGGTGGTTTGGTTTGATTGAAATGAGCATAGAATGGCATTGATGGAACGAACGGTTCTTTTTTGAATTCGCTCAGAGCTAAGCGGTCTATCGTTAGACCGTTAGCAAACCTTAGCGGTCTTCCCCTAGACCATTTTTCAGCTAAGTCATCTGCATTGAAGAATGTGAACCACTCTTGTCTGGCGGTCTATATTTACACCGTTAGTTCATTCTAGCGGTCCACTTTTAGACCGTTTGGTTGCTGGATATCTTGATGATTTGAAGTAATATGCTTGCTATATTCTTACTCCATATGTGCTTCATGCCTATCTCTTATAATTATTGATGGCTAACTTTTCTTATTGTCAAAAGCTTAAACGCCATCATGTTACATCATTTTCTCGCCATGCAGGTAAGTGAGGTAAGTATCTCGATCCCTAGTCCCTTAATGCATTACTATATGTTATCTATGATATATTATCTCGAGAATCGGCTGGTCATTCATGTGTCCCAGGATCTGATGTTCCCCTCTAACAAAAATGATGATGATCTAGGTGCATATGTTTAATCGTTGGATAGGCCGTTAGGTTGGAAGAGTTGGGAGACAATGGTTCTATCTTGCACGCCGTGGTTGCAGATAGTATCCTGACCCTGATTTATCTGATCTAGCAATAACTATTCTCGAGTATCTTCCTATTTTGTCTTTCTTTGTATTAATTTTGATGATTTCTTTTATTTTAGCCCAGCATGCATCATGCGCATCTTTGAGCATTTACGTGCCCTCATCTGTCCAAGTGTCTCGGTAATGGTGGATAACTATGTGTCCATGGTATTGGGTAAGGAGAGTCATTCCGCTCTGAGTTGGAAGGTTTCCTTCTGTCTTTTTGCTCGACTTGGTTAGCTGAGGATTCCTATCTGGAGTTTAGTTACTCGTCTCTTTGCTTTCCCGTTTGCTCTGACCGCCTATCAGATGTGCGTTCCAGTGAGGAGGTTGGTCGTGTTTTTCTTTCAGTTAGTTGTTAGTTTCACCAGGCATGTGTCATTCGGTTTGGCCGTTCCTTGTGATTGGTTCGAAGTTTTCTAGAAAATTCCCATCGCTCGTTGGTTGAGGACGGGTGTCAATTTACCTTAACGCCCACTTTTTAGGCCACTTTGCTTCATTTCCGCTTCACCTCCATGTTCCATGTCACTTTCGCTTCACCTCCGTTAGCTCCCCTACAAAGAGGACGTTAGGGAGGGGCATCTGTTGACACCCGTTTCATGACCAATGTAGAAACCCGATAAATAAAAATGAGAAATAAATGTTTTAATTTCATTATGTAATTAAAATTTTCATGAAATGATTAAATTACATTTTGACTATATGAAATAAACTAGTTTATTGAATTTACTTGAATTAACTAGAAGTAAATAGAGATTAAATGCTTTAAACCTTAGATAAATCATAGAAAACCCAATAAAAGTCCATGTAATGGACTAGGATCACAATTGGCCCATTGGATAATCCATAATGGGTTGGATTAATAGATTAAAGGATTTATTAAAGGTTAAATAACCTAAATTCGTAACATGTGTTTAATATGCAATTTAAGGGATCAAAACAACCCAATTTCTAGAAGGTTGACAAAAAAATCGACCATTACCTAACAGCCCACCTTGGACCAGCCGAAATTACATTCCTGGAGGTTAAGGTTATGCTGCTGCGAAGATTGGTGGAGATTTAAAGGAAGATTTGGAAGATCAAAAGGTTTTCTTATATTTGGAGATATTTCTTTAGATCTGTAAAAAGGTAGGTGTCTCTCAGGCTAAACTCTAATTAAAGCATACCATCTTGTTCATTTTTTGTCCTCTTTCCATTGATAGCTTATTTATTAAATTCCATTATGAAATGAGCAAGTTATAGTCATTTTATTGAAGGGGTATTCCTATTTTTCATTAGATCTAAAACGTGCTACACCTCAAGAGCGCGTTCTGAACGCGCTGCCCCGACATAGCGCGGTCATACAGAGTATTTTCCCGCCCTCAGGGGTCAAACAGATAATTTAAAAAAAATAATATATTTCTACAATGCGCTACCCGAGGGTAGCGCGATCTTCAGATTGCACTAGCAGAGGCTGGCGCGTTCATAAAACTTTTACCCGGAATATCGGGAGTCAAGATATTTTTTAAAATATATAAACACATGTCCAGATCGCGCTAGCATTGGCTAGCGCGTTCTTCAAATCGCACTAGTCTAGGCTAGCGCGTTCAAAAAAAAAGGAAGGGAAAATATATATATATGGGGGTCAGACAAAATAATTTCAAAACCAACCACACCTCAGTTCAGTTCGGCACGGCAGGGCACAACTCAAATAAATATATTAATAGTTTTGTATCCACACACAACTCGAGCCCACATCCTATGCCCCTTAGATCCTGACCCAAGGGTGAGCTCTCCAACTTATAAAGCCATGAAAATTTTTTAAACTTCCAATGTGGGACTAAAGATTAGTCACTACACAATATAAATTATAACATTTGTAATCTCCAATGATTATAAGTATTTAGTCACCAAAAGTAAGAAAAGGTAATATTAGCATTTTTTAATTCTTACAGCATGCTAAAAAAATTATTTTTGTAGAATGAAATTATTTTACATGTAAAATCTAATTTTAACCATATTAGTAAATTAACGCATGAAAAAAATTTCTAGCATGTTAAAAATGACTTCCAATATGATAAAATTATTTTAAACATACTGAGATATAAAAATTATTTTTATCATGTTAAATCTATTTAAAACTATTTTTTTGTGCATTATAAACTTAATTTCCTATTAAAGAATTAGTAAATTGATGCATGAAAATTACTTCCAGCATGATAAAAGTTCTTCCAGCATGATAAAATTATTTCTAGCATGCTAGAATTATTTTTAGCATGATAGAATTTTTTTCAGTATATTAAAACTATTTTTCAACATGATAATTCTATTTTCCTATCAAATAATTAGTAAATAAATATAGAAAAATACTTTTTAGCATGATACAATTTATGTTGTTATCAGATAATTTCTGTAATCAGTATGGTAAACTTATCTTCATCATATTATCCGTAAGTTAATGTGTGAGAATTATTTTAGCATGTTAAGTATTAATTTTAACATGTTAAAAATTAATTTTTAACATGTAAAAATTAAATCTAGCATGAAAATTTATTTTTTATCATCTTATCAGTAAAGTACCGTATTATAATTATTTTCAGCAAGTTAGAATTATTTTCGGCATAAAAACCTATTTTTATAACCAAATTCTGATTTTTATAAAAAATCACTATTTTGGTTAAACTAATGCATCTCTAATGTACAAAAACTTCCTGTAAACATGTCTAAACACTTGTAAACCAAATGCACACAAGATTAAACCATGAAATTAAATTAATTCTATTAAACTCTAATTACTTAAATTTTCTTCCTAGTTACCGTTCTTTCTTGAATTCTAGGACTTAATGTCGTTAAACATGATGCCTTAAAATTATTATTCACTCCTCTTGCTACTTATGAGATTTTTTCCAGGTCTGTACTTTTTACAAATGAGCTTATTCTTGAAATTCATTGGCCATAGTGTTAAGTGGATGTCTAAACGTACTTGGGATCTTATGATCCACTGACCTAATGCCTAGCATTAATGGGGCCCGGTCTGGTCCTGGGAGGAGCGCCCGAAAGTACTTGTGCACATGGGAGTTGATTGACCACGGTGTGGCATTGCACTGAAGTGCATGACTTGCTAGATTTTTACGGCATTCCACTATTCGTACTTGTTACTTATTTACTTAAAAATTACATGAATTACTTGACTTGCATGAAAATGGCCAATTGCATGAAATTCTTTACTTGTTCGGAGTCATTACTTGGAAATTCATCTTGATATCATGTTATCTCAATTACTTGGAAATTTCATTCATGTTATACACTTTCCGATATAACTTGGAAAAAAAATCACTTAAATTGTAAATACTTAAAGATTGCCTAGTTTTTAGAGATATAAAATCCTACTGAGCTTTTAGCTCACCCTATGTTTTGGTTAATTATTGCAAGAAGTAAAAATGAATAAGGGAATGGACAAGAGTGAGAGAGTAATTTTCCTTTTTACCTAGGTTTATGTAGATCATTAGTGTTTTTACAAGAATGATGTATTTTGGATTGGAAGTTGTAATTTACCTTTTTGGCTTATGAATTAGTGATGTAAACTTCATTTTGATAGAATAAAAGTATTATTTTCCCATTCATTTCTATCTTTAGAAGTGAAATTGTACATGCTCTGATCGACACGATTGTTTATGACTAGTTCGCGCCCTCGATATTCCGCGTTGGGGCGTGACAACCAATGAGTTGGGTCATCTCCTTATCTATTTTTATGATGTCCCGAGTTATTCACCGCTTATTGGGCAATTTTTGGTCCTAATTTTATAGGTCATTCTCCTTGGTTGGACCTAGCTCCATTGATTTCTCGTCACTTCACCTTATTCGGCCTAGATAAGGGCTGATGAGGATTATTTTATGGATTAAGTTGTGGATTTATTAGCCTTTATCTCTTTTGCCACGTCCTCTCCCCTAGAGGTCTATCATACGACCGCAAGGATGGCGTTGGCAGTCCATCTCTAGACCGCTAATGGGCGGAGAGTCCTGTTGGGTCTCTTTGATCTTATCTTCTTCTATACACATGTGCTTAGTGGTCTATCGCATGACCGTTTCTTGGTGCTAGCGGTCTATCGCCAGACCACTAGTGGAACAGAGAGTCATGATCTGCTGTTCTTCCTCTCTTCGGCCATGGACGAACTAGAGTCCTTTATCTCTTGATTTCTCTCTCACTAGGGACTCCTAGAACTTTCTGTTTATTTCTCTGGACTCTTGGGAGTATTATCTTCAAGGGTTATCTAGTTTTATGCCTATTTTTGAGTCATTATCCCTCCAACTCGAACCTAGGGTTTGAGGGCCTATAAATAGGACCCTTAAGTTCATGGCTTGAGCAGGAGATTTCTAGATTTTGCCACGAAGTGCTGCTGCGTTCTAGAGCAAGTACCAACCAGAGGGAAGCTGCTTCCACGTCCATAAGGCTTCTGGTCGAGGGAGTATCAAGTTCCTTTGGTCTAGTTTGAGTCTTTTTCTTAAGTTTGGTCTATTGTCCCTTTGCATGATCATAGCATCTTCCCTCTTCTTCTTCCCCGTTCTTTGCATCTCAATCACATTTTAAAACATCCCCCTATTCTTTTCCACACCCTATAGGGGTTATGTTGACATTAAAAAAATGTACAAATAAAGAGAACAAAAGATGCCTTGAGTCATTAAGCTGGGTCTCTAAAGAAATATGCGGCCCTGATGATACTCTCTGAAGTTCGAGAATTGTGATGGAAGCAGAGATCTGTTACAAACAACACCCTGTCCGGCTGAGGCCTTCCCAGCAAAGGCGTTGTCCGGAACGATTGTCTTTGACGATCGGTCTGATTAAATCTGGCTTAAGTTTTGGGCAATCATTAGCATGTTGATGAGATCTCTGAGATATTACAATATCTGGTAAAGTGGGCTTCATATCATGGGCCTAGCAACGTGACGATGAAGGGGCCACCAATACTGTTAAAGTCTAATAGAAGTGAACACTTCGAAGTCTCCACAAAGTAAAAATTGGGCCAAAGCCCATATACCACCATGGTGGCGCCGATGGCATCATCGCCAGAGGCACGCCGGGAGCTGCAGGTGCCGGGAGGATTTCCCTCTGATGCGCGCCAATGGAAGAGGGTCTTCCCTTCTATAAAAAGTCCAATGCCATCAATAAAGAAGAGGATCTAGAGGGGGAGACACAGAGAAGAACATTCGGAGCTAGAGCAGCCACTGAAAGGTAGAGAGACTGAGAGCCCGCTGAAAGGGATCTGAAAGAAAGAGAGAGAGAGTAGCAGAAGCCTGGGCGAGGGAGATTCAAGGTGGGGGTTCATCTACCAAACGCCCTTAGGGGCTATATTCTCCCTCCCCCATCTTTTATTTTAGTCTTTTCTGTAGTTTGCTTCTGAGCACCGTTCTCTGTCGATGTTAAGCGCCGGTGCAGTCCGACAGATTTCCTAAGAGTAGTGAGTTCATGTATATAATCATGTAGTCTGATTCTCTTCTATGTTGAATATGTGAGTTCTATTGAATGAAATGAAACGACAGACTCTGGAGTTCATCCTCTCTCTCCGTCTCCCTAAAGACTGATGCATTCGATAGTTGTTGTGTACAAATTTTGATTTTGTTATGTATGCACACCCCTTGGACTACGTGAGTCTGTTTCTATCGCATCGTCGTTGTTTTCCCAATCTCACGATCGTGGTGAGAGCTTGAGACAGTTCATCTCATGGCTTCTCATTCGTGAAATAGTGAGGGATACAATCGAATCATAGTTCACGCGATTCAATAAATAGTCAGCTCCTAATGGTGCTCTAGTGTGAAGGTCCTCGCCTCCTTAGGACGATCTATTCTAGAATCAGTTTCAGGACTCCATGACCTGTCAAAACCATTAGATGAAGCTTTAAACCCCCAAAATCCACGACCTCAAAGTCATAAACCCCAGATTTTCCCCATTGGCGCCCAATTGACCTCCTGACGCGGTGCTCTCTCGGCACTAATCCTGCCCCGAGAGGCAGGCACGCCGGTAACCTATAAGTCATTCCCCCGCGCCGAGAGCATATTCCCCTCACCCAATAGGCGCACCGAGCCCTTTAGGCCTTGCACTGACCTAGCCTTAAACCAAACCAAAGCTACACCGATCCAAATCAAGCCTGCACCGACCCAGAAAAAGCCCCAAAATTCCCAAATCCTTCAATTCGCCCCATCGGCGCCCTAATTAGCCCCTCGGCGCCATGTTGCCTCGACGCTGTTTCAACGCCGATTGGCAGGCGTGGCGAGGGACAACTCTCCTCTTCGTGCCGATGTGCCTTCACGTCGATCCCTCTTTCTAATCAGCTTTGATCATGTATCCTAAACCCTGCAACTCTCTTATAACCACTGAGGCATCCGGCCATCTATCCCAGCATTCTGAGCTTCGCTACCCTTCGTTTAGGGCCCATACTATCTCGGGGAGGCGTAATAGCCTTTCACTCAAACCCATGGGAGCTAAATTAATGGCGTTTACCCTTACATTCTATCGAGTATGATGCTTATTTTTCAACCCTACTGGTCTATGGAGTTCTGCCACTACATGTTCTTCTATGACCTCTTCAAGGGGATATCAATAGATGCCACGATGAGTGGACACTGTCCCGTCGAATTCTGATCCTCTTGGATCTCGGGCTATGCCCATCTTTTTCTTCGGCTTCCATCTCGGCACTCCGTAGATGGATGTTTCTATACTCCCCTCTTGGCACAGTCCAAAATAAGGGGAGATGCTGCCGAAATGAATTCCGATCTTCGGTATGCCGCATCATCTCTAAACCCCAGTAAGTCTAAGAGTCCTGCCTCTGCATGGCCTCCATGGATTCCCTTCCTTTTTCTGGGAACATCAATATCGGATACCTCGGTGTGTGAATACTGTTTTGGTTTCATTCCACCTTGTTACATTCAGGCATTGGCATGACCCGATCTTTTATGGACTCCATGCCGCCTCTGTGTGGACGGTTTCCTATTCCCGCTTGGCATGATCCAAGATAAGGGGGCATACTGTCGGATTCATGTGGCATTTTACATCGATAAAAATTTTGTTATCCTGCTTATGCTCGCCTAGCTCCATGAAGAATGATGTGTGTATCTCTGCACCATTCACAAGATGATAAGAAAAGAAAACCTAAAGTCATCCCCGCCTGTGCTCCCAGTATATGAAATAGTGTGTGATTGAAGATCGGGACTATGCCCGATTAGAAGCCATCACTATGCGTGAGAGTGGTTTTCAGACCTAAGTTCTCTGCCCCCGTGCTGGGAATCAGGCAGATAAACCATAATAAACTGCCAATCGCATGATCATGTGCATGCATCCTATTTCCTGCAAGTAAATGAGCACGATAGTCTTATCTTGGTTTGCCCCCGGGGCTCCCTTCTACTTTGGCGATTAATCAAGGGTTGTCCTTCTTTGGAAGGACGTAATTAACGTCACAGCCTTTATGGTATGACGGGCTTCCGGTCCTGACTCGAATTTCACAATCGACTGACCAAGTCAGATCGAGCGCACAATGAAATTGTCACTCCGGTGACTGGCATGGCTAATAAACTAACTGATAACTAAATAGACAACTAAAAAAATAATAATAATAAAATAAATAAATAAACAAACAAGAATAAATAAAGATCGAGTCCACAAAGCTGGCACGCCAGATGGGACTAAGTTTCCCTTCATCTTCTCGCCAAAGTAGGAGGCCTGGCGGCCTCCCCAAAAGTTCTGACTGTGTGCTGATCTTATATGCATGAATTCAAATGGAGACTGGACTGATTTCTCTCAAGTTCGGCCAACAAGTCATCAACAACCACGTTCGTGATGGATACCTGGCGGTACTAACGGTGTTTGGATCCCTACCACCGGTGGTAGGCTTCCCAAACTGCTTGGGGCTTGCATTCGTCGACCTGCTCCAGGTCGATGATAAAGCTGAGAAGACTATTGGGGTAAAAGCCGCGAAGATGCCAGAGAAGAAGAAAACACAAAAGACGGTTGTCTCATACGCCGTTGTTCCATGCTATGTCCACCATGTGGATAGAAGGGTCACTGTTCCTGCTGTTGCTGGCGGGAGAAGGAAGAATTATCAAAGAAATCGGGCTATTGCACCCCGCGGACCCCTGTCAACTTTGGGGAAGTCCATGCTGATCGGAAGAATGCGGGTGTACCTCAATGGTTGCCCGGGTGAAGCGCTACCTGACCGCATCATTCCGGCGGCCCCTACCAACAACAAGTTCCAAGTGCTGGCCACCAGGAGGGCCAACATGGAGAGAGAAGAAAAGAAGCTGCTGGCACCTAAGCCGGCAAGATTCAAGCAGATCTGGGTGCCCAACAAAGTTCGAGGCCCAGCACTAGCCCCTGTGAAGGAAGAAGTTGATGTTATGTGCCCCAGGAGAGGGGGCAGGAAAGTTCAAATAAGAACAGAGAAAAATAAGAGGAAGTCATCCCAATGACTACTCCCCACATGCCAAGGGCCTGCGCCAGGCAGGCATATGTATTCCGGTATCCCCAAAAGACGTATCAAGCTGCACAGATGACAAGGCTGGCTTATTAGCCGAAGACACAAGAGCGACTGGTGCCTCGAGTTGATCCCCAGACGCATAGTCGAGAAGAAATGAATACAGTAGTCCAAGACTATTTCCATTGTCTGGGGAATTCATCCCTGGGACAACAAAGGTTACTTCGCGCCATGGGCGTCGAAGAGGAAGGAGAAGATAATAAAGAAGAGATAATGCCAGGAATATCATGTTCAGGCTCTAATGAGATTGAAGATGGCCAAAGGGCCGGATGTTCGAAGGATACCCCACATAGGGGGGAAGAAAGAAATAGAGTCTCTGTGTTCGATCGATTGACCTTCCCCGGCCATGTCCAAAGAATAATTCGGAGGCAAAAATGAAAAATGCAAGTCTTTGCCTATAACATGGCAGGGATTACCGGGGGATATGGTGCTTTGCCCGACCAGCCTGAAGAGATCATCAAATTGGCCCAAAGGCTCGGACCCATAACAAGGCGAGGCCGAGCGGCAAGAGAGAAGCTTGCAGCATCTGATGATTCACAGAAGGCCACCACTATAACTGTAAATGTGGTGACTTCGGAAGAAGAAGATGTGTCACTCATGAACCCGGTTGAGGGGACATCCGGTCAGATGACAGAGGATATGCCTATGGCTACGTCTCTGGACCCAACCATCCTAATGAGGTTCAGGAGATCCTAGCAAGAGATTGAGTCTCTTAAGAGGCAATTAAATGAGAAGAATGAACAAACCCCTGTCTCCAAGCATGCTGAACCAACAAAAGAGATCTCCAGTTCTGCGGAGGTGGTAATACCTATCGTCTCCCACCATGCAATTCACGGGAAAGCTCCATGTCAGCCCTTCCTTCCACAGCCAATAGTGCAACCCTCTCGTTCAGGAGTGTAGCCGGGTTTACATGCCACTGTCATGACAACTCCTTTTACACAACAACAGGCGTACTTCTACCCAAAGCCTGTTGATCCTACCATGGTGAACAAGATGATGGTTGAAATGATGATAGAAATGAAGTTGTCCGAGAGGGCTGATGGTGATTGTGGAGCTTTTGATGTCTACCGGGTACCGTATCCTCTACAATATGCTGCAAGGAGACTACCCCCAAGCATTAACAAGCTGCCAAAGTTCAAGAAATTCAATGGACAAGGCTCCCCAAAAGAACACATTGCTTATTATACAATAGTCATCGGAGACTTGGCTACTGATGAAGCTTATCTGCTGAAGCTCTTCGGCTCGTCCCTCAGGGGCCTGGCCTTTGAGTGGTATTCCAGCCTACCAACCGAGTCTATAGCTGATTGGCCCGATATGCAACGAAAGTTTGGAGAAAGGTTCCATGTCACAGAAAGGGAAATTGTAGTGTTCGAATTATACTCTACCAGATAGAGGCAGGATAAAACGGCCCTGGATTATATTAAAAGATGAAGGAACCTTGCCATGAGATGCAGGCGGCCTCCGTACCAAGAAGATGCTATTCAAATATGCAAGCAAAACCTCAGGAGGGAGGTGCTTGAAAAGATGATTGGAACAGATATCAGGACATTTGACCATTTGAACAGTGTGGTGGCAGAGGTCGAGACCTTCCTGTCCAGACGTCCTGCAAACAACATCTCTGCTGTTCAGAAAGGGAAAGCTGTTGAACGGCGACCGGTGCCAACTGAAGCAAATACTGTTGATTTCAATACCTTCGACCAGCAGACAGCAAAGGCCAAAGCAGCAGCTGCCCCTCCGCCAGCAGGGGAAACTAAAAAGAAAGAAGGTGCCTCTTTGAGGAACAAAATGAAAAAGTTATATTCGTTTCCCAAAGAAAAGACACGAGCATTATTCGACTGGGCATATAAATATAACAAGATAACATTGCCTGAGCCAAAGAGACCCGATGATTCAACCAAGAAGGATGATCCTCTATTCTATCCATATCACCGGGCACTAGGACATGCCATTGAAAACTGCTATGTCTTCAAGGACGTCATGGAAAGCATGATTAAGAAAGCCGAATTACAAATGGGAGAGCACCAGGTGGATCCCCCACGCCCTCATGAGCCCCTAGTAATGAGGCAGGCAGTTAACATGATTTCCCTATATGAGCAATTGCCCGGAGAGGCTGCTGAAACTTGCACACAACATACATATGAAGCTTGCTTTCTTACCACCATCAAGGATTAGGTGGGATGGTAGACAGTACCAGCTAAGGCTAAAAGAAGGCCACCAGTCTCTAAAGTAGCAGGGGCCTCTATCCGGGGTGTCACTCCAAAGCAACCCCCGCCAGCAATAAACCCTGTGTGGCACACTACGGAGTCCCCCCCATTTATCCGAATATTCACTCACAATCGGAGGAAGTGGACTCCTCTACCGACCCACGAGAAGATAAGCCCTGAGGTGAGGCGCTTGCAGCAATACATTAGCCAGCTCGATGAATATGAACAGCCCGAGCTAAAGCCAATATTGGTGAAAGATCATGTCCTCTGGGAACAGTTGGAGGAATTAACCATCAAAGAACTATTAGAAAAAGAACAAGAGGAAGCTGAAGCCGACCTCTTCTGGGGGCACAAGCCGGTTGAGTCAAGGTGCCGGAAGAAGAATAAACCAAGAAACAAGAAGAAGATAGTCACAGTACAGTGTAACACTCTATCGGCACTGTTTACCCTACCAGAGGAAAAAGATGAAGGGGAGCCTTCCACTACACCACTGGAAGCAAATCAAGCCGAGGCTTCAACCTCGATGCATGCTACCCGTTCTGGGAGAAGGTGGGGGCATCTACCTCCATCCAACCACAATATTATCTTCATGGGTGAGCAACCCTACCAGATACCAAAGCCAGAAGTCCGGGGCATTGAAATCCCTTCTCCGTCAAGCCTCTATGCCACAGCAAAAGGGGGTAATGAAATCCCATCATTCCTTGAATTCCTGTCCGTTCTGGAAGGCAAGCAGCCGGCTCCGAATGCTACTGCTGAGGATGAGAATCCCCGGCAACCATCTGCTACGATGTTCGAAGAGAAATATGAAGCGAACATCAACCCTCCTTCAGTACCGGAGATAACTTCCCCGACGGAGACTCCCCAACAGTCCCCGTGGAAGAAGGAAACAAGAGAAGGGCAAGCCATGTCGCAAGCACCACATGAGCCTCCAAGACCCCGCTAGGTGGAGGAGATGCGGCTGTCCAACGTTCGTGTGGGCACTCGAATTATGAAGATGCTGAAGAAGCTCCCCATAAGGTTTTTTATATGGGAGATTCCTTCCTTGAATGAAGAAGCTCGCCAAGCTATTATTGAGGCTCTATAGTCGCCAACTCAGAATGAAGCACTCCTGACAGAGGTTAACTCTGGGCCAACTGTTACATTCATGGAGGATGACATGTTAATTCCTGACCCCAATCTTAACAGGCCTCTGTATATGAGGGGGCATCTCAACTGCCAGCCATTAAGCTGGATTCTGATAGATCCAGGAGCTACTGTAAACATCTTACCCTACCGCATCTATCAAAAGTATTATTTTGATATGCAACTCACCAAAGTGAAGGATATGAGGATTGCTAGCTTCAATCAGAAATGTGAAACTCCGCTTGGAGTGGCAGAGTTCAACCTCACATTGGGTGATTTCACCACCACGGTGCAGTTCTATGTCATAAACTCTAATAGTACATACAAAGCCCTACTGGGATGGCCCTGGCTGCATAGGTACCAGATAGTGTCCTCTACTTTGCACCAATGTATCAAGTACTGCCATAATGGCAAAGAAGAGAGGGTGTTTGCAGATTTGCATCCCTTCGAAGTATATGAGTGTCACATGCTTGATGCACCATTCTATACGGAAGTCTCCCAAGGGGCGAAGAAAAAAGAAGTTCCTGCGAGCCAGAAGAAAGCAAAGTCAAAAGCAGATGAATGGTCCCCTCCACCAACCCCGGGTTACGTGGAACAACAGGAGGTCGCCCACGTCTCTCTTACTGGGGACCTTGCTAGAATTGCACCACCAGCTGCTTACCCCATCAGAGTAGAAGACGACATAAAGGAAAAGCTCAAGCTCGTTGAGATTCCGCCTAGACTGTTCAAACACATTCCGAGCTGGGAATGCCAAATAGTGCAACCACTGAGGACTATGGAGGTTCCCCATTTTGGCGAACCCCCGATGATATTCTACCCTGGAGAACCTGCCGATGAGGATGATGAAGATTGTGTAATACCGGAAGAGGCAACCAACAGGATTGTGCCAATATCGGGTCTAGATTACACTGCCCAGTGGGTCTCCCAGATGTTTACCAAAATGCAAATGTCCATGCTGCTGCCTATCGGCCAGAGGAAGGCATTCCAGAAGCTCTGGGATCCACCCAACAATAACAAAGAATTACTAAAGATCACTCGACACCCAGGGCTGTGCTACACCCTGCAAGAATATTATGAGATAGAGGTAGATGTTATCTCCACATACTTCATCCACGAAGACCCCTTCGAGGCAGATTATGATGATTACTCACCGTATGGCGAAGAAGTAACACGATGCCCAGAATATGGTGCTGAAACCTATGATAGTTATAAAAGCTCAGGGGAACGAGATGAAGTCACCCAATGCTAGTACAAGAAGGAGCCCCTTTCCAAGGAGGATTTATTCCAAACTGAAGCCAGATTTGATAGGGGGACACCTGATGAAGATCAAGACTCTGAGGAAGAAAAGGAGCGCCTAGAATTTGAAAACATAATGGAGGAGATCCGGGCTATGCATGACCTGGCAGAGCCGGCAGAAGAACTTCTACCCATGGACCCCCAGGGGGCAGAAAGTCATGTGTCAGAAACACAAGATGAGACATCAAAACAACAAAGCAGAGCTGAACAAAACCCGGCGGAGGGTCCGGTGATTCAACAATGGAACAAAGAAACTGAGGGACAAGTTCCTCTAACCTTAGAGAGCCAGTTTGAAGAAAATCAACAATCACTAGCCGACTTCAAAGACCCTAGGTCGACTTATACATCATTCGGGGAGCTGGAAGCCCTCGAAGCTGAAGAGGATTACATTAATGGAGGCTTTATAAACCTCGAAGAAGCTCCACCAGAGGTCGAGGACGACAGTCAAGCTACCGTTGATGAGCTGATAGAAGTGAACCTGGGGAGTGAAGGGGATCCAAGACCCACCTTTCTTAGTGCGTCAGCAGAGGAACAAGAGCAGTATATACAATTTCTGAAAGAGTTGCGGGACTGTTTTGCCTGGACCTACGATGAGATGCCAGGGTTGAACCCCGATGTAGCACAGCATCTGCTATCTATTGATTCAAGAGCAGAGCCTGTGAAGCAGCCTCCCAGGCGGATGCGGCTCGAGCTGATTAATCAAATTAATGGAGAAGTCGACAAGCTCATTGATGTGGGGTTCGTCGAAGAAAATCAACACACAACATGGTTAGAAAATATAGTGCACGTGAAGAAGAAGAATGGACAGATAAGAATATGTGTTGACTTTCGGGACCTCAATAAAGCATGCCCGAAAGATGACTTTCATGTGCCAATCACTGAGGTGATGATTGATGCCACCACATGCCATGAAGCCCTCTCATTTATATGGACGGATCGTCCGGATATAACCAAATTTGGATTGCCGAACAAGACAGGGTTCATACTGCATTCCGCACCCCAAAGGGAATATTCCATTACAAAAGAATGCCGTTCGGCCTCAAGAATGTCGGTGCTACATATCAAAGAGCCATGACGAAGATATTCGATGACTTGCTCTACAAGAAGGTGGAGTGCTACATTGATGATCTGGTGGTGAAAACCAAGAGAAAGGAAGACCATCTGTAGGATTTGAGGGTGGTGTTTCAAAGGCTACGCCAATATGAGCTAAAAATGAACCCCATGAAATGTGCCTTCGACGTGTCGAGCGGGAAATTACTTGGATTCATTGTCCGACACAGAGGAATTGAAATTGATCCATACAATATTAAAGCTATTCAAGAGCTCCCTCCTCCGAAGTGTCTGTCAGAGCTCCGGTCCTTGCAAGGCCGACTAGCATATATTCATCAATTTATTTCAAATCGGTCGGGTCGATGTCACCCTTTCCACAAGCTCATGATAAAGGATATGCCATTCTTTTGGGATGAAGAATGCCAAATAGCTTTTGAGAAGTTGAAAGAATACCTGAAGACCCCTCCGGTGTTGGGCACACCGATTAAAGGAAGTCCCCTGATTCTTTACATAGCAGCTACTCACTGTTCCCTGGGGGCAATGATAGCTCAAGTGAATGAAGAAGGTAAAGAGCAAGCCCTTTATTACCTCAGTAGAAGGTTAGTAAGGACTGAAGAAAAATACACATTTATAGAGAAAACATGTCTAGCGCTGGTCTTCATTGTCAAGAAGCTCCGGCATTACATGTTGTCCCATGAAATCAGATTGATATCTAAAGCAGACCCGCTTAAGTACATATTATCTCAGCCAGCACTCAAACGTCGACTCGGCAAATGGGCCGTGATCCTGATGGAATTTGAAATTTCATATGTACCGCAGAAAGCCATAAAAGGTCAAGCCGTAGCCGACTTCTTTGCAGCACGCCCTGCACCAGAAAATGCTCCATTAGGAATTGAGCTCCCTGATGATGAGACACTAGAGGCATGTCAAGCCCAGTCGGTGATGTGGCACCTCTACTTTGATGGGGCATCAAGAGTAGAAACCACCTCAACCGGACAGGTCAGAGTCCGAGCAGGAGCCGACATTGTCCTGAAGTCACCTGAGGGAGAAGTGGTATACACTTCGTGCTCAATCAACAAGCCATGCACCAATAATGAAGCTGAGTATGAAGCTCTGATAATCGGCCTACATATCGCACTCACCATGGGAATCCATATGCTCTAAGTGTTCGGCGACTCAATGCTGATAATAAAACAAATGCAAGGGGAGTTTGAGGTGCGGAAGCCAGAACTAAACCCTTACTGTCAAAAAGCCCTGCGTCTTATGGCAAATTTCCACCATATCAAGCTCAATCATGTGGGCCGAGGGCATAATGCTCAAGCTGATGCTTTGGCAAAATTGGCTAGTTCGCTAGCAGTCCCAACAGATGAAACACTCAACATTGTTGTGATAAATCGACGGCATGTTCCCAGTATGCTGGAATCGTGTCAGGAGGAGTGTGAGGCCAAAGTAGCCGAAGAAGTATAGGAGCCTGACTGGAGACATCATCTGCTACAGTGGTTCCTTCACCAACAGCTACCCAAAAATAAAGAAGAAAGAATGAAACTCCTTCGGACTAAAGATTCCCATGAGCTCCGAGGCGGAACACTATTCCGAATCATGGCAGATGCCCGTAAGAAGATCCTGCTCTGCTGCCTATCCACCAACGAGGCTTGGCAAGTGATGAAAGAAATACATGCCGGGGCAGCCGGTGCACACCAAGCAGGACCAAAGATGAAAATCGAAATAAAGAAACTTGGCTATTACTGGCCTACTATGTTTGAAGATTGTTCAATTTGCCAAAACATGCCAGAAATGCCAGGAGCATGCTACTGTGCCCAAAAGGCCACCTGTACCCCTACACCCGACAGTTCCCAGTTGGCCTTTTGCTCAATGGGGAACTGATGTGGTTGGACCTCTTCCAACGTCCTCAGCATGACACAAGTACATCTTGGCTATAACAAATTACTTCTCCAGATGGGCGGAAGCTATAGCACTCAAAGAGGTGACTGGTGAGCTGGTCGCCAGATTCATCAAATAGATCATCATTTTTCGATTTGGTATTCCCAAATGAATAATTTATGACAACGGAAGCCACTTCAAGAATCAGAAAATATATCGGCTCGTTGAGAAGTATAAAATTGATTGGAGGACCTCCACCCCCTACAATTCACAAGTAAACAGATTGGCTGAGGCATTTAACAAAACCCCATGCACGCTTCTTGCTAAGACTGTCAGCTCCAACAAGAAGGACTGGGGAGAAAAGATGTACGAAGCATTATGGGCATATCGTACTGTCTACAAGACCCCTACAGGCTGTTCACCCTTCTCTTTAGTATACTGCTCCGAGGTAGTAATCCCCATAGAGCTGGAAGTCCCGTCGCTCAGGGTTGCAATTCAATATGGCTTAGCCCGCGATGAGCAAGCAAATGCTGAAAGAAGATTTGAAGAATTGGCTGAGCTGGAAGGAAAACGCCTTCAGGTACAGAAGAATATCCAGGCATACCAAGCCCGTATGGCAAATGCCTTCAACAAGCTCGTCAAAGGGTGCGAATTCAAGAAAGGCGACCTGGTCATGGTCAAGAAGAAAGAAATCATGGCTTCCAACCCAAAGGGCAAGCTGGCTACAAACTAGTTGGGTCCATATGTGGTCCAAAGGTCTATGAAGGCGGAGCCTTCGTGATTGTCAACCATCGGGGGGAAGTTCAGTCCCCGCCACTCAATGGGAAGCATCTAAAGCTCTATCATGCTGTACCACTGCCCTTTGAGGGAGTGGCGAATGATTGAATAAACAGCCTCGACATAAAAATTGATGGTGATGAGAGCTATGAAGAATAACGATGATGATGCGGGTGGCCACTCCTTCCTTCATATGAGTATCAATCAGGGCCTTCCGTCTAGATGGATGATGATACTTTATTTTCTTTGCGTTGATGTAAACCCCACATCAATGATAAAACATATATTCATTCTCGACAAACGGCTTCGGGCTTGAGCCTCCTTCATATGAACATAAATCCGGACCTTCCATCCAGATGGATGATGAAACTTTATTTCCTTTGCGTTGATGTAAACCCCACATCAACGATAAAACATATATGCATTCTCGGAAAACGGCTTTGGGCCTAAGCCTCCTTCATATGAACATCAATCCGGACCTTCCGTCCAGATGGATGATGAAACTTTATTTCCTTTGCGTTGATGTAAACCCCACATCAACGATAAAACATATGTGCACTCTCGGCGAATGGCTTCGGGCCTAAGCCTCCTTCATGTGAACATCAATCCGGACCTTCCATCTAGATGGCTGATGAAACCTTATTTCTTTTACGTTGATGCAAACCCCACATCAACGATGAAACACATGTGCATTCTCGGCGACCGGCTCTGGGCCTAAGCCTCCTTCGTATGAGCATCAATCCGGACCTTCCGTTTGGATGGGTGATGAAACCTCATTTCCTTTGCGTTGATGTAAACTCCACATCAACGATGAAACATATGATCTCAAATATTACATCAAAAAAAAGAGAAAAAAATACTTATAAAAATGGGGCTTAAAATAGAGGTGCCCTGCCGGACTTGTTTAGACATCATAGACAAGAGCAAAAATGTCTATAACCCAGCTGTGGTGAAAACCCGAAAGGGCGCTGCAGGCAAAATCGGGTACCTCGCCACGTGAAAACCTGAAAGGGCGCGTGGGCAAAAGCAAGAGGGGGCTGGCTCTGGTGAAAACCCGAAAGGGCACTTGGGTCAGTAATGTGGTTATGAAAAAAAAAGTGAGATGTGAAAATACATGTTGTACCTCTTGGTGACACTTCCATCAGTTGTCCCACCAATGAAGAAACTTTCTGTCGATCCTAAGGAATCATTGTCTGGATCAATCTGGAATGGACCTTCTGTCTATTCTGATGAAACCAATCCATTCTCTTCTACCCCACGTCCTGCCAGTGACGAAACTTTCTGTCGGTCACATGGCATCATCACCTAGATCGATAATGAAACCTATCTAGAATAAACCTTCCGTCTACTCTGATGAAACACATCAATTTCCTTGCATCGGCATAAACCCAATGTCGATGATGAAACTGTCTATCGGTCACAAGGCATCATCACCTAGATCGATAATGAAACCTATCCAGAATAGACCTTCCGTCTACTCTCATGAAACCTATCAATTTTCTTGCATTGGCATAAACCCAATGTCGATGATGAAACTGTCTGTCGATCACAAGGCATCATCGCCTAGATCGATAATGAAACCTATCCAGAATAGACCTTCCGTCTACTCTGATGAAACCTATCAATTTACTTACGTTGGCATAAACCCAATGCCGGTGATGAAACCTTCTGTCGATCACTAGGCATCATCGCCTGATCAATAATGAAACATAGGCCCTCTGTCTAGCCTAATGAAACTCATTCATTTTCTGCCATTCCAAGTCCCACCGATGATGAAACCTTCTGTCGGTCACAAGGCATCATCACCTAGATCGACAATGAAACCTATCTAGAATAGACCTTCTGTCTACTCTGATGAAACTTATCAATTTCCTTGCGTCGGTATAAACCCAATGTCGATGATGAAGCCTTCTGTCGATCACAAGGCATCATCGCCTAGATCGACAATGAAACCTATCTAGAATAGACCTTCTATCTACTATGATGAAACTTATCAATTTCTTTGCGTCGGCATAAACCCAATGTCGGTGATGAAGCCTTTTGTCGATCGCAAGGCATCATCACCCGGATCGATAATGAAACTTATACAGAATAGACCTTTCGTCTATTCTGATGAAACACATCCATTCCCTTACGTCGACATAAACCCAATGCTGATGATGAAACTTTTACTGATCATACGGCACTTCGCATTGATCAATGCTAAAACCTATTCGAGGTGGACCTTCTGTCCATTTTGAAGCGACATATGAACACTTTATCCACATATCAGCAAGCACTCCTACATCCGGCACTTCTGACCGATGAAACATACACTTGTGCCGATTTGGCAACTCCTTGAATCCCGACACGCGGTGGAGCGATGCCCCCATCCTTTCCTTGAAAGAGTGGGCGTTCTCCTACGGTACAAACACGGCTATGTTTCCATACAAGTTACCAAAATTGCTGCAAACTATTACAGAATAAAGGCGTGGAGATGGGCACCGAAGACATTAAAGAAAATATAGTTTTTTCTTTCATTACAAAAAAGAAGATGAAGACAATTGGGGCCCTTCAAAGGGGATGGATTACAAAAGGAAGATCAGCTAAGATCATCGGAAGATATCTTCGAAGTCAAGAAGCCCGACATGTGGAGCCGCTCCCAGTTCACGGAGTTGAACTTCATCCTCATGAACACGAGTCATCTCGATCTGTAAAGATGCAACTCGACCTTCCAGCAATGTGGTCTCCTCAATACCCTGGGCTTCTACCACCTCCAGCAGCGGTATCTTAGCTTCAATAGCATTCAATTCAGCTTGAAGCTCCTCCCATCGGCTACGCAAGAATTGTACGCGAGCAGTTGAAGCTTTGACCTGGGCCCTATTACTGTGAAGATCAGAGTTTAGTGACTCTAGCTCTTTCTGACAATCAGCCTTCTGCAGTTTAAGGGCCATCAATCGGTCGTTCATTGTGCGCTCGAGGAAGTCTCGGCGATTCACAAATTTCAACAAGAATAGCACCCGCTGGGTCCATATATATAAACGACAGCCTAGTGCCTACAGGCCAACTGTCAATCATTCAGCCACTTCCTTCAATTGAAGATAAGACAATGTCAGTTGAGATTCTACTACCCGGCGCAACATCTCCAAATGCTGCCAGACAAAATCCTCTTATGATGAGAAGCCAAGGGAGGGTGCTGGCACCACATCAAAAGTGACTTCACTGTCTATGGATGCCCACAAGCCAGTATCTGGCTCAGAGGAAGAAGACGGAATGGCCACCAAAGATGAAGGAGCAAGCGTCTCAACAATCTGCTCATGTTCTGCTGGGCTCTTTAAAGATCTTTCTTCCACAAGTGCTGGAGGCGGCAGGGGCTCCAACTCTATTACTTGTACAGATGGAGCTGTAAGATCAGGCGCAATGGTCATTACGGCCGCTGGAATGAAGGCAGAACCTCTTGATGGATCCGCTTCGATCCTCAACTCCGTGGCAGGCACTAGAGCAGAACTTTATCCCAATGGGCTCAACTCTAGTGATGACACTTTAGCTGTCGGTTGTATCCTCACTGGCACAGGGCGGAGTACAGTAACTGCCTCTGGAGAAGATATGGTGACAGGAGGTGGTATATCTAAAGCCCCCGATGAAATGATGATGTCTGAAGATGGTACCAAAAGGTGATCTGCTGCCCCAGACTCCTAGAACAAAGTTTCAATAAGCACCAAGATGACAAAAAAATGGAAAAGCTATGCAGCTTGGCAAAAGGGCGGGCAGAATTTACCATGGCCGCGGAATCCATCTCCTCAATTGCTTGTATAGAGGACACTAATTCCACAAATGAAGCAACAAAAGGAGGGGTTATCTCCACTTCCATGTCAATTCCGGTGAATTCCTTTGGCAGTATTCCCTCAGATGATGGTACTAGCAATCTTGAAGGGCTGAATATTGGAGTGCCACCCAATAGCATAGAGGGCGTCACTGTCCCTTCGCTGATTGTCTCAGATGCTCTCTCATCAACCTCTGAAGAACCATAATCAACTTCTTTTTCAGAAAGGGTAGTGGAGCTGCTAGAAGAAATATCTACACTAGGCTCGAGTTGGCCCGCCGCTTCTATGGCCTTACGTGTTGCCGAGCGGGTGATCACACGCCGCAATGGGATAGCACCATTCTTCAACATAGTTTTATGCCCTTCTTGCTGCAAAGAGGCGTCCACAGTAGGTGTTTTAGCCTCAGTACTGACTGCTTTAGCCACTACAGCATAAAGATATGTATAAGGTAGGGTCAGAAGATCATTAAAAAAAGAAGATTCAGAAGGATCACAGTCACTTGGCTCACCCTCGGCTTCACTGGCCGGCCTAGGAGAAGGAAGTCTGACGTCCTTCTGAGCAGTGGGGAGATTCTCCCCTATGGCTTCAGCTGCCTCAGTTGCTTCCACCATGGCCACGGTAGGGGGTTCCACATCCTCCGTCGCCTTGGCAATCTCCTCGGTATTCATAGCAGCAGCAGCTGCTTCTTGACCTAGTACCCAATAAAGAAGATGTTAGAAAATGAGGGTGCCGTGGAAGGAATAATCTCACAGGCTACAAAGAAAGTAATGCCACCTTCGGCTGCCGGCTGAGTAGCCTCTCGCTGAGCAGCAAACTGTTCATATGTTGGCACAATAGGTAAGGGAATCTCAATTACATTAGCCGATGACTGCTTCAATGAGGCTCTCCGAGCTTTCTTCGCCCGTCCCAAGGCAACCTTCAGCAAAGAAGCCGCTCTCTTTCTAGTAGGAGGTAACGGAGTAGTGGTTGGCGCTGGTGCAGGAGTGTCGAAATATTTAGGCTTTTGGGCCTGGGAAATGATTTTCTTATAAAGTCCCTGCTGCTTTATGTCTGGTCGATCTGTCGAAGAAAACACATGTCGTTATAAAAAGGATTAAGGGATGAGACAAGAAACATGTCAGCCAAAAAATTTTACCTGCCTGGCCGTTATAAAAAGATGACAGGGGCCAGTATTGATAAGCCACCTCCTTGCTTCGGGATGCAGCCTCCCGAAGAAGCCAGCAAATGTCGTCGATTTTCTCACACTTTTCTACCAGATCAGCCAAGTCCACATGGCCGTGGAAAGCAAGACAATGATACAACCCGAGGTGTTCGAGACCCTAGTCGTCAGCATAATGAAAAGATACAAACATGGGCTTGTCCAGAATACTTGCTATGGGATTGTCGAGGGCCAGCCCATGGATATTCATCAGAACAAACAACCAAGACGTATGCTGATAATACGTCGGGGTTCTGTCTTCCCTCTTGATGAAAGCCCGATATGGGCAGAAGCGGTCGACCTCACATTTTCATGAGACTACTTTGGGAAGCGGCTCCTCGATTAGAAAAGGATACTATTGAAGCTCCAGGCGGGCGTCACCAATCTGGCATAAGTGTAACACCCCGGTTAAATAATAAAATATAAAATTTTAAATTTTGAAGTATGTATTGAAATAAAGGTGACAAATGGTTATAAATAAAAAATGTGCGATTAATTATCATGTGAGAGTGAGGTCGAGTTAGTAAAGGGGTAAAATAGATATTTTCTTAATTAATGATTTCAATAATATTTCTTAAAATAATTAATTGATTTTGACCAAACTATATAAACGGAAAGGGGATAATTATTTTTATATCATGACCATAAAAGAAAGTTCATATTTTGAGACGCAATTGAATTTTTCACGATAATCTAATATATATATATATAATGCAATTAATTGATTTTTTCACCGTTCGCTAAAGTTTTCACCAATTTATAAAAATATGAAAAAATTATATTCTTATAGAGAACAAAACGTTTAACAATATTGTTAATTGGGCCGACCCCTAATAAAAATTTAATGAGGCCGAATTAAAGAGGTTTTAGTCCAAAATCGTTGTTCTTAATAGTCGAACTTTAATCGACCAAATTCGAGCCCATTTCTCAACCATTCGAGCCTAGACCAGGCCCATTTGCTAGATAAACCCTAGTAGATCATTTTGCCCCCGAAACCCTAGCTTTTAGATGCCTCTCTCAACGGCGGCGATGTGGATTAGGTAGGCATACCAAGTTTTTCATCGATCCTCCTCCTTTGGACTCTCTTAGCCAATTCGATCTCTAGAAGCCTCCACAACCTCTATAAGTAGAGGGATTTCGCAGCGCTAGACCCCTTTTACTTTTCCAATAGGAGACGCAAGCAATCGTTGTCGATCGAGGGCAAATTGGGGCGAGAACAGTGACGTGTTTGCGATTAGGGTTTTAGCACGTCTTCCTTTTCTTCTTCCAAAATCGGTAGGTTTCTCTCAGGCCCAACCTTAAATAAACCATACCATGACATGCACCTCGAAGTCCTCTTTTATTTGATCATGTTTTGCCAGATTTTTATGATCTATATCATGCGAATTCATCGTTTCATTGAGAGCATGTGATTAAGGTTTTTCTACATTCCTTTTTCGTCTAATTTATGTAGGCTAATCGAAGTCAAATCTTGATATTGATCGTGCCTTCATGTTCGTTTTTAAGTTCTCTTTCGATTGATAGTACTTTGCCCAATTTTTATGAAGTATATAGATCGAATTAAGCTTTTCATTTAACAAGTATCAGGTTTGTCACTGTTCTGGGCGTGGCGAGCATTGAACGACCCTAATAGAGACCACTTATTATTCCGCGGTCGCACGACAGACCGTTTGTTTGGACTGAGCGGCCTCCAGTTAGACCGCTTATATGTCAAGCCGCCACGAGATTGACTGTCATTATATGGTGGGGTTCCAAGTGGAGCGGCCCTCAAATGACCGTCTAAAGAAAGTAACGGCCCCTCGATAGACCGTGTTATGGCGGTGGGTTTTCAAAGAAAAGAGGAGTTGCGCTGGTTCTGAGCGGTCCCCCTCTGGCTGTCAAATGCATTGAGCGGTCTATATATAGACCATTTTTAACCCTATTTCAGTAAAATGTTATTCATTTTCAGCATGTTGTGTTCTATTTTTCTTGATTAGATAATGTGATTTTAGTGCTTAAATTTGTAGTATGAACACACTAATGACTAGGATTCATGAAATATTTGATCCAAGGTCTAATTCTCATGCAATTATGTTATCCTTTCCATGTTCACCTTTCATGTATCCTAGTTTAATTGAAAAGAAAGTAGACTAATATACTTGATCAAGTGATTAGTTGCAATTCATTTGTATAGTTAGAACTTGTTTTAAGGTCGTGCCACCCCGGTGGTGGCGACTGGACCGAATGTCTCATTTTCCGTTGATTGTGAGCTATTGAATTCTTGGGCATCGAATTACCTCTCCATCGCATATTCCTTCTGTCGGAGTAGGTGTTCATATTCCGAGGCCTCCGTAAGACCCCGCGAGCTTGGGATTCCCACTAGGACATCGAGCGGCTTGTACCCCCATGACCTGAACCCCTGGACGTGTTTTGATTCGTGTTTTGGGCCAGTCCAAATTTGCACTGTTTGGCACCTTAGCGGCCCAACTTGAGACCGCTAAATGATCCTTGGCGGCCCAGGTTTAGACCGCTATCCCTCTCTTGGCCTAGTTCAAGTAATGGGCTTGGGTTTAGTTTGATTCTTTTAAGCATAGTCAATTCTAACCTAGCCCAATCCGTTCTATTTGACTTTAGCTTCGTGGGCTGAACTCTTGTTTGGACCCATTTGGTTTTATTGAGGACCTTTTTGGGTTCGCTTTAAGAGCCTGTTATACTTAACTGTACGCGGTCTAAGGTTAGACCGTCAATATCGTCTTAGCGGCCCAGTTATTGACTGCTAAAATCGAGATTTAATATGATTCTCCGTGTTTTGTTGTTGTGATAGCAGTCATATCAAGGTTGGCCTTGAACTGTGAAATATTGCTTGATCCTTGTTCTTCCACTTGATATCCATTCCAATTCTATAAAAATATCATTTGATCTTAGTCGGTTAGTTACATAGGTTAAACCTTGGAACTCTTGGCCATTAAACATTGTGGATGTCTAGATTTTGTGGGATCTATGATCCAAACAAATCAATGCCAAGGCAAACACAATAAAGGGCCTAGTTTGGTCCTGAGAGGCTCACCCGAAAAGTACTTGATCCCCGGGGAGGTGAATGACTAGGTGTGGCATTTGGCACCGGTACTATCTAGCGTGTTGGGTCTACGACATTCCACACTCTTGTGATACTTGCTATACTTGCTTGAAAGCAGGAAGTGATTGCTTGCATGACTTGACTTGACTTGACTTGATAAATGGTCATTCACTTATTATCGTGCATGATGTATTGACTTGACTTGACTTGGCATGTGGCCACTCACGTGAAATTTCTAGTTATTTATTTTGCTATCTCGATTTGCAAATGTTCCTTTCCATTTAGCTATCAATTATCGTATGATCTTGTTGGTTACTAGCTTGTTTTATTGAATTCTTGCATTATTTATACATTCCTGAAAATGATTAATTACTTAAACTTCGCCTGATGATAGAGTATAATTCCTACTGAGCTTTTCGCTCACCCCCCCTTATTTTCCATCCTTCCCATGTAACGTGGTAGATGGAACGCTTGCAATTGGGATCGGGTCAGCGTGATCGAGTGAACCTAGAGCCTTGAGACCCGAGTCTTTTATTTCTTGAGTCCAGATAGTATAGTCGTCTTGCTATTTTCTCTTCTTTATTTCTTTTATTGAGTCAAATTATATTTAAATTTCTAAATATTAATAAAGTTATATTTTTCTCAAATTAATGGCCTCCATGTTTTGAATATCAATTTTTGTGTTCATTTATTTTTATGCTCGAATTATCATGACTGTTTCGCTGCCACGTTCCGAGCATGGCTTCCCGCTGCTATCGGTTCGTGGCGTGACAGAAGTGGTATCAGAGCCTCGGTTGTTTAAGTCCTAGGTTCTTGCCCATAAGTATAGGTTACCTTAAATAATAGGCCATGTAATCCTTGTCATCCCTTCTTGTTACCTGGTGAGATGGGGTAGCGCCTCAAGTTAAGTAATAAATATGTATAAGATTGCGTAGCACGACGCGTAAGGGTAATTAAAATTTTAACCTTATAATTATTTTTACAGGTGTTTAAGCTCTTTTTGAAATGAAAGCAAGAGGATCTACGAGTAAGCTAAGGTTCGATTTCGCTAGAAGGTGGCGAGTCCATCGTAAAAAGATTCGAAGTAATAAGAAGAAAAAGAATAACCTTTCGCAATTGAAATGTTTTCACTGTCACAAAGTTGGTCATCTAATCAAGGAGTGTAGACAAAGGAGCGGTGCATGTCTTCGTTGCAGAAATAAAGATCATGTAATGGCTAATTGTCCTAAGCTACTTCCACAAGCAAAAACATAAGGAGAGTTGGAACTGATTTTTATCAAATGAGGAATTATATAAGGTATCGTTCTCTCTCATCCTTAATGATAGTTAAATTCTTTTGCATTTCATTAGTTGTATGATTAACATGTTACTTTGAATAGATAAGATCATCTTAGTCTAACTATTTGAATAGCTAATGGCGATCGACGAATTTGGGGACCAAATTCCTTTAAAAGGGGGAGGATGTAACACCCCGGTTAAATAATAAAATATAAAATATAAAAGTTTGAAGTATGTATTGAAATAAAGGCGACAAATGGTTATAAATGAAAAATGTGCGATTTATTATCATGTGAGAGTGAGGTCGAGTTAGTAAAGGGGTAAAATAGACATTTTCTTAATTAATGATGTCAATAATGTTTCTTAAAATAATTAATTGATTTTGACCAAACTATATAAATGGAAAGGGAATAATTATTTTTCTATCATGACCATAAAAGAAATATCATATTTTGAGACACAATTAAATTTTTCACGATAATGTAATATATATATACATATATATATATATATATATATATATATACATATATATATATATATATATATACATATATATATATATATATATATATATATATATATATATATATATATATAATGCTATTAATTGATTTTTCCGCCGTTCGCTAAAGTTTTGACCAATTTATAAAAATATGAAAAAATTATATTTCTATAGAGAACAAAACGTTTAACAATATTGTTAATTGGGCCGCCCCTAATAAAAATTTAATGAGGCCGAATTAAAGAGGTTTTAGTCCAAAATCGTTGTTCTTAATAGCCCAACCTTAATCGACCAAATTCATGCCCATTCTCAGCCATTCGAGCCTAGACCAGGCCCATTTGATAGATAAACCCTAGTACATCGTTTTGCCCCAGAAACCCTAGCTTCTAGATGTCTCTCTCAACGGCGGCAACGTGGATTAGGTAGGCATACCGAGTTTTTTGCCGATTCTCCTCCTTTGGACTCGCTTAGCCAATTTGATCTCTAGAAGCCTCATCAACCTCTATAAGTAGAGGGCTTTTGTAGCCCTAGACCCCCTTTTATTTTTCTAACAGGTGGCGCAAGCAATCGTGGTCGATCGAGGGTGAATTGGGGCGAGAACGGTGACGTGTTCGCGATTAGGGTTTTAGCGCGTCTTCCCTTTCTTCTTCCAAAATCGGTAGGTTTCTCTCAGGCCCAGCTTTAATTAGACCATACCATGACATGCACCTTGAAGTCCTCTTTTATTTGATCATGTTTTGCCCAATTTTTATGATCTATATCGTGTGAATTCATCGTTTCATTGAGAGCATGTGATTAGCGTTTTTATACATTCCTTTTTCGTCTGATTTGTGTAGGCTAATCGAAGTCAAATCTTGAGATTGATCATGCCTTCATGTTCATTTTTAAGTTCTCTTTCGATTGATAGTAGTTTGCCCAATTTCTATGAAGTATGTTGGCCCAGACTAGATGGCGGACAAGAAGGGGGGTTGAATTGTTCCCTTTGCCTAGATGGCAGATTTTAAAAAATAATCTAAACAGATCACGGTGGAATTAAAATTAACTGCGTTAATTAGCATAAACTCAAGTGAGATTAGAAGAATGCTCTCAATCTTTCCGATCTCACACGGATATGCAATGCAAAGAAAGAGTTAACTATGTTCAAATACAAATAGCAGAGGTAGCACTGTGTAGTAGAGCAGTGAATAAAAATCTATAAATTGACCTGTGAATGGAGATAGAAGAAATGGACAATCACACAGGCATTCACAATTGGCACAGAGATTTTTAGGTGGTTCGGGATCACGACGGACTCCCTATGTCCACCCCTCACCCAACCGGGTGAGGCTTCACTCCACGCTATGAAATGTAGCAACACGGGGACGAACCCCAACCACACACGCTGCTTCCGCAGCAATATCCACACGGGGTCAAGCCCCAACACGCTGCCACCGCAGCACACGCACACACATTGTCGGGGAACACGCCCCAGACACTAAATCCACAGGGAGACCCAGCTCTGACAACACATAACCAACCATGGGGAAACTTTCCCCACAATAAAATCCAACACACGGAGACGCAGCTCCGCCCACACACTATGATATTCCGAGTTTGATAAAATAAAAGGATATACAAAGAACACCCAAAATATTTATCTATGCTCAACTAAAAAGGGTGGAAACCCTTGTAAATCGAAAATAGATGACTCAAGTAGATGCAAACAAGATGCAACAATGAATCCCCATGAGTAAAGAGAGGTTGTAAAAGATCTTCTCTAAGCCCCAAGTCGGAGGGTAGCCGGATGTCAACAATAAGAACGTCTATGCATTCCTCTTTACGTTCCGCTCCTTTCTTCCTTCAATCACGATCGCAAACTCCTCCTGGATGTAGATGATATCCATGTTCTTCTCCAGCTCCTCTCCTTTCCTTCTTTCTTTTCCTACAAAACAAAGAGAAATGTTAGCACATTAGAGTTCCTCTCTCAATTTCAGAGGTCACATATATGTATTTATAAGAGGCATGAAAAGGACCCATATAACCCTCACAAAGTGTGTTAATAACACCCTAATATGTTCATTAGTAAACCAAGGGCATATGGGTAAATTTTCAGCCCAAAAGGAGTCCATTTGATAGGGTTCCGATGGCCCACGATTTTCTTGCGCGGACTTGCGAAATCAGGGGGGTCGACCCATCTGCCGGGGGGGTCGACCCATCTCTATCCAGAATGGGGGGGGGGTCGACCCATCTATCAGGGGGGGTCGACCCATCTGCCATACAGAATGCTGTCTGGTAGGATTATGTTACAGGGGTCGACCCATCTCAGGAGGGGGGTTGAACCGTCTCAGACAAAACCTAAAAGACATGAGTTTTCAGCTCGGGGCCGACCCATTGAGTGGAGGAGGTCAACTTATTGATCTTGGGACCTTAAAAAGTGATTCTAAATGCATTCTCAATGACCTAAATAAGCAACCCAATGTAACTAATCATGAAGTAAAATATTTGGATCATGCATTAACATATGGAACTAGTTTTGAGTTCAAGAACCAAAAGACATGAAGTATGATTATGAAAGCATTAACATGAGGCACATAAATGTTTCGAACACATTTTCATCTCTAGAACCTCCTCAAGAATATGCATAAAGCACTTTGAAAAAACACAAAATCCTCAAGCAGTAAAGTACATTCAATTTGCCATGTAAAACCTATACATGAACCCAGATCAACCGAAATACATGAAAGATGGATTAAGCCCAATTCAATATGTTAAGAGTAGACTCCAGGGGGTGAATCCTTACCATAGATCCACTTGTTCAAAGCAGCATGAACCTGCACTTGGAGTTAGTAATGTTCTCAAGACAATCTTGAACCAATGCAATCTATATGAAGAAGGTAACTTCAAGGCATTTCTTCACACAAGACTACATTCTTTTATCTGCAAGTTAGTATACTGAAAACGTAGTTACATGTGCACATGATTACACATATTTTCAGTCTACTTTCTTCATAAGATTATAGATCAAATATAATTCAGTCAAAGCATGAATGAATTCTAAGATCAATCAGAATACCACACAACACATCGTTTCATAAATGATTCATAGGAATTAGGGCTTCCATCAAGCAAATCAATCCAGTTCTCCAAAACAAGATATGCAACATCACATATGAGTGATTCAAGGATATTCAAACCGTATTTTTCATACACTCACATATCAATTGTGATTCAAGCATGTAACACATGAGTTGCATGTTCAGTCCAAAAGTTTAGAATCAAATCACAATGGTCTAAACCCATATTGATATCATATATGTAATTAACATGCAGTCCAAGACTATTTAACACAGTCCAATGCAAGTAATCCAAGTTCAGTCCAATCACAGTTAAGGGCATTCCAAAGCAATCTGAAAACCTTCAACCCCATTTGAGAGAATGATTTTTCCAATAGAGTAGCATGCAAGTAGAGTCATAAAAACCAACACCCAAACGGTGTGCTAGTGCCATTAACAAGAGCTCTACCAAGTTTTGTAGTGAAATGATTTACCAATTTGCATGCCCAAATGTTCATACATAAAACCCATGAAAACATATTCAAGATATAAGAAGTCATGAGAAATATGCATGAGCCAGTTGTGAACATTGTAAAGGATCCATCTAGTGAAAGCATGACACACAAGTTTCATCACCTCGCCATTCAAATCATTCAATAACAAGGTTCTAGAAATCACTATGATCAACATGATTAGAGACCATACAATCATGCCGTCCTCCTAAACTCAGGAAAGACTGAAACCAAATTCTCACACATTGTATAACCTATGAGAGATATACATGAAAGTATTTTGAAGACCCATCTTACCCATCTGAAGATTGAAAGAATATCATCATAGATTCAACAAAACTCAAGATTAAAAACACAGTCATGAAAACTCAATAAGCCCAGCTTAACCAAAAACACACGCTCTCTTTTCTAAAGCAAGATTCATATCTTAACGATAGCCATACCTATCAATTATCACAACGCAAGGCATTTTCACATTGCATGGCAAAGGTGTGATAGGATTCAAGTAACTGAAAAACCTAGCGAGACATTCCAGTAAATCTGTCACGCCCCGAGCGCGGAGGATACCCGGAGATGCGCGACGTGTCTATATCAATCATGTCAATCAGAGTGGTCGTGTATTCGACTCAAAGACAGAGATGCGCAAAATAGCAAGATAACCCAATCCTTTATTTCATAATGGATAGACTATTACAAATCCAATACTCTGTTTAATAAAAAGGAAAAGAATACATAGTTGACTCAAGAAACTATAGAAAAGACTAGACGACACTTGTAGAAGCTCTATCACTTTCACTCTTGACCATTCCCATCCGATTGACTTCCATCGTCGTCGGACTTACCTGAAAAGTAGAAAGGGACAAACGGAATGAGCGAACGCTCAGTAGGAAATTATATCTCAAGTACTAGCAAGTGGTTTAAGTAATTACATCTTTCATGAATGCAATAAAGCTATGCATGCTCGCATAAAACGACAAGATAGAGAGAAGGTAATATCAAAGAAATAAGATGAACTTAATCATGAACTTCCAACAAGATAACAAGTGTATTCAAGGTATTCAAGCAAGTACATTTAACAAGTCATGTCAAGAACTTTGGCTATCATGTATCAAGCAAGTAAATTACCCTCTTTCGGGCCACGCATTTCATGTAAAGTCAAGTACGATTCAAGTACAAGATGTGTGTGGAATGTCCAATCAAGCAAGTCAAGTACTCGATATAATGCCAGATACCTTATCATTTTAACTCCCATGGGCACAAGTACTTTCGGGTGCTCCTCCCAGGACCAGATCGGGCCCTATATGCGCAGGCATTTATCATGTATTTTGACATCCACTCTTGTTTATATAGCCAATATAGAATTTCAAAAATCAAGCTTGTAGACACGTATGACAACTTTGATAGAAAAGAGTCCAAAATATGACAAAGGACATAGAATGGCGATAATAACGGTATAATCACGATGTCGATAAAACTAGGTAGAATATGGTTCCCTTAACTTAGGTACCATGACAAATCAATATGGACATTCTTTATATAGAATTGAGGTCCACATGAACATTAGATCAAGCAAGATACCCTCATTCTTATCATAGAATTGGGGTTTACAAGAATGACACGATATGGCATGATATCATCATCCCATCAAGAATTTCTTATGATATACTCTTTGTATAATCATAAGGGTCGGTATACCATGTTTCTTTAGATTGACATGGCAAGGATCGTGTAATGGGTTTTTAGGGTACAACCAGCTCAGTCGGCCTTGAGGGAATCCAAGGCTACGAGGAGTCTTACGGAGGTCTCTATGACTAACTTGCTAGTCCAAAGGAACGGAATGTCCAATGGAGAGCTTGTATGTCAATGAGAATTGAGTGTGATCGCTAAAACACCGTGAAAAGTGGGACTATACTCACGGAGTGGAGAATAGTGCCGATATATATATATATGTATAATATATAAACCATCGGTTAGCAAACCAGAGGAAAAATCAGTTTACAGTAAAATAACGACTTAGGTCAAGTCGTTTCTCAAGTAATTAACGCCTAACAGAAGGGCGTTTACATATGGTCCGT
Organism: Amorphophallus konjac; assembly: GCA_022559845.1. Lineage (NCBI taxonomy): Eukaryota > Viridiplantae > Streptophyta > Magnoliopsida > Alismatales > Araceae > Amorphophallus > Amorphophallus konjac. The sequence goes on along the minus strand of CM040120.1, from coordinate 315,305,593 downwards.
TTTGCAGAATTTTCAATAATTCAATAATTTATCTAAGACGCGCCTTCGGAAGGGGCGTTTCTTCAGAAGTTGACGACTGCAGAGGCAGGCGTCTCATCATTTACATATTCGACAGGATAGAATTATTCTCAGAAATTTATCAAAAACGCGCCCTTGGAAGGGGCGTTACTTTCTAATTCCATTTTACAGAATATGTGAATTTCAGGATTTTAACAGATACGCGCCCTAGTAAGGGGCGTTTATTTTTAATTCACGCCCTGTGATGGGGCGTTACCACATGGAAAACGACCTAGTCTAGGTCGTGAATTCAAGAAATATCAGGAATTTACATGATCAGCAAGAATTGCACGATAATCAAGGATAACAATCATATAGTCATGACAGGAAAATTGGCAGGAATTCAGATGCAGTATATTAGATTTGATGTTTCATGTTTATTGACTTTTAACCGTTAACAATTATTGATTTGATTTCATGTAATTGCATGGATAATCAGTTCTTGAGATTTATATGAAATTAACGCCTGTGTACAGGGCGTCAAATATGAAATTGACGACTTGGACATGGTCGCGTCTTGTAAATTAGCGCCCTGGACAGGGGCGTCTCTTTCAAAAATATTGCAGAAACATAATAAAACCATATTAAACCGTATGCATGTCATGTCAATACGTATGTAAGTCTTGTCTTAAATTATTTGGGCTACAGTAACTTGAGAAAACCTACATTAAGAGTTGATTTGGAGATGACCGTGAGGGATTTGTAAGAATCAATGATGCTGCAGACGTTGGATGAATCCTACAGAGGATAGATTGAAGATATTAGTTTCCTTGAAATCCATGGACTGTAGGTAGAGGAAGGGGTACTTACACACGGATGAAGAACTCTTGTTCCTCAAACGCCCGAGCCTCTTAACCTGTTAATAAGAGAAGAAGAATAATCAATATTCTTCATGCGACTGTAAACAGAAGAAGAGAAAAAAAAAATAGAAGAACATATGTTCTTCACGTACCTGCAGCAGTAGTTCGTCCAAATAGTTTTAGGGTTTGGCCGAACGAGAGTTTTTATAGGATTTTGGGTGTCCTATTAGGGTTAGTGATTGTGTGGAAGCAATACTTCTATGATAGAGTCATTACCACGTTTGAACTCTTTCTAATGCTTATCACTTACCCTGGATAAGTTCTGGGTTCGAACGGTTCACGAACTGAATTAACGCCTTAGGTAAGGGCGTCGATTCTTTAATTAACGACCTAGTTCAGGTCGTTTCTTAAGAAACGTCTTGGATAAGGGCGTTCCTTGTTTTTGAAACACGCCCCATATATGGGCGTTTCGCTTACTTGCCTATTTGGTCGTGAGAGTTGACGACCGCACGTGTGGGCGTCCTTTCTTTAGTCACGCCTTTGATAGAGGCGTTTCTTTTTGAATTAACGCCCTAATAAGAGGCGTTATTTTAATTTTGTTTTACTTCATCTAATTAACCCTATTCTTATTATCTGTATTACTACTGTAATATATATATGTTTTAATTTATTTCAAATATTCATTTATCAGGGTTGCTACACCCTCCCCCACTTAAAAAGAATTTGGTCCCTAAATTCAATATATATATAATTATACATGTGGAGAGCGTAGAACATATACCTCTTAGAATAACTCGGGAAATCGTTTCTTCATAGATTCCTCGGTCTCCCATGTCGCTTCGCGTTCGGGATTCTTATTCCATTGCACCTTGAGCATGGGAATAACCTTATTCCTTAGAGCTCGTATTTCTCGATCCAAGATCTTCATAGGCTTCTGTTCATATGTGAGATCTTTCTGGATCACCAGATCTCCATGTTCAATAATATGAGATGGATCGTGCACGTACTTCTTCAACATGGATATGTGAAATACATTATGTACCTCGGACAATTGAGGAGGTAATGCGATGCGATAAGCAACCTCGCCAACTCTTTCGAGTATCTCAAATGGTCCGATGAATCTTGGCGTAAGCTTGCCCTTAACACCAAATCTTCGTATGCCACGTCCAGGCGATATCTTGAGAAATACATGATCTCCGATTTGGAATTCAAGATCTCTTCTTCTTGTATCTGCATAAGTCTTTTGTCTGGTCTGAGCAACTTGTAATCTTTCCCTGATTACTTGTATCTTCTCGGTTGTATCCCTTACCATGTCTGGACCTAATAGTTGTTTTTCTCCAACTTCGTTCCAACATATGGGAGATCGGCAACTCCTTCCGTATAAGGCTTCGAAAGGTGCCATTTGGATACTAGCTTGGTAGCTATTATTATATGCAAATTCAACTAAAGGTAAGTGGTCATGCCAGCTTCCTCCAAAGTCAATAATGCATGCTCTCAGCATATCTTCAACAACTTGATTAGTTCGTTCGGTCTGACCATCCGTTTGTGGGTGAAAAGCAGTACTAAAGTTGAGCCTTGTCCCCAACGAATGTTGTAATCCCTTCCAAAAATGAGAAGTAAAACGGGGATCTCTATCAGACACGATTGAGACAGGAATTCCATGTATCCTGACTATTTCTTTAATGTATAGTGCAGCTAGCACATCAATTGACCATCGGCTTTTGATTGGCAAGAAATGTGCCGATTTAGTTAATCGGTCAATGATAACCCAGATTCCATCATGTCCTCCTTTAGATTTAGACAAACCCATGATGAAGTCCATACCAATATCCTCCCATTTCCACTTAGGAATATATAGAGGATGTAGTTTTCCCGCAGGCTTTTGGTGTTCCGCCTTGACCTGTTGGCATGTGAGACAGCGTGATACATAGTCCGCTATTTCTCTTTTCATATTGGGCCACCAAAAGTTCCTCTTTACATCTTGGTACATTTTAGTTGATCCAGGATGAATAGTGTATCTTGATCTGTGAGCTTCATCTAAGATCTTCTTCTTTAATTCCGGACAATCGGGTATACAAGTTCTATCTTTGAACGATAATCTTCCATCAGAAGTTAGTTGAAAATCAGATTGTCCTTTTAATCTGCCTTTGATTTCTACTAACATAGGATCATCATCCTGAAGTGTTTGTATCTCAGATAACAAATCTGACTGTATGCTTACATGGGATAGTGTGACAAATTTGGATTCCGTGTCCAAGCTTATATTGAGCTCGGAGAATTGTTCAAGTAACCTCCATTCTTGTATCATACAATTGGCTATCCTTGCTCTCGGCTTTCGACTAAGGGCATCAGCCACATAATTACCCTTTCCGGGATGGTATTGTATACTGAAGTCGAAGTCCTTGAGATATTCTAGCCAGCGTCTTTGTCTCATGTTTAGTTCCTTTTGTGAGAATAGATATTTGAGACTTTTGTGATCGGAGTAGACAGTGAACTGTACCCCATAGAGATAGTGTCTCCATATCTTTAGGGCAAATACTACCGCGGCCAGTTCCAAGTCATGGACGGGGTAATTCTCCTCGTGCTTCTTCAGTTGACGTGAAGAGTATGCTATGACCTTTCCTTGTTGCATTAGGACACATCCGAGGCCAATGCCAGAAGCATCAGTGTAGACCTCGAATTTCTCTCCTTCTGTTGGTAGAGCTAATACTGGGGCTGTAGTGAGACGATCCTTGAAAGTTTGGAAACTGCCTTCACATTCCTCACTCCATTCATATCGGATCTCCTTACGAGTTAACCTTGTAAGGGGCACGGCGATCTTAGAGAAATCTTTGATGAATCGCCGATAATAGCCTGCAAGACCTAAGAAACTTCTGATCTCGCTTGCATTAGTGGGTCTCTCCCAGTTTCTCACAGCTTCAACCTTTGACGGATCTACAGATAAACCGTCCTTGGATATGACATGTCCCAGAAAGGCCACTTCTTCAAGCCAGAACTCGCATTTGCTGAGTTTAGCATATAATTGATTTGTCCTCAAGACTTGCAATGCAATCCTCAAATGCTCTTCATGTTCTTCCTTAGTCTTAGAATATATCAATATATCATCAATGAAGACTACTATGAATTGATCCAAGTAAGGCCTGAATATGCTATTCATTAACTGCATAAAGGCAGCAGGGGCATTTGTTAGTCCAAAAGGCATAACAACAAATTCGTAATGGCCATACCTGCTTCTGAATGCAGTCTTGTGAATGTCATCGTCCTTGATTCTTAATTGATGATATCCCGACCTGAGATCAATCTTGGAGAAATATTTGGATCCTGAAATCTGATCAAATAACTCATCGATTCTCGGCAGTGGATACTTGTTCTTGATAGTAAGATGATTCAACTGTCGATAGTCGATACACAATCTCATGGATCCATCCTTCTTCTTTACAAATAAGACTGGTGCTCCCCACGGGGAAGTACTTGGTCTAATAAACCCTTTTCGGATTAGTTCCATCAACTGCTCCTTCAACTCCTTGAGTTCAGCAGGGGACATTCTATATGGTGCCTTTGAAATAGGACCAGCACCAGGGACTAAGTCAATGGTGAAGGCCACTTCTCTTTGAGGGGGTAATCTCGGCAATTCTTCCGGAAATACGTCTGGGAATTCTCGTACTACTTGAACGTCCTCTATCTTGGTTTCTTTAGCTTCTTTAATAGTGACAACAGCAAGGAAGGATACACTTCCTTTCTTGACGAGCTTGCTTGCTCGAAGAGCCGAGATAAGAGGGGATTTGCTTCGACTCTTAGGACTAGTATAAGTCAGTTCCGGAAATTCCTTGAAAACAATCTTGCTATCACGGCAATCAATCGTTGCCTGGTACTTAGATAACCAATCTGCTCCTAGTATAACATCATATTCCTTTAGATCTAAGCAGATAAGATCAATAGGAAAATTCTTTCCTCGAACCAACACCTCACAGTTTTGGTAATGATGTGTGATATCCGTCTCGTTTTCGAGAGGAGTAGACAATATTAACTTCATCCATTCTGGTTCTAGAGGTAATGGGTCAGCAAACTTCTTGGAAATAATGGAATGCGATGCACCCGTATCAAATAAGACATGTGCATATTTGGAACAATTTTTTAATGTACCTTCCACCAATCCGCCTTCTTCTTCTGGTTCGGTCTCTTGGATTGCATGAAGACGCGCGTTCCTTGTCACTGGGCGTTTACCCTCACCGTCTTGGTCATTCATTAATGGACAATCGGGAATCCGATGTTCACGACTCCCACAACGGAGACATGCTCCTAATTTCCTCCAGCATTCTTCTGTTTTGTGACCAGCCTTGTCACAATGCTTGCATACTACGTTTGAAGGGGTAGTGGTGATAGAGAAAGGCTTGGATTTCTTGTACTTCTGATCTTGAGAGGAAGAACCTCCATTATTGGGCCTCTTCTTAAAGTTGGGTTTAAAAGAACCCGAACTTGTGACTTGCTCCTTTTTGTCTTTCCCACAGATCCTATCAGATAGTTCCGTGGCATCTTCAAGCAACTGAGCTCGGCGCACTATTTCAGTATAAACTTGAATATCCATAGGCGCCAGTTGAGTAATGTAGTGGGGCCTAAGCCCATTAAGAAATCTACGGGCTTTCATCTTTTCCGTGCTAATTAAATGCTTAGCATATCTAGACAGTCTAGAGAACTGTGCTTCATAATCAGCCACCGATAAAGATCTTTGCTTTAATGCGGCAAATTCGGCGGCCTTCTTTTCCTGGACCCTATCAGAGAAATATTTGGCGTTGAAATATTCAACGAATTCACCCCATGTAACTTGAGTTGGGTCAATAGTAGCTTCAATCGACTCCCACCAGCATCTAGCATCCTTTTCTAACTGGAAAGTAGCTAATAAGACTTTGTCCTGATCCGTGCATTGCATAACACGGAATATACGTTCAATCTCCCGAACCCAATGCTCGGCATCGTCTGGATCAGTCGATCCCATGAACTTTGGGGGATTCATATTCTTGAATGCTTGGTGTAAGCTTCCAGCTCGTGGAGCACCACCTTGTGCTACCTGTTGTAGCACTTGGGTCATCCCTTGAAGGGTACGCTGCATGTTGCGCCATTGAGCACGTTCGGCAGTCATTATCCTACAATTACAACAGCTATGTTAGTATTATATCACTATGATCTTATAAAGGACTCATTGATCATTTAACCCTTGGTTCTACCCACTCTCACTTGGTTAAAGGTTTTGAAACCTATCCTTGGACTTGGGTTTCCTAGGAATTGAATACCTTAGCCTCTGATACCACAAAGACTGTCACGCCCCGAGCGCGGAAGATACCCGGAGATGCGCGACGTGTCTATATCAATCATGTCAATCAGAGTGGTCGTGTATTCGACTCAAAGACAGAGATGCGCAAAATAGCAAGATAACCCAATCCTTTATTTCATAATGGATAGACTATTACAAATCCAATACTCTGTTTAATAAAAAGGAAAAGAATACATAGTTGACTCAAGAAACTATAGAAAAGACTAGACGACACTTGTAGAAGCTCTATCACTTTCACTCTTGACCATTCCCATCCGATTGACTTCCATCGTCGTCGGACTTACCTGAAAAGTAGAAAGGGACAAACGGAATGAGCGAACGCTCAGTAGGAAATTATATCTCAAGTACTAGCAAGTGGTTTAAGTAATTACATCTTTCATGAATGCAATAAAGCTATGCATGCTCGCATAAAACGACAAGATAGAGAGAAGGTAATATCAAAGAAATAAGATGAACTTAATCATGAACTTCCAACAAGATAACAAGTGTATTCAAGGTATTCAAGCAAGTACATTTAACAAGTCATGTCAAGAACTTTGGCTATCATGTATCAAGCAAGTAAATTACCCTCTTTCGGGCCACGCATTTCATGTAAAGTCAAGTACGATTCAAGTACAAGATGTGTGTGGAATGTCCAATCAAGCAAGTCAAGTACTCGGTATAATGTCAGATACCTTATCATTTTAACTCCCATGGGCACAAGTACTTTCGGGTGCTCCTCCCAGGACCAGATCGGGCCCTATATGCGCAGGCATTTATCATGTGTTTTGACATCCACTCTTGTTTATATAGCCAATATAGAATTTCAAAAATCAAGCTTGTAGACACGTATGACAACTTTGATAGAAAAGAGTCCAAAATATGACAAAGGACATAGAATGGCGATAATAACGGTATAATCACGATGTCGATAAAACTAGGTAGAATATGGTTCCCTTAACTTAGGTACCATGACAAATCAATATGGACATTCTTTATATAGAATTAAGGTCCACATGAACATTAGATCAAGCAAGATACCCTCATTCTTATCATAGAATTGGGGTTTACAAGAATGACACGATATGGCATGATATCATCATCCCATCAAGAATTTCTTATGATATACTCTTTGTATAATCATAAGGGTCGGTATACCATGTTTCTTTAGATTGACATGGCAAGGATCGTGTAATGAGTTTTTAGGGTACAACCAGCTCAGTCGGCCTTGAGGGAATTCAAGGCTACGAGGAGTCTTACGGAGGTCTCTATGACTAACTTGCTAGTCCAAAGGAACGGAATGTCCAATGGAGAGCTTGTATGTCAATGAGAATTGAGTGTGATCGCTAAAACACCGTGAAAAGTGGGACTATACTCACGGAGTGGAGAATAGTGCCGATATATATATATATGTATAATATATAAACCATCGGTTAGCAAACCAGAGGAAAAATCAGTTTACAGTAAAATAACGACTTAGGTCAAGTCGTTTCTCAAGTAATTAACGCCTAACAGAAGGGCGTTTACATATGGTCCGTTTTGCAGAATTTTCAATAATTCAATAATTTATCTAAGACGCGCCTTCGGAAGGGGCGTTTCTTCAGAAGTTGACGACTGCAGAGGCAGGCGTCTCATCATTTACATATTCGACAGGATAGAATTATTCTCAGAAATTTATCAAAAACGCGCCCTTGGAAGGGGCGTTACTTTCTAATTCCATTTTACAGAATATGTGAATTTTAGGATTTTAACAGATACGCGCCCTAGTAAGGGGCGTTTATTTTTAATTCACGCCCTGTGATGGGGCGTTACCACATGGAAAACGACCTAGTCTAGGTCATGAATTCAAGAAATATCAGGAATTTACATGATCAGCAAGAATTGCACGATAATCAAGGATAACAATCATATAGTCATGACAAGAAAATTGGCAGGAATTCAGATGCAGTATATTAGATTTGATGTTTCATGTTTATTGACTTTTAACCGTTAACAATTATTGATTTGATTTCATGTAATTGCATGGATAATCAGTTCTTAAGATTTATATGAAATTACCGCCTGTGTACAGGGCGTCAAATATGAAATTGACGACTTGGACATGGTCGCGTCTTGTAAATTAGCGCCCTGGACAGGGGCGTCTCTTTCAAAAATATTGCAGAAACATAATAAAACCATATTAAACCGTATGCATGTCATGTCAATACGTATGTAAGTCTTGTCTTAAATTATTTGGGCTACAGTAACTTGAGAAAACCTACATTAAGAGTTGATTTGGAGATGACCGTGAGGGATTTGTAAGAATCAATGATGCTGCAGACGTTGGATGAATCCTACAGAGGATAGATTGAAGATATTAGTTTCCTTGAAATCCATGGACTGTAGGTAGAGGAAGGGGTACTTACACACGGATGAAGAACTCTTGTTCCTCAAACGCCCGAGCCTCTTAACCTGTTAATAAGAGAAGAAGAATAATCAATATTCTTCATGCGACTGTAAACAGAAGAAGAGAAAAAAAAATAGAAGAACATATGTTCTTCACGTACCTGCAGCAGTAGTTCGTCCAAATAGTTTTAGGGTTTGGCCGAACGAGAGTTTTTATAGGATTTTGGGTGTCCTATTAGGGTTAGTGATTGTGTGGAAGCAATACTTCTATGATAGAGTCATTACCACGTTTGAACTCTTTCTAATGCTTATCACTTACCCTGGATAAGTTCTGGGTTCGAACGGTTCACGAACTGAATTAACGCCTTAGGTAAGGGCGTCGATTCTTTAATTAACGACCTAGTTCAGGTCGTTTCTTAAGAAACGTCTTGGATAAGGGCGTTCCTTGTTTTTGAAACACGCCCCATATATGGGCGTTTCGCTTACTTGCCTATTTGGTCGTGAGAGTTGACGACCGCACGTGTGGGCGTCCTTTCTTTAGTCACGCCTTTGATAGAGGCGTTTCTTTTTGAATTAACGCCCTAATAAGAGGCGTTATTTTAATTTTGTTTTACTTCATCTAATTAACCCTATTCTTATTATCTGTATTACTACTGTAATATATATATGTTTTAATTTATTTCAAATATTCATTTATCAGGGTTGCTACAAAATCATTTGATAATCCACTGAAAAGCACAATTTTCACATGAACCCTCCAACGATATATGCAGGAAGGACCATTCTTCACAACCTAGTAATGCACCCTGCAAAACAAGAAATCAAGTGTAAGCTCCAAAATGATCAATGAGCATTTTCCACAATACTTACACACAATATATTGTTATCATCAAAACCATCACCAAAGACAAAGAGGGAACGCAGCGAACCCAACAATCTCACCCTTTTTGATGATGACAATATATTGTGGCAATCAATAACTCTCTCTCCCCCTTTGGCATTATCAAAAAGTGGGGGACGAGAACAGAAATGAAATTACAACAGGAATGATATAGAGTGACGAACTTTTTTCTGATATCAATTGCGAAATTTAAACATGAATGAACTGGAATGAATAACCAATGATGCACGTACCCAGCAATATGCATGAAGGTTAAGCAAGAGTGTAAACTATATGTAGTTTGTGAACTAGATGCAGTATGTATGATCGAGCAATGCATGAGAGTGTAAAGAACCTAAACTGTGTGCAAAAGTATGTACAAAAATTGTATTGAACAGCACATTATTCTCCCCCTATGACATTTACAAACACAGATTGGCAAAAGGGTTATTGAAGGCTGATATGAACATGTATGAAAGTATCTAAAATATTCATGCAAGCAAGCGGGCAAGCATAAAAGAGAAGCAATCATGTAAATAAGTATATCTCCCCCTCAATGGGATAGAAGGATAGCAAGTGAGCATTTGATTTGAATCAGAATGTGAGACATGAACCATAATCAAAACAGGTAGTGCATGCATAAACTAGTGGGACTACATAAGCCATGAGACACACAAATTCATAATATATATTCATCACAATAATACCCAAGAGTGAAAAATGTGGAAATGAGCAATGAATTTCAACAATATATGGATGTAAACAGAAATTCTAAGGAACACTAGAGGGTTATATCCTTTCTACAATTCCATTTAGATCCTCGACTATCGGTAGCTTCGCACAACCCCCTTTTTTTAATAAGATTTCACCGTTCGACGCGAGTCACCTCATATGTCTCAATGGGGTTTCCCGGCTACTAGGATTCATCACAATTTTGATTATTGTGGATATTAGCTTCACTTTTTGACGCGAGTTTCCTCATTTATTTCAGTGGAGATTCCCGACTACTCGGTTCCACATTCCACTTATTGAATATTACGGGGTAGGCAGCTTTTTCCTCACGATTACTCTTCATTTCTATGTAGAAATTTATTTCCCTTAAAGTGTTGAAAAGAATATCTGAAATCCTTATTTATCAAAGTCATATGCATCATTTTGTGCAAAGTGTGTGGGTAATTGCTATGTATGTAGAAAATGAATTTGCCATTAACATAGCTATGACTCCCCCTACATGTATACACAAATGGAAATAAATCCTCCTCCTTTGTATATGCCTCGTTCACAAATGATCAAAATCAATGCATTTTATATAATAAGGAGGTGGGGTCTTAGAAAATTTTTAAGAAAGGGTTTTCTATAAATATATACATGCATTCAAACACGGATTTTGGAAATTAATTCAAGCAATATGATTTTCGGTACGGGGCAGAGTACATAGGTCCGAAGACCACCTCACGCATAGTGAAAACTTCCGGATGGACGTAATCCACCCTTCCACATCTCACCATTTGAGATACCGAACAATCATGGCACTAAGGCACGTAAGTATGAAATATATGCAAGTATGTGCAGGTAACTAGGAAAGATGATTGAATATTTTCTTCATTTACAAGTATGCAATGATGAATTGTTATTTACATAATGTAAGTAAAAGAGTGAAGGACACTATGCACAGGCAAAAGCATTCAAACCTAAATTGTTATTTGCAAAATGTGTAGAAAAGAGTGTTCAACTTATCTAGGCATGAAGCTCACAAGATCTCATGATTTCAGAAGTTGAGAAAATCAATGATGCAGAAATGTAACTTTTTAATTTTAAGATTTTTCTTCAAACTCACATTTCACTTTTTCAGAGTTTTTCAAAAAGACCTAAGCAAGATTAATTTCAAAACCAAGGATTTGACTTATATTCACAAATATGGAAATTAGCAAGCATGAACTGTCATTCTGAAGGTGAATTTGCAATTGGAAGCACGATGTATTTCACAAAATTCAACCACTTACCTGAGTTGAATAATTCAAAAAATAGCCAATGTACCAAATTCATTATCAGAAGAGCTCATTATTTATCTTGCCTTGTAGGATCTTCATTTATCAACAAGTTCTTCCTCCTCAAGGCACCCCTGCACAATAAATTCTCATTTTGGGGATTTGGGTACCCAAGCCATCTTGGGTCCCGAGGGGTTAATCCTAACATGAGAAGATGGATTCTCTTTATTTTTCCTCTCATACCATTCATCATCGGCCCTCATCATGGTACAATTATCCATTAAGTGTCCATTCAGGCCACAATAAAAATAGTGAGAAGATTTCCTCTTTAAAAATCCATTTTCATCATTTTTCATTACAGAACAATCATTCATTACATGTCCAAAATTTCCACAGTAATGACATGTAAAATTCTTTTTAACAAACCATTCGTCATCATTTTTCTTTGTGAAGTAATGTTCAAAGACATGACCATGTAATCCACAGTAATAGCAATGAGCATTGAAGTTTTTCTTCCTGGGTTTTTCATGATGTTTAGAATCATCAACAAATTCTATTCTAGACTTCAATGCCTTATTATCATCGAATTTCATCAAGGAACAATCATACATGTCATGATCGAATGTGCCACAATAATAGCATGAAACATTTCTCCTTTTACTTGTTGCATGATTATGTTTAACAACAGTGGGTTTTGCATGCACACAAGAGCAATCAACAACATTTTTCTATTTTTCATTTTCTTTTACAGGTTTGGACATGAGTTCATTCAAACTTTTTATTTGACTTTCTAAAGACAAGATATGTAATTCAGAACTAGCCAACTCTTCCTCACAAGATGCAATTTTCTCATTCAACAACAAATTGATGCTTTTGTAACTTTCAACTTCTTGTTCAAGAGGAAATAATTTATCATGATCATCAACAATCACATTTTTTCCTTTTTCAACTTTTTCAAGATTTTTCAATCTACTCTCAAGCAATGAAATTTGAATTAACAGAGAACTATTTTCATTTTTAAGTTTTTCAAATAACTCTTTGTTTATAGAAGTGTGTTCAAGTTCTTTTATTTAAAAACTCGCATTTTCATCAACCATATTATTCATGCTTTCATTGCATTCGAATTTATCATTCACGTTCTTAAAGCTTTCTATTTCATGTCTTAGCTCCCTTAACCATTCAGATTTATCAACAGACATATATTTTTCTTTTTCAAGGATAAGTAGTTTTTCAGATATAGCACCATTCAATTCTTTCAGATTTTCATTATCTTTTACCATATGTTGAAGTTCTGAAATTTTATCCAATAAGGATTTGTTTTCAGCTTTCAGAATTGAAATAGTTTCTTTATGCACAGCAACATCATCCAACAAATTTTTATTCAAGTTCCCAAGATCAGAGCATTTCTCACATGAAAGATTATCAACACAAGCATTTTTAGTTTGAGAGCACTTAGCACATGGAGAGTTAACATGTAAAAGATCATCAAGTTTCTTTTCCACTTTTCTATTCTTAGATTTAGTCTTTTTGTATCTTTCAAACAATTCATCATAGGCATTCATTAACTCATCATAGCTTAGTTCATCCTCTTCCTCGGAATCGGAGTTTACCTTAGAGTTTTCCTCGCTTTGGCATTCATTTTCTTTGTTTGCCACAAGACACTCATTCTTCCAACTTTCTTCTTAGGCTTTGCTTAGTCCATCCAAGATATCTTTAGCAGATCTGCAATCAGAAACAAATGAAAATTTGTCAATGCATATTGCAGCTTTAAGAGCATTCAAAACAAAAAGATTATCAGAATTCTTTTTTCTATGTTCATTAGTCCATCTTGACTCATTTTCGGGTAAAACGTGAGGACCATCAGTGATTAATCTCATAAGCTTCGGATCAATCCCAGTAATCCAAACACACAATTTTCCAAGCCATGATGTGAAATCAAAACCATCAAAGATAGGAGATACATTTACACTAGCCATCATGAAACGATCTGTTCTCCTAGACCTTGAGGTCTGTTGAATAAAATAGAGACTGAGCTCTGATACCAATTGTTGGCCCAGACTAGATGGCGGACAAGAAGGGGGGGTTGAATTGTCCCCTTTCCCTAGATGGCGGTTTTAAAAAACAATCTAAACTGATCACGGTGGAATTAAAATTAACTACGTTAATTAGCATAAACTCAAGTGAGATTAAGAGAATGCTCTCAATCTTTCCGATCTCACACGGATATGCAATGCAATGAACGAGTTAACTATGCCCAAATACAAATAGCAGAGGTAGAACTGTGTAGTGGAGTAGTGAATAAAAATCTATAAATTGACCTGTGAACGGAGATAGAGGAAATGGACAATCACACAGGCATTCACAATTGGCACAGAGATTTTTAGGTGGTTCGAGACCACGACGGGCTCCCTATGTCCACCCCTCACCCAACCGGGTGAGGCTTTACTCCACGCTACGAAACGTAGCAACACGGGGATGAACCCCAACCATACAGGCTGCTTCCGTAGCAATATCCACATGGGGTCAAGCCCCAACACGCTGCCACCGTAGCACACACACACACGACGTCGGGGAACACGCCCCGGACACTAAATCCACACGGAGACCCAGCTCCGACAACACATAACCAACCACGGGGAAACTTTCCCCACAATAAAACCCAACACACGGAGACGCAGCTCCGCCCATACACTATGATATTCCTGTAGTGCCCCGAAATTTATATAAGTTATTTCTGGATTAATTAATAATTTTATGGAATTTATTTGGGCTAAATGAATTAATAAATGGATTAACAGATTAATAAGTCATTATAAGGCTTAAATATGTTAATAAGCTAACCTAGCCTACCTAATTATTATCCAGAAGATTTAAAGACCAGGCCCATTTATTTTGGCCCATATTCTAGAAGGTTATTAAGCCTATCCTCGGATTTTTTTAAAGATAAACACTACTTAATAAGATAATTTAATGGATAATTGATAAAAGAGTTTTATTAAATTTAAAATTCTGAATACGATGACTGTAACGGTCTATCGTAAGACCGCCACAGCCATGTAACGCGGCAAGGGACGACCGTCACAGCCTGCGACTTCCGTGAGTGAGAGAACTTGCAAAAAGATTGGAACTTGATGTTCCTATCCACAAGAGACCTAATTGGAACAATGTATAAAGACCCTAAGGACTCTTAGAGATTAGGTTTTGGCAAATTAAGGACTCTAAAATCGATATAATCTTCAAACCCTAACTAGAACCCTATAAATAGGACCTAGTTCTAAACTGCGCGACCCCTACTTTTGCTCGCGTGGAATCAAGGTAAGGAGTCATTATCTCAGGTAAGTTCTTTAGAATAATTTATTCCCAATACTTTAGACTAACTCCTCTCAAAATTTCACATCTTTAGGTCAAAAGGTCCTGGAGTTAGAGCCTAAGGAAGTTGCTGGAAAAGTCATAGAAGGAAGAAAACTAGGGCAAGATTCCCAACCCAATTCAGAAGCTACAGCCTAAGAGAGAGGTAGGTTATCTCATGAACGGCAAAAATAACATGATAGGACTATAAGCCCTCTGGTTTGATTGAATTCTATACATGGTAGAGCATCAATTTCATGTTTTACATGTTCTATGCATTACATTCATCTCTTAGCCTTAATTAGAAAATTAAAAGATGTATTCTGTCTATTTCACTGATACCCATGCATATAGATAGCCTGTACTTTATTATCATGCCTAGAATAGACATGATATTTGATTTACAGACATGATGTGAGTTGATATCTTAGGTTTTTACATCGTTTTCTGTTAGCAGACTCTCTGACGCATCAGCGTAGGACCGTCACACTCATGTAATGGCCTTACGACAGATCGTCATACTCTCTGTTATATTTGGGTTTCTTTGTTGACTCTGACGCATCTATACAGACGCGTTACATAACTGTAACGGTTGTTCTCTGACCGTCACAATAACCGTGACGCCCCACTTCTAGACCGTCAGAGTCTATGATCTGTCAACCCTAGACAGAATATGATTTGTTAATATTTCTTATTATTAAGCCTAGTTACCTAAGTGTTAACCTGGCGATATGACTTTGAGATTATTTAAGCATTCATGATAGGTATTGCATGATTTGGTATCTCACTTTTACTTTGAGTTATGTTCATTTCATGAAGCCAAACTCTATAGTTTTGTAATTAGAAACATGATTTTGAAAGATGAATTAGTAAAGTTTTTATCTTGGTTTCACATCGATATATGTCTATATCTATATATTCTTTCTCTATCAATAGAGTCGTTTCTATAAGTACGTGGCACATACTCCGGTTTGTTGTCCATTAGTTCACACTTTGCACTATAGGAACACTATCTTGGACATGAGGACCTCTCTATTGGATATTCCTTCCAATGGACTAGGAAATCTTGTTTCAAGGCCTCCGTAATTCTCCGCGAGCCTGGGATTCCCACTAGGACGTCGAGTTGGTTGTATCATTCAAGCCCATTAACTAGAATACACTATCGTTGTTTCTTGATCTAGTAATGTAACGGCCTTACATTGGACCGTCAGAAGCACGTAACGGCCATTGCATGACCGTCACATTTCTCTGAGTCTAATTTTATTGTTCTGGACTCGGATCACTGTAACGGCCCGCTACTGGCACGTTACAAAATGTAACGGCTTAGTAGATGACCGTTACACAACTTGCATATATTAACCCTAGGTTTGACCCAAAGGTTGATTTCTAAAGTTCTAGATGGACTAATGACAGTCTAGAACTTGGCATAATGGTTGAAGAGACTTAATGAAATGAATGAAAGGTAAAAGAATGTACCGTTATGCTGTCGATTTATTTCCATGAGCATAACATTGTTTAAGTCTATTTCTTGATATTCGAATTGAAGCATTCATTCATTGATTTTCATTATTTGGAAGTGCTATATTCTTGGCCATACTTTACTGTTACATGCGTGGAAGTAGCTTAATTTATACCTGAAGATGCGATCGAGCACTGATTGTGTTCAAGGGCTCTATGCTAGTCCCCTAAACATACTATTTTATAAACCATGGGGTATGATGCTACTGACGTCGCATTGCGCTGGGAGTACTATTTCTATAAATAAGTGAAGATCCATGACACGACATGACATTCTTGCTTGATATTCCACAGAAATTCACGAAGCACTTGCTCATAAGCATAAGATGCTAAAGTGATGAATATGTGGCTTGCTAGTACATTCTCGATATATTCTTGTTCATGAAAGGCCAATACCATGTTCTTGTTCTATTCTTGCTAGTTCATTCTTGTTCTCATTCCATCTTACATGATTGTCTTGTTACTTTGATTTAATCACGTGATCATCGCATTGCATGATTTTACCTTATTTATTTAGAGCAAAAAATATTAATCACTTTAATAGTGCCTTCATGTTGATGCGAAGATACCTACTGGGCATGTGTGCTCATTACCTATTTCCAATCTTTTTTAGGAAATGAAAGTGAGTCGGGTTCGGATTCGGATTATTCAAGTAGCGGATCCGAGAGTGATTGAAGATGAGCGAAGACTTAGGAAGTCTATAATGTCTAGATTGAGTCAATGTAATTTTCCTATTTCTTGAGTCTAGTAGAATGAAAGATGATGGAAGTGGTTGTATTTCGAATATTGATCATTTATGAAATAAAGTTGGAGTATGATTAAATTCTATGCAATTGCATTTATGTGTGTGATTGTATTGCGCTCTGGTCGTTCTTGCTTGCAAGAGGCTTACCATGTCGGCTGTTTGTGCTCCCCGAGTTAGTCTTCCACTGTAATAAAGGCTCGGGGCGTGACAGTTAAGTTGGTATCAGAGCCTAAGTCTCAGGACTTAGGGAAAAGAATCATGTCATAGGATAAGTCCAAGGTTTAAGGACCCCCACCTATGAACCAAGGAAGGAATTTTCATGCCCATGTGAGAATTGGGTAGAGCCGGGATGAGATAGTTATTAGCTTTAAGATTGATTTTCTTTCAGTCTCACGAGAAATAACAAGCTGTTATATTTCTCTCAGGTACCTTATTATTCTTATCATGGCTCATCGCGTAGACTGGAATGGCATGTAACACACCGTTGCCGGCCTTACGCAGGCATTGCAAACCATGGCCCAGGCAAGGGCACGAGCACGGGCTGGCGACCTTCATCGCAATTTCTGAAGTCTAAATCCTCCACGTTTCTATGGATCTTCCAATCCAGACGAAGCAGAAAAATGGATCGATGAAATGAATAGTATCTTTGATGTCATTCAATGCACTGATCAGGAGAAAGTCCGTCTAGCAACATTCCAATTAAATAAGGATGCCCGTAGTTGGTGGAAATCAGTACCGAAAGCTCCGGCCGATGCACCTCACACGTGGGATGGTTTTCTCACTTTATTTTGTGCCAAGTATTTCTTCGAACATGTGAAGGAAAGGAAGGCCATGGAGTTTGCCTCCCTTCATCAAGGGATGATGTCAGTAGCAGAGTATGAGCTGCAGTTTTCAAGACTAGCACCATATGCACCACACCTTATTAGCACGGAATTATTAAAGGTAAATCGATTTATGGACGGGTTACGGCCCGGGTTCATTCAGCAACTTGGGACACAAAATATCCACACTTACGCGGAGATGGTTCAGAGGGCATATCTATGCGAGAGGACCTTAGAGAAGGTCGAAAAGTTGAAAGGAAAGGGAGAGGAATTCAGTCGGCGCTGAAATCGGCACTATAAGAAGGAAATGTTTAGCATCACGGAACCCTACAAAAGCCGTGATAACAAGAAAAGATCAAGGAGCGGGAACGGTGGAAGTTCCCAAAAGAATAATAAAAGGGTTAAGGAAGAGAAGGAGCAAGTTGCCGCGGCGTTCACCTTTTGTGAGAAATTCGGCCATTCGGCTGAAGAATACTGGAAGCGCCTCGGTGCTTGTTTGCGTTGTGGAAGTAGGGAGCATCGTGTGCCAGATTCCCCCCTTATGAAAGAGCAATCAGCTAATGGAGGACGCAGGAGGCAGGCTCGCCTCAATGCGGTTATAGATGAAGATGAAGCACCCAGGGATCTAAATGATGGGCTTATGGAAGGTACCCTTCAAATCTGTTCTCGCCCTGCATTCATGCTATTCGATACTGGTGCTTCTCATTGTTTTATCTCCACCACTTTTGCAAAAACCTTACCAATTGCATCAGTTTCCTTACCTTCAGATCTTGCTATTACTACACCTTTAGGATCTGGAACTAAGCTTACCAAGCATTATCCTGATTGCGAGGTAGTGGTAGAAGGACACAATCTCCCCGTAAACTTAGTATGCCTTGATATGAAAGGTTATGATGCCATTTTAGGGGTAGATTGGCTTGTAGACCATGATGCTTATATCAATTGATGAAATAGGATTATATCTTTTTGAAAGCCCGGTCTTCCAAGATTTTCTTTTCTTGGCATCAAATACAAAAAGCATCCTACCATTATATCTTCTCTTCACGCTTGCAAGCTTATCTCGCAAGGATGCGAAGCTTTCCTTGCTTCAGTCATTATTACCGAATCTAAGGAGATTGTCCTAGCAAATATTCCTATTGCAAATGAGTTCCCAGACGTGTTCCCATCTGAACTACCTAATTTACCGCCCGAAAGGGAAGTAAACTTTACCATTGAACTCATTCCTGGTGCGGCACCTGTTTCTATATCCCCTTACAAGATGTCCCCCATAGAACTCAAGGAACTAAATAAGCAGTTGCAGGAACTTCTAGATAAGGGTTTCATTAGACCCAGCACGTCTCCTTGGGGTGCGCCTGTTCTATTTGTCAAGAAGAAAGATGGTTCCCTCAGGCTATGTATCGATTACCGGCGACTGAATCAGCTTACAATTAAGAATAAGTATCCGTTGCCACGTATTGATGAGCTTTTCGATCAGCTTTCGGGAGCTGAGTACTTCTCTAAGATTGACCTCAGATATGGTTATCATCAACTTAGAATTAAAGAAGATGATATTTATAAATCGACTTTTTGAAGTCATTATGGCCACTATGAATTCATGGTGATGCCGTTCGGGTTAACTAATGCCTCAGCAGCATTCATGCAACTTATGAACAGTGTCTTCCAGCCATACCTGGACCAGTTCATCGTCGTCTTTATTGATGATATCTTAATATATTCCAAGACAAAAGAGGAGCATGAAGAACATCTAAGGATAGCCTTGCAAACACTTAGAGAACACAAGCTATATGCCAAACTCAATAAGTGTGAATTTTGGCTCAAGGAAGTCTCATTCCTCGGCCACATTATTTCAAAAGAAGGTATTGCTGTGGATCCTTCTAAGGTAGAAGCTGTCAAGAATTGGAGTTGGCCAACGACTGTATACGAAGTAAGAAGCTTTTTGGGTCTAGCTGGTTATTATAAGAGATTCATAAAGGACTTCTCAAAGATCGCGGTTCCTTTAACTAGACTCACCAGAAAAGAAAATCCTTTTGTCTGGTCGAAGGACTATGAAAAGAGTTTTCAAAGTCTCAAGAATCATCTTACCACAGCCCCTATTTTAGCACTACCCATGGAAGGTGGTGGATTTGAAGTATATACAGATGCGTCTGGAATTGGCTTAGGATGTGTCCTTATGCAAAATAGAAAGGTGATTTGCTATTCTTCAAGACAACTGAAACGTCACGAATAAAATTATCTGTACATGATTTAGAATTAGCAGCGGTTATCTTCGCCTTGAAAATTTGGTGTCATTATCTTTATGGAGAAAAGTTCACGATCTACTCAGACCACAAGAGCTTGAAGTATTTATTCTCTCAAAAGGAGCTTAATATGAGGCAGAGGAGGTGGTTAGAACATCTCAAGGACTTTGATTTTGTTATTCAATATCATCCTGGCAAGGCAAATGCTGTAGCAGATGCACTCAGCAGAAAACCAATGGGTATGTTATCAAGTCTCATGATTAGTGTGACTAACCTTATTCCTCAATTTGCTCAGTTGAATTTAGATGTCGACATTAAGGAAGAAGATTGCTTTATAGCTAATATCCGAGCTCAACCTAAATTGATAGAGGATTTGGCCAAGTTACAAGATGATGATCAAGTTTTACTGGAAATTAAGGCCAATATTTAACAAAGGCCGGATTTTTCTATTTCTAATGATGGAAGATTGCTATTCAAGGGCCGAATGTGTATACCGGATCATGAAGATATAAAGAAAGTGATCTTAGAAGAAGCACATAAATCAAAGTACACCATTCATCCAGGAGGTACGAAGATGTATCAAGATCTCAAAAGAAACTTTTAGTGGCCCAATATGAAGAGGGAAATAGCTGACTTTGTATCTCGATGTCTCACATGTCAACAAGTGAAGGCGCAACATTTCAGACCTGCAGGAAAATTGCATCCCTTAAATATTCCAGAATGGAAATGGGAGAGCATAGGAATGGATTTCATCATGGGATTACCTTAGACAAGAGGTTGAGATGATGGCATATGGGTAATCATAGATCGATTGACTAAATCTGCACATTTCATACCAATAAAGAGTCGATGGTCTGTGGATATCGTGGCAGCATTATACATGAAAGCAATTGTTAAACTACATGGTGTCCCTGTCTCTATTGTATCAGATAGAGATCCTCGATTTACATCGCAATTCTGGAAGTGCCTACAACATTCGCTAGGGACCAGATTAAATTTTAGCACAGCCTTTCATCCACAAACAAATGGTCAGACAGAAAGAACAAATCAGGTGGTAGAAGACATGCTCAGGGCTTGTGTCATTGATTTGGAGGAAGTTGGCATGATCACTTGCCTCGGGTAGAATTTGCATATAATAACAGCTATCAAGCAAGCATACAAATGGCACCTTTTGAAGCTCTATATGGGAAAAGTTGTCGATCTCTAATATGTTGGAATGAAATAAGGGAAAAATAATTTCTAGGCCCCGACCTTATCAGAGATTCTACACAGAAAATCAAGCTCATTCAAGAAAGAAGGAAAATGGCACAAGATAGGCAAAAGTCCTATGCCGACAATCGAAGACGTGACTTGGAGTTCCAAGTAGGAGATCATGTATATTTGAAAGTTTCTCCAGGACGTGGTATTCGAAGATTTGGTATTAAAGGAACACTAACTCCAAGGTTCATTGGCCCATTTGAAATTCTTGAAAGGGTCGGTGAAGTAGCTTATAGATTAGCTTTACCTCCACAATTAGCGGGAGTTCATGACGTATTTCATGTCTCCATGCTAAAGAAGTATATATACAACCCTGACCATATTATCACTTATGACAATCTGGAGATACAAAAAGATTTGACATATGAGCAAACGCCAATAAAGATTTTGGATCGGGAAATGCGTCATTTAAGGAATAAAGTTATTCCCATTATCAAGATCCAATGGAAGAAAACATGGCCATATGAAGCATGGGAAACCGAAGCAGCTATGCGGAGAAGATTTCCAGAATTATTCAACTGTAAGTACACTCTCCACAATCCATGTATTGAATTTGGGGACCAAATTCTTTTTAAGTGGGGGAGGGTGTAGTGCCCCAGAATTTATATAAGTGATTTCTGGATTAATTAATATTTTTTTGGAATTTATTTGGGCTAAATGAATTTATAAATGGATTAACAGATTAATAAGTCATTATAAGGCCGAAATATGTCAATAAGTTAACCTAGCCTATCTAATTATTATCCATAAGATTTAAAGACCAGGCCCATTTAGTTTGGCCCATATTCTAGAAGGTTATTAAGCTTATCCTCGGATTTTTTTAAAGATAAACGCTACTTAATAAGATAATTTAATGGATAATGGATAAAAGAGTTTTATTAAATTTAAAATTCTGAATACGATGATTGTAACGGTCTATCGTAAGACCGCCACAGCCGTGTAACGCGGCAAGGGACGACCGTCACAGCCTGCGACTTCCGTGAGTGAGAGAACTTGCAAAAAGTTTAGAACTTGATGTTCCTATCCACAAGAGACCAAATTGGAACAATGTATAAAGACCCTAAGGACTCTTAGAGATCAGGTTTTGGCAAATTAAGGACTCTAGAATCGACTTAATCTTCAAACCCTAACTAGAACCCTATAAATAGGACCTAGTTCTGAACTGCGCGACCCCTACTTTTGCTCGCGTGGAATCAAGGTAAGGAGTCATTATCTCAGGTAAGTTCTTTAGAATAATTTGTTCCCATTACTTTAGACTAACTCCTCTCAAAATTTTACATCTTTAGGTCAAAAGATCGTGGAGTTAGAGCCTAAGGAAGTTGCTGGAAAAGTCACAGAAGGAAGAAAACTAGGGCAAGATTCCCAACCCAATTCAGAAGCTACAGCCTAAGAGAGAGGTAGGTTATCTCATGAACGGCAAAAATAACATGATAGGACTATAAGCCCTCTGGTTTGATTGAATTCTATGCATGGTAGAGCATCAATTTTATGTTTTACTTGTTCTATGCATTACATGCATCTCTTAGCCTTAATTGGAAAATTAAAAGATGTATCCTGTCTATTTCACTGATACCCATGCATATAGATAGCATGTACTTCGTTATCATGCCTAGAATAGACATGATATTTGATTTACAGACATGATGTGAGTTGATATCTTAGGTTTTTACATCATTTTCTGTTAGCAGACTCTCTAACGCATCAGCATAGGACCGTCACACTCATGTAACGGCCTTACGACAGACCGTCATACGCTCTGTTATATTTGGGTTTCTTTGTTGACTCTGACGCATCTATACAGACACGTTACATAACTGTAATGGCTGTTACAGTTATCATGCCTAGAATAGACATGATATTTGATTTACAGACATGATGTGAGTTGATATCTTAGGTTTTTACATCATTTTCTGTTAGTAGACTCTCTAACGCATCAGCATAGGACCGTCACACTCATGTAACGGCCTTACGACAGACCGTCATACGCTCTGTTATATTTGGGTTTCTTTGTTGACTCTGACGCACCTATACAGACGCGTTACATAACTGTAACGGCTGTTCTCTGACCGTCACAATAACCGTGACGCCCCACTTCTAGACCGTCAGAGTCTATGATCTGTCAACCCTAGACAGAATATGATTTGTTAATATTTCTTATTATTAAGCCTAGTTACCTAAGTGTTAACCTGGTTATATGACTTTGAGATCATTTAAGCATTCATGATAGGTATTTCATGATTTGGTATCTCACTTTTACTTTGAGTTATGTTAATTTCATGAAGCCAAACTCTATAGTTTTGTAATTAAAAACATGATTTTGAAAGATGAATTAGTAAAGTTTTTATCTTGGTTTCACATCGATATATGTCTATATCTATATATTCTTTCTCTATCAATAGAGTCGTTTCTATAAGTACGTGGCACATACTCCGGTGTGTTATCCATTAGTTCACACTTTGCACTATAGGAACACAATCTTGGACATGAGGACCTCTCTATTGGATATTCCTTCCAATGGACTAGGAAATCTTGTTTCAAGGCTTCCGTAATTCTCCGCGAGCCAGGGATTCCCACTAGGACGCCGAGTTGGTTGTATCATTAAAGCCCATTAACTAGAATACACTATCGTTGTTTCTTGATCTACTAATGTAACGGCCTTACATTGGACCATCAGAAGCACGTAACGGCCATTGCATGACCGTCACATTTCTCTGAGTCTAATTTTATTGTTATGGACTCGGATCACTGTAACGGCCCGCTACTGGCGCGTTACGGAATGTAACGGCTTAGTAGATGACCGTCACACAGCTTGCATATATTAACCCAAGGTTTGACCCAAGGGTTGATTTCTAAAGTTCTAGATGGACTAATGATAGTCTAGAACTTCGCATAATGGTTGAAGAGACTTAATGAAATGAATGAAAGGTAAAAGAATGTACCGTTATGCTGTCGATTTATTTCCATGAGCATAACATTGTTTAAGTCTATTTCTTGATCTCATATATTCGAATGGAAGCATTCATTCATTGATTTTCATTATTTGGAAGTGCTATATTCTTGGCCATACTTTACTGTTACATGCGTGGAAGTAGCTTAATTTATACCTGAAGATGCGATCGAGCACTGATTGTGTTCAAGGGCTCTATGCTTGTCCCCTCGACTGATTGCCGGAAACATACTATTTTATAAATCATGGGGTATGATGCTACTGGCGTCGCATTGCGCTGGGAGTACTATTTCTATAAATAAGTGAAGATCGACGACACGACATGACATTCTTGCTTGATATTCCACAGAAATTCATGAAGCACTTACTCATAAGCATAAGATGCTAAAGTGATGAATATGTGGCTTGCTAGTACATTCTCGATATATTCTTGTTCATGAAAGGCCAATACCATGTTCTTGTTCTATTCTTGCTAGTTCATTCTTGTTCTCATTCCATCTTATATTATTGTCTTGTTACTTTGATTTAATCGCGTGATCATCGCATTACATGATTTTACCTTATTTCTTTAGAGCAAAAAATATTAATCACTTTAATAGTGCCTTCATGTTGATGCGAAGATACCTACTGGGCAAGTGTGCTCATTACCTATTTCTAATCTTTTTTAGGAAATGAAAGTGAGTCGGGTTCGGATTTGGATTATTCAAGTAGCGGATCCGAGAGTGATTAAAGATGAGCGAAGACTTAGGAAGTCTATAATGTCTAGATTGAGTCAATGTAATTTTCCTATTTCTTGAGTCTAGTAGAATGAAAGATGATGGAAAGTGGTTGTATTTCGAATATTGACCATTTATGAAATAAAGTTGGGGTCTGATTAAATTCTATGCAATTACATTTATGTGTGTGATTGTATTGCGCTCTGGTCGTTCTTGCTTGCAAGAGGCTTACCATGCCGGCTGTTCGCGCTACCCGAGTTAGTCTTCCGCTGTAATAAAGGCTCGGGGCATGACATTCCGAGTTTGATAAAATAAAAGAATATATACAAAGAACACCCAAAATATTTATCTATGCTCAACTAAAAAGTATGAAAACCCTTGTAAATCGAAAATAGATGACTCAAGTAGATGCAAACAAGATGCAACAATGAATCCCCATGAGTAAAGAGAGGTTGTAAAAGATCTTCTCTAAGCCCCAAGCCGGAGGGTAGCTGGATGTCGACAATAAGAACGTCTATGCGTTCCTCTTTATGTTCCGCTCCTTTCTTCCTTCAATCACGATCGCAAACTCCTCCTGGATGTAGATGATATCCACGTTCTTCTCCAGCTCCTCTCCTTTCCCTCTTTCTTTTCCTACAAGACAAAGAGAAATGTTAGCACATTAGATTTCCTCTCTCAATTTCGGAGGTCACATATATGTATTTATAAGAGGAACTAAAAGGACCCATATAACCCTCACAAAGTGTGTTAATAACACCCTAATATGTTCATTAGTAAACCAAGGGCATGTGGGTAAATTTTCTACCCAAAAGGAGTCCATTTGATAGGGTTCTGATGGCCCACGATTTTCTCCCGCGGACCTGTGAAATCAGGGGGGTGGACCCATCTGCCAGGGGGGGTCGACCCATCTCTGTCCAGAATTGGAGGGGGGGGGTCGACCCATCTATTAGGGGGGGTCGACCCATCTGCCAGACAGAATGCTGTCTAGCAGGATTATGTTACAGGGGTCGACCCATCTCAGGAGGGGGGTCGACCCATCTCAGATAGAACCTAAAAGACATGAGTTTTCAGCCCGGGGATGACCCATTGAGTGGAGGAGGTCGACTCATTGATCTTGGGACCTTAAAAAGTGATTCTAAATGCATTCTCAATGACCTAAATAAGCAACCCAATGTAACCAATCATGAATTAAAATATTTGGATCATGCATTAACATATGGAACTAGTTTTGAGTTCAAGAACCAAAAGACATGAAGTATGATTATGAAAGCATTAACATGAGGCACATAAATGTTTCGAACACATTTTCATCTCAAGAACCTCCTCAAGAATATGCATAAAGCACTTTGAAAAAACACAAAATCCTCAAGCAGTAAAGTGCATTCAATTTCCCATGTAAAACCTATACATGAACCCAGATCAACCCAAATACATGAAAGATGGATTAAGCCCAATTCAATATGTTAAGAGTAGACTCCGGGGGGTGAATCCTTACCATGGATCCACTTGTTCAAAGCAGCATGAACCTGCACTTGGAGTTAGTAATGTTCTCAAGAAAATCTTGAACCAATGCAATCTATATGAAGAGGTAACTTCAAGGCATTTCTTCACACAAGACTGCCTTCTTTTGTTTGCAAGTTAGTATATTGAAAACGTAGTTACATGTGCACATGATTACACATATTTTCAGTCCACTTTCTTCATAAGATTATAGATCAAATATAATTCAGTCAAAGCATGAATGAATTCTAAGATCAATCAGAATACCACACAACACATCGTTTAATAAATGATTCATAGGAAGTAGGGCTTCCATCAAGCAAATCAATCCAGTTCTCCAAAACAAGATATGCAACATCGCATATGAGTGATTCAGGGATATTCAAACCATATTTTTCATACACTCACATATCAATTGTGATTCAAGCATGTAACACATGAGTTGCATGTTCAGTCCAAAAGTTCAGAATCAAAGCACAATGGTCTGAACCCATATTGATATCATATATGTAATTAACATGCAGTCCAAGACTATTTAACACAGTCCAATGCAAGTAATCCAAGTTCAGTCCAATCACAGTTAAGGGCATTCCAAAGCAATCTGAAAACCTTCAACCGCATTTGAGAGAATGATTTTTCCAATAGAGTAGCATGCAAGTAGAGTCATAAAAACCAACACCCAAACGGTGTGCTAGTGCCATTAACAAGAGATCTACCAAGTTTTGTAGTGAAATGATTTACCAAATTGCATGCCCAAAAGTTCATACATAAAACCCATGAAAAGATATTCAAGACATAAGAAGTCATGAGAAATATGCATGAGCCATTTGTGAGCATTGTAAAGGATCCATCTGGTGAAAGCATGACACACAAGTTTCATCACCTCACCATTCAAATCATTCAATAACAAGGTTCCAGAAATCACTATGATCAACATGATTAGAGACCATACAATCATGCCATCCTCCTAAACTCAGGAAAGACTGAAACCAAATTCTCACACATTGTATAACCTGTGAGAGATATACATGAAAGTATTTTGAAGACCCATCTTACCCATCTGATGATTGAAAGAATATCATCATAGATCCAACAAAACTAAAGATTAAAAACACAGTCATGAAAACTCAATAAGCCTAGCTTAACCAAAAACACAAGCTCTCTTTTCTAAAGCAAGATTCATATCTTAACGATAGCCATACCTATCAATTATCACAACGCAAGGCATTTTCACATTGCATGGCAAAGGTGTGATAGGATTCAAGTAACTGAAAAACCTAGCGAGACATTCCAGTAAACCATTTGACAATCCACTGAAAAGCACAGTTTTCACATGAACCCTCCAAGGATATATGCAGGAAGGACCATTCTCCACAACCCAGTAATGCACCCTGCAAAACAAGAAATCAATTGTAAACTCCAAAATGATCAATGAGCATTTTCCACAATACTTACACACAATATATTGTTATCATCAAAACCATCACCAAAGACAAAGAGGGAGCGCAGCGAACCCAATAAAGTATATAGATCAAATTAAGCTTTTCATTTGACATGTATCGGGTTTGTCACCGTTCTGGGCGTGGCGAGCATTGAACGACCCTAACAGAGACCGCTTATTGTTCCGCGGTCACACGACAGACCGTTTGTTTGGACTAAGCGGCCTCCTGTTAGACCGCTTATATGTCAAGCGGCCACGAGATTGATCGTCGTTATACGGTGGTGTTCCAAGTGGAGCGGCCCTCAAATGACCGTCTAAAGAAAGGAATGGCCCCTCGATAGACCGTGTTATGGCGGTGGGTTTTCAAAGAAAAGAGGAGTTGCCCTGGTTCTGAGCGGTCCTCCTCTGACCTTCGAATGCATTGAGCGGTCTATATATAGACTATTTTTAACCCTGTTTCAGAAAAATGGTACTCGTTTCCAGCATGTTGTGTTCTATTTTTCTTGATTAGATAATATGATTTTAGGGCTTAAATTTGTAGTTTGAACACACTAATGACTAGGATTCATGAAATATTTGATCTAAGGTCTAATTCTCATCCAATTATGTTATTCTTTCCATGTTCACCTTTCATGTATCCTAATTTAATTGAAAAGAAAGTAGACTAATATGTTTGATCAAGTGATTAGTTGCAATTCATTTGTATAGTTAGAACTTGTTTTAAAGTCGTGCCACTCCGGTGGTGGCGACTGGACCGAATGTCTCATTTTTCGTTGATTGTGAGCTATTGAATTCTTGGGCATCGAATTACCTCTCCGTGGGATATTCCTTCCGCCGGACTAGGTGTTCATGTTCCGAGGCCTTCGTAAGACCCCGCGAGCCTGGGATTCCCACTAGGACACTGGGGTGGGTTGTACCCCCAAGACCTAAACCCCTAGACGTGTTTTGATTCTTATTTTGGGCCAGTCCAAATTTGGACTGTTCGACACCTTAGCGGCCAAACTTGAGACCACTAAGCGATCCTTGGCGGCCCAGGTTTAGACCGCTATCCCTCTCTTGGTCTAGGTCAAGTAATGGGCTTGGGTTTAGTCTGATTCTTTTAAGCCCAGTCAATTCTAACCTAGCCCAATCCGTTCTTTTTGATTTTAGCTTCGTGGGATGAACTCTTGTTTGGACCCATTCTATTTTATTGAGGACCTTTTTGGGTTCGCTTTAAGAGCCTGTTATACTTAACTGTATGCGGTCTAAGGTTAGACCATCAATATCGCCTTAGCGGCCCAGTTATTGACCATTAAAATCGAGATTTAATATGATTCTCCGTGTTTTGTTGTTGTGATAGCAGTCATATCAAGCTTGGCCTTGAACTGTGAAATCTTGCTTGATCCTTGTTCTTACACTTGATATCCATTCCAATTCTATTGAAATATCATTTGATCTTAGTCGGTAAGTTATATATCATAAACCTTGGAACTCTTAGCCATTAAACATTGTGGATGTCTAGATTTTGTGGGATCTATGATCCAAATAATTCAATGCCAAGGCAAACACATTAAAGGGCCCAGTCTGGTCCTGAGAGGCGCACCTGAAAAGTACTTGATCCCCGGGGAGGTTAATGACTATGTGTGGCATTTGGCACCGGTACTATCTAGCGTGTTGGGTCTACGACATTCCACACTCTTGTGATACTTGCTATACTTGCTTGAAAGCAGGAAGTGCTTGCTTGCATGACTCGACTTGACTTGACTCGATAAATGGCCATTCACTTATTATCGTGCATGATGTATTGACTTGACTTGACTTGGCATGTGGCCACTCACGTGAAATTCTGGTTATTTATTTTGTTACCTCGATTTGCAAATGTTCCTTTCCATTTAGCTATTAATTATCTTCTGATCTTGTTGGTTACCAGCTTATTTTATTGAATTCTCGCTTTATTTATACATTCATGAAAATGATTAATCACTTAAACTTCGTCTGATGATAGAGTATAATTCCTACTGAGCTTTCCGCTCACCCCCCCTTGTTTTCCATCCTTCTCAGGTAATGTGGTAGATGGAACGCTTGCAATTTGATCGAGTCAGCGTGATCGAGTGAACCTGGAGCCTTGAGACCCGAGTCTTTTATTTCTTGAGTCCAGATAGTATAGTCGTCTTGCTATTTTTTCTTCTTTATTTCTTTTATTGAGTCAAATTGTATTTAAATTTCTAAATATTAATAAAATTATATTTTTCTCAAATTAATGGCCTCCATGTTTTGAATATTAATTTTTATGTTCATTTATTTTTCTGCTCGAATTATCATGAATGTTTCGCTGTCACGTTCCGGGCATCGCTTCCCGCTGCTATCGGTTCGGGGTGTGACAATAAGTGTTCCAGATTCTTCACGAAAACACCTTCATCTATGTCAGCAAGCACTGGCGTCAACCGCTTGGTTGCATCTTCTTTCAGGGCTTTCCTGCTTACTATATATGCATCCGCCTCCTTTGGGTGCTGAGAAAATAGCCTCTTCAGATGGGCTTCATCAATGTCAAAAATTGGCCCAGGCTGTTGACTTAGAAAAGTATGCTCGGCTACATCCTAGCATGTCATCTTGGCATTGCGATAGAAGTTGGTTCCGGCATTCCACCATTTTATATATTCTGGAGTGGCCCGGGCAACACGGTTCGGCACCGGTACTCTGAAAGTATTGGCATCCCGGCAATGAAAGTATTCCCACCAGGTGCGACCTTCACTTGCAACAACTGAACCATGCTTCGACCTACTGTCTAAGGGAAACTGAGCAGCTGAAGGTGGAACTGATCATAGCCAAAATTTTGTCCGAATCTGAACAGGTAATAGGGTTCTAAATGAACCACGCCCCCCTTTCTGAACACTAAAACACCGGGGCGGATTGACAAAGCCCAATCAATGAGCTCAGGCTCCAAGACTGGCCGGGTCACTGTGGCTCCCGAAATGAAGTGTGTAAAAGTCTCCACCGCCTCAATTTTACACTCACGCTGACGATTCACCAGCGGAGCAGAATGTGCTGCCAAATTCCAGAAATGAATAGTGCCCGCTGAATCCACTGGGACACTTGTTAACCGGCTTCTGATAGAGTAAAGCTGCTGTGACACTGGGCCAGGTTCAACACTTGCAAATTCCAACATCCTGGGGTATAATGTAGTTGTCTGCAAAGTCCTAGGAGCAAGCTATGGAAACAGATTACATACCCAGGCGTTGAAGAAATGGAACGGGCCCACTGTTCTAAAGAACCTAGGGATCCGATGCTTATATAGATCTCCCAGAGATTTGTAAACCAGGCAGAGCGCAGCTGGACATAAAGCAAGCCGCATGTCCCAAGCCATCTGACATGCCAGGTATATTGCCTCCGGCCTGAAAACTGTTTCATCTCCCTGCGGGAGAGCAAAAGTGCACAGCCAAAATGTAAGATAAGCGGCACAGTGAGTAAGGGGATCCACTCTAGTAGGATTCGACCCTCCTCGACTGGCTCGCCGAATGGAAGCAGGTAGCTCTGACTTGAACTTGGGAGGCTTGCTTTGCTTACACGCAACGGGAGCCACAAAAGGAAACTCATTGTACTTCAAAGGGCCACCGAAGAAATATTGAATCCAATGTCCTACTCGGACTTTCATCCTACTGCTCTTCTCCCGGGTATGATATCCTTTAGATGATCCCCTATGATGTGCCAGGTAGAGGGAGCGATATGCTTTCATCAAGTACCGGTATGAAAAGCCGAAGAAATACTGGCCCTCTCCGTCAGTTTCATCCTTGATAAAGTCATACAGGCAGATCTCTTCATAAGGTTCTCCGTCAATCGGCAGACCTGAAAGCTGTGACAAACTCCAGAGATCCAAAGAAGTTTCACTCTCAGCTGTGTAAAAAGTATTAAACTGCGGGCAGAAGACTTCAAACATGCCGCAGCATAGGCCCTTGGAGATGGGATACCGAAAGTGGGATGCATATACATTGTGATATACCCCGGCCCTGGTCAATAAAGGAGCATATTCTTTCAGCACAAACTCTGTAAATTCTACCGCTCCCACGCGAAAAAGATGAGCGTTAGTCACTTTGGTGTCCGCAAACCAGCCAGCAGCCAACTAAACTTGAGCTCACTAGCCAAGTAGTTTAGAACAAATGGCTCATCTCTGTAGCCCCACTTGATGGGTGCCAGGAATAATCCGTAGCCGGGCTTCTCTCTGTTGACCCGACTTGCAGTAGTGTCCCACCTGGCTGGAGTAAATTCCGGAGCTCGTGTCAGCATCTTCTGTTATGGCTCCAACTCTGTCACTCCCAGGACGGCATTCCATTTGCGCTGCTATCCAGGAAGATAGATGGCTTCTCCATGATATACAGAGCCTTTCAGGCTATCCCTCTACATCAGTATGGCCCGTTCCACCATCCGGGCTAGCATAACATCTCTCTTCCCAGCTACACTGAAGGTGCAGATGAATGACACTAGATGACGATTCTTCAGAAAATCTGGATGATAGCCGTCATCGTGATTGAAGCTCAACCCGTCCTCAGTAGTCAGGACACGGGATGCAGACACTGAGTCTGTCTCTGAGTCAGAGGATTCGTCAACTATGGCGATCTTCCCATGTTGGCCCGGTTAGGAAAGCAATCGAGAGGGGGGTGAATTGATTGCGCCCCTTTTTCACAAAATTAAAATCCAATCACAGAGATGGTAGATCAACACGGACACTCTCTCAATAAAATGCAGAGATAATGATATGAAATGATGAAGCTCACTTAATCAAGCTTAATTAGAATATTTAAGTGACAAGCAAACAAGCACTCACAGCTCCACAACGCTAGATGATGATCACTCGGATGACAATAAATGAACGGACAGTTGATAAATCTCTTGTCTCATCGAATCACACTAGTTATATGAATGGATAGGATATATCAGCAATCACACAACGAGCAAACCATGGCACAGTGATTTTTTAGGTGGTTCGGACGCACCCAAGTGCCGTCCTACGTCCACCCGTCTCAACTCGAGAGGATTCCACTAAACAACGCTGCACGACGGCAGCAACCACCACACACACGGGAACGACGACCCACACAAGTGTGTTCTCGGATGACGAGAAACCGCACACACACAGAGCAAGCTCCAAAATCGTCTAAGACAAATAAGGATGGGAAAATACAAAGCCTAGTATAAGATTAACAATCTAATCTTAAAAGATGATAAACAACATTGATCTTCCCCTTAAATCTTCAAACAAACTCAGAGATGAGTGAAGGGAGCACTGGAATGATAGAACCAAGAGTGAGGGAAGAAGCCGGTCTTGAAGAATGGAACGCCCGAAGCAGCGGACGACGAGGAAGCAACTGTGGACTCCAGATCGAAGATCGGACTCTTGGAGATCAAACTCGGCGTCGCCTTCCTTCTCCTCCAGCAGTGTACGAACACCCCTTTCCTCTCCTACAAGAAAATATGAACTCGTTAAACTCCACGAATTGCTTCTCCCGATCGGACAAGGTGGCTGTTTATACCAAATAGACATTAAGCTAATCAGACCAAAGAGCCCTTACAAAAACCATTTCATACCACTCACAATAGATGGTGGATGCCCTAAGGCCAATATGGTAAACAACCAAGTCATTCGGACATGAAGTTAGTAGGTTCACATTCGGATCTGGAAAGCCCGTTCGGGATGCTCGGAACAAGTGTCAACTCATAGGGTCGACTCTTGTTTGCGAGTGTTCTGCCAAAACACTAAAATCAGAACTTAGTTAAAAAGTGTCGACTCTTGAGGTCGACACTTTTTCAGACTTGTTTTGTTCTGTAAATAAAACAACATATAGGGTAAAAAGTGTCGACTCTTGAGGTCGACACTTTTTCTCGAGGCATCTGTCTGCCCCAAAAGACCACCAGCTCCTATAAGTGTCGACTCATGGAGTCGACACTTTCTGCCTACGTTAGCAAAACCAATGCACAGCAGAGTAACAAAATAAGTGTCGACCCCTAAGGTCGAAACTTTTCCTGACAAGCTTTATCACTTAATAAAATCAAATGGAACACCACATATCCTCAAACAAACTTCAAGGTCAATTGAATATGCAATGTTAAGAGAGATTGCCATATGTAAAACCAGATTTCAATCATTACCATTCTACCCAAATGAAATTTCAATTGAACATGTGTTCTTACCATGACTTTCAGAATATGAGAGGAAATTCCACAATGAACCATTTCAAACTTCAAGCATAGCAACTTAGATACTCAAACACTTAATGCATTCAACAATTTCTGTGCATATCAACTATTGGTTAATGCATATGAGTGCTTGGGTCGGTGCAAAGCGTGAACAGGTTGGTGCACAATGAACATAGGTCTGTGCAATGAAGAATAAAGTTTGTGCTATGAAGAGAAGATCAGTGCAATGGAATGTAAAGCTGATAGATAGGGTCGGTGCAAAGGATCAACAAGGCATCCATCAAATAGTCATTTCAGCAAAACTGAAACTATAATACCAACATTTATCAACCATGTTTCCAATGCATTTCAATTAACATTCAACCTTCACAATTTCCTTTTTAACATGACTCAAATTCATCAAACATTCATTTTAACCATGAATAATCTGAACTTCACTCAAACATTCAAAGTGCCATTAAAACGCTCACTTTCATCAAAGATATGACAATGCAAATCATAGAGAAGATGTCAAAAAGACTTTTTCACACAATGTCTTCGTCAAAACAGCCCGGGGCAAAACAATCTCCCCATTTTGGACGAAGATAAAACCCTATGAAGAATCATAAAGATTTGCATGAAGAACAAATTCCACCTTTGTCAAAAGAACATTTTCCAACTTTCAAGAACCCATTCAAAATATATGAAATCAACAGCTCAACATGCAAACTTTATTACTCCCCCTTTTTGTCAGAGTCAAATAGGGGATTATGAAAAGCAGGGAAGCAAAATCGGATATGTACAGTTAACTCAATGAAATGCACATGAAAAGCAAGGAATGAACATTCAAGCACATATGCATTCATTATTGTATATAGTATCAAGCATGTTCTATATTAACAAGTTAAGTATAATGCTATCGACTGAGAACATGAGTTTCATGAGCAATATTAAAAGGGTAGTGCTTAAAAGAAGTGGTACTACATTACTCATGAAATATGACTGATTCAAAATGTACATTCTCACAATCACTCCCCAGATGTATATGTGAAGGATGAGCAATGAAATCTAAACAATATGAATTTTCAAATTTTCTAAGGAACACAAGTAGGAACTTTTCCTCCCTACACTTCCATACACCGTGCTCAACTTTTGGTAGATTCACACAACCCCAAAATTATTTTCAATTTTTTTAAAATAACAAGATGACTAACCTTTTGACACGAGTCATGCCCTTTGTTTCAGGGGCATTTCCCGGTTACTCAGTATCGTCACTTATGATTATGTGGATAAGACACTTTTCAATGCAAGTTTTCTCCTTTATTTCAGGGGGGATTCCCGATTACTCGGTGTCAAATCACACTTATTCACATTTTTGATGGGGCTGACAGCTTTTTCCTCATGAGACACGTGATTTCTATGTAGGG
This sequence comes from Amorphophallus konjac, assembly GCA_022559845.1. Lineage (NCBI taxonomy): Eukaryota > Viridiplantae > Streptophyta > Magnoliopsida > Alismatales > Araceae > Amorphophallus > Amorphophallus konjac. The sequence continues at coordinate 315,270,071 of CM040120.1, read as the reverse complement.
GATCAAGAGCCCTCAAATGTGTTGAGTGGAATAGGTGAAATCTTTATTAGTTAGAGTCATTAATCTCAAAAGTGCAAGTGGTGTGAGAGATTGCATATAATGTAAGAGATGAATTAGTCTATTCATTGTGATGTCTCCCCCTAAGTGTATGCACAGTTATAGCAAATACCTCCCCCTTAATATGTGCCATGTAACAACATGTCTAAGTCAAAGCAATTTTATTTAGCAAGGGAGTAAGGTCATTAGATATATCAAAACTGAAAGGTGTGTATTTTATATACACTCAAGCACGTATCAAAATGGAATTTTCAAGCAGGTTGATTATCGGTACGTGGCAGAGTACATTGGTCCGAAGACCACCATCACACATGAGGAAAGCTTCCAGCTGGACATAATCCAACCTTCGACAATCGACATTTGATATATCAAAAATCATGACATTCATGCACACAAGTATGAAGTTTATACATTTATGTACATACGGATGCTAGAAGATAAAAGCATGTATAAAAAAAATGTTATTCACTATGATATGCACAAAAAGCAAAGTTTGAAATGTAAACGCCATGGAAAATTTTCTTATGTGCAAAAGATAAAGCATTATGAACAGTTTCATTATGAAAAGGTGTAAAGTGTATATGTACAAAGCAACTCAAAAGGATTTAACTATCTTGTTGGATTTTTGTGACTTCCCTAGTGTTTTGATGATGAGCATCACTATGTTAAATATTGTCATTTTAATCAGATATCTTGCGTAATGTTATGCATTTGAAATTTCCATGATTAACAGGAAAACTGCTATGAGGTAGTACCTTGTATGTCCGTACTGTTCCTTTCATACTTCGTGTTGTTTGTGTTTACTACACTTCGTGTTGTCCTTTTGTACGTCGTGTTGTTCCAACTATGTTTGTTGATTATCTTCGTGCTGTTTACTGAAGCAGCTCGACTTATTCTGATGAACTTCGAGTCGTTTTCCTGTGAACCTCGTGTCGTTTCTTCAGTATTTAGTTGCTCATCTCGAGTCATCCTTTTTATTTTTGCTCTTGTGTTTTCGTGTCATTTACTGTAGTTACTCGAGTCGTTTTCCTGCTTTCACTATTTTATCACGTGTCGTTGTAGCCGTTCCTGTCTTCTGTCTTCGTGTTGTTTTTCCTAGACCCCGTGTCCTTTTTGCTTTGTGACCACACTTCGTGTAGGGTTCTGTTTTCATCTTCGAGTTGGTTTCAGTCCGTGTCGTCCTCGTCTTCAAGTTGTTCGTAAGTTTGAGCAATTTTGTATTCGAGTCGTTTTTTAATGTCTTCATGTTGTTTCTGTGTTTGTGTTTTCGTGTTGTTGTTTTTGTGTCTTCATGTTGTTTTTGTATTTGTGTCTTCGTGTTGCTTCTTTCTATATTCGTCCAAGGTTCCTCTGATCGTGTGTTTCTATCGTTTCACTCCATGTTATTTCCTTCTCACCGCGTGCTGTTCTCATCTGACCTCGTGTCATTCTCTCTTTATTTCGTGCTGTAGTCATCTTGTGTATCTCGTGTCGTTCTCAGTATAGTGCATCTCGTATTGCTATCACATACCTCATGCAGTTTTAGTTTTTGTGGCCCTGAGTTTTAATGGTTTTAATTTCTTTGCAGGAGAAGAAGAAAAACAAAAAGAAGAAGGTGGTCTGAGGAAGAATATTCCCCAGTGTCTGGGCTGCACGTGATCCAATACTAAAGGAACCAATGCTATAAGGGCACGTGGCATGAAGGTTCTGGATCGAGCGCGGGAAGCACACGCCTTGCATGAACCCTCCTGATCGCTTATAAAAGCACTACCTCACCATCTACGAAAAGTGAGGAGCTCCGAGGTTACAGAAAAGAAATTTAAGTGAGGGCAGACGAGAAAGAGCCTCTATGAGAAACTAGAGTGATCCAGTTGAGAGAGAAGAGAGAGCAGAAGAGTGATCAGAAGATGGGTATTGACTTACGGATCAAATCCGAAGTCTGCTGCTCAATTTGAGCTACATTATTTCCAGTTTCTGAAATTTGGCTTCCTTCTTTCGTGTTTTCATTTTTATCTGCTTTTTCCTTCTTGATTGAAAGTTCTCTGTGTTACCTCCTGGTGTTCAGGGGAAGAGAGAGACGTGTTGTAACAACCCAGAGTTCAGGATACTGATATACCGACAACATCGATACACCGATACCAAGAACTGGGGAAGCCACCCAAGAGGCTGATGAGGCCCCTGAAGGGTTAGAAAAAAGGCGCTGAGGGTATGCATAACGAATTGGAATTTGAAACGCGCAATACAATTAAGTATTAAAATTAACACAAGTGCGGAAGCAAATTAAAATAACCAGAGTGATATATATATACTAGTCCAGAGTCACAAAGCACTAGCCCACAAAAGTACAACTACACGGGGCATACCCCGGCAAAAGTACCACACAAGCCTCAAAAAGGCAGCTCGTGCACAGCTGGCAGCTAGGAACGGTCCCGAAACAGCACACTAAACTCCGGGAGACGGCGGGCGCGGCTCACCTGAAAGGAGAAGGGTGAGTCACAGCCAGACTCAGTAGGGGTCACGCGGATCCCTACCTCGCACTAAACAAACAGACATGCATAAATAACAACAATAAGAGCATGCATTTAAATAAATAACAGGCAATGGCATGATTAACTAATCATAAGAAAGCTGTAAACTCTATCTAAGCAGGTATAACAGCTAACACATGCCAATAATAATTAAATGCAAGCGACCGAAACTAAGACTACCAAATAGAAGAAGCTGCGACTAATCCAAGCAACACGGACGGACAACCACTGGGAGCAGAAACCAGAAGCGTCCACTGACGACTTACACTGCGTCTCAAGCACTCGCAGTCGACGAAGCGACAAGCTAAGCGCGTAAACAGTACCAAACCAAGTGACCAGTCGGAGTGGCACCCGTCGGTGTCAGTCCTCAGTCTCCGACCACGTGTGCACACACTGACTCTAGCCCCGAGCCAGGCCCTCTAGCTAGTTTTCCCCCTTGGTAGGACGCTACCATTGGCCGGGAGCCCACGGAACTAGCTTACAAACCGTGAATGGGAAACACCCCTCCACTATCCTCAAGCGGGTCGGCACTCAACAGACCTTAGGGCTACAACAGTGGCTCCATTGCATGGAAAGAAAAGCTATTCTATTGGTATAAAACACGCCACAATATATTAAAACAATGTGAATATGGCATGAGTATAAAAAGGAACGCATAACAAATGGGCTGGCAACATATTACAACCATTAGGGAAGCGACGGTCGAAGACCCACGCGCTACTTGGAAGTGGCGGTCGGGGACTGGCGCGTTATATCAGAAGTGAGGTGCTGGTCTCCAGCCGTTACTTCCACCTGAGTCCCAGCTCAAAGGTGCAAGAGGGAATGTAACGGTAGGGGCCCTATGCGTTACTTCCAAGCAACGCGGTGGGTCACCGCCGTCACATCCACCCGAGGCCACCAAAACAACTGACATCGTTGAAAGCGACAGCAGGCGAAACGACGCTCCGGTCTAAGCGCGTCAGAGGTGAATGACGGTCGGCCGATAGACCGCCGGGCTCACCGCCTCACCTGGCTAACGAAAAACAACGGGCGAGTAACGGATGGGACTCCCACCGTTAGTCTCCAAATGACGCATCCCCGATGGGCCGTTATTTGGAAGCGACGCGTCCACTATGGATCGTCAGGCAAGTGACGGTTCCTGGCAGGACCGTCACTTCACCTGGGTTACGGGCGGGTACGGTTTATAAACCGAAGCCCTCCCGGACGACAGAAATCGCCGGGTATCGTCGAAAAACCTGATATCCTGCCAAACCATACAGTCTATACAACAGTTTGACAACTAAATCTAGCACATGCAAGGCTTAAAACGTATTAAACTCAAAGATTTAAGCTAAAACCCCAAATATGGAAACATGGGCATCATGCATGCTACGGGGTGCAAATCAACAAACGAGCTAAGGGAAACGATCCTAGCAAGATCGAGATTCCATCCCCCTACCTCTTGCAAGCCGAAACGGATGAAAAGGCCGCATGCAAGGAGGAAGAGCCACGGAGCCTTCACGCTCCACCCCGCTCCCACGATCACCGAACCATGCCGAAGTTGACACCTACGCGCTCCTCTCGACGCGAGGAATCCAACGGCGCCAACCTTGTCTCAATCCGACCTCGTCTCGCCCGCGTTCCCTAGAGAGGAGAGAGGGGCGATCGCACGGAGGAGAGAGAGAGAGAAAGTGGGAATGAGAGATCGACGGGGAGAAAGAGGGTGAGAGAGGGATTAAAAAAAAATATATATATATATAATATAATCATTATATATATTGAAATCTCATTAATTTCTAATAACCCTCAAATAATTCCAAATAAATCTGGAAAAATGCCAGAAAAATTCCTAAAAATCCAGGAAAATAGCCAGAAATTCCAGAACAAATAATAGAACAAAAACCATCAAGAATCCATTAAGGCACGGGCCTTACAGTCCCTCCCTCCTTACAGAAATTTCACCCTCGAAATTTATAACAACCGAAAAGGAGGAAACTGAGAAAGGACTTATACCTCACTGGAATAAAAAGGGAAAAAGTAGGCGCATCTCATCTTCACGCTCCCAAGTAGACTCATTACCAGAGTGACGCTGCCAAGCAACCTTTACCAGAGGAATAACCTTATTTCTCAACCGCTGCTCACGACGGTCTTCAATTCTGATAGGAAACTCTGGCGCGGACAAATCAGCAGTCACCTCAGGCCATACTAAATCATCGAGAACATGAGAAGCATCTGGCACATATTTCCTTAATTGAGACACGTGGAACACATCGTGAATAGCTTGCATGGCTGCCGGAAGTTGCAAACGATAAGCCACTTGACCATTGGCTTCAATAATCGGAAAAGGGCCAACATACCGCGGAATAAGCTTTCCACGCTTCCCAAACCTGGAAACACCTTTCATCGGAGATATTTTAACAAACACCATATCTCCAAGCTCAAATTGTAGCGGACGTCTGCGCTGATCTGCATAGCTTTTCTGTCGACTCTGAGCTGTCAACAATCTCTGCCTGATCAGACGAACCACATCAGAACATTGCTGCACCAAGTCGGGTCCTATCAACAATCTGTCACCAACATCAAACCAATTCAGAGGAGTTCGACAAGGGCGACCATAAAGTGCCTCATAAGGAGCCATTCCAATACTGGAGTGAAAACTATTATTATAAGCAAATTCAACAAGTAGCAAATGCTGACTCCACGAACCCTGCCAATCAAGGCAACATAATCTCAGCATGTCTTCCAGAGTCTGAATAGTCCTCTCCGACTGTCCATCTGACTGAGGGTGATACGCTGAACTGAAAGCTAACTCAGTGCCCAAAGCTTTCTAGAAACTACGCTAGAAGCCGGAGGTAAAACGTGGGTCACGATCTGACACAAGTGAAACATGAACTCCATGCAGTGGCACGATCTTCTGCACATAAAGCTCGGCCAACCTCTACACATTCCAGGCAACCTTAATCGGTAACAATCTGGCAGTTTTAGTTAATCTATCAACAAGCAACCAGATACCATCAAAACCCTGAGAAGTTCAAGGCAAACCCACCACAAAATCTGTAGCAACATGGTCCCATTTCCACATTGGAATCTCTAACGTCTGAAGCAAACCACCTGGCTTTTGATGTTCGGCTTTAACCTGTTGACAAGTCAAGCACTTAGAAACAAATATAGCCACGTCTTTCTTCATACCTGGCCACCAGAACTGTTTCTTCAAATTCTGATACATCTTGGTGACACCCGGATGAATAGCAAAACGAGAACCATGGGCTTCACTCAGAATCTCAAGTCTTAAATCATCATCAACGGGAACATATAATCTGCCTTGAAAACTGACAACTAGCTCGTCATCAAAATCCACATCGTAACTCGATATAACACGAGCCAAATCAGAATCAGTTTGTTGAGCATCTTTGATCTGATGATACAAAGCCGAACCCAAAACTAAGCTAGCACAAACTGCCATCTTCGGGTCAGCAGGAAACTCTGCACTAAATGCCTCACTTGGAAGCTGTTCCCACAATTTCCATTCATGAAGCAACAAATGACTGACATGTACTTTCCTGTTCAGAGCATCGGCCACGACATTCATTTTACCTAGCTGATAGGAGAGTGTAAAGTCAAAATCTTTCATGAATTCCATCCATCTGCGTTGCCTAAGATTCAAATCCTTCTGGGAGAAAATATACTGTAAACTCTGATGATCAGTGAAAATCTGAAATTTCTCACCATACAGATAATGTCTCCAGATCTTTAAGGCAAAAATAACTGCAGCCAGCTCCAGATCATGCGTGGGGTAATTCCCTTCATGCTGCTTCAACTGCCGGGATGCATATGCAATAACCTTACCATGTTGCATCAGCACTGCACCCAGACCTACTCGAGAAACATCAGTACAAACTAAAAAACCACCCGAGTCGGAAGGTAAAGTCAACACAGGAGAAGAAGTCAATAGCCTTTTCAATTCAACAAAGCTAGCCTCACACTGATCCGACCAGACAAAAGACACATCCTTATGAGTCAATCTAGTCATCGGGGCTGCAATCTTCGCAAAGTCTTGAATGAATCTGCGGAAATACCCAGCCAAACCTAGAAAACTTCGAATCTCTGTGATGGTCCTCGGTCTCTGCCAACTCAAAACAGCATCAATCTTTGCAGGGTCCACTGTCACTCCATCACCAAAAATCACATGACCAAGAAAATGAATTTCGCGAAGCCAGAATTCACATTTACTGAGCTTCGCATAAAGCTCGTGATCCCTTAGAGTCTGCAGAACAATCCTCAAATGCTGCACATGATCTTCATCAGAGGCAGAATAGATCAGAATATCATCCACAAAGATCACCACGAACCGATCAAGAAATGGACGAAAGATACACTGCATTAGGTCCATAAACGCTGCTGGGGCATTAGTCAAACCAAACGGCATGACTAAAAATTCAAAGTGACCATATCGAGTACTGAAAGCAGTCTTCTCCACATCGAATTCCCGGATCCGTAATTGAAAGTAGCCAGATCTGAGATCAATCCGTGAAAAGACAGTAGCAGACTGTAACTGGTCAAACAAATCATCAATCCTGGGAAGCGGATACTTATTCTTGATAGTCACCTGATTCAACTGCCTGTAATCAATACAAAGTCTCAGGCTTCCATCTTTCTTTTTCACAAACAACACTGGGGCACTCCATGGAGAAAAATTGGGACGAATATAACCTTTTTCCAGTAACTCTAGTAGCTGTGCTCGCAGTACTCTCAATTCAGCTGGAGCCATACGGTACGGTGCCTTTGCTAAGGGGCCGGTACCTGGAATCAGTTCAATCACCATCTCAATCTCTCGCTCTGGGGGCAAGCCTGGTAACTCGTCAGGAAACACATCAAGGAATTCACAGACAACCGGAATATCACAAACATCCCGTCGTGATTCTTCAACAACAACCACAGAAGCTAAGAATCCCTGGCAACCTGCACTCAGTAACCTATAGGCTCGAATAGCAGAAATAATCATACGAGAAGATCGGGATCGAATACCTTGAAAATAAAAGGTTGATTTTTCCTGTGGCTGAAAATAGACTTTCTTCGATCTGCAGTCAACCACAGCTCCATAATGCTCCAACCAATCCATTCCCAGAACAACATCATAATCTGCCAGCTGCAACGCATACAATCTCGCCGGAAACTGGTGATTATCAATCATCACAGGAGATTCTTCCAGGCACAAAGGTGTAACCATGAAATCTCCAGAAGGCAATTCAACAAACATCTCACAGGATGTCTCGGAAGTCGGTTCCTCAATACAGGCCATGAAATCCTCAGAAATAAAAGAGTGAGAAGCACCAGAATCAAATAAGACACGAGCTGAATGACCATAAAGCATAATCGTACCTTCCACAAGATGGGACGCAACAGCATCAGCTCTAGTCAAATGAGAAACCTTGCCTTTCTGCTTCTTAGAACCAGCTGAAGATTGCTGAGAAGACGCCGACGCTTGAGAGTAAAATTATTGTTGAGCTTGCGGTGCAGGAGGTCTAAACTGCGGTTGAGGTTGAGAGAACTGAGGAGCTTGCAATTGCTTCGGCCTCAGCGGGCAATCCCGAACCACATGACCTGGCTGGTCACACCGGAAGCAAACAACAGGAAGAGAACACGGCTGGCCCTTGTGATGACCACCGCATCTCCGACACGTCCATGGCTGACCCTCAGCGGAGCTCTGCCGAGTCTGAGAAGAAGGTGCTGTCGGCTGCTGAACAGAATCTGTACCGGACGGCTGCTGGAAAAACTTCTTCTTCTTCTTCGTGAACCGCTTGAACTTGGGCTTGGAAGGAGAGGAAGCACTGGAAATTTCTGACTGGACCGAAGGAACACCTGGCACTGGCGATCGGTAAGCTTGTTGAACCTGAGCTACCGGCTGCACTGACCCTGCCTGAGGATACCCACCCGGTCTCACCATCTCCAGCTCAAGTGCCACAGCTGTCTGGCACGCACTATCCAAATCTGCAACGTGACTAGCAATCAGAGGCATCTTCAATTCAGGTCTCAAACCTCGCAAAATTTGCTGGGTTTTCAAAGCTTCACTGGCCAGCACATGGGGCGCATACTGACCCAATTCCATGAACTTATTTCGGTACTGAAGCACCGTCATACTGCCCTGAGTCAGTTCCATAAACTGATACATCTTGTCCATCTGCAAGCAGGCAGGAGTATAAGCACGCTCAAAAGCAGCAACGAACTCTGCCCAAGTGATCTGCCGAAGAGGTCTTGAATGAAAGGCAATCTGCCACTTGGCCTTCCACCACGTGATGGATGTACCCTGGAGTTGAAAGGCAGCAAGCATGACTTTCTCATCTTCAGCACACTCCATTGAAACAAACACCTGCTCGATCGCATCCAACCATTGCCTTGCCACCTCTGGATCAGCTTGACCATCGAACGCAGGCAGATTGAACATAAGAAATTCCTTCAATGCCTTGCCTCGACTGCCAGGCGCTTCAACAGGAGGAGCAACAATCGACGTAGGAGGAGGAACAACAGGAACAGCAGGAACTGCAGGAGGAGTTGCAGAACCACTATCTTCCCTGGGAGCATCTCGAGGAACACGAGGAGCTCGCGGGGGTCTTCCTCGACGGGGAGGCATAATTACGCTGCCAAAACACAAATCAATCGCAATTTAATCAATCATACGAAAAACATCCTATGCCAGCAATAGACGACAACAGGACTAGCTCTGGACAAAGCACAAATTTCAATTTCTTATACAATTCCTCAAACCACGCTCTGATACCAACTGTAACGACCCAGAGTTCAGGATACCGATATACTGATAACATCGATACACCGATACCAAGAACTGGGGAAGCCACCCAAGAGGCTGATGAGGCCCCTGAAGGGTTAGAAGAAAAGTGCTGAGGGGTATGCATAACGAATTGGAATTTGGAACGCGCAATTACAATTAAGTAAAGAAATTAACACAAGTGCGGAAGCAATTCAAAATAACTAGAGTGATATGTATATACTAGTCCAGAGAAACAAGAGTACTAGCCCAAAAAGGTACAACTACGCGGGGCATACCCCGGCAAAAGTACAACAAGCCACAAGGGCGCCTCGACTAAAGCTGGCAGCTAGGAACGGTCCCGAAACAGCACACTAAACTCCGGGAGACAGCGGGCGCGGCTCACCTGAAAGGAGAAGGGTGAGTCACATCCAGACTCAGTAGGGGTCACGCGGATCCCTACCTCGCACTAAACAATTAGACATGCATAAATAACAGCAATAAGAGCATGCATTTAAATAAATAACAGGCAATGACATGATTAACTAATCATAAGAAAGCTGTAAACTCTATCTAAGCAGGTATAACAGCTAACACATGCCAATAATAATTAAATGCAAGCGACCGAAACTAAAACTACCAAATAGAAGAAGCTGCGACTAATCCAAGCAACAAGGACGGACAACCACTGGGAGCAGAAACCAGAAGCGTCCACTGACGACTTACACTGCGTCTCAAGCACTCGCAGTCGACGAAGCGACAAGCTAAGCGCGTAAATAGTACCAAACCAAGTGACCAGTCGGAGTGGCACCCGTCGGTGTCAGTCCTCAGTCTCCGACCACGTGTGCACACACTGACTCTAGCCCCGAGCCAGGCCCTCTAGCTAGTTTTCCCCCTTGGTAGGACGCTACCATTGGCCGGGAGCCCATGGAACTAGCTTACAAACCGTGAATGGGAAACACCCCTCCGCTATCCTCAAGTGGGTCGACACTCAACAGACCTTAGGGCTACAACAGTGGCTCCATTGCATGGAAAGAAAAGCTATTCTATTGGTATAAAACACGCCACAATATATTAAAACAATGTGAATATGGCATGAGTATAAAAAGGAACGCATAACAAATGGGCTGGCAACATATTACAGCCATCAGGGAAGCGGCGGTCGAAGACCCACGCGCTACTTGGAAGTGGCGGTCGGGGACTGGCGCGTTATATCAGAAGTGACGCGCTGGTCTCCAGCCGTTACTTTCACCTGAGTCCCAGCTCAAAGGTGCAAGAGGGAATGTAACGGTAGGGGCCCTATGTGTTACTTCCAAGCAACGCGGTGGGTCACCGCCGTCACATCCACCCGAGGCCACCAAAACAACTGACAGCGTTGAAAGCGACAGCAGGCGAAACGACGCTCCGGTCTAAGCGCGTCAGAGGTGAATGACGGTCGGCCGATGGACCGCCGTGCTCACCGCCTCACCTGGCTAACGGAAAACAACGGGCGAGTAACGGATGGGACTCCCACCGTTACTCTCCAAATGACGCATCCCCGATGGGCCGTTATTTGGAAGCGACGCGTCCACTATGGACCGTCAGGCAAGTGACGGTTCCTGGCAGGACCGTCACTTCACCTGGGTTACGGGCGGGTACGGTTTATAAACCGAAGCCCTCCCGGACGATAGAAATTGCCGGGTATCGTCGAAAAACCTGATATCCTGCCAAACCATACAGTCTATACAACAGTTTGACAACTAAATCTAGCACATGCAAGGCTTAAAACGCATTAAACTCAAAGATTTAAGCTAAAACCCCAAATATGGAAACATGGGCATCATGCATGCTACGGGGCGCAAATCAACAAACGAGCTAAGGGAAACGATCCTAGCAAGATCAAGATTCCATCCCCCTACCTCTTGCAAGCGAAACGGACGAAAAGGCCGCATGCAAGGAGGAAGAGCCACGGAGCCTTTACGCTCCACCCCGCTCCCACGATCACCGAACCATGCCGAAGTGGACACCTACGCGCTCCTCTCGACGCGAGGAATCCAACGGCGCCAACCTTGTCTCAATCCGACCTCGTCTCGCCCGCGTTCCCTATAGAGGAGAGAGGGGCGATCGCACGGAGGAGAGAGAGAGAGAGAGTGGGAATGAGAGATCGACGGGGAGAAAGAGGGTGAGAGAGGAATTAAAAGAAAAAAAAAAGAAATTAAAAAATATATAATATAATCATTATATATATTAAAATCTCACTAATTTCTAATAACCCTCAAATAATTCCAAATAAATCTAGAAAAATGCCAGAAAAATTCCTAAAAATCCAGGAAAATAGCCGAAATTCCAGAACAAATAATAGAACAAAAACCATCAAGGATCCATTAAGGCACGGGCCTTACACGTGTTCTCTCTGGTTCACTTGTAACAGAGGTTGCAGTATTGTTCCCTCTCGTAGAAGAGGTGTTCCCTCTAGGCTTCAGAGGAAGAGAGACCTTGGTCTCTGGTTCTAGTGATTGCAGATCACTAGTGTTCCGTCCGGTTGGAGGAAGAGGAACTTGTTTCCTGGTTTCTAGGGACTTGGCGTCCTTAGGGTTCCCTCCGGGTGTGGTGGAAGAGGGGAGGGTGTTCCCCTGGTGAAGCTGTGAATCAGCCGTTGTCGCAGACTGAGTCTGCTTTGCTAGCAGGTGCTAGTGGAAGCCTCACTTCGATTTGAAGTGAGGGGTGGACGTAGGCAGACTGGAGGTTTGACCGAACCACCTTAAAAACCTCTGGGTACTCGTGTGATTGTCTGTGGTGATTTTGTGGTGTGCCTTCTATCCACTCGAGCTATTGTCCGCACTGCGTTTTTGTGGGTTCAACTCCGAGATTGCTTGTTTTAAGTGAATCATTCTTCAGAAATTTTTAATCGGTTGAAAACAGTGATCTATTCATCCCCTCCCCTTCTAGATCACTTTATATTTCTTGTATCACTTGGTATCAGAGCGGGTATTTCCCAATATGTGGTCCAACGGCCAGGGAAACGGATCCGCTGGTTCTCGCAGCTACATTGCTGAAGGGCAGTCAATCACCCGTCCCCCTTTCTTCGATGGTAATAACTATTTTATTTGGAAGAACAGGATGGAAGTCTTTATCAGGGCCCAAAGTCACAAGCTCTGGAGAGTAATTACAGATGGTCTGTACCAATTTCCACCGAACGAAGACATGTGGACAGAGGAACAGGTTAAACTCTCCGCACTGAATTGGACAGCTCTTAACATCATACAGTGCGCCGTCCACCCGGAAGAGTACTTGAGGATTTCAGCGTGCAAGACTGCAAAGAAAATGTGGGATGAATTACAGTTAATTTATGAGGGCACATCTCAAGTGAGAGCTACCAAGATCAATATGCTTACAACTCAGTATGAGTTGTTTAAGATGAAGCCAGAGGAGTCGATCACAGAAATGTATGCTAGATTGTCTATGATCATCAATTGTCTGAGAGGATTTGGAAAGGAGATTCAGCAAGAAGACATTGTCAGGAAGATCCTTAGGTCCCTAACTCCCATCTGGGATACTAAGGTGACCGTCATAGAGGAATCTAGAGATTTATCCACCATGTTAGTAACCCAGATGATTGGGTCTCTAATGACCCACGAAATGAACTTCAAACAAGGGAATGATGGACATGACAGAAAGGGAAAGAATGTTGCTCTGAAAGTCTCACGACATACTAAGAAGAGCAGCAGCAGCAGCAGTGGTGGTAGCAGCGAAGACTCTGACGGATTCTCAGACCTGGACAAGGGCGAGCAGGCCATGCTCACCAGGCAATTCAGAAAGTTCTTGAGGACTAAAGAGAAATTCTACAGAGAAAGAAATTTAATGCTGCAAGGAAGTCTCCTGAACGAGAACTAGAGAAGAACCGATTTGTTAAGAAGGTTACATGCTACCATTGTCAGAAACCTGGTCACATGAAAAGTGAATGTCCAGAGCTGCAAGCTAAGGCTCCCGGATACCAGAAGAAGATGGTGCACAAGAAGAAGAAAGCCATGCTGTGTACATGGAGCGACGAGGAGGAGGATCCAGAAGCCACCTCGTCCAGTGAAGGTGAAGAGAAGACTTGCCTCATGGCCAACCATGAGGAAGAGGTAACGAACTTATTTGAGAATTTTACTTTGGACGATTGGGAGGACGCCTATGGCGACCTGTTAGCTAAATATAATTTTCTAACCAAGGAGCACAGAATGCCTAAACGAAAGTTTCACTCTATTTCTGAGGAACACTCTATTGCTGTTACGAATAACATGAAAACCAAGGAGATGGCCATTGAGCTAGATCAGGCTAGAAGTGAGATCGAGAAGTTTAGAATGGAAAGAGAGGAAAATCTAGCTAGGATGAATGAGCTGAAGAGTAAAACTGAAGAGAGTAAAAAAAGAGTTTAGACTGATTGCAGAAAAATATGAGGCGGTTAGAAAAGTTAATCAGGAACTCCAGGACCAATGTAATGAACTTCAGAAGGAGATTGACCACAAAGGAAAAATGCTAGAAAAATTTACAGAGGGGAGAAACAATCTGAATGCCCTTCTGGGGTCGAGGGTAAACTTCAATAGGGAGGGATTAGGATACTATCCCACAAGTAAAAAACCCTTTGAATTTAAAACTGTCACGTTCTGCCCCGCCAAGGGTAAAGAAAAATTGGAAACACCATCCAGTTCCAAATCTGTCTCTACATTGAAGGTTTCGACCAGCAAATCCATTCAATCCACTGGTCAGCAAGCTAAGTCAAGAAATCCTGAGACTAGAACTGCTCCTGTGCAACAGTTGTGGAATAAAGGTTTTCACACGACAATTCCTATTGATGTCACTAGAAAGGTGAACAGTTTCGCTAAGAAAGTTCAGCATGCTAGTTATCAAGGAAAGCATGCAAACATGCATCACTTTCAGCACAATTTTCATTTGAATAAAAATGGTTACATGAATTATGCTCAGCACACACGTGTTTCCTCTAAGAGGCCAAACAACAATTTTTCTGTTCGGAAACAGCATAATTTTAATAGGAATAGGCTCATTCAACACCCACTAAGAAATGCCAAGAAGGAAGAATCAATCCACATGAAATCACTGAAAAGAACAGTAAAACAAATGTGGGTTCCTAAGTGTAATTTGCATAAATTGAAAACTATCTTCGGACCCAATTTGAATTGGGTCCCACATTACTTTGTCTGAACTCTCGCAGGTTAGCCTGGCAGCCGAGCATAACAAGTGGTATCTTGACAGCGGCTGTAGCAGGCACATGACAGGAGACCGGTCCAAATTTAGCAAACTGAAAATGAAGTTTAGGGGCTTGGTCAAATTCGGTGGAAATAACAGAGGAAGAATAATTGGAATTGGTACAGTTGGTAAGTCCTCTACTAACTCCATTGAAGATGTGTATCTTGTAGAAGGACTTCAGCACAACTTGGTAAGTATAAGTCAACTCTGCGACAAAGGACACAAGGTACTCTTTGACCACAATTCCTGCACCGTTTTTGAGCTGAACTCTGATAACGTCATGTTCAAAGGTCATAGAGTAAACAATGTATACATCGTAGACCTGGATGATAATCCTGAAACTAACTTGTGTATGTCTGCTAACTCTGAACAGGTTGCTTTTGACTGGCATAGGCGTCTAGGCCATGCTAGTTTGTCTACAATGAATAAAATGTCTAAGCATAACCTAGTTAGAGGTTTACCCAGAATAAGATTTCAGTTAGGGTCCAAGCTATGTGATGCTTGTGCACAAGGTAAATAGACTCGTGCAGTTTTTAAGTTGAGAACTGAGAGTCTTTCATCTAAACCGCTGTAGCACTTGCACATGGATCTCTTTGGTCCTACTCGCATACAAAGTTTGTCAGGTAAGAGATATGGATTAGTCATAGTTGATGACTTCACTAGATTTTCTTGGTTGTTTTGTTTAGCAAATAAAAATGATGCTTTTGTTCACTTTGAAGAACTTTTCAATAAAATCAAACTGCAAGGTGAACATAATATCATTACAATTCAGTCTGACCATGGAGGAGAGTTTGAGAACTCTTCATTTTCTGAATTTTGCTCAAGAGAGGGAGTGACTCACAAATTCTCTTCTCCCAGGACACCGGAGCAGAACGGAATTGTTGAGAGAAGAAACAGGTCAATAATTGAAATGGCCAGGACTATGCTGATTGAGAGTGGACTTCCAAGGAGATTTTGGGCTGAAGCTACGAATACTGCATGCTACATTCTAAACCGAGCCTTGGTAAGACCTAATCATAGGAAAACTCCTTATGAACTTCTCAAGGGTAAGCAGCCAAACATTTCTTACTTTAAACTTTTTGGCTCCAAATGTTTTATTCACAATAATGGTAAGAATGGTTTGGACAAATTTGAAGCTAGAAGCTCTCCTAGAATTTTTCTCGGATATTCAGAATCCTCAAGGGCTTACAGAGTTTTCAATAAAGATGATCAAACTGTTGAAGAAACACCGCATGTAGTGTTTGATGAAAATGATTTCTCTAACAAAGTGATGAATGATGACAGCGAGCCATCTAATGAGGGAGATTTCTTGGAGAAAATTGAAGAAGAAGAGATGCAGCCAGCTGCTCAACTAGAAAACTCACAGCAAGAAGGAGCAGCTGAGGTAGGTGAACCCTCAGGTGCGATAATATTTCACAAAGACCACCCTAGTGAAAATGTCATAGGCAATTTGCATGATCCTCCTAGGACAAGGTCTCATTTTAGAATCGTCCAAGAACAGGACTTAGCTGCATTGGTATCTCAGGTGGAACCCAAATCTGTGAAAGAAGCCTTAAAACATGATTCTTGGGTATCCGCCATGTGTGAGGAATTAAATCAATTTGAGAAAAATATTGTATGGGAACTAGTTCCCAGACTTGATAACACTCATGTCATTGGCACTAAATGGGTTTTCAAGAATAAAGTTGATGAGAATGGAGCTATTTCTAGAAACAAAGCAAGACTTGTAGCTCAAGCCTACAGTAAGGAATTTGGTGTGGATTTTGATGAATCCTATGCCCAAGTGGCTAGGATGGAAGCTATAAGAATTCTACTTGCATTTGCATGCTCTAGGAACATTCGGCTGCAGCAGATGGATGTCAAAAGCGCATTCTTAAATGGGTTATTGAAGGAAGAGGTATATGTTGAACAACCTCCAGGTTTTAATTTCTCTGTTCAGCCTAACATGGTTTTTAGGTTGAATAAAGCCCTCTATGGATTGAAGCAGGCTCCCCGAGCCTGGTATGACAGACTTTCTGAATTCCTCTTGAGCAAGGACTACACTCGAGGTAAGGTTGACCAAACCCTCTTCACCAAAAATCTCGGAAAGGATTTAATAGTGGTCCAGGTATATGTTGATGATATCATCTTTGGATCTAACAATTCAAAATTATGTAAAGAATTTTCTGAATCTATGTCTCATGAATTTGAAATGAGTTTAGTTGGCGAACTAAAATATTTTCTTGGGATGCAGGTCAAACAGATGGAGGATGGTTGCTTCATAAATCAAACCAAGTATACTCTGGAGATGCTGAAAAGGTTTGGAATGACCAACCTCAAGAGTATCTCAACACCCATGGGCACCAACTCCTCACTGGATTCAGACGAAAAAGGTAAAGAGGTGGATGCTAAATTATATAGAGGTATGATCGGTTCACTCCTCTACTTAACAGCATCCAGGCCTGACATTCAATTTAGTGTAGGAATGTGTGCCAGATACTAGGCTAGGCCTACTGAATTGCATTTGGCAACTGTAAAAAGAATCTTTAGATACTTATCTGCTACCCATGATCTAGGTCTTTGGTATCCTGCATCATGTAGTTTAGATCTCATTGCATATACAGATGCAAATTATGCAGGATGTAAATTGGATAGGAAAAGTACTAGTGGTCACTGCGAATTTTTAGGAGGGTGCCTAGTCTCTTGGGGATCCAAGAAGCAACACTCTGTGGCTCTTTCTACTGCTGAAGCTGAGTATGTGGCAGCAGGGAGCTGTGACACACAGGTTATATGGATAAAACACCAGCTTCTGGATTACTCAGTTGAGCTAGGTTGCACTTCCATCTTTTGTGACAATACTAGTGCAATAAACATTGCAAAGAATCCTGTACTTCATTCTCGAACTAAACACATCGAAATCAGGCATCATTTTATTCGAGATGAAGTAGCTAGGAAGACCTTTGAGTTGATCCATGTTGGCACTAACTCACAAATTACAGATATTTTCACTAAGCCACTGGATACTGAAAAATTTAGCACATTGCGCAGAGAATTAGGTATTTACAGAATTTCATGATTGAATAATTGATCTCTGAATAATCTGTCATGTGCTCTTGTGCTTATCTATACTCATTGTCTGTTGCTGAAAATGACCTCATTATGAGTGTTTGCTGATTCACTCGTATTGATTGATATCACTTTGTTTTCTTTGAGGTGTTTTGAGGTATGTCTTGGTTAAGTCTGAGTTGGAGTCAAGGTCTCAGGGGGAGCTAGATTAATAATAGGTGTCATGCTCTTTTGGCCAAATCTGAACATACTTTGAACGGATTTTTGCTGACCTTATAAGAGAATCAGTTTGAGTAGGTGTATAAAAGAAATTTTTGGATGTTTTATCCGTTAAGACTGTTCATCTAATTTCTTGTTGGAATTTCAGCTGTTAGTCCCACTGAGATCAAAATCTGAATTCAAGACTATCTTCCTACACTGTAACTGACTTCTGATCTAGCCAGTACAGCATACCTACTTAGTCTAGTTAAGTCCGAAATGAGGTATATAGTGTTTTAATCTGAAAAACTTTGGAGCTAGTGTATTGTTCTCAAACTGAATCAAGACTAATTTACAAGGTTTCAAGTGCAGTTTAATGAAAAAAATCCATGAAAGAAGTTTTAACAACCTTGTTAACTGTTCATTGAGAAACTGGGACTTTCATCAATGAAGTGAAAGCATCCCATGTCATGAGATGGCAGTATAAATCAGGTTTAATTAGCTGTCTTGATCATACAGAGCTATGGTACATATCTGGTTAGTAACTGGGGTGTCTGGCCTCTGGTAAAGGTGTCACCTTAATGTCAACACCAGTTAGAATACTATCTCTGTCCTCTTGTCAGAAGGGGTAATGTGGTCTTGCCACCAAGTAACTGGGGATTCCTGCCTCTAAACAAGGTGTCTCCCTAATGTCAAAGGTGTACTTGACAGATTTACCTTTGATCTTGACCATCTTTGAAAATTTTTTCTCTCCCTCTTGGTATCAAGATCCTGTTCACTTGGCATATAGTTCTTGGTTTGTTTGTTTTCAATACCACAGGTCTTTGTTTTCTTGACTTTCTTGCTTTATACTCTCTGAGTAAAGACTTACTCTGACCATACTGGTATCTTGTACCTTACTTGCTTAGCATCTGGTTCTGTGTATGGAGCGGATCTTCATTCACCATTTTGCACATAGTCTGACTAACTGATCTTCAAAATCCTCACATTAAATTAATGGCTTTCTTAATTGCCTAAACATCTCAATAACTTTCCTTTATCAACCATACTCTCTCTTGTTTTCTCTCCACTGTCAGCAATTTTCTTTTCGTGATATCTTCAGACCTGCCCCTAGTTTTGATGATGTCAAAGGGGGAGAGTGTCTTGCTTGTGTTTTGCTGAGGGGGAGCGAAAGATAAGTGCCCTGAGTTATCTAGTCAGAGGAAAGTAGTTGTTGTGTTCAGGGGGAGCTCTTGGGAGTCGTCAGAGGAGGCGAGTGTGTTGTGTGTCTGCATTGCTTATCTTCACATAATCTCATAGCACTTCATCTCTGTTATTTAATATAGTGTTGCCATCATCAAAAAGGGGGAGATTGTTGGATTTTTGTGACTTCCCTAGTGTTTTGATGATGAGCATCACTATGTTAAATATTATCATTTTAATCAGATATCTTGCGTAATGTTATGCATTTGAAATTTCCATGATTAACAGGAAAACTGCTATGAGGTAGTACATTGTATGTACGTACTGTTCCTTTCATACTTCGTGTTGTTTGTGTTTACTACACTTCGTGTTGTCCTTTTCTACGTCGTGTTGTTCCAACTATGTTTGTTGATTGTCTTCGTGCTGTTTACTGAAGCAGCTCGACTTGTTCTGATGAACTTCGAGTCGTTTTCCTGTGAACCTCGTGTCGTTTCTTCAGTATTTAGTTGCTCATCTCGAGTCATCCTTTTTATTTTTGCTCTTGTGTTTTCGTGCCATTTACTGTAGTTACTCGAGTCATTTTCCTGCTTTCACTGTTTTATCACGTGTCGTTGTAGCCGTTCCTGTCTTCTGTCTTCGTGTTGTTTTTCCTAGACCCCGTGTCCTTTTTGCTTTGTGACCACACTTCGTGTAGGGTTCTATTTTCGTCTTCGAGTTGGTTTCAGTCCGTGTCGTCCTCGTCTTCGAGTCGTTCGTAAGTTCGAGCAATTTTGTATTCGAGTCATTTTTTAATGTCTTCGTGTTGTTTCTGTGTTTGTGTCTTCGTGTTGTTGTTTTTGTGTCTTCATGTTGTTTTTGTATTTGTGTCTTCGTGTTGCTTCTTTCTATCTTCGTCCAAGGTTCCTCTGATCGTGTGTTTCTATCGTTTCACTCCGTGTTATTTCCTTCTCACCTCGTGCTGTTCTCATCTGACCTCGTGTCATTCTCTCTTTATTTCGTGCTGTAGTCATCTTGTGTATCTCGTGTCATTCTCAGTATAGTGCATCTCGTATTGCTATCACATACCTCATGCAGTTTTAGTTTTTGTGGCCCTGAGTTTTAATGGTTTTAATTTTTTTGCAGGAGAAGAAGAAAAACAAAAAGAAGAAGGTGGTCCGAGGAAGAATATTCCCCAGTGTCTGGGCTGCACGTGATCCAATACTAAAGGAACCAATGCTATAAGGGCACGTGGAAAGAAGGTTCTGGATCGAGCGCGGGAAGCACACGCCTTGCATGAACCCTCCTGATCGCTTATAAAAGCACTGCCTCACCATCTACGAAAAGTGAGGAGCTCCGAGGTTACATAAAAGAAATTTGAGTGAGAGCAGACGAGAAAGAGCCTCCCTGAGAAACTAGAGTGATCCAGTTGAGAGAGAAGAGAGAGCAAAAGAGTGATCAAAAGATGGGTATTGACTTACGGATCAAATCCGAAGTCTGCTGCTCAGTTTGAGCTACATTGTTTCCAGTTTCTGAAATTTGGCTTCCTTCTTTCATGTTTTCATTTTTATCTGCTTTTTCCTTCTTAATTGAAAGTTCTCTGTGTTACCTCCTGGTGTTCAGGGGAAGAGAGAGACGTGTTCTCTCTGGTTCACTTGCAACAGAGGTTGCAGTATTGTTCCCTCTCGTAGAAGAGGTGTTCCCTCTAGGCTTCAGAGGAAGAGAGACCTTGGTCTCTGGTTCTAGTGATTGCAGATCACTAGTGTTCCCTCCGGTTGGAGGAAGAGGAACTTGTTTCCTGATTTCTAGGGACTTGGCGTCCTTAGGGTTCCCTCCGGGTGTGGAGGAAGAGGGGAGGGTGTTCCCCTGGTGAAGCTGTGAATCAGCCGTTGTCGCAGACTGAGTCTACTTTGCTAGCAGGTGCTAGTGGAAGCCTCACTTCGATTTGAAGTGAGGGGTGGACGTAGGCAGACTGGAGGTCTGACCGAACCACCTTAAAAACCTCTGGGTACTCGTGTGATTGTCTGTGGTGATTTTGTGGTGTGCCTTCTATCCACTCGAGCTATTGTCCGCACTACGTTTTTGTGGGTTCAACTCCGAGATTGCTTGTTTTAAGTGAATCATTCTTCAGAAATTTTTAATCGGTTGAAAACAGTGATCTATTCATCCCCTCCCCTTCTAGATCACTTTATATTTCTTGTATCATATCTAACATGCACACTCTTAATTCTCTTCTAAGAAAACAAAACTGATCAAAGTTTAAAGGTTTTGTAAAAATATCTGCAAGTTGGTGTTTTGTGTCAACAAAAACTAGCTCAAAATTACCTTTATTAATATGATCTCTTATGAAGTGTTGTCTAACCTCAATGTGTTTAGTGCGAGAGTGTTGGACAGGATTTTTGGACAGATTTATTACAGACGTGTTATCACACAAGATGGGAGTGTTTTTCAAATCAAATCCAAAATCAAGCAATTGATGTTAGATCCATAGAACTTGAGCCACACAACTGCCTGCAGTCACGTACTCGGCCTCGGCAGTTGATAAAGCCACACAATGTTGTTTCTTTGAGGCCCATGAAACCATGCAGCCCCTTAGAAACTGACAGTGACCGCTTGTGCTTTTACGATCCATTTTACATCCAGCATAATCAGAATTAGTGAAAGCATGTAAATCAAAAGAGTTATTTTTAGGATACCACAAACCAAGGTCAAGCGTTCCATATAAATACATGAAGATTCTTTTCATGGTTGACAAATGAGAATTCCTGGGACAAGATTGATATCTTTCACAGAGATATACACTAAAATGTATGTCAAGCCTACTAGCAGTCATATATAACAATGAACCAATCATACCCCTAAAAAGTTTTTGATCGACTTTGTTACCTTTCTCTTCTTCCAATTTCAGTGAGGTGGACATGGGTGTAGCAAATGGCTTGGCAGTTTCTAATTGGAATTTCTTCACAATCTCTTGTGTGTACTTCTTCTGGTTGATGAAGATGCCACCATCCAGTTGTTTTATTTGAAGTCCCAAGAAGAAGTTCAGCTCGCCCATCAAGCTCATCTCGAACTCTCCCTGCATGAGTTGAGCAAATTCATCATTCATTTACAAATCTGAGGCTCCAAATATTATGTCGTCTACATAAACTTGAACAATTAGAGCATGTTCATCACAAGTTTTAGTAAACAACGTCTGATCTATGTTACCTGGTTTGAAGCCATTATCAATAAGAAATGAACTTAAACGATCATACCATGCCCGGGGAGCCTGTTTTAGTCCATACAGTGCCTTGTCCAATTTGTAGACGTGGTCTTAAAATCTTTCATCTTCAAAGCCCGGCAGTTGCTCCACGTATACTTCTTCCTTGATGATCCCATTGAGGAAGGCACTCTTGACGTCCATTTGGAAGAGCTTGATGTTCTTGTGACAAGCATAGGCAAGTAAAATTCTTACGGCTTCTAATCTTGCCACAGGAGTGAAAGATTCATCAAAATCTATACCAAATTCTTGGGAGTATCCCTTGGCTACTAACCTTGCCTTATTCCCCACAACCACCCCAAATTCACTAAGTTTGTTTCAATAAACCCACTTAGTTCCGATTATGGGATGATTATCAGGCTGGGGCACGAGGAACCACACCCGATTCCTTTGGAATTGGTGTAGTTCTTCTTGCTTGGCGAGAACCCAAGAATTGTCATTAAGAGCATCATCTAAAGATTTAGGTTCAATGCTAGAAAGTAAAGCTAAATTATCATGAATTTCAACTTCCCTCATTGAAGCCCGTGTTCGAATTCCTTCATTGACATCGCCAATCACATTCTCTAAGGGATGGTCTTTGACTGTTGTCCATTGGCGTGGTAGAGTCAGATGTACTTGTTCCTCTTGTTGCTCTTGCTCCTTTTCTTTCTCTTTTTCTTGATCTTTATCTCCTGCCTCACCTTGTTTGCTCGACTCTCCTCTTTCTACATCATTCTCACCTGTAACCAGAAAATGATCATCATCATTTGACTTTCTCATGGTGTATTCATCAACTACTACATGTGGACTCTCCTCGACAACAAGTGTTCTAGTGTTATAAACACGGTAAGCTCTGGATGATATAGAATACCCGATGAAAATCTCTTTATCACTTTTTGCATAAAATTTTTCAAGATTCTCTTTACCATTGTTTAAAATGTAACAAATTGACCCTAATGGCTTAAAATGTGATATGTTGGGTTTCTTACCTTTGTACAGCTCGTAAAGAGTTTTCTTAAGGATCGGTCTTACCATTGCTCAATTTGTAATGTAGTAGGTGGTGTTCACTGCCTCTGCCCATAGATACCGTGGAAGACCATTTTCAACTAGCATGGTTCGCGCCATCTCCACGAGCGTCATGTTCTTCCTTTCGACCACTCCATTCTATTGCGGGGTTCTAGGTGATGAGAATTGATGATCATACCCCTGCTTCCTGTAAAATTCATCAAACTCATGATTTTCAAATTCTTTTCAGTGGTCACTTTAGATTTTCTGAATTAAATAACCCTTTTCATTTTGAACTCTTGTGCAAAATCAATGAATTCTTTGCATGCATCACTCTTGTTAGCTAGATACAAAACCCATGCATATCGTGAAAAATCGTCGACAATCACAAATCCATAAAGTTTCCCTCCAAGACTACGTGTCCTGGTGGGACCAAACAAATCCAAGTGTAGCAACTGAAGGGGTTTTTCAGTAGAAACAATGTTTTTGCATTTAAAAGAGGTTGTGGTTTATTTTCCTTTATTACATGCTTCACAGATTTTTAAAGTCTCAAAATTCAAACTAGGAAGACCTCTAACTAAACCATTTCGATTCAGCTTCCAAATAACATTAAAACTGGCATGCCCAAGACGGCGATACCGCAACCAAACATCTTCATTCTTGTTAGCAACTAAGCACAAATTTTCAGATGCAATTTCATCAAAGTCAACATGATATGTATTGTTACTCCTCACTCCTATGAATTTGATTTCATGTGAATTAGCATCAATAATGGTGCAGTGAGAAGATTCAAATATGACATTGTGACTCTTGTCACAGAGTTGACTAATACTTAGCAAGTTATGGTGAAGACTTCTAACAAGTAATACATCTTTGATGCAATGGTTGAGATCCTTACGAATTCTCCCAATGCCTATGATCTTACCTATGTCCTGTCTGCCAAAAATTACTGCTCCTCTATTTTTCTTTGCTGGGTCTGTAAAAAGTTGTTTATTCCCTGTCATGTGCCTAGAGCATCCGCTATCTAGGTACCATTTATTCTCTGTCACCTTCATGTAGACCTGCACCAATAAGCAAATGAGCTCATTTTGATTTGGGTACCCAAGCAAGCTTGGGTCCCATGATGTTAGCATTCACAAAAGTTTCACTATACTTGTTAAAAAATATGTCATCATCATACTTCATTAATTGGCATATGTACATGTCATGCCCTACTCTCCCACAATAAAAACAAGTGGGTCTCATCCTACCAAAAATTTTCCTATTATTTACATGTGTAGAAGTATAGGGGAAACGAGAATTAACAGTTTGTGTATCATTGTGTGTGTGTGAACACTCTCCATGATATGGTGAACTCTTAACAACATAATGAAAAGTATTTTTGTTGCCATGCATGAAATTTAAACTCTTCAGACCTTGTTTTTCCTTTCCCTTCAACATCTTTTCATTATCATTTTTCATTTCATCCAAATCTGTGATGAGTTTTTCATTTCACTTCTTCAATTCTTCCTTGACTTTCTCACATTCAGCCATTTTAACATTCAATTCTTCCAGCTCTTTCTTCAACCTATCATACTTTCTTGGATTTCATCTTGGTTTTAAAAGCATTTTTCCTTTCCACTTCTAAGCATGCAATTTCATCTTCAAACAAAAGTAACTTTGATTCCAAAGTGTCATTGGCATTTTTAAAATTTTTAACTTGCATTTCAAACAAACTACATTTCTCACATGAATTAGATGAATGTATTATTCCATGAATCTTCTCTTTCAAGGTTCTATTCTCATTTTTCATTATTTTATACTTTTCATCCAATTCCTCGCATGCAAGTTCCCATTGTTCATTTGTGATAAACTCGGAGTGAGAGTTTACCAGTTCATGATCGCTCTTGGCCATAAGACTCATGTTCTTCACCAGCTCTTCAATGTCTTCTTCATCATCGGACGTAGGCTCATCCTCGTCCTCGTCGCTCCACGTTGCTTTCATTGCCTTGGGCTTCTTGCCCTTGACCATTTTTCCTTTCTTTTTCTGCAACTCGGGGCATTCACCTCTCATGTGCCCCATCTTCTTACACTCATAGCACATTACTTCAGCCGCTTTTAGTGGTTCATTCCTTTGCTTCGATTGCTTCTTTCCTTTCTTGAACTTTCCACCAAATCTTCTCCTTTGGTGCAGAAACTGTCTAACTTTTCTTGTCAACATGGCAACTTCCTCATCGTCAGTGGTTCCCATTGAATCCTCTTGGCTTGAGATGGACTCCGGGTTTACCTTTAATGCCATGGACTTCTACTTATTTATGTTAATCTCATTGGCCGTTAAAGACCCTATGAGCGCATCCACGGTGAGGGTAGACAAATCCTTCGAATCTTCTATCACGGTTGCCTTGGTGTGCCAGCTTGGTGATAGGGACCTCAGCACTTCTCTTACCAAATATGTATCTTTAAACTCCCTTCCGAGTGACTTCAACCCATTTATGATCTCTATGAGACGTGCGAACATCTCGGAGATATTACATTCCTCTTTCATATGGAATAGCTCGTAATCTCGGATCAACATGTTCGCTTTCATTTCCTTGACCTCTGTGGTGCCTTCATAAATTAGCTTGAGCTTATCCCACATTTCTTTCGCGCTGCTGCACAAAGAAACACGAGCATATTCATTCGGATAAATAGCACACTGAATAATATTTAATGTATTAAAATTCACAGTGGCCCTCTTGATACTATCATCATTCCACATTTTCTCCTCCGGGGGTAAAGTGTACGGACCATTCTTAATGACAGTACATATTTCATGACTTTGAGCACGTAGAAAGATAGTCATCCTATTCTTCCAATAGGGATAGTTACTACCATCAAAGAAAGGTGGCCTATGAATAGAATGCCCTTCGGGCATTAACCCCTTGTTAAGATTGTTAGCCATTCCTAACAGATCTCTCTAAACCGTGAGGTTTCTAGATGAAAATAGAGCCAAGGCTCTAATACCAATTGTTGGCCCGGTTAGGAAAGCAATCGAGAGGAGGGTGAATTGATTGCGCCCCTTTTTCACAAAATTAAAATTCAATCACAGAGATGGTAGATCAACACGGACACTCTCTCAATAAAATGCAGAGATAATGATATGAAATGATGAAGCTCACTTAATCAAGCTTAATCAGAATATTTAAGTGACAAGCAAACAAGCACTCACAGCTCCACAGCGCTAGATGATGATCACTCGGATGACAATAAATGAATGGACAATTGATAAATCTCTCGTCTCACCGAATCACACTCATTATATGAACGGATAGGATATATCAGCAATCACACAAAGAGCAAACCACGGCATAATGATTTTTTAGGTGGTTTGGATGCACCTAAGTGCCATCCTACGTCCACCCCTCTCAACTCGAGAGGATTCCACTAAACAACGCTGCACGACGGCAGCAACCACCACACACACGGGCACGACAGCCCACACACTGGGTTCTCGCACGATGACGAGAAATTGCACACACACGGAGCAAGCTCCGAAATCGTCTAAGACAAATAAGAATGGGAAAATACAAAGCCCAGTCTAAGATTAACAATCTAAGCTCAAAAGATGATAAACAACATTGATCTTCCCCTTCAATCTTCAAACAAACTCAGAGATGAGTGAAGGGAGCACTGGAATGATAGAACCAAAAGTGAGGGAAGAAGCCAGTCTTGAAGAATGGAACGCCCGAAGCAGTGGACGACGAGGAAGCAGCTGTGGCCTCCAGATCAAAGCTCGAACTCTTGGAGATCGAGCTCGGCGTCATCTTCCTTCTCCTCCAGTAGTGTGCGAACACCCCTTTCCTCTCCTACAAGAAAAGATGAACTCGTTAAACTCCACGAATTGCTTCTCCCGATCGGAGAAGGCGGATGTTTATACCAAAGAGACATTAAGCTAATAAGACCAAAGCACCGCTGCAAAAACCATTTCATACCACTCACAATAGATGGTGGATGCCCTAATGCCAATATGGCAAACAACCAAGTCATTCAGACATGAAGTTAGTCGGTTCGCATTCGGATCCGGAAAGCCCGTTCGGAACGTTCGGAACAAGTGTCGACTCATAGAGTCGACTCTTGTTTGCGAGTGTTCTGCCAAAACACTAAAATTAGAACTCAGTTGAAAAGTGTCGACTCTTGAGGTCGACACTTTTTTAGACTTGTTCTGTTCTGTGAAGATAACAACATACGGGGTAAAAAGTGTCGACTCTTGAGGTTGACACTTTTTTCGGAGGCTTCTGTCTGCCCCAAAAGACCACCGGCTCCTGTAAGTGTCGACTCATGGAGTCGACACTTTCTACCTGCGTTAGCAAAACCAACACACAACAGAGAGTAACAAAATAAGTGTCGACCCCTAAGGTCGACACTTTTCCTGACAAGCTTTATCACTTAATAAAATCAAATGGAACACCACATATCCTCAAACAAACTTCAAGGTCAATTGAATATGCAATGTTAAGAGAGATTGCCATATGTAAAACCAGATTTCAATCATTACCATTCTAACCACATGAAATTTCAATTGAACATGTGTTCTTACCATGACTTTCAGAATATGAGAGGAAATTCCACAATGAACCATTTCAAACTTCAAGCATAGCAACTTAGATACTCAAACACTGAATGCATTCAACAATGTCTGTGCATATCAACTATTGGTTAATGCATATGAGTGGTTGGGTCGGTGCAATTTTGTGAAGGACCAAAGATTGGGTCGGTGCAAAGCTTGAATAGGTCGGTGCACAATGAACATAGGTTTGTGCAATGAAGAATAAAGTCTGCGCAATGAAGAGAAGATCAATGCAATGGAGTGTAAGGCTGATAGATAGGGTCGGTGCAAAGGATCAACAAGGCATCCATCAAATAGTCATTTCAGCAAAACTGAAACTATAATACCAACATTTATCAACCATGTTTCCAATGCATTTCAATCAACATTCAACCTTCACAATTTCCTTTTTAACATGACTCAAATTCATCAAACATTCATTTTAACCATGAGTAATCTGAACTTCACTCAAACATTCAAAGTGCCATTAAAAGGCTCACTTTCATCAAAGATACGACAATGCAAATCATAGAGAAGATGTCAAAAAGACTTTTTCACACAATGTCTTCGTCAAAACAGCCCGGGGCACAACATCCCAAGACCTCGGCCTAGCTGTCCAACATTCAGCCAAGTCACAGTAGGGCCAAGCACCCTACCCTGAGAGGAGGCACCGACATCAGTAGTTCCAGAAGCAGCACGGCTAGAAGTGGTGGCCATTTCAGCAACTACAGATAAGAATCAAAGAAGATGAGACAATATTGAGACAGCAATAGAGGAGGGAATCCTAAGAAAATTTTGACGGCACCACCCCTTATCCCGGGTATGCCCAAAAGTCAAATAGGATGAACATCCACCAAGAGGCGATGACTCCTTAATAAAGGGGGACATAGTCCTGTATGAGAAGCAAAGAAAGAACCTCACGGTGAAAAAGAGGAGGAAGAAGGAGAAATCTCTCCTGAAAAAGCCCTCACGCCGAGCACCGCCGCGGGAGGAGGATGGCACCGAAGAGAAGAGAAAGGAGGTGCGATCAAGAATGAGTCCCTCGCTCACCCTCAGTGCCTTAAAAGGGTGGAAACCCTAAGGGCGTGCCGAGAAGGCCCCTCGCCGAGTGAAAAGGCGCGTCGAGGCCGCCCCGCACCGAGAAGACTCCAGCGAACAAGCGCGCCGAGATGAACACCGCACCAACTACCATACCGTGTCGAGACCGGTGTGCCAAGGTGATTGCCGCGCCGATTTAGACGCGTCGAGAAGAGGCTGCAACCAAGAAAAATGAAGCTAAAATGCTGGTCATTTAAGACTCAGCAAGCTCATATCAACTCAAATGCCTATGAATGATGAGACTTACAAACAAAATGAAGATTTCAAGCTATGGATAGGCCCAATGAACAGGAGCAAGCCTAAATAAAAGCATAAAGTACATCACAATATACACCCGCAGGCCCCGTGCCGCTCATTCTTCACTTACGCCACCTGCAGGTGGGGGGCATTTGTTGACATTTAAAAAATGTACAAATAAAGAGAACAAAAGATGCCAAGAGTCATTAAGCCAGGGCTCTAAAGAAATATGCGGCCCTGATGATACTCCCTGAAGTCCCAGAATTTTGATGGAAGCATAGATATGTTACAAACAACACCCTATCCGACTGAGGCCTTCTCGGCAAAGCCGCTGTCCAGAACGATTGTCTTTGACGATCGGTCTGATTAAATCTGGCTTAAGTTTTGGGCAATCATTAGCCTATTGATGAGATCTCTGAGATATTACAATATCTGGTAAAGTGGGCTTCATATCATGGGCCTAGCAACGTGACGACGAAAGGGCCACAAATACTGTTAAAGGATAATAGAAGTGAACACTTCGAAGGCTTTACAAAGCAGAAATTCGGCCAAAGCCCATATACACACCATGGTGGCGCCGATGGCATCATTGCCAGAGGCGCGCCGGGAGCTGCAGGCGCCGGGAAGATTTCCCTCTAATGCGCGCCGATGGAAGAGGGTCTTCCCTTCTATATAAAGCCTCATGCTTTCGATAAAGAAGAGGATCCGAAGGGGGAGATACAGAGAAGAACATTCGGAGCCATAGCAGCCATTGAAACGCAGAGAGACTGAGAGCCCGCTGAAAGTGATCTGAAAGAAAGAGAGAGAGAGAGTAGCAAAAGCCTGGGCGAGGGAGATTCAAGGTGGGGGTTCATATGCCAAACACCCTCTCGGGCTATATTCTCCCTCCCCCATCTTTTATTTTAGTCTTTTCCTATAGTTTGCTTCTGAGCGCCGTTCTCTGTCGATGTTAAGCGTCGATGCAGTCCGATTCTCTTCTATGTAGAGTAGTTAGTTCATGTATATAATCATGTAGTCTGATTCTCTTCTACGTTGAATATGTACGTTCTATTGAATGAAATGAAATGGCAGACTCTGGAGTTCGTCCTCTCCCCCCGTCTCCCTGAAGACTGATGCATTCGATAGTTGTTATGTATAGATTTTGATTTTGCTGTGTATGCACACCCCTTGGACTACGTGAGTCTGTTTCTATCGCATCGTCGTTGTTTTCCCAATCTCACGATCATGGTTAGAGCCTAAGACGGTTAATCTCATGGATTCTCATTTGCAAAATAGTGAGGGATACAATCGAATCACGGTTCACGTGATTCAATAAATAGTCAGCTCCTAATGGTGCTCTAGTGTGAAGGTCCTCGCCTCCTCAGGACGATCTATTCCAGAATCAGTTTCAGGACTCCTTGGCCTCTCAAAACCCTTAGTTGAAGCTTCAAACCCCCAAAATCCACGACCTCAAAGTCCCAAACCCCAGATTTTCCCCATCGGCACCCAATTGACCTCCCGACGCGGTGCTCTCTCAGCGCTGACCCTGCGCCAAAAGGCAGGCGCCCCGGTAACCTATAAGTCATTCCCCCACATCGAGAGCATATTCCCCTCGCCCAGCAGGCGCGGCGAGCCCTTTAGGTCTTGCACCGACCTAGCCTTAAACCAAACCAAAGCTGCACTGACCGAAATCAAGCCTACGCCGACCCAGATAAAGCCCCAAACTTCCCAAATCCTTCAATTCGCCCCATCGCCGCACTAATTAGCCCCACGGCGCACTAATTAGCCACACAGCGCCATGTTGCCTCGGCGCTATTTCAGCGTCGATTGGCAGGCGTGCCGAGGGACAACCGTCCTCTTCGCGTCGATGCGCCCTCGCGCTGATCCCTCTTTCTAATCAGCTTTGATCATGTATCATAAACCATGTAACTCGCTTATAACCACTGAGGCATCCGGCCATCTATCCCAGCATTCTGAGCTTCGCTACCCTTCGTTTAGGGCCCATACTATCTCGGGGAGGAGTAATAGCCTTTCACTCAAACCCATGGGAGCTAAATTAAAGTGGTTTACTCCTACATTCTATCGAGTATGATGCTTATTTTTCAACCCTACTGGTCTATGGAGTTCTGCCACTGCATGTTCTCCTATGACCTCTTCAAGGGGATATCAATAGATGCCACGATGAGTGGACACTGTCCCGTTGAATTTTGATCCTCTTAGATCTCGGACTATGCCCATCTTTTTCTTCGGCTTCCATCTCGGCACTCCGTAGATGGATGTCCTATACTCCCATCTTGGCACTGTCCAAAATAAGGGGAGATGCTGCCGAAATGAATTCTGATCTTCGGTATGCTGCATCATCTCTAAACCCCTGTAAGTCTAAGAGTCCTGCCTCTGCATGGCCTCCACGGATTCCCTTCCTTTTTCTGGGAACAGTGATATCGGATACCTCGGTGT
The DNA here is from genome assembly GCA_022559845.1 of Amorphophallus konjac. NCBI lineage: Eukaryota > Viridiplantae > Streptophyta > Magnoliopsida > Alismatales > Araceae > Amorphophallus > Amorphophallus konjac. The sequence goes on along the minus strand of CM040120.1, from coordinate 315,238,557 downwards.
ATGAATACTGTTTTGGTTTCATTCCACCTTGTGACATTCGGGCATTGGCATGACCCGATCTTTTATGGACTCTATCCCACCTCTGTGTGGACAGTTTCCTATTCCCGCTTGGCATGATCCAAGATAAGGGGGCATACTGTCGGATTAATGCCGCGTTTTACATCGATAAAAATTTTGTTATCCTGCTTATGCTCGCATATCCCCATGAAGAATGATGTGTCTATCTCAGCACCATTCACGAGATGATAAGAAAATAAAACCTAAAGTCATCCCCGCCTGTGCTCCCAGTATATCAAATAGTGTGTGATTGAAGATCGGGACTATGCCCGATTAGAAGCCATCACTATACGTAAGAGTGGTTTTCAGACCTAAGTTCTCTGCCCCCGTACTGGGAATCAGGCAGATAAACCATAATAAACTACCAATCACATGATCATGTGCATGCATCCTATATCCTGCAAGTAAATGAGCACGACAGTCTTACCTTATTTTACCCCTGAGGCTCCCTTCTACTTTGGCAATTAATCAAGGGTTGTCCTTCTTTGGAAGGACGTAATTAACGTCATAGCCTTTATGGTATGACGGACTTCCGGTCCCGACTCGAATTCCACAATCGACTGACCAAGTCAGATCGAGCGCACAATGAAATTGTCACTCCAGTGACTGGCATGCTTAATAAACTAACTGATAACTAAATAGACAACTAAAAAAGTAATAATAAAATAAATAAATAAATAAATGAACAAGAATAAATAAAGATCGAGTCCACAGGTTAAAAAAAACCAAACCCCCCAGGTATTCGCCCTTTCTTCATGCACTTTAGCTTAATTACATTATAGATACTACACTTGTCCAAGGGCTAATTGGGTTGTTTTTCTTTGTTCTTACATTGTTTTATAGGTTTACAGGGTTCATAGCACGACGCCCAACTCTTCTGGCTGGCTGGGAGAGGTGGATATCCAAGTCCCAAGTTACTGCTCCATGTGCGTTAGCGGCCCTATAGAAGACCATTTTCAGGCTTCAGGCGGTCTATCGTAAGACCGTTTGTCGTTGGTTCGCGGGTCAATATTAGACCATTTTTCTGTTCACAGTGTCCAAGTTTCATCTCTCATGGGCAGGTGTTTCATCCAACTCTTTCCAAGGTGCTTATCTTAGCTTTGCTATTTTAGTTACCTTGGTGGCGATCACAGTTCCTTAGTTGGGCATTTGTCTTCTTTTCCATTCTCTTGCTCTCTATTTGTTTTCCTTTAGTTGCTCCACACCTACGGTGTGTGTTTTAGTTTATTTCTTTGCTCCACGCCCCGGCATGTGTTTTCTATTTCCTCTGCTTATTTCTGTTAAGATGACATGCCCATGTGCTTTACACTTCATGTTGGTTGCTTGAGTTGATGTTGTACTTGTTCATATTTCCACTTCCATCATCCATATTGTCTTGTTTATCATCATACCCACACACTTGAAGGAACAATTTAAAACCAACACATAGGTGTGGGTCCTTAATCCATGGACTTAGCCTATGACATGACATTTTCCTAGGACATACTGAAACCTAGGCTCTGATATCAACTTAACTGTCACGCCTCGAGACATGTGTATAGCGGAAGTAATATCGGGGACGTGAACAGCCAGCAATACGCCTCAAGCTAACAATCAAGATCAGAGCACAATAACATCCACATAAAATGGAGTACACACTATTTGACCAAAATTATAACTTTTATTGATAATAATGATCCATAAATAGATAAAGTTGACTCATGGTCTTCTAGACTCAAGAAAAATAAAAATTACATAGTGAAACTTAATAAAGTATAAATTACATCATGACTCTAGACTACTTAAATACACTTGACATTCTAAGTCTTCTCTCGACCATTAGTCATCACTCTCGGACCCGTTGCTAGAATACTCCGAATTCGACTCACTTGAACTTCCTAAAAAGTTTGAAAAAGTAGGGTAATGTGCACAGTTACCTAGTAGGTATCTTCGCATCAACATGAAGGCATGCTTAAAGTAATTACATTTTTTCTCTGGTGAATAAGATAAAGGAAAAAGCGATAAAACACACGAACGAAATTCAAGTAACAAGATAGGAATTATAGAGGTATGACGAATATGAATGGACAATAGAGCATGATCAAACAAGATTCATAAGGTAAAATGGCCTTTCATTAACAAGAATGTACTTCATAACCATAAAGGTTATGCACTAGAAAGTCATGAACAAGAATGTACTAGCAAGCATGTAAATTATCACAAGTTGCCTCATGGTTTTCACCCGTCTATAAAAAAGGTACTCCCGGCGTAATGCGACGCCAGTATTCATCGTACCCCATGATTTTCAGCACGTTTCTAGCTATCTGTCCAGGGGGCTAGTGTGGAGCCCTTGGACACTGTCCGTGCCCGCTCTTGCATCTTCAAGTTACAGATCAAGCTACTTCCATGAGAATATAGTAAAGTTCGGCCAATAATATTCAATTCAACAATAGTTTCTATGATAATGTAGCCAAGGTAGAGAACGTACAATAAGAGATCATGAGAATTCCAAAAGATGATTTAAGATAAGGCCATGCCACGGAAAGAATTCTGCAGCAAAACAACATATTCTTTAACTTCCACAATTTTATTAATAGTTTAGGGAAAAGATATTAGGTCCTAGATAATCAATAGACCATCTAGAATCATAGAAAAATCAACCATTAGGTCAAACCTTGGGTTAAGTACACTTGAGACAAAAATGGTCATGCCAAGGCCGTCTCTAGAAATAGCGGTCATGTCCGGGCCGCTAATAGGTTTTCGTGGTCAAATCAAGATCATTTCTAGGAGGAATTAGCGGTCATGGGAAGGGCCGCTACTTGACTATGTCGGTCTCTAGATGGCCGCTAATTAACAATGGTGGTCTCCTGAGGGCCGCTAATAGCCAGGACACAAAAAAACGTCGATCATGTGAGTGCTTTCTAGACAATTAGGCTTTGAGGGTACAACTAGCTCGGCGTCCTAGTGGGAATCCCAGGCTCACGGAGACTTACGGAGGCCTTGAAACAAGATCACCTAGTCCGGTGGAAGGAATATCTAACGGAGAGGATCACAAGTCCAAGAGGTGTGCTTATAAGTGTAAAAGTGTATCTAATGGCCACACACCGGGGTACGCACCATGTACTTAAGAAAAGACTCTAGATGAGAAGGAATCGTGGCAAATCAGCGATCAAAGTATCACTTAAACAAGTCCATGAAGTATATAAAAATAGGATCAGTAGTAAAAAATATATGTTTTGGCATGAAATTAACATAGAATTAGTATAAGTGTATAAAGCATGTAAGCCATGAAACCTAGCATAATGGATGCACAATACAACCATTAATATGAATCCAAGGTAAAAACTAGGAATAAGACTAATTAACTAGGCTTAACAAATGATAAATAGGGAAAATCTGTAATCTGTTTGGAGTTAACAAAGTGTAGACAACAGAAACAAAATAGCGGTCAGGTGAGGATCGCTTGCTGGGATTAGCGGTCTATTGCAGGGCCGCTATATACATATGGCGGTCTTAAAGGAGACTGTTTCTTCCCTGTAGCAGACAGAGTTAAAAACCGAAGAATAGGCCTAATCCAGGGCAACTAGACGCATTGAAAAATATGCCAAAAGGTAAGTAAGGCCTGATACAACCATATTAAAACATGGAGATGTATGGGGATGCATAATTTAAATCAAGGTTATAACTTTTCTCTTAAAGTGAAAGAGTAAGCATGTAGACTTAACCTAGATGTGCAGTCATGATAAACATCAAATACTACCAGTAGAAAGCATGAAACAGAATGAAACCATAGGACTTTCATTCCTAACATCTTGATTTAGCCTTTTCATGAGATAACCTACCTCTGATTCGATCCCTAGATTTCAAATTTTTGACTGGAAGATCGTTCAAGTTCCTACACGTCCTGTGCTAAACCAGCAACATCTCATCCCTCATTCTCTTCAACCACTTGACCTAAAATCGTGAAATTTGGAGGGTAGGTAGAAGATACGAAGGGGAACAAAAGTTCTAAAGGATCAACTTTTTAATACCTCGATTAGGGCTTCTAATTTCCTTATCTTCACTGGACTGGCGCACTGGTTCCTGTGCAGCCTGTTGCAAACCAGTGACTTGTGGACGCCCTAATTCTTCAACGGCTAGGTCTTCTAGCACAAAAATTGGAGGGGAGTTAGATAAAACTAAAGAGAATAAATTATTCTAAAGGACTAACTTGAGAAGATGTCTCCTTACCTTCAAAATATGCGACCCAACATTAGGGTTCGCATGGGTCGAAGTTAGGGTCTATTTATAGGGTTTACCTAGGGTTTGGGGGATTAGATTGAACTTAGAGTCCTAATTAGGGGTAGGATCGATCTTTAAAGTGTTATATAGAGTTTCCCATGCCAGATAGCTTCGATCCAAGGCGATTTGGTTGTCAAAAATCTAAGCTTTTCACGTTTCTCCCATTCACGGAATCAGAAGGGATTAGCGGTCATGGAGGGACCTTGTAGCAACTCAAAATTTTTATATGCATTTATATGTAAAAAGAAATAATGAAAGATGAAAATAAAATAAATTATGAATATTTTGCTTTATGTCTTTAAAAGTATAGAATACATAAACATGAACTCTATCCCACTTATTAACATGAACGACGAGATTCACGGCACGTTTATGAGAAGACGAAGACGTCGGTAATGTAGTAGTACTATAGCAGTCGATTTAAGATAGAATTATTAGCTTTAATCTAATCCTAATTAAAGGATGGGGTCATTCTTACATCATTGAATAAATGAGGTCATTGATTATGTCATAAAGGGGGGATTTATTTTAACATTCACATGTTGGAATTAATTTTCAACATAAGTTGGTGTAATAGTAACAAGGTTGGTGTAATAGTAACAAGGTTGGTGTAACAGTAAAAGGTTGGTGAAATAGGAAAATTAGGTGGGAGATTTTATCCTATAAATATGGCTGGGCTCTTCCCTACTCAAAGCACAAATCTATTGGGATGAATTGCTGGTTGGGAGAAAGCTTGAAGTTGGAGTGTTCGAAAGCATTCTTCGTTCTTAAACTTCTTCTTCTTTGATCTTCAACTAGGTAGGTTTTCTCTCTGGCGAAAACTTAATTAGATCTCCATATATGTTTCTTTGCATGAGTATTCCGATTCTATGTAAAATTTTCATGATCATGTATTTATAGCTTATTTAAAGATTTAAAGTTCAAAAATGAGAGTTTTCATTATCATAACGTGTTTCAATAACGTGGATCACATATGGACCATGATTTGACTACGGTAACCATGCCCGATTTACCTCGTTTACGTGCGTTATTTCAAAACTTAAATTTTAAATTTTAAAATCATGTTCTTGCCTTAAGAATACTATTAACAAAGAAATGACTAGGTGAATAAACTCGTAAAGTTATCGTTAATTGTTCAAACAACTATGCTCTAATTTTCATAGGGTTTCTATACATGATTGACCCTATCTATTTGATCTAAGCTCTATCTGAAAGCTTGACATCTTCTTTCAAATTCTCTTCATACATGAACATATTATGCAATTGGAAGCTTGACATCTTTTTTCAATGTCTTTTCCTTCAATGAAATTCTTTCACAAATGAACATGTTAGAATATACAAGAATGATTTCCGTTCGATTTACGTGTTTTCGTGTCTCCGAAAAATCGTGTAACTAGCAAGTTCACCAAGAAGAACCGGTGTCTAAGGCTAGAGGTCCACGGGCAAAGGCTTTAAGTGGATAAGTGACTACTTAATTAGGACCTCGTGAATACGAGGAGAGCCTCCCACTGTCTCACATCTTACCCGGCCGCATTTTCTTTGGTTTTCTGCTAATTACCCGACTGAGAAAAACTTGATCTAAACTTATTTTATAAGATTTTCTGCGAGAGTTGATCGCGCCTTGATCGGTAATTCATTCTCTTTATTATCTTAATGTCGTTAAACATGATACCTTAAATCATCCATGAACTTCTTTTATAAACTTCATTTACTCTTCATACTACTTGTCCTTAAAAATAAAAATTTTGCTAGATCTGTACTTTAGCCATAAACTATCATTTGGGAGTGTAGGAGCTAAGTGTCATGCGGGGCAAAGCGCTACGTTATGGGAGTCAACTCTTGAGGCCGGAATGGCGTAAAGTGTTACATAACGGGAGCCACCTCTTGAGCTTGTAGGGACCACCTCTAGAGTCCATCATAACTAAATGACTAGTTATGCGCTATACTACGCTTCTTAAGCTTTTCTTGAAACTCGGATTGGCCATAATTATAAATGAATTATTCTAGAAATTACAAGGGACTTTGGTCCACCTGATAGTCAATGCCTAGCAAATATGAGGGCCCTGATCTGGTCCTAGGCGAGTAAAGCCTGAAAGTACTTGTGCCCAAGGGAGTTGAATGATCAGGTGTGGCATTGCACCAACTGACATGTGAGATTGAAAAAGACAATTCACTTATTACATGCTTGACTTCCTATACATGACATGTTTGACCGGAAGGGTTAATATCCTTGTTACATGGCCATATTTATAATTCTATACTTGTTATTGATCTGCATGCTTACACTTGAGTTCTACAATATCTATTCTTGAAATTCTTGATTTCCTGATCTTGTTCTCTATCTATCATTTGTTTTACTACTTGTTTTATTCGAGGGCATATAGATGATTCAAAATGCTAATTACTTAAAGTGACCTAGTAAAGAGATATAAGTCCTACTGAGCTTTTCAGCTCACCCTGTGTATTGTTGTTAATTTTTAGTAAATCCCTAAGATGACGGGAATGGGTTGGAGTGATGATAGTTTTAATAAATTTTTTTTCCCAGTCTGTCTACTTATAAATGATTGTATCAAGTTTGAATAGTATTGTAAATCCTTGAAGGATATTTGTTGGAAATGTTAGATTATGAGATAAAGATGTGATTTTATCCATTTGTTGTTCATACTCATCATCTGAGTCTCTTAATCGACCTGCCCGTATAACTGTTCATGCCTTGATAATTTCGCCTTGTTCGAGACGTGACAGACCGCTAGAATGAATTGGCGGTTTCGCGATAGACCGCCATTTGGCCATTATTCCAAAATTTTTGGATTTTTGAATTTATCCACTATTTGCTCTTTATTTGTGCTATTTATCCCCTTTTTATTCCCATTACGTTTCTATAATTGGGCTTGGGCCTAAAGGGCTTGGATTTGGGTCTTGTGGGCCTATTTAGTGGATTTAAACCTAACCTAATATATGGGTCTTTAAATAATTAATAAATAGACCTTTATTTCTTAAATAGCCCATTAAGTCCACTTAAATGTTTAATAATTATATTAAATCCTTAAAAAATTCTTAGAAAATTCTCGGGCATTACAGGTTTCTTCATGCTTTTGTATATCAATCAATAAGGATTCATTTTCAGTTTTGAGTTCTAAGCATTTATCATATGAAGAATTTTCATGAAAAGATTTTTCAAGACTTTTTAAACTACTTTCAAGCAATGGGATTTGAATCAACATTACACTATTTTCCTTTTTGAGTTCTTCAATTTCAGAACACTTATCACAAGAAGCATTATCATGGAAAGCATGTTCTAGTTTCTTTTTAAGTTTTCTATTTTCAGATTTAACCTTCTTGTATTTTTCAAGTAATTTATCATAAAGATCCATAAGCTCTTCAAAAGAGATTTCTTCACCTTTAGAGTCTAGCTCTGAGCTTTCCTTACTTATTGTATCCTACTTATCGGCCATCAAGCACTCACTATCATTCTTTCTTTCATGGTCTGTGATCAAGGAATTCAATATTTTCTTGGCCATCCTACATGAGGAAGCATGTGGAAATTTGTCAAGATCAATTGACGCTTTAAAAATATTTAAGAGCATAGAATTATCATTGTGTTTCTTCTTATGCTCATTAGTCCATTCCAATTGATCTTTGGGCAAATCATATGAACCATACATAATTGAATTCTCGAGTTTGGGATCAATAGTTTTAACAAATTGATTCATGCGCCCAAGCCATTCAGCGAACTTTGAACCATTAAAACGCAGAGGGAGAGAAGACAAACAACTATTAGACATGATGCTTATAATGCTCACCAAGTGACCTCTCTATAGGTCGTCAGACCTTAAGAAGATAGAGGCGTGGCTCTGATACCCATTGTTGGCCCCGGTAGGTGAGCGGACAAGAAGGGGGTGTTGAATTGTCTCCTAAACGAGATATCGGATTTTAAAACTAACTTGCAGATTTAACGAGATTGAAGAAAATAAACTAAGCAAAAGCAACTCTAATTCTCTCAATCTCCCTGAACTCACTCGATCGAGTTAAATGACGTTAACATGCAAAACCACAAACACACATACCACATGGACACAACGTTTTTTAAGGTGGTTTGAGACCACGACGGGCTCCCTACGGCCACCAAGATTTGGTTCCTGCAATGCCAGATAGTCAAAGTTAATGCAACAAGAATAGGACAAAGGTCTTGTTCATTCTGAAAAGGCTTTGATAGCTCTTTGAAAGCCCAATTTTTCCTCAACCAAAAATCAACTTCATATAGGCATGCATTTAAAGAACATGTATGATTCTCATTCAGACTATTTTCATGAACATCCATTCATCAATCAATACCATACTGTCTTCATGCAATTCTTCAATGAACACACTCATACATAAAGTTTAATTATCATCAAAAACATATGCAAGGCACACAACAAGGATGAAGAAGAAGGAGAAAAGGGGTTTGAGGCCCTCACCTAGAGACCCCCAACTGATGGCCGCACCCTCGACCCGACAGACCTTCGGGTGTCCCCTCACCTGGTAAGGGACCTATCTCCTATTCGACGGTTTCTCCCCTACAAACTGTCTACGTAGCTCGCCCGTCGCCTCAGACGCCCATAAACGGCAAGTGACGCGAACCTACGGAACTGCTACAGAGCAGCGAAAGACATTGACGTTGGCCTCAGCCAATCCCAGGAGGGTACCCCGCCTACCTCCTACTGCTCCCCTACGTACAGGATCTGAAGAGGCTTTGAGTAGGGGAGAAGAAGGGAGAAAGAGGGGAGGAGTGCGGGGATTCGAGACGCTCTGCATCCACTCCTATAAAAAGGGACTGAAGCTTCGTTAAAGAAAAGGGAGAATGGAAAAAAAAAAGAAGCTGAGAATTGCTCGCGCCTGCATCTGCAGAGCAATGGAAAAAGGGAGAAGAGAAAAGAGGTGAGGCTTGGGGGGGAGAGGACCCAATGCTCCATCCTCCCCCCTCCTCCGTTGTATTTTTCTTTCTTTTGCTATGTGTCTTTGCTACAGGGTATATCCCTCTTGTACTCGTTACTCTTGCAATGAATAAAAAGCTTTAAGTTATGGCATGTAATGGCCTCAATCTTGTCCCCTTTCTCCAACTCAAGCGGGTCTTCCCGTTTCTGTAGATGTGTATTACCTTGTTCTATGAATGTATAATATGCCTCCGCGGGGGTGATCACATCCGTTAGAATTCATATCTCTCCTACATCCGTCAAGGTACTATTATCCTTCTTTTAACGGTGATCACTCCGGGCCCCCAGGAGCTTGCTCCCTCATAGCATGGCTCTTGGGCAACCCCATTTGAGAAGTGAACAACAGCAGCCTTACGTCGGGCAACATAATGAATCTATGTCCCAAATTTCAGATGTCACTGCCCAAGGGTCACCGAAGCCCCTCGTAGGCTACTCCTCGGGATTTCCATACCCAATTCGGGCCATGGGGTAGCTGCTACCCAACAAATTTGGAGGCCATCTAGGATGCTTCCGTGGGCGGGTCTCTATTTTACACCCCATAAAACTCAGGTCCAGGGGAAATACTGTCAGATTTCTACCAGAAACTCGAACTAATGGCTGAACAAAGAAATAATAATGAACAGAATGAGACAAGGATAAAATACGAGAATGGCAACAAAAATTACAAAATGAAGAATAAATAGAGGGCAGATAAACTGCTATCAAATTTGGAAGCCAATTGCACATATGCACCGATATGACCACTTCTGCTGAGTTCTCATGAACCAAGAACAGTGAAATCTTTGCATTTCTAAACTTAAACGCATATTGAGCACCCCTCTCTTATATACATCAGGGTATGGCACCACCTTATGCATAAGCATGTACATATATCTCTTGCACCCATGGATATTCATGCATATTAAGCATCCCCTCCTCATACATGTGTCTCCTCCAGCATGAACATGAATAAACCCCCATGCATACTATATGTTGTTATGGAAAACACGTGCAATTTTCAAATAAGAAGATGAAAACCTTAGCCCACCTGGGCAATGTCACTGTATCAGTCATATTCCCAGTGCGTTGAGTCGACCCCAATGCCTTTGCGTCGACCTCTCTCTTCTCCCAGTTGGCCTCTGCATCGACCTCAAGCTCCCTGCGTCGATCTCTCTCTTCTCCCAATTGGTCTATGCATCGACCTCAAGCTCCCTGTGTCAACCCCTTTCTTCTCCCAGTTGGCCTCTGCGTCGACCTCCTGCATATATCAAACTCCACCTAAATTTCCTCTTGCCTCTTCATGAACAAGTGTTAAAAAGAATGGGGAGCTCCATGGGTTTATCTCAAAGAAAAAAAACAAGCATATCTTGTGCATTGAGTCATATGCATCATAAGTGCATAACAAACCCCACATATATGTATAATAAACCCCCACACATGGCACAGCTTCCTTAGAGGAGAGTTCATGCATTAAACATGTTACTCTATCATGTGGCCCCGTTAAGTGGAATAGCAAAAGTTGGTTTATCCCTTTGCCAACCTCCCTCTCCCTTCTCTGCATATGCATATATTTATACATGCGTAGTCATGCAAAAAAATGGAGGGAAGGAAGCTAAGCAATCAGGCATAATAAAACAAGGCGAGCAATGCGTGCATTCGATTTTGGTCAAACAAACAGCCTGGAAACAAAAAAAAGGAAGAGAGGAAAAATTTGTCAAATGAACTAAAAGAAAGAAGAGCCTACGGCACCGTGCGGTGAGGGGTCGACCCATCCCTCGCCTGGCTCTACCTGGCGAGCACCTGCTACCCCTGCGTCGATGCAGGGGGTGGGCCGGGTCGGTGCAGCCCCAGCCCCCGCCAGTGAGACGCTACAGTGCGTCGACGCACCCTCGTTTTCACGTCGACACAGCCCTGTTAAAAAAAACAAACAAACAAAAGCACAAAAAAGGAGAGAGAGGGATGGGAGGGGTGATCCGACGGCGGTTCTCGTGTCGGATCGCCCCCTCCTTCTCGCACCGATTCATCCCTTCCCCTATTAAAAAAAACAAAAACAAAAACAAAAAAAAATGAAAGAGGGGTGGGAGATGTGATTCAGCGGCAGTTTACGCGCCGGATCCCCCCCTTTCACCGCCGGTTCAACTCCTCTCTTCCCACCTTTCTCTTCTATCTCTCTCTTTCCTCCCGCCAAATCAACCTCTCCCATTAAAAAAAAAGGAAGAATGATAAAAATGAGAGGGTTGGAGTGATCCAGTGGCAGCTCTGTCTACCGGATCACCCCCCTTTTTCCCTTATTTTGAAATAAAAAAAAGAGCAAAAAAAGGACACACAGAAACAAAAATAATAATAAAGTAACAACAAACAACAACAACAACAACAACAACAACAACAACAAAAAGGTTAAAAAAAATATCAGACAACACAAAACAATAATGAATGAACAACAGGTGAACAAAGTGCCTGCATGCATCCAAGTAAAAATTAAATAACCAAATAACAAAATAAAACAAAATAACACTCAAAGTTATAAATAATCAAACAAAAGATAATAATAATAAAAAATGAACAAAAAATGCACCAATGCACCTAAATAAAAAAATAAAATAACCAAAACAAAAAAAACATCATGATGCCCGCTCCGGAGCCCTACTTCCCCCAACTCCGTATGAATGGAATATCAATGACATCCTGGTAAATCGAGTTGGGACCTCGGGGGCCACCATGATATGGTCGTGACTGGTATTACCCTGGGCCCATAGCTCACTAAACTTGACCCATTTGTAGTGGGATCTAATCCAACTTTCCTATCAAACTTGCCGTATAATCAGGAGACATTTGCATGGGTTTTACCTCCATCTTTGTCGCGCTTTCAACACGGACTTCCGTCTGAACATGAATTGGTCAATAAGCAACCGACATGATTTGAACATCTTTACCCCAATCTGGGGGCATTTAACACAGTTCACAAATTTCATTTCATTAATACTAATTTTAGACCGTAGTGCCCCTTTTTCTAGTGATCAATCAAGGGTTTTCTCCCCTCCAGGGAGATGTAATTAACGTCGCGACCTTTACGGCACGGTGGGTTTTAGTCTCAACATGACACTCACTATCGTTTGATTAGTCAGACGACATGCACCAGTGGTTCTTTGGAGCCTGAATAAATCGTCACTTTGTGACTGGCATGCCCACGCACTAAATAAAATAAACGAAATAAATAAACCAACAAACGAATAAATAGACGAGATCCCAAAAGTGCATCCACAGGTCCCTTTTTACTGTATTTCAAAAAAATATGATAGGAAGATAGCGGTCTATCGTGGGGCTGCGGTTTCCAGGTCGTGGTCACTAGAGTTCCACGATCTGGAATCGAGACTCGCCTTCCGGCGAACTCCGACACGTCTTGACTAAAACTCACGATTTGATCGATATATTCAACAAAATTTAGGCAAAATAGTACCAATGGAAATAGCATTCGAAGGAGCACAACATGATATAACTTATTAGGGATTCGACCTAAGAGAAAACCTACCTTGGAGGATTTGAAGACGAGGTTGATGATGACGCCAGAAACCCTTGACGAAATGACCTTGACTCGACGAACTCTCCCACAATCTAGCACGCCGCCAACCACCCGAGCAAAATAGGGTTTGCTGGGGGCGTGGGCCTTCAATTTATAGAGATAATAGAACAACTAGGGCTTGGTATTTGATCTAGGGAGGTTGTGGAGAAAAATCCTCGAGGGAATCGTAGTTGACCGAGTTTAGCGTCGGCAGCCCAAATTCAAAGTCCTAGGGTTACGGTTTTGGAGGGAAAACGAGGGATATCGATCCTCCTATGTGGGACAAGGGTTTGGAGTCTGATCTGAGCCCATTGGAGATCGAATTAGGGTCCAATTGAGCCGTCTATGGGTCAGTTCTTCCTAGTTCCGAGTTCACCCAATAACTCTAATTTGGGCCTAATTAAATTTTCTTTTGGGGTTACCTATTTTGGCAAAGTTGCTAGAAATTCTTATCTCTACAAGAAAATATTTTTTTTGTAATTTTTTTAATTCTTAAAAAAAATTGTATTAGGAAGGCTATTAATTTATCTATTATTTAATTCATGTTGCTACACATTTTTTCTAATATATATATTATTATCAAATTTTCATTTGTTAATTTAGGTGGGTTACTACAAACTGAGTGAGAAAGACCCGATGCCGATCATGTGCTTCAATTTGTATGGTTATATCAGCCACATACTGATTTGTGTCGTTATCCTAGGCATGTTAGGAAAACCAAACCTCCACCTCCACAAATAGCTATCATGACGGGTTCCTAAAAGTTAGTGCTAGTCAAATCTAAAGTCAGGACAGTAGAAGTTTCATTGCTCATCATAAAAGCTATCCTCAAAGCTCTCATGACACCTCGCCCAGTTGTGGTTCAAATGGCTAATCAAAAGAAGAGGTTCTCAACCATAATATTGGTACATATTGCCGCTAAAGATGTGATGAATTCTATGCTTAAGGGAAAGTCATGGCAACCCTTGGTGGAAGCTCTTGATATCATGACTACCTCATTTCAACTAGAACCTCCACTCGAAGGGTAGATGGCCATTTTATCAAACATATTGGAGGCTTATAATGTCCCACCTCAGCCTGACCAGGGGCAAGTTGCTATGCCTTTATTGCACCCACTTATTTTCTTGAACTAATTGAGATTTAGACAAAGGGAATGTAGATATTTAAAAAGAAATCAAATAATCAATTCAAAACAAATATCTATCTAAACAAGGAAATATATGGCATGATTATGAATAAAGGAAATAATGACGATAAAAGATGAAAGAATATGAAACTATGATTACCACCGAGAGCTTATAACGTGCAAATTAACAATATGAAAGGATGAATGGGGTGTGCTATTTACCTGGGAAAGAATGGAAATAGGCTGAGGAAGGGTCCTGGAAAGAACGTGGTCACTATTCTGGACGCATTCTGAAGAACGCGGCCACCGTGGATGGCGCATTAAAACAGGAGGTGCGGGATGTTGTGAATCCTTCCTTCCTTCCTCACTCTAAGGCCGGCCAAGGAGCAAGGGCTTCACGTTGTCTTCTGCCTAAGCCTGTAAAATAGATAATCACACAATTGAAAAGCCCATTAGAACATGAGATAGTGTAGCATCTACCCTATACTTGATGGAAACAACCAATTGGAGGGTCAATTACGTAGAGGTTGGGTTTTAAACCCCTATGGGGCAAAAATTGGGTTCGGTGTGTGTGTGTGTGTGTGATTGATTCGTAAAGAAAGTGATGTGAAAAGCTATATGATGCTATGCAAGAATACACAAAGATTTGAGGAAAAACATAGAAGAATGATGGGAAAAGGGAAATGAAAATAGAGAAAGAAGCCCTATGCTACTCCCTGGTCAATAGAGGGATGAGGTGGGGGGTCTCCAACGTAGCATAGCCTCTCCCTCCTCCTCATAGTTGTGTCCCCTTGTCCCCCAGGCCATGGGGTTCAATTTATAAGAAAAAAATAGAAAACCCCAGTTCGGGTGTAAAGAGAAACCCTAGATTTGGCGGCTAAAATCCTGTTAATCTTGATGAAAATTAAGATAGGAAGGATCCTAGAAGGATTAGGAACTTTCATGGATTGAACTGAGTACTAAAAATCTTCCTAAGATGGACTCTAGGAAGATTAGAATTGAAAGAATGGCGTTATGCTGGAACCGAATTCCCTTCTAAGAACGTGGTCTGCTCGATGACCGCAATCATAAGAGAACACGTTGACGTGATATACCACATATAAAATAGGTGATTATAAAGTATGAATTGGAATTCAAATGAACGGGGTCTGGTTAGCAG
The DNA here is from genome assembly GCA_022559845.1 of Amorphophallus konjac. Lineage (NCBI taxonomy): Eukaryota > Viridiplantae > Streptophyta > Magnoliopsida > Alismatales > Araceae > Amorphophallus > Amorphophallus konjac. The sequence goes on along the minus strand of CM040120.1, from coordinate 315,223,441 downwards.
CCACGATTAAAAGAACGTGTCCACGCGATACACCGCATTCTGAATGACTCCACCTATCTCACTAACTATCTCAACTTAGTAGCTATCTCAAGCTATCTCAACTTAGCAGCTATCTCAACCTATCTTGACTTCACATGTGCTTATCTCAATTAATGTAGCTATGTGAACAATGAGCCTTGTAGAGACGCCATTTTTGACATTACATTGGGTAAATTGCATATCACACTACGATGCCCCAAAGTGGTTTTCACATTTGAGTTATTTGAGTAATTTTCTCATTTTTCTGTCAATTTTTCCCTTTTTTTAAATTTTTGGGGATTTTCTAAACATGACGGGCGAGGGGGACGCGTTCTAAAATACATGGCGGCCGAGGTAGACGCGTTATTCAAAACATGGCAGCCCCACAAGATGCGTCTTTGTGGGGAATATCTTAAACATGGCGGCTGAGGTAGATGCATTATTCAAAACATGGCAGCCCACAAGACGCGTCTTTGTGGGGAAGATCTTAAACATGACGGCTGATGTGAGTGGATGCTCGTCGTTAAAAAAACACCGTGCACATAATTTCAAACATCTGCACTGATACACATTAATATTAAAATTTGAGCATAGTGGTAAATACGAGTCGATCCCACAAGGAGGTTAGAATTTTAAAGTTGAAAACTTTGTATTTTGAGAATAGAAAAATTATGGAATGAGTTTTTTATGTTGAAATTTAAAATTACATAAAAGTAAATCTACCTAAAGAAAATTAGAGGTTTTAGAGAGAGAATTATAGAGAGAAAGGAAGAAGAAATAGAGAGGGGAGAGAGAAAAAGTGCTAGAGAGAGAAAATAACACCAATCTAATTTATTGCTCAAAAATAAAATGTTTACAAGATGATAAGAAAAATTAACAATTAAAAACCCAAATAAAATCTAGCTAAATTAAAAATAAAGAAATAAGGTGAAGGGATAGCCGTGAAAAGAAATCAGTTTCATCGTTCTCTCTCTAGATTTTTTAGTGTGAGAAGCTCTGGTCCTGTTCTTTCCCGCCATCATTCTCCTCTTCTTCTCCGGCGACTCTGCCTCCCTGCCGGCCATGGCTGGTATGGCGGGGGAGGCTCCGTCTTATCCGAAGAGCATCGATGCTGATAGTCCAGACGCGGTGGTGGTGGCTCATCGGAAAACATACGCCCAAAATCTTATGGAATTACATCCTCGGCTACTCATTCGAGTTCAGGTGAAGCTCCCCGCGTATACTGATCAAGGTGAACCTGTCGTCTTTTTCTCACAAGAAGAGATCTAGGCATCCTGCTCACACCTTCAGCATGCGATTATAGCAAAATGCGCCTACGGTCGCCCCTCGATCCTAAAAATCAAAGCTTGTTTGTCGCAACGACTACAGCTCAATTCTTATTTTATTATTAGCCGGATGATTGCTAGACATGTTCTAATTCAGATGGGTTGCGAAGCTGATTTCCTTAAAGTTATCCTCCAAAAGAACTTATATATCAAGGGGTTTCTGTTTAGATTCTTCAAATGGTCTCATGACTTTGATTTCGACTATGATCCTTCGGCCATCCCTGTATGGATCGGGTTCCCATCGATACCAGTCAACTTTTATCAGGAGGATATGCTCCGATCCATAGCAGGGAATGTCGGTCCAATAATGCAGATTCATGATACAACTTTAGCCATGATTGAAACTTCGGAGGCCCTGGTGTGCGTTGAGCTCAACCTCTCTGTGCAGAGAATGGACCGCTTATGGATTGGCATGGAAGGCGGTGGTTTCTGGCTGCGAATTAGTTATCATAGAGTGCAACATCTGTGTTCCTATTGTCATAAGATTGGGCACAAGAAAGATGACTGTAAGAAGAAACAGAGCAAGAATTTGTTGCAGAAGAACTCTCTACCTAATGCCACCTCTACTGCAGTGCAAAAAGCTATTCGTCAGGAATATAGGCCTCGGATGCCAAAGATGCCAAATCCTGGTCCAAAGGTAACAGATAAGGATACTAACAAATTCTCAGCCCTTCTTCAGACATTTGATGATTTAGACTCTATGGAAGTAATTGTTCAAGATAAACTCATTGCTGAGGATAACAATCTTATTGAAGATTCAAAATGCCCTCAGATTTCTATTCTTACAGTAGGGTCTTTGGAGTTAAAAGGAATTTCTAGTCCCTCATCACCTGTTTGCAAGAATGTCACTAAAAATATAATCACAACAGATTTGTCTCGTACAAAGGAGAATGCTGAAGTAGCTTAGCTTCCTTCAATCCACATTAACAACGATGCAATTCAGAACAAGAATTCTGTTCAGTTCCCAGCCTCCCAATGTTTAGACCATAATGTCATTAAAACCACTAGCTCGGAAGCTGTTTCAAAAATGTTATCACTGGAGAACACCAGGATGTTATGTCAAGCAAATGACAGTAAAAATCACTCCCATGATCAAAATTCAAATGAGGTTTCAGTTCTACCTGGGGTTCTTTTTAGTGATGCCCATTTGACTGGGGCCAAAGCCAAGGTTCTGGCTGCTCATTCATACTCTTCATTAGATCATGTTTAATTCAGCTTTGTTTTGGAATGTAAGAGGTGTAGGTAATAATGTCACAGTTAGAAGTCTTGCCCAGAACATTAAAGTTCATGATATTTGTATAGCTGCCATATCAGAATCACGCATAGGTATTAATCGTGCTCAGAACGTGGCTCGGCGTATTAATCTTCATTCTTTCATTGGCAATAATGGAGATTCCACCAAAATTTGGTTATTTCATAAGTCTAGTATTTGTCTGGACATTATAGAGCTTCACCCACAAAACCTGACAGTTGCTTGCAAGGAAAACAATTCAGTTACAATGTTATTCACTACTATATATGCCTCTTGTTCTGTGAGTAATCGTAGGGATTTGTTTGACTCTCCTATGAAGTTTAGCCAATGTGTGTCTATCCCTTGGATCATTGGAGGAGATTTTAATTGCATAGTTTCTCCTGAAGAAAAGATTGCTAGATCTTTTTCTTCAATGGCTGCCATGACTGATTTCCAGGGCTTTATATCTGCTACTGGTCTTGTTGATGCGGGTTATTCTGGTTCTGCCTTCACTTGGACAAACAACCAAGCTGGGCTTCTCTACATTAGAGCCCGATTGGACAAAATTTTATACAATTCATATTGGTTACAATCTAATTTTAATATATCAGTCAAGCACTTAATTAGAGGTCCATCAGACCATGCCCCTTTACTTCTACAAATGAAGTCCACTCAGCCTGTCCCAGGGAGATTCCAATATCAGCATATGTGGCATACTCATGAGGGTTTCCTGGAGTTTGTAAAAATGCAGTGGAGGAAAAGCAATCAGATGGAGAGTCATCATTTTCATGCTTTTCAGAGGAAGCTTAAAAATTTGAAGGCAGCCTTAAAAGTTTGGAACAAAGAAACATTTGGCAACATTAATCAGGTGAAATCTGATGCTGAAGATAAGCTTGAGCAGGCTCAAATGTCTTTTCATGCTTACCCTACAGTGGATAATCGGATGAAACTCAAAAAAGCCAATGCAGATATGCGCCTCATTCTTTATCGTGAAGAGATCTTCTAGTATCAGAAATCTAGGGTTCAATGGATTTCTTGTGGTGACCGGAATACACAATTTTTTCACCAGTACACCAAGATCAAAAGGCAAAGGAACTATGTCCATAAATTGAAAATAAATGATCATTAGGTAGAAGATCAGAAGTCATTAGAAGAAGGTGCTGTCAATTTTTATAAAAACCTTTTAACTTTAGAAGCTCACAGAATTAATGAAACTCTCCTATCAGTCATACCCTGACTGATCAATGAAGATCAAAATAGAACATTGTGTTCCATTCCCTCGGCAGATGAAATTAAAACCTCAGTATTCTCATTAGCTGGCAAAAGTTCTCCTGGGTCAGATGGATTCACAGGTGGCTTCTTTACTCACTGCTGGGAAATTATTGAAGATGATGTTGTCAGTGCTGTGCAGAGTTTCTTTCAAGGTTGGGGTTTACCTAAGGGAGTTACTTCCACAATTCTATGCCTTATTCCGAAGGTTAAGAACCCTACTTCTTATGCAGATTTTAGACCTATCAGTCTATGTAACTTCACATACAATATTGTCTCCAAGGTCATTAGTGACCGGCTGCGACCCATCATGCCCCTCATTATTTCTAGTGAGCAAAGTGGTTTCATTTGTGGAAGACAAATCACTGATAATTTCTTGTTGGACAAAGAAATGTTTATGGAACTTGATAGACTTGTTAGAGGACACAATATGCTTCTTAAGCTAGACATGGCAAAAGCTTATGACCGAATTGAATGGGATTTCCTCTTCATGGTTTTGAAAGGATTCGGATTTTCTAATAGGTTTGTGTCTCTCATAGCACAAATGTTGGTAAACTGTTGGTTCTCTATATCTTTCAATGGGCAGCTTCATGGCTTCTTCAAGTCTTCAAGAGGAGTTCGGCAGGGGATCCTTTAGCCTCTACCTTGTTTATTCTTGCTGAGGAAGTACTAAGCAGGGGCCTTAGTCAGCTATTTGCTACAGGTCAGTGTAAATATTTGCATCTTTCTCATGGAGTTCAACCTATATCACACATCCTCTATGCGGATGATTCCATTATATTCATGAATGGTGGAGTTACATCGATCAAACAATTGCTTCTGTTCTTGGGAAGATATGAACTGTCATCTGGCCATCGGATCAATGCTCAGAAAAGTTGCTTCATGGTGGCTAAATAGATGCCTCGTAGCTCTATTGATCGTATAAGTCGCTTATCTGGCTAGAACCATAAATATGGTAGCATCAAATATCTAGGTTTCTCTCTTTTCAAAGGTAGAGTTAAATGTCCTCATTTTAAATATCTTTTGGACAAAGTCAGTGCCAAGCTTGCCGGCTGGCAAAGCAAATTTTGTCTCAGGCTGGGAGACTTGTTCTCATCTGATCAGTGTTGGTTTCCATTCCTATGTACACTGCTAGTGCAACAACTATTCCCTATATTGTTCTCAATCAAATTGGGAAAATTTGTTCAAACTTTTTCTGGCAGGGGTTTGAAACTACTCACAGAAAACACTGGGTTCTTGGGAAAAATGTGCTGCCCTATCTCTGAAGGTGGTCTTGGTATCCGTAGCTTACTAGACTTGCAGATGTGTTTCTATGTTAAATAGTTGTGGCTTTCAATACATAGTAATTCTCTTTGGGCTAATTTTGTTAGAAGCAAGTACCTTCATGGTTTGCATATCTCAAATTGCAAAACTCCATATCTTGTTGGTATAAAGGTGAATGACTTTGAGAAAGCCCGGTCTATACTCATGGCAGGATATTGGAAGATTGTTCAAGATGGAGCAACCACTAGTTTTCTTAAAGATAGTTGGTACAAGGGTAAGGCATTGGTCGACACTCTTTGTATACAGAACTACTCTCCGAATGAAGATTGCTCAGTTCAAGCTGCTATGACAAATCCACAACATCTGGTCTGGCAAAAAGTGGAAGACCAGCAGCTGCGGGAGGAAATTCAAAGCTTTGCTATTCAAAATGGAAATGACATCCCCATTTGGTCTTTCACCAATTCAGGTAAATTCACTATAAAATCTACCTACAGTTATATCAAGAGACAAGTGGCTGGTTCTGACTCAGTGTTCAGTAAAATTTGGAATCAACGATTTCCTCCGCGGGCCTCCCTTTTTTGTTGGAAAATTCTGAAACAAGCTGTTCCTGTTGATAGTCAAATTCAAATTAGAGGGATTAACTTGGCCTCTTGCTGTGCTTGCTGCTTATCTTCCCATGACTCTGAGGATGCAGATTACCTATTTGTTAATAGCGAATTGGCTAAGTTCCTATGGAGTAAATTTGCCCGGTTTATTAACATAGGCAGGGAAGTTAACAATATCAGAAGCAGGATGAGTTCAATCATTATTTGGGCAGCCACTAATAAACCCAAATGTTTCATCTCTGTGCTGATGTCTATTATTATTATTTGGGGGATCTGGAAATACAGATGCCAAGCAAGATATGAAGGCCAAAGCACAAGTTTTGCAAGGATTTTAGATATGATCATAGCAGAGGCTAATCTAATTGTGAACCAATTCAGATTTAAGAAAGGGACTAGCACTGAATTTTTGAAAGTATTGTAGAGTTTTGGCATAACAATCAACTATAATCGCCTGGCATGCATCACTGTCCGATGGAATGCCTGAGCTACTAATTTCTCTCTAAATGTGGATGGTGCAAGTAAAGGAAACCCCGGTCTTTCAGGGGGTGGTGGCTGCTTCAGAAATGCTCATGGGCAACTAAAGTTGGGCTTCTCTTACTACTACAGGATCGGTTCCAACATGGTGGCAGAAGGTCGAGCTCTCCTAGATGGGCTTCGATTAGCACAATTGCATGGCATCCGGATATCAGTCATTTTCACTGATTCTCAGGTTTTGGTGGAGTTGCTTAACAAGAAAAAAGACCCACCATGGTCATTGCTCCCTTGGTGGAACTCCTTGCAACATATTTTCTCTACTTTTCATTGTCCCATAATTCACTTATATAGAGAAGCAAATCAGGTGGCTGATGCTCTAGCAAATCATGCAGTTCTCACTGGAGGCAATTCAGAATTCTTCTCAACTAGAGAGCTACGTATGTTAGCCAAATGCTATGCTATAGCTGATGCTAATGGCATCCCGAATGTCCGCAGGAGGCATGTATAGTTTGCTTCTGTTTTCCTTTTACTCACTGTATCTCAGAGGCTTGGTTCCTCCTGTAAACATTTATGATTTTGATATAGCAATAAAAAAGGGGATAGTCGTGACGCGGATGAAGAAGCCGTCGCACACTCTTTTGAGCCTTGGAGAGCCACCCAACCCGGTGTGGATGCCGCTATGAGAGAGCTTTTGGTAGAGAGATTTTTGAGAGAGAGATGATAAAAAGAGAAGGGAAAAGATAGAAATAGAGAGAGTGGGGATGAGGGGTTAATAATAATAATAATAATATATTAAAACCTACGTGTGTGCATGTGTTGAGTAGAGAGAAGAGAGAGGTGGAGAGAGACACGAGGGAGGGCGACGATAGCGAGAGAGAGAGAGACGGAGGTGGCTGCGGCTAAGGGTGAGACGGTGAGGAGGAGTAGGGTGACTACGGTGAGAGAGAGAAAGAGTAAGAGGGGGGTGTGAAGAGAAGAGGGAGGAGGAAGTGAGGGAGCTGGTCGGCACCACGTGTGTGTGGGTTAGAGAGAGAAAGAGAGAGGGAACAGAGAGAGAGAGCAGGGAGCCGGCGAGGCTGGCGAGGGCACTACTGGAGAAGGGATGTGCATGGGTTATGTTACAGTAGCGAGGGTGTGTGTGAATGTATGTGAGAGACGGAGGGAGTAGGAGTGAGAAGGGACGAGAGAGGCCAGTGGAGAGGGACCATGTGGAAAGGAGGAGAGACAGATAGTGAGACGGAGAGGGGTCAATGCAATGAGGGGGGCGGTGTGTATGTGAAAAGGAGAGGGAGCTGGGAGGCGACAGAGGGTGGAGGCGAAGGCGCAAAGGGGAAGAGTGGTGCGAAGAGAGAAACGGAGGGAGGAGTGGGAGGCGACGGTGGCTATGTGTGTGGGCGAGAGAGAGAGAAGAGAGAGGGGGTAAGGGATGCCGTGTGTAGGGGAGAGAGCTGGGAGCAGGGAGAGACGTGCGGTGAGGGCTAGGAGAGTGTATGCGTGAGAGGGAGACGGAGGTGGCTGCGTCTAAGGGTGAGATAGTGAGGAGGAGTAGGGTGGGTGCAGTGAGAGAGAGAGACGGGAGAGGAGAGACGGCAAGAGCGAAGGTGAGGCCGATGTGGGGGGAACGTGCATGGCGGGTTAGAAAGAGAGAGGGAGCGGCGGCGTGTATGGGGGAGAGGTGGCGGACGGTGGACGCGGTGAGGAGAGTGGAGAGAGTTGGGTGCAGTGGAGGCGATGTCAGTGTGGGCAGGAGAGAGGGACGGTGGGGTTGTGTGCGCGGAGGTGTAGGTGTGGGTGAGAGAGAGAGAAGATAGAGAGAAAGAGAGCGTGTGAGAGAGAAGGTGAGAGAGAGAAGGGTGAGAGATGGGGCCGGTGCGGTGGCGAATGGGAGGTGGTTATGGTGCAACGGAGAGATAAAAAGAGAGAGGCAGAAGAAGACGTCGGCGGTGGGCCATGCATGTGTGTATAGGGAGAGAGGGAGCAGGGTAAGGGGCCGGCGGTGCGTGGGAGTGAAAGAGAGAGAGAGAAAAGGAGAGCGAGCCTACGCGGGTGGGAGGATAGAAGAGAGAAGGAGAGAGAGAGTAGGAGAGAGAAGAGAAGAAAGTCAGAGAGAGAGATACTACGAAAGAGAGTGTGTGTTTTTGCAGGGAAAAAGAAAAGAGAAGAAAGAGGGAGAGAGATCTGCCGTGGGGGGAAGAGAATAGGGATTAAAGAGAGAGAGAGAGAGAGAGCCTAGGGGGGAGAAGAAGAGAAGAGGTGGATAGAAGTGGGAGAGGGAGATGTGTTTTTGTAGGGGTGAATTGATGGTCCAAGCCTTTATTTTCCATAAATTTTGATGCCCCAAGCCCATGTTGTTGTCCCTATCACACCGCAATAGTTGTTGGTGCTATAACTCCTGCCACTATGAGGGATTATCCTCCTGTTAACGAGATAAAAAAATGCAAAAATTATACTTAGGCTCCTCAAGCATAAGAATTTAACAAGTTTATGTCTAGCCCCTTCAACACACAATGAATTTTTATGTAGAAAATCACACAATTCCTTATGAAATAATTTAATCAAGATTCAGTTATACAATTTTTTCATTTACTTTAAACGTGTCTCAAGTCTTATTAATTACAAGAAAAATTTTCATTTTATGTGAGACCGAGATTATCATGTAAAAATTGTATAATTAACTTCGTTAAATCCCTAAGAATGGTGGGTGTGATATAAATAAATAAATATAAATAAGCATGTATCACACCCCCAACTTACTCATTGTTAGTCCCTTAGCAATGGAAATAGGTTAAAAATTAGGGACCAACAAGAGTTTAAAAGTTGCATGCCCCACGTCAAGATCCTCCTTCATGGAATAAACTAAGAATTAGGACTTTGGAATTATCAAAACATTATAGCCATAGAGTTAGACTCTCAATGTCTCATATCACTTGTGCTCGTGAAACCTAAATTCACTGTTGGACAATTGCATCCTCCATATTGTCATTTCAGTTAGGTGTCTTTCAACTCTACACCTCTCTGATCAAAGCATTCAGTACAGTCGCTTTATGCTGCCTTATTTTCACATCATGTCTTTTTTTTTCAACCCATGGTGCTGGACATTCCTTCACCGTTTGACGCAAACTCCATCTCTTACTTTAGGAGAAGTAGGCCCGGTTATTAAGATCCAGGACATTTTCCATAGTTTTTTTTTTATTTAACAATGTGCTTTGCACATATTTGATAGATAATTGGGCAGATAGCGTTTCAAAAATGTCACTTCACTAGTAGATGCAGAGTATCAGACACCATATCAAAATAACAGAAGGCTTGTCCTATTTGCTTCATTAGTGTACAAGTGATTATTATTTTTTAAATGCTAAGAGACCTTAGAGAATTCTAAACTAGTTCCCATGACTAGACATTAAAAATTATTCCATCATCCATCTCCATAGTCTGCTCCATTCCAGAGTCTCTTTCATGAGAGCATGAATCATGAAAACGCAGTTGGGGCTCCCCTTTTTTGTATGGTAAAAGTAGGCGATATAAGAGTGCAACATGATTTCCTTCCCCCCCAACTTAAATGACATTGTCCATAATGGCATGAATAGTATGGAATAATGGAATAACTGAACAATGTAAACATGATGTTTTTGGGAAAGAACGGGACAACTTGGTAGAGGTGAACTTCGACGTGCATCCTCTCGTGAATAGAAGGTGGTACTTGGCTTTTGAAGGCTGGACAGAGGTGCAAGCAATCATCTCTCTCTCCCCCTAACTTATCATTTATTCACACCTGCAAAATAAAAGTAAAACCACAATAAAAACCTGGGTTGTCTCCCAAGAAGCCATTTATTATCACAAAAACTCTTAAAAACTTTGGGTTGCCTCCCAGGAAGCGCTAAGTTTAACGTCTTCAGTCAGACGCATACAAGCTCGCATGACTTAATCTGGGTCACTCAATGCAATTGAGTCTTTTAACATGAGTTGAGCATTTTCTAAATAGAGCTTGAGACGTTCACCATTAACAATAAAATTATGATCATTTTGAGGATTTAATATTTTGACGGCACCATGGTCAAAAGCTTTGATAACAATGAATAGACCGTCCCACCTGGACTTCAATTTCCCCGGAAACAAACGTAGCCTAGAATTAAATAGCCAGAATTATTGATCAGGTTGAAAATATTTTCTTAAAATGTGCTTGTCATGAAAGGCTTTGGTCTTGGCTTTGAAGATCTTAGAATTTTCATAGGCTTCATTGCGCAACTCCTCTAGCTCATTGAGTTGAAGAGCTCTATGGGAACCAGCTTAGGCCAAGTCCAGATTCACTTGTTTGATGGCCCAGTACGCCCTATGGTCTAACTCAACTGGTAGGTGACTCGCTTTTCCAAAAATTAGCCTGTAGGGAGACATACCAATGGGAGTTTTGTATGCAGTCCGATAGTCCCACAAAACATCATCCAATCTCTCAGACCAATCTTTCCTATCTGGCCTAATGGACTTTTGCAAGATGTTCTTGATTTCCCTATTGAAGACTTCCGCTTGGCCACTTGTCTGTGGATGATAGGGGGTAGTAATTTTGTGAGTGATCCCATATTTCTTGAGCAAAGCTCAGAATTGGGAGTGAGTGAAATGTGAGCCCCAGTCACTAATGATAGCACTGGGACACCCAAATCAAGAGAAGATGTTCTTACGAATAAATTTCATCACAACTTTGTGATCATTGGTCCGGGTGGCTATTGCTTCTATCCATTTAGACACATAATCTGCCACCACAAGAATGTATTCGTTTCCAAATGACAGCGAAAATGGTCCCATGAAATCAATCCCCCAATCATCAAAAATTTCAACAACCAAGATGGGACTGAGTGACATCATGTCTCTCCTAGAATTGTTCCCCACAGCTTGACACCTTAGACAGGTCTTGCTAAATTCATAGGTATCCTTAAAAAGAGTAGGCCAGAAGAACCCACTTTGCATGAGCTTAGCAGTAGTTTTCTTTCCTAAAAAATGTCCCCCACAAGCTAGAGTGTGACAGAAATTCAGAATACTTTGGTGCTCTTCTTCGGGGAACACATCTCCCGATGATATGATCTGGACCCATGTGAAATAGTTCTGGGTCCTCCCAGAAATAGTGCTTGGCTTTAAAGAAAAAGTGCTCCCTCTCCTGCTTAGACTACCCCTCAGGGATTTTGCCTACCGCAAGATAATTGACAATGTGAGTATACCATGGTGGTGAGGTGTGAGAGATAGCCAAAAGATGCTCATCGGGGAAGGAGTCTTGCATTGGTGCACTTTTTAGTATAACTATCCGAGAAAGATCATCTGCAACAACATTTTCTGACCCCTTCTTATCTCCAATTTCCAAATCAAATTCTTGAAGTAGTAGAATCCATCTAATGAGTCGGGGTTTGACTTCCTTCTTAGACAACAAATAATTTAAGGCCGAGTGATCAAAGTAAATGATGATTTTTCCTCTAAAAGGTAAGATATGAATTTTTCCAGGGCAAAAACTATGGCCAGAAACTCTTTCTCCATAGTGGTGTAGTTCATTTGAGCATCGACAAGTCTGCGACTTGCATAATAGATCACTACGGGATGCTTATTGAACCTTTGTCCCAAAACAGCTCCCACTGCAAAATCTGAGGCATCGCAGATGATTTAAAAGGTAGCGACCAATCTGTAGTTTGTAGAATTGGAGCTTTAGTGAGGGCCACCTTTAAGGAATTAAAAGCCTCTAGACATGACTCATCAAAGTGGAATAAGACATCTTTTAATAGGAGATGAGTTAAACGTCGGGCAATTGTGGAGAAGTTTTGAATGAATCAGCGATAGAAACCGGCATGGCCTAAGAAATAGCATACTTGCCTTACGGAGGTAGGGGGAGGAAGATTAGAGATTAGATCAATTTTTACCATGTCTACTTTTATACCCTGTTCAGACACAATGTGACCTAAGACAATGCCCTCTCTGACCATAAAATGGCTCTTCTCCCAACTTAGCACAAGATTTATTTCAATGCACCTTTCCATGACCTTTCTCAAATTTTCAAGGCAATTTTAAAAAGAATCCCCAAATATTAAAAAATCATCTATGAAAATTTCGAGAACTTCTCCCACCATGTTCCAAAAAATTGCCATCATACACCTTTGGAAAGTAGCAGGTGCATTATAGAGACCAAATGACATTCTCCTAAAAGGAAACGTGCCATAGGGGCACTTGAATGTGGTCTTTTCTTGATCTTCTGGGTAAATTGCGACCTGATTATACCCGGAGTACCCATCTAAGAAACAGAATAATTTTTTTCCAGCCAATTTCTCAAGAATTTGATCCACAAATGGGAGTGAAAAGTGGTACTTCTTAGTCATGGCATTGAGCTTTCGATAGTCAATGCACACTCTCCACCTCGTAGTAAGTCTTGTAGGTGTTGGTTATAATGTGTCCCTTTATTTGCAAGATGGGCTATGATGCCAAATATGATGAAAATATGAACCAATAATGAAATCAATCCACCTATGAACATGTGCAACATGAACCTAGGCAACCAGCATGAATACTAGCATGGGCATGCTATCTCAATCAGAACTAAGCTAAGCAAACAAAGAAAAACACACGCCGAGGCGTGGAATAAGGAGTAAAAGAAAATACACCGTATAGGTGGAACAAGCAAAATAACGAGAAAATATGAAGAAGAGAGAGCTAATGCCCAAACTAAGGAAAGATGTGATCGCCACTAAGGTAAAAACAAGCCAAAGACCTGGTAAATATCTTAGAATAGGAGGATGATGCACCCGCCCATGGGAGAAAGAAAGCAACTAGGAAACCTACAGCTCTATCAGATGTAACGGCCGAAGACTGATGCGTCAGAGAACTGTGACGGCCTCCCGATAAGCCGCTACGGGAATATAACGCGTCTATGGTAGACCGTTAGAGCTTCTGCAGAATAAAAATTGGGAATCTTCAATCTCCAAGTTTTCCAGCCGGCCAGGAGGCTTGGGCCTCATGCTAGGAGCTCTGTAAACCTGCAAAAGAGTGTAGATCACAAGAAAAACAACTCCAGATTAGCCCTTGGACAAAGTAGTATCAATAAATCAAAGAAACTTAAGAACATGCAAAAGGAAAGGGAAATACCATGGAGGTTGGTTTTTTTAACCCCTCTGGGGTGTTTTAAAGATGGGAGGGAAGTTTAAATGGATGCAGAAGACGCAAGAACGTGGTAGAGGAAGAGGGACGATGCTATGATGCTTGGAAGAGGAAAAAGACACTAAGATGACAACTTGACTGAACTAAACCCTTGGAATCGATACTCCCTAGACTGTGGAAGCATATGGACATGGGAAGCAGCTCTCCTTGGTTGGTTCTAGCTCTAGGATGCGGCAGCACTTTGATGCAAACTCCAGATGTCTCCCCCTCAAGCCATGAAGTCAAGGGTTCTATTTATAGACCCTCCAACTCTCCGGTCGAGTAGAGGATAATCTAGCTAGAAAGTAGGACGTTTCTTAGCAAACTCTTGAAGATAATACTCCCAAGACTCCATAGAAACAAACAAATAGTTCTGAGGATCAAATTTGAAGGAGAAATCCTCAGATCAAACTTTTAATTCGGCCACGGAGTAGTAGAGAAAAAGTAGTTCTGCTAGAACTCTCTGTTTAACGTAACGGTTGCACGATAGACCGTCACATGGATGTAACGCCCCAGGAAGAGACCATCACACAACCTTGTCCTTTGAAAGATAAGGCCAACGAGCAAAGTTTTCGAATGCAGGACTCTAGATGAATGTAACGGTCAAGGATAGATGCGTCACAATAAATGTAACGGCCGCACGATAAGCCGTCACACTTAACGGATAGGATACGAGATAAGCTCTGAAAGAAGCCTTTGACTTAAGGACTCTGGCATGATGTAACGGACCAAGGTTGATGCGTTAGAGGATCGTAACGCGCCATCAAAGGACCGTTAGAGACAATAGGGTGCAAATGAAATGAAAGTTTGCTAAGCTTCGTCCAGCGGAAAGAGGTAAGGAACCAGAACCAACCAAGGAGACATGACCCATGAAATAGACCTCAAATTGACCAAGATATCCCCATAAGGGTGAACAACTCGGAGCATCATTTAAAATGAATAAGGAGAAGACCCAACTTATTGGTCACAAAATGGGTGTCAACAGATGCCCCTCCTTAACGTCCTCTTTGCAGGGGAGCGAGCGAAGGTGAAGCGAAAGTGAAATGGAACATAGAGATGAAGCGGAAATGAAGCGGAGCGGACTGAAAAGCGGGCGTTAAGGCAAACGACACCCGTTCTCAACCAACGAGCAACAGGAATCTTCTAGAAAACCTCGAACCAATCACAAGGAAATAGCCAACCAAATGACGCATGTCTGGAGGAACTAACAACTAGGGAAAGGAAAACACGGACAGCGACCGGAGCAACGGAAAAGAGATAAGTAACTAAACTCCAGACAGGAATCTTCAGTTAACCAGATCGAGCGAATAGATCGTAGGAAATCTTCCAATTCAGAGTGTTATTCGAAATCATTGAACACATAGTTGTTTACAATTATTGAAACACCTAGACAGATGAGGCTCGTGAATGCTCAAAAATGCGTATGATGCATGCTGGGCTAAAATAAAAGAAAATCATCAAAACGAATGAAAAGAAAGAAAAAATAATTAGATACTCGATAATAGTATTGCTAGACTAGAGAAACAAGGGTCATGACACTATCTGCAATCACGGCATGCGAGACAGAACCATCATCCCCAAGCTTTTCCAACCTAACGGCCTATCCAATGATTAAACATGTGTACTTAGATAATCATCATTTTTGTTCAAGGGGAACATCAGATCCTAGAACACATGAATGACCGGCCAGTTCTCGAGATAATATATCATATATAACATATAGTAATGCATTAAGGGAAAAAGGATCGTGATACTGTACCTGACTTACCTGCTCGGCGAAGTGGCGGAACATGATGATTCAATGGCGTTCTCATGATTTTCATCCATAGAAAAGAGATCAACCAACAACAATTAATCATCTTCAAGCATGAACTTCATTGATAACATAAGGAATGAAAGCATAATGATCATTCAATCACAAAATAGGGCATTATCATTCATCAAATGTTTTAAAGCCTCTAACGGTCCATGGAAGGTGCGTCAGAAAATTGTAACGGTCTGAGATAGATGCGTTACATAGCGTCGATTCACATTTTTCAAAATAAATGATCATTTCTTCTGACGGCCCAATAGAGACGCGTCAGAGACTATGACGGTCTTACGATAGACCATTACAGTTTCTGGGTGTTCAAAAAAACAAACTGAACGGTCGTTCCCCTCTCACATTCGTTCAAACGCCAAACCGAAACACCACCATCGAAAACCCTCACCGGCGACGATGTACGGCGACGAGCTCCCCCGGCCACCGATGGCGAGAGAGAAGGGGAAAAATAAGCTGGTGATCAAGAGAAAAGCCCTAATGGGGATTTAGGGCACGGGTAGATCAAGAGGAGGTCGCCCCGATGGCGACCGAGCAACCAGCTGCGGCGGTGGACCAAGCGATGGAGGAGGATCCTCCCACGGCTGAGGAAGAAGGAGAAGCTCCGGAGGAGGCCGTTGGCAATGAAGAAGGAGTGACGGTGGCGACGGAGAAGAAGAAAAGAGGCCGTGACCATGAGGTAGGTCCTTCAACCCAAAATCCAATTTTTTCAAGTTTTAAGTCCATTCATATGCGATTGTGGGGATAAAATGGGTCTGGGGACCCATTGGGAACGTGTGTAGGCCATTGTGGCCAATTCCACAAATTGGGGGACCAAAGGGGGTGATGTCCATTTCGGAACCACGTAACGGTCCTTCCAGGGACCATTACAACACCTGACGCACCACCCTTGGTGCGTTAGAGAACTCTGACGCGCCAGGGTACGACTGTCAGATGAACCAGAGACAGAATTGATTTTTTTTTTATTTTTTGCTTATTCAAATTTTTTGTTGTTTTATTCATATTAAATGCAATGAACTTAACCTAATGAGATGACTAACATATGTTCTACATGTGTGCAGGGGAAAAGAAGAACCAGAATATCCTGGTTGCAGATTAGGGCGGTGTATCAGGCACTGCCAGATTATCAGAAGGAAAGGCTGACAGCTATGGGCTTCGGGGAAGTCCTTAGCATTGAGGTGATACGGATGGATACGCTGTTGCTATACGCCTTGCACGAGAGATGGGATCCAGTCAGGCGAGCATTCATCTTCCCCTAGGGTCACATGATCCCAAAACTAGAAGACATGGCCAGGATCATAGGCTTGAGTGTGCATGGAGCAGCGGTGACCGGCTGGACGTATGGTGATTACAGAGAGATAGCCCAGGAGCTGTTAGGGCTAGACTTGGTGTGACCGGGACATCTGTCATCCCAGCTGTCACGATCGAGAGTCCAGGAGAGCCCGGGCCTTCAGGGAACAGCTATAGCAGTCGGGGAGCTCCCAGAGCAGCACCTAGACCGAGTGATTGAGCAGGTCCTCCCGAGAGTAGCAGCGGAGGCGGGACCAGAAGGAGATAGAGTTTTGAGGTGGTTCCTGATTTTGTTATTCGGGAAGCTGCTATTTTCAACTCGAGTGGATGTGATCAGCTGCAGGCTCCTACCATTGCTGGAGGATTTGGGCAGAGTGGGAAAATATGCATGGGGAGCGGCAGCACTGGCCTTCCTGTTCAAGTCCTTGAGCACGACCGAGCAGCAGACGATGCTGGGCGGCTTCTCACCTTTTCTACAGGTAAACGATGAACTCTTCTATATATTTATGATTATGGACCTGAATGCAGTTTGCTGATACTTGACTTCTAAAATGCAGATTTGGAGCTTCGTCTATCTCCCGGGGATTGGGCGAGGCACGCAGATGTATCCTGGGCGGATCCCGATTGCGAGGCGATGGATGGTCGCGAGGGACACGGGATTGATCAACAGGCTGACCCGGGCCATCCAAGATGATCTTGACTCATTCCCACGTACAACAGTAAACTCCGAACTTAAACTGTCTATATGCTTCTTACATGTTTTCGAATGCCTTCTGAATGCTGACATGGACTCAATTGCCTTTTCAGGTGCACTGGACACCGTACCGGGATGAGAGCTACGAGGGACAGCCATGGGTCAAGGCATCCCTGGCATACAGCGGGCAAGATGTCTGGCTACACTACATCAATGTGATCGAGCCGCTGCACTATCGCCTGATCCTGAGGACATGGGGAGTCCATCAGCCAGAGGTGACATTCCCCCGCAGAGATGATGAGCGCCCGGGCAAATCTTCAAAGGGCATTAGCGGAGATGTCGATTGGTGCGCCCGGAAGGCAAAATATGTGCACGATTGGAACAAGAGAGGCCGGGCCATAAAGGATCGATCAAACAGCGATGTGGCCTACTTCAAGGCCGACTCCCAGCGGTATGGCGACCAGGTGTTTCGAGGCACCCGACGATCGGTATAAACTTCTAAACTCAAAACCCTTGTCTATTTCAATTAATTTCTATATGCACTGACATTATTTTCTAAATGCAATGAGACCCACAGGGAAGGATAGCCAAGCTCGAGGGACTTCTCCATGCCACCATCCAGCAGCGGGATAAGTACCGGGCTGCCTTGGAGCTCTTGGTGAGTTTACCTAAACCTTAGATGTAAATGCTTATGATGCCATTCTGACTGATTTTGACTTCTAAATGCAGCGGGCTGAGGGAGCCCGAAAAGTAGGATCGGATGCTCTGTCCTCATCATCACAACCTGTCGGGGGTAGAGCTGAGCGGGATGTAGAGTTTACTCAGGCGGTAGCTCAGGCCGAGGAGGCAGAGGCCACCCTCGCGGAGCGGGTAAGAATCAACCCAATTCCCTTAGACTTAAAATGCTTCTTCAAATGCTTTTGATTATGCAAATGCCTAATGGACTGACTATGCAAACTGCAAAATGCAGGCGAGAGAGCTGACCACGGCGATAGCCGAGGCTGAGCGGGCTCGAGCGGAGGTAGAGCGAGGACGGTCGGAGGCAGAGAGACTCCGGACAGAGTTGGCTCAGGCACGGGCTGAAGTGGAGAGACTCCGTACCGGGATAGCGGACTTGGAGCGTTACCGTACCGAGGCCCGTGAGACACGGCGTCAGATCTTCGAGTTGAAGATCGAGCTGCGGATGATGAAGCGGATGGTGCGGATGATGGGCCGCGGACCGGAGCGGAGTACCTCACAGAGTGGAGCATGGAGGAGCGTCACCCCGAGTGGATCAGTGGCAGACTTTCTTGTCAGTTCCTCCGGTCAGCAGAGGAACGAGGAGGCAGAGCAGAGGCAGCAGCGAGAGGAGGGGAGCGTCTCCATAGCCCCACTAGCGAGGAGACTTGAGGGTGTTGGCGATAGTGAGAACTTGGGTGACAAACCGATCGAATGATCTATTTTTCTTTCTTCTTTTGACACCCACACTTGTACATGACTTATGTGAATGAAATGGAATGATAAAAATGAATGAAAATTCTTTTTTGTGTTTTGTTTATGTGGATGAATGAATGGATGCATGGATGAAATGGATGTGAATGTGTGGATGAATGTAAATGAAGGTGCAAATGAATGTAAATAGAGGCCAAGGTTAAGACTGGCAGGTTAGACCAAAGGACGATGAAAGAACAAAAACCTATAGCAGAGGGTGTGACGGTCCAATGGTGGAGCATCAGGTCCATGTAACGCATCAAGATTAGGCTGGCAGAGATGACAGAGCGAAAGTGGACTGAAAAACATGTTGCAGAAAATATGACGGTCCAATGATGGAGCATCAGGATCAGGTAACGGTCCAAGGTTAGACCGTCAGACATGAAAGTGAAATTGAGCTAAAAAATGTGTAGCAAGAAATGTGACGGTCTAGTGATGGAGCGTCAGGGAGCTGTGGCGGTCCTATGATGAATCGTCAGAGAGAAAACTGTAATCTGAGACGGATTCTACCGTGAGAGCTCGAACTCGAGGCAAGGAGACCTTAATCCACACTAGAACCCTCCTAGGCTTAGGATAAGGCTTTCTAACCCCAGTCTTATCATTCTAGCACCAAAATCAAGCTTTATAAGTTAGGAAAAAGCCCAAAAATTGCAGCTTTCATTAATCCTCTGCTTCAAGGGCTGAAAACTTCATCAAAAGGCAAGGAACACCGTGAAGAGACTCCGGGGAGATGGGTATGGAGGAGCGGGTCTACACCGGTCCCAAAGCAGCTAAGAGAGAACATGGGTAGCTGCAAAGATTGACATCCATCCCCAAGCATCTGAGCTCAAGTGCCAAAAGAGTGGTAAGTTCCAAAAGTTCATCAATTTATGCACTTTCCATGCTTCTTATAATTCTTCCTTCTTTCTCCTTCTCTTTTTCTCTCTAGCCTTTGCCTAGCCCAAGGTGTTATTCCAACTTAAAGTGGGTGGCTCCCATGGTCAAAGAACTCCCATTAGAAGTCTTGTCGATCCTTAGGGCATGGCAACTCCAACCTTTGTTAGTTTTGGCCAAAAACTTCCAGAAATTGTCCTTAGATTGGGCAAGCATTTCAGCCCTCATAGAGCTATGGCATCCACAAACACACACCTTCATTTTCCCTTCCTTTGAAGCTACAGTCCTATTGGAGGAGGTAGAGACCTACCTAGCCCTTGCTAAGACTAAGGTGGGGGATGAAGATCTAGTGTGCCATACAGTTGAACTCATCGACCCATCCTTGATTCTAAGTGATTTCATACACAACCCAAAGGATGTGAGGACCATGATTTGCCCATGCCATATTCACTTGATACCCATGGCTCAATGGATAGTCTCTCATTACAAAAACAAGTGGGAAAGATATGAAGACATTGCCAAGGCCATGTCGGTTTGCTTATGCGGGGTCTTCCTTTTCACCACCACCGACCACCTCCTAGATATCCAAAACCTTAGTATCATCAGCGGGTTGTGGCAGGGTTTATCGATTTCTCAAGCGGTCCTTTATACCTTTATGAAGGACTTAGCTCAGCTTGCTTAGGAGGACCTCTATGCGGCTCAATGATACTCCTTGAGTGTTGGATGGGAGTGAGAATCAAGTTCCAACCCAAGGAAGACATACCTTCATCTAGACGGATCTTCGGGAGCCACCCTTTGTTCTTTATTGGAGGTGCCTTTGGGTTCTCTTCACAGGTTGTATGCCAGACGGCGGACAAGAAAATGCGGGACGATTGGTGTCTCTTCCTCAACACCTTGCCAATAGAGAAGTTCATGATGCATCCAAGAGTTCTTAGGAGCACCTTGCTCAAGGTACCACGGCGACTAGGTCTTGATCTTCAGCTAGTGGGGAACACCACCATGGCGATCTATAACCCACACCGGTGCTATCTTCAGATCGGGCTACCCCGTACCGTAGTTCCTGCACCATCGCATCTCCCTCCCCTTCAAGCTAGGAAGATAAGGACTGAGGAGGATGAGAGAGCAGTGCGGAGCGCCCTGACCATGTGGGAGATCAGCAGGGTGCGCCCGTTGCAAGAAGAGGTGGAAGAAGACGACGAGGGATGCCGTGGCTATGTGAAGGAATTACGCAAGATCCGGCCTCTTGCGGATAGAAAACTGAATGTAGCTTGAATTTTCTTGAATGTAATGACAATTAAAGTTTACGAACCAATCTTATGTTTCATTGAGTTTAATGAAATGACATGGAAGTGCTTAAGTTGAATGGATTTTGAGTTTTTTCCTTGATTGGGCTCAAACGTTCTAGAAAATAGAGTTTCTGGGAGATGTAACGCCCCTATGCAGGACCGCCACAATGGCCTAACGGTCTCACGATGAGCCGTCAGGAAGGTGGGTTCAGGAAAACTGAGTTTTCTATTCTCGGGAAGGCATAACGGTCCAATCATGGGCCGCTAGAGTGAAGTGATGGTCTAGTGTAGACGCGTCAGGGAGAGTCTACTGAGAACATATGAGTTTCAACCTTCGGGAGAAGGTGACGGCCGAACGATAGACCCTCACAGGACCGTGATGGTCCATAATGGAGCGTTACACGCCTTATAAGTTTGCGAGCTTGGATCTTGAGCTTGAACCTGCGTTCTGCACACATTTAAACAAGAGACAAGTTAAATCTATTCTTAGACTCAACCCCTTGCCTAAAACAAGTTAGAAAATGACCATTCTTGATATTTGGTCAAGGGGTGGAGCCTTATTAAATAGGCGGCAAACAGAATGGAAACAATGCGATGCATGCGATGCACATGATGGTATTTTGGGATTTTTGCAATTACTCTGATTTTTTTGTGAGATTTTGAAATATATGATTTTGGATTTTGGAATGATGATTTTTTTAGATTTTGAAATATATGATTTTTTAGATTTCAAGATATATGATTTTTTAGATTTCAAGATATATGATTTTTAGGATTTTAAAATATATGATTTTTTGGATTTTGAAATATATGCTTTTTTTGGATTTTGAAATATATTATTTTTTAGATTTTGAAATATATGATTTTTTTTGGATTTTGAAATATATGATTTTTTTGGATTTTGAAATATATGATTTTTTTTTGGATTTTGAAATATATGATTTTTTTGGATTTTTTTTTTGAAATGCTAGTGCCTCCCTAGAAACGTGGGTCCTCCCTATTCCATTGAGAGTTCCCAAGGTTGGCGTGCGATAGAGGTGACAACCCCTGGCCAGGGCCTAACTTGCGTGACGGCGGTTCTACCAGGGCCATACCTAGGGTATTTGTCTTAGTCCTGAAAAGGAAAATAGAATGCGGGGGTAAGCTTAGACCAGATATAGAAGTGTTCAGGGCTTGAGTTCCTCTCCAGACAACCCATTCAGAGACTCAGTCTGTTGCGCCGGGGCTTTGTGTCCGTCATTGAACCTTTGTCTGCTCTAGGCACGCAAACGACCGGGCTCATGCGTCCCACGGGGAAACTGTACTGCCACTCTTGCCATGCCTAGCCTTTTACTTTTCTTGGAGCTTTGGAGATTATGATTGATGGACTTTTGAGATAAACTTTTGCTTTTGTCACGATGAATGCTCCTTTTCTTTGCCTTTTTTCTTTTCTTTTATGGCGTCAGGTCATAACGGACTGCCCCTTTTTGAGACCTCCTCTCGTCAGGGTACCTAGATTGGTCGTCGCCTCCTTATTCACCTCTTGCCCCTGGATTCAGCCGAAGAAAGAAACGGATAAGGACTTTGACTTTCTCCTAAGCATGGCCAATGATAAACAGTGTCTACAAAGTGGGAAACCCGACCAGGGACGTCGTGTAGTGTCTGATTGCCACGCTCGGGGGTCCTCTTTCATAGCGAGAGGGAAATGACACCTTGCTACCAGGGTGGCACTGGTTTAGACTCTAAGGAAAGAAACGCTTAAGAAACAACCCATTCCAAGCGTGAGCAAGCTCCTCACCTTCTGCATTCACTAAGCGATAAGCATTCCCTGGATAAGCCTCTTTGACAAAAAATGGCCCTTCCGAGTTAGGTTGTAATTTAGACCTAGGACCTGCAGACCGTATGAATTTGCATTTCAAAACCATATCACCTTTTTGAAATTTACGCTCAATTACCTTCTTTTGAAAATAACGCGAAACTCTCTTTTGATAAACGGATACGTGATCGGCCGCATTCATCCTCTTCTCGTCTAAGAGTTCCAGCTGGACGAGTAACGCCTCTCGACGTTCATCGAGATTAAGTTCCTTATCGAGCTGTACCCTTAGGGAAGGGATTAGGATTTCATATGGGAGCACCGCCTCCTTTCCATAGGTGAGAGCATAGGGGGTTTGCCCCGTGGGAGTTAGGACGGAGGTGCGGTAAGCACATAGAGCCTCCACTAATCTTTGTAGCCAATCAGAAAATTTGTGAGATTCGCATGTTTTCTTTATGACTTTAAGAAGGGTTTTGTTAGTTGCTTCGGCCTGGCCGTTGCCTTGTGGGTAATATGAAGATGAATGATGCAATGCTATATTGAACTTCTTACATAGGTCCTTGAGCTCTTGAGAAATGAACTGGGGTCCGTTGTCTGTGACGATGCTGCTTGGCACTCCGAACCACGAGATGATGTTCTTCATGATGAAGCGGCACACCGTGGTAGCTTTAATCTCCGCATACGCTTCGGCTTCAGTCCACTTGGTGAAGTACTCAGTGGCGGTAAGGATGAAGGATTTTTGCTTGATTTGAGAGTTGGGATCACCGAGCGGGCCGACAACGTCAAAAGCCCACATAAAGCATGGCCAAGGAGAAGACAGAGGATGAAGAGATGAAGCTGGAGCATGGATCTTATCAGCATGGAGTTGGCACTTAAGACACCTCCGGACATAGAGGGAGAAATCTTTCTCTATAGTGGGCTAGTAGTAGCCCTGCCTAAGGATTTTTCTTTGCTAGAGCCTGGCCATTAACATGACCTCCACACTCACTAGAATGGGCTACTTCGGCCACCTTCCAAGCCTCATCATCGTCTAAGCATCTGATGAGCATCCCATTAGTAGCGCGCCCTTATAGTTCACCTACGATGATAGTATACCTTGAGGCAGCTCTTCTTATTGACTTACACTGCTCAGCGCTTGCCCATTCCGGGAACGATCCATCTTTGCAAAATAACTCAATTTCATGATACCAGGGCAATTCTTCCTCCTCCAAGATCTATTCTAATTCCATCAAAGATACTTCCTTCAGCTCTTCCTTCTCAGCCCTCGTCTCTACAGTTTTCCTAAGGTTAGCATACCAAGGATCCTAAAGAGAGGGTGCATCCAATCTCTGAATGATGATAGTCTCAATGCTCCGATTGAGAGGGAAAGATAGAGAGGAAGCAAGGGATGCTAAAGCATCGGCTAGAATGTTCTAAGACCAGGGAGCGTGGATGTAGATCAACTTGCGAAATTGCCTCGCTAGGAGCGTGACCAAATCTTGATATGGCTTGAGCTTAGGGTCACGGGTGCGGTAAGTTGACAGCACCTGCCGTAGGACGAGCTGAGAGTCCCCTATGATATTCAAGTAACGCGAGCCTAAGAGGTAGGCATGCTTCAATCCGGCTAGGAGAGCTTCATACTCGGCGATGTTATTGGTAGCAGGAAATCAGAGTTGATAAGCAAAGGGAATTGTCACTCCTTCCGGAGTGAGCAGAACAGCGCCTATCCCTCGGCCCTGAGAATTGAGTGCACCATCAAAGTGCAGAGACCAAAAGGGATGATGCGTTAGGTCAGAGAGATGCTCATCAGGGAAATCATCCTGAATAGAATCAGTGTGAGGGATGGGAAGATGAGCGAGATGTTCAGTAATGGCATATCCTTTGACTGCCTTCTGAACGACGAAGGTGATATCATACTGAGAGAAGAAACTCTGCCAGCGAGCCAACCTACTAGAAAGGACGGGCTTTTCTAAGAGATAACAGATCAGGTCCATTCTAGAGATCAACCTAACTGGGTGGGCTAGGAAGTAGTGTTTAAGGTTCCAAGCTACCTACACTAAGGCGGCACAAGTCTTCTCCATAGCGGTATATTGAGCCACAGTCGGGTTAAACAACCTGGAGAGGTAATAAGCTGCCTGCTCTTTCCCTTCATCGTCTACTTGTGCTAAAACCGCACCTAAGGAGTCATCAATGACCGAGATGTATAAGATTAGGGGCTTCCCAGGGACAAGGGGTTGCAAAACTGGGGGATTGGATAAATATTCCTTTAAGTCCTCATAGGCCTTTTGACAATCTTCATTCATTCAAATTTGACCCCTGCTTTTAGCAATTCATAAAATGGGCGGCACCTCTGAGAATGTTAAGATATGAATCTTCTGATGAATTGCAATCTTCCAATCAGTCCTCGAAGTTCTATTATGTTCTTTGGCGGAGGCATGTCCATTACAACCTTTGCTTTATTAGGATCAATCTGGATCCTCCGTTTGCTAACGATAAAGCCTAGCAGATTCCCTGAAGAGACTCCGAAAACACACTTCTTAGGATTCATTTTGAGCTTGTACTCCCTAGCTCTTTGCAGCACCTTAGCCAGAATAGCGAGATGTTCTTCTTTGGTTCTCGACTTCACCAAGATGTCATCCACGTAGGCTTCCATATAGATATGCATCATGTCATGGAAGATGGCCATTATCGCCCTTTGGAAGGTGGCACCTGCGTTTTTCAGACCGAACGGCATAACCACGTAGCAATACGTGCCCCAGGGCGTGGTGAAGGAGGTTTTCTATTGATCTTCCGGAGCGAGACGAATTTGGTTATAACCTGAATAACCATCCATGAATGATAAGGCTTCGTATCCGGTGATGTTATCCACCAAGACATCTATGTGAGGCAGCAGGAAATCATCTTTGGGACATGCCTTGTTAGATCCCTGAAATCAATGCAAATGTGCACCTTCACATCCTTCTTGATGACAGGGACTATGTTCGCCACCCACTGGGGATATAAGATGACTCTAATGAACCTGGCCTTATATAACTTATCGACCTCTTCTTTAATCCTTAAGGCCATGTGGGGGTGGAATCTTCTCGATCTTTGCTTTACAGGCGTTGCCCCTGGTTTAAGTACGAGTCGGTGTTCCACTAAAGAGGGGTCAAGACCCGGCATGACCTCATAAGACCAGGCGAAAGAATCACTATACTCTTCAGAACCTTGATTAGATCTTCTTCTACTTGTGGAGGGAGGTTAGCAGCAATAATAATGGGCCTTGGGTGTTCTTCAGTTCCCAAATTTATTTCCTATGTAGGTTCATCCACTGCCGACGATGGCTCGTCGAATCTCTTTAATCCTTGCACATACAGATCGGCAGTGTCATCTACATTGCTGTCCTCATCATCGATTGGGTCCTTTTCATCCAGGACTTCGTACACACCTAGTCCGTCATCGCTCCACACCCCGTCTACTTCCTCTTCGTCCTCTATCACAATTGTCGTAGCGATAAATTCCGGGCACTTCAAGAGAGCATGACATCGCTGAGCTAAATCCTGCAAGAACCTATCAGGGATAGATTTGGAATGACACGTAAGCAAGCGCGGCTCAGGCTCGGAAGGAATGGACGACCTAGAACATGACCCTACTTCTCTAGACCTTACTGACTCTACTTCCCTAGACTCGATGGACCCTACGCCTAACCTAAGAGAAAGGAAATTTAGTGGAAAGGAAGGAACAAGGGACTCGTGCCCCTGGGAGGATGATGGAGATAGGATAGCGTAATCTTCCACTGAACTCTCCGTTTCAAATTTGACGTTTTTTTTTGGAGATCAGTGGAGATCATATAGCAGGATGGAGGAGATGGTGGAGGAGGAAGTGCGAGCAGAAGAAGAGAGGAATAGATAAGATTGAGGGGAGAATCGGATGAGGAAAAGATAGAGGAGGGGGAATTAAGAGGTGGGGAATACCCACAAGGAGGGTGACTTATTGAGAATTCCGTCGGTAGGTTGTACCGGAACGGAGATATTGGACAAAGTGGATCAATCACAATTGAAGGAGGATGGGGAATAAAGTCCAGCGTATGAAACAATGCGCGTAGGCGGGAAGGAGAGAAAGAAACAACAATTGGAGAGCTCACTCTTCCCCGTGGATGGTATGCTGGCTTCGGCTTCTACTGAACAAGCCATACCTCCTGATTCTTCTTCTGACCATAACCATTTGGCTCGCTAAACATTCTGGCAAATGACTGACTGAAATCTGGCATATCATCAACAGGCCCTTTTGGCAGTAGAGGCGGATTGGCGACTGTGCAGGCTGTATCTCTCTTTTCTGACTGTGCTGGCTAAGGCTGAAGTGTTCCTGGTTGGAGAGGGCCTTTAACAAAGTGATGGCGATAGTCCCATGTAAGCAGTCTTGAGTCTTCCATCATTGAAAGTGCAGACTCTCGATAGCCGAGACCCCGTCTACTCACTTTTCTACCCTTGGGAATGGGCTTTGTTCGACCTTGTAATTGCACACCGAGGCCTCTCCCCCGGTTGGTAGCCCAATTTCAATATAATGTCCCAGCCCTTGGAATCTCGGATCTGGGGTTTCGCTTTGATATCAACATGTGTAGTGGCGGGCCTGCGAGGTGCATAAGCCCAAGGAAAGTCCAGATCCAATACCGAGATAATAGGCCGACTGTTGGGCCATAGCGTAGGCAAGATCTTCTCTATAATAGCTTTAACAGACTTGACCGTGGATAAGCTTTTTACTTTAACCACCCTCCCTTGAAAAGGAAACTTAAGACATTGATGCGCGGTGGATGGCACAACACTGAGAGTATCGATCCACGGATGACCCAAGATAGCCTTAAACATAGGGTTAATGTCCAGCACATAAAATTCAATGGGCATAGTGAGAGGCCCAAGCTCAGCTTGAATAGTAACAATCCTGTGACATGCTCTTCGTGAGTTATCATATGCAGCTATAGTTGTGGGGGTCGGCCGTAAAAGTTCCTCTGATAAGTTACAGGCCCTGAGAGTGCTGAGTGGACATACATTGATAGATGCCCTTGTATCAACTAGCACCACATCAATACTGACTTTGTTCAAGATTATTGTGATGCAAAGCGACATTTGCCGAGCTTCTAGAGGAGCTAGCTCTGTCTCAGAGAATGTTATTGCTGGTCCTTTAGAGATAGTCGCCAGTGCTGTAGGTAAGCTGTCGGCTACCACATCTTCACTAACCATCACCTTCTGAAGAAAGTTCCTGATAGCATTTTGGTGAAGGGTAGATCTTTTAATGAGTTCCAGTACAGATATCTTGGCGGGCACCCTATCCAAATGATGTACTAAATCGTACTGGGTACCTAGCAGTGGCTCAGCCTCTTCCTGCTCAACAGTCGGTTGGGAAGACTGGGGATTTGAGGTAGGAGCAAAATTGCGATGAAACATGCACCCCGATCCGTAGGGCACAATTATAAGCTGTCGCAGCCTCGGATGGGCTCAAAATAAGTGACTTAATAGGACCGGTGGGGTGAATGAATGGTACGGAGGAGGGTGTGGAGGTAATGGGGGTAACGGGTTGTTATGATAGAATAATGGGCAGAGGGTTAGTTGTGGGTATGGTGGTAGCGGGGGTGAGCGAAAGTGGGGTGGTAAGCGGAGGTGTAATGAGCGGAGGGTTAGATGGAGGCGTGGTGATAGCGGGTGTGAGCAATGGGCGAGAGACGGGTGCTGGGGTAGAAATGGGTGAAAGGATGAGTGGTCTAGCAGGCGGAGGAGGGTTTTGGTGTGTGGGTGTAAGGATGGTGGGAGTGGAAGGAGTGGGGTAGTTGTGGTGGAGGGCCATGACTTGTGGCGTGGAGCCATCTTCATCAAAGGACCACCCGATGTGAGGGGTCGGGGGTTGAACTACATTAACCTGAGCCGGCGCCGGCGGCGGAGGCTGCGGGGCGGGAGGATGGTTCGACATTGGGTTCTGATGGATCCCCAAGTCTTGAACCGGTTGTTGTTGCGGTTGCGACTGTTGCTGCGGCTGCGGTGCCTGTTGTTACTGCACTTGCTGCCTTGGCGCCTGCCTTCTCTTTTCTTTAATTTCTGGAATGGCCCTATGCATTTCGGCCCAATCAATCCTTTGCCCTTCATGGAGGTCATAGACCAAGTCTCTGAACTGAAAACACCCTTCAATAGTATGTCCCGGCTGCCTGTGGACCGGAGGGAGTTGTATAGCATTAATGGACATAAGAGCTGAGAAGATGTCCGTGAGGGTTTCTGGCAGAGGTGGGTACTGTGGTCTCTTCGAAGCCGGGCGCTTATTATTGTTGTTATAGTTGTTTGGTGGAGGGACATTATGGTATTGAGGAGGCTGTGGAGGTTGTTGCGGAGCGGCAAAGGGGTTTTGCGGGGCAGCAAAGGTGTTTTGCGGAAGGTTTTGTGGGGTTGAGTAGGCTAGCGGAGGGTTTTCTGGAGCGTATTGAGTGTTGCGGGAGTTATGGGGGAAGCGAATTTGGTTATTTGGGTTGGCGGAGGGAAAGTTAACGGCTTGCACTTGCTCATTTGTTTAGACTCCCTCGGTAACGGGCCCTTGAGGTTTCTTGTGGTATTTGGACTTTTGGTTTTTAAAGAGTGAATGGATAGGAGAGTCCTTGAATTGGGTTTGGATAAATCACGTCCAGCTATATAATTGATGCATGTTTGCTATATCATTTATGGCAAGGATGTTGCGGAAGGTCAGAGTGGCATTGGAAATGAGTAGCTTGACCTTCTCTTCCTCCGGAATGTGGCATGGTACCCTGGCGGCCATCTGTCTCCACCTATCAGCATAGGTTGTAAACTCCTCGTCGGGCTTCATTTTCTCGGCCACCAAGTTTGTGAAGGAATATTATGGGCCGACCTTGTCTTGAAACCGTTGAATGAACTTCTCTTTCACTATCTTGAAGCTTTCGGCATCCTCTAGTGGCAGAGAGTAGAACCATTCAAGCGCGACCCCATCTAACGATCGGCGGAACAGATACGCCATGAGGCAATCATCATACTGAAACTGGGCCGATTCATATAAAAAGTCCCTCACATGGATAAAGGGATTACTGTTCCCATCATACTTGCGATAGATGGGGAGCTTGGATTGCGGAGGGAACCAGATGTTCTGGAAACTCAGGACCGAAACGTCTGCCAAGGATTATGGGCCAACCCGCTTCTGGAGGAAGTCAAGTTGTTGTTGCATGGCGGCGCATTTATCGAGTAATTCTTGCTCTCTAGATGGAGTAGGGATAGTGAAAGATGGAATTTGAGGAGCAGAGGGGTAAGCAGATGGAGGGGGCGGCCCATAGGAAGGATATTGGGCTGAAGGATGACCCATATTGGTGTAGACTTGGGCTGCCCCTTGCTGAGGGTGCATGAAATCATTCGGGCCGACAAGGACCTGTGGCACTGATGGGCCGGACATGTGATGATCTGACATAGAAGAAGGAGGGACAATGGTCTTTCCCTTATCCAAAAATTGATGGGCCGAACCAGAAGACTGGCCCCTCTCTAGATTAGATAAGCTGAGGGTCCTAGGTTGGACCAGAGTGAGGTCAATAGGGAATGGGCTGGACGGTGGACCCATCAGCCCTAGGCTGAGCAATGGAAGGATTGGTCTGACCTTGCGTAATTGGGGAAGGTGGGGTGTTGGACCCCTGCATGGCCTGATAAACCGCCTGGAGTTGGGCCGGGTCTAATTGGGCCATCATTTGAAGAATAGAATTAGCGGAAAGAGGAAAAAGAGCTTGAGTGGAGTGGGCGCTCTCCATAGGGATGGAGGACGAAGGAGGGATGGCCCCCTCTCTGGGTTGGAATGAGATAACCCTAGAGGGATCCTCTAGAATCCCTTGAGGAAGAGACTCCTCTTGGGAACGGGGAAGATCGAAAGAAGCCATGGTGGATTCAAAGAGTGGATTGAAGTAGGATGTGGAAGGGGAATCGCCCCTAGGTGATGAAGCTTCTAGAGGATCGAAGGAACTCCACATGCAACGAAAGACCTTAGAACAATGCAAACAACACACAACAAACACACAATAAGTGACTAAACTTAGATGATTTTAAGAAATATGTAGGTGAAAAAGAGATAACAACACTCAAGGTCAACCAAGTTACTTAGATGATGCAACGAGATTTTTATGGTTTTCTCCTTTAGAACCTTAGGTACTTAATTAAAATGTGCTCTCCAAAATAGGTTCCTAATAGGGGAAGGATATGTGGCTTGGTTGACTCTAAATGTTATCACTCCTTTACTTATGCAATCCTAGACACGGGGTGAAAAGTGGTACAATCGGCCTGGTGTCCGTGTGGGAATCCAAGGCTCGCGGGGACTTATGGAGGTCCCTGGTGTGATTTCCCGGTCGGCCCCAAGGAATATGGAGACGAGAGATCCACACACCAAGATAAGAAGATGCAATCTAAAGTATGAAAATGTGAATGACCCTATGTGCACCAGAGTGCATGCAAATTCTAGCACTCAAATATGCACACAATGATATGAATATGTGAACCAACCAAGGAGGAGACCAAATAGCACCCAAGCATGAAAATCACAGCAAAAATTGCGGAAATAAATTGCACCTCAGGATGCGTACCTGTCTGGAGTATGTGACGGTCTAGAACACCCGCGCCAGAATAATGTGATGGTCCAAGACTGGACCGTTAGATATAACGTAACGCGTGAAGAGACGACCGTCAGCATAGCCAGAGAACTAGAAACAGCAGAGAAATAAAGGGAAAATCAGAGGAAAACCAGAGCAACTTAGGGCAAACAAAGGACAGTAGGTTTTTAACAGAGATTCACAGCACGATTGGCACTAGATGTCCCACCGTGATTGCCAAAAATTTCTGTTAGTTATAATGTGTCCCTTCTTTTGCAAGATGGGCTATGATGCCAACTATGATGAAAATATGAACCAATAATGAAATCAATCAACCTATGAACATGTGCAACATGAACCTAGGCAACCAGCATGAATACTAGCATGGGCATGCTATCTCAATTAGAACTAAGCTAAGCAAACAAAGAAAAACACACGCCGGGGCATGGAATAAGGAGTAAAAGAAAACACACCGTATAGGTGGAACAAGCAAAATAAGGAGAAAATATGAAGAAGAGAGAGCTAATGCCTAAACTAAGGAAAGATGTGATCGCCACTAAGGTAAAAACAAGCCAAAGACCTAGTAAATACCTGAGAATAGGAGGATGATGCACCCGCCCACGGGAGAGAGAAAACAACCAGGAAAATTGCAGCTCTATCAGATGTAACGGCTGAAGACTGATGTGTCACAGAACTGTGACGGCCTTCCGATAAGCCACTACGGGAATATAACGCTTCTATAGTAGACCGTTAAAGCTTCTGTAGAATAAAAATTGGGAATCTTCAATCTCCAAGCTTTCCAACCGGCCAGGAAGCTTGGGCCTCGTGCTAGGAGCTCTGTAAACCTGCAAAAGAGTGTAGATCACAAGAAAAACAACCCCAGATTAGCCCTTGGACAAAGTAGTATCAATAAATCAAAGAAACTTAAGAATATGCAAAAGGAAAGGGAAATACCGAAGAGGTTGTTTTTTTTAACCCCTCTGGGGTGTTTTAAAGATGGGAGGGAAGTTTAAATGGATGCAGAAGATGCAAGAATGTGGTAGAGGAAGAGGGACGATGGTATGATGCTTGGAAGAGGGAAAAGACACTAAGATGACAACTTGACTGAACTAAACCCTTGGAATCGATACTCCCTGGACTGTGGAAGCAGATGGACATGGGAAGCAGCTCTCCTTGGCTGGTTCTAGCTCCAGGATGCGACAGCACTTCGACGCGAACTCCAGATGTCTCCCCCTCAAGCCATGAAGTCAAGGGTTATATTTATAGACCCTCCAACTCTCCGGTCGAGTAGAGGATAATCTAGTTAGAAAGTAGGACGTTTCTTAGCAAACTCTTGAAGATAATACTCCCAAGAGTCCATAGAAACAAACAGAAAGTTCTGAGGATCAGATTTGAAGGAGAAATCCTCAGATCAAACTCTTAATTCGGCCACGGAGTAGTAGAGAAAAGGTAGTTCTGCTAGAACTCTCTGTTTAACGTAACGGCTGCACGATAGACCGCCACATGGATGTAACGCCCAAAGAAGAGACCGTCACACAACCTTATCCTTTGAAAGATAAGGCCAACAAGCGAAGTTTTCAAATGCAATACTCTAGATGAATGTAACGGTCAAGGATAGATGCGTTACAATGAATGTAACGGCCGCACGATAAGCCGTCACACTTAACGGATAGGATACGAGATAAGCTCTGAAAGAAGCCTTTGACTTAAGGACTCTGGCATGATGTAACGGACAAAGATAGATGCGTTAGAGGATCGTAACGCACCATCAAAGGACCGTTAGAGACAATGGGGTGCAAATGAAATGAAAGTTTGCTAAGCTTTGTCCAGCGGAAAGAGGTAAGGAACCAGACCCAACCAAGGAGACATGACCCATGACATAGACCTCAAATTGACCAAGATATCCCCATAAGGGTGACTAACTCAGAGCATCATTTAAAATGAATAAGGAGATGGCCCAACTTATTGGTCACAAAATGGGTGTCAACAGTAGGTACCTCCTCTCCTTCATCGTTCTTAACCACAGTAAGTCCAGATTTCTTTGATACCACTTGGGTTGGGCTCACCCACTGGCTATCTGAAATGGGATAAATGATTCCTGCATCTAACCACTTAACCACTTCCTTCTTTACCACCTCCTTCATTTTTGGATTTAACCTCCTTTGCAACTCTCGACTTGGCTTAGCAGTTTCCTCCAAATAAATGTTGTGCATGCAAGTTGAAGGACTAATTCCATTAAGATTGGCCACCGTCCAACCTATGGCACCCTCTATGAGTCTTACGCACATCTAGCAATTGAGTTTCTTGAGTAGGGGTGAGATCAGAGGCGATGATGACTGGCAAGGTTTGATCGCGGCCTAAAAAGGCGTATTTGAGGGAATATGGGAGAGATTTAAGCTCAAGCTGTGGTGGATTTTCAAGAGAAGGAAGAGTAGGTTCAGTTTGCAAAGCAAGCAATGGTTCGACCCTGGACCATGTCATTGGAAGAGTCAGAGAATCATGTAAAGCATTTGCTTCCTCTAAAGGGTCAAGGACAAAAGTTGGACCATCTTCCATTAATTCCTTAATAATGTCAATAGAGTGACTTTCTACATCCTGGCCCTGGTATTGAGAAGCTTTATACATATTTACCAAGACTTTTTGGCCTTCAAATGAGATGTCCATCATCCCCATAGCACAATTGATATTGG
Organism: Amorphophallus konjac; assembly: GCA_022559845.1. NCBI lineage: Eukaryota > Viridiplantae > Streptophyta > Magnoliopsida > Alismatales > Araceae > Amorphophallus > Amorphophallus konjac. The sequence goes on along the minus strand of CM040120.1, from coordinate 315,189,615 downwards.
CCTTAGCCGTGGCCAAGAAAGGATGCCCAAGAATGATAGGAGTGTGACTAAGTTATTGGGACGCGGCCATGTCAAGAATCAAGAAATCCATGGGGAAGTATCACTCATTAACCTTAATGATGACATTTTCTTTGAGTCCCCGTGGGGTCTTCACAGACCTATCAGCAAGTTGAAGGATGATGGAGGTAGGTTTAAGCTCTCCCAAATCAAATTGTTCATAAACAAAGGTGGGTAAAAGATTGACACTGGCCCCTAAATCAAGGAGTGCTCGCTCAAATGTCACACCACCTATGTCACAAGAAATCAGTGGACCTCCGGGGTCCTGCAATTTCTTTGGGAGGTGGTTCATCACCACCGCACTTACATCCTTAGATAACATAATTTTCTTAGGAGCCGTTATTGGTTCCCTTCTCGGGGTGTAAAGTTCCTTTAAGAATTTTGCATAGACCGGGATATGTTTGATGGTATCAAGGAGTGGAATGTTGATATGCACTTGTTTAAATAGTTCCATTAAATCATCATTTTGGGCCGGTGGCTTCTTATTGGACTTTGATTTTAGAGCATCTGGGAATGGTACCTTAGGTTGGTAGGTGTTGGGCTCCTCTCCTATTTTCTTCTTTCCTTTAAGATAAGTCTCCAAAATAGGTTCTTCTATTGTCTCCTTCTCATCTTGTTGAATCGCCTGGGCCAAAGTTTCTCCTTCCTCCCTAGTTTTATACGGATCTTCCAAGGTCTTACCACTCTTAAGGGTTAAAATGGCTTTAGCAGTTTCAAATTGTGGACCTTTAGGTGGAGGTGGTGGTGGGCTAGGTTGAGGTAGGAGACCCACTCGTGGAGGGAAACTTGGAAGCTAATTTCTCGGGTTAGCCACAGGCTGGTTGGGCAATTGACCTGCTTTTCTCCTCGTGTTATCTTTTGCAAGTTGCCCGAGTTGGCTTTCCAACTTTGTAATGGATTATTGTTGAGTCAATATCAATTGTTGGAGTTGCTCAAATTTTCATTGAGAAGGTTGTTGGCATGGAATTTGGGCCTGATTGAATCGGAAAGGAGAGTACTGGGACTGAGGATACTGGGCCTGGGTTGGAGTACTGTATTGGGCCTATGACCCTCGAGCATAGGCATTTCATTGAAAGTTCTATTGATTTTGAAATTGATTTTGGATGAATTGTTTTGGGGCCTGAGAAGTGGATGGATTCGTTAGTTGAGGTGGAGCTGGTTGATTTCTCCAAGAAAAATTGGGGTGATTTCTCCAGCCCAGGTTGTAAGTGTTCGAGTAAAGATCATAATTGGGTTTGGAGAACCCCTGGGCAGCCTGAACTTGTTCTTGGGTGAAAGGTGGGAGTTGGGCCGCGGTCAGACAATCGGACACATGATAGTCTAGGCTAGCACATAGAACACACACCTCATGGGGTGTTGGATCCCAGTATGGATTTGGCGTGGATTGGAAGGTGGGCTCTTATTTGTTAAGAGCCAGGTGTTGGTCTAACTTATGGGCCATTGACTCTACCTTCTCCATTTTCTTGGCCATGATATCCATCTTATCCAATCTTTGAGTGATGAAATCCATATCTATCCTAGCCTCGGGCTCCCCATGATTCTTTATCTCATAAAGCCCGGCCCATTTTGAGGGCCCAATTGATCTTTCATAAGATGACAAAGAGGCATGATTGATGGAATTTTCACTGAGCATTTCAAACAATTCATAGGCTTCATCCTCATTTTTGCTCATGAAAGCCCCCACACATTGTGCATCCACCATTTATCGATACTGATTGGACAATCTCTCATAAAAAGCTTGAACGATTTGCCACTGATACAAACCATGATGGGGACATTTTCTAAGCAATTCCTTTAGTCTATCCCAAGATTCATGGATTTGCTCCCCTAGGTTTTGAGTGAACCCTGTGATAGCCCTTCTCATTGTATTGGTGCAATCTATGGGCTAAATTTTTTAAAGAAATTCCTTGTACATATCAGCCCAAGTTTCAATAGGTCTCCCCAAGGTTCCCAACCAATATTTAGCTTTGTCTTTTAAAGAGAATGGAAAAAGAGTCAGTCTGAGGGCATCATCAGAAAAATGTTAAATTTTGACAGTGGAGCAAATTTGTAAGAACTCATCCAGGTGCCTGTAAGGGTCCTCATTTGTGTTTCCATAGAATGAGGGTAGCATTTGAATGGTACTGAATTTGATTTCATACTCAATGGCCTGGTTCTGGGGAGGCTGAATGTCGTATGAAGGTTGATACTGATTGGGAGTGAAATAATCCTTCATTTGCTTCGGAGGGTCTTGGTTGTCGGCCATTGGATGTTGATGTTGATTTCTTTGGTGTAAGACTCTTTCAATTTCAGGTATTGGTCCTAGCAACTTAGGATGTAGAGATCTTTTACCTTGAATACACTAGGACGAAAAGAGATATATATATATATTTTTCTTTTTCTTTTTTTTAGGCAAACGCAAACAAGTTAACACACAAATTAACCTAACGACTTAGGTGTGATCTAGACCTAAATGTTTGGTTTCACAAAGTGATATAAATACAGCCTGAGTCTATTCTCAAGTTTGTCCATTGGCTAGGTAAGAGGTGGGGTAGTGGGAGGCTCCCCTTGCTTTCGCAAGGTCCTACTTGAAAACCACTTGCTCGCTTATGGCGTTTATAGTTGACCTCTGGCCTTCGATACCAGTTTACAAAAAAGATTATAAACATAAACTACACCTAATCTCAGTGTGATCCTAAGGCCATCGTGTACTAATTTTTATTAGGTTTGGCAGATGCAAAAGATGTATGGTGTGTTTTGGGCCAAGGTAGGGTGATGAAATCCCTCCCTTATCTTGATTAGGGGATGTTGCCCTTAGAGTATTTTGAAGTGAAATGCAACAATCAAAGTTCAAACAAGGTGTTCTATGTAATCATGAAAATGTGTGAGCAAGCTATTTAAAAGATCTCACCTTGTCCCCCGCAATCATCAACAAAAATAAATTGAACAAGAATAGAGACAACTAAATATACAAGCCTAAATGATGCATGTCCTAAAACATGAAAGTGTGATTTCTAATCTTAACATGAAGTCTTTTATTTCTAGTTCAAGTGTTTTTTTAATTAATGATTTTATCAAACAAAGAATTTTTTTTGTGTTTTTTTTCAAAAATAAGCTAAATTGGGAAATCATAGACAAAACAACTAAGTACATTAAGGGTGAGATACGTACCTTAAGGCGCAGTCCCTCGTTCATGAAAAAGTGTAGAATAAAGGAAAGAAGGGAAAAAATAATACTTACCTCACACCAGAATAACAAAAAAATCAATCAATTTTTTTCAATTTTCTTAGCCCATTTTTGATTTTTTTTGTTTTTTTCAAGTCCATTTTTTCTCGTCTATTTCCTACAAAACACAAGAAAAGACATCTAGTGAGAATATATACACAAGAAACATAAAATTTTAAACTCAAAATTCATATGCCTCCCCGACAACAGCACCAAAAATTGATGCGAGTGGATGCTCGTCGTTAAAAAAACACCGCGCACACAATTTTAAAATTCCGCACTCACACACATTAAAATTAAAATTTGATTTTAGTGGTGAATACGAGTCGATCCCACGAGGATGTTAGAATTTTAAAGTTGAAAACTTTGTATTTTGAGAATAGAAAAATTATAGAATGAGTTTTTTATGTTGAAATTTAAAATTACATAAAAGTAAATCTACCTAAAGAAATTTAGAGGTTTTAGAGAGAGAATTATACAGACAAAGGAAGAAGAAATAGAGAGGGGAGAGAGAGAAAATAACATCAATCTAATTTATTGCTCAAAAATAAAATGTTTACAAGATGATAAGAAAAATTAACATTTAGAACCCCAAATAAAATCTAGATAAATTAAAAATAAAGAAACATGGTGAAGGGATAGCTGTGACGCGGATGAAGAAGCCGTCGCACACTCCTTTGAGCCTTGCAGAACCGCCCAACCTGGTGTGGATGCCATTGTGAGAGAGCTTTTGGTAGAGAGATTTTTGAGAGAGAGATGATAAAAAGAGAAGGGAAAAGATAGAAATAGAGAGAGGTGGGGATGAGGGGTTAATAATAATAATAATAATATATTAAAACCTATGTGTGTGCATGTGTTGAGTAGAGAGAGAGAGAGAGAAGAGAGAGATGGAGAGAAGAGAGAGGTGGAGAGACACACGAGGGAGGGCGATGACAAGGAGAGAGAGCGATGGAGGTGGCTGCGACTAAGGGTGAGATGGTGAGGAGGAGCAGGGTGACTGCGGTGAGAAAGAGAAAGAGTGAGAGGGGGGTGCGAAGAGAAGAGGGAGGAGGAAGTGAAGGAGCCGGTCGGCGCTACGTGTGTGCAGGTTATAGAGAGAAAGAGAGAGGGAATAGAGAGAGAGAGCAGGGAGCCAACGAGACTGGCGAGGGCGCTGTAGGAGAAGGGACGTGCATGGGTTAGGTTATAGTGGCGAGGCGGTGTGTAAGTGTGTGTGAGAGATGGAGGGAGCGACAGTGAGAAGGGAACGAGGGGGGCTGATAGAGAGGGACTGTGTGTAAGGGAGAAGAGATAGACAATGAGACAAAGAGGGGTCGACACAATGAGGGGGGGCGGTGTGTGTGTGAAGAGGGGAGGGAGCTGGGAGGTGATAGAGGGTGGAGGCGAAGGAGCAAGGGGGGAGAGTTGTGTGAAGTGAGAAACGGAGGGAGGAGTGGGAGGCGACGGTGGCTATGTGTGTGGGTGAGAGAAAGAGAAGAGAGAGGGGGTGAGGGATGCAGTGTGCAGGGGAGAGAGCTGGGAGCAGGGAGAGAGGCACGGTGAGGGCTGGGCGAGTGTGTGCGTGAGAGAGTGAGAGGGAGACAGAGGTGGCTTCGGCTAAGGGTGAGACGGTGAGGAGGAGTAGGGTGGCTGCAGTGAGAGAGAGAGATGGGAGAGGAGAGACGGCGAGAGTGGAGGGGAGGCTAGTGTGGGGGGAATGTGCATGGCGGGTTAGAAAGAGAAAGGGAGAGGCGGCGTGTATGGGAGAGAGGTGGAGGACGGTGGACACGGTGAGGAGAGTGGAGAGAGCTGGGTGCAGTGGAGGTGACCTCGGTGTGGGCAGGAGAGAGGGACGGTGGGGCTGTGCATGCGGAGGTGGAGTGGGACGCTGCGGGGGTTTGCAGGTGTGGGTGAGAGAGAGAGAAGAGAGAGAGAAAGAGGCGTGTGAGAGAGTAGGGTAAGAGACGGGGCAAGTGCTGTGGCGAACAGGAGGTGGTTACGGTGCAACAGAGAGAAAGAAAGAGAGAGGGAGAAGAAGACGTCAGTGGTGGGCCGTGCGTGGGTGTATAGGGAGAGAGGGAGTAGGGTAAGGGGCCGACGGTGCGTGGGAGAGAAAGGGAGAGAGAGAGAAGGAGAGAGAGCCTACGCAGGTGGGAGGATAGAAGAGAGAAGGAGAGAGAGAGCAAGAGAGAGAAGAGAAGAAAGAGGGAGAGAGAGATCCTACGAAAGAGAGTGTGTGTTGTGAAGGGAAAAAGAAAAGAGAAGAAAGAGGGAGAGAGATCTGTCATGGGTGGAAGAGAATAGGGATTAAAGAGAGAGAGAGAGAGCCTAGGGGGGAGAATAAGAGAAGAGGATGGATAGAAGTGGGAGAGGGAGATGTGTTTTTGTAGGGGTGAGGGGATGGGCCAAGCCTTTATTTTCCATAAATTTTGATGCCCCAAGCCCATACTGTTGTCCCTATCACACCGCAATAGTTGTTGGTGCTATAACTTCTGCCACTATGAGAGATGCTCCTCATGTTCACAAGATAAAAAATGTAAAAAATTATACTTAGGCCCCTCAAGCATAAGAATTTAACTAGTATGTTTATGTCTAGCCTCTTCAACACACAATGAATTTTTATGTAGAAAATCACACAATTCCTTATGAAATAATTTTATCAAGATTCAATTATACAAATTTTTTTTTTATTTTAAACGTGTCTGAAGTCTCATTAATTACAGAAAAGAATTTCATTTTATGTGAGATCGAGATTATCATGTAAAAATTATATAATTAACTTCGTTAAAGCCCAAAGAATAACGGGTGTGATATAAATAAATATAAACAAATAAGCTCGTATCAGCGGCCGAGGGAGACGCGTTATTAAAAACATGACAGCCCCACAAGACGCGTCTTTTCGGGGATGATCTTAAACATGGCGGTTGAGGGAGACGCATTCTTAAAAACATGACAGCCCCACAAGACGCATCTTTTCGGGGAAGATCTTAAACATGGCGGCCAGGGGAGACGCGTTCGTAAAAACAAGGTAGCCCAACAAGATGCGTCTTCAGTCAATTAAAAAAATCAATCCCTAATGGATGCATCTACCATGCTGGACGCGTCTTTTAAAAGTGTCAGCCTCCTAAGATGCCTTCTTCAATAAAAATTCGGCGCCAACCCCGCCATCTTGTTTGATAATTTAGAGAGAACACATCTTGTGGACCAGACGTGTTTCTAAAAGTCAAGGTTAGGCGCTGAAATCACTCACTTTCAACACTTTCGGTGCCTTTCGGAGCCGTGTGTAGTGGAAAATTGAGCGCATCCACCACCCTGGCCGCGTTTAAACAATGCGTCCGGGAAAGTGGACATTGTTTCCTCAAATAAATCATTTTTTTAATAGGGAACGCGCCTGGTCTATTGGACGCGTTCACATGGATGCGTCCCCTTGGACGGACTCATTTTCATCAATTTTTCCTATAAATAGAGGAACCCCTCCACGAAATAAAAAGCTTCGAATCCTCATAAGGGGAGGGAGAAACTCTAGAGAAATCTCTCCGAGTTTGTGGGGTTCTATTTTGGGGTTAAGGGGTCACTCTGCTAAAATTCTGAGTCTTTGATCTTTTGAGAGAAGGTGATCTCTTCATCCCCTGCTTGTACACGACGTCCTCACGCTTTCGAAGCCCTCCTCAAAGCCCGCCATCGGCGCCACCAATAAGTTTTTTCTCACCCTATCTTCCTTTCTCGTTTATTCTTGTAGTCTCGCATGCATCATCTATCATTGTTTGTTATTATCCTCTAAGTGCAACTCTTGCACAAATCTTCATTCATCATATCATTTTCCTACCCTTTGCATCAAAAAGGGGTTTAAACACCACCAACCAAGTGTGTATTTGTTCATAATTTCATCGTCTTTATCACAAGGGATTGATACTGCACTACTTTTGTTCTAATCCATCTGGTGTTTGTTCCATTTTTTTTGCAAGGGTAACCAAGAGAAAGCCCTCTTCATCGGCCGGCCGAGGGAAGAGGAAGAAGGAATCCACACAAATCTAATGTTTCTGAGGTATATCTATGATCACTCTTTCATTTTGGGGTCTTTGACCTCTGGCGATCATACATCATGCAGCACACACGCACTCACACGTGCTTTTAATTTCCTTTCCGTCTATTTCCTGTTAAGACCCGCGGAGAGCAACTTCCCGTTGTAGTCTTTTTCGCGTGTTTCTTCCTTTCCCGTGACGTCATTCACACGCCTATGTCAATCAATGCCAGCGCCTACCTTAACAATGTAGCTAAACAATGCGTCTATCTCAATCAATGCCAATGCCTATCCCAACAATGCATCTATGTGAATAATGCGCCTATTCTCAATCAATGCCAGTGCCTATCTCAACAATGTAGCTATGTGAACAATGCGCCTATCTCAATTCCAAGGGCTATCTTAACACTAGGAGTTATCTCAACTCCAGGGCACATACATTGAACTTTTAGGGCTTAGAATGAGTTGAAAGGGCTCACAATGGGCCAAAGAATCAATCCAAAATGACAAATTGGGGCATTAGCAAGGAGAAAAAAAGAATGACTCAATTTGTGGACCTAAAATGGGTGTCTACAGGAATTACTCCCCAAATAGCATAAGATGACATAACACCAAAGGCACTCTGCCAGCCAGGTCGAGCTTAAAAATCGGGACATTTTGTCATATCAAATGGCACAACACAACAAACAGAGGTCATTCCTAAATGAACAGCTTCCTACCAATAGTTTCCTGATGGCCAGGTTGAACCCAAGGCTCGGGACAACTCGCCTTATCACATGACTCTTCACCAAGAAGTGGGGATCACCCCAAACTACCGGGTAAGCGGCATCACCACGCTGACATCTCAATTGCTAGGCCAACCCAGGACTTGTAGCCACCTGCCATGTCACACAGCGCATGACAAAAAGGAAGGGATAGACTCCCAACATGCCTTCTACAAGCGGCTCCACACCGACAACTATAATAGTTGAGTCGCATTCAAGCTTCAGAGTGACTATGGGTTTTAGCCAAGTGTTCGCGCTCCAGAGAATTTTGATCTTTCTATGACGGTGACACACACACGCCTTTCGGAAGGTCGGGAGGGGTCGATTTGCTACGCGGGGATTCTGAGGTAGTGATAGGGAAATATAAAGAAAGAAATATTAGGTCAGGGGTGGTTGGATGAACTGCGGGCGTGCCAGTTGATTTCTCGATGAACACCTATGAAACAAAATTTTGACTGGAGAAGTGCCACCAGGGCATGGCACGTGGGTGCGAGATGTCGAGCGACACGTGGAGAGAAGAAGGTTTCACTGGTATGAGTGGGAGGTTATTATGGGGATTTATTCACAGGACATCTTTCCCACCGACCGCAAGCAATCAGTGTTTATTTTACATCGGATTGAATCCGAACACCTTTGTTTCTTCTCTTGAAGGAGGACTAGGTACCCTAGAAGTCGTGGCAATAAGGGGGACATGGTTCACAATGTGGCTGGAATTCGACCGCAGGGTCCAGTAGACCGGGTTATAGGCACTGGGTTCGGGATTGATTGGGTGAGATGTAGACCAGAGTGGGGCCGCAGACTCTAGCTCAGAAGGGAGCATGCAGGTACCGACCTAAGAGATGGATGACACTGGGGGCTAGCAAGTAGAGACTTTAAAGTGTGCCGAGAGAGGTGAAGAATCGGGTTTTTCGAGTACAGTTCACTATAATGAGCCATAGCAGGCATTATAGGGAGGTGCTAAAAGACCTTAATCCATTGGAGCAAGTCGGATGACAATTTCATCTCGAAGAACGGTTCGCAGGCCATTACATAATGAAGTGGGGTTTTCACGATTTTACAGAGTGTCCTCCAAGGGATTATAGTCACTACAGAGTGGTCATAACTGATAGAAAATGAAAATGAGATCTAGAAGGGGGGATGAATAGATCTACGACCAATATTTCACATATTAAAAACTCTCAGGCAATGCACTCAGATCTAGCTTGAATGAAGATACAATTCACCACAACGGTCAGACCAGGCAACCAAGCAAACGACATGTACGCATAAGCAACAAAGATGGAATATGATAGCAAAAGAACTAAACACAACCTCACAAGCAATCAGAACTACAAATTGCCAATTAGTCACAAACCAGGGGCAGTACTAGGTAGAGGGTTGATCTAATGATCTCTTCACACTTGGGGCAATGTTCCGGATAGGTGTAACCTATCTTTTCAACCACGCCTTTTGATATACTTCTTGGTTGTGAACAATTGCAAGTGACAGTTTGATGCGGGATGGGACGCGACTCGATGCCAATTTGATGCAAGCCTTGGACTCTAGGCAAACTCGCGACTCGTCCCTAGCGAGGGAAACGTGCTGATGTGCGTGGTTGAGAAACCGGCAATGAGTCAAGGGTATTTGGCTCTTCCATGCTCGGATCGAGTCACGGGTTGGGTCTCGCACTCACTCTCGCAGTGGTGATTAAAATTGAACGAGCTAATTTCCTATCACTCTATCAGCGGTATATGAATATATACGAGGAAAGCAAATGCCGAAGTGGGGAGCGACATAATACCTCCATGCTCCGGGCGTGGGGAAGACGACCCCGGCCAAGACTCGTACTCCCGGTACAGTAATTAAACAATAGTTACAGCAGTGAATGTTATGCCCACTCCACGCCGGGAGGTAAAGAGTTATAGTGGGACCTGGGAGTAGGGAACTCGGGTCGACGGGCAGCAAGCCAGAAGGGCTTTCGGGCCGGAGGCGGGCTACTGGTCTGACTCGGTACTGTTCAAACTCCCTGGACAGTAAGTGAACTCGGTTGCTGGGACAGCGACTTTCGGTCACCTCACCTTCTGGCCACGGCGGTTGGCTGGGACATTGGCGGGAGGTCCCTCTTCGATCCCTGAGGTCGGCGACAGTCGAATATGAGTCGGCATATTTTGCGAGAATTAACCGGCGGACTACTCTGCTAGCTTGTTCACGGAATAGATTTGCATGCTTTCATGAAAATAATTGTTGCACCCAAATTCGGAGGCGGATCGGAGCGAAATTGGCACCGTTGGAAAGAGGACTCAAAGGGCTACAACATATATTAATTTCTCAAGCATCCAGTAATGGGGTTGGGAATGAAAAACTCTGTGGCACAGCTGTTGCTTCTGGGTCGGATTACCGATAGTCAGGACAGACAAGGATCTATCTGAAAATGAATTTTGACCGACAGGGAAGTGGTGGATCTGGGTCTTGGGGATTTTATGGCGATAGAGGGGGATGTGGGGGACGTGCACAATTTTTATGGTAATTTTCTAGAGTGGTTTAATGGGTGGGAAAAATAGAAGAACAAGACACTGTCTTGCAGATCTGCTGATTGGAAGACTGTTAGGGGTGGAACAAAATGACTAGGAAAAATAGCAATCGGTGGCGGATTGACACGAAATTTAACATGGAATGAGATAACAACAAGGGGGATGATCTATAAAAATTTGATGACCATCAGATCACCAGATTGGGAGAACCAACCTAATCTTTGAGCTTCTGTTTTGCAGGTCGCAGGTTTGGACAGCATACCAAAGATAGGGCTGTGGCGGCTCGACAACGGCACGAACGGAGGCGGCGACGGCGGTGGCTGAGCTTCACACCCAGGGGAGAAGATAGATCATGGAATCCACCAAGAATATGGCATCACACCATAGAAATCATAGAAATCCAGCTGCAAGGGGGAGAGGAGAGAGGGGCTCCCTTAGGCTTCATGCACAAAATGTAATTTTTCTTCTCATTAATCTATGGAAATCACAAAATACAAGGGTTATATAACTCTAACTAAAAGACCTAATTAACCCCAGATCTAGGGTTAGGGAGGGGCAATTAAAGGATAGAAGATTCTTCCCCCAAATGGTCAAATTAATACAAACATAAAAAATTGCTAAAAGGGGGGTGGGTTATTTTAATCTCACATGGGGACAAGAGAGGGGGGCTTGGTCAATGTATGCAACACATTTGACCACGTGTTGTGGAATGGAGAGGGCTCCTACGTGGGTGGTATTCTCCCTTTGAAGGAGGAGGATGTGGCTAGTAGACAAAGTCTACAAATGTGGCTTGGAAGAGGAGAATGTGGACATATGTAAGTAAATGTCAACAAAGGTGGCTATGGGATGGGGAATTTTTTTTTTACCTTGGTCAATATTTTCCCATGGACCAAATAACAACCCCTATGGGCCCTAGATGCTAGGTGGCCCAATGAGAGAGAAGGTGAGGGTCCCGCCAGGCCTATGTGGCCTTTTGCAAAGAAACCCACTAATTCCTAAGGACTAACACATTGGCTTATAATTGCCATACAATTGTCCCAAGGATAAGAATGTAAATAAAATGTTAGTGGCCTTGCTTTCATGTCCCCATCAATTCTCCCCGGGTGGGAGAAACTCGACCCCATTGAGTAAGGGGTGCGGCTTTTTATGTGTCGCTCCTGCAGATCCGTAGAGCTGCTCGGGTGATCCACGTGTCGTCGGATGCGGATCGTGCTCTTCACCGTACCAGGTAGCGCGGGTACGCTCCACTCCTAGTAATCGTCACCTGCTCATACCGTATATGTTCTATATGCTCACTGTCACGCCCCGAGATTTAAGCAGCGAAAATAATCGGGAACGTGAACAGCCGGCATGGTAAGTCTCAAGCAAGTAATATAATCAGAGCGCAAGACAATCACACATAAGAGTAATTGCACAAGTAATTCACTAGAAATCTTTAATTTTATTTCTTCATAAAATAATTCTTAAATTTACATAAGATCTTTCAACTCTCTTGACCAAACTCTAGAAAATAAAAATTACATCATGACTTTGACTAGACACATGACAACTAAGGCTTCTCTCGATCACATGTCCTTTAATCGCTCTCGGATCCATCACTTGAGTAATCCGAATCTGACCCACTATAATTTCCTGAAAAAGATTGAAAAGTAGGGTAATGAGCACACTTGCCTAGTAGGTATATTCGTATCAACATGAAGGCAAATTTAAATGATTAGCATTTTAGCTCTAAAGAATAAGTTAAATCATGCAAAAACGATGAAACATGCGAATAAAGCCAAAGTAACAAAACATGATCAAGAGTGACATATGAGAATATGATTGAGCAAGTATATAGCAAGAATGTAAATTTTTGGCCTTTTCATTAATAAGAATGTAACAAGAATGTACTTTTCATAACCATAAATGCTATGCACTAGAAAGTCATGTAACGAGCAAGAATGTACTCTTCACTTAGTAGGAAGTACTTAAAGAATTTATGTGGATTCCCATGGATATTTCACTTATTTATAGACAAAGTACTCCCAGCGCAATGCGACACCGGTAGCATCATACCCCATGGTTTACAGTATGTTTCTGACAATCAGCCGAGGGGACTAGCATAGAGCCGTTGAACATAATCAGTGCTCGAACTGCATCTTCAAGTATAAATCAAGCTACTTCCACATTTATATCAAATAATGTGGCCAATAATGCACAAGATATAGTAACCAAGAATATAGAACGCACCAATGACGGATTTTAAGAAGTCAAGAAATGCATTAACAACTAGGTCAGGCCATGGAAAAATTTGGTAGCATAACGGTATATTCAATATCTTTCATATTCTTAACATTGACTTATTAACATCAATTTAGAGTTCTTATAATCCATGAACTCAAGAAAACTAACCCCAAAGGTCAAACCTTGGGTTAGACATGATCAGGATGTAAGCGGTCTAGTGTAGGACCGTTTGATATAGAAAGTGGTCATATTCGGGACCGTTTCATAACATAGAGTTTGACATTTTGAAAACAGGACATCTGGAGCCTTGCTGTCTAATGGATGTCCGTTTAATGTCTTTAGCAGTCTAGTGAATGGCCGCTAGCAAACTCAGACGGTCAACCAGATGTCCGCTTAGGTTCAAAAATATAAAACATCAATAAGTGCCTTTCTAGACAATGGGATTTAATGGTACAACCAGCTTGGCATCCTAGTGGGAATCCCAGGCTCGCGGAGTCTTGCGGAGGCCTTGAAACAAGATTTCCTAGTCCGTTGGAAGGAATATCCAAAGGAGAGGTCATCATGTCCAAGATTGTGTACTTAATGTGCAAAAGGTGTAACTAATGACAACATACCGGGATATGTGCCATGTACTTAAGAAAATGACTCTTAGAAGAGAGAGAATCGTAATAAAACAATGATCAAGTTAAACCATGAATTATCTATCATTATGGAACATATATTTATTACAAGAATATACAATTTTGGCCATAAACTAACATAAGTTAAAATAATATTAATGTGCACACAACATGAAATCTATTATGATGAACCAGAAATTTAACTAAGTATAGGAAACCAGTATTTAAAACAAGAATAAAACTTAGTTAACTAGGCTTATTATATAATAACTATGGTTAATTCTGCAATATGGTTCGGGTTACCAATATTACAAAATCAGAAATAGAAAACGATCTAATATAGGACCGTTTGACTTGGGCTAGTGGTCTATCGTACGACCGCTAGATTTCCCTGGCAGTCGATAGGAAGACCGTTTCTTCCTTTATAAATCTGAGTGCAAATGATAAATAAACAAATGGTAAACTAAGACATATCATACCTGGAAATCAACATATATAAACTTCCTATGGCATGATAGAACAACGATATGCTAACAATATGCAAAGGTTCATGTAATTAACAAGAAATTTCATTTTATTCTCATTAAGGCTAGTTCATGCATGAAGACTTAACTAGATGGATAGTCCTAGTAAAAACATAAAATTCGCAAGATATAATGTATGAAATCGAATGAAACTAGAGGGCTTTTATTCCTGACTTCATGTTTGAGCCATTCATGAGATAACCTACCTCTATCTTGGGCTTTAAACTTTGAATTTAAGACTGCAAGTCCACCCTAGTTCTCTGCTCATCTTAAACTAAATCAGCAACTTCACGTCCTTCTATCTCTTGATTCCCTTGTCCTAAAGATGTGAAATTTTGAGGGTAAGAAGAGGGTACTATTAGGAATAAATAACTCTAAAGAACATCTATCTAATTACCTCATTTAGGGCTTCAAATTCCTTGATCAATCTGGGTCGGACGCACTAATTCATGAGTTACTTCTGTAGAATCAGCCACTTTGGAACCTTCTATCTTCCTGTAGGCTTAATCTCCTAGAATAAAATTTGGAGGGTAATTAGTTCTAACTATAATAAACAAATTCCTAGAAGAAACGTACCCCTAATGCTACCTCCTTACCTTAGTTCCACGTGTGCCAAAAGTAAGGGTCGCACAGGTCAAATCTAGAATCTATTTATAGGTTTAGCTAGGGTTTTGAGGATTAGAACGATCCTAGAGTCCCAATTAGACTTTCAATTCGATCCTCAAGCCTTCTAGACTTACCTAACTAGTAGATAGAATCGATCCTAAGTGATTTGGATGCCAAAAATCTAATCTTTTCATGCTTCCTTTCTCTCACAGAACTAACAGAGCTTAGCAGTCTAGGATTGGACCACCAACCATCCATTAGCGGTCTCGCGATAGACTATTTTCACTATTTGGGTGCCGAATTTGAAATACATCAAATACTTTTGATATTATCCCCATTATTATATACCAAGGAGTAATTATCTCCTTTAATTTCATGTTTACACCCATTCCTAGCTTCTAGAATATGGGCTAAGGTCCAAAATAATCTTTTTGGGCCGATTGGGTTTATTATATGGGCCTAATCCTCTTAGATTTATGTAGCGCTTAAATGATTAGATTTAATTAAACAAAGTTCATTTATAACCCATTAGATGCTTAATAATTATATTTTGAAATCCGAAAAATGTTTAGAAAAATTTTCGGGCGTTACACTCACGCTACTGTGGGAATGAGGCTAGTGGTGGACACTGGGTGGCGTCACTCTCAAAGGGAGGAGACGGCTCAAAGACTCACTAGGAATCACCGCTGGGTCCCTGTATGTGACTAGATCTGAGACTTTGAAGGTATAGCTGTTCCCATATTTGTCAGGCAAGTCCACAATGTACGCATGAGATCCGACTTGCCTCACACTCGAAATGGATTGATACCGTGAGTTTGCATTAGACCGACTCGACTCAACGTATGCAGACTCACTATGCACTCAACAAATGAATGTATAGACTCTTGACAAATTGGACAACTAAAGAAAAACACGGACTCACAAATGACTCTAGATAAACCTACTGTTAGACTGACCCATACATATGCAATGGTGGACCAGGACATCCGAATGTGTACCTTGCATACACACGATGCGACCTCATATTGGTGCAATGGAATCCTAGACATCCTAACATGCACCATTCATACACTGACGGCCCTTTGAATTTGGGAGGTTGGGGTGGGCCAGGAGAGCCAAAGTCACTTTCTTCCGTACCCCAATGAACGGGCTCCTTGCTATGTGTGGAATGACTGGCATGTGGGGTAGAGGTGTGATAGTGAACTTCTTTAAAGAAGTGGAGTTGGTAAGGTGGGTCAAGAGGCTCACTAGGGAAGGGGTCGAAGGGATCAAAGAATGTGTGACCCCTCGATATGGGTTCTCTCATGACACAGTCTTAAGTGTGAAATTCTTGAAGGTGTAAATGATCACCCTCATTCATTGTGGTAGGTGGGACGACGGTCATATGTAAAGAATATGGTTCCTCCCTCGGGATAAGTGGAATGAAGTTAGGCTAGGCCGACATGGGGAAGAAATAAGAGAACCTCCGTGGTGACATGACCCACAGTGCACACGGAGGTAATGGACCCCAAAGAGGGATGGGTGAAGCTACGACTTGTGGGTTGGTCGAAGCCTCGGGCCAGCATACACGTCAACTTCATTTGCCTGTCTAATCCCTTGATAAGGTCTTCTAAAATATCAACATGGTGAAAAGATCAGAAAGTGGTGTGGAATGAGTTGACGGGCACTATTTGTAGTGCGGGGTCCATGGAGGGGTAGAAAAAGGCTTTGGGGACCAAGCCTTTCTTAAGCAAGCTATGTAGTGGCTCGTCGATGAGTAGCTTCCCCGTTAGAAGCACGGGTGGCTCTGGCGGAGGAGGCTCCAAATAAAGATCGGAGGGTGAAGGCTGTGGTGAAACATCTCCCTCGGATGGGGAGAGGACGTCCTCCATGATGGGGAGAGGACCTTGGGACTCCGTAGATGGCACCAGGTGGTTTAGACTATCGGCTACGACCTCCTTAGGCTCGGGCAGGAGTCTATCAATTTGCGTGCACATCCTATCCACCCCATCCGAAATGATTTTGAAGAGTTCAACAACAGTGGGGTTTTGAGTAGGGGCATAGTGATGGATTCGCTCATGGTCTCTCGGCCTAGTCTTGGGTCGAGGCTCATCTACGTGCGGGGCTCTTTGCCTCTGACTATGACCCACTTGGTTGGAGGTGACTAGGTGGGGTCGATTGGAGGTGACTGGGACGGGTAGGTAGACCCTTCTAAGCTCGCCCTTCATCTCACGCCATGACTCGATGGGCCATTGCCTCTCAATCTCCCTCATGCGTTCAATGCTCTCCCATTTCCAGGCAACTTCATGAACAAGCCGCATTTGGGTAAAAATGACTTGCATGGCATCGGACATATTGTAACACCCAAAGTATTCATCCATAGAGACTTCCCACTTTAGGTAGTCGCTCGGGACTTTGGAGCCATAATAGTCCGAGGCCTTGGGCCTACGGCGGTAGAAGGGTTGGATTCCCCATCCTTGGGTGTCGTGCCACCATTCATATGACGTGGGCAATTGGGAATCCATGGGACACGGGGGAGCTATAGGGTGGCCATGCAGACACTAGGTGACAAAACAAACTGACTCTCTAATGGATTAGACACGGCCTTAAAATAACAATGCAAAGTTGGAATGCAGACTTGACTACAAACCTAGACTCAATCGGTATCCGGTACATGGCGAAGGTTTGATTCGAAGATCGCACTCACGTAAGTGTGCTACCTTCCGAATAGGCGTAACCTATCGTTCCGGGGACACCTTTTAATATATTGGGTAATGCAAATGCAACTTAAGACAAAACTACCCTAGACTCAACCCGCTCTGATACCAATTTGATGCGGGATGGGATGCGACTCGATGCCAATTTGATGCAAACCTTGGACTCTAGGCAAACTTGCGACTCGTCCCTATTAAGGGAAACATGCGGATGTGCGCAATTGTGAAACTGGCAATCAGTCAAGGGTATTTGGCTCTTCCGTGCTCGGATCGAGTTACGGGATGGGTCTCGCACTCACTCTCGCAACAGTGATTAAAATTGAATGAGCTAATTTTTTATCACTCTAGCAGTGGCATATGAATATATATGAGGAAAGCAAATGCCGAAGTGAGGAGCGGACACGATACCTCCACGTTCCGGGCGTGGGGAAGATGACCCCGGCCAAGACTCGTACTCCCGGTACAGTAATTAAACAATAGTTACAGTAATGAACTTTATGCCCACTCCACGCAGGGAGGTAAAGGGCTACAGTGGGACCCGGGAGTAGCGAACTCGGGTTGATGGACAGCAAGCCGGAAGAGCTTTTGGGCCTAAGGCGGGCTGCTTGTCTGAATCGGTACTGTTCAAACTTGCTGGACAGCAAGTGAACACGGCTGCTGAGACGGCGACTTCCGGTCACCTCACCTTCTGGCCACGGCGGATGGCTGGGATGTTGGCGGGAGGTCCCTCTTCGATCCCTGAGGTCGGTGGTGGCCGAATCTGAGCCGGTGTATTTTGTAAGAATTAACCAGTGGACTGCTCTGTTGACTTGTTCACGGAACAGATTTGCGCGCTTCCACGAAAATAATTGTTGCACCCAGATCCGGAGGCGGATAGGAGCGAAATCAGCGCCGTTGGAAAGAGGACTCAAAGGGATACATCATATATTAATTTTACAACCATCTAGTAAACGGATTGGAAATGAAAAACTCTATGGCACAGCTGTTGCTTCTGGGTCAGATTACCGACAGTCAAGACAGGCAAGGATCTGCCTGAAAATAAATTTTGACCGACAGGGAAGTGGTGGATCTGGGTGTTGGGGATTTTATGGGGGATAGAGGGTGATGTGGGGGACGTGCACAGTTTTTATGGTAATTTTATGGAGTGTTTTAATGGGTGGGAAAAATAGAAGAATAAGACACTGTCTCGCAGATCTACTGATTGGCAGATTGTCACGGGTGGAACTAAATGACTGGGAAAAATAGCAAACGGTGGCAGATTGAGACAAAATTTAAACTGGGAGGAGGTAACAACAAGGGGGAAGACCTATCAAAATTTGATTACCATCAGATAACGAGATTGGGAGAACCAACCTAATCTTTGAGCTTCTGTTCTGTAGGTCGCAGGTTTGGATAGCAGACCAACGAGGGGGCTGTGGCGGCTCGACGGCGGCACGAACGGAGGCGACAGCGGCGGTGGCTGAGCTTCACACCCAGGGGGGGAGATAGATCTTGGAATCCACCAAGAATATGGCATCACACCATAGAAATCACAGCAATCCAGCTGCACGGGGGAGAGAGGAGAGAGGGGCGCCCTTGGGCTTAATGCACAAAATGCAATTTTTCTTCTCATTAATCTATGGAAATCACAAAATACAAGAGTTATATAACTATAACTAAAAGTCCTAATTAACCCCAGATCTAGGGTTGGGGAGGGGCAATTAGGGGATAGGAGATTCTTCTCCCAAATGGTCAAATTAATACAAACATAAAAAATTGCTAAAAGGGGGTGGGTTATTTTAATCTTACATGGGGACAAGAGAGGGGGGCTTGGTCAATGTATGCAACACATTTGACCACATGTTGTGGAATGGAGAGGGCTCCTACGTGGGTGGTATTCTCCCTTTGAAAGAGGAGGATGTGGCTAGTAGACAAAGTCTACAAGTGTGGCTTGGAAGAGGAGAATGTGGACATATGTAAATAAATGTGAACAAAGGTGGCTATGGGATGGGGGAATTTTTTTTTTACCTTGGTCAATATTTTCCCATGGACAAAAGATCAACCCCTGTGGGCCCTAGATTCTAGGTGGCCCGATGAGAGAGAAGGTGGGGATCCCGCCAGGCCTATGTGGCCTTTTGCAAAGAAATCCATTAATTCCTAAGGACTAACACATTGGCTTATAATTGCCATACAATTGTCCCAAGGATAAAAATGCAAATAAAATATTAGTGGCCTTCCTTTCATGTCCCCATCACAGTTAGGAACATACACTACAAATCAGACAGGCGATTTTTTAGGTGCTTCGATTGCTACCGTAATATACATCCACCCCTCACTCCCTTGGAGTGTGGCTTCCTTGCTCAAAGCAATTCAAACAGCAGACTCAGTCTGCGATAACGGCTGAGATCACAGCTTCAACCTCGAGGAACACACTCCTCGCTTCTTCTGGATTTCTAGAAGGAACCCGGAGGAACAACCTCCCTTCCTCTGCGAGCGCAGAGGGAACCCCGTGAACTGCACCCAGCAGCTCACGAAACCAAGGGATATAATCATCTCGTTCTTTGATACACAGATGGGACCACGGAGAACACTCTCCGTTCCTCTGAAAATAATCATAGGGAACTAAGAACAAATTCAAATCGAGGAACAAAAAGAAAACAGATGAAATGTAAGAATTCGATAGAAAAAGAACAGACAATAATAATGTAGCTTCAAATTGAAGCAATCTCCTAAGGAGATGGGCATGCTGCACACAGTTCTCTCTTCCTCTTGAGGTGGTTCTCTCTTTCTTTTTCTTTTAGAAGAACTCTCTCTGAATTCGCAATGGCAACGACGGCAACAACTTCATCCCTTTTCTTTCAACGGAGCGGCTGATATATATATATATACTGAGCAGAGCATCATCTTCCATCCGATCACCAGCCAGGATGATCCATTGGTCCACGTGGAAAAGGAATATTCAGATGATATGAATCTTCTAGAAACCCACCACATGGGTTATAATTTGGGCGTCAAAAGTTCCATGAGCGCTGGCACGTGATTCACCCGAATTAAATCATTGGTCCAACTGGCAGAGGGAATATTCTAACACTTTTATCCTTCCAAAGCTTAGCCACGTGGGTTGGATTGTGTGCCAATATGAATTCAAGTTGCTGACACGTGATTCACTTGAATTCTCCTAGTTTTCAGAATAAAGCCAAGTTGCGTCGATGCATCTACTTAATGCATCGAGGCATGTAGCCAAAAGGCTTTCGAATAGTTGGCTTTAAAACGCATGCCCTTTGGTGCGTCAATGCAACGCTTGGATGCTTCTATGTGTTGACTTTCAATTGCTGGTTCAGAACTGAGTGAGTCGATGCACTCTTCAGATATGTCGGTGCAGTGTGAACATAGAACCTTTGGACAGAAGACTTCGAATGCTGGATTTTGTCTTTGTGCGACGATGCAGCTACTTGGTGCTTCGACGTTGTGTGACTTGATGAGTGATTTTATTTTTGATGTGTCGGTGCAGCTCTTTGTTGCGTCGATGTAGTTCTCTAAAAATCACTTCTGTGGTTATGACTACATCGAGGCAATATTCTGTTGCGTCAAGGTATAGCTCTTGGAAATAACTTCTTTGAGCATCACTGCGTCGAGGACATTCTCTGTTGCGTCGATGCCGTAAGTTGGAAATTGCTTCATTGAACATCACTGCCTCGAGGCAGCGGTGATCCTGCTTCGACCTCTTATTATAATCATAACACTTGCTCTTTTTGACTTTTCTTCTGTAAGTTTCACCTGGTTCCTAAGTAAGCTTGATCTGATATTTCATAGAACTTCCTCACCCTCTTAATATAGCTTCAACAGCTAGGGTACCTGCAATTTAGACTTATTGTGTTAGTCAGTGAACCATATTGCATTGAAATCATCAAAACACACAGATTAACATTCTCCACCTTTTTGATGATGTCAACAGTATGAGTTATTAAGTGTTATTCGTCTTCCTTGAGAAATAGTTGAACATTCAATGATTTGAAAGGAATAGACTGAAATACAGAAGGCAGGTTTATTTAAGCTTCCAAAATGACAAACATGATACCAATCAGGACAAAAATAGACAGATAAGACTTTTATGATGAGAGGACTCCAAAAATTCCAACATTGTCTCCCAACTTCCCAACTTACTCTCCTCCTTCACAACTTACTCCACTTACTCTCCCCCTTCACTCTTACTCTCCCACTTTGACATCATCAAAAAAAATTGGCAGAGAAGAACAATTTGTAAGTGTAAGAGAGACCAGATATAGTAAGTTCATAGATTCAAAAATTTTCAGGACCATCTCTTAAGGATTTAAGTGTGGTAACCAAAAGTTGCTTAGATGTTTCAGTCTGATAATTTAAAGTGACAAAGAGTAGGAGTGTATGAAAATTATCTCCATACAGGAATAAGGAAGGCGAGAAAATTGTCATATAGATACCTTGAATGAGCTGTCTAAATGCTTTACTAGTTAAATTTTCAGAGACTTCTCAAGTGAAAATTTTCTAGTTGTATTGAGAACAAACAGACCACACCATATTTTGCATTGGGGTTGTGAATGCTTTCATCATTGTTTCTAAATGAGTGTCTTTTTTTCATTGAGCAATGTGGGTTAACCTACACCTTTTTACATGAGAGACACATTAGTTAGATGCAGGAATCCCCAATTACTCAGTGTGGTAACCTAAATGCCTCTCTTTTGAGAACAGAGTTAGCAATAGAGATGTATTTTTACGTGAGGCACAACACGTCATAGGTGAAGTGACCCAGTTACTCAACATGCTATGACATTACTCTGCCATGGTTTCATAGGCATAGCCTTTTCAACCAGAGATAATCTAGAACTTCATGACTCAACTTAACTCCACTTCATGGTAAAAGAGTTGGTTTCTCAGTAAAGTAGATCATTGCTCTGAAACAATTTTACCCCTTTTGATTTTAGTGAAGTAGAATGTTTGAGAACAATACTTAAATGTACAGATTTTTTAGTTTGTGTTGTCTCCTTGTGTTTAATGTTCAAGCTTTTAGAAGAATTCAGTGGATGATATTCCAACATTATTCTTCACTCATTAGTCTTGTAGGAAGATATTCTTCAGAAGTCTTTATCTTTATCAATACAAGATCATGAAGCTTAAACTTATAAGCTGAGATTTTAGTTAACATACTTAATTTTTTAAGAGAATTCTGAATCTCAAGATCTATGAAAGAACTATATAAGTTCTCAATAATCACAATGAACACTGACAGACTCCAGAAGAAGGACATACTCCTCTTATGAACTTGACTGCATGGACTCAACAAGAATGCTTAACCAAACCAAAAAGAAATCTTCCCCTGACTACATGAGTCAATTAGCCTTGGTACTTGGCTAAGAACGTAGGTCAAAGACCACCTAAAGGATGAAAAACACTGAAATGCACAGATGCATCGACCTAGGATCAGGGTGCATCGACATAGAGACTATTCACAGGATTGTAGATGTGAAGAATTTGAACTGATAGGTCAAGGTAGAGACTTAAGTGCATCAAGGCGGGCTATGGACACGCAAAATACACAAACTGAAAGGTGATGGAATTTAGTCATCAGGATGACTTGAAAATGCCCAACTCTCTCCTCAAGGTAGAGAACTTCTCATTATCCAAAGGCTTAGTAAATATATCTGCAATTTGATGTGTTGTGCCTACATGGATTAATTAAAAGTTACCCTTAGAAACTTCATCTCTTATGAAGTGATGCCTGATTTCTATATGCTTGGTGCATGAGTGCAGAACAGGGTTCTTAGAAAGGTTTATTGCACTAGTGTTGTCATAGTAAATAGGTGTGCAACCTAGGTCTACTTTGTAGTCCTAAAGCTGGTGTTTTATCCAGATGACCTGTGTACCACAACTCCCTGTAGATACATACTATGCCTCTGCAGTGGAGAGGGCAACAAAATGTTGTTTCTTGAAGCCCAAGAAACTAAACACCCACCTAAGAATTGACAGAAACCACTTGGGCTCTTCCTATCTAATTTACAGCGAACATAGTCTACATCAGTGTAAGAAATTAAATCTAGTCTGTGTGATGCAGGAAACCATAGTCCTAAATTGTGTGTGCCTGAAACATATCTGAAAATTCTTTTGATAGTAGCAAGATGTAATTCGGTAGGTCTAGACTGAAATCTATCACACATACACACACTAAATTGAATGTCAGGTCTTAAGGCAGTTAAGTATAGTAGGGAGCCAATCATACCTCGGTATAATTTTACATCTACTTCCTTACCTGACTCATCAGCATCTAAGGAGGTATTTGTACCCATTGGAGTAGCTATATGCTTTACTTTGCCCACACCAAACCTCTTAAGGATTTCCAATGTGTACTTTGTTTGACTGATGAAGCAGCCATCCTTCATCTACTGAACCTGTATGCCAAGAAAATATTTTAGTTCTCCAACCAAGCTCATTTCAAACTCACTAGACATCAAGTTTGTAAATTCATCACATAGTTCAGTGCAAGTTGAACCAAAAATAATATCATCTACGTATACCTGAACTATGATGAGTTGGTCATTCTGAATTTTATAAAGAGAGACTGGTCCACTTTACCTCTGTTGTAGCCCTTGCTGAGCAGAAACTTTGTCAGTCTATCATACCAAGTCCTAGGGGCCAACTTCAATCCATACAAGGCTTTATTTAATCTAAAGACATGGTTAGGCAGCTCAATTAGTTCAAAACCTGGGGGTTGCTCAACATAAACTTTCTCTTTTATGAACCCATTTAAGAAAGTACTTTTTACATCCATTTGATGAAGTTTAATGTTATTTGAGCAAACAAAAGCTAGCAATATTCTGATTGCTTCCATCCTAGCAAATGGTACATATGATTCATCAAAGTCCACCATAAATTCCTGACAGTAGCCCTTGGCTACCAACCTAGCTTTATTTTTCGATATTATTCCATCTTCATTCACCTTATTTTTAAAGACCCACTTAGTTCCTATGACAGACACATTTTCAGGTCTGAGAACTAAGTTCTAGACTTTATTTCTATCAAATTGTCCCAATTCTTCGTTCATTGCATTTATCCATGACTCATCTTTTATAGCTTCTTCAATTGTTTTGGGTTCAATTTGTGAAAGTCAAGCTACTAGATCTTGATTATTGACTTCCTGATGATAAGATCTAGTCCTAGGAGGATCATGTAAATTACATATGATGTTGTGTGTAGGGTGATCTTTCAGAAATCTGAGATTGGTTGTGGACTCACCTTGCTCGGTTGACTCACCCTGAACTGGGTCATTTTATGCAGCTGGTTCATTTGTTTCCTCATTCAGCTTGTCCTCCAAAAATTCTCCATCATCTCTTGATTTTCTGTCATCACAATCCATGTTAGTAGAGTTGAATGTTTCATCAAATAAGACATGAGGGGACTCCTCTGCTGTTTGGTTAGAAATGTTAAAGACCTTGTATTCCCTTGATACTTTAGAATATCCTAAGAAAATCCCTGGACTACTCTTGGCTTCAAATTTTTCCAAGTCCTTTTTATCATTGTTATGAATGAAACACTTTGAACCAAAAATTCTAAAATAAGCCAAGTTTGGTTTCTTACCTTTCAGAAGCTCATATGGGATTTTCTTATGAATGGGTCTTACCATGGCCCTGTTAATTGTATAACATGCAGTATTTGCAGCTTCTGCCCAAAATCTTCGTGGTAATTGGCTTTCAATGAGCATTGTCCTTGCCATTTCCACAATCGTTCTGTTTCTTCTCTCCACTATTCCATTTTACTCTGGGGTCCTCGGAGAACAAAATTTATGAGTCAGTCCTTCATAGTCACAAAAATATGAAAATATTGAATTTTCAAATTCCCCCCATGATCAGATTGGATTGTGCAAATTTTGTGCTTACCTTCTTGTTTTATTTTGTTAATGAATTGTTTGAATTTTTAAAATGCATCATTTTTATGAGCCAAGAAAAATATCCATGCAAATCTAGTATGATCATCAACAATCACATATCCAAAGTGTTTACCATTGAAACTCTGAGTTCTAGAGGGACCAAATAGGTCCATATGCAAAAATTCCAGTGGTTTGGAAGATAGTGATTCTATTCTAAGTTTAAAAGATTTTCTAGTTTGTTTGCACAATGCACATGTATCACATATTTTTGAATTTGCTTTGAATTGGATTTTGGGTAAACCTCTAACAAGATCATGCTTGACCAGCTTATTTAAAGTGTTGTAACTAGCATGGCCTAACCTCCTATGCCAATTAAAAGCATTATTATCTAGGTTGGCAGACAAACACAAATTGGATGCTGAATTTTCATTCAGGTCTACTATGTAGACATTATTGACTCCATGCCCTACAAATTTAAGTCTATCAAAATTTATTTCAAAAATCTTGCAAGCATGGTTATCAAAATAACTTTTTGACTCTTGTCACACAGTTGACTAATGCTTAACAAATTATGTTCAAGACCTTCAACAAGTAAAACTTTCTCAACAATGTTCCAGGGAAACTTACCAATGATGCTTGACCCAATTATTTACCTTTGTTCTTCCCTCCAAATTTAACCAGACCTCCTACCTTCAGTTCTAGCTCACTAAACTTGGTTCGGTCTCCTGTCATATGCCTAGAATAGCCACTATCTAAGTACCAATGGTTATGCATGGCTGCCAGGCTAACCTGTAAACAAATCAAGTAGAAAATGTTGGAGCCCAAGAAAAGTTGGGTCCAAAAGTATCATTCAAGTCCTTCAGCAAGTTTTTAGGAATCCAAAGCTTTCTAATACTTTTCTTTTGATTAATTCTCATGTTTTCAGCCTTGAAAGGTTTGGTGGTAGCAGGCATTGAGTTTGGTCTTCTTTGAGCTTTATTAGAAAAATGTTTGTTCCAATTGCTTCGATAATTGTTTATGGGATATCTCAAGAAGCCATCTTGTCTTGGAAAAACATAACTATTGAAAGATTCTTGATGATAACAAAAATGTGGCTAGTATGTTTTGTTTTGGTTCATGTTTTTGTTTTTCCTTGGTTTTCTATTCTGGGTGACCTGCATCGACCTAGAGTGTGAGTTGCGTCGACGCATCTCAATTTGATAGCCAGAGTTAATTCTACCTTTGATAGAGTGGCTCGACTCAGCAGTTGGGCTAGGTCGGTGATGGGTTGTTTTCACAGTTGGTTTGCCCTGAATTTTGGTTTGTTGTCTAGAGTGATTTGCTAAGCCAGCCTTTATGAAACTTTAAATTTTGGGTTTCTGGATAATTCTGTTGCTATTTGAACTAGATGGGGTGTCTAGTTTTTCTTTACCCTTCTCTTGACAGAAGGTCACAGTTTTGAGTTCAAATGGCTTTTTGTTTGATGGATTATACCCCAATCCTTCTTTGTTGAAATTTATTTTCACACCTAGCATGATATCTAGGTTTGTCTTCCCCTCAACAAATTTTTCCAGCATGGCTTGTTTATCATTTAGATCCTTTTGAAGCTTTTCAAATAGTTTTTGAGTTTCAGAATTAGCATTCCTGGCAGCTTCATATTTTTCAGTGGTGAGTTCATTTTTCTTGGCATCCTCATTTTCAGCTTTCAAATTGTCATTGTCAATTCTTAGCGAATTTAATTCTTCAATTTGCTTTTTGAGATTTGCTTTTTCTTTTTCCACGTTTGTTTGATCCTGAATAACATTATTCAATTTTCTTTTCATCATCTTATATTCCTTGGTTTGACAATTGAACTTATCTAACAAATCTGCACAGGCATCTTCCCAATCATCAATTGAATATTTCTCGAAAGGATTGCTTACCTCTTTATCACTGTTGGCCATAAGACATAGCCCTTGTTCTTCTTCATCTGAGGTTTCTCCTTCGATGTCTTCTTCTTCATCGCTCCATGTGCAAACCATGGCCTGAGGCTTTTTTTTATGAGCCTTGAAGTTCTTCCTCATCAACTCGGGGCATTCTCCTTTCATGTGACCTGGCTTTTTGCAATGGAAACAAATAATTTTGTCAGAATTTTTATTTTTAAGATTTAAAGTTAGAATTCTTACCAGCCTGTTGTGGCCTTCTTTTCTTACCTCTGGTTCTCAGAAACCTTTGGAATTGTCGGGTCAACACGGCTTGTTGGGCATCATCAAGATCTGAAAAACTGTCATACTCTTCATTGCTCTCTCCACTACTCCGAGACACTTTGAGGGCTATAGTTTTTCCTTTCTTGTTTTCTTCCACACTTCTCTTGAGATTAATCTCATATGTCATCAGTGACCCCATTAGCTCCGTCACTATCATAGTGGACATATCCCTAGACTCCTCTATCATAGTGGCTTTCGTGTGACCTAAGAATTTTCCAAACTAGATCACTTTCCTGAAATTGTTTTCCAAGTGCGTTAAGACTATTAGTGATCAGAGAGAGCCCCGCATACATCTCAGATAAGTTTTCTTCAGGCTTCATCTTAAACAATTCATAATCTGAGGTGAGCATGTTTACCTTAGTTGCTCTCACCTGGGACGTTCCTTCATAGATCAACTCCATCTCGTCCCATATCTTCTTGGAAGTTTTGCAAGCTGAAGTCCTTGAATATTCCTCTTGATGCACAGTGCACTGCATGATGTTGAGAGTAGTCCAGTTGACAATTGACAATTTAATATGTTCCCTGGTCCATGTGCTTTCATCTTCAGGGAGTTCAAATGGACCGCTGGTGACAACCCTCCACAGGTCATGGCTCTAAACTCGCAAGAACACCTCCATCATGTTCTCCAAATACAAGTAGTTAGCACCATCGAAGAATGGGGGTCTATTTATTGAATGCCCTTCAGCTATGAAGCTGCGAGCATTGCTTGTTCCAGGTCTTCCCTAGTCGTTGGACCACATTGTTGGAAACTTGCTCTGATACCAATTGATAGAAAAGGAAAATGAGATCTAGAAGGGGGGATGAATAGATCTACTACCAATATTTCACTGATTAATAACTCGTATGCAATGCACTAAGATCTAGCATGAATGAAGATACAATTCACCACAACGGTCAGATCAGGGAACCAAGCAAATGACATGTATGCATAAGCAACAAAGATGGAATATGATAGCAGAAGAACTAAACACAACATCACAAGCAATTAGAACTGTAAATTGCCAATTAGTCACAAACCAAGGGCAGTACTAGGCAGAGGGTTGATCTACAGATCTCCTCACGCAAGGGGCAATGTTCCGGATAGGTGTAACCAATCTTTCCCACCATGCCTTTTGATATACTTCTTGGTTGTGTACAATTGCAAGTGACAGTTAGGAACATACACCACAAATCAGACATGCATTTTTTTAGGTGGTTTGATTGCTACCCACAATCTACATCCACTCCTCACTCCCTTGGAGTGAGGCTTCCTCGCTCAAAGCAATTCAAATAGCAGACTCAGTCTGCGATAATGGCTGAGATCACAACTTCACCCTTGAGGAACACACTCCTCGCTTCTTCTAGATTTCCAGAAGGAACCCGGAGGAACAACCTCCCTTCCTCTGCAAGCGCAAAGGGAACCCTGTGAACTGCACCCAACAGCTCATGCAACCAGAGGATATAATCCTCTCTTCCTATGATACACAGAGGGGACCACAGAGAACACTCTCCCTTCCTCTGAAAATACTCAGAGGGAACTAAGAATAAATTCTAATCGAGTAACAAAAGGAAAACAGATGAAATGCAAGAATTCGATCGAAAAAGAATAGACAAGAATAATGTAGCTTTGAATTGAAGCAATCTCCTAAGGAGATGGGCTGGTTGCACTCAGTTCTCTCTTCCTCTTGAGGTGGTTCTCTCTTTCTTTTTCTTCTGGAAGAACTCTCTCTGAATTCGCAATGGCAACGACGACAGCAACTTCATCTGTTTTCTTTCAACGGAGCGGCTGATATATATATATACAGAGCAGAGCATCGTCTTCCATCCAATCACCAGCCAGGATGATCCATTGGTCCACGTGGAAAAGGAATATTCAGATGATATGAATCTTCTAGAAACCCACCACATGGGTTATAATTTGGGCGCCAAAAGTTCCATGAGCGCTGGCACATGATTCACCCGAATTAAATCATTGGTCCAGGTGGCAGAGGGAATATTCTAACACTTTTATCCTTCCAAAGCTTAGCCACGTGGATTGGATTGTGTGCCAACATGAATTCAGGTCACTAGCACATGATTCACTTGAATTCTCCCAGTTTTGAGAATAAAGCCAAGCTGCGTCGATGCAGCTACTTAATGCATCGAGGTAGTGTAGTCAAAAGGCTTTCGAACAGTTGGCTTTAAAACACATGCCCTTTGGTGCATCGATGCAGCGCTTGGATGCTTCGACGTGTTGACTTTCAATTGTTGGTTCTGAACTGAGTGCGTCGATGCACTCCTCAGATATGTCGGTGTAGTGTGAACATAGAACCCTTGGCCAGAAGACTTCGAATGCTGGCTTTTGTCTTTGTGCGTCATTGCAGCTACTTGGTGCTTTGATGTTGTGTGACTTGATGGCTGATTTTGTTTTTGATGTGTCAGTGCAGCTCTTTGTTGCGTCGATGCGGTTCTCTAATAATCACTTACCATGGCGCCTCTTATGTAAAGGAGAATGTTCGTGTTTATTAGCTAGACATCATATGTTGGGTGTTGATGTGACATACCCTCAGCGTGTATTTTTTTGAACATGAACAAACACATGAGGTTACGCTCCTTAATGCTGCAGGTGCTTCAGCTTTGATGCCCTTGAATGCACTTGGTGCTCAATCCGTTGAATCCTTGCTCGATGCTTGACCCTTGGCCTTCCAGGGCAATTTATAGGCAAAGGGGGTGGCAGGGTGTAAAGCTCCCCTAAAGGGGATAAGCCCGCTTAAAGGGCAGGGGTTTGAGGCATTCTCCCATGTAAAGGGTAGGTTTAAAGGGGCCAATTGAGGGGAGAGAGAGGCACGCTTGGGTCTGGGACTGGTGGCTTTGGCCCACGTAAAGGGAAGTGTTTAGGAGGGCGAATTGAGGAGAGAGAGAGGGCATGCTTGGGTCTGGTTGGGCTGGTACTTTTACCCATATAAAGGGGGTGTTTAGGGGGGGAAATCAAGAAAGAGAAGGTTGGGTGCTCTGTGGGCTCTGGGAGTGGTTTGTCCCCCCTAATGGGGGTTTAGGGGGAGATTGGCGCAAGAGAGAGAGAAGTGTGGGCCCTAGTGTGTTTTGGCCCCCCTAAAGGGGGGGTTTAAGGGTGATAAATGTAAAGAGAGAGACTGGGGGAGGGCCACACATGGAGGTAGTTTTTGGGTGATAAATGCAAAGAGAAAGAATGGGGGTGGGCACCACATGGAGTAGGTTTACGAGGGGAAGAACTCTCTTCTCTCTCTTCCTTCTTTCTTTTTTATTTTTATTTTTCTTCTTTTCTCTCTCTTTTTTTGATTGGGTGGGAGTTTTGGCCCGCCTAAACCCCCCAAGGGGGTTTACATGGGCAGGGCGACCTATGCATCCTGTCCCGCATAAACCCCCCTCACCCTGCCCCCCATAAACCCCCCCATTAGGGGAGCTTGGGCACTGGTTTGAAGAGAGATGGAGAGAGGGAAATTATTTAAACTGCCCCCCTTCTCTAGACCCCACATGGCTAGATTGTGACTGGGTTTTGGCGCATTTGGACTGGGTTTGAACCCCTGGAAGATCAGGCGCTTGGATTGCTCGAACTCGCTCCTTAGACCACGTGTTTCATCTTGGACACTTCTCGGATGCTTCTCATACACTCCATGTGGTGAGTTGAATTTCCTCGGACCGGAATTGCACTCGAGTGGTGACTGGCAGAGACTGGGAGGGTGCGCCCCAGGACCCCGGGCGTCCCTGGTGTGGAGCACACCCCTGGCCATGGGGGTTAGGGGGCGGCCCCGGGATGGTCCCCTTTGTCTTTATTCATTCTTTTGATGACTGGGAAAGGGTTGGCTAGCTCGATCTGTGACGTGCGTGTTGGCCTGAGCCTCAAGATGAGGTTGATGCGGGTTGCCTTCAAGGTGTTTGGGGTAATTCTCTAGCCTTGTTGATTTACTATATAGGCTGGGTAGAGGCTCAGATGGCCTGCTAGGACTTGCAATTCCTACCTAGCATAGCTGGGACAGTAGGATGAAGGCAATGTGTTCTTGGGAGTCCGGCCTTAATAAGAACATGTTGTGATAGACAGTGAGATGATACGTAGCCTCAGGTTAGCCTGACAGCTATAAAGAAAGCAGCTCAACACCGCATGTCTGGGAGTTGGGGGTGGTCCCCCTCCTTTGTAGTGTCACCGCTTGGTGCGGAGAGCATTCCAGAGTCATGGGTCAGCCCCGACTCATGGTAAAGTGGCTGGAAATGTGGGCGCATGTAAGGTGTTCGGGATAATTCTCGACTATCATCCATGGGCCGTATTGGCTGGCTAGTGACCCTCGGGTCCCAAATTTGAGCGGGTGACCGAGTCCACTAGTGTTAGCTAGATGGACAAAGGCATTTTCAGGGGAATCCTCAGCCTCATGGCTGGTACCTCATGCTGTGGCGTGTTGCTGCAAGCCCCCGGGTTGGCCAGGGGGCCTAAATTCTAAACAGGTGAACGCCGCTTGTTAGAGGTTGGGGTTGGTCCCTTCTTTTTGTAGAGCTCCCACATGGCACGACAAGTGGCCCAGAGCCTCTGATTGGCTCTGGCTTGATGTAGAATGGCTGGAAATAGGCCGCCTTTAAAGTGTTATTGGTAATTCCCCCACCCCTTGTTAGGAGCCATATGTGCTGGCTAACGATCTCTGGAGCTTGAGTTCGCCTCTAGCTCAGAGATTATCAGTGTTGAGTGGCTAGGAAGTGGCATATTGGGCTAGTCCCGGGCCTCATTGCTAGGTTCCACATGGCAGGCCGTGTTGCTGGAGCACCCTCGGGTTGGCCCGGGTGGTTAACTTGTAGGCAGGCGAAGCCGCTTGCTAGGTGATCGAGGATGGTCCCCACTTGTTTTTGGACTCGTCGTGAGCCACGACAAACTGATTTGAGTCCCCGATCGGGCCTGGGGTGTTGTACGGATGCTAAATAAATAGCGCTTGCAAGGTGTTCGAGAGCGGTCCCACACCTTTAAATTTTGGTTGTCTTCTAGAATAAAATAATGTAAAACAAATGCCCCCCAGCGGCGTGCATCGGATTCGAAGATGATGGCGTACGGCCTGTGTGCCTTGTCCTTTGCTTGTTGTTGTAGCTTACATATTTGTTTTGCTGCCCCCTTTTTTATGTCAACAATATTTGTGTATATCGCTAACATTGTTCTTGCTGGTTTTGTAGTGGATTTGCAGCCATGCTGAGATTCGGGAGAGATGGCAGGGTGCACAGGTGTGTTGGGAAGAGCGATGACCACTGGGTCTGGAGGACGGACTGGTTGATGCCTCCACTGGGCCCACCCTCTATTACTTGGGCCAATTTTGACAATACTGATCGAGGATTGACTTTGATTACTGAGGGCCCCCTAGGTAAGGGAGATGAAGCAACTAGGACTGTGGAGGTGTCTTGGATATCCCGCACGAATGGGATTTACCAGTATGACGGATCAAAATGTTTCCCAGAAGAGTACCCGCTGGATCATTTTGTTTACCTTTCTCTAGAGCTTTGTCCTAGAAGGGATGGAGGAAAGTGATCCTTTGCTTGCTGAGGAGCGTGGTCGGCTAGAGGTGGCTATTCTTCTGGGTAGAGATAGCTTGTGAGGTGCTTGTTCCTTTAGCTATTCGAGCTTTCTGAGGGATTTCTGGCGACAACAGTAGTTTCCTAGTGCCGAATGTCTGGGATTCTTTGGCAGAGTGACAGAGTTTAGAGTCAAAGAGGCTGCCTTAATTCCAGCTACCTGGGACTTGCACGGTCATCACCGGGCCGATTTTAGCATAGTGGAGGGGTTACTTTTGGAGCCATCAGGGCTGGCATATGCAGAGCACAGTGTTGAACAGTGATGCATTCTGGAGGACTTTCTGAACCCGACGATGTCGAGTTAGTATGGCAGTTGGGCCGTGGCAGCATCCCATTATTATCACTAGGGATCTATAGAGGACGTCGGATGACTCCGGAGCAGCCTCTGCAAGTTGAGCTCCAACTGCTGCCTGCGAATTGAGATGGATAGGGTGGTGAAAGGTCATGGGAGACGGAGTAGATGGGGTGGGAAATGGGGTGGATGGGTGTGGGGATGGCACCTGACTATGTGGGGGTCTGTTAGGGGGTGATACAAGGTGTGGGAGGGACAGAAAGGGGGCTGGGAGGTGGTCTAGCAAGTGGAGGAAGGGGGAGCTGCGAATTTGGGTTGGGAATGAGAGAGGGAGGAGAGATCTCTCCTTTGGTTTGAATGTGTGGTTAATGGAGGGTTTAATTCTGGTCTAGGGAATGGGAAGGGGTGTCTTGGGGATGTGAATGGGTTCTTGGGAGATGGGATTCTCCCTTGGGAAAATGAAAGGTTGTATGGGGAAGGGGAAAGGTTGCTTGGGAGGAGGGAGAGGTGCCTAGGAGAAGGGGATTCCACGTAGGGGTTGGAGGGGGATTAAATGAGAGGTATGGGGAAGGGGGAGGGGTCTTAATTAGAGGTGAATGGGGAGGAGAGAGAGTGAATTTCGAAATTTGGAGAGAGGAGGAGAGAGAATGGGGTTCGCCCCCTTTAGAGAGAGAGAGAGAGAAATAGAGCTAGAGAGAGAGGGAGAGAGATGCACAAATGCTTTGGCAAACTTTTATCAATACTTCATTAAAGCCCCATGATCTTCCTGATATGATGTATCTGGCTACCTACTTGGCATATTGGCTAGCGACCTTCGTGGTTTCTTACGAGGAAGATGGTGTGTTGAGGGCAGAGTTGTTATTGTCGTCATGTCTGTTGACAAAGAGCAAGAGATTAGCATTAGCTCCAGTGGCACTGGCCAATATTTACTAGGGGTTTGGAGCGCTAGCAAGGCATCTGACGTTGAGAAAGAAAAGCATCTTGATGCCCATACATTACTTGAGCACTTGGGCCGGCCTTCTATTTCTGGGGTTTGTGATGTAGGTGGAGGTGGCAAATTCGACGGCTCCATTTCTGTTTGGCTTCACAAGCCAGCGAGACGATGACGTACAGGGTTAGCTGGAGGACACAGAGTGAGTCCTTTCTTTTTTCCTATGTAGAGGTGATAGAGGTTTACACTTTGACTGCTATTCAAGGGGTTGCAAGTTGGTGGTGGTTTAGACAGAGGCTGGACTAGCCCACACCTTGCCAGGGTTCCGGGAGCCACCATGTTTTGTTTTTGTTAAGTGGGTGTTTAGCACCCATCCGATTGTGCCGGCTATGCACCTAGCAAACACAACAGTTTTGGTGCCTTATTATCCCCATGGTTTCACGAGAAACTTTGGGTATGATCAGGCCATCCCATTGAGCTTGGACTTTCCTTCATCTAGCCGTGTATATAAGGGAAAGGATGCCCACTTGGTAGCCGCTGCGTGGCGGGATTTTAGCAACTGGGGTGGACCAGCCACCTTACCAGTTGTGGAGTCGGCCTGCCAGGGGCACTTCGATGTTCATTATGCCTGCTGGTCGTTTGAGCATAGCAATTTATTTCACCCAAAGGCACAACCACTGAGGAAGGCAAAGGACGAGCGACTACAATGCGCGGATCTACCTCCCATTTACCTTGATGCTGGGCTTCTGAGAGGGCGATTCTCTCGGATTAGCCAAGAGATTGAGCAGATGCCAGCCAGTGGTGAGGCCAGAGTCTAGTGTCTCCAAGAGACGTTTTAGGATAGGATAGGCTGCCTCTCCGGCGCTCCCCTTTGCCGCGCCGGTTTAAGTCTGCCTTTCGCCCATCCTCAAGCAGCGCCATCCCTTCGTTTCTCTTCAATATAAAAAGGGGGGGCAAATAAAAAAGAGAGAAAGGTTCAAATAAAGAAAGGAATGCAAAAAACCGTACGAGGCCGCACGTTGGCGAGTTTGGGCTTCACACTTAACAATTCACTCCCCCAGACTGGGTGCAAAGAAAAAAGTAATGACACCCTGTGGTATCAGACGTGGACCTCGGAACCCCCGACATGGTCATGATCCAAACATATCCCAGGCCGATAGTTCATCAGCTTGACCCACCTCTACCGGGATCTAATCCCACATCCGCATTAAACTTGTCAGATTCACGGCAGGCATTTGTACGATTTGTCACAGCGTCTTACGCTACAAACGCGGACTTCCGTCCGAACAAGAAATGGTCCACCAGTGACTGACATGCACGCATACCTTGGGACCCTCGTTTCCCCAGACTGTGTGCGAAGAGAAAATCAATGACACCCCATGGCATTGGACGTGGACCTCGGGGACCCCGACATGGTCATAGTCTGAAACCGTCTCGGGCCAATAGTCCATCAGCTTGAGCCACTTGTATCTCCGTCCTTCATATGATGGCCCAATTGGATCCGACCCAACTCCAAGTTTTATATCAAGGTATGCAAGGGTCCAATACTTCTCCCTCTGCCACTATCCAAGGTCAATCTAATCCTTCCATTATTGGGCCGTCCGTTCAGCCCACTCCGATTGATCTCACTCCTGTCCAACCCCGGACCATCACTTTCGTTGGCATGGAGATGGGCCAATCTTCTAATTCAGCCCATCAATCTTTCGATAAAGGGAAGTCACCCATCCCTTCCTTTGTCCAGGTGGATCATCACAACTCTGGTTCGGTAGCTTCACAGCTCCTTATGAACCCTTCCGATTTCTTACGCCCTCAGCAAGGAGTGGCCCAAAATCATTCTAATCCAGGTCTATCTCAGGCCCAACATCCTTCTTACGGGCCGCCTATTTCCACTGTCTATCCTTCCACTCCTTCTTACGGGCTCCCGCCTGTTGCTACAGCTATTCCATCTGCCCCTCAAATACAATCAGCATCCTTCACTACCCCTGCTCCTTCCCTAGAGCAGGACTTGCTTGACAAGTGGGCCGCCATGCAGCAACAACTCGACTTTCTCCAGAAAAAGGTTGGCCCACAATCCTTGGCCGATATTCCTATTCCGAGCTTCCAGAACATCCGGTTCCCTCCGCAATCAGAGCTCCCCAACTATCGCAAGTACGATGGGAACAGCAATCCCTTCATCCATGTGAGGGATTTTCTTTATGAATCGGCGTAGTTCTAATATGATGATCGCCTCATGGCGTACTTATTCCGCCGATCTTTGGACAGTGTTGCTCTAGAATGGTTCTATTCTCTACCACTGGAAGAGGCCGCGAGTTTCAAGGTAGTAAAAGATAAATTCATCCAGCGGTTCCAAGATAGGGTCGGCCCTGAATATTCATTTACAGATCTAGTGGCCGAGAAGATGAAGTCGGATGAAGAGTTCGCCACCTATGCAGACAGGTGGAGACAAATGGCCACCAGAGTATCGGGCCACATTCCGGAGGAAGAGAAGGTCAAACTGCTGATTTCCAATGCCACCCCGACCTTCCGCAACATCCTGGCAATGAATGACATAGCCAACATGCATCAACTCTATAGCCGGGCGCGCTTCAACCAGACTCAATTCAAGGACTCCCCTATCCATTCCCTCTTCGAAAACCAAAAGCCCAAGTACCACAAGAAACCACAAGGGCCGGTTACTGAGGGAGTCCAAACAAATGAGCAAGTACAAGCCGTTGCTTTTCCATATCATGCCGCACCTTTCCGCTACAACCAAAACCCCCGCAATTCACAAAACGCCGCTCCGCAAAACTTCCAAGCCACTCCACAAAACCCTCCCCCCGCCTTCACCATTCCACAAAACAACTTCGCCACACCACAACAACCATCACCACCACCACAATACCATAACGTCTCTCCACCCAACGGCTACAACAACAACAATCCAAATAGCAAGCGCCCGGCTCCCAGGAGAGCCCAGTATCCTCTGTTGCCAGAGACGCTTACAGATATCTTCTCGGCTCTCATGTCAGTAAATGCAATCCAACTTCCTCCGGAACGGCCTGTTTGGAACCCGGCAGTCGATCAGACTAAGTATTGTATGTTCCACCGACAGCCGGGCCATACCATAGAAGGATGTTTTCAGTTCCGAGATCTTGTATATGACCTACATGAGGGGCAGAGAATCGACTGGGCCGAAATGCATAGGGCCATTGTTAAGATTAAAGAAAAGAGAAGGCAGCTGTAGGGGCAGCAAGTGCAGCAGCATCAAGCACCGCAGCCGCAGCAGCCACCACAACAGCAGCAACCACAGCAAGTACAAGACCTGGGCATCCATCAGAACCCGATGCCGAATCATCCACCCGCTCCTCAGCAGCAGCCGCCAGCACCAGCGCAAGTAAACATGGTCCAGCCACCGGCCCCCAACGCCGGATGGTCTTTCGATGATGATGGCGCCACACCGCAGGTCATGGCCCTCCACCATAACCACCGTAATCCTCCCTTCATCATCCCTGCACAGCCGACGCCCTCTCAACTCATCCTCTCATTCACACCCACTCCAGCAAATCCTCTACCACTCTCCATTCCATCGTACCCTCCATCACCCACTCCCATCACCGCCATCACACCACCATCCAATCCCTCACCCATTCTTACCCATCCGCTAACCTTCCCTCCACCCGCATCAACATTCATCACCACCCTGCCTTCCACCCATCCTTCACCCACCATCCGTGCACCGCCCACTAACCTCACCAACCCTACGCTCCACCAAACCGCCTCCCCCGCACCACCTGTTCCATTCATCCATCCCGCAGGGCCCATCATACTATCTTCAGATGCCGCGACAAACTGTGCTTTGAGGAGCGGGAAGATGTTTCATCGGAATTACGCTACTACTTCTAATCCCCAATCCTCTCGGCCGGTGGCCGAGCAAGAAGAAACTGAACCTTTGCCGGGTACTCAATATGACTTGCTACATCATCTGGATCGAGTACCCGCCAAAATATCTGTGCTGGAGCTGATCAAAAGGTCCACCCTTCATCAGGATGCACTGAGGGATTTCCTACAGAAGGTAATGGTTAGTGAAGACATGGCAGTTGATAGCCTACCAACGGCACTGGCAACTATCTCCAAAGGGCCGGCAATCACGTTCTCTGAAACCGAGCTTGCACCTCCGGGGGCTCGGCAAATGCCGCTCTGCATAACAATTACCCTGAACAAAGTCGACATTGAAGCAGCGCTGGTTGACACAGGGGCCTCAATTAATGTTTGCCCACTCAGCACCCTCCGAGCATGCAACATATCTGAAGAGTTACTACGGCCTACCCCCACCACTATAGCAGCATATGACAACTCAAGGCGAGCATGTCACGGGGTAGTCACCATTCAGGCAGAGCTCGGGCCCCTTACTATGGCCGTGGAATTCTATGTTCTTGATATCGACCATATGTTCAGGGCTATCTTGGGTCGTCCCTGGATTAACACACTCGGCGCCGTGCCCTCCACCGCACATCAGTGCATTAAATTCCCCTTCCAAGGGAGGGTCGTCAAAGTTAAGAGCTTATCCACAGTACAGTCAGTAAAGGCTACTTCAGAGCAGGTTCTTCCCACACTTTGGCCAAGCAGCTGGCCCATTCTGTCAGTATTGGATTTGAACTTTCCTTGGGCTTACACATCCCCTAAGCCCGTCGCTACTCCAGTTAATGTCAAAGTGAAGCCGCAGATTCGAGATTCAAAGGGGTGGAACATTATATTGAAACTGGGCTATCAACCGGGGAGAGGCCTCGGTGCGCAACTGCAAGGGATGACTAAGCCTATACCTAAGGGAAGAAAAATGGGCAGGAGAGGTCTCGGCTACAAAGAGACAGCATTATCTATGATAAGTGATTCTGGGCCGCTCACCTGGGATTATCGTCAGCATTTTGTCAAAGGGCCTCTCCAGCCTGACACATTAGCTCCAAAGTCTGTTCAACAAGAAAGGAATACAGTTTGTCCAATTGCCAATCCGCCTCCCTTGTCAAGAGGGACAGATGATGACATGCTCGACTACAGTCAGGCCTTGCAGGGGCTCTTTTATGAGGAAGAATGTCAGAAGAAGCAACAAGAAGTTTGGCTTATGCAGTGGAGGCCGAAGAAGCAGATTATTGTTGATCTACAGAAGGAGGAGAGCTCTCCAGTTGTCTGTTCTTGGTCTCTCTCACGCTTCCAATCTATCTTTCAACGAAAGGAGTTCGTACCCCGCCTTCCTCCTGTCATGATAAATTCATCTTTCATTGATCCACCGGAGATTCTATTCATTCCTTGTGCTTGCGGGAAATGACCACGCATTGATCTATCCACTATGTTTACTCCTCCTCCTCCCAACGCTCAGCTCCACGAGATGTGGTTCTCTTCTTCTGATCCTTTCTTTGATTGCATCTTCCCCGAGCTGTTCCCTATGCAGCTCCCACCTCCTCCATCTTGCTGTGTAGTCTCCACTGATCTCCAAAAAAAAACGTCAAATTTGAAACGGAGATTTCAGTGGAAGATTACGCTATCCTGTCTCCATCCTCCTCCTCCCAAGGGCACGAGTCCCCTGCTCCTCCCCTTCCACTAAGTCTTCTGTCCCCTAGGTTAGGATCAGGGTCCGTCGAGTCTAGAGGAGTAGAGTCCGTTAGGTCTAGAGAAGTAGGGTCTTGTTCTCGGTCGTCCAACCCTTCCCATTCTGAACCGCGCTCGCTTGCGCATCCTTCCCAATCTGTTCCTGATAGGTTCTTGCAAGATCTAGCTCAGCGGTGTCATGCTCTTTTGAAGTGTCCGGAATTTGTCGCTACAGCAATCGTGATTGAGGATGAAGAGGAAATAGAAGGGGAATGGAGCGACGACGGATTAGGCGTCTATGAGGTCTTGGTTGAGAAGGATCCAATAGATGAAGACAGCGATGTAGATAACACTGCCGACTTATATGCACAAGGACTAAAGAGATTCGACCAGCCGTCGACGGCAGTGGATGAACCTACAAAGGAAATCAACTTGGGGACGGAAGAAGACCCAAGGCCCATCATTATTTCTGCTGATCTCCCTTCACAGGTAGAAGAAGATCTAATTAAGGTATTAAGGGAGTATAGTGATTCTTTTGCCTGGTCTTATGAGGACATGCCAGGCCTTGATCCCTCCTTAGTGGAACATCGACTCGTGCTTAAACCAGGGGCAACACCTGTGAAACAATGGTCAAGAAGATTTCACCCCCACATGCCCTTGAGGATCAAAGAAGAGGTCGACAAACTATATAAGGCCAGGTTCGTCAGAGTGGTTTTATATCCTCAGTGGGTGGCGAACATAGTCCCTGTTCTCAAGAAGGATGGAAAAGTGCGCATATGCATTGATTCCAGGGATCTAAACAAAGCATGTCCCAAAGATGATTTCCCGCTACCTCATATAGACGTCCTAGTGGATAACACTGCCGGGTATGAAGCTCTGTCATTTATGGATCGGTACTCGGGCTATAATCAGATCCGTCTCGCTCCGAAAGACCAAGAGAAAACTTCCTTCACCACGCCCTGGGGCACGTATTGTTATGTAGTTATGTCATTTGGTTTGAAAAATGCAGGTGCCACCTATCAAAGGGCGATGATGGCCATTTTCCACGACATGATGCACATATACATGGAAGCTTACGTGGATGACATCTTGGTGAAGTCAAGAACAAAAGAAGAACACCCCTCTATCCTGGCTAAGGTGCTGCAGAGAGCCAGAGAGTACAAGCTTAAGATGAATCCAAAGAAGTGTGTATTCGGAGTCTCCTCAGGGAAGTTGTTAGGGTTCATAGTGAGCAAACGGGGGATCCAGATTGATCCTAATAAAGCACAGGCCGTCATGGACATGCCTCCGCCAAAGAACATTACGGAACTTCGAGGAGTGATTGGTAGATTGCAATTCATTAGAAGATTTATATCTCAGCATTCTCAGAGGTGTCCTCCGTTTTATGAGTTGCTTAAGGCGGGTGTCAAGTTCGAATGGAATCAAGATTGTCAGAAGGCCTATGAGGACCTCAAAGAGTATCTGTCCAATCCCCCGGTTTTGCAACCTCCTGTCCCTGGGAAACCCCTAATCCTATACATCTGGGTAATTGAGGACTCCTTAGGGGCGGTCTTAGCACAAGTGGATGATGAAGGAAAAGAGCGGGCCGCGTACTACCTCTCTCGACTGTTTAATCCCGCTGAATCCAAGTACACCGCTATGGAGAAGACTTGTGCCGCCTTAGTGTGGGTAGCTCAGAAACTTAAACATTACTTTCTCGCCCACCCAGTTAGGTTGATCTCTAGAATGGACCCAATCCGTTATCTCTTAGAAAAACCCGTCCTTTCTAGTAAGTTAGCTCGCTGGCAGAGCTTCCTCTCTCAATTCGACATCACCTTTGTTGTTCAGAAGGTAGTCAAAGGATATGCCATTACTGAACATCTTGCACATCTCCCTATTCCTCACACCGATTCTATTCAGGATGATTTCCCTGATGAGCATCTCTCTGTCCTTTCTCATCATCCCTTTTGGTCTCTGCACTTCGATGGAGCACTCAACTCCCAAGGCCAAGGGATCGGTGCTGTCTTGCTTACTCCAAAGGGGGTAACCATTCCCTTTGCTTATCAACTTCGATTTCCTGCTACCAACAACATCGCTGAGTATGAGGCTCTCCTAACCGGCTTGAAGCACGCCTATCTCCTAGGCGCGCGCTATTTGAACATTATAGGAGATTCTCAGCTTGTCCTACGGCAAGTCCTATCCACTTACCGTACTCGTGACCCCAAGCTCAAGCCTTATCAAGATTTGGTCACGCTCATTGCTAAGCGATTCCGTAAGCTGATCTATATCCATACTCCCCATTCTCTGAACATTCTAGCTGATGCTTTGGCATCTCTTGCTTCCTCCTTATCTTTCCCTCTCAGTCGTAGTACTGAGACCATCATCGTCCAGAGATTGGACGCACCTTCTCTTCAAGATCCTTGGTTCATCAACCTCGGGAAATCTATAGAGACAAGAGCTGAGAAGGAAGATCTCAAGGAAGTTTCATTTACAGAGCTAGAGGAGATTCTGGACGAAGAAGAATTGCCTTGGTATCATGAAATCGAGTTGTTTTGCAAA
Source organism: Amorphophallus konjac (assembly GCA_022559845.1). Taxonomy (NCBI): domain Eukaryota; kingdom Viridiplantae; phylum Streptophyta; class Magnoliopsida; order Alismatales; family Araceae; genus Amorphophallus; species Amorphophallus konjac. Next base: position 315,147,458 of record CM040120.1, on the reverse strand, counting down.
GAAGGGTCATTCCCAGAAGGGGCAAAGGCCGAGCAGCGTAAAGCAATAAGAAGAGCCGTCGCAAGGTACACTATCATTGCAGGAGAACTGTATAGGGGCGCTACTAATGGAATGCTCATGAGATGCTTGGATGATGTAGAAGCTTGGAAAGTGGCTGACGCGGCCCATTCTAGTGAGTGTGGAGGTCATGTCAATGGCCAGGCTCTAGCGAAGAAGATCCTTAGGCAGGGCTACTATTGGCCCACTCTAGAGGAAGATTGCTCCCTCTATGTCCGGAGGTGTCTTAAATGCGAACTCCATGCTGATAAAATTCACTCTCCAGCTTCGTCTCTCCATCCTATGACTGCTCCTTGGCCATTCTCTATGTGGGCTTTTGACGTCGTCGGCCCGCTCGGGGATCCTAATTCTCAGATCAAGCAAAAATCCTTCATCCTCACCGCTACTGAGTACTTCACCAAATGGGCCGAAGCCAAGGCGTACGCAGAAATCAAAGCTACAACGGTGTGCCGCTTTATCATGAAGAATATCGTCTCACGGTTCGGAGTGCCAAGCATCATCATCACCGACAACGGACCCCAGTTCGTCTCCCAAGATCTTAAGGACCTATGTAAGAAGTTCAATATTGCATTGCATCATTCATCTCCATATTATCCTCAAGGCAACGGTCAAGCCGAGGCCACTAATAAAACCCTTCTTAAAATCATCAAGAAAACATGCGAAGCACATAAATTTTCTGATTGGCCTGAAAAATTGGTGGAAGCTCTGTGGGCTTACCGCACCTCCGTCCGTACCCCTACGGGGCAAACTCCCTATTCCCTGACCTATGGGATGGAGGCGGTGCTCCCATATGAGATCTTAACCCCTTCCCTTAGAGTGTAGCTCGATAAGGAACTTAATCTCGATGAACGTCGGGAGGCGTTGCTGGTCCAGTTGGAACTCTTGGATGAGAAGAGGATGAATGCGGCTGATCACGTTTCTGTTTATCAAAAGAGGGTTTCGCGTTATTTTCAAAAGAAGGTGATTGAACGTAAGTTTATGACGGGTGATATTGTTTTGAAACGCAAATTCATTCGGTCTGCAGGTCCTAGGTCTAAATTGCAACCTAACTGGGAAGGGCCGTTTGTAATAAAAGAAGCTTATCCAGGGAATGCTTATCGTTTAATAAATGCGGAAGGTGAGGAGCTCTCTCACCCATGGAATGGGTTGTATCTTAAGCGTTTCTTTCCTTAGAGTCTAAACCACGTGCTTTCCCGGCAGCAAGATCTTCCTTCCTATCTTCAAAAGAAGAGGTCCCGAGCAAGGCCAATCACACACCACACGACATCTCTGGTCGGGTTCCTTGTTTAAAAGACACCGTTTCTCCTTGGCCATGCTTTAGGGGAAAGTCGAAGTCCATGTCCGCTTCATTCTTCGGCTGAATCCAGGGGCAAGGTGTGAATAAGGAGGCGACGACCAATCCAAACACCTTAACGAGAGGAGGTCTCAAACAGGGGCAAGTCCGTTATGACCTGACGCCACAAGCAAGAAAGGAAAAGAAAAGAAAAGGAGTGCTCTTTACGACAAAATCAAAAGCGTTATCTCAAAGGTCTACAGATTCCGAATTTTCGAAAAAACTCCAAGGAGGAAAGAAAGCTAGGCATGACAAGAGTGGCAGTACAGTTCCCCGTGGGACGTTATGAGCCCGGTCGCATGCATGCCTAGGGTGGACAAAGGTTCGATGACGGACGCAAAAAAGGCCCCGGCGCAACAGACCAAATCTCTGATAGGGTTGTGCGGTGAGAAAATCAAGTCCTAAAAACTCCCATATCTGGCCTAAGCTTACCCCCATGATCTTTTTTCCTTTTAGGACTAAGATGAGTACCCTGGGTATGGCATTGGTAGAAACACCGTCATGATGATTAGGTCTCGGCCAGAGGTTGTCACACTATTACACGCCAATCTCGGGACTCAATCTAAAATAAGGAAGGGTTCGCGTTGCTAGAGAGGCACTGGTATTTCAAAATCCAAAAACATCAAATATTTTCAAAATCCAAAAACATCAAATATTTCAAAATCCAAAAAAACATCAAATATTTCAAAATCCAAAAACATCAAATATTTCAAAATCCAAAAACATCAAATATTTCAAAATCTAAAAACATCAAATATTTCAAAGTCCAAAAACATCAAATATTTCAAAATCCAAAAATAACAAATATTTTCAAAAATCCAAAACAAAACAGATATCTCTAAAAAAATCCAAGAACATTAAATATTTCCCAAAACTCCCAAAAATACCATCATGTGCATAGCATGCATTGCATTTTCATTATGTTTTCGCCTATTTAATAAAGGCTCCACCCCTTGACCGAATATCAAGGAACGGTCATTATCTAACTTGCTTCAAGGCAAGGGGTTGAGTCCAAGAACAGATCTAACTTGATTCATGTTTAAAGTGTGTGTGCAGAATGCAGGGGCAAGATTTAAAGCAAAAAGTTCACAGCTATGCAGGTTCAAGGTATGTAACGCGCCAACATCGGACCGTTACAGTCACATAACGGCCCTTCTTCGACCGTTATTTTCATACAGGCATGGGCCTTCTTTCTTTCGCTAATCATCACTATAACGGTATGGAGAATACCGTTACTTTCTTATAACGGCCCAAGGCCTATCCGTCATATCCTTCAGAGACAGGGTTCTATTGTTACTCTCATTCTGACGGCCTGTTGTAAGACCGTTATTTCCGTGTGGCGGCCCATTGCATATCCGTTGCTATCTCCAGAGGCTCTGCCTGTCCACATCATTCCAGCCATTTAAACCACGAAGCTCAAGCTCATTCAACTAAGAAAATTTCATCTCATTCAAGCAAGCTTAATGAAATATAATTCATGATAAACCAAGCTCTGATGATCAAGTACACATAACATCTCTCATGAACAAAAAGAAAATCAAGATACATTCAATTTCTTATCCGCAAGAGGGCGGATTCTTCTTAACTCTTTCACATAATCTCGGCGTGCTTCATCGTTCTCTTCAACTTCTGCTTGCCACGGGCGCACCTTGCTGATCTCCCACATGATCAGCGCGTTCCGGACTGCTCGTTCATCTTCCTCAGTCCCCATCTTCCTAGGTAGGAGGGGAGGGTAGTGTGATAGTACAGAAATGCCGGTTCGAGGTAGTCCGATCTGAAGATGGCATCGGTGCGGGTTGTAGATCGCCATGGTAGTATTCCCCACTAGCTGGAGGTCCAGGCCTTGACGCCGCGGTATTTTGAGAAGAGTGCTTCGAAGGATTCTTGGTCGCATGATGAACTTATCCATTGGCAAAGTGTTGAAAAAGAGGCGCCATTCATCCCGAGTTTTCTTATCCGCTGTCCTACACTCCACCTGAGAAGAATATCCAAATGCCCCTCCAATGAAGAAGAGAGGGTGGCTCCCGAAGATCCGGCTTGCAGAAGTTATGTCTTCCTTGGGAAGGAATTTGACTCTCACTCCTGTCCAGCACTCAAGGAGTATCATGGAACCAAATAAAGGACCTCCTATGCAAGCCGAGCTTAGTCCTTCATAGAGGTATGAGAGGACCGCTTGAGAAATAGACATTCCCCGCCACAGCCCGCTAATAATACCAAGATTTTGGATGTCTAAGAGGTGGTCGGTCGTGGTAAAAAGGAAGACCCCGCACAAGCAAACCGCCACCGCCTTGGCTATTGCGTCATATCTCTCCCACTTGTTTTTACAATGAGACACTATCCATTGTGCTAAGGGTATCAAGTGAATGTGGTGAGGGCTGATCATGGTTCTCACATCCTTTGGATTATGAATGAGGTCGCTCAAGATCAAGGATGGGTCAATGGGCTCTATTGTATAGCAAACCCGGTCTTCATCCCCCACCTTAATCGTAGGAAGGGTTAGGTAGGCTTCTACCTCTTCTAATAGGACGGTTGCTTCGAAGGAAGGGAAGATAAAGGTATGAGTTTGTGGATGCCATAACTCCACAAGTGCTGAAATACTTGGCCAATCTAAGGATAGTTTCTGGAAATTTTTGCCTAAAACCAAGAGTGGTTGAAGGTGCCAAGCTTTAAGGATTGATGTAACTTCTATAGGGAGGGCCTTCACCATGGGAGCCACCCACTTCAGATTAAAGTAGCATCTTGGGCCAGGAAGAGGTTTGAAGAAAGAAGGAGGAGAAGAAGTCATAAAACGGATTGAAGTGCAGAATTTTCTGAACTTGGATGTGTTGTTGAGGGACTTACCACCCCTTGAACATTGGAGCTTAAGTGCTTGGGAATTGATGTCAACCGCTGGAGCTCTCCGTGTTCTTTTCTGGCAGCTTTAGGCCCGGTGTAGACCTTCCCTTCCATGATCATCGCCTCCAAGCTCCTCTTCATCTTGATTTCTACCATTAGGAGAGGTTCTTCAACCCTAAAGCAGAGGTTTTCAGCAAAGCTACGATTTTGATTGAGTTTCCGAGTCTTAAAAGCTTGATTTTGGCTTTTGGAAGGATAGGATTCAGACTAGAAAGCTTTATCTTCAATCAGGATAAGTTCCAGTAAGGGATTAGATGGCTAAACCTCGGGTTTAAGTTCTCACGGCTCAATCCGTCTCGGAATACAAGTCAGAATCTAACGGTCTATCATAAGGCCGTTATTTCACTCCAACGCGCCAACCTTAGGCCGTCGCATTTTCCTGTGGGTTTAGTTCGCCGATCGTGTTCTGTGAAGATTAACGGTCTAAGGCCTGACCGCCGTTTCTTATAACGCGCGAATCTTGAGCCGTTATATTCTCATCCACTCAGTCCTTTCTCTTCTAGGCTAAGCACTTCCTGACGGCCCTGGTTATGGCCGTTGCTTCACTTTGACGCGTCTCCCTCAGGCCGTCGCATTTTCTGCTACTTGTCCTGACAACCATCGTTCTGCCATGATCAACGGTCTAGTCTTTGGCCGTTATTTATCTTTGACGCACCTTCCGTTGGCCGTCGTTTATCCTGAAGCCCTACTACCAAGATGGGCCCCTGTTATGAGTAACGGCCTTTCACCGGCGCGTCGTTTGATTATGACGGTCTGAGCCTAGACCGTTACTTTCTCTCTGCTGAATTCTGGTTATTCCTTCTGCCCTTGCCTAGACCTGGCGGTCTCTCGCATTGTACACCTCATTTTTCACACACATACATTCCCACAAGTAACTCATGCACATATTCCTGCCCATGATTCATTCATCCATTCATTCATTTCATCCGTCCCTGCACAATCAAACACACATCCTTTCATTCACTAAACAAACGGAAAACCCAAAAAAGATCTCATTCCATCTACCACAAGTTCTGTACAAAAGATAATAAAAAACATAAAAAATACATCATTCGGTTGGCTTATCCGCCGGACCACCCTCATTCTCTCCATCCTCGGGTCTCCTCGCGGGTGGCGGCGCTATAGAAGCACTCTCCTCCTGCTGTCCCCGCTCTGCCCTCTCATTCCTCTGTTGGGCGGAGGAGCTGACAAGAAAATCCCCTACCGAGCCGCTCGGGGCAGCACTCCTCCGTGCCCCACTCTGGGAGGCACTCCGCTCTGGTCCCCGGCCCATCATCCGGACTGTCCGCTCCAGCGTCCGCAGCTCGATCTTCAGTGTGAAGATCTGACACCGCGTCTCCCGTGCCTCGGTCCGGTAGCGATCCAGGTCCGCCATCCCGATATGGAGCTGCTCCACCTCACCCCGTGCTCGCGCTAACTCTGTCCGTAGTTGCTCCATCTCTGCATCATCCGAGCATCGCGGGGTCTCCGCTCTCAGCCGAGCCAGCTCTGCCCGTACAAGCTCTGTCTCCGCTTGGGCTCGATCGGTCTCAGCCTGGCTTCTCTCTGCCTCTGCCCTCGCCTGACTGGCCTCGATCACTGCTGCTGCTAGCTCCCTCGCCTGTAGGTTGCATTTCATATCATATCATTAATCATAAGGCATTTTTAGGCCTAATCATAAGCATAAGCATTTTAGCATCTTACCCGCTCCGCGAGGGTGGCCTCCGCCTCCTCGGCCCGGGCAACTGCTCGAGCAAAATCGGCCTCCTGCTCAGCCCTGCCTCTCGCAGGCTGTGAGGAAGACGATGGGGCATCCGGTCCGGCTCGTTGGGCTCCCTCGGCCCGCTGCATTTTAGAAATCATGGTTAGAAGTCATGGTTAATCAGCATTTGCATCATGATATTCCATTAAGCATAATCATAAAGCATTTTAGGTCTCACCAGGAGCTCCAGAGCGGTCCGGTACCCGTCCCGCTGCTGGATGGTGGAATGGAGTAATCCCTCCAGCTCGGCTATCCGTCCCTCAGGATCTAGCTACATTTTAGAAAACATGAGTCAATACATCCATCGCATGGCATTTTTGCATATAGAATGGGCTGTTTGATTTAGAATTGCATACCGGTCGTCGGGTACCTCGGTACACCCAGTCGCCGTAGAGTCGAGCGAAGGCCTTCAGATATGCCTCGTCGCTCTCATCTCGCTCCTTCACCGCTCGGCCCCGCCTATTCCAGTCCTGGACGTACTTCGCCTTCCGGGCACACCAATCCACATTGCCGCTGATGCCCCTTGCTGACTTGCCGGGGTGGTCATCGCTGTGGCGTGGAAAGGTCACCTCGGGCTGGTGTAGTCCCCGAGTCCGTAGGATCAGCCTATAGTGCAGGGGCTCGATGATGTGGATGCAATGCAACCATATGTCTCACCCCCGATACGATAAAGCCGCCTCCACCCATGGCTGTCCCGTATAACCCTCATCGCGGTATGGGGTCCATCTCACCTGAAAGCATTTTTAGTCCATTCATCAGCATTAGCATATAAAAGCATTAAAGGCAAAAGCATTTAGAAAGCATTTAGAAGCATATAGAAGCATATAGGAATCATTTTTTTCAGCTCTGGACTTACCGACGTATGCGGGAAGGAGTCCAAGTCATCCTGGATCGTCCGGGTCAGTCTAATGATCGACCCTGTGTCCCTCGCCACCGACCATCGCCTCGCGATCGGTATGCGGCCGGGATGGAGTAATGCGCCTCTCCCGATGCCCGAGAGGTACATATAGCTCCAGATCTGCATTTAGAAATCAAGTCAGTCGCATGGCATTGCATAAATCATGGCATAAATATTCATGGCATAATAGAAAGCATATGAAGTGCATTTACCTGTAGGAAAGGCGAGAAGCCGCCCAACATTGTCTGCCGGTCCGTGGTGCTGAGGGACTCGAACAAGAATGCGAGCACTGTCGCTCCCCAGGCATATCTCCTAACTCTGCCCAAATCCTCTATCATCGGCAGCAGTCTACAGCTGATGACATCTGCCCGAGTCACGAAGAGGAGTTTCCCGAATAGCAGCATCAGGAAGCGTCTTAGCACTCTATCTCCCTCTGGTCCAGCCTCTGCCGCCACGCGAGGGCGCACCTGGTCTATCACTCTGCCCAGATGCTCCTCAGGTAGCTCTCCCACGGCGATCGCCGCTCCTCTCAGTCCCAAGCTCTCCTGCAGCACTGATCTCGAAAGCTGAGAGGAGGACTGGCCCGGTCTAATCAAATCTAGCCCGAGCAGCTGCTGTGCCATCTCTTGGTAGTCGCTGTATGTCCACCCTGTCACCGCGGCTCCGTGGACTCTCAATCCGGTAATCCTCGCTATGTCTTCTAGCGTGGGGATCATGTGGCCCCACGGTAAGATGAAAGCTCTGCTGATCGGGTCCCATCTCTCGTGCAAGGCGTACAGTAGCGGCGTGTCCATCCGGATCACCTCGATGCTGAGCACCTCAGCGAATCCCATGCCGGCTAATCTCTCTCTCTGGTAGTCGGGCAATGCCTAGTACACTGCCCGGATTTGTAGTCAGGAGATCCGCGATCGTCTCTTCCCCTGCATTGCATGTTAGATCATTAATCAGTCCAACTTGCATCATATAATCATTGTATAAACATTCATAATTGAAAACAAAACAAAAATTTGAAAATTGAAAACCCTAAAAAATAGCTTAAGTCCCTGGCATAAGTGACGGCCCTGGGGTAGGGCGTCGTTTGACTCTGACGGACTCAGCATGGTGCGTCAGAAGAGTGACGGTCGCTGGCAGGACCGTCACATTGTCTGCATTTCGGAATTTTTTCCCTTGCATCCCCGTGGTCTCCCACTATGGCCAAATGGCCTACAATTGTTCCTAGGGGGTTTGTGGACCCATTTCTACCCTTTAATCCCGCATGCATTCATAATAAAAACACAAAAAAATTAAAATTTGAGGTTAGGGCGGAAGGACCTACCTCACGGTCCATGCCCCTTTTCCTCTTCTTCTCGGGTTCTTTGGGTTCCTCTGCACCCAATGGGGCTTCCCTTTGGTCCCCCACGGCCGTGGGAGCTTCTTCTTCTTCTCTTGGCTCTCTTCTCCTCGGTTCTTCTTCCGTGACCGGTGGGATCGCCTCCCGTTCGAGCCGGCGGTGAAACCGCTGGATTGCTTTCTTCTTTCCCCTCTCCCTCCTCTGTGGTGGTGGCTGGGAACCCTCGTCGCCGGCCATGGTGGTAGTGGGACGGTGGTCGCCGGTGGTTTCTCTCGGTTGGTTTTTTGGGTGTTGGGTGTGGAATGAATGGGCCGTGACCGTTCGGTTTTATTTTTTGAACGCTCAGGAAATGTGACGGTCTATCGACCGACCGTCACATCCTTCTGACGCGTCTAGATTTGACCGTTACATGTGCTGGCCCTATTTTATTGAAGAATGTGAACCGCCTGGTTTATGATGGACTAGGGATGGTCCGTTACTTTATGTAACGCCCTTTCTTCAGACCGTTACAAACTTGCAAGTTTCTTGATGAATTAAATGGTCTATTGGATGTCAAAATGGTTCAATTTTCTTCCATGTTGTTCCTTATTGATCTTCCTTGCACGTATAATGGTTATGCCTTGGATTCATGATCATATTTATTGTTGGCTAACCTATCTTTTATGAAGGAATTATGAGTGAAGTCATGCTTTATCGTCCGTCAGGTAGGTAAGTCAGGTATTGTATCTCGTTCCCTCACTCCCTTAATGCATTACTATATGTTACTTATGATATATTACCTCGAGAACCGACTGGTCATTCATGTGTCCTGGGATTTGATGTTCCCCTAAAATAAAAACGATGATGATCTAAGTTCACATGTTTAATCGTTGGATAGGCCGTTAGATTGGAAAATTTGGGGACGATGGTTCTATCTTGCACGCCGTGGTTGCAGATGGTGTCCTGACTCTGATTTTCTCTGATCTAGCAATATTATTCTCGAGTATTTTTCTATTTTATCTTTTCTTCGCATTTGTTTTGAAGATTTTGTTTTCCTTTAGCCCAGCATTCATCATACGCATTCTTTGAGCATTCGTGAAGCTTCATTTGTTCAAGGTCTTGATGATGGTGAACAACTGTGTTCTTGATTCTGAATAAGGAGAATCATTCCACTCTGAATTAGAAGGTTTCCTTCGATCTGCTCGCTTGATCTGGTTCGCTGAAGATTCCTGTCTGGAGTTTAGTCTCTTTCCTTTCCGTTGCCTCCGGCGGCTAGCCGTGTTTCCTTTCCTTAGTTAATTAGTTCCTCCAGACTCGCATTCCTTTGGCTGGCTATTTCCTTGTGATCAATTCGAAGTTTTCCAGAAATTTCCTATCGCTTGTCGCTAAAGAACGGGTGTCGTTTACCTTAACGCCCTCTTTTTGATACACTCCGCTTCATTTCCGCTTCATCTTTCATGTTCCACTTCACTTTCGCTTCACCTCCGCTCGCTCCCCTGCAAATAGGACGTTAAGGAGGGGCATCTGTTGACACCCGTTTTATACCCAATAAGTCGGGTCATCTCCTTATTTCATTCTATATGATGCTCCGAGTTGTTCACTCTTCATTGAGTCTCTTGATCAGTTGAGGCTTGTTTCTTGGGTCTTAATTCATGGATTAAGAATTGGCTTCTGGTGGCGTTTCGTTGGCAACAGCTTAGCAACCCTTTATTGTTATTTTTGAAACTCAATGGTAATAACGGTCCGAACCAGGCGCGTTGTTTCATTATAACGCATGGGGCCTAGACCGTTACTCTTTGAAGAGTCCTAAGGCTTAAGGCCTCGTTGAAAAGCTTATCCTTTTGATTCCACATTGGTAATAACGGTCTGTCGAGCAGCCGTTGTTTCATTATGACGCCCTATGCCTTGGCCGTTGCTTCCTTGAAGAGTCCAACTTGTTGGGTCTTCTTCCCGTTGATCTTATCTTTTAGGGATAAGGTTGATAGTAACGGACGGTTCTTGATGCGTTACTTCCAAGTGGCAGTCTGTCGTGTAGACGTTACTTCCTCTAGAGAGTCCTGGCAGTTCAGGCCTTTTCTCTACTACTCCGTGGTCGAGATAAGGGTTTGGATTGACGATATCTCTTTCAAATCTGATCCTCAGGACCTTCCGTTCGATTCTATGGACTCTTGGTGATATTATCTTCGAGGATTTGCTAAGAGTTATCTCTTTATCTTGCTGAATTATCCCTTGCTCGACCTGAGAGTTTGAGGGTCTATAAATAGAGCCCTTGACTTCATGGCCCGGGGAGGAAGATTTGGAATTCACGACGAAGTGCTGCCGAACTCAGGAGCCATCTTCATCCAAGAGGAACTGCTTCCCACGTCCATCCATCTCATAATCAAGGGAGTACTTTGGTTTTGGTCTTTCAAGTTCATCATTGCATGCTTGAGTTCTTCCCTGGTTTTTCCTCAATCAAAGCATTATCCCTCCTCTTTCTCCACGTTTTTCACTGTCCTCTAAGCATATAAACATCTTCCCAAACTTTTAAAACACCCAGAGGCGTTAAAAAACCAAAAACTCCCCGGTAATCCCCTCTCCTTTTGATGATGTTAAGTCCTTTGAGAATTGATGCTATGCTTGTGAAAAGGACTAATTGAGGTTATTGTGTTTGGTCTTTCTACATCTTTGGCAGGTTTACAGGTTCATTGACACGAGGCCCAGGTCTTCTAGCCGGCTGGAAGAGTTGGAGTTAAAAGAATTCAAGCTTTGTTACTGCAGGTTATCTGACGGCCTTGTGCAGGCGCGTCACTCTCTTCCGGCGGTCTATCGTGTGGCCGTCACTTCCAAGCGACGCACGGGGTTCTGGCCGTTACTTCTATGTTAATCTGCAGGCTTTCTCTGGTTTTCTCTCTCGTGGGCGGGTGTTTCATCCACCTATTTCCAAGGTATATTCAGGTTTTTTGACTTATTTTTACTTTGGTGGCGATCACATCTTTCCTTGGTATTGGGCATTAGCTGTCTTCTTCATCATATCTTTCTATTTTCCTTGCTTGTTCCACCTTCACGGTGTGTTTTTATTTATTCCTTGCTCCACGCTCCGGCGTGTGTTTTCCTTTTCCGTAGCGTAGTTTGATTGGGATAGCATGCCCATGCTAGAGCTAGCTATGATTGCCTAGGTTCATGATCACATGTTCATAGGTTTGAGTAGATCTTTGATTGTTTGTTTGTTATCTTACCATATCACTCTCCAAACCTCAAAAGAAAGATAGAAGATAGACAAATAAATATCAACACCCGTCAACCCGAGTTCGCTACTCCCTGGTCCCACATTGTTGCCCTTTACCTCTCTTCGTGGAGTGGGCCTTAAAACTATTTCTGTAATTATTGTTAATATTTGCACACCGGGAGAACGAGCTTCGGCCGGGGTCGTCTTCCCCACGCCCAGAGCTTGGAGGTAAACTCGCCTCCCTCTTTATTGCATTTGCTTATCTCGTATATTTTTGAATGTCGCTGCTAGAGTGATAGGATTACTAGCTCAATATTTATTTTTATCACCACTGCGAGAGTGAGTGAGTGAACCCGTCCCGTGGCTCAATCCGAGTACATGCGGAAAAGTCGATACCCGATGCTCATTGCCGGTTTCTCAACTGCGCACATCCCCACGCTTCCCTCACATAGGGACGCCCGTGACCTAGAGTCCCAGGTTCGCGTCCGGTCCCGCATAAGCGGTCCATACCCGCCTTTCAATCAATATAGAGATTAGGGTCCAAGGACCCATCAAAGGTGGGAGGATCCGCACGTACTGAGCTAAGGAGACGATCATCCTCGTCGTCCCTATTGGGCCGACAGCCACGCCGGGCAAGGCCATAACCCTCAACCTCATCATCGGACCCAAAGTCATCGAACTCCTGGACACACGGTCTCCGATCGTTAGCCCTAGGGTGGGCGGGCAGAGGAGGAGGGTCAAATGGGCCGTGGGCCTCCCCGGGGACATCCTCACATGGAGCTCTACCCTGGTTGGGCCGCCCATCCAGACCTTGAATGGTCCGGTCGGAAGCCTCCATCCGGTCCTCCATGGCCTTCATCCGGCCCTCCATGAATGCAGCATGATCTTTAAAGCTCTTATCAGACTGATCTATCTGATTCATGAGAGCTTGCATCATATCATGGAGGGAAAAGTCACTAGGGGCAGCACTCCTAGGGTCAGCCATCGGGACCGGGCGTTGGTAATCGGTACCACGCCGAGTGGGCATGCAATGGAACTAAAGATAAGTAATGGAGCTAAATGCAAGGAAATTTTTTTTTCTTTTTTTTTCTTTTTTTTATGCAAACTAATGCATGACTCTAAGGGACAAAAGGGGTAGCATGTAGACTCAATGTACCCTAGACAAACCAACTTGGTTCTGATACCAAAATTGATGCGGAACGCTATGCAAGCTAAGACTCTACGTGAGTATGAGACTAAGGGGACACTACGACCAGCAACAACGCAACAATTCAAAGGGTGTAGACTCGACATCACGTTCTCCCAAGAAGGAAGATACGCCAGTCAAGACGAACTCAAGCTCGCATGCGCCCCAAAGAGGGAAGCGTGCCGATCCGCACGGTTGAGAAACCGACAGGGTCTAGGGAGGTCACTTCACACTCGTGACTCAGACGAGTCACAGGACGGTCTCGCTCTCTCACGGTGGTAGTGATATAAACAATAAGCGAGCTAGGAACCTAAGGACTTACAAGCAGCGGCATCCATAGATTATACTAAATGAGCAAGCAAACCAAGAAGGAGAACGGTCGCGTACCTCCACGCTCGGGGCGTGTGGAAGAAGCCCAGCCAAATCACACGATCCCTGGTGCAAAGGTCAAAAGATAAAATCCAACAATGCCCACTCCTCGCAGGGAGGTAAAAGGCTACACAGCGAAGTCTGAAGATTGTGCGAAGTGGGGTGACGGGTACCAGGTCGGTGAACCTCGTCGTCTATGTACGGCTACGGACTGCATTGCTCCCACGAACCGGCCTGAGTCCAGCAGTAAGGAAGGCGAGTCCCTGGCACCAAGGACGGAGCAACGGTCCTTGGAGGTGGGCAGCAAGGGACGTCGACCGCTCGGGAAGACGCTGGACGCCGTCGGTGTGGGACGGAAGCTCCGGCGGGACCTTGGTCGGGCGGGTAGACTACTGGCCAATCTGCACGGTGCTGAGAAGCAACAGGAAGATGAGCCCGGTACGCAACCTTATGCCTGTCCGTTGGTCACTAAAATTGGCATGGATGCTGTTGGGGATGTCCCAAGGATGCCGGTGAAGTGGCGACTGCAACTGAGTACCGAGGATGTCGTTGCGAATTTCGTAACAGACCCTACGCGTTCTTGTCTATCGTCAGGCAGCAGGACCGTGGGTCAAAGATCAGGCTGGAACCAGGACTTCCAGGGGGCAAATGGGGCGGGGTTTTCTCTGGTGGACAGGTAAGGGTTGTGGGCTGATTGGATAGTAGTGGCGGGGTGGCATGCAGTGGGGGTTTTGGGCATGGGAAGTGAAAATAGACTGGGCTCAACTCTATAGTTTAGTGCAGTCAGAACTGAGGGTGGGAAGTATGGGCGGGGAAAGTAGAGAAAATGGGCTCAGAAAATTGTTAGAAAACTCTGGGGAATGGTTTTGGACGTGGTTAGATAGTGCTTAAAATTTCAGGTCATTCAGAGACGATTTTGGGGTCATCCCTTTGGAGGTGTTTGAGCACTATCCTGGCAGGACTGCACCGCGATAGTCCGTGCAACCAAAAGAGCTGTATAGGGAAGTTCGTGCACACAGTGAGTTTTGATGCGAGATTTTCAGGGGAGGTGGGGGACATGTATAGGATGAAAAGTGAAGAAGAGGTCGAAGTGATCAGAGGTCGGGAAGTGGGCGTACCAATCTGATCTTCAGGGTTCAGGTTTCCTACAGGTCTGCATAGAGGCAGCCTGCGCAGAGAAAGGGCTCACAATGGCAACTTTTGCTACTGGACGAGTTATGGCATGGAATTCCTAGAGAACGTGGGGGACAAGAGGAGTAAGAAATTCTGTGAAGAAGTTAATGGGATTTGAGGACGGGAGAAAGGGGTGCCAACCTGATCTTCCTGATCCAGTTCGGTAGACAGACACCCAGGGAGGGGTGCGCAGGGCAGCAAGGTTCCTCCTCCAAGCTTGCAGCAAAATATTGATCCATGGGACTCCTCGCTTGAGAAGAAGATGGGGAGGTCACCTCCCAATAGTTGGAGCAGAAAGAACCTGCAGGAAGGGGGGGGGGGGCTCGGGCATCGCACCCATGAGGGAGAGGAAGAGGGAGGGAGAGGAAGAAGAAGGAAAGGCTCTTGGCAAATATTCAGATTTTCATTCATTCATTCATTAAAATCCCTCAAGGGGGGGAATACATGACAATATATAAAGTATGGGCTCCATTTTCCCTCCTTGGAGTTTGAATTTGAACCCATTTGAAATTTGAAATATATGGGCTCCATTTTCCCTCCTTGGAGTTTGAATTTGAACCCATTTGAAATTTGAAATCTCTGGGCTCCATTTTCCCTCCATGGAATCCTAGATGGGCCATGGGTGCCCCTAGCCCAATACCAAGGGAAGGAAGGCTTGGGCCTTATGCACTCAAAATGACCCAATTCCCTCAACCTAGACTCTTAATGACCTATTAACCAAATGGCCTTCAAAAGGCCTACAAAAAGGAATCCGGAATACAAATAATGGTGAAATCCTACCTCATAACTAGGACTCCAAGCTATCTCCAAGCCATAGTGATGTCTTCATAGCTCGATCCGCACGACGTGTCCTGTAATGTCGATCAATAGCTTGTGTGTCCTCACCACTCGGCCTCCTCAGCTCCTGCCATCGCCCGTGCGAAGTCCGCGTCTCGCGCAGCCCGACCCGCTGGTGGTTGGGAGGAAGAAGATGGTGCATCAGGTCCCTGGCACTGAACTCCCTCGGCACGCTGCATACAGGGGCATGTCAGTCTCATAAGCATAGCACGTCATTTTAGGTCTGAGGTTGACTAAATCTTACCAGGAGGTCCAAGGAGCGCTGGAGCTCATCCCGCTGCTGGACCGTGGAGTGGAGTAACCCCTGAAGCTCTGCGATCTATCCCCGGGGATCGAGCTGGATGTAGGTTGTGTGAAGCATCATCATGAGCATATTATAGAGCATAAGTTCAAGAGTCATACCGGTCATCGTGTGCCATGGAAGACCTGGTGTCCATAGTGTTGTGTATAGGCAGTCAGGTAAGCCTCGTCGCTGGTGGCTCAGGCTCGTACCACTCGCCCTCGCCTGGTCCAGTCCCAGATCTGGTCTGCCGCCCGAGTGATCCAGTCGATCTCCACTGCAAGTCCGCGTGAGTGTCGTCCCACGCGGTCCTCCGGTCTATCTCATGTAGGGAACTCCACCTCTGGTTGGTGGACGCCCACGGTCCTCATCATCAGCCAAAAGTGTAGCTACTCGGCCACGTTCATGCAATGTAGCCAGATGTCGCATCCAGCATACGCTAGGGTTGCCACCACCCACAGCTGGCTCTCGTGTCCCTCGCCCTTGTACGGAGTCCACCGGACCTGCAAAGTGATGGAAGATTGCATTAGTGTCCATGCATATAGTTGCATTTTGTAAAAGTTCAAATTTAGGTCTTACCGATGCATAGGTTAGTGCATCGATGTCGTCCTGGATCATCCGCACCTGGCGTCGCAGTGAACCTGTCTCCCGTATCACCAACCATCGCCTCGCGATGGGCACTCGGTCGGGGTGCACCTACGTCCCTCTCCCCAGTCCAGGTAGGTACATGTAGGCACATACCTGCATTTTCATACATCAAGTGTCAGCACATAGCATATAGCAGTCATAGCAATTGCACAACATTTAGAAGTCGAGTCTTACCTGCAGTAGTGGGGAAAACTCGTCGAGCATCGTCCGTCGGATGGTGGCGCTGAGTGTGTAGAACAAGAAAGCTAGCACGGCCGCGCCCCATGCGTACTCGCCTACTCTGTCCACCTCCTCGAGCAGGGGCAGGAGCCTGCAGCTCACTCCATCGGGTCTGGTCGCGAACAACAGCTTCCCGAAGAATAGCATCAGGAACCATCGCAGGACCACGTCTGCCTCTGGTCCCGGTCCTGCTGCTACCCGCTGTCGCGCCCGTTCCGTCAAACGCTCCAAGTGCTGCTCTGGCAGCTCTTCGACGGTGATCGCAGCTCCTCGCAGACCTAAGCTCTCCTAAAGGCCTGCTCTTGGTAGCACCGAAGAGTGCCGCTACGGCCTCTGCAACTCGAGTCCCAGTAGCCTCTGGGCCAACTCCCGATAGTCTGTGTAGGTCCTCCCACTAACTGGCGTGCCGTGCACTCGTAGCCCGGTGATCCGTGCCACGTCCTCCAAAATAGGGATCATGTGCCCCCACGGAAACACGAGCGCTCAGATCATCGGATCCCACCGATCGTGTAGAGCGTAGAGCAGGGTGGTGTCCAGCCTCATCACCTCCATGTCGAGGAACTTGGTGAATCCCATGGCAGCTAGCCACTCTCACTGGAAGCCCGGCAATGCCAAGTACACCGCCTGGACCTGGAGCCATGAAATCCTCGTCCGGCATTTTTCCTGCATGCATTAAACATTTTATGTCAGTCATTCATTACATATAGTCATGGATTGTACTAAAAAAAGAAAGAGAAAAAATGTAGTCTGCTGAGGTAGCAGCCACATTAGGGCCATTTCTGTCAGTCCAACGGTCATCTGTTGACCGTTGTTTGCCATCCCTACAGTCCACTTTAGACCATTTTTCACCCTCAATAACTCCCTTGGCTGATTTCCATCTAACGGTCGCTCTCAGACCATTTTTAGCGTCCTAGCGGTCTTTTGAAGATTATTTTGTCTCTCGGCAGCCCAGTTCGGACCGTTTTCACCCTTTTTTGGTCGATTCCCACCTAGCGGTCACAGGTGGACCGTCTGACTTCCCTTAGCGGTCCCTCATAGGACCGTTTTCTCCTCACTGTTACGGATGGTGTTTTTCCCCTCCCCATCTATGGAAATGGCCCTAGGGGCCCTTACATTTGGTTCTAGAGGTTGGTGTGACCCCTATCTCTCCCTCTAATCATGCATGCATTGATTAAAAGTTGAAATGAGGGGGGGTTTTGGCTCGTGGCCTACCTTGGATGATGGGGCTTCTCCGGTTGATTTCTTGGCCGCCACCGTTGGTTCTCCACCTTCTCGTTGCATGTCTGGTATCTCTACTTCCACGGGCACTCCGGCGACCGTAGAAGGTGCCTCTCCCTCGGCCACGGTCAGTGGCGGTGCTTCCTCCTCCGGTGTGTTCACCGGCAGCGGTGCATGGGCCTCTTACCGGGCCATTCGGCGAGCAAACCTTCTCAACGCTTACTTCTTGATTCTCATCCAAATGCGCCCGCGGGATGGCTAGGAGGGTGGAGGCTCACGATGGATTGTTTGGTGTGGGGGGGAAGCTCTCGGTGGATTGCTCGGTGTGTGGGTGTGTGTGAGCAAATTGAGGAAGACGAAGAGGGCGGTTTCTTTTTTTTGAAATCGACCTCGATTTAGCGGTCATTCGATAGACCTTCAAGATGGAGGAGGCGGTCGTTCTCTGGCCACAGGCTTGCAGGTGGTCTCCAGCTGACCGTTTCTTATTACCGTTTAAAATTCCAAATCAGCTCGTTTATTACGGTCTGCGCTTGACCGTTTCTTGTTTTGGCGGTCTTAATAAGACCGTTTCTTGGCTACCTTTTGTTTAAGTGATGGGCATGGTTTGCATAATGATTCAACGATCTTTTAGCCCTGTTGGCTGCACAATGTGCTTAATTGAAAATCTTCTTAGTTTGATTGGTTCATCTCATGTTATGAATATTGCAAATTTTTTATATAGTCTCTTGCAGCCCTATCGCCCGTGCTCCGTTAGGTAAGTCAGATAAGTATCTCGATCCTTTACCCCTTAATGCATTACTATATGGTATTTATGATATATTATCTCGAGAACCGGCTGGTCATTCATGTGTTCTGGGATATGATGTTCCCCTTTAACAAAAACAATGATGATCTAGGTGCACATGTTTAATCGTTGGATAGGCTGTTAGGTTGAAGGAATTAGGGGATGATGGTTCTATCTTGCACGCCGTGGTTGCAAATAGTGTCCTGACTCTGATTTGTCTGGTCAAGCAATACTATTCTCGAGCATTTTCTATTTTCTGGTTTCTTTGCATTCGTTTTGATGATTCCTTTTATTTTAGACCAGCATGCATCATACGCATCTTTGAGCATTCATGTCCCTAATCTATCTAAAATATCTCATTTGATGATGGATAATTGTGCGTCCATGGTTTTGGGTAAGAAAGAATATTCCACTTAGAATTGGAAGGTTTTCTCTAGTATGTTCACCTAGTTTGGTTGACTGAGAGTCCCTGTCTAGAATTTAGTCTGCTTCCTTTTATTTTACTTCTTGTTCCGATCGCCTCATTGGTCGTGGATTGTGTCCCCTAATGAGGTTGGTCATGTTTTATTTACCTTAGTTGTTAGTTTCTCCAGGCTGGTGTCATTTTGGTCCGATCCTTCCTTGAGATTGGTTTAGAGTTTTCCGGAAGATTCCTATCGCTCATTGGTGAGGAATGGGTGTCGTTTACCTTAACGCCCGCTTTTCAATCCACAGCGCTGCATTTCGGCTTCATCTCTATGTTGCCATTTTGCCTTCACTTCACCTCCGCTTGCTCCCCGGCAAAGAGGACGTTAAGGAGGGGCATATGTTGACACCCATTTTTTGCCTTTGAGTTGAGTCATTTTCTTCCCCTTATTTATAATGCCTCAAGTTGTCCATTACTCATTGGGCCATTTCTAGATGGTTTATTGGGCCTATTTTATGGATATTTTCTCTTTGGTTAGGCTTGCTCCCGCATTTTCTGGAATTTAGGTTTAATGGGACTTGGTTTGACTTGGTCTTTGGGATAAATAGGCATATTTATCTCTTATTTATTTTTTTATTTTTTCCAACAACCACCTGAATAGTGGTCGCGCGATAGACCATTTAATGAAGGTGGCGGTCTATCGAGGGACCATTTTTTATGGCCGAGAGTCCTACGTCGACTGGTTTTTCTCTCTCTTTCCATGGTCGAATAGAGTCCTTCATCCAGTGTTTTCTTCACGGATTTTGAGCCTTAGGAGGTGCCATTTGATCCTGGGGACTCTTGGAAGATTTTTCTACGATTTTTTTAAAGAAATGAGGCATAATTTTAGGTCTTATCCCCTTAATTCGAGCTAGGGTTTCAAGGGTCTATAAATAGAACCCTTGGCGTATGATCGCGAGGGGGGGGGATTTTGGAGCTCGCGTCGAGGTGCTGCCCGTTTCTAGAGCGAGTCTCAACCAGGGAGAATCGTTGCTCTACGTCCTTCAAGTCTTTGGTTTAGGGAGTATTGGTTTCCATCGTGCTTTTTGTGTCTTCCCCACGTTGTGTCTTGTCATTGTTTTGGTCATTCTAGCATCATCTTTCCTCTCTTTCTCCACGTTTCTATCATCCTCATTGCATTTATTTACCTCTCCTATCATTTTCACGCCCCTTAGGGGTTTAAAAACCAACACCCCCAGGTATCCACCCTTCCATTTATGTGTTTTGTTCATAGCTCAAGTTTCTAGATATTGCACGTCCTAGATCTGATTTGGGTTGTGTTTTTGTGTTTGTCTACGTTGTTTTGCAGGTCAGAAGTGCTTTCTACGTGAGGCCCATCCCTCCTGGTCGGTCGGAAGGGGTGGAGGTTCAAGTCCCACGTTCAGGTTTGGATGCGGCTTAGCAGTCTCCATCTGACCATCTTAGTTCTCTGGCGGCTTTCCACCTAGCCGTTTCCATCGGATTGCGGCCTTTCGAGGACTGCCTCATTCATGTGCTTGTGTTTTCAGAAGATCCAGACCCGTGCTCTGTCTCGGTGTAGGTAGCGGCCTATCGTTCGATCGTCCTCCTAGAGACGGCGGTCTTCTTCAGGCCGTCTTAATCACGCCTGCGACCCACCGAGGACCGTCTCCTTCCTACACCAGTGTTGTCCCCGTTGGTGAGTGTCTTCACTCATCTCTTTTCCAAGGTACGTGGTGCATCCCTTCTTTACTGCTAGCCTTGGTGGCGATCACGTGTTTGTCTTGGCGTTCATCACCTCTTCCCCTATTTCTTTCTTGCTTCATTTTATAGTTCATTAAAAATCACTCATCACATTCACATTCACACATTAAAGAAAAAAATATCAATAGATATGTCTGGCCTTGATGCACATGAAAGAGGGACACTCAAAATGCATTTCAGTCCAACAAGTGCAGGGCGGATAGTCTCAGGTACGTGGCAGAGTAATTTTTACTCACGCATAGTGGCGGTCTCCGGTCGGACGTAATCTGACCTTCCACACATCGCCATTTCATATACCCGAAAACCTTGGTTTTTAAGCACCGGTGATACCCAATTCATGATTATGCCGTATGCGTGCGAGGGGAATGCATGGTGAGTTCAGATTTCATTTATGCAGGGGCTTCTTTATTTCGCCTATGGAAAGCCAACAGAGACCTTGTATTATACATGGGGTTCATAAAGATTCTTTGATTCATACATGGGATGATGTTGTGCTTCAATGTGTATGAGAAAGGAGTTGCTCAAATGCACCTAGGTTCAAAAATGCAGAGGGTCTCTATCTTAAGTCCATGAGGGTAAGTAGACATGTTTATGTAAATGCACATGTGCGGCTCCATGTCCGATAACAATTTTAGCTTCCTTACGTTTATTCCTCATTTCACAATTTTTAATTTTGGTATTGCCATTATCATATTAAATCACAGCCCCTTCTCTGTTTGTTGTTGTTCTTTTGTTCAGTCGTTAGTTCAAGTTTCCGGCACAAATCCGACAACATCTTCCTCGGCCCTGGGGTTATGTGAGGTGTTAAAGAGAGACCCGCCCATGGAGGGATCCGAGACGGCCTCAAAAACTATGGGTGAGCTGAGAATACCTAGCCCAAGACTCGGGTTGGGCATGGAAATCCCGAGGGCTAGCCTACGTGGGGCCCTAATGTCCCATGGGCAGTGATATCTAAAAATTGGGACGTGAGTTTATTATGTCACCCACCATACGACCGTTGCCATTCACTCCCTGAATGGGGTTCCCCAGAAGCCATACTATGAAGAAGTAAGCTTCTAAAGGGCCCGCAGTGATCAGAAGATTCAGAGAAGAAAGGAATATTGCCAGTGAGGAAAGCGTAATACATTCAAAACCGCTATGTGGGAGACACAGGGCTAAGATAAAAATAGGAAAGGGGGGTTTATGCTGACAACCATGAAACATGCACATTCACATGACCACTCCAAAGATTTCATTTCATTCCATGTTAAAAGGTTCTAGAATAGGCACATGGATTACATGAGAGAGGAGGGGCGAGACAAAGAAAAAAAGAAAACGGCCAAAGAAAAATGTTGGTCCCTAGGTAGGCGAGCAGACAAGAAGGGGGGTTGAATTGTCCCCCACGCGATATGGCAAATTAAAAACTTACGTAGTGGAATTAACAAGTTTAACGAGATAGATAGAAATAAACTAAGCAAGGGTAAACAAGTTCTTACAATCACGCCACACTCACTCGAACATTCAAGCAATTTAAACTTTTATGCACACATCCACAAAGTAAAATACAGGACACGGGGATTTTTAAGGTGGTTCAGGACCACGACGGGCTCCCTACGTCCACCCCTTACCAAACCGGTAAGGCTTCACTTGGGGATAAATCCCCAACACGGAGCCGAGCTCCAAACACACGCAGGACGACGCCTACACACACACACTGGGATAAATCCCCACGAGGAGAATGTTGGATGGCTAAGAGAGGATCTAGAGGGGGGGGTGAATAGATTCGAGTTCACAATGAGCGCTTTTTAAAACGATGATCAAACCGAGCAATGATGAACTAGAACCGAAGTACAAATCAAGACTGAAGAACACTAAGTCGGTCAATGGAATGGAAGGAGCTAAGAGCTAGATGAACCTGTGAATAAAGGTAGGAGAAAAGGATTGAGCGCAACACACCATAACACAGGATTTTTAGGTGGTTCAACTGGCCCCAGACAAGCCTACGTCCACCCCCTCCAAACAGGGAGAGGCTTCCACTCTTTGGCCAAACGATGGTTAACCACACAAACACGCTGTCGCAACAGCAAACACGGGGGCAAGTCCACACGAGGAGCAAAGTCCTCACTACACATACATGGGGACAAGCCCCAATGACAGGTTTGTTTAAGGAAAAAGAAAAACAAGAGAAACAGAGAAAAGGAATGTGACTGCTTGCAGGTACAATGACTCCAGATGAAGAACCGACACCAAGAATGACATACCGAATGTTAACGGTGCAAAGGAATCTGGGCTGGCTTCACTAGCTGCTGACTTCTCTTCCTCTTTTTCTTTCACATGAACTTAGCAGGCACTCATCTTTATTTTATTTCTCCCTCTCTTTTTTTTGCACTTGGAAGGGTTCAGGCATCAACCCTTGCAGTAGCGATAGCAATAACGGCCTTCTTGCATGGAGTCCTTCCTTTTTATAGGCACAATCACCCCTCTTAGAAGAGGTTCCAGGCTGAATGTGATTGTCTCTTCATAAATAATTATTTGTCTTCAAGGACCTTTTGTCTTGGTAGCTTCTGGTTGGCCTGGGAGGTAGCAGAGAAATTTTCTTCCATTTTGGTACTTTGGTTGACCTGAGAAGGTGTGAGAGGAGCCTCCCAAGAAGGATCTGTAGCATCACCTTTTTTGCAGGTAGGACAGTCAGGACGTCCTTTTGTCCTGAGGGATCTGACTGATAGAGCATGTGATTGGGTGGAGGCAAAAAGGTGGGTACCCGGAAATGGAATATTCCCAGAAACGGTAGCTTACTTTTTCATGGATCAAGAGAGCTGATATAGAAGTCCAATGATGATAGGAAGGTTGACTGAGCAAAGATGAATTTTCAGACCTCAAAAGATGTGAATTTTGGCATTTGTGGTTCCTATTTATGCTCTCTGGATCTAATTCAGAAAACGTTGCAGGTTTACTAAGAATGGCCTTGGGAGCCGCTCACTGAGGCATTTCGTCGAACAGTTGCTTCTTCTTTATGAGGTCGGTGCAGTTGGCTTGGCATGCCTTATGAGGTCGACCTATCTCTTCCAAGGTTGAAGCAGATTTGGAACTTAGCATACCCAAGTCTGTGCATATTTCAAGGTTGGTGCACGTTTCAAGGTCGGTGTACGTTTCAAGGTCGGTGCACATTTCATGCTACATTACAAGCAGGTCGATGCATACCACAAGGTCGGTGCACATTTGAGATTCCTTCATTGAGGTCGGTGCATGTTTCAAGGTCGGTGCACATTACTATTCCAACACATACAGGTCGATGTACATCCTAGGCATATAAAGGTCGATGCTCAAGAAGCCAAGGTCGATGCACATCACTATTTGAAGCACACATGTCGGTGCACATCACTGTTTGAATCAGATGTAGGTCGATATACATATGGTCCTCGCTTCAGTAAGGTCGATGCATATGTGACCAAGGTCAATGCACATCACTTGTTCACTTGTTTGAAGCACACAGGTCGGTGCACATCACTGTTTAAAGCAAATGAAGGTTGATGCACCTCTTCTGAAGCTCATGAAGGTCGATGCAAATCTTGGCTAATTGCCTATAAATGTCTATGCACATCTCTCTTACGCATATGAAGGTCGATGCACGTCTTCTGTCTGAATCATAGAGGTTGACGCTCATGGAGAGCTTTCTTCAATAAGGTCGATGCACCTTTTCTTTTTGCATGAGAATGTCGATGCACATTCTGCATGAAGGTCGATGCACATGAATTGTTTCGCAGAATGTCTTCATACCTGGACACATCAAAGGATGGCATGAATTTTTGAGCTAGTTGGCTAATGACTCATGGTGTGACGTCATCAAAACATCATGTACTTAACATTCTCCCCCTTTTTGATGATGGCAACAATGAGTCATGTGCTTATTGATTAGATAAGTAATTTTAAAGAGCAAGGCAGAATGCAACTCTCTCTCCCCATGCTGTGAACAAGATATGCAACTCAAGCAAACTCCCCCTTAAGCAAGCACCCCTGAATGCAACTCTGTCTCCCCCTTAATGCAAGCTCCCCTGAATGCAACTCTCTCTCCCCCTTTGACACCATCAAAAATGGAGGACTGAATCAGAGGAGAGGTTCAAAACTAAGATACACATCAGTGATCCTGGACCATCAAGGAGAAGGATCGTCTAGCAGGCTAGCATGGAGAACTAAGAGTGAACTGAGGAATTAAAGTCAAAAACACATGCACGCATGACTGAAACCAAGGAACGAGCCAGGGTATGCTCACAGAGTCTACGAAGGCTAATATACCTTGACGAAACAAGAAGCATAGTGTTCCCGATTGAGAGTAACTCAGAAAACCAGGGAAGTCAAGGCAACATATACTCAACATTTGAGGTCAAACAAGGTATACTGAAGAGACCATTATAGTAGGCACTTCTGGTAAGCTTGTTTGAGATTGTCTGATAGTCAAGTTGAACTGGCACCATTTGACATGAAGAGTCACATTTGTTTCAGTGCAACTGTCCTAGTTACTTCGTGCAGTTAACTATCGTGTCGCATGGGAACCAAAGTTTGTCTGCCACATCATGCCTGACCCTCTAGCACTTCTTTGGTGAAGTGGTGCAGTTTCTTAGTGGAACAGGATATTGCTCGCTTTTTTGTGTTTGTTTGTTTTTTCCTATTTTTTGTTGCTTTTGGAGAACCAGAGTAGAGATAGTCAAGAAAGTGTCTTTCTGCATAAGCCACCTCACATCTCAGGTGGAGTGTACCTAGTTACTCAGCATAACTCAACCATTGCTCTGCAAGTAGTGCCTTGAACCAAAGTCTGTTGGGAAGAATGGTGGATCACATTACAGAGCACGAATTATGAAGGAGAAATGGTTACCGGATGAGCATATGCGGACCGTGCGTCAGGGCATATCAACAAAGGTAGACCAATGAGGTCCCCCCGTCATAGTTCAAGATTTCAAAATGCAGAAGGTTGTTGAGTTTAAGCCCTCAAAACAAGGATTAGCCTCAATGCTAAGTGTAGGAATTTCTTCTGAGAATGGATAGATAATGAATTGATCTTAGAGAAGAACATCTCTTGAAATAAGTGTTGACACTCGTTTTTAGCCTGCAAGTTGAGTCATTTCTCTTATTCATCATTTTGATGCCCCGAATTACCCATTATTTTGGAGCCTTTCTTGGATGGATTTCGAGCCCATTTCATTATTCCATTCCCTTTGAACTTTGGAGATCATTATTTCATTGAGCCCTGGATCCTATCTTGTCACCTTCCGGCCTTCAAAGTCACCTTACGGCCCATTTAGGCCGCAGCTTCCCTCAAGCATTCAGCCCCCTTTCGTTGCGTAGTCTTGAAAACGGTCCTTTTTCACCCCTTTTATTTTCCTCTTTTCAAAATGTGTCCTGCACCAAAGTTGTTCATCTTTCAAATCCCTACAATTTCTTCTTCTACGTCATTGGCCAGTTCTGCACCGATTTCAAGTTATTTACAATTTTTTGGCAGACTGCACTGTTCACCTATGTCCCGATATTCTTTCTCTCTCTTATAGCCCTATTTTCTATCTCTTTTGATCATTTTATCATCTTACTTTCTTCATAAAAGTTGTTCCTTTTTGCGTTATCTATAATTTTTTCTTCTACCACTTTTGCTAATTCTACATCGTTTGGGAGATATGATCCAATTTTTAAAGTCACGCAAGGTCTACCTTAAACGGTCGTGCTAATGGCCATTCATTGTTGCAAACGGTCGGTTGATGACCGTTTAACCCTTAACAGTCGGTCGTCCGACCGTTTATCCAATAAGAGTCCAGCCTGCTCTGGACTCTATCTCCACGAACCTGCACGATGTGCCTATCTTGCGGCGGCCATAACTTCTAGAATACTTATCTAAATTGATCCCCATTTTTTTCTACTTCTAGCCCTTTGTATTATCTTTAATTTGGTTCATAGAAATCAAATTTGATGGGCTATATCACCTAGAATCGTGGCCGCAATAGTAGGTTTTTCTACTTTTCGTGCAACCAAAAAACCCTGTAGATTAGGTTCCAGAGGCTTCTTCCAAGAGCCATAACTTTCACAATCTTCAACCAAAAAGAGTCCCGTTTGTTCCTACGCCTTATCTTGGCTATTATCTTGAGAATGATCCAGAGATCTCGAGATTTGGTGGACTCTATCTTCTGGAATCGTGGGAGAAAGTTGGGGGTTTCACCACTTTATATATATAAACCTGCCCAGATTTCCTGTGTGACAGGGGGCGCGTTTCCAAGGCGACGGCGAAGCCATGCTGGATTGTTGACTCAACCTTTTGACCCTTGCCTGAGGAGGGAAGTACAAGCTTCATTTTGGTTCCTTGTTTGCTCAATTTCATCAACGTTTGTCCTCTCAACTTCGCCCCTACTTTTGGCAAATCATCACAGTTTGTTGATTTCTGCTACAAGGTCCACGACGGGGGCCTGTTCATCAAGCCGGTGCGGAGTCATGATTCATCCTTTTCATCCTCCCTCAACTCCATCTTGAAGAGGGGAGTATTAGCTTCACGTTGATTATATGTTTCCCTTATTTCTCATATCTTTTCCCCCTCTTCCAAGCCCCTACTTTTGAGGTTTCACCACACTGTTCTGCACTTTACTGAAACTCAGATTTCTTGCGACGGGGGCATGTTTGCGTCGCCGTTGCGAGGCCGTGGGGCACTCTTGATCCGTCCTTTCAACTCTAGGCTCTAGAGGGAAGTATAATCTTTGTGTTCCTTGGTTTTGGGCTCATTACCTCATCATCTTCCTTCATATTTTTGTCTATGAGTTTTGCACGCTCATTCTGTTTTTATACTTAGTCATTTTTCTCACATGCTCTGCACCCCTCTATTTTCTTGTGTTTTCCACCCCATTTTTCACTGGTCTCTTCCCCTTTTTAAACCCTACTTTTTACCCTAGTTTCACCACAACACTCCCACCTTTCCATAGCATCCACTCTTTTATCTTTTGGTGTTCTATCTTGTGAGATATTCATCATTCTTTGAGTCCATTTTGTGCACTCTCCCATTCACTCCTAGGCAAGTTTTTTTTTAAAAAATAAAAAAATAAAAAAAGAGCCCATTTTGTGCATTGTTCTGTATTTTCTGCACAGTTCACATTTTTCGTCAAATCTCTGATGTCATAACTTTCTATCCCGACCTCCCTTTTGAGTGATTCTTGTTCCTACTTCTTCACAACACTCAAGTCTTCTGTCATCTCAAATTTCTCCCTATTTGGACATCGTTTGTTCTACTGTTTTCATCAGTCTTTGCACCCACTTTACACTGTTTGCACAGTTTTTCTTGTGGCATGCACTTTTGCACCTTGTTTATCTTTGTTAACCATGGCATATTAAATCAATTTCTTCACTCTAATCTCATCACAATATACACACCTATTGTTTGCACCCTTCCATAGGGGTTAAAAACCCTCCCCGGGTAAGTTTACCCTCAATCTTTCATGCTACTTTATACACTTGGGCAGATTTCTACACTTAGCATTTTCTAATGGGTTTTGCCTCTTGTTTTGTGTTTGTTTCACAGGAAAGCATGGAAAGTGAGGCCCTTACCTTCTAGCCTGCTGGAAGGCATAGAGAGGTAATCCACATAATCCCCGCATCTTGATATTAAGCGCGATCATCCTCTTTTTCCAAGGTACACAACGCACTTAGTATTTTATATTCTTTTGGCGTTGTCATTCCTTGGTGACGATCACGGTATTCTTTTACATCTTTTATCGCCTTTGTCTTGATTGTATGATCATGCTACCATGTTTACATAGCCACATATTCATGTTATTCACTTGATTCGTGCACATATGCCTTCATGCTTATTCATGTGATTTGTGGGATCGGCACGCATATATACATCCACATTTTTCACATCTACACCCCTTTTTTGGCGATCACGGTAGGACCTTTAGTGCCCATCACTTGTCTCATGCTTTGCTGTGATTTTGGTGTGTATGTCCATGTTTAGATAGCATTTCATGCTCATATTGTTCACTTTGTTTGCATCTATATTGTTATGTTCACATATGTTCATTATATCTTGATTTGTTAGATTTAGGCTAGAAATTGCATGCACTCCGGTGCACATAGGGTCATGCATATTGCCATATTGTAGTTGCATTCCCCCTCGGTAAGTGATCCTCTCGCTCCCATATTCCTTGGGCTCGACTAGGTGATCTTATCCGGGACCTCCATAAGTCCCTGCGAGCCGTGGATTCCCACACGGACGCCGGGCCTGTTGTACCTTTCCACCCCATAGGCTTGCATTTACATACGTTGTGAAGGAGTTAACCCTAGTCAACCCAAAGTTTGGACCTTATTCCCTATAAGATACCTATCTTGAGGGAATTAATCTTAATTTAAAAACATTTAAAGGTCCACCAAAACTTTGACAATAAAATATTTCCCATCATATTAACTTGGTTGACTTGGGTGAAATCCATCATATTGTTTGTGTTATTTGGGCTTGTCCAAGCCCATTTGTGTCATTTTGTGTTGCATCCCCACTATCCATATAGGTTTTGTCATTAGGCCCACTTAGGCTAGTCCATTCTGTGTGTCCATTTGTCTAGTCACATTGTCTGGGTCCTTTTTTTTCCCTTTACATTATTGAGTCAGCCCCCTCTCTGATTCTCGAGCCCTCTTACTTCCCTCATTGTATTCTCTTGATTTTTCCTATATAAAGTCTCCATTTGCCTTCATGGAGCACCATTTTTCTCCTGTATATTACCCTTCTTCATCCCCATCTTCCTATTCCCGCGGGGATTCCTCTTTCCACACGGGCCCATCTCCTCGTGGCCCTTCCGACTCACAAGCAAATCTCATGGCCCACTTATCACCTCTTGTTTGCCAAATGGACCCGGTCCAGGCCCAAAAACTCACCGCTAATCATCTTAATGGGCTTCATCCTCATAACGGGTCTCATTCATCTAATGGGCCTCCTTCCTTTAATGGGCCATATTCCTCGAGTGGCCCATCTTCCTTTACTGAGTCGCAATCTCTTAGTAGGCCTTATTCCTTCAATGGGCCTCACTCTTTTAATGGGCCCCCTTCCTTTAGCGTACCTTCTTATTCCCTTAATGGGCCTGCTTCTCTTAATAGGCCCACTCCTTCTACCCATGTTGCTGCTGGCCCAAACAGTTCTTATTCCCACATTCATGATCCTTCCAGGCCTACATATCCTTCCACTCCTAGAATCGGCTTTCCTTCTTCTCAGTCCGGATCTCTTTATCCGGCCCAATATCATAACCCTGGTCCAAATCCACGATCTCTTGCTCAGGCTGGCTTGCATCCTTCCCGATCTCTCCTCATTGAGGAGATGATTGCTTAAGCCCAACGTTAGCTTGATGAACTTCAACGTCGAATTGATCCCCAATCTTCTTTGAGTGTCCCGTTTGCATTCCAAGGTCTTCAGCTTCCACCGCGTTCACAAATTCCTACCTATCGTCACTATGGTGGAGTTGGTAACCCCTATGTGCACTTAAAGGAGTTCATTTATTAGTCGGCCCAATTTCGACATGACGAATGCTTGATGTCCTATTTATTCGGTCTGTCGTTGGAAGGCCCGGCTCGGGATTGGTTCTTTTCTCTTCCGTAAGAGCAAGTTGTGAATTTTCAAGTCGTCCAAGAGAGATTTCTTCAACAGTATCAAGACCAGGTTGGGCCCAAGTATTCTATGGTTGATCTGGCCCATGAGAAGATGAAGCCCGATGAGGAGTTCTCTACCTTTGCTGATCGCTGGCGTCACTTGGCCGTGCAAGTCCCGAGGCATATTCCGGAGGGAGAGCAGATCAAAATGATCATTTCTAATGCAACGCCCGAGTACCGCTTTATCTTAGCCTTGAATGATATCACCTCCTGGCAACAATTGTACAACCGATCCCGCTTTATCTGCCGACAACTCCTAGTTTCCCTTGACCCAGAGTCTCCTCCACATTCTACGCCCACATGCGCCTCCTATCCATCACCTTCCATGAGTCAGCCCTCCACTATATATCCTTCCGCGAGTCAGCCTTCCGCTCCCCCACACCCATATACCCCCACATATCCCTTCACATATCAAACCTCCACGAGTCAGCCTTCCACCTCTTTATACCCACATGAACCTGCACCTCCGGTCAAGGGAACATCACACCCCGAGCAGGTATATGCCGTCCACATACCTCCCACCTCACTTTTCGCTCCACATGTGCCTCCACCAAATCCGTCCCCTAACCACGCACCATTACCTATGCAACCCCCACTTCCTTCTCCACTTCCATCTCCATTACCTTCCCATACCCCTCGACATCCACCTTGCCTGAAGCAGGCTCCTCATCGTCCTCCATTGCCGGAGTGTTTTTCAGTAATTTTCAGGGCTTTGATGGCCGCTCACGCGTTGCCGCTCCCTCCAGTTGTGCCTTGCCAACCCGCGGTCGGAGATATGCTTCAATTTTGTGATTACCATCGCCAGCAGGGGCGATTGGTTGAGGATTACCCCGAATTCTGAGAGTATGTTTACGGCTTAAAAGATGATAAGAGGATTGATTGGGCTGCCATGCATAAGGTTGTTCTACATCTCCGCAAGCAGCAGCAGCAACAAACAGCGACGCCCAGGCAGCCGTCTCTACAAGATCAGGGGCACCCCCATGATTCTTTATCGGGCATTGCACCTGCTCCATCACCCACTCCACCACCCGATCCCTCACCTATTTCATCACCTACCCCAGCACCATCACCATCTCCTACTCTGACTCCATCGCCGCCACAAACCCAAGCCTCTGTTCAGGCTAGTGCTTGCCCTTCTTCTCCCGCCGCCACCTCTGCTACTTCTATCCCTAACATGGCTCGACGAGTTATGTCGATATGTCGACGGTGGACACCACAATCTCCCTCTTCACCCCCTCCGCCTTCATCACCATCCTCGCCATCTCCATTGCCATCGCCATCATGTCCATCTCAACTGCCAGTTCTTCCATCACCACTTCCATCTCCACCCTCACCTCCATCTCCGCCATCACCTTCGCCCGAGCCTGAGCAAGCCATGCCTTTACCTTTACCCTCAGCCACGCCTTCACCTTCACCTTCGCCACCATCCGAGCCTATCATCGCCACATCACTTGCGCTTTCACTTTCCATCACCATCCCCACTGAAGCCCCCATGCCTTCCAAACCATCGCCTAAGCCACCCAAACTTATTCCCTCTACTTCTCCATCCACTTCCACCCCACGGAGCGGGTGTGCATTACCTCCGATGCCTCTTGGGTCAGGTCCCCATGATGATGATGAGCCAATCCAGGTTTCAATTGTGCATTTCAAGATCCAGGATGTTATTTCCCGCATGCCGATCCGAGTCCTAGCCCTTGGCTGTTTTGGGGATGATGAGCCTACATATTCAAAGACAGTTGCTAAGAAGAGTTCCCTCGCACTAGTGCCAGTTTCTTCTCGAGTGAGGCCGGTGGCAATCTCATTGCTCATCGGAGGATTCACCATTAATGTTGTTATTACTCCTCGCTCGATTACTATTCAGTTCACTGGCCGAGAAGGGTTCTCTACTCAGATTGTGTTAACCCATGCGGCTGCCAAGAGCCTGATGGATTCTCTATTCAAGGGGCAATTGGCCATATCTTCTGCATTTTCCAAGAACATTCTGCACATCTTATGCATTCTTCCTCGGTTTATTGGTGAATCGGCCACGTCAACGCCGCGTATTACTCTCCCTCAGTTTTGTCCTGCTCTTCTGGTAAGGGAGTTATGTGTCATGCCCAATTGTCGAGTGAAGATGTCGAATCTTATGCTGCTAATACCGAGTGATGAAACTCCACGATTTTCTGATGTTCATCTGAAGGAGTCAAATATCCGAGAATGTCCGCCTATGGTTAGCACTGGGTATCTAGGGGAAACTGCCCCGACGAAGCTGCATATCCATGACCTGGCTAGGTTGTCTGCCAGATGGGCCCGTTATTTGAGGAGACATTGCATATCAAGAAGGTCGAAGGTCCGGGTCAGCACCAGGCATACCCGTGTTCAAGAGATTACTGCTAAGAAGAAGCGGCGGCGTAAGTTTAAGGGCCGTCGATTGTGCACTAAGGGGTCCACTTCTTCCTCTTCCTTTTGTTCATCCTTTATATTGCTCAGCTCCCACCCATGGGTGGTGTACCTCCCTTCTTCCAATCCCACATCTATGATCTTCTCCTCTCTTTTCAGGTCTGTAAACTCCCATTCTTCTTTCCCCACTCATCCGGAGTCTCCGGATCCTCCGTTCACTCATGATTTTAGGCCTCAGCCAATGTCATCCTTTCATCCCATTTTCGGGACTTCTTCTGATCCTTCCCTTCCGGTATCCCCGGGCTCTACTTCTGATCTTTCCCCGACCCTTTCGGGTGACCATCAGTCTTTTTCCCCGACCCTGTCGGGTGTCAATCATTTTCATTCCCCGACCCTGTCGGGTGATTCCAATTCCTTTTCTACGACCACGTCGGATGATTACTCCTCTTCTCCCTTATCTTTGCCACAATCTTCTCATGGTCTCTCTATTCTTTCTTCCTCACCCTTTCGGGGTCATTACCCTTTTTCTTACTGTTTTCGAGGCTTTAGCCCGCCTTGATCTTAGTTAATCACTGGTTATTCTGTACTTGGTTCCTTGTTATCAGGGCCTCAATGCCTTAACGAGGGAGTTCTAGCCCTCGTCTCTCTTCTTTTTTTATCCCTCCTTCGTCCAGTATGATGTCTGCCACTCCTCTATGTCGAGGAATCGAATCCTTTGCCCTCCTTTCATCCTTTATCCTAACAAGCAAGGAAAACAAAGTTTGCGCTCCTCAAAGTTCGATGATCGAGATCGCTTTAGGAGGCCGGTTTCCACGCCTTGGATCTACAAAGGTATCTTTGATTTTGTGCCAGAACATGTAATCATTGCTATTACTCTGTTATTTCTGCACGCACTTATAATGTTGGTTTCTTAAAACATGGTTGAGTAGCCTTAGGCTTTAGTTAGTTTGCTTAGTCAAATGAGTTCGCTTCTGCAGCATCCCTTAGGCAGGTGATAGCTCCGCGCTGGGAGTCTAGTTTCTTTCCCCGATTGTTGAGGGTGACCTTTGAGTATGGATTTTTTCACACACTATACGTCAAGCCATAGCCGATCTCTCTTAGGAGCACCGTTGCTACTTTGGCAATACTTTGGTTATGCACAAAGGACTTTTCTTTTCTCTGCTCGGCCAAGTGCAGGGGCAAGAGATGGATGGATGAGATGACCAACCTAGGCGCTCCCTAATACAGGAGAGGTCTCAAATAGGGGCAGTCTTGACCCTCAAAAGTAAGCTTTCATGCTATATCTGGCCAATAAGGGCTACCAAAATGAGAAAATAATTCAATGTAAAATTATGAATCAAAGGCATGGCAAGAGTGGCAGTACAGTTCCCCACGGGACGTCATGAGCCCGGTCGCATGTGTGCCTGATAAATATGGGTCTAAAAATCAAAGACACAAAGTCCCAGCGTAACAGGCTATCTCTTTGAGGGGTAGTGCCCTGGAAGGAATTCGAGCCTTGATATCTCCCATCCTGCACGAAGCTTGTCTCCAATTTTTGATGCGGGACAGACTGAGAAGATGACGCTATATGAGACGGACACGACTCGACCAGCAACGACATGACTACTAGAGCGACCTCCGCTCGACACTAAGAGCTCCTATAGGCTACACGTCGCTAACGGAAGTGCAAACTCACTCGTCGTCCCAGGCGAGGGAAAGCATGGATCGTGCGCGGTTAAGGAACCGGCAGAGTTCAAGGTAGTCTGACTCAACTTCCGGACTCGGATCGAGTCGCGGGACGGGTCACTCTCACACTCACAGCGGCGACATGGACACACGGGCTAGAAACCTACACTCTCGCAGTGGCATAAGACCGTATACTAGCTAAGCAAAGTAACGTCGAGAAGTTTAGACCGTTACCTCCACGCACCCGGCGTGGCGAAGACAACCCCGGCCGATTTACAGACTCCCAGTTAAACAATTTTACAGCAGTACAAATATTTGACCCACTCCACGCAGAGAGGTAATAGGTCACATGTAGGGCCCGGGAATCACGCGAATCGGGTTGACGGGCAGCATCTTGATGTCGCCCGGCGGTGCCGAACTCCTCGTTTTCGTGTTGTCCGGACGGCACGATCTACGGGTCCCTGGGGTCCACGGATGGCGCTGTCCTCCAGGCCTGCTGGGGTGGGGCCCAATGTCATGTAGACCCCTGGTGGCGCGCCTCCTTGGACGACAGTCGGCCGGAAACGTCGATCGGTGGCCGATCGACTCCGATCTCCAATTCTTGATGTTGCTGTCCACAGATTTTCACTTCTATTTTTCCGGCGCGCGCTCCGGCGAGAATGGCTGCTGCGATCAATCCCGATGTCGGATCGGGGCACATGAGCTATCGTTGGAAAGCCCTCTTGAAGTCCTTCAATCTAGGGCCTGAGGAATCTGCTGGATCTGCTCGGATCTGGACTTTGTTGAATTTTGAAGTTCTTATTGTACAGTATCCGAACTCTCAGATCAGTAGGGAACTTTCCTGAGAGTTGCCTTTGTCCGCCTAGTAGACCATAGATTCAGACTTCTACCGCTTCATGAAAGTTGTGGATATTTGAACAAGGAAAACGGAAATAATTTTTGTGGAAGGATTGGTTGAGGCCACGAATTGTTAGGGATTTTAAACTAACAGGTGGTCGGATCTGGAAACTGGCTGACAACACTGTAGATGGATCTGAGGATGAATTTTATAAAATATGAGATGGCCTCACAAAATTTCAAGAAAAATTGGGGACGATGGGGTTGGTGGATAGAACTCCCAGTAAAATTGGGAGATCTTGAAAAAAATCAAAATATGGGTCGAAGATGGGAAACTCAAGAAAGATGGAAATCAGATCTGAAACTGGCAGAACTGAAATTGAAAGTTGGATGAAAATGGAAAATCATAAAAAGTGAACTAGAAGACCAACCGAATTTTCTGTGGTGTGGTTGACATCCCTAGAACATCCCCTCCAAATTTGGTGCCCATAAGATCACGAGGGAGAGCTGCAAAATTCGGGCAAGCTGCTGCTACACTGCGCAGATAGAATACCGAAGAGAACCGTGGCGGTGCGAGGGTGGCACGATGGCGGCGGCGACGATCACCGGAACGATAAGGGAGGCATCAAACCTCAGAATGGCAACCGTCAAAGCTGCAAGGGGGAGAGGGAGGAGAGAGGAGGGGTGCACCCAAGGCTGCTCCAAGCAAATTTTCAGATTTCAAATGCATTAATTCTTCCAAATGGGAAAATACAAGGTTTTATAGGTTACATATCAAATCCATTATCCACCATTGGATCTAGGGATGGGGAAATGGATGGCCTAGATTAAGTGTGACCAACACACACAAAAAAAATAAATAAAATACAAGGGGGGGGGCTATTGACCAAGGGGACATGGTTGACATGGTAGGTGGCCTACCTTGGACTTTGAAGTCCAATTGTCTCCCATGTGTCATTTACCATTCAACTCTTCTAGATGCCTCCATTTGACATGTTGATTGACCCCACATGGGGCCCTAGGCTGAGGTGGATCAATGGGAGGGGTCTGGGGGGGCCCGTGGGACCCGGGGGTCCCATTTTGTAAATAAACCCCTCTTACAATCAAAATTACAAACCGAATAAAATGAAACAAACACACATTACACCCAAATAAAGTCTAAAGAAATATGATAAATGTCGAGACTCAAGGGGGAGTCTCCAGGCTGTCTCCGAGCCAGATGGGCGCTGAAGTGGCTCGAGTCGTGCTCCGCGCGCGGTACCGGCGGCTCGGCGTAACTGCTCGGGTGTCCGCACCAATTCTCCCCGGGTGGGAGAAACTCGACCCTGTTGAGTAAGGGTCTGCATCGCTCCGGTATCGCTCTAGAAGGTCCGGATCAATCCGCTGCAACTCGCCATGCGTGATCCATGTCTCCTCGGTAGCGGGCCATCCTCTCCATCGCACTAGGTAACGCGGTTAGGATCCACTCCTGGTATCTGTCACCTGCTCATCCAGTATATGATCTATATGCTCACGTTGCCGCGACAAAGGGGCTGGAGGTGGACACTCAGGTGTGGGATCACTCTCAAGGGGAGGAGATGGCTCGAAAGGCTCACTAGGGATCACCGATGTGTCCCTATATGCAACTAGATCCGAGATATTGAAAGTAGAGCTTATACCATATTCCTCGGGCAAGTCCACAACATGCGCATTGAATCCAACGCGTTTCAATACTCTAAATGGACCGGCTCCACGAGCTTGCTACTTTTTAACAGTTCCAGAGGGAAACCGTTCAGGTCTTACCCTGATCATGACATATTCACCCTCTTGGAACTCTCGGTGGTGTCGATGGGCATCGGCTAGCTCCTTATACCGTGCATTGCTGGCCTCAATATGACGACGGATGTCGTCATGCAAACTCCTAACATGCCTAGCAAACGACTCGGCAGACTCACTATGCTCTCCTAATATGATGGACACATGTATGTACAGACACACAAGACCCTAGACAAACCTACTATTAGTCCGACCTGTACATATGTGACGGCGGACCAGGACACCCGAATGTGTACCATGCATGCATTTGACGTAACAGGAGGTTGACGTCATGGTTGGCTCCAAGACACCCAAGTATAAACCAGCCTGGCAATGACGTCCTATTAGACTTGGGTGTGGGAGGGTCGAGTGGTTCGGGTGGTCTAGGTGGACCCGGGAAGCCAAATTCACTTTCTCCATTTCTTGAGTGAACTTAAGGGCTGGCCCATGGAGAAAGGGCGTGGATGGGAAGTGGTGGGTCACGGGGCTCCCTAGGGAAGGGGTTGACAGGATCGAGGAAAGTGTGACCTACCGTGATGAATTCCAATGGAAAAGGATCAAAAGGATCAAGAAGAGTTATGGATCAAGTGATGTGGCTCTCTTTTGACCCTGGGTAGAAATCCCCAATGTAAGCCAACCCCTCGTCACCTTAGGGGATCAGGGAAATAGCTGTCTCCTTAGGATGGGGGGACTTCCCTATGGGAGAGAAGGGGTCATGGAAGGGAAAGTGGTGGAGCTCGTCTGGTAGAGGTAAGAGCAAGATGAGCTCACTGGTGAAGGGACCCACCGTGCAGACAGAGTGATGTGAAACAGGAACCTCGGTCTCATGATTTTCTTCACCTTGTTGTCTAATTTTTGTTTTAAGTATCCATAGGTTCCAGGGTAAGTGCTGGGCTAGCATCAGCCGCTTGTTCTGCATTACCATCAGTACGTTGAGGTTGCGGTTCCTGGGGTGAGGTGAAGCCTCAAATGGCGACATCATCTGAGGATTAGGTGGTGCTGGCTTATGCTAGGTCATTATGGGCCTGCAGACCCTATCAAGTGTCTCAGCTTTCCTTTTCACATCGCCATCAAGGAGGATTGGACCTGTGTACGTGGGCAACATATCATGTTGCTACCTTTTGACTATCTCAGCCAGGCCTCTACTTTACTACACTCATTTACAACCTTTTGTTTCTCTGCAAAGTCAATGTGATCAAACTTGAGATCTTTCGAGAGGGCTGCTCTTCTGTAACTGTTAATGTAATAAACTAGTTGATCTATGATTGGCCTCCTCTCAAGGTTTTTCTTGCAATGCTCCTCAACACGGTCTCCTTGCTCTCAAGTTTTGCAACGTAAACGATGTTTGTTTCGTTCTCTCCGTCACTTTGGGGCCGACCCATGCAGGTGGCAGACATGAGGGCGTCCGACGGCAAGCAAGCAACAGGGAGGCCATGCGATGGTGGTGTCGATGGCGATGGCCTGCCGTGCTGCTCGGTGGTGAGCTCGCGTGCATGGGAACACAAAGATGGCGGTGGCGACGGCAGCTAGTGTGGCCAGTGGTGGCGTCGGTGATGGGCGTCGTGGCTCTGTGGCAGCTATGGAAGTGGGCAGTGGCAGTGGTCTTGGGACAGCGATGATGCTACGTGCATGGCGATGGGGGGAGGGTTGGAGACCGGTGGATGATGAGGCGGAGTTGGGTTCTCAGCCGAGCAGAGGAAAGAAGGGATTGGGGGAGTGAGAAGAGAGGGGTTGGATGGCTACAAAGGGGGGAGAGGGGGGGGGAGATAGGGGCACCGGCGGTGCCCCTGTTCCAAACAGGGGACCAGCCACGCGGTTTGAGAGAGTGACGGAGAGGGAGGAAAGAGGCTTGGGGCCGGTGTTACGTGAGTGTGAGTGTGCACAGAAGAGAGAAGAGAGGCTGGCGGGAGTGTGTTCAGAAAGAGAGGGAAAGAGAGAAACATAGAGGGGGTCATCTGCTGCAAGAGAGGGGGAGCAGGATAATGGCCGGTGTCGGTGTGTGGGCTTGTGAGGAGAAGCAAAGGAGAGGGGGCTGGATCACGACTGTTAGAGAGAGAGAGGAGGCGAGAGGAGTGCCGCGGCGGTGTTAGAGAGAGAGAAGAGTGGATACGTGAGGCGGGGTCGAGCTGGTGGCTGAGCTGTGGGAAGGGAGAAAGATAGAGGGAGAGGGGGGAGGCACCATGCTTGGGGGTCGCGGCGTGCTCAGGTGAGGCGAGCACCGTGCTCGGAGGGGACACTAAGCTTGGACGCCAGTGCAAGGCCGGCTGCCGCGCCCGGACGCGGTGTGCATGGCCGACTGCCGTGCTCGCTATGCTCGGATGCGGGGGTGCTCGCTAGGCTTGAAGGGGCCGTGCTTGGAAAGGCAACCGGCAGAGGACCTCTTGGCGGTAACGGTGATGCAGGTGGTGACCGGAAGAGGCACCGTGGCGGCGTTGCCGGGGAAGGACGCACCCAGCGAGGACCGGACAGACAAGGTTCTTGGAGACGATAGCAGCATGCGATCCAACATGTGTGTTGGCCCAGGTGGTCCCGATGGTGGAGGGCCATGCCGCCGGGTGGCGAAGGGAGCCAGGGCCGTTGTAGATATAGGAGGGCGGCTGCTGCTGCGGCTGACGGAGCCAGCGAACTAACGAGGCAAGGCCAATGCCACACTCCCGGGAGGGTCACCCTCCGGCTGAAGCAATCATCCACAACTTGTTGGTCGTATTGGCCCATCACCGAGGAGTTGGCGCGGCTGCCAGCGCCCGTCGCATGTGGGAGTACAAGTGCAGGTGTGTGCGTTGAATGGGTAAGAGGGCTAGAGAGGGAGAGCGAACGAGGGTGAGTGAGGGAGCAGAGTGGGAGAGTAGAAGGTGGCTGGCGGAGGGTACAGCGGTGTAGGGTGTGTGTGGGAAGTGGAGAGGGAGAGAGGGACATGTGTAAGTGCAGGGAAGAGAGCAGGATGAGAGGGAGCTGCAAAAGGGGGGCGTCCGGGGGTGTAGGAGAGGGAGAGAGAGAGCCGCATGGGGGAAAGGGAGAGTGAGCAGTCAGGGAGGGAGAGGCCGGCGCGGACAGTGTGTGTAGTGGGTGTAGAGAAGAGAGTGAGAGTAGTGTAGTGCAGAGAGAGGGATGAGAGGGCAAGGGGGAGAGAAGAGAGGAAGCTAGAGGGGGAGGGTGAGAGATCCGACGGTGCAGCTAGCGAAGAGGAAGGGGAAGAGTAAGAGAGAGATGGGGAGAACCGAGAGGAGAAGAGAGAGGGAGAGGGAAAAGAAAGGAGAGGGCTAGGGGGGGAGAGAGAGCTGCGAAGGGGGGATTAGCAGGGGGAGAGGGAGAGACGTAGGAAGGGAAAGGGAGAACCGGGCATCGCACCCAGCAGGGGAGAGAGGGAGAGAGGGGCATCGCCCCCCTAAGAGGTAGGAGATGGGGGAGAGAGAGAGAAGGAAAATTGTGAGAGAGAATTAGGAGAATCCACTCCTAGAGAGAGAGAGAGAGGTGGAGGGGGTATGGGCCTCACGTTGGAGGTAGTTTTCCAAAAAAAATTAATTCAACTTCATTCTTTTAAACAAAGATTACATGACCTTATATAGACTCCACAAAGAAGGCCAAAAGATAACTCACCTAACACCTACTTCCTACCACTCATAAATCCCTTAGGAAGACTAAACGACACACATAAAAAAAGAGACTCTTACATAATAGTTGGGGACATAATTAAAACATAAAACATGGCCCATTTGGCCCAAACATGCGACCCAATTAACATGAGACGGTTAATCATAGATATATATTTGATACTTTTGTTGAAGTCGATTCCGTCAAACCCCTCCACTTGGAGAAGGTTCGACCTCGAACCTTGATTCTTGAATGTCGAACTGCAGGACCCCGGCTTGTTGGGACAAACCAGACGACTTGCTCTGATACCACTTGATGTGAAACAGGAACCT
Source organism: Amorphophallus konjac (assembly GCA_022559845.1). Classification (NCBI taxonomy): domain Eukaryota; kingdom Viridiplantae; phylum Streptophyta; class Magnoliopsida; order Alismatales; family Araceae; genus Amorphophallus; species Amorphophallus konjac. Next base: position 315,106,902 of record CM040120.1, on the reverse strand, counting down.
CAGTCTCATGATTTTCTTCACCTTGTTGTCTAATTTTTGTTTTAAGTATCCATTGGCTCCAGGGTAAGTGTTGGGCTAGCAGCAGCCGCTTGTTATGCATTACCATCAGTACGTTGAGGTTGCAGTTCCTGGGGTGAGGTGAAGCCTCAAATGGCGACATCATCTGAGGCTTAGGTGGTGCTGGCTTATGCTAGGTCATTATGGGCCTGCAAAACCTGTCAAGTGTCTAAGCTTTCCTTTTCACATCGCCATCAAGGAGGATTGGACCTGTGTACGTGGGCAACATATCATGTTGCTGCCTTTTGACTATCTCAGCCAAGCCTCTACTTTACTACACTCATTTACAACCTTTTGTTTCTCTGCAAAGTCAATGTGATCAAACTTGAGATCTTTCGAGAGGGCTGCTCTTCTGTAACTGTTAATGCAATAAACTAGTTGATCTATGATTGGCCTCCTCTCAAGGTTTTTCTTGCAATGCTCCTCAACACGGTCTCCTTGCTCTCAAGTTTTGCAACGTAAACGCTGTTTGTTTCGTTCTCTCCGTCACTTTGGGGCCGACCCATGCAAGTGGCAGACATGAGGGCGTCCGACGGCAAGCAAGCAACAGGGAGGCCATGCGATGGTGGTGTCGATGGCGATGGCCTGTCGTGCTGCTCGGTGGTGAGCTCGCGTGCATGGGAACACAGAGATGGCGGTGGCGACGGCAGCTAGTGTGGCCGGTGGTGGCGTCGGTGATGGGCGTCGTGGCTCTGTGGCAGCTATGGAAGTGGGCGGTGGCAGTGGGCTTGGGACAGCGGTGATGCTACGTGCATGGCGATGGGGGGGAGGGTTGGAGACCGGTGGATGATGAGGCGGAGTTGGGTTCTCAGCCGAGGATAGGAAAGAAGGGTGTGGGGGAGTGAGAAGAGAGGGGTTGGATGGCTGCAAAGGGGGGAGAGGGGGGGGAGAGGGGGGCACCGGCGGTGCCCCTGTTCCAAACAGGGGACCGGTCACGCGGTTTGAGAGAGTGAGGGAGAGGGAGGAAAGAGGCTTGGGGCCGGTGTTACGTGAGTGTGAGTGTGCACAGACGAGAGAAGAGAGACTGGCGGGAGTGTGTTCACAAAGAGAGGGAGAGAGGGAAACATAGAGGGGGTCGTCTGCTGCAAGAGAGGGGGAGCAGGAGAATGGCCGGTGCCAGTGTGTGGGCTTGTGAGGAGAAGCAAAGGAGAGGGGGATGGCTCGCGACTGTTAGAGAGAGAGGAGGCAAGAGGAGTGCCGCGGCGGTGTTAGAGAGAGAGAAGAGTGGATACGTGAGGGGGGGTCGAGCTGGTGGCAGAGCTGTGGGAAGGGAGAAAGATAGAGGGAGTGGGGGGAGGCACCATGCTTTGGGGTCGCGGCGTGCTCAGGTGAGGGCGAGCACCGTGCTCGGAGGGGACACTGAGCTTGGACGCCAGTGCAAGGCCGGCTGCCGTGCCCAGACGCGGTGTGCATGGCCGACTGCCGTGCTCGCTATGCTCATATGCGGGGGTGCTCGCTAGGCTTGAAGGGGCCGTGCTTGGAACGGCAACCGGCAGAGGACCTCTCGGCGGTAATGGCGATGCAGGTGGTGACCGGAAGGGGCACCGTGGTGGCGTTGCTGGGGAAGGATGCAGCCGGAGAGGACCGGACGGACAAGGTTCTTGGAGACAATAGCAGCATGCCATCCAACATGTGTGTAGGCCGAGGTGGTCCCGACGGTGGAGTGCCATGCCATCGGGTGGCGAAGGGAGCCAGGGCCATTGTAGATATAGGAGGGCGGCTACTGCTGCGGCTGACGGAGCCAGCGAACTAACAAGGCAAGGCCAATGCCACGCTCCCGGGAGGGTCACCCTCCGGCTGAAGCAATCATCCACAACTTATTGGTCGTATTGGCGCATCGCCGAGGAGTTGGCGTGGCTGCCAGCGCCCGTGGCATGTGGGAGTACAAGTGCAGGTGTGTGCGTTGAATGGGTAAGAGGGCTAGAGAGGGAGAGTGAACGAGGGTGAGTGAGGGAGCAGAGGGGGAGAGTAGAAGGTGGCTGGCGGAGGGTACAGTGGTGTAGGGTGTGTGTGGGAAGTGGAGAGGGAGAGAGGGACATGTGTAAGTGCAGGGAAGAGCGCAGGATGAGAGGGAGCTACAAAAGGGGGGGCGTCCGAGGGTGTAGGAGAGGGAGAGAGAGAGCCGCATGGGGGAAAGGGAGAGTGAGCAGTCAGGGAGGGAGAGGCCGGCGCGGACAGTGTGTGCAGTGGGTGTAGAGAAGAGAGTGAGAGTAGTGTAGTGCAGAGAGATGGATGAGAGGGCAAGGGGGAGAGAAGAGAGAAAGATAGAGGGGGAGGGTGAGAGATCTGACGGTGCAGCTAGCGAAGAGGAAGGGGAAGAGTAAGAGAGAGAGGGGGAGAACCGAGAGGAGAAGAGAGAGGGAGAGGGAAAAGAAAGGAGAGGGCTAGGGGGAGAGAGAGAGCTGCGAAGGGGGGGATTAGCAGGGGGGAGAGGGAGAGACGTAGGACAGGAAAGGGAGAGCCGGGCATCGCACCCAGTAGGGGAGAGAGGGAGAGAGGGGCGTCGCACCCCTAAGAGGTAGGAGATGGGGGAGAGAGAGAAGGAAAATGGTGAGAGAGAATTAGGAGAATCCACTCCTAGAGAGAGAGAGAGGTGGAGGGGGTATGGGCCTCACATTGAGGTAGTTTTCCAAATTTTTTTAATTCAACTTCATTATTTTAAACAAAGATTACATGACCTTTTATAGACTCCACAAAGAAGGCCAAAAGATAACTCACCTAACACCTACTTCCTACCACTCATAACTCCCTTAGGAAGACTAAAAGACACACATAAAAAAAGAGACTCTTACATAATAGTTGGGGACATAATTAAAACATAAAACATGGCCCATTTGGCCCAAACATGCGACCCAATTAACAAGAGACGGTTAAACATAGATATATATTTGAAACTTTTGTTGAAGTCGATTCCGTCACAGAGATGATAGAACCCAAGGATGGGTATATGAAGCTAAGGCACCGAGGTGGGTCGGGTGGTGAGGACACGCGCCGCCTTTCTCGACGGAGCACGCGGAGCACGCCGGCATCTCTTTGGCTCGGCGACTACGGCATGGTTTAGAGGACCTTCTTTTACATGATGGCCATAACAGGCCTTGGTTTAGTCCCTGCGTGGACATGTTTATTCTTTATTGTGGACGTTTGTAGGCCAATTGGGGCCAATTAGACCTTTATTGGGTGTGCTAGGCTCATTGGTTGGGCAATAGGACTAGTGGGCCACTTCTTGGTCCAACCTTTTGGCCCATTAGGGTTTTGGGCGCCCCTCTCATCTCCTCCAAGAGGAGGAGGTGGCAGCCGCCCCACTCCTACTTTCTAGGAGTGGAGTGTGCGGCCCTCTCCTAGATTTTAGGAAGAGGGATGCGCACCCCCCTTTTCCCTTCCCCATCCGGCCACCCCATCCCTCCTTTGGCCGCCCCCCTTCCCCAATTCCCTCCTAGAATCTAGGAGTGGTGCGTCCCCCCCCCTTTCCCCCCCTAGCCAATGTGCGCACCCCCCCTTTCCCTTGTGGCTAGGGTTTCAACCCTAGCCTTCCCCCTCCCCATATAAAAGCTTTGTATTTTCTTTGGAGGAATAATTAATGAATAGAATTGAGAAGCTTTTGCTGAAGGTGGCTGCGACCCATCCTCTGTTCCTCCTTGCTCCTGCGACGGGAGCAAGCCCGGGGTGTGACTCCCCATCCCTCGGTGCGACGCCGAGGGCCCCTTTCTCCCCTATCCCTTCTCAAGTTCTAGTTCGGTGCACCCAGATTTCTCCTCCAAGAGCAGCGACGACCACCCCCTGTTCGTGAGGATCTTGGGCGACCAGCCCATTTTTGTGTGGTTCTGCTACGAGTCGCCGACGCGTGCGAGGTGGTCTCGCCTCATTCAGAGATCGGCACCGCCCGTGGCAATTTTTCTCGTGAGCGCGCGCAGGACCCCCTCTCCCTGCGGGCCTGGTTCTGTTCGCCCCATTACAAAAATCCCACAGGACGGACGTCTGCGATTTTGGGCGCGGGATCTTCACCGATCGTACCTCTCCCCGTCCTCTGTCCAACGCCGCTGACCTCGCGTCGTTCCGACGTCCGAGCTGCTCGTGGCATCCGTTCCCGTGAAGTCACGCAGGTCTGCCCTGCCCAACCGGCGCCAGAACCACCAGCGGATTTCAGAGCCTGCTGCTCTCAACCACGATCAGATCTGATCGAGCCCTTTGGGCGGGACCTGCTGCTCTGCGTCCCCGACGTCCTCCCACAAGCGGGGCCTCGTTCGCCTACCGGAGCAGCGAGTTACCATTTTCCCCGCTCGGCAGCGCAGTTCTGGGAGCAGATTCCTTGTCCCCACTTGCAGGTGCGGCCACGGCTTCCACGGACGGAATCTGAGCACGCCCTTTGGCCGAGGCTTCCTCCTGCGACCTGACTACGCGCCCTCGCTGACGGCACCCCAATCGGACTCCGGATCCATTCGTGGGAATGTTTACCACCGAATCGCGCGTTGCTGCGATTCTGCCGATCGTCATCCGGACCCTCCTCGTGGCCAACCCTTCACCGAGTGCCGCCCGTCAGCCCGTGTATCGGCCGCCCCGAATGGAATTGTTGTAGCCTGTTATCTCCCTGCGAGGAGTGGGCACCATTGCTGGCTTGTACCTATTCTTTCATTGTGTGTATCGGGGTTGTCGGTCTCGGCCGGGGTTCCTTCCCCACGCCTAGGCGTGGAGGTACGTGCGACGCTCCCCCCTCCCTTGGCATTTTGCTTTACTAGTATGTGATCTTGTATGCCGCGTGAGAGTGTAGGGATCCTAGCTAGCATTCAACACCGCGAGATCGTGAGTGAGAGTATCCCATTCCGTGGCCCTAGTCGAGCACCGAGCTCGGACTAGACTCCTATAGTTGCGCGTCGGCTCCTTTGCCGCTTTGATCCACTCGCTTCCCTCATAGGGACGACCGTGGACTTGGGTTTCTTGATGAGAGACGCCTCTCTTCGGAGGAATAGTACGGAGGTCGATCACTCGGCTTGCCTTGTCACGTATGAGTGCTGGCCGCACTTGGTCTTCATCATAGGTTTAGTCCATTTGTCAGTTCCGTCCCGCATCAAATTTGGTATCAGAGCCAGGTTAACCAGTTTGTTCTAACAAATTGGGGTCTTAGGTCATTCGAGTCTTTAGGTTGTCTAGGGTGCAATTGAGGCCTTAGAGTTATCTAGGTTGCATTGAGTCTCTTAGTTCATCTAGGTAACCCACCATTGCATTGTAATGTTAGGTTTGTGTCTAGTTAGAGTTTTGTCCTTGTCTCGTTGAGTCTTGCATGTCCAGCTCCGCGCCAACCCCATGGTGGTTCCTCGAGCCCACATGTCAGATTAGTCATCCCTATTGGCCCGATTCGATGCCCTTATGGTACGACCCCTAAGTGTCGCCCCTACCACTCAGTCGTCGGGAGACCCGATCCCTATACCGATGACCGAGTCATTCCAGCGCCCTGTCATGTCCACTGCCATCCTACCTAATGGGATGCATACGGAGATCGACTTCATCAGTAGGGTGTCGTCTAACTGTGTCTCACAAGACATTATTGAGTCACTCTCTAAGACTGGGGAGATTGTTCTCCGTGATGGTTTAGCTTTTATCGAGTTTCAACGGTGGTTTGGCCCCGTTAAATATTTCGATGGCGCTTGGTGCAAGATCAGCACACTTGCTGGTCCATGCATCATTTTAGGGCGAACTTGGTTGGAGGAAAGAAGTGCGACCATCGACCTGGATAGGAGGACCTGCACCTTACACCCATCTCACCTTCCCGGTGAGTTTGTCTTCCATGACGGCGTTACGCCGACCACCTCCATGTCATCACCTGGGTTTGTTCCAGTGAGTTACGAGGCTGAACAGGAGTTGATTGAGGAGTACCTAACTGAGGTAGAGGAGTTAGGGAGTGATCCCCTCCACATCATAGAGGACTCAGTTTCCACTCCCGAGAGAGAGGCTTCACCCTTAGACCCTCATATAGAGACATTCTTACCTTCCGAGGGTGAACTGGTCATTGGTGAGTCTTTAGCTAGCTGGTTAAGGGAGGGTCCACTTCTAGATGTCTCCATTCCTTGCTATACACCCATGGGACCAGCCCTCCCAATAATACCCCTTAACTCCTTTCACACCACTTTTCGGTCCTTCTGCTTTCTTGAAAATGTGAAGGACTTCCTTAGGAGTTTAGATTATCAATGGGAGTTGACTTATATGTTGATCTTAGGGTCTGCCCAACCCTATAGTCATAGCTTTACACTCCCTGCTTTGGGGTCTATTACCTCGGTCTACACCATAGGACATATCACATCCGAGGTCCTTTTATTATTTCCCATACCAGTGGAGGTTGATTTTGTCCCCGCTTATGGTTTCACGGTCCCGAGGGAGGAACCTTGCCTTCCTTGCCTTCCTCATGAGCCTCTTGCCCCATACATGAGAGTGCCTGAAGGTGATTATCTGCACCTGGGAGAATGTCGCACATGGGCAAGTATAGTGAAGGGACCTGTCGGGAGGGGTCATCATTTCTTTGACCCTTTCGATCCCCTCCCTAGTGAGCCTCTCGACCCATATTCTTTTCCCCACCTTGTCGAGGAGGTCCACTATCATACACCACCTAGGCCTTCTAGTCAACACCTCACCTTACCGGCATCCAGAGGCCCGAGCTTAGGAGGCCAGGGACACATGTCTCTTCCCCATGTTTCTTCATGTCCACCATCATATAGGGGTTTGTCTCATATAGGGAATGTCATGAGTGAGTTTGGGCAATTTAGTCCCCATGAGTCTACCACATTCCGTAGGACACCCATGCATGATAGATACAACTTTGGTTGTCCTGGTCCTCCCCGTGTTGTCCAATCATGTAGGAGTCATAGGCATGCTAGGTCTGTGTTTGGATGTCCAGGACCACCACTGCATTCACATAGGTATGAGTCAACACAGCTAGTTCGGAGTCTACATCATCATCACCCCCTCGAGGCCAGCAACGCACGTTATAAGGAATTAGCTGACGCGCATCGACGCACCCGTGAGTTCCAAGTGGGAGAGTACGTCATGATCAGGGTTAGACCTGAACGGTTCCCTTCGGGGGCCGTGAAGAAACTCCAGGACCGCGGTGCAGGACCCTTCCGAGTTCTGAAGCGAATAGGGTCGAATGCGTATGAGATTGAGCTACCAGACGACTATGGGATCAGTTCGACGTTCAATGTCTCTGATCTGGTGGCATATCGGGATCCCGCGGTGATTCCCAGTGAGCTTTTTGGGCCTACCCCTCCTGTTGAGAGCATTACACCTTCTGAGCGTCCACCTCCTCCAGCCCCATTACAGACACGCGAGCATATAGATTGCATACTGGATGAGCAGGTGACCACGACCAGGAGCGGAGCCTACCAGCGCTTCCTAGTGCGCTGGAGAGGGCGCCCTGCGACAGACGACACCTGGATCACACGTGGAGAGCTGGAGCTGATCGACCCGGACCTGCTGGAGCGTTATTGGAGCGATCATGACCCTTACTCGACGGGGTCGAGTTCTTCCCACCCGGGGAGAATTGGTGAGGACACGCGCCGCCTTTCTCGACGGAGCACGCGGAGCACGCCGGCATCTCTTTGGCTCGGCGACTATGGCATGGTTTAGAGGACCTTCTTTTACATGATGGCCATAACAGGCCTTGGTTTAGTCCCTGCGTGGACATGTTTATTCTTTATTGTGGACGTTTGTAGGCCAATTGGGGCCAATTAGACCTTTATTGGGTGTGCTAGGCTCATTGGTTGGGCAATAGGACTAGTGGGCCACTTCTTGGTCCAACCTTTTGGCCCATTAGGGTTTTGGGCGCCCCTCTCATCTCCTCCAAGAGGAGGAGGTGGCAGCCGCCCCACTCCTACTTTCTAGGAGTGGAGTGTGCGGCCCTCTCCTAGATTTTAGGAAGAGGGATGCGCACCCCCCTTTTCCCTTCCCCATCCGGCCACCCCATCCCTCCTTTGGCCGCCCCCCTTCCCCAATTCCCTCCTAGAATCTAGGAGTGGTGCGTCCCCCCCCCTTTCCCCCCCTAGCCAATGTGCGCACCCCCCCTTTCCCTTGTGGCTAGGGTTTCAACCCTAGCCTTCCCCCTCCCCATATAAAAGCTTTGTATTTTCTTTGAAGGAATAATTAATGAATAGAATTGAGAAGCTTTTGCTGAAGGTGGCTGCGACCCATCCTCTGTTCCTCCTTGCTCCTGCGACGGGAGCAAGCCCGGGGTGTGACTCCCCATCCCTCGGTGCGACGCCGAGGGCCCCTTTCTCCCCTATCCCTTCTCAAGTTCTAGTTCGGTGCGCCCAGATTTCTCCTCCAAGAGCAGCGACGACCACCCCCTGTTCATGAGGATCTTGGGCGACCAGCCCATTTTTGTGTGGTTCTGCTACGAGTCGCCGACGCGTGCGAGGTGGTCTCGCCTCATTCAGAGATCGGCACCGCCCGTGGCAATTTTTCTCGTGAGCGCGCGCAGGACCCCCTCTCCCTGCGGGCCTGGTTCTGTTCGCCCCATTACAAAAATCCCACAGGACGGACGTCTGCGATTTTGGGCGCGGGATCTTCACCGATCGTACCTCTCCCCGTCCTCTGTCCAACGCCGCTGACCTCGCGTCGTTCCGACGTCCGAGCTGCTCGTGGCATCCGTTCCCGTGAAGTCACGCAGGTCTGCCCTGCCCAACCGGCGCCAGAACCACCAGCGGATTTCAGAGCCTGCTGCTCTCAGCCACGATCAGATCTGATCGAGCCCTTTGGGCGGGACCTGCTGCTCTGCGTCCCCGACGTCCTCCCACAAGCGGGGCCTCGTTCGCCTACCGGAGCAGCGAGTTACCATTTTCCCCGCTCGGCAGCGCAGTTCTGGGAGCAGATTCCTTGTCCCCACTTGCAGGTGCGGCCACGGCTTCCACGGACGGAATCTGAGCACGCCCTTTGGCCGAGGCTTCCTCCTGCGACCTGACTACGCGCCCTCGCTGACGGCACCCCAATCGGACTCCGGATCCATTCGTGGGAACGTTTACCACCGAATCGCGCGTTGCTGCGATTCTGCCGATCGTCATCCGGACCCTCCTCGTGGCCAACCCTTCACCGAGTGCCGCCCGTCAGCCCGTGTATCGGCCGCCCCGAATGGAATTGTTGTAGCCTGTTATCTCCCTGCGAGGAGTGGGCACCATTGCTGGCTTGTACCTATTCTTTCATTGTGTGTATCGGGGTTGTCGGTCTCGGCCGGGGTTCCTTCCCCACGCCTAGGCGTGGAGGTACGTGCGACGCTCCCCCCTCCCTTGGCATTTTGCTTTACTAGTATGTGATCTTGTATGCCGCGTGAGAGTGTAGGGATCCTAGCTAGCATTCAACACCGCGAGATCGTGAGTGAGAGTATCCCATTCCGTGGCCCTAGTCGAGCACCGAGCTCGGACTAGACTCCTATAGTTGCGCGTCGGCTCCTTTGCCGCTTTGATCCACTCGCTTCCCTCATAGGGACGACCGTGGACTTGGGTTTCTTGATGAGAGACGCCTCTCTTCGGAGGAATAGTACGGAGGTCGATCACTCGGCTTGCCTTGTCACGTGTGAGTGCTGGCCGCACTTGGTCTTCATCATAGGTTTAGTCCATTTGTCAGTTCCGTCCCGCATCATCGGGCCTGAGAGCCAACAGACTGGTCAGCTCCATTTGCCTACTTAATCCCTTAAGTAGGTCATTTATAGTGTCCACAAAGTAAGAGGATTGGCAAGTGGTGCTAAAAGCTGTGGTGGACACTATCTGTAGGGTTGGTTCTATGGGAGGGTAGCAAATGAGTGTGGTATCTAGGAATAAACCCTTCCTTAGCCAACTAGCTAATGGCTCCTCAATAATTACCTCACCCTTTAGGAGCACGATGGGCTCCGTATGGAGTTCCATGGGTGAAGGCCTTGATGAATTGTCGCCCTCGGATGGGGAGTGGGCATCCTTCATGATGGGGAGAGGGCTTGGGGACATCATTGATGGGGCCGGGTTAAGACTACCAGCGATGACCTCCTTAGGCTCGGGTAGGAGTACATCACTAGGAGTACGTGTCCTATCCACCCCATCCAACCGGTCCAAAATCACTTGCATAAGTTCGGCAATGGAGTGGGTTGGAATAGGGATATCATGGTGGACTCGCCCGTAGTCAACCGTCCTAGGATTGGGTCATGGCTCATCTACGTGTGGGGCTCTTTGCCTCCGACGAGGACCCACTTGGTTGGAAGTGATTAGGTGGGGCCGGTTGGAGGTGACCGTTTGGGGCACGTAGACCTTCCTAAGCTCTCTCTTCATATCCCACCATGACTCGATGGGCCATTGCCTCCTAACCTCTCTCATTCTTTCGATGTAATTCCACTTTTCGGCAGCCTCATGAAGAAGCCGCTCTTTGGCGAAAGAGAATTGCATTGCCTTGGACATAGTATAACAATCAAAGTAGGTGTCCATGGTGGCCTCCCACTTGAGGTAGATGCCCGGGTCATTGGAGCCAAAAAAATCTGAGGCTTCAGGCCTACAGAAGCAGAGAGGATGGTTGCCAAGCCCATGGGTGGGCCAACGGTCATATCGCCTGGGCGATCGGGAGTCCATTGGAAACTCGGAACTACAATATGGGCATGATGACAAGAGACAAGAGAAACAGACTAATGCAAACACACACTAGATGATGCACTTAGACCTAACCAATATCTGGTACGTGGCGGAGATAACCGATCCGAAGATCACTCGCGCAAGTGTGTGGCCCTCCCGATAGGCGTAGCCTAACGTTCGGACAACACCTTTTGATATACGGGGTTATCGGGATGAAAAATGCAATTTTAAAACACACTTTTTTTTTGAAAATAATGATGATCCTAGACTCGATTTAGACCATGATGCATGCAAGACTTATGCAAGACTACCCTAGACTCAACTCGCTCTGATACCAAACTGATGCGGGACGGACTGAGGAGACGACGCTATATGAGACGGACACGACTCGACCAGCAACGACACGACTACTAGAGCGACCTCGGATCGACACTAAGAGCTCTTATAGGCAACACGTCGCTAACAGAAGTGCAAACTCACTCGTCGTCCCAGGCGAGGGAAAGCGTGGATCTTGCGCGGTTAAGGAATCGACAGAGTTCAAGGTAGTCTGACTCAACTTCCGGACTCGGATCGAGTGGTGGGACGGGTCACTCTCACACTCACAGCGGCGACATGGACACACGGGCTAGAAATCTACACTCTCGCAGCGGCATAAGACCGTATACTAGCTAAGCAAAGTAACGCTGAGAAGTTTAGACCGTTACCTCCACGCACCCGGCGTGGCGAAGATAACCCCGGCCGATTTACGGACTCCCAGTTAAACAATTTTATAGCAGTATAAATATTTGACCCACTCCATGCAGGGAGGTAATAGGTCACATGTGGGGCTCGGGAATCACGCGAATCGGGTTGACAAGCAGCATCTTGATGTCCCCCGGCGGTGCCGAACTCCGCATTTTCGTGCTGTCCGGACGGCGCGATCTACGGGTCCGTGGGGTCCACGGATGGCGCTGTCCTCTGGCCTGCTGGGGTGGGGCCCAATGTGATGGAGACCCCTAGTGGCGTGCCTCCTTGGACGGCGGTCGGCCGGAAACGCCGATCGGTGGCCGATCGACTCCGATCTCCAATTCTTAATGTTGCTGTCGACGGATTTTCACTTCTATTTTCCGGCGCGCGCTCCGGCGAGAATGGCCGCTGCGATCAATCCCGATGTCGGATCGGGGCACATGAGATATCGTGGGAAAGCTCTCTTGAAGTCCTTCAATCTAGGGCTAGAGGGATTTGTTGGATCTGCTCGAATCTGGACTTTGTTGAATTTTGAAATTCCTATTGTACAGTACCCGAACTCTCAGATCAGTATGGAACTTTCCTGAGAGTTACCTTTGACCGTCTAGTAGACCATAGATTAAGACTTCTACATCTTCATGAAAGTTGTGGAGATTTGAACAAGGAAAATGGAAATAATTGTTTTGGAATGATTAGTTGAGGCCACAAATTTTTAGGGATTTTACACTGATAGGTCGTCGAATCAGGAAACTGGCTGACATCACTGTAGATGGATCTGAGGACGAATTTTATAAAATATGAGATGGCCTCAAGAAATTTCACGAAAAATTGGGGACGATGGGGTTGGTGGATAGAACTCGCAGTAAAATTGGGATCTCTTGCAAAAATCAAAATATGGGTCGAAGATGGGAAACTCAGGAAAGATGGAAATCAGATCTGAAACTGGCAGAACTGAAATTGAAAGTTGGACGAAAATGGAAAATTAGCAAAAGTGAACTAGAAGGCCAACCAAATTTTCTGTGGTGTGGTTGACATCCCTAGAACATCCCCTCCAAATTTGGTGCCCAGAAGATCACGAGGGAGAGCTGCAAAATTCAGACAAGCTGCTGCTGCACTGCGCGGACAGAATACCAAAGAGAACCGTGGCGGTGCGAGGGCGGCACGATGGCGGCGGCGGCGATCACCGGAACGATAAGGGCGGCGTCACACCTCAGAATGGCAACCATTACAGCTGCAAGGGGGAGAGGGAGGAGAGAGGAGGGGTGCGTCCAACGCTGCTCCAAGCAAATTTTCAGATTTCAAATGCATTAATTCTTCCAAATGGGAAAATACAAGGTTTTATAGGTTACATATCAAATCCATTATCCACCATTGGATCTAGGGATGGGGAAATGGATGGCCTAGATTAAGTGTGACCAACACACACAAAAAAAATAAATAAAATACAAGGGGGGTGGCCTATTGACCAAGGGGACATGGTTGACATGGTAGGTGGCCTACCTTGGACTTTGAAGTCCAATTGTCTCCCATGTGTCATTTACCATTCAACTCTTCTAGATGCCTCCATTTGACATGTTGACTGACCCCACATGGGGCCCGAGGCTGAGGTGGATCAATGGGAGGGGTCTGGGGGGGCCCGGGGGACCCGGGGGTCCCATTTTGTAAATAAACCCCTCTTACAATCAAAATTACAAACCGAATAAAATGAAACAAACACACATTGCACACAAATAAAGTCTAAACAAATATGATAAATGTCAAAACTCAAGGGGGAGTCTCCAGGCTGTCTCCGAGCCAGATGGACGCTGAAGTGGCTCGAGTCGTGCTCTGCGTGAGGTACCGGCGGCTCGGCGTAACAACTCGGGTGTCCGCACCAATTTTTCTTCTGCTTCTCCCTCTTATGTTGGGTTGTATCTCGGGTATGGCCTTAGTAGGGGCACCGTTCTTTAGAAGCGGTTGGTTGTGGTAAGCCACCCTCACATGCAGGCCTTGCTTAAATGAAGCCTTTAATCAAAGGGGTAGGAACGACGATCCTTGGGCAGTAGTTTGAGCCCGTCTTTAGGTGCTGCGGATTGCTATGTCAAAATCAAAATTTCTAAAAAAATGCAAACATTGTCGAAAATCCAAAAAAATCAAATACTTCAAAATTTAAAAAAAAAGCAATTATTTCAAAAACCTAAAAAATCAAATACTTCAAAAAATCAAGAAAAATGAAATACTATTAAAAATCTAAAAAAATCAAAAATTATAAAAAAATCTAAAAAATGTGTCTTTTTCATGCATTTGTATTTGTTTTAAGGACAGATACATAATCTGTTTGCTAAGTGTGCAGGTTGCAAGTACTCAGGCATTCCTTGCTATATCTTTATACTATGCCTCCTGTCCACATCTTTGATCTGTTCTTTTCTTCTTCGATCCACTCTCTCGATCTATTCTGAAACTCATGTCCTTCTCAACTTTTGTTTGCAATGATCATATCTTTATGAGAGTGCTTTACCTCACGATTATGAACCTAGCGGTTATGCTTCATTCTGATCTTGGGTTTTGATTGAAGGGCGTATTTGTTTATGTCTTTTGTCCCGCCGTGTCCTTGTCACGTGTTTATGTCCCTTCATGTTGTCCCACACATGTTGTTTTATCCCTCACCAAGTGTTGTTAGTTGTCTTGCACATGTTGTTAGTCACCACTTTATGTCCCATGTTCTTGTCCCAACCGTGTGGTCATCCGTCATGTTCTTGTCCCAACCGTGTGTTATCCCACCGCGTTGTTGTCTTGTCACATTGTGTTCATGCATGCATGCTGTCTGTTCATGCCATTGCATACGTGCGCATTTGCCTTTGTTAATTATGTTATGTTATATTGTCTCCCATTTTATTTGATCGTTATGTTATGTCATGTTGTTTGTCGTTCAGTTAATCGTTATGTTATCTACGCTATGTTTATACTTGCTTATCATATTTATCTTATAGATGAAAATCCATAAAAGTCGGAAAATGAAAATCCAAAAAAAAATGTCGTTTTCGCCTGCACAGGTAAGTCAGGTATGGCTCTCTATCCCTACTCCTTGTTGCACTACTATATGGTATATATATTATTATATTATCTCGAGAACCCACTGGTCATTCATGTGTTCCAAGATCTGACGTTCCCCTCTAACAAAAATGATGATGATCTAGGCCGTTAGGTTTGGAAAATTAGGAAGGATGGTTCTATCTCGCACGCCGTAGTTGCGGATAGTGTCTTGACCCTGATTGTTCCAATCTAGCAATACTCTTCTCGAGTACTTTCTATTTTAGCTTTCTTTGCATTCGTTTTGATGATTTCTTTATTTTAGCCCAGCATGCATCATGTCACATTTTGAGCACGCACGTCTCGTGACCCATTTAAGGTTTCTCCTCAATAATGGTTAGTTGCACTTCATGTCTCTTGGATAAGAGATCTTCATTCCACCATGAATTTGAACGATTTCTCTGATCTTTTCACTCGGTCTGGTTGGCCAGTGTGATTCCTATCTGGATTTTATCTTAGTTATATTTCTCCTACTTTTTACGTTGTGCTCCTTTCCGACCCCCTCATTATCTGTGGATTGTGTCCCTGATGAGCCTGGTCCTGCTTCCTTTTTTCCCTATTAGTTTAGTTCTCTAGACATGTCTCATTCTTGTCATCCAGCCCTGGTGGTTAGTTCGGCGATTTCGGGAGAATTCCTATCGCTTGTTGGTTAAAACGGGTGGCTTTTGCCTTGATGCCCGCTTATCAGTTCTCTCCGCTTCATGTCCATTTCACGTCGCTGTCGCTTTCACTCCATCTCCTTTCCATTTCACCTCCACGGCGCTTTCGCTTGCTCCCTTGCAAAGTGGACATCAAGGAGGGGCATCTGTTGACACCCGTTTTTAGCCTGCAAGTTGAGTCATTTCTCTTATTCATCATTTTGATGTCCCGAATTACCCATTATTTTGGAGCCTTTCTTGGATGGATTTCGAGCCCATTTCATTATTCCATTCCCTTTGAACCTTGGAGATCATTATTTCATTGAGCCCTGGATCCTATCTTGTCACCTTCCGGCCTTCAAAGTCACCTTACGACCCATTTAGGCCGGCTTCCCTCAAGCATTTAGTCCCCTTTCGTTGCGTAGTCTTGGAAATGGTCCTTTTTCACCCCCTTCCTTTCCTCTTTTCAAAATATGTCCTGCACCAAAGTTGTTCATCTTTCAAATCCCTACAATTTTTTCTTCTACGTCATTGGCCAGTTCTGCACCGATTTCAAGTTATTTACAATTTTTTGGCAGACTGCACTGTTCACCTATGTCACGATATTCTTTCTCTCTCTTCTAGCCCTATTTTCTCTCTCTTCTGATCATTTTCTCATCTTACTTTCTTCATAAAAGTTGTTCCTTTTTGAGTTATCTATAATTTTGTCTTCTAGCACTTTTGCTAATTCTGCACCGTTCGGGAGATATGATCTAATTTCCAAAGTCGCGCAAGGTCTACCTTAAACGATCGTGCTATTGGCCGTTCATTGTTGCAAATGGTCGGTTGACGACCGTTTAACCCTTAACGGTCGATCGTCCGACCATTTATCCAATAAGAGTCTAACCTGCTCTGGACTCTATCTCCACGAACCTGCGCGATGTGCCTATCTTGCGGCGGCCATAACTTCTAAAATACTTATCCAAATTGATCCCCACTTTTTTCTACTTCTAGACCTTTGTAATATCTTTAATTTGGTTCATAGAAATCAAATTTTAATGGGCTATATCTCCTGGAATTGTGGCCGCAATATCAGGTATTTTTACTTTTCATGCAACCAAAAAACCCTATAGATTAGGTTCCAGAGGCTTCTTCCAAGAGCCATAACTTCCACAATCTTCAACCAAAAAGAGTCCCGTTTGTTCCTACGCCTTATCTTGACTATTATCTCGAGAATGATTCAGAGATCTTGAGATTTGGTGGACTCTATCTTCTGGAATCGTGGGAGAAAGTTGGGGTTTCACCACTTTTTCTATATAAACCTGCCCAGATTTCCTGTGTGACAGGGGGCGCGTTTCCAAGGCGACGGCGAAGCCATGCTAGATTGTTGACTCAACACTTCGACCCTAGCCTGAAGAGGGAAGTATAAGCTTCATTTTGGTTCCTTGTTTGCTCAATTTCATCAACGTTTGTCCACTCAACTTCGCCCCTACTTTTGGCAAATCATCACAGTTTGCTGATTTCTGCTACAAGGTCCATGACGGGGGCCTGTTCATCAAGCCGGTGTGGAGTCATGCTTCATCCTTTTCGTCCTCCCTCAACTCCATCTTGAAGAGGGGAGTATTCTCTTCACGTTGATTATATGTTTGCCTTATTTCTCATATCTTTTCCCACTCTTCCAAGCCCCTACTTTTGAGGTTTCACCACACTGTTCTGCACTTTACTTAAACTCAGATTTCTTGCGACGGGGGCATGTTTGCATCGTCGGTGCGAGGCCGTGGGGCACTCTTCATCCGTCCTTTCAACTCTAGGCTCTAGAGGGAAGTATAATCTTTGTGTTCCTTGGTTTTGGGCTCATTACCTCATCATTTTCTTGTGTTTTCCACCCCATTATTCACTGGTCTCTTCCCCGTTTTAAACCCTACTTTTTGCCCTAGTTTCACCACAACACTCCCACCTTTCCATAGCATCCACTCTTTCATCTTTTGGTGTTCTATCTTGTGAGATATTCATCATTCTTTGAGTCCATTTTGTGCATTGTTCTGTATTTTCTGCACAGTTCGCATTTTTCATCAAATCTCCGGTGTCATAACTTTCTGTCCCGACCTCTCTTTTGAGTGATTCTTGTTCCTACTTCTTCAAAACACTCAAGTCTTCTGTCATCTCAAATTTCTCGCTATTTGGTCATCGTTTGTTCTACTGTTTGTATCAGTCTTTACACCCACTTTACACTGTTTGCACAGTTTTTCTTGTGGCATGCACTTTTGCACCTTATTTATCTTTGTTGATCATGGCATATTAAATAAATTTCTTCACTCTAATCTCATCACAATATACACACCTATTGTTTGCACCCTTCCATAGGGGTTAAAAACCCTCCCCGGGTAAGTTTGCCCTCAATCTTTCATGCTACTTTATACACTTGGGTAGATTTCTACAGTTAGCATTTTCTAATGAGTTTTGCCTCTTGTTTTGTGTTTGTTTCACAGGAAAGCATGGAAAGTGAGGCCCTTACCTTCTAGCCGGCTGGAAGGCAAGGCGAGGTAATCCACATAGTCCCTGCATCTTGATATTGAGCGCGATCATCCTCTTTTTCCAAGGTACACAACGCACTTAGTATTTTATATTCTTTTGGCGTTGTCATTCCTTGGTGGCGATCACGGTATTCTTTTACATCTTTTATCGCCTTTGTCTTGATTGTATGATCATGCTACCATGTTTACATAGCCACATATTCATGTTATTCACTTGATTGCTGCACACATGCCTTCATGCTTATTCATGTGATTTGTGGGATTGGCACGCATATACACATCCACATTTTCCACATCTACAATAAGTTGCTCCCCCTGAAACCATGCATGGAAAATAGAAGAAATGCATAATGTAGGTTCTCTTAATACCTGGCAGAGGTCTTTCCCCACGCATAATGAGTGATTCCAGGTAGACTGAACCTACCCTTCCTCACATCACCATTTCACATACCAAAGGGAGACACAATTACGATGAATATGGCAGCATATAGAGATATGAGATGCAGCTATCTAAACATGCATAATGAGCTTAGGAGGACTCTGAATGTGGGATGCACTTATTTTAAATGAAAGCAGTCAAGTGGGAGGATGACACAAACCAAGTTCTCTTCTTAAGGTGAAAAATCTGTCAGTGCTCAGAGGCTTGGTGAAAATATCTGCTACTTGTTTTTCAGATTCAACAAATTGGAATTCAAAGTTTTTCTTGTTTACCTCATCTCGAAGAAAGTGATGACTTATTTCAATATATTTTGAACAGGAATGTTGGATGGGATTCTTAGCCAGATTGATGGCGCTAGTGTTGTCGAACAGGATGGGCGTACATCCAAGATCCAGTCCGTTGTCCTGGAGTTGATGCTTTATCCAAATGCCCTGGGTCCCACAACTACCTAGTGCTACATATTATGCTTCAGCGGTTGACAAACCTACTTAGTGTTGCTTCTTGGAAGCCCAAGAGACCAGGCAGCCACCCAAGTAATTGCAATACCCAGTAGTGCTTTTCCGATCAAGTTTACATCCAGCATAATCAGCATCACTATATGAAATTAAATCAAAACAACATGATGTGGGATACCATTGTCCTAAGTCATGTGTGGTAGCAATGTATCTTAAAATCCTCTTAACAGCAATCAGGTGAGATTCTTTCGGATTGGCTTGGAATCGAGCACACATGCATACACTAAACTATATATTAGGCCACGACGCAGTGAGATATAAAAGGGATCCAATCATACCACGATATGTTTTAGGATTTATAGATTTGACATTCTCATCTGCATCCAGGGGTGCATATGTTCCCATGGGTGTGGATATGGCCTTGGTATCATTCATCCAGAATCTCTTCAGGATTTCCAGCGTGTACTTGGATTGGATTATGAAAAGGCCTTCCTTTGACTGTGAGACCTGGAATCTAAGAAAAAATCGAAACTCTCCCATAAGGCTCATTTCAAATTCTTTTGTCATGAGTTCAGCAAATTGGTTGCACAAGCTAACATTTGTTGATCCAAAAATTATGTCATCTACATAAACCTGCACAATGATGATGTGGCCATCCGTTACCTTTGTGAAGAGGGTTTCATCAATCTTACCTTGGATGTAGCCTTTGTCAGTTAAATGAGCATTGAGTCTATCATACCAGGCCCGTGGAGCCTGCTTTAATCCGTAGAGTGCCTTGTTCAACTTGTAAACATGATTAGGCATATCAGCAAGTTCAAATCCAGGTGGCTATTCTACAAACACTTCTTCATTTATCAGCCCATTTAAAAAAGCACTTTTGGCATCCATTTGATACAATTTAATGCCTAACGAATATGTAAAAGCTAGCAAGATCCTGATGGCCTCTAATCTAGTAACGGGTGCAAAAGATTCTTCAAAGTCAATGCCGATTTCCTGATTATAACACTTGGCCACTAGCATGGCCTTATTTCTAATGATGGTCCCATCCCCATTGAGCTTGTTCATAAAAACCCATCTAGTTCCTATGACATGCTGGTTGGAGGGTCTGGGAACTAGATACCAGACGTGGCTTCTTTCAAATTGGTTAAGTTCATCATGCATGGCATTAACCCAATTTTCATCTAGCAAGGCCTCTTCAATGCACTTGGGTTCAAATTGAGAGACAAGAGCAGTGAGGTCTTCATTATGGACAACATTATGGAAAGACCGGGTCCTAGGGGGATCATGAATGCTTCCTATGATGTTCTGAAAGGGATGGTACTTCAGAGTACGAAAATTTGTAGAAGACTCACTTGGCATAGTTGATTGTGTAGGGACTTCGGTTGGCTAAACAGTCTCTTGTTCTACAGGTTGTGACTAATCGTTCACCATAGGGTCTTCCTTGTGTTCCAGAAGGCTTCCGTCAGCATCGATCCTCCCTTTCCCTAATCACAACAGTGTCATGTTTATCTGTTAATGTCTCCACAAACACCACATGTGGAGTTTCCTCCACAGTTTGATTCATAATATTAAACACCCTATATGCTCTTGATGCTTCGGCATAACCCAAGAAAATGCCAATGTCACTCTTGGCCTCAAATTTATCTAAATCTGATTTGTCGTTATTGTGCACATAGCATTTTGCACCAAATACTCTGAAATAGGCCAAGTTGGGTTTTTTACCTTTCAACATCTCATAAGGGGTTTTCTTACTCTTTGGCCTTACCATGGCCCTATTGATAATGTGGCATGCAGTGTTTGCTACTTCAACCCTGAACTTCCTTGGGAGTTGGCTCTCGATCAACATGGTCCGGGCAATCTCCACAATCGTGCGATTTCTCCTTCTGACAATGCCATTTTGTTCTGGGGTCCTGGGGGAAGAAAATCAATGTGTTAGTCCTTCTTGATCACATAATTCAGAAAAGGATGAGTTTTTGAATTCTCCTCCATTGTCAGACTGGATGGTGGAGATTTTGAATTTACCTTCTTGCTTCACTTTCCTAAAGAATTTCTGAAACACATTAAATGCATCATTCTTGTTAGTGAGAAAGAAAATCCATGTGAAGCGAGTGTGATCATCAACAATCACATATCCATACCTCTTCCCATTAAAGCTAGTTGTTCTTGATGGATCGAACAAGTCCATATGTAGGAATTCAAATGGAGTAAGTGATAGAGGCTCACTTCTACATTTGAAAGTTTTTCTAGTCTGCTTACCTCGGGAGCAAGCTTCACAAATCTGATCAACTTTTGTGTAAGCCAATTTAGGCAATCCTTTCACCATTTGATGTTTGGACAGTTTATGCAATGTGCCATAGTTGACATGTCCCAGCCGTCGATGCCATAAGCCTGCATTACTGAGTTTACTGGCTGTCAGGCACATTCCTTCAAAGCTAGGGGCATCAAGGTATATCATGTAAACATTATTGACTTTGTGTCCTGTAAAAAGCACAGATTCAGAGTCTTTCTCAAGTATTTTGCATTCATTGGAGTCAAACATTACCTTGTGACCCTTATCGTACAGCTGGCTTATACTAAGCAGATTATGCTCAAGTCCTTCAACGAGCATCACATTTTCAATTGATTTAGAGGGATTCTTACCCATGATGCCTGTGTCAATTACCTTGCCTTTATCCTTACCTCCAAACTTGACTTGGCCTCCTTCCTTTTTGATTAAATGGCTAAACTTCTTCCTATCTCCCGTCATGTGCCATGAGCAGTCGTTGTCCAAGTACCAACGGGTGTGATGGGCTGCTAGGCAATCCTGCAAAGAAAATATTAGGCAGAGGTCTTTGGAACCCAAGCACATCTAGGTTCATAGTCAGAGCTGAAAGTATGCAATAAATTCTTTGGAACCCAAAGTTGCCTGAAAACTTTTGTTCTATGACCGAACCGGTACGGGTTATTAATGTTACCTGGTTGGTTGCATGTATGACAAGGAAATCTCATGAAGTTCATGGGGTGTAAGTTTGGCTGAGATTGGTTTCGTGCTTTTTCAAAGTGGCCATGTTTCTTATGCTGATCATAGAATCTTCTTCCTTTATGGTGGTGATTTTTCTTTTCAGAGTGGTAGGATGTTCTACGTCGAGGCATATCCCAGGTGCTTCGACATGAGGGGCCCTAGGGGATATTGAAGCCTCGACCTGGTTGTCCAGACCATTGACCTCGCCTCTTGGCAGGCTTGTGTTGAATCTGTGGCTTAGCACGGTTGGGTCTGGTCTGATGATTGTGACCATGATCTGATTGTGTAGGATGATGGGTGGTGGTCTGTTTCACGGATTCTTCAACAATCAATTTTCCATTCCCTTTCTCAGGACAGAAGGAAACAGTTTTGAGCTCAAAAGGCCTCTTATTAGTAGGATTGAAACCAAGTCCTTCCTTTCTGAAATTGACCCGGGTACCTAAAATAGCATCTAGATTAGACTTTCCCAGTGTCATTTTTTCAAGGGTAGATTGTTTGTCTTTCAACTCTTCTTCAATTCTTTCCAAGTTCTTTTGCATCACAAGATTAACAGTGTTAACAACTTCATACTTTTCAAGATTAAGCATATTCTCCTTTTCCCACTCCTCGCATCTTTGTTTAGTCAGGCTCAATTGTTCTTTAAGAGCAACACTTTCTTCTTTTAAGACCAACAGATCTGAGCAGGTGGTTTCAGCTTGTTTTTTAGTTCTTCATTTTCAACTTTTATGGTTTCCAGCTCCTTGTTAACAGGATTATTTGGAGCAACAGAGTTCAGTTTCTTCTTCAATTGTCTATTCTCCTTTCTATACATTTCAAATTTCTCAAGTAAGTTTACATATGCATCTTCCTAATCTTCTACTGAGAAGGTCTCGAAAGGATTTCTTACCTGATCTTCACTCTCATCAGCCATGAAGCAAAGATCATCTTCATCTTCGTCCGTAGAGAGGCTTTCATCCTCCTCTTCTTCATCGCTCTAAGTGGAGACCATAGCCTTGGGCTTCTTTCCCTTGGCCTTGGTCAGCTGCTTCATCAACTTAGGGCATTCTCCTCGCATATGTCCTGGTTTCTTGCACTGGTAGCAAATCAAAGTATCAGACTTATTGAGTTGAGTAGATTTGAAGTTGGGATTTCTACTTACCTGGGGGTTCTTCTTCTTCTTCTAGACTTTACCTCTTCTTCTTAGGAAATTCTTGAACTGTCTAGTGAGCATAGCATGGTCCATCAGTGATGTCTTTGGGAGGTCATCTTCATCCTCTTCATCTGAGTATTCTGTGTTCTCAGACACCTTGAGCCCACAAATCTTCTTGGGTTTAATATCTTCCTCACTTCGCTTGAACTTAAGCTCATACGTCATGAGCAAGCCTATCAGTCTGTCAATGGTCAGTGTAGATAGATCCTTTGAATCCTCAATGATAGTGGCCTTGGTGTGCCACATTGGGGTGAGAGATCTGAGGATCTTCCTGATAAGTTGCGATTGAGCATATTCTTTGCCTAGAAGTTTCAGATTATTTGTTAACTGAGCGAATCTTGCATACATTTTAGAGATAGATTCTTCTAGCTTCATTCTGAACATTTCATATTCAGAAGTTAACAGATTGGCCTTGGTGGCCCTTACTTCAGATGTCCCCTCATAGATTAACTCAAGTCTATCCCACATTTCTTTTGTTGATTTGCAAGTGGCGATTCTTGAGTATTCTGTGGGGTGGATAGCGCATTGCATGATATTCATGGTGCTCCAATTAGTGGTGGATTTTTTGACCTGATCTGGGGTCCAGGTGTCATCTACCTCCGGTAAGACAAAAGGACCTTTACTAACCACATGCCAAATCTGGTGATCCTGGGCACAGAAGAAAACTTCCATTCGGTTCTTCCAGTAGAGATAATTAGTACCATCGGAAAATGACGGTTTATTAATGGCCTGGCCCTCAGCTATATAGCTGCGAGGGACACTCCCATCAGATCTCCCTAGGTCATTGGACCACATCTCTAGTAACCCGCGCTGATACCAACTGTTGGATGGCTAAGAGAGGATCAAGAGGGGGGGTGAATAGATCTGGGTTCACAATGAGTGCTTTTTAAAATGATGATCAAACTGAGAAATTGGTGATTTTGTGAAGAGGATACATATTCTGGACAATATGGCCTTGGCCAGGCAGCTGATTTCGAACATTGGAAGGAAAATGCGGGGCCAGAATGTGGTCTTCAAATTGGACATGATGAAAGCATACGACAGGGTTGAATGGGATTTCCTCCTTACGATGCTTTGGAGATTTGGTTTTTGTAGTAGGTTCACTTCGTATATAGCCATGCTCCTTTCAAATAGCTAGTTTTCTGTTCTCTTCAATGGCTCCCCAGCTAGTTTTTTCAACTCCTCCCGCGGCATCAGGCAGGGTGACCCTTTGGCACCATTCCTTTTCATTATTATGGAAGAAGCTCTGAGTAGGGGTCTCAAGAGCCTCTGCATTAATGGCATCATCCATCCATATTCGGGTCCTAGAGGTTGCCGCTTATCACTCATCTCCTCTATGCAGATGACACTTTGTTGTTTATGAATGGCCATGCATCCAACATTCGCAAGCTCATGGTTTTTCTGGAGGGTTACGAAAGAGCCTCGGGCCAGAAGATCAATCACTCTAAGAGTAGCTTTCTCATTTCCCCGTCTGCGCCTCCACAGGTGGTGGATAGCATATCAAACATAACTATTTTCACCACCAACATGGTACTCTTACATATCTTGGTGTGCCAATCAGGCCATGTCGAGCTTTGGCAGCAGATTATAGGCCTCTGATTGAGAAGGTTAGTGTGCGCATTTCATCTTGGAAAACCAGATTGTTGTCCCAAGCAGGCAAGATTACTCTGATTAACTCTGTGCTTTGCTCCATGCCCCTGTATCTCGTGGTTGCTTCTTCTATTCCAAAGACTGTCATTACCTACATTGAGTGTCTCTGCGCAGCTTTTTTCTTGGGGTTCTTTCGAGGGGAAACCGCGGCGTCATTGGATCTCTTGGAATGCAATTCAGAGGCCTTACATTGAAGCAGGTCTAGGTGTTGTAGATTTGTTTTAATTAGATTCCTATCCCGCCCCCTTTAAATTAGTACATGTATAAACATGTGAATCAAAGACAAGGGGGATGAAAGGATGAGAAATACTAACCGTGATCGCCACCAAGGTTCCAACAACGCCAAATGATGAAGAAAGGAGAGGAACGGCGTCGTGTACCTTGGAACTTAAAGACTTGATCACGCTTGAAACGGGGTGCGGGGAACTTTGTGAGATCAAACCTCCTCGTCTTCCAACCGGCTAGAAGAAGAGGGTCTCACGTTCATATCATGCTCTCGTGCAAAACAAATATCAAAACACAAAAGTAAAAACTATTAGAACATGAAGTGTAGTATCAATCCCAAAGTGATAAAATAGCATGAATAAAAGAGGGAGAATGCACCGGGGGTGGGTTTTTAACCCTTGTGGAAGGGTGGAAATAATAGGTGTGTGTGTTGTGCATGCATAGGATTTGAAATCATGGAATTTGGTTGAGAGAATAGAGAGAAAACGTTGATACAAAACGTTCAAAAATGCATGTGTAGCAGAAAAGTGCAGAAAACTATGATGATTTGTGATTTTGAGGAGACTAGAACTAAGAGTATAGACAACCAAATTAAGCCCAGGAGGATGCAATGGAAAGCTAATACTTCCCTCTTCAAGTTGGGGTCGAAGTTGTGAGTTGGAGTTGCAGCATGGCTTCGCCCCACATCCGGAAAGAGCCCTCCTTTGCAACTGCGAACTGGGCAGTTTATATAGAGGTTGCAGAAAACCCAGAAAGTTCTTCCAAGATTTTAGAGGATAGAGTCCACCAAAATTCGTGTTCTATGGATCAATCTCGAGATAATACAACGGATAAGAGGTAGGAATAAGTGGGACTCAATTTGGTGGAAGGATCTAGAAGATATGGCTTCTAGAAGGGAGCCCCAGAGCTTAATCTGCAGAGTTTGTGTTGTAGCAGGACACATAAACCCCCAACTTTCATCTCCGTTTCTGAGCAAGATAGCTAATGAAAATCTGAGATCTATGGATCAAATTCAAGATAATATAAAGGAGAAACCGTATGAACAAACAGCGCTCAATTCGGAGTAGAATTCAAGAAGTTATGGGCTCTTCAAGAAGGTCACGACACACAGAAACGGAGCAGAGTCCAGCACGAATTGGACTCTCGGTTTGTGTAACGGTCTATCGTAAGACCGTTAGAGTCTCTAGCGGCCTTGGGTGGGACCACCACGCTCTAGGGGTCAAACGGGGTGATTTCTAACAAGTTTGGGTGTGACGGTCTATCGTAGGACCGTCACATGTGCTCTGACGGTCTGATAGACCGTTACATGGGCTGTGACGGTCTAATAGTAGACCTTCACATGGCTGTAACGGTCTAATAATAGACCTTTACACCGATGGAGGAAGATTTTGGGCAGACTGCACGCGACTTTGGAATTGGAAGCGTATCTCTCAAACAGTGCAGAACTAACAAAAGTGGTAGAAGAAGAAATTATAGATAACGGAAAGAGGAACAACTTTCATGAAGAGAGAAAGATGAGAAAATGATCAGAAGAAGAAGAAAAGGGGGCTAGAACAGATAGAGAAAATTTTGGGACGTAGGTGAACACCACAACCTACTGGAAAAACATGAATAGCTCAGAATCCGGGCAGAATTGGCTAATGGCGTAGAAGAAGAAATTGTAGATCTTTAAAAATCAAACAACTGTGGTGAAGGGGCTATTTTGATTAGAGGAATGGAAGAGAGTGAAAAAGAACCACTTTCAGGACTGCGCAGTGAGAGAGAGCCGATTGCTTGATGGAAGCCGACCTAAATGGGCCGTAAGTTGACTTAGAAGTCAGAAGTTGATAAGATAAGCTCGAGGAACTCTGAAAAATCATGATCTCTAGGGATCAAAGGGAATGGAACAATGAAAATTGGCTCGAAATCCATGCAAGGAAGGCTCCAAAATAATGGATAATTCAGGACATAAAAAATGATGAATAAGAGAAATGACGCAACTTGCGGGCTAAAAACGGGTGTCAACAGATGGCCCTCCTTGATGTCCGCTTTACAAGGGAATGAGAGAAAGCGACGCGGAGGCGGAATGGAAAGAAGATGGAGCGAAAGCGACAGCAACGTGAAATGGAGATGACGCGGAGATGAAGCGGAGAGAAATGATAAGCATACATCAAGGTAAAAGACACCCATTACAACCAACAAGTGACATGAATTCTCCCGAAAATGCCGAACTAACCACCCGGAATGGTTAACAAGAATGAGACATATCTGGAGAACTAAATTAAAGAAGGAAAGGAAACACGACCAACCTCATTGGGGACACAATCCACGGACAATGAGGGGATCGGAAAGAACACAACGTAAGAGCTGGAAAAAGGAGGATAAGATTGAGATAAAATCCAGACAGGAATCACGCTGGCCAATCAGACCAAGCGGTGAGATCAGAGATATCATTCAAATTCGGAGTGGAATAAAAATATTTTATCCAAAATAAGAACAATCAACAATTACTAAGGAGAAATCATTGAGAGAATTTCGAGACGTGAGTGCTCAAAATGACATGATGCATGCTGGGCTAAAATAAAGAAATCATCAAAATGAATGCAAAGAAAGATAAAATAGAAAGTACTCAAGGATACTATTGCTAGACCGAGTCAGGACGGGGTCAAGAGTCTTCTCGTAACCACGGCGTTCGAGACAGAGTCCATCGTCCCCCACCTGACTCAACCGAGCGACCTATCAAACGATTAACCGTATGCTCTTAGATCATCATCATTTTTGTTAAAGGGGAACATCAGATCCCAGAACATACGGGCAACCAGCCGGTCCTTGAGAGGCTATAATAATGTAGATACCATATAGTAATGCAACAATGAGCAGGGATAGATAACCATACATGACTTACCTGCCAAGCGAAGCGGCATTTTTTTGGATTTTCCAGATTTATGATTTTTATGAATTTTCCAATAAGACAGCCACGACAAATAAGTAAGCATAAACATAGACAACATAACCATCAACTGAACGACAGACAACACAACATAACATAACGATCAAATGAATGGAAAATAATCCAACATAACATAACAAAGACAAACAAGCACACATATGCAATGGCATGAACAAACCACATGTATGCACGATGAACATGATGGGACAAGATAACAATGCGATGAGATAACACATGGTTGGGACAAGAATATGAGGGATGACCACACGGTTGGGACAACACATGGGACATAGAGGGACGACTAACAACATATACAAGACAACTAACAACATGCGGTAAGAGATAAAACAACGTGCATGGGATGACACGGAGGGATATAAACACGTGACAAGGACACGACGGGACAAAAGATATGACAACTACGCCATTCAATCAAAGCCCAAGATCAGAATGAAGTAGAACTGTCAGGTTCATAGTCGTGAGGCAAAACCCTCTCATGAAGATATGATCAGAGGAAGCGAGAGTTTGAGAAGGACATAAGCTTCAGAACATATCGAGAGAGTAGATTGAAGAAGAGAACAGATCAAAGATATGGACATGAGGCAAAACGAGAGATAGAGTAAGGAAATTTGAAGCACCTACAACCTGTACACTTAACAAACAGATCATGTTCGTCCTCAAAACAAATAGATAGAAAGGAAAAAAAACAAATATTTTTTGATTTTTCAATTTTCTTCATTTTTTTGGTTTTTGAAATATTTGATTTTTTTTTGGATTTTGAAATATTTGATTTTTTTTCAATTTTGAAATACATGAATTTTTTGAATTTTGAAATACATGATTTTTTGAATTTTGAAATATATGATTTTTTTTGGATTTTAAAATATATCATTTTTTTTGGATTTTTGACAATATCTCATTTTTTTTGGATTTTTGAAATATTTAGAATTTTTTAGATTTTAAAATATTAATCTGCGGCACCCAAAGACGGGCTTGAACTGCTAGCCAGGGATCGTCATTCCTCCCCGTCTCATTAAAGACTTCCCTTAAGTAGGGCGTGCATATGAGGGTGGCTTACCATAACTAACTGCCTCTAAAGAACGGTGCCCCTACTAAGGCCATACCTGGGATACAACCTAGCCTAAGAGGGAGAAGCAGAAAAAAATTGGAGACAAGCTTTATGCAGGATGGGAGATATCAGGACTTGACTTCCTTTCAGAGCACTACCCCTCAAAGAGTAGGGCTGTTGCGCCGGGGCTTTATGTCTTTGATTTTGATACCCATATTTATCAGGCATGCATGCGACCGGGCTCATGGCGTCCCACGGGGAACTATACTGCCACTCTTTACTATGCCTTTGATTCATAATGTTGCATTGATCAAATCATTGATTTATTTTGATAGCCCTTATTGGCTAGATATAGCATGAAAGCTCACTTTTCAAGGGTGAAGACTACCCCTATTTGAGACTTCTCCTGTATTAGGGAGCGCCTAACTTGGTCATCTCATCCATCCATCTCTTGCCCCTACACTTGGCCGAGTAGAGAAAAGAAAAGGCCTCATTGTATACCCAAAGTATGACCAAAGCAGCAACGGTGTGCCTCAGAGAGATCGGCCATGGCTCGCCGTGTAGTGTGTGAAAACCCATGCTCAATGGTCACTCTCAACGATCAGGGAAAGGAACTAGACTCCCAGCGCGGAGCTATCACCAGCCTAAGGTGTGCTGTAGAAGCGACTCTTCTTGACTAATTAAGTAAATTCAACTAAAGCCACTCAACCATGTTGAGGAACCAACGTTATAAGCATGTGTAGGAGTAATACGAGTAATAGCAATGATAACATATTCTTGCACAAAATAAAAATACCTTTGCAAATCCGTGGAGTGATCTTGACCATCGAGCTTTGAGGAGTGCGAGCTTTATTCTCCTTGCTTGACAGGACAAAAGGGAGAGGATAGCAAAGGGATTGAAGATTCCTTGACATGGAGGAGTGACAGACACCAAACTGTGTTGAGTGAAGGGTCTGGATTCAGAGGGCGGGTGAATGAATCCCAAAAGGAATTTTGCCCAATTTGAAACTTAGATCTTGATTAACACTGAACTTACAAAATCTTGCGGAAATAAAACTTTGATTCAGTAATGCAGGTGTTCTAGCAAGATCCACACTCAAGCACTCAATGGGTCAGGCTAATGCAAGCACAGATAGCGTTTTAGAATAATGGAATGCAGTAAATCAGCTTGATCTTAAACAGACGTTCTAACGAGACACAAGATAGAACACTTAACCTGCATGCCCAGCAAACCCGGTAATTCTAGGCGATCGAACTGATCTTAAGCATTCATTCACCGTGGCTGAAACGCAATTAGGTCGCGATCCTAAACATGCACTTAATAACCTTAGAGAAGAAATCAGATCACAATGCACAAGGGGTTTTAGGTGGTTCGTGTTGACACCCGTTTTTTGCCGATAAGTTGAGTCGTTCCTCTTACTCCCATTTGTTGATGTCTCGAGTTGTCCATCACTCATTGGGGCTATTTTCAGACATATCTTGGGCCAGTTTTATGGGTAGCCTCCCTCCCTGGTTAGGTCCGAGTTGATTCATGGCTTAACAGTCCTTGGTTTTGGTTGATTGGGCTTTTCTATGAGTTTCAACACCCATGTACATGTACGGTGCATCCCTGGCCGCTCAATCAATGTGCGGTTGCCTGTGGACCGTGCATCTATTTTGGAATATTTTGGTTAATTTTCTGAATTTCCACCAACAAGCATTTATGCGGTCCTTCTCTAGCCGTTCAACTTAATGGACGGACGGATGGAAGCCGCTCATCTCTCAGAGTCCTGCGCTTGGTGGTTTTCTAAGATAATTATCCAATTAATTTATTTATCATCGACAAGCGTTCATGTATGAGAGTCCAATGGCGAAGGTTTCGGTCAATTCGATGGATAATTTGGATTATTTGTGATTTATTTTGAATTTCCACCGACAGGGTTGGACGGCCAGGACATGGCTGCACATCCTGTTGAGCGGTCTATCGTAAGACCGTTCATCCGTTCGATTCTTGAATTTCAACATATTTTCTCTCTATATCCGTGGTTTTATCCCTAACTTCTCTCGTCATTTTGTCCATGGATAATGAACCATTTTGAGTGCCGTTTCGACTGGATAAAAGATAATTCAATTATCTTGATCTTTTGTTTGATAATCTCGACCTGAAAATACTTCTAAACCCTATTTTTGAGCTAGGACTTGAGGTGCTCTATAAATAGACCCTAAAGGCCGGGTTTGAAAAGGGGGAGATTTTTGGACGACGGCGAAGCCCTACCGCATTCTTGAGCGACCTAGCACCAAGGAGGGAGACTTTTCATGTCCATATATGCCTCCAGTTCAGGGAGTAGTCTAGTTTATTTAGTCTTGTGTGTTTGATACGTTTTGTTCATTTTTTTTTGCATGCATCACTCTTCTCACTTTCTCCCCACGTTTTTCTTCACCTTCATTGCCATGCACACACCCACCCACGTTTGTGACACCCTAGAAGTTTAAAATCCCCCAAGTATCCCACTTTCCACTTATTCATGTTTATTTCTTATTATTTTGACATCTACTACACTTTTCAGTTCTAATTTGGGTTTCCTCTTTGTGTTTTCACGTTGTTTTGTAGGTCAGCAATCCCTAGCATGAGGCCCATCCCCTCTGACCGGCTGGATAGGGTGGAGGTTGGACCCTTTGTGACTTCTGGCTTGGTAGTCTTGCGCGGTTCTCTACCATCCGTTCAAGGAGACGTGCGGTGCTTCCTCGACCGTCCTTCTTCTTCCTGCGGTTGTGATAGAGCCGTTCAACTGCCAGGAGTGCTTCATCCCGCATCCTCTACAGCGTTCTTAAGCGGTCTATCGTGAGACCGTGCATCTTATAGGCGGTTCTTCCTGGACCGTATATCTCTCCAGTATTGCAGGTCAGGCGAGTACCTCTCCCTCTTTCCAAGGTACGGTGTGTTCATCACGTTCGGCGCCTTGGTGGCGATCACGGGTTTTTAAACCTCCCTTTCCCTCTGTCTTCATTCATTTCCCATGTTGGATGGGGTAGGATAAACATTGGGAAGGCATTAGAAGAACAGACGGGAGGAGAAATATATCTACACCCTTCTTTTGTGGCGATCACGGTGGGACACCTAATGCCCATCGTGTTAGTGATTTGCTGACCCCTTCTTTCGTTGTGTTAATCCTCTTCTTGAAGTGATTGCAGTTTGGGCTACGTTTTCTGCCTTCTGGAACGTGAATGGTTCTCCCAGAACCGTTCATCCCCTGTGCGGCTGCACGTCCACCGTCCCTCTCTGCAAATAGCGCCAGTTCTCTTGCAAGTGTCCTATCATAGACGGCCTCCTATCGACCGTCCACACTGTCGAACGAGCTGTTCTCGGCCGTCCATCTTTCTGGCACAGGTACGCTTCTAGTTGGTCTGGTTGTAGGTACACGGTTGCTGGAGATCCGTTCTAGAGCTTATGCGGCTGTCCACAGACCGCTCTTCCTAGTACGTTTCTCATCTCTACCATCCTTCATTTCCAGTATTCTATGATTTTCTTTTACAGTCATTCTGGCTTTACTCCCTATTACTCCCTGGCTTATACGGTTCTGTACAGACCGTCTGTCCCTTTGAGCGGTCTCATATAGACCGTCCTTGTGGTGCTACAGTGCACCCGTAGTTCATCATTGATTGCCATATTCTATGATATTCATGATCTTTGGTGCTGGTTATTGATCTCCCCCTGCTCCCATATCATTGTTGCATGATTGTTTTCATTGCTTATATATTTGATTGGTCATTGGTTGATAGTTGCTAGGCTAGATTTTGCATGCACTTCGGTGCACATAGGAGCATCCATCTCTCTCATAGTAGTTGCATTCCTACTGAGGTAGGGTTTCCTCTCGTCTCCATACTCCTTGGAGCCGACTAGGGGACCTTGCTGAGGACCTCTGTAAGCCCCCGTGAGCCGTGGATTCCCACACAGACGTCGGGCAGGTTGTACCGTATCCACCCCCAGTCTAGGGTTTGCATCCGCGAGCGAGAGATCCTCGTAGAGTCACCCAGTTCCTCATTTCCCACCATGGTTAGGTACCTTGTGGTTGAGCGGATTCATATATTAATTAATCCACTAAGGTCCTACAAGAGGAATTTAAAAATTGTCGTGCATCATTTGACAACTTGATTGCTTGAGTGCTTGATTCTCCTCTCATCTCTCCTCTCCATTGGATGCTTGGTTGTTTGAGGTTTTGCATTGGTTAGGTTTGTTTGCCCTAGTCTTGAGGTGTTTAGTGTATGTGGGGTTGTTTCTTTCCCTCAGGCTCATCTCCTAGGGTCAATTCTCATGTCCATTATTACTTTAATCCTTTATTTGATTCATCATCTTCCATGTCATCATACGACTTCTCCCAGTCCCACGAGGACTCTCTTCCTCGTGGCCTTCTTGAGGACCCATCTAGGGTCACCCATATGCAGGGAGGAGAGGGGACTGCCCCTCCACTCCCGACCATTCTTGGCGAGGGTTCCCATCCCTCTCTTTCCGATCCATCCATTCAGAATCCAGCCAATCAAATTCTCAACATGATGGCCCAGCTGGACCCTACTCAGCTCCATCTCATCCGGCAAGCTTTGCAGGGGGCCGATGCCCCGACTTCAGCTCCTTCTCGTGGCATGACTGCTGTTGCCACTACATCTTCTGTTGCTGGGACCACCTCTGTGGCCCCCATTGACCTTACTCCCACCCGTCCTCAGATCCTTCGGTACTCCAGCATGGAAACGGGCCAGGCTTCTACCTCGGCCCATCAGCCGCTCGATAAGGGGAAGTCTCAAATCCCCTCTATTCCTTACCTTGATCCCTATGTCACTATTTCTCCATCGCCGCAGGCCCTTATAGCCCCAGCAGACTTCACTCGGTTGCAACCAGGGGCCGCCCAGCTGGCTCATGTGGATGTGGGCCCTTCCCTGGCCCATTCTCCATCTTACGGGCTGTCCCCTCAGTCAACTTTTCCTTTGGCTCCGTATCCAAGTACTACTCGTTCTGCTCCTTCTCCTCCATCTCGGGAACGGGAAATTCTTAACAAATGGGCTGCTATGCAGCAACAAACTGATCTTCTTCACAAGCGGGTTGGCCCGTAGTCTTTGGTTGATGTCCATATTCCTAACTTCAGGGACATTCATTTTCCTCCTCAGTCCGAGCTCCCCGTGTACCAAAAATATGACGGGAACGGCAACCCGTTCATTCATGTTCGGGAGTTTCTTTACGAGTCAGCACAGTTCCAGCATGATGATCGCCTGATGGCTTACTTATTCCACCGATCATTGGAGGGGGTCGCCCTGGAGTGGTTCGATACCTTGCCTATGGAGGAGGCCGAAAATTTCAAGACAGTCAGGGAGAAGTTCGTTCAGAGGTTCCAAGAGCGGGTCGGTCCCGAGTATTCCTTCACCGACCTGGTAGCGGAAAAGATGAAGCTAGAGGAGAATTTTGCAACCTATGCGGATCGATGGAGGCAGATGGCCTCACGTGTGCCCGAGCAAATCCCGGAAGAAGAGAAAGTTAAGTTGTTAATCTCCAACGCCATCCCAACATTCAGAAATATTTTGGAAATGAATGACATTTCGAATATGCACCAGTTATACAGTAGAGCTCGGTTCATACAGACACAGTTTAAAGACTCCCCTATTCATTCACTGTTTGAGGCCCAGAAACCCAAAACCGCCAGAAAGTCCCAGGGCCCCGTCACTGAGGGAGTGCAAATCAACGAGCAGGTCCAGGCTATTCAGTTTCCCCACCAAGCCGCTCCACCTTGCTTCCCGTAGCCTCCACGCAACCCCCAGTTCGCCACTCCACAAGTTCCCTAACCCACTTTCCCGGTTCCTCAACACCCGCAACAACCACCACCACCACTCCAACAGTCTCAGCGGCCGCCGCAATATCATAATGTCCCTCCACCTGCCGCTTACGGACCTGCTCGACCGAGCCCAAAGAGGACCCATTACCCTCCTGTTCCTGAGACATTGCCTGATATTTTCTCTACTTTGATGTATACTGGTGATATTCAATTGCCTCCGGAGCGCCAAAATTGGAATCCGGCCACCGATCAGTCCCGATATTGCATATATCATCGGCAGCCCGGGCACACAATAGAGCGGTGCTATCAGTTTAGAGATCTAGTGTATGATTTACACAAGGGCCAGAGGATTGATTGGGCCTAGATGCACCAGCTGATCGAGGACATCAAGCAGAGGCAGAGACAAGCCAGGCCACAGCAGGCGGCGCCCTAGCAACAACAGCAACAGCAACCCCCACAGTAGCAGCAACCCCAGCAACAGCAGCAGCAACAAGACCTTGGGATCCATCAAAATCCCATGCCCGTACACCAGCCCGCTCCTCAGCAACAACAACAGCCGCCGGCGCCGGCACCGGCCCAGGTAAACATTGTTCAGCACCCAGCCCCCAACACTAGGTGGACTTTTGATGATGAAACCCCTGCACACCTCTTGGCCTTCCACCACAACCATTCCCCCGCACTTGCTATCCCCTCCGTTCTCAGGCCCACCGTTCTAACCACCACTCTACCCATTATTCCCTCCGCATCACCCATCAGGCCCACTGCATTCCTCTCCATACCGCCAGTCCTTTCGCCATCACCCACCATACCCTCCATCATCACCCCTCCACTTAACCCCTCGCCCATTTCCCCTTCACCTGGGCCCATCAAACCAACTTTCGCCATCCTCACCCCCATTTCTACCCCTTCCACCTACCCCACTGGGCCAAGCGGGGGTCCATCTCAGGCCGTGCCGGCACCACATTGCGCCCTTCGAAGCGGGAATCCATTCCACAAAGTTTACCCTTCTTCTTGTGCACCCGCACATACCCCTCAGCCTTCTTCCTCAACAACTGAAGATGCAGACCCCGTGCCAGGCACGAAGTACGGCTTGTTACAACACTTGGACAGGATGCCGTCAAGATTTCAGTTTTGGAATTGATCAAAAGGTCGCCGCTACATCAGGATGCTTTGAAGACTTTTTTGCAAAAAGTGATGGTGAATGAAGATGTGGCGGTGGACAGTTTACCAACGGTGTTGGCAACCATCACAAGGGGGCCCTCTATTTCATTTTCTGAGTCAGAACTAGCTCCCCTAGAGGCACGGTAGATGCCACTCTGTATTACCATTTCTTTAAATAAAGTGGCTGTTGAGTCTGCCCTAGTGGACACAGGAGCATTGATAAATGTGTGTCCATTGAGTACCCTCCATGCCTGTAACATTTCAAAGGATATGCTTAAGCCAACACCCACCACAATAGCAGCATATGACAATTCCAGGCGTGCTTATCACGGGGTCGTGACTGTACAGGCCGAGCTAGGGCCGTTGGTTATGGACGTGGAGTTTTATGTGTTGGACATTGACCCAATGTTCAAAGCTATTATGGGTCGTCCATGGATAAACAGTTTAAATGCCGTACCTTCAACCGCCCACCAATGCCTGAAATTCCCATTCCAGGGCCGGGTGGTTAAAGTGAAAAGCATCTCCACCATCTAGTCTGTTGATGCCATTTTAGATAAGATTCTCCCTACATTGTGGCCAAGCAATAGGCCAGTTTTTTCAGTAATGGACTTGAATTATCCATGGGCATATGCGTCACGCAAGCCTGCCACTACACCAACAAATGTCAGGATCAAGTCCAAGATTAGAGATTCCAAAGGATGGCACATGATTCTGAAGCTGGGTTATCAGCCGGGCCTGGGTCTCGGCGCACAATTACCGGGGCGGACCAACCCCGTCCCTAAAAGCAAGAAGATGGGCCGCCGAGGCCTTGGCTACCGTGATTCAGCAATGTCAAACTTGGAGATTCTGGGCCGTTAACGTGGGACTATCAACAACATTTTGTAAAAGGCCCGCTGCAACCTGGCACTTTGAAGCAACCACCGCCATGTGCTGATGTGAAGGTTGATGCCGCCTGTGATGATTATGACCCACCGCCGCCGCTGAAGGGGTTGGTGGGTGATAAGGAAGATTTTGCTGGTTGTTTTGAAAAGTTGTTCAGTAAAAGAGAAGACCATCCGAAGAAGAAGGAGATGCAGTTGGTGAAGCATTCTCCAACGCAGCTGGTCCGCCGGGGGCCACGAGAAGTGGGGAGCTCTATCACTACCTTTTCTCTATCCTCGTCCCGTCTTGCCTCTTTGTTCCAACAGTTGGGGTTTGTCCCCCGTTCCCCTCCAATTCTGGTCGACTCGTACTTCACGGAGAGACCGCATGAAATTTTATTTGTTCCATGTGCTTGCGGGCGCTGCCCGCCTATTGATCTTTCAACCTTGTTTACTCCTCCTCCCCCCAATGCCCAATTCCACGAGATGTGGTTTCAATCCTCTGATCCATTCTTCAATTACATCTTCCCTGATTTGTTCCCCATGCAACTACCTCCTCCAATGTCCTCTTCCTCATGTTGCGTGATCTCCTCCGACCTCCAAAAAAAATGCCAATTTCAAAACGGAAGTTTCAATGGAAGATTACGCTGTGTTTTACTCAGCTTCCCAGGGGCATGAGACCCATGTTCCTTTTCCGATAGATTTCCTATCTCCTAGGTTAGATGTACAGTTTGCATAGTCTCCTAGGGCAGTAGAGTCAGTTGCGGTAGAGTCTGATTCGAGTCTAGTTAGCCCGTCCTCGTCTGCAGCGCACCCTGTGATGCGTCATCCTAAATCCATCCCTGATAGGTTTTTGCAAGATTTGGCCGAGAGATGCCATTCCCTCCTTAGGTGCCCAGAGTTTGTAGAGACCACAATTGTTTTAGAAGAAGATAAGGAATTGGATGGGGAGTGGAGCAATGACGGATTAGGGTATATGAAATTGTGAATGAGAAGGATCCAGTTGATGATGAGGAAAGCGATGTGGATGACACTACTGATCTGTACGCATAAGGTTTGAAAAGGTTTGATGAACCATCCTTGGCAGTGGATGAACCCACTAAAGAGATTAATCTTGGAACCGAAGAGGACCCCAGGCCCATACTTATTTCTGCTAATCTCTCTCCTCAGGTTGAAGTGGAGCTCATCGGGTTTTGAGGGAGTATAGTGATTCGTTTGCCTAGTCCTATGAGAACATGCCGAGTCTTGACCCCACATTGGTTGAACACCAATTGATTCTTAAATCAGGGGCAACACCTGTTAAACAAAAAGTGAGAAGATTCCACCCACAGATGGCCTTAACAATTAAGGAAGAAGTCGACAAATTGCATAAGGCCTGGTTTATTATAGTTGTTTTATATCAACAATGGGTGGCAAACATAGTCCCGATAATGAAAAAGGATACAAAATTTGGATTTGTATCGATTTCAGGGACTTAAATAAGGCATGTCCGAAAGATGATTTCCCGCTTCCTCACATTGATGTATTAGTTGATAACACTGCTAGGTATGAGGCCCTCTCATTCATGGATGGTAATTCCGGATATAACCAAATCCGTCTGGCTCCTGAGGATCAAGAGAATAGCTCGTTCACCACGCCCTAGGGCACATACTGCTATGTTGTTATGCCATTTGGATTACAGAACACAGGTGCTACTTATCAGAGGGCAATGATAACTATCTTCCACAAGATGATGCATGTCTACTTAGAAGCGTATGTGGATGATATTTTGGTAAAGTCGAGGTCTCAAGAGGAACACCCCGCCATTCTAGCCAAAGTGTTGCAAGGGGATAGGGAATATAAATTGAAGATGAATCCAAAGAAATGCGTGTTCGGAGTTGAATTAGGGAAGTTACTCGGGTTTATAGTTAGTAAACGGGAGATTCAGATCGATCAGAATAAAGCAAAGGCCGTTATGGAGATGCCGCCGCCTAAGAACATCACAGAACTCCGAGGTTTGATTGGGCGTTTACAATTCATTAGGAGTTCCTATCTCAACACTCGCAAAGATGTTGCCCATTCTATGAATTGTTAAAGGAGGGAGCAAAATTCGAATGGAATGAACAATGCCAAAAGGCCTATGAGGAGCTTAAGGTTTATCTTTCTAATCCCCCAGTTCTTCAACCACCCGTCCCTGGGAAACCCGTGATCCTATACATTTTTGTGATTGAGGACTCCCTAGGAGCTGTCCTGGCTCAGGTAGATGATGAAGGAAGGGAGAGGGCAGCATACTATCTTTCAAGGTTGTTTAATCCTGCTGAATCCAAGTATACTGCCATGGAGAAGACCTGTGCAGCGCTAGTGTAGGTAGCTCAGAAGCTCAAACACTATTTCCTTACCCACGAGGTTAGGCTGATCTCTAGAATGGACCCCATTCGTTATCTTTTAGAAAAACCTGTCCTTTCTAGCCGATTAGCTCACTGGCAGAGCTTTCTTTCCAAATTTGACATCACCTTCATTGTCCAAAAAGTGATCAAGGGATACGCCATTGCTGAGCACCTCGCTCATTCTCCTATCCCTCGCACTGATTCAATTCAGGACGAGTTCCCTGATGAACACTTGGCAGTAATCACTCATCTTCCTTTTTGGTCTCTCCATTTTGATGGTGCTCTCAATTCCCAGGGCAGTGGAATCGGTGCCGTTCTCCTTACTATGGAAGGGGTAACCATCCATATCGCTTATCAACTCTCATTTCCTGCCACGAATAATATAGCCGAGTATGAGGCTCTCCTTGTCGGTCTTGGGCGCGCGATACCTTAACATCATAGGAGACTCTCAATTGGTGCTGCGTCAAGTTCTGTCAACTTACCGCACCCGTGACCCTAAACTTAAGCCCTATCAAGATCTGGTCACGCTCTTGGCTAGGCAATTCCGGAAGCTTATCTATATTCACACTCCTCGTTCTCAGAACATTTTGGCTGATGCCTTTGCATCACTGGCTTCTTCTCTCTCATTTCCCCTCAGTTGTGCCACTGAGACCATTGTGGTCCAGCGGTTAGACGCTCCCTCTCTTCAGGATCCCTGGTTCGACAACCTTAGGAAATCTGTAGAAAGGAAGGTAGAAAGGGAAGAAGTGAAATAAGTCTCATTAACTGAGCTTGAGGAGATCATAGAAGAAGAAGAGTTGTCGTGGTATTATGAGATTGAGCAGTATTGTAGGGATGGTTCATTTCCGGAGACGACAAATGCCGAGCAGCGAAAGGCCATTAGAAGAGTCACCGAAAGATACACGATTGTTGCTGGAGAATTGTATAGGCGGTCTCTCAATGGAGTTCTAATGAGGTGTCTAGATGACGATGAGGCTTGGAAGGTTATGGAAGCAGCTCACTCCAGTGAGTGTGGAGGGCACGTAAATGGGCA
Source organism: Amorphophallus konjac (assembly GCA_022559845.1). NCBI lineage: Eukaryota > Viridiplantae > Streptophyta > Magnoliopsida > Alismatales > Araceae > Amorphophallus > Amorphophallus konjac. The sequence continues at coordinate 315,067,159 of CM040120.1, read as the reverse complement.
GGCGTTGGTGAAGAAGATTCTTAGGCAGGGCTATTACTAGCCAACCCTAGAAGAAGATTGATCCACCTATGTCCGTAGGTGTCTTCGATCCCAGCTCCATGCTGACAAGATCCATGCTCCTGCTTCTTCTCTCCATCCCCTCTCTGCTCCTTGGCCATTCTCCATGTGGGCCTTTTATATCATCGGACCTCTCGGTGACCCGAATTCCGCAATCAAGCAAAAGTCCTTCATCCTAACGGCTACGGAGTACTTCACCAAGTGGGCAGAAGTTGAAGCCTATGTAGAAATCAAAGCCACCACAGTATGCCACTTCATCCTGAAGAATATCATCTCACGGTTTGGAGTGCCAAGTGATATCGTCACCGACAACGGGCCTCAATTTGTTTCTCAAGAACTCCGGGACCTCTGTAAGAAGTTTAATATATCATTGCATCATTCATCACCATACTACTCCCAAGGTAATGGCCGGACTGAGGTCACGAACAAAACCCTTCTTAAAATTATCAAGAAAACATGCGAGTCAAACAAATTTGCTGATTGGGCCGATAAACTGGTAGAAGCTCTATGGGCTTATCGCACCTCCGTCCGTATGCCCACGGGGCAAACTCCTTTGCTCTCACCTATAGGATGGAGGCAATACTCCCGTACGAGATCATGATCCCTTCCCTAAGGGTGCAGCTGGACAAAGAACTTAATCTCGATGAGCGTCGAGAGGCGTTGCTAGTCCAACTGGAACTCTTAGACGAGAAGAGGCTTAACGCGGCCAATCATGTTTCGGTTTATCAAAAGCGCGTCTCGCGGTATTTTCAAAAGAAGGTTATCAAATGAAAATTCCAAGTGGGTAATATGGTTTTGAAACAAAAATTTATCAGATCAGTAGGTCCCAGGTCTAAGCTGTAACCCAACTTGGAAGGGCCGTTTGTAATTAAGGAAGTCTATCCGGGTAACGCATATCGTTTAATCAACGTGGAGGGTGAGGAATTACCAAATCCATGGAATGTGCTATATTTAAAACGCTTTTATCCATATAGTCAAACCGACAACGACTTGGTGGCGGGGTGCGCCTTCACTTGATCACGAGAGGAAATCCCCGGTTCAACATTTCACACACTACACGACCCCCCGTGGTGCGGTCATTGTCTTTTGCACAACACCATCTCTCCCTTGGCCATGCTTAGGGGAGGATGAAAGTCCTTATTTTTCCTTCTCTCTTGGTTGAAAATAGGGGTAAAGGGTGAATAACGGGGCGAGAACTGATCTAGACCCCCCAATAAAAGAGGTCTCAAATAGAGGCAGTCCATTATAACCTTATTCCACAAAAGAACAATGAAGAAAAGAAAGAAAGGAATGAAAAGGAAAAAAGGGGAAAAAATCAAAGCTAAAAGCTCACCCCAAAGCTCGAAGCTCTCAAAAGTTTGAAAGTCCCCAAATAATAAAACTAGGCACGACAAGAGTGGCAGTACAGTTTCCCCGTGGGATGTTATGAGCCCGGTCGTATGCGTGCCTAGAGCGGAAGTAGGTTCGATGATGGACACAAAGCCCCGGCGCAACAGATCAATTTTTTTAAAAAAAGGGCTGTCGTGAGAAGAACTCAAGCCCTAAAAACCTTTATACCTATCGTCAGCTTTTCTATTAAAATCTGTTTGATTTTCCAAGGAATGGATCCTACCTCGGGTATGGCCTCGGTAGAGGCACCGTTAAAGCAAGGTTAGCACCGGCCCCGGGCGGTCCTTTATATTGCACATTGAGCCCGGGAGGCCCCTGGTGAGATAGGAGGTTCTCTATCGTCAGGTCTAAGCTGGTTTCAAAATCCAAGAAAAAAAATCAATATTTCAAAACAAAAAAAAAATATATTTCAAAGTCCAAAAAAAATCAAATATTTCAAAATCCAAAAAAAATCAAATATGTTCAAAATCCAAAACAAAATCAAAAATTTTGAAATCCAAACAAAAATCAGATATTTTCAAATTTTCAAAAAGATTTTCTTGATTTGCATTCATAGCATCCATTGCATTCATTTGACATTTGTTATTTACCTATTTAATAAGGCTTACCCCCTTGACCAAAAAAATCAAGAACTGGTCATTTCCTAGCTTGTTATAGGCAAGGGGTTAAGCCTAAAACAGATTTAATCTATTTTCTATATCTATATGTGTGCAGGGACAGATTGAAGCTGAAAGTTCAGTTGGCTCGTGACCGTGTGAATGTTAAAGTCTTATCCCAACCTACGCAATCACATCAAGCCCAAAGCCCAAAAAACCCAAAGCTCAAACTCAATCCAATCATCAATTTTATTTATTCCATATATCAAACTTTCTAAAGCACAAGTCCTATCCAACATCATCATGAAACAAAAGAAAATCACTCAGTCCTCCACTGGGCATCCCCGTGGGGACGTATCTCTCTCAACTCTCTAACGTAGGCCTGGCGCGTCGCCGGAATCTCTGCAACCTCTGTTGGTAGGGTAAGCACCCTGCTCACCTCCCACATGATCAAGGCACTCCTGACCGCCTGCTCGTCCTCCTCCGTGCCAATCCTCCTCGCCTGTAGCACGGGGAGGTGGGGTAGTGCAGGTAGAACAGTCCGGGGTAGTCCAACCTGTAGGTAGCACCGGTGCGGGCTGTACATCGCCAGCGCGGTGTCACTCACGAGCCTCAAGTCCAAGCCCGGCCTCCTAGGAATTCTGACGGTGGTGTCACGGAGGAAGCCCGGGCGCATCACGAACCAATCCAGGGGTAATCTGTTGATATACAGTCGCCACTCGTCTCTGGTCTTCATCTCAGCTGTCCTACACTCTACCTGCGGAGAGAATTCAAACGCACCACCTATGAAGAAGAGGGGGTGGCTCCCGAAGATCCTACTAGCTGAAGTGACATCCTCCTTGTAAGTGAATTTCATCCTAACACCCATCCAACACTCTAGAAGGATCATAGAGCCAAACATGGGACCTCCTAAGGCTGCTGAGGTGAGGCCCTCGTACAAGTAAGCTAGGATGGTTTGGGAGATGGAAAGTCCCTGCCATAGGCCGCTAATGGTACTAAGAAGGGGAATCTCTAGCACATGGTCAACTGAAGGAAACAAGATGGCCCTGCATAAGCAAATGGACGTAGCCTTAGCTATGGCTTCATCCCACCCACACTTGTTCCTGCAATGCTCCACTACCCACTGGCTAAGAGGAAGAAGATGAATCTGACGTGGGCCTACAAAAGTGTGGACATCCCTGCTGTCTGGTGTGAACCCTCCCAAGATAAGCCTAGGGTCTATAGGGGCAACGGTATGACACACTGAGTCTTCCCCTCCCACCTGGGACCTGGGTAAAGAGAAGTAGGTCTCTACCTCCTCTAGTAAGATAGTGGCCTCAAATGCTGGGAAGATGAATGTATGAGTTTGAGGATGCCAAATTTCAACTAAGGCCGAGATGCTGTGCCAATCAAGAGAAAGCTTTGGGTAGTTCTGACCTAACACTCGGAGAGGTTGTAAGTGCCAAGATCTCAGAATATATATCACTCCTAGGGGCAAGGCGCGGACCATGGGAGCCAACAACTTCAAGGTATAATACCGCCTGGGGCCAGGGAGAAGCTGAGGCAGGAAGAAAGAAGATGGAAGAAAAGAGAGAGGAAGGAAAAGCATGTAAGTAAATGAAAGAAGTGAATTGAATGAAATCATGATTAACTTACCTCTCTCAGAGGGCTCGAGCTGAGATGTCGCGGGATCGCGGTCAGTCGTTGGAGCACTTCCCGCTCCTTCCTGGCCGGCTTTGGCCCTTCAAAAGATGCTCCCTCCATGGAACCACCCCCTAGGGCCCTCTTCATGATGATTTGGTGATAAATAGCAAAGGTTTCAAGGATTAGAAGGAGGTGGATGTGTGAATCACGAATTTAGGCTCCCCCTCCTACTTATAGGGCTTGAAGCCTAGGTCTCTTGAGATCGGGGTTGGATACGTCTAGGGTAGGTTAAGATGAGGTTTGGATGGGTTTAAAGTAGTTTGCCCTCGGGTTAAGGACTCTCCAGGAGAGTCCCATTCAAGTTCGCAGGATGCCCCTTTGGACGGTCTTACGACAGACCGCCTATCTCATTGTGCGGCCTGTGACGGACCGTTTATCATCTTCCAGAGAATTCGAGGGCAGGAGTTTAAGCGGCCTGAATTAGACCGTTCGTCTTCTTATGCGGCCTGTGGTAAACCGTTCAACATTCAGAATGGTTAATATAAGACCATTCAATTTCCCTCGGAACGGTCTATTACGGACCATGTGTTACTTTAAACGGCCCACTGAGAACCGTTCTTCTGATCTGAAGCCCTTGTCCAACAAGTTGTGCACCTGTTCAACTAGTAGTCGTGCTGTCTCTCATCTCACTCATTTGGCGTCTCTCATCTCACTCATTTGGCATCTCTCATCTCACTCATTTGGCATCACGCTCTTTCTCTCTCACTCGGAGTCGGCGTCCCTCTATCTCACTCATGGTCATGTCGCGTCACACCCGTAGTCGTGCCTCACCCGTAGTCGTTGTCTCTCACTCACGCACTCGTGTCGAGTCAGTAGCCGCATTCATCCATTCATTCATTCATAGAAATAGGAAAACAAGAAAGGCATATCACTATCATATCGTATCATGTACAAAAGTCGGGCCGAGTACAAAAGTTGGGATTGTCCCTCTCCCAGGCCCCCGTCGCTGTCTCCGGCTCCCTCATGCCTCTTTGGTGGAGGCATCGCTGAAACCGCCTTGTCACGCTGACGTCGCCGGCGCCGCTCATCCTCCTCATTCCTCTGGTGGCCGGAGGAACCTGTAAAGTAACTCCTAACAGAGCCATGGGTGCCGTGGCTGCCGCTCAAGGTCGCTCGGCTGCGCTCTTGACTCACCTCTCTCATGCCAGCCACCATGCCCTCCAATCTGGCAACCTGTAATCGGGCCTGCTCCGCCTCAGCCCGGTAGCGCTCCGCCTCAGTTGCGCTGGCTCGGAGTCGCTCCAGCTCAGCCTGAAGAAGCACCGTCTCCAGCGCGTCTGCTGGTCAGCTCCGTGCTGCCTCCTCCTGCACACGGGCCACCTCCTCCCTAGCCGCTGCCCGGCTCTACTCAAGCTCGGTCCTAAGGTGGGTCAGCTCGGTCGTCTGCATACACATATCATTGTTAGTCAATTGCATTTCATACATATCATAAGCATAAGTACAGAGGGGAAGAGTAGTGATTTGCATACCCTCTCGGTGAGCGCCACCTCGGCCGCTTTGGCCCGCGCTACCATCCTAGTGAAGTCGGCCTCCCGCTCAGCCCGATCTGCAGGAGTCTAGGTAGAAGAAGAAGAAGGAGCATCGGCCCCCTGTCGCTGGGCCCCCTTGGCGTGCTGCATCAAAAACTCCAGGTCAGTCACATGCACAATCATAACCATGAGCATTTGCATAGTTTAGAGAGTTTAGGGTTTAGAAAACTCACCAGTAAGGCCAGGGCCTACCGGGCCTCGTCCCGCTCCCTGATGGTGGAGTGCAGGAGCCCCTGCAGCTCCGCTAGTCATCACTCAGGGTCAATCTGCATTTAGAAGTCCATGTGTCAGTGCATCATCATATAGGAATCATAAGCATAATAGACATAGTTTGGGTTTAGAAGTCGTACCGGTCGGTGGGCACCCCAGAACACCTGGTCCTGGTAGTGTCTGGCATATGCAGTGTAGTATGCTAAGTCACTCTTCGCTCGGGCAGTCACCACTTGCCCAAGAGCTGTCCAGTCGACCACCTGTGCCGCGTTCCTCGTAGACCAATCAAATGCTGTCGCTAGGCCCCGGGTAGTCCTCGTCACTCGCTCCCCCACCTTCTCAGGCGCCGGGAACTCCACCACGGGCTGATGCACCCCGATGGTCCTCATCACCAATCTGTAGTGCAGTGGCTCCACCACATTCACGCAGTGAAGCCACACATCTCATCCGGCAAAAGCGAGGGCGCCAACCACCCAAGGCTGACCCTCCTGGCCCTTGATGTAAAACCGACCTAAGACCTATGATGATGTTATGAATATGTTTTGATACACTTGATGTGAAACCAACTAGGATGCTATGATGATGATACCAATTGATGTGAGACTGACCTTGGACCTAAGTATGCAAGCATTCGGGATAGGCAGCGGACTCACACTAGCGACTCACTCGCTTGGCGCACGTTAGTGCCCGAAGGTGACTCGGTGATGATGGAGAGGGTCCGAGGTGGGACCTTGGTTCTCCAAGGGTCGGCTAGCTTATTGCGGACCCCAAATGGGCCAAGGGAAGCCCAAATCATGGGCGGCTAACACACCAAGGGTGTGGGTTGAGTGGAAGCTCTCACAACTCACCCGCGGTGGTCACTCAATTTGGTGGCAATTTAAAATCGGACACTCTCTCACCGCCGACGGAGTAACTATAGCAATACTAAGCTAAGCAAGTCCATTACAGTAATGAGAGATGTTCAGGAGCTCACCTAGCCGGCGTGAAGACGCCGACTCCGTCCGGAGACGGGGGCGAGCGGGGAGGCGAGGGTATGCACCCGCACGCCGTGTCGGTGTCGCTTCAACCTGAAATTGAAAGGAGTACAGCACTACGCCCCATGCAAGGGGGGGGGGATCTCGGGGTGGGGGTTAATGTATTACAACCAAAAGTTACCTCCACACAGGGAGGGGCCTTCAGCCGGCAAAGCAGAAAGGGAAAATCGAGCTAGAAATGATAAATGGTCACCGTAGCCGGGTCTGCCCACTGTCTGCGCTTCTGGACAGGCAGTCGGCTCTCTGGACGCTGCGGCCACTCCCGAATTTTTCTGAAGACAACACCTGTGGGAAAACCTTGGTAACTGGACCGGGAAGTGGCCTGAAATTTCTTGATTTCTCCTGGTACAGCTGCTGGTCGGGGTAGGGGCTTGATCTGGGTAGCAGCTCCTCGGTTCTGACGGTTGCAGGTTCCAAGCAGCAAGATGCAGAGGGCGTCACGAACGATCCCGAGCTCGGAATCCAGTGCCGTTGGCGCCGTTGGAACCGTAGACAGGTCTACTTTGAAGCCGACTGACGGGGATACCAAATGATGTCGGAGTCGACTGATGGCTTCTAATCTGTGACGGAGGGTCGGTGCAGATAGAGGGGAGGTAGATCCGCACGATCAGGGAAGAAAATTGGTAACTCCTGGTTCCGGATGCTGAATGAAGCTCTGCTTGTTGGGGATGGTGGAGGGCTCGAAGTAGAACACTTTTACTGAAGAAAACTTGATCTGATTCCTAACAGGTATGTCGCAGTAGAGCTTCAACTCCGGCTCAGGTGCTCTGCCAGGGAAGCTGCGCACCGTCGGGGGAGAAATGGTCTCACGGCCAGCTCAGAGCTCGGATCCAGACGAAACCACCACCATTGCGAATACGACTCAAAGACGCTTCCAACGGTACCTCTTGGGCCTTCAGATTCACTGGGATGTGATCGGCGTCACCGCTGCAAGCAGGTGGTCTTCTGCAGATCGCCAGCTGCAATCTAGTAGTATCAAATGGTGTTGGAGTGGGGCAAGGAAGAATGGTGGAGATGAGAGAGAGAGGGGGGGGGTGCGACCCTAACCAAGGGGAGGGGTCTTGGGGGTGCCCTAGGGCTGTGGAGGGAAGGGGGATTTGAATTCAAATGGCCTAGGGAAGTGGTGGGTTGTATGGGGGAGAGGGAAGGGTGCTTGGGGAAGTGGGTAGGGTAGTTGGGGGTTGGAGGGTGGCCTAGTGATTGGGGGATTCCACCTTGGGGTTGGGGGGGAGTTAAATGAGTGTATGGGGAAGGGGAGGGGTCTTAATGAGAGGTGAATGGGGAGGAGAGAGAAAATTTTAAATTTTGGGGTTGGGGAAGAGAGAGAGAGAGGGGGGACCCCTTAGAGAGAGAGAGAGAGAGAGATCTAGTGGGATTTGGAATTGGATTTCAATATTCATGCAATGGTTCATTAGATAAAAATGAGGGGAATGGGGTCCTATATATAGACAACCCACATTTTTACAAAAGTCCCTAACATTTGACTCAATGACAAATAACCGAAGGGGTAGGGGTGCCCTTGGGCCAAGCCCATTGAATTGGGCCCAATAGCCTAACAAACCAACCTAATGACACAATACTTAGGACAATGACTCACTAACCTAGGTATATGACTCAAATAAAAGGAGAAATTACATGATATTGACTCAAAGAAAATGTGAAGATTACATGACTAGAGTCAAAAATACATGACTAACATAATGGCGCTTGCCGACGAACAATCCGAGTCCGGAGAAAATGTGGAGGGGCAAGGGATGCCCTCATCATACCCCCGGGGTGGGGAAAACTCGACCCCGTCGAGTATGGGTCCACTAGGGAAGTAGTACATCAAACTGTGGCTCTGGGCGATCCACGATCTTCATACTCAACCCGCGACCATAGTCGGGGAATGGCGCTTCAGCTCGACAAAGTGGCTCGGTCATACCCTCATGCTGGCGATGGGATCTTGCTTGCCTAGTATTACCGCCGTGTGCTCACGTCGGGCTCTCGGGCTATTTGTGGTGGCACTCCGAGGGTGTATTTCACAAGGGTAGGTGTAAGCTCGAGGCACTCACTAGGATCCACTGTGGTGCCCTTAGAGGGTGCCGGATCTGCCACATGGGAAGTGGGGTGAATCCCAAAACCCATTTGAAAGTCCAACCCATAAGTTGGGTTGCCAAAGCCACTCAGATCTTGGCAAGGTCCAAGTCCTCGTGCCCTCAGATTGGAGGTGACCCTAAAGTAGAGCCACTCCAAAACCATCATCGCCAAGTTGTCAACTTGGAACTCAAAGTGGTGCTTAGGAGTTTGTGCTCACTTATTGTGAATCCCACCGCTTGTTGCTTGATACATGCTTGAATGCATATGCCATGCACTATGATGCGATGTGAGTTGACAATGTATGATATGCAAAGGGGGTCCAAGACAACCACATATAGACCTATCATGCATTGATGTTATGAGGACGTTGAATGATTTGGGAGGACCGGGGCATCCATTGGTATGTATGGTGGTGACAAATGCTGGGGGACCCGGACATCCATGTATGCTTTTTTCATGCTTATGACTCATGATAAAAGAGGGTGGACCATTACATCCAAATATGGTCCACTTATGCTTCCTACTTGACATGTGGGTGATGTGGATGAATGTACCCGACGGACTAATCATGCCAAGCGGTGTGATGTGCCAAGACATATGAATTCCTTTCCGAAAGATGACTTCCTCATGTGGGATGGTGGGGTGGCCTTTGAGCTTCCACTCAAAAGGGTCGAAGGGATCTAGGTAGGTGGATATGGGGTGGGGCACTTTCTTGATCTCTAGGCGGGTGTTGCCTAAGGTCATGATTCCTATGGTGTAACCTGGGTCATGGATGAGGTGGACTTGGCCCAACATGGTGGGTGGGGGTAGGAAAGGGTGGGTGGTGGGTGATGTGGGTGGGTCACGTGGGTACCCATACTCCCAAAGGAAGGGATCAAAGGGGTCATGGACTGGGTTTCCTAGAAGAAGAGACTCTATGCCCACATGGTCTTCACACGGTGGGTCCTCCTCCCTCAAGGTACCAAGGTCGTTAGTGGGCCAGTCGATCAAGGTACTTGGGATCTCAATGAAAGTGGAGTGGATCATGATGGGTTTTTCATCCATAGGGAGAATGAGAAGGAGGTCACAAGTGTAGCAACCAATGGTGAAGACTGAGGTGATAGAACCATCACATGGGTGGATTAGACTAAGGCTTTTTAGGTGGGCCTTTCCTAAGGTCAATAAGCAAGTCAACCCTAGTTGCCATTCTAAACCCTTGAGGAGATCATCCCAACCTTCTACCTCATAGTAGGATTGGATTGTGGTGTGATAGGAGTGGAGGGGGGCAATTTGGGATGGGTATCCCAATGGTGAGGGAGGTGGGGGTGAGCTAGGAAGGGTGGGTCCTTGTTTGAGCCATTGGAGTATGACTTCATTCATGGTGAAGGTGTGTGGCTTTTGAGGATCTGGACTAGGAGAGGTGGGTGGAAGTGGAGGTTCTTGGATTTCCTCTAGGGTAGGTTTTTGTTCGGGACTATCATCTATTTCCATGTGGATGGGTGTGTGGGTTTCAATTCTTAGTGTTAATGGGTTGGGTAGGTCTAATGCGGGAGAATTGGTGATAGCTGGAGCATGGTGCACTTGGGGTGGTGGGCAAGGGTGGACTTGGATTTGGATAGGAAGGGGAAGTAGACGAGGCCTAGGTTGGGGAAAGATTGGTGTAGGAAGCGGGAGGTCGGTTGGGTGAGGGGTTTTGGGTTGGGGGGTGATGGCCATTATGGGCCTTGGTGGAGGGGTGCTCATGGGGTCCACTTGGGTTTGAGTGGTGAAGCTTGGATGAGTGGTGGTCCTTATGGAGGGAATCGGGCCGGTTAAGGGTCTCTTGCCCTTGGGATCGTTTGGGGTAGAGGTGGGGGTTAAATGGGCTTGACTAGTGTAGGTTTGGGGAGGGGGGTTTGGTTGGGGTGTGGGGGACCTTATGGGGTTGGGTGAGGAGGTGGAGGCCTTAGATACTTGGGTTTTAGGGGTGAGGTTTTGGACGGGTGGGGTTGAGAGAGTGGGAGTGCTCCTTGGGCTTTGGTAACCCGGGTAGGAAGGGGACATATATTTTGGTGAGGACACGCGCCGCATCACTCGACGGAGCACACGGAGCACGCCAACATCTCTTTGGATAGGCGACTACGGCAGCTATTAGTGGATCTTCCTTCTCATTTGAGGCCATGTTGGGCCTAGGTTTGGTCCCTGCGTGGACACATTATCTAGTTCTTTATATTATCAGACTATGTGTAGAGGGAGTAGTGGGCTGTCTTCTTTTATTATTGGGCTTGGCCTTGGCCCATAATTGGTTGGTCTAGGGTTAGGGTTTGGGGTGCATCCCTCATCCCTCATCCTGGGTGGCTGCGCCACCTTCCCCCCCTTGCCCCCTCCACTTGCCTTTTTGGGCGCCCCCCTTGCCCCATTCCATCTCCCTCCCCTTTCCCCGTTGGGCGCCCCCTTCCCTTTGATCCCTCCTTGATTGGAGGAGGGATGGCCACACCCCCCTTGAATGGGGAAGGGCTGGGTCGCACCCCCTCTTCCATTTGCGCCCCCCCCTCCATGTGGCAAGGGTGAAACCCAAGCTTCCCCCCCCCCGATATAAAGGCTTGTAATTTTTCTTTTGGAATTATTGAATGAAATTGGAAAAGAAATTGCTTGTGCTCTTGAAGGTGGCTGCGCCCCCCTCTGTTCCTCCTTGCTCCTGCGACGGGAGCAAGCCTGGGGTGTGACTCCCCATCCCCTCGGTGCGACGCCGAGGTTCCCCCTCTCTTCTATCTCTTCACATGTTCAATCTCGTTGCAACCAGATTTCGTCTCCAAGTGCTGCGATGTCCTCCTCTGTTCTTGGAGACTGTGGGCGACCAGCCCATTTTTGGGTGATTCTACTACGAGTCGCCGATGCGTGCGAGGTGGTCTCGCCTCATTCGGAGTTCGGCATCACCCGTGGCGATTTTCTTCGTGAGCGCGGGCAGGACCCCCTCTCCCTGCGCGCCTAGTTCTGTTCGCCCCCTTGCAGAAATTCCACGGGACGGACGTCTGCGAGTTTGGACGTTGGATCTTCACCGGTCATACCTCTCTTCGTCCTCTGTCCAACGCCGCTGACCACGCCTCGTTCCGACGTCCGAGCTGTTCGTGGCGTCCATTCCCGTGAGGTCGCGCAGGTCTGCCCTGTCCACCCGGCGCCAAGACCACCGGCGGATTCCAGAGCCTACTGCTCTCAGCCACGACCAGATCTGATCGAACCCTTGTATCCGGACCTGCTGCTCTGCGTCCTCTTCATCCTCCAACAAGCGGAGCTCCGTTCGCTCTTCGGATCTAATTCTTCTTAATTTTCCCGCTCGAGCGCGCAGTTCTGGGAGCAGAATCCAGTCGCAACTTGCAGGTGCGCCCCCGGCTTCCACGGACGGAATCTGTGCGCCCCCTTTGGCCGAGACTTCCTCCCGTGACCCAGCTACGCGCCATCGCTGACGGCGCCTCATTCGGACGCTGGGTCAGGTCGTGGGAGCTTTCACCGCCGAGTCACGCATTGCTGCGAATCTGCCGATCACTGTTCGGATCCTCCTCGCGGCCAACCCTTCACCGAGTGCTGCCCGTCAGCCCGTACATCGGCATCCCCGAATCTCTTTGTGTAGCCTGTTATCTCCCTGCGAGGAGTGGGCATTTGTGGTTGGGTTGTACTATTATTCGTCATTGTGTATCGGGGTTGTCGATCTCGGCCGGGGTTCCTTCCCCACGCCTAGGCGTGGAGGTACGTGCGACGCTCCTCACTGTTGGCATTTTGCTTTACTAGTATACTTTCTAGCATGCCGCGTGAGTGTGTGTAGGTTCCTAGCTAGCTTATTATTCACCGCGTGGTTGTGAGTTGAGAGCACCCATTCCGTGGCCCTAGTCGAGCGCCGAGCTCGGACTAGATTCCCATAGGCGCACGGCGGCTCCTTAGTCGCTGAGATCCCCGCGCTTCCCTCATAGGGACGGTCGTTGGGCTTGAGTTTCTTGTTGAGAGACGCCTCCACCCGGAGGAACGCTATGGAGGTCAGCCGCCCGGCTTGCCTTTGGCGTGCGAGTGCTGGCCGCACTTGTTGCATTCGTAGGTCTTAGCTCATTTCAATCCCGTCCCGCATCAAAGTGGTATCAGAGCATATAGGTTTGCGTCTAGGGTTGAGTCTTGCATTCCATTTAGCATGTGTCCACCCATATAGGTCTTAGTGAGTCCCCCTTAGCCCCTTTAGGTCCCTTTGCATGCCCACTCGGGGTGGCACCCACTACCATCGCCCGGACACTATGGGCGACCCCCGTGGTACCACCCAGGGAGGCCCCTCTCTAGAGGATTTCATGGCCGAAGTCATGGAGCGCTTGGCTAGTTCTGAACAAGCCACTAAGGACCTGACCAACCGTCTGGAGGGCCGACTCAAGGCCATAGAGGACCGCACTGAGGTTTCTGACCGATCTATCCAAGGTCTGATCGGGCGGATAGGGAGGGTAGAGGAAGTGCCCCATCAGGACCCCCCTAGAGTTGATCGTGCCCCACAGGCGGCAGCTGCCCAGCCCCCACCATATCAGGCTGAGGAGGGACGGCCACGAGTCCCCGACTTTGAGGATTACGGATCCGACAATGATTATGAGGGGAATGGCCGACGCCACCGTGGTCACCGACCACAGAGGGATGACGAGGATGATCGGGCCCTTAGGACCGTTCGTGCGGACTCTCCCACTTTTGACGGGTCCCTGGACCCAAAGATCTACCTAGACTGGGAGGCTAGCATGGACAGGTACTTTGAGTGGGTTGAGATGTCTGACCGCCGGCAAGTTAAGTTTGCCAAGATGAAGTTACTAGGTCGGGCACAAACATATTGGAGGAATCTGGAGAGTCTGCTATTTCAGCGTCAGGACCCCCAGGTCGAGTCTTGGAGTGAGATGAAGGTCAAACTCCGAGACAAGTACCTGCCTCCCTCATATCGCCAGAGGCTCATTGACAGATGGCAGAGTCTCAGCCAGGGAGATCGGACCGTGTCCGAGTACATCGCAGAGTTCGACGAGTATTTCTTGCGATGTGGAGTCAGTGAGGAGAGCGCCATGCCCATCTCTCGTTTCCGTCGTGGTCTACGGCCCCATTACCAGTATGAGTTATTTCGCCGTAATGTGAACACCTTAGAGCTCGCGTATCAGGTTGCTATGGAGCTAGAGCAGTTTGAGGCGGAGTTCACTCCTACTCAACGGTAGGGGACCACCAGTCAGCGGGGGTTCGACCCACGCACCGCACCTAGTTCCTATAGGCAGTTTCCGGCGGCCCGGCCCTCGGAACCCCCTCGCCAGGACCCCACTGTTCCTAGGCCTCGCCCTCCCCTGCCGAGGGACACTCTCCCTCCTCCTCGCCAGCAGCCACCTTACCCCACCTCACGCCCTCAGTCGCCCGCGTTCCCTACCCGACCCCAGCTACCACCACCCCCGGCCCGTCATGATGACAAGGGGAAAGGGCCAATGACCGGGGGAGCATCTCCTAGCACAGGGGCGCGAAACAACTGTTATAGGTGTGGGGGAGTCGGCCATTATGCGAACAAGTGCCCCACTAGAGAGTCTCTTGTTGTGACGAACCCCTCACCCACTGATCCCACGGCTGAGCTTCTGCCAGTCAGCTATGAGGCCGACCAGGAGTTCTTCGATGAGTTGCTTGAGGGAGAGCAGGACGATGTCCCTGGTACTCAGTATCAGGGTGATGCGCAGTTAGGGGTAGTCCGGTGTATCCTTACCCAGCCCCAGGTGAGTGACGACTGGCGTCGTACCACCATCTTTCACACCTTTTGTAGACTTGGAGGGAAAGCCTGCAAGGTGATCATTGACAGTGGGAGCTGCATTAATGCCATATCCACCGGTACGGTTACCCGTCTTGGGTTGACACCTGTGGACGACCCTGCTCCATATCGGGTATCCTGGGTAGATTCTACCTCTATCCCGGTCAGGCTTCGTTGTCTAGTGCCATTGCAGTTTCAGACCTACCATGATGAGATTTGGTGTGACGTGCTACCTATGGAGGTGGGTAGTATCATTCTAGGTAGGCCTTGGCTCTTCGATAGGGATGCCACCCTCCATGGCCGGTCGAACACTTGCATCTTCGACCATGGTGGTCATAGGATCACTCTTCACCCCACCCAGCCTAGGGATCCTGCCGTCCGCGGGCCAGCCCGCCCCAGTGCCACGAACACCCCTCGTCAGGGGAAGGCCGACCCTCCTACCCCGTCCTTGGTGCCAGCCACTACCTCCTCCACTACCCTCACCCTAGGAGAGCCTTCCACTAGGAGGTTGATGGTGATTAGTCCCCGTGAGATGGAGAGGGAGTTCACCAGTGGTAGTCCCCTCTTTGCTGTTGTTGTTCGAGAGGTGAGTGATGTCATCCCAGGATCCGAGGGTGAGCTAAACCCCGAGTTGGCTGCGATTTTACGCGAGTTTTCTGATATCTTCCCGGAGGACCTCCCTGGAGGCCTTCCACCTATGCGTGACATCCAGCATGAGATCGACCTTGTTCCGGGCTCTTCATTGCCTAACCTCCCTCACTATAGGATGAGCCCCGCGGACCATGCCGAGTTGCAGAGGCAGGTCGAGGAGTTGATGAGTAGGGGTTCCCTCAGGGACAGCAAGAGCCCTTGCGCTGTCCCCACTTTGCTAGCCCCGAAGAAAGATGGCACATGGAGGATGTGCATCGATAGCCGTGCGATCAATAAGATCACGGTGAAATATCGTTTTCCTATTCCCCGACTGGATGATTTGCTAGATATGATGTCGGGAGCCACTATTTTTTCTAAAATTGATCTTCGAAGTGGCTATCACCAGGTTAGGATCAGGCCTGGAGATGAGTGGAAAACTACATTCAAGACCAAGGATGGTCTGTATGAGTGGTTAGTGATGCCTTTTGGGCTATCTAATGCCCCTAGTACATTTATGCGGTTGATGACCCAGGTCTTGCGCCCTATGATAGGGATCTTTTTGGTCATCTACTTCGATGACATCCTTATTTATAGCCGCACTAGGGAGCACCACTTAGACCACCTCAGGCAGGTCTGCATTGTTCTGAGGCGAGAGAGCTTATTCGCCAACCCGAAGAAGTGTGCTTTCATGACCGATCAGGTTTCCTTCCTTGGGTTCATAGTGTCTCGCGATGGGGTCTCCGCTGATCCGGAGAAGATATGCGCCATTCAGGAATGGCCTGAGCCCCGCACCCTCCATGATGTTCGGAGCTTCCATGGCCTAGCGACGTTCTATCATCGCTTCATTCGTGGCTTCAGTTCCATCACTGCCCCGATCACGGATTGCATTAGGAAGGGGGCATTCACATGGACTAAGGCTGCAGCCACGGCCTTTCAGAGCATCAAGGAGCGCATGACCCAGGCACCTGTTCTTACCTTACCTGATTTTTCTAAGGTGTTTGAGGTCACCTGCGACGCTTCTGGAGTGGGTATAGGGGGAGTCTTGAGTCAGGAGTCTCATCCCATTGCCTTTTTTAGCGAGAAGCTGAACGATGCCAAACTGCGGTATTCCACGTATGACAAGGAGTTTTATGCAGTCGTCCAGGCATTGAGATATTGGCGGCACTATCTCCTACACCAGGAGTTTGTGCTCTTTTCTGATCACGAGGCTTTGAGGTTTCTCCATACCCAGAAGAAGCTGAATGCGCATCATAGTCGGTGGGTGGAGTACCTTCAGGAGTATACCTTTGTGCTTAGGCACAAGGCAGGGGCCGAGAACAAGGTGGCCGATGCGCTGAGTCGGCGAATGATGATGTTGTCCACCATGAGTGTCGAGGTGGTGGGATTGGATAGGCTGAGGGAGGCTTATGTTGACTGCCCGGACTTCGGTCCGATTCATGCTGCCCTTCAGTCGGGTCCCTCCCGTGAGTATAGTGAGTTTGTCCTTCAGGAGGGTCATTTATTTCGAGGTGGCAGGTTATGCATCCCACGGACGTCTGTTCGTGATTTCCTCACTTGGGAGTTGCACGCAGGGGGTCTTGCTGGCCACTTCGGCCGGAACAAGACCATTGAGGCCGTTGAGCACAGGTTCTATTGGCCTAGTTTGAAGAGGGATGTTGCTCGCATAGTGGCTCAGTGCCGCACTTGCGCTATGGCCAAGCAGAGGAAGCAGAACACCAGCCTTTATACTCCCCTCCCTGTCCCGGATAGTCCATGGCAGGACATTAGCATGGACTTCGTGTTAGGTTTTCCGCGTACCCTCCGTCGGCATGACTCCATTTTTGTGGTGGTAGACAGGTTCTCTAAGATGGCTTTGTTCATTCCCTGTTCCAAGACTTCAGACGCCTCTAGAGTTGCCCGTCTGTTCTTTACTCACTGTGTCTCCAGGTTTGGGCTTCCACGTACTATAGTGTCTGATAGGGATGTGCGCTTTACCAGCTATTTCTAGAAAACCCTATGGCACATGATGGGCACCCAGTTGAAGTTCTCTACCGCCTATCACCCCCAGACCGATCGTCAGACGGAGGTAGTCAATAGGAGTCTAGGGGATCTTCTTAGGTGCTTAGTGCGTGACCGTGTCGGGGATTGGGACTTGGTTCTACCTCTAGCAGAGTTTGCATATAATGACTCGGTCAATAGGTCTACAGGTTTGAGTCCCTTTGAGATTATTACTGGTCGTAGACCTAGGAAGCCGATAGACTTGGTTCCATCTCCCATCCAGGCCCATGTTTCTGAGTTAGCTGAGTCCTTTGCAGAGCATATTAGGCAGTTGCATGAGCATGTACGTCGTCATATAGAGGCCAGCAACGCACGTTATAAGGAATTAGCTGATGCGCATCGACGCACCCGTGAGTTCCGAGAGGGAGAGTACGTCATGATCAGGGTCAGACCTGAACGGTTTCCTTCGGGGGCCGTGAAGAAACTCCAGGCCCGCGGTGCTGGACCCTTTCGAGTCTTGAAGTGAATCGGGTCGAATGCGTATGAGATTGAGCTGCCAGACGACTATGGGATCTGTTCGACGTTCAATGTCTCAGATCTGGTGGCATATCGGGATCCCGCGGTGATTCCCAGTGAGCTTTTTGGGCCCTCCCCTCCTGTTGAGAGTATTACACCTTCTGAGCGTCCACCTCTTCCAGCCCCATTACAGAAACGCGAGCATATAGATTGTATACTGGATGAGCAGGTGACCAGGACCAGGAGCGGAGCCTACCAACGCTTCCTAGTGCGTTGGAGAGGGCGCCCTGCGACAGACGACGCCTGGATCACGCGTGGAGAGCTGGAGAGGATCGACCCGGACCTGCTGGAGCGCTACCTGAGCGACCGTGACCCTTACTCGACGGGGTCGAGTTCTTCCCACCCGGGGAGAATTGGTGAGGACACGCGCCGCATCACTCGACGGAGCACACGGAGCACGCCAACATCTCTTTGGCTAGGCGACTACGGAAGCTATTAGTGGATCTTCCTTCTCATTTGAGGCCATGTTGGGCCTAGGTTTGGTCCCTGCGTGGACACATTATCTAGTTCATTATATTATCAGACTATGTGTAGAGGGAGTAGTGGGCTGTCTTCTTTTATTATTGGGCTTGGCCTTGGCCCATAATTGGTTGGTCTAGGGTTAGGGTTTGGGGCGCATCCCTCATCCCTCATCCTGGGTGGCTGCGCCACCTTCCCCCCCCTTGCCCCCTCCACTTGCCTTTTTGGGCGCCCCCCTTGCCCCATTCCATCTCCCTCCCCTTTCCCCCTTGGGCGCCCCCTTCCCTTTGATCCCTCCTTGATTGGAGGAGGGATGGCCGCACCCCCCTTGAATGGGGAAGGGCTGGGTCGCACCCCCCCTTCCATTTGCGCCCCCCCCCCCCTCCATGTGGCAAGGGTGAAACCCTAGCTTCCCCCCCCCCCCCGATATAAAGGCTTATAATTTTTCTTTTGGAATTATTGAATGAAATTGGAAAAGAAATTGCTTGTGCTCTTGAAGGTGGCTGTGCCCCCCTCTGTTCCTCCTTGCTCCTGCGACGGGAGCAAGCCTGGGGTGTGACTCCCCATCCCCTCGGTGCGACGCCGAGGTTCCCCCTCTCTTCTATCTCTTCACAGGTTCAATCTCGTTGCAACCAGATTTCATCTCCAAGTGCTATGACGTCCTCCTCTGTTCTTGGCGACTGTGGGTGACCAGCCCATTTTTGGGTGATTCTACTACGGGTCGCCGACGCGTGCGAGGTGGTCTCGTCTCATTCGGAGTTCGGCATCACCCGTGCCGATTTTCTTCGTGAGCGCGCGCAGGACCCCCTCTCCCTGCGCGCCTGGTTCTGTTCGCCCCCTTGCAGAAATTCCACGGGACAGACGTCTGCGAGTTTGGACGTGGGATCTTCACTGGTCGTACCTCTCTTCGTCCTCTGTCCAACGCCGCCGACCACGCCTCGTTCCGACGTCCGAGCTGTTCGTGGCGTCCATTCCGGTGAGGTCGTGCAGGTCTGCCCTGTCCACCCGGCGCCAGGACCACCGGCGGATTCCAGAGCCTACTGCTCTCAGCCACGACCAGATCTGATCGAACCCTTCGATCCGGACCTGCTTCTCTGCGTCCTCTTCGTCCTCCAACAAGCGGAGCTCCGTTCGCTCTTCGGATCTAATTCTTCTTAATTTTCCCGCTCGAGCGCGCAGTTCTGGGAGCAGAATCCAGTTGCAACTTGCAGGTGCGCCCCCGGCTTCCACGGACGGAATCTGCACGCCCCCTTTGGCCGAGACTTCCTCCCGTGACCCAGCTACTCACCATCGCTGACGGCGCCTCATTCGGACGCCGGGTCAGGTCGTGGGAGCTTTCACCGCCGAGTCACGCATTGATGCGAATCTGCCGACCACTGTTCGGATCCTCCTCGCGGCCAACCCTTCACCGAGTGCTGCCCGTCAGCCCGTACATCGGCAGCCCCGAATCTCTTTGTGTAGCCTGTTATCTCCCTGCGAGGAGTGGGCATTTGTGGTTGGGTTGTACTATTATTCGTCATTGTGTATCGGGGTTGTCGATCTCGGCCGGGGTTCCTTCCCCACGCCTAGGCGTGGAGGTACGTGCGACGCTCCTCACTGTTGGCATTTTGCTTTACTAGTATACTTTCTAGCATGCCGCGTGAGTGTGTGTAGGTTCCTAGCTAGCTTATTATTCACCGCGTGGTTGTGAGTTGAGAGCACCCATTCCGTGGCCCTAGTCGAGCGCCGAGCTCGGACTAGATTCCCATAGGCGAACGGCGGCTCCTTAGTCGCTGAGATCCCCGCGCTTCCCTCATAGGGACGGTCGTTGGGCTTGAGTTTCTTGTTGAGAGACGCCTCCACCCGGAGGAACGCTACGGAGGTCAGCTGCCCGGCTTGCCTTTGGCGTGCGAGTGCTGGCCGCACTTGTTGCATTCGTAGGTCTTAGCTCATTTCAATCCCGTCCCGCATCATATTTTGCCCTAAGTTGCTCTTTCATGTCCTTCCAAGTGGTGATGGGAGTTTCCCTTCTAAGTACCTTTAGCCCGACAATTTGCATCCAATAAGTTTCTGCCTGTTTGGTAAGTTGCATTTTGGCAACCCATGCTTTTTCATCCTCGGACATAGGATACCAAGTGAAGTATTGGTCCATTGTAGCTTCCCAATCTAAATATTCTCTAGGAGAGGTTCCATCAAAGGTGGGAAGTGGGAAAGGGACTGTAGCACCCCTGAAAATTTTAAAAGAATAAGATAGATTTTTAAATAAATAAAATCTATTTGTGGAAATTTGGTCGGGAATTTAAAAAAATAAAAATTCGATAAATAGAAAATTACCCAAACTGATAATGGGCTTTGCGTTTAAAAGATATAAATGGGCCAAAATGAAATAACGCCTTTCATTAAGGCGCTAATTTATCTCGAGAAAATTTGGAAGAAAAAGACGCCCTTCACCTGGGCGCTATTTAGAATAGTAACGCCCGTGTATATGGGCGCTAATTCATACTAAGAAAATTAACGGCTAAATATAGAAAAGAAAATAACTCCTTTAGCATGGGCGCTAATTCGTACGAAGGAAATTGGAAATAAAGCGGCAAAATATAGAAAAATTAAGAGACGACCTAGGTTAAGGCGCCACTTAATGAAACGATGCCCTCTTTTAAGCCGCGACTTAATGTGAAAACACCCTTGTCTCAGACGTCTTTTTCCTGAGGGAAAAACCGTGCTTGGTCGAATGCATGGCTAGGGTTTTCTATGCAAATGGAAGCAGGCGGCTGTTTAACTGGAAGGGAGCCGACCATGCATGGTAGGTTTTAAACCCTGCCAATCCCACACGTAAAGTTTTCTAATATCGAGCATTAGAACCCTCCAGAATCTTGCCATCACTAGTTCTATCACCCCGTTAAGGCCTTTCCTCCTCTATAAAAGCACTTCCCAATCGAACAGGCCTGGCCTGTTGATGCTGCTGCACTTCGTTGACGACCGTGAAGGGGCGTGAGGCTTCATCTTGTTGCCGTGTTTGTGAAGAACGTGGAAGTTCTTCAACCTCTGCATTCTTCTTCCGGTTGCTGTGGAAGCGGTGGGAGCCATTCATCCACTTCTTCCATCTGCTTCCGTTTTGCAGTTGCATGAAGGGGTTTCCTCCATCCCCTGTTCCTGCGTAAAGAAACAGAGCATCGTATTTATTGGGTTCTTCTTCTTATTCAACATTCGATCTTCAACAAAAGGTAGGTTTTCTCAAGGATTGTAGCCCAAACTAGCATAAGATTCATAATAATATCATATGTTCATCCATGCATATAGCTTTACTACGTTTCTAAAGCTTTCTGCGAAATTTTGGAAAGAGGCGACCCTCTCTAGGGCGCTAATTCATGTTCTGACGCCCGACCCAAGAGTCGTTAGTTTTAAGAAATTGATAAATACTCATGTTTATCCTGGAAAGGAATGAATTAACGACAGCCAGTAGGTCATCTTTTATGAAAGTGACGCCCCACCCAACGGCGCTATTTTAAATTAATGGCTTAGGATAAGTCGTTACTTTCCTGAAATTTCTAAAAGTTATTAAATTCTGGAAAATGGTAATTAACGACACCGTGCAAGTCGCTTCTTTGTGAAATAACGCCCCTGCCTAAGGCGCGTTTTCTTGAAATACAAAATTGGGTAAATTGCAGCAATAATAGAAATTACAGATGGCACGACTGTTCCAGCAGTCGTCAATTAGTAAAGAAACGGCCCAGAGAAGGTCGTGAATTTATTAAATAGTGACTTGGCGTAAGTCGTGAATTTCCTGCATATTTATTTTGCACGGCTTTCTGTGAACTGAGGGTTTTATATATATATATATATATATATATATATATAATGTATATCGGCACTATATTCCATTCCGTGAGTATAGTCCCATGTTTCACGATGATTTGTCGCATTACCCACTAATTCTCGGTGACATACAAGCCCTCCATTGGACATTCCGTTCCTTTGGACTGGCGAGTTAGTCATTGGGACCTCCGTAAGCCTCCTCGTAGCCTTGGATTCCCTCAAGGCCGACTGAGCTGGTTGTACCTTAAACACCTTGTACCTTTTTGATTGCCACGACTTGTGGTAAACCGGCCCTCTCATGTCGCCATCTTGGTCCGTGAGAGAAAAATCCTAGCCAGTGGAATGATGATATCCCACTAGGCGATGTCTTGGATTGAGTCCCTTATAGATGGGGTCAATCTCTCAGCTTGATTCATGTCCCTTGATTGGTGACAGGTTTAGTCATCCACTCAAGTTATCTCGGCTACCTAGTTAAGGTACCGATTCTACCCAGGTTATCAACATGTCATAATTCTCGTTGGTTTTATCATTGACTATCTAATGTTCTTCCGTGAATTCCGTGGAACCTATCCACGAATCTACCTTGACATCCTACATGAGTTGTTCTTGGAATTCCATGGCTATCACTAAAGTGGTTGTCTAGATATTACATGTAACAATGTCCGCGCATATAGGGCCCGATCTGGTCCTAGGAGGAGCACCCGAAAGTACTTGTGCCCATGGGAGTTATATTGATCGCGGTGTGGCATTGCACCGAAGTGCTTACTTGAATCTACGACACTCCACAATCTCTCTCTCTCTCTCTCGCGTGCTTGACTTGATTGACTTGACTTGCGTGGCCCGGAATGGGCAAAGTACTTGCTTGTTAATAGCCATTATCTCATGACATGAAAACTTTATTGATATACTCGGTACTTGTTCAAATACTTGAAATCTTGAATACTTGAAATTCCCTATCTTGGATCAACCGCACATGTTATTTCCTCGCGTTATTATGTTCAAACCTGTATCGTCCTATTTTACATGTTTTACATGCTAGACTTGCATTTTCATTTGGAAGAAGTAATTACTTAAACCAATTGCTAGTTCTTGAGATGTGATTTCTACTGAGCGTTCGCTCATCAAGTTCTTTTCCCCAACTTTTCAGGTAATGCAGACCCTGACTCGGACTCGGATGGGCAGGAGTAAGAGTGACGAGCGTAGAACCTACAAGCGTCATGCTATTGCACTCTATCGTGTCATGTCGTCCCTAGTTTATTCTTGGAGTCTTGTTATTGGAACTTATGTCATTGCAAGAATTGTAATAATTAAGGCTTGTGGGCCTATTTAAACTTGTTAAGTCCTGGAGTTGCGACATTGTTTAATGGATTAGGTGGTTATCAATGGTATCAGTATTTGGTTATGTTTTAAGTTCTTGTCTTATTGCGCACTCTATGTTGATGTCGAAATTCTATTTGCTCTTATTGACATGATTGATATAAACTCGTCACGCTCTCCCCGGGTTCCTTCCGCACTCGGGGTGTGACAGGGACCATCCTCTCGTCCGTCCTTGGGGCGGGCCTATTTTCTCCAAGTTGGTTGAGTCGGCCCGATATGTTATCAAGCCGCTCATTGGCATAGGTCAAGGCTTTCATGAAGTAGTTAACATGGCTAGGGAAGTTATGGGTGTTAGTGGTAGGCATCTCTTGGTGGCTTGGACTTATGGAGTGGGCCGATTGGTAAGGTCAATATGAGGTGGCCATACTAGGGGACAAGAATGATGCACTTGAAGACTCTAAATGCATAGACATGCCCTAGGACCAACTTGATAGAGACAAGTTGTGAACTTGCTTTGATACCACTTGATGAAAAACCGACCTAAGACCTATGATGATGTGATGAAGATGTTTTGATACACTTGATGTTAGACCAACTAGGATGCTATGATGATGATACCAATTGATGTGAGACCGACCTTGGACCTAAGTATGCAAGCATTCGCGTTAGGCAGCGGACTCACACTAGCGACTCACTCGCTTGGCGCACGTTAGTGCCCGAAGGTGACTCGGTGATGATGGAGAGGGTCCGAGGTGGGACCTTGGTTCTCCAAGGGTTGGCTAGCTTATTGAGGACCCCAAATGGGCCAAGGGAAGCCCAAATCACGGGCGGCCAACACACCAAGGGTGTGGGTTGAGTGGAAGCTCTCACAACTCACCCGCGGTGGTCACTCAATTTGGTGGCAATTTAAAATCGGACACTCTCTCACCGCCGACGGAGTAACTATAGCAATACTAAGCTAAGCAAGTATATTACAGCAATGAGAGATGTTCAGGAGCTCACCTAGCCGGCGTGAAGACGCCGACTCCGGCCGGAGACGGGGGCGAGCGGGGAGGCGAGGGTATGCACCCGCATGCCGCGTCGGTGTCGCTTCAACCTGAAATTGAAACGAGTATAGCACTACGCCCCATGCAAGGGGGGGGGATCTCGGGGTGGGGGTTAATGTATTACAACCAAAAGTTACCTCCACACAGGGAGGGGCCTTCAGCTGGCCAAGCAGAAAGGGAAAATCGAGCTAGAAATGATAAATGGTCTCCGTAGCCGGGTCTGCCCACTGTCTGTGCTTCTGGACAGGCAGTCGGCTCTCTGGACGCTGCGGCCACTCCCGAATTTTTCTGAAGACAAAACCTGTGGGAAAACCTTCATAACTGGACCGGGAAGTGCCTGAATTTTCTTGATTTCTCTTGGTACAGCTGCTGGTCGGGGTAGGGGCTTGATCAGGGTAGCAGCTCCTCAGTTCTGACGGTTGAAGGTTCTAAGCAGCAAGATGCAGAGGGCGTCACGAACGCTCCCGAGCTCGGAATCTAGTGCCGTTGGTGCCGTTGGAACCGTAGGCGGGTCTACTTTGAAGCTGAATTGACGGGGATACCAAACGATGTTGGGGTCGACTGGTGGCTTCTGATTAGTGATGGAGGATCGGTGCAGATAGAGGGGAGGCAGATCCGCACGATCAGGGAAGAAAATTGGTAACTCCTGGTTCCGGATGCTGAATGAAGCTCTGCTTGTTGGGGATAGTGGAGGGCTCGAAGTAGAACAATTTTACTGAAGAAAACTCGATCTGATTCTTAACAGGTACGTCGCAGTAGAGCTTCAACTCTTGCTCTGGTGCTCTGCCAGGGAAGCTGCGCACAGTCGGGGGAGAAATGGTCTCACGGCCAGCTCGGAGCTCGGATGCAGACGAAACCACCACCATTGCGAAGATGACTCGAAGACGCTTCCAACGGTATATCTTGGGACTTCAGATTCACTGGGATGTGATCGGGGTCGCCGCTGTAAGCAGGTGGTCTTCTGCAGATCGCCAGCTGCAACCTAGTAGTATCAAATGGTGTTGGAGTGGGGCAAGGAAGAATGCTGGAGATGAGAGAGAGAGGGGGGGGTGCCACCCTAACCAAGGGGAGGGGTCTTGGGGGTGCCCTAGGGCTGTGGAGGGAAGGGGTATTTAAATTCAAATGGCCTAGGGAAGTGGTGGGTTGTATGGGGGTGAGGGAAGGGTGCTTGGGGAAGTGGGTAGGGTAGTTGGGGGTTGGAGGGTGGCCTAGTGATTGGGGGATTCCACCTTGGGGTTGGGGGGGAGTTAAATGAGTGTATGGGGAAGGGGAGGGGTCTTAATGAGAGGTGAATGGGGAGGAGAGAGAAAATTTCGAATTTTGGGGTTGGGGAAGAGAGAGAGAGAGGGGGGACCCCTTAGAGAGAGAGAGAGAGATCTAGTGGGATTTGGAATTGGATTTCAATATTCATGCAATGGTTCATTAGTTCAAAATGAGGGGAATGTGGTCTTATATATAGGCAACCCACATTTTTACAAAAGTCCCTGACATTTGACTCAATGACAAATAACCGAAGGGGTAGGGGCGCCCTTGGGCCAAGCCCAATGAATTGGGCCCAATAGCCTAACAAACCAACCTAATGACACAGTACTTAGGACAATGACTCACTAACCTAGGTACATGACTCAAATAAAGGGAAAATTACATGATATTGACTCAAATGTGAAGATTACATGACTAGACTCAAAAATACATGACTAACATAATGGTGCTTGCCGACGAACAATCCGAGTCCGGAGAAAATGTGGAGGGGCAAGGGATGCCCTCATCAGCCCTCCTCTGTGTAAGGTGTCCACCGTACCTGCAAAGAAATAGAAAGTCGCATCAGCATCATCATCATATAAGAATTGCATTTAATTAAAGAGTCTAAGTTTAGAAGTATACCGAGGCAAATGGTAGAGCGTCCAGGTTGTCTTGCAGCTCTCGGATCTGTCGTCTCAGGGCTGCAGTCTCCCGAGGTGATGTCCACCTCCGGGCGATCGGCAGGAGCCCAGGACGGGTCTCCTCGTTTCTGCCCAGCCCGCGTAGGTGTACGTATGCCCACACCTGCATCACAGCATCGTGTCAGCATTTAGGAAACATATAGAGTTGCATAATTAAGTCAAGGGTAAGAGTCATACCTGGAGTAAGGGGGAGAAGCCCCCGAGCATCGTCCGACGGGCCGTCGAACTCAGCATGTCGAACAAGAACGCGAGGACTGCTGCTCCCCACGTGTAGTCGCCCACGTGGCTCAGCTCCTCAAGGAAGGGAAGGAAGCGACAGCTCATCACGTTCGCTCTGGTGGAGAAGAGGAGTCGCCTGAACATCAGCATCAGGAACCTTCTTAGCACTCTGTCCGCCTCTGCTCCCGGCCCTACAGCTACCCTCGGCCGTTCCAGCTCCACCAACCGCTGCAGGTGCTCCTCCGGCTACTCGCCAACTGTAACTCCCGCCCGTCGTAATCCCAGGCTGTCTTGGAGACTAGCCCGGGGTAGGAGGGTCGACTGCCTCTCAGGGCGCCGCAGCTTTAAGCCCAGCAATCCCCGAGCCATCGCCCGGTAGTCGAGAAAAGTGGTCCCGCTAACCGGTGCTCCGTGCACTCGAAGGCCAGTGAGCCTGGCCACGTCCTCCAGCGTGGGGACCATATGGCCCCACGGGAGGAGGAACGTCCGACTCACTGTGTCCCAACGGTCGTGCAGAGCGTAGAGCAGAGCTGTGTCGAACCGACACACCTTAATGCTCAGGAATGGGGCGAACCCCATGGCAGCCAACCGCTCCCTCTGAAAGTCCGACAGTGCTAAGTACACTGCGCGGACCTGCAGCCACAAGGTGCGGGTCCTGCGCTTTCCCTGCATTCATTCATTCATTTTAAATGCATTTTAGTAATTTATTTAAGCATTTTATTTCATATATAAATAAAATCATCAAGGTTTAAATCTCTGTCAGAAGAGCGGTCTCCTACAGGCCGCTCGTCCCTTTGAACGGTCCCATGTGCACCATTCTAATCCCTAGGCTCTGTGTTTCGAACGGGCTGGCATTGGCTGTTCTTATCTTGAACGGGTGGGCATGCACCATTCTTCCCTCAGGCTTCTTAGTGTCTAACGGCCACTCCTGGGCCGCGGGAAGGTTGGGCAGTCCTATAGGGACCGCATTGTTCTTTGTTGACAGAGTGTTGAATGGACCTATGTGGTCCGTTTGTCATTTGTACGGTGAGCCTCTCATCATCCTTAGTTGGTTCGGTTCTAGTGTTGTGTGAGTTTGAACGGCTCCCCCAGATCCGTGTGAGTTTGGGTGGCTCTATGTGAGCCGTATGTTTTTGTTTGTGCGGTTTTGTTTAAACCGCCCTATCGTCGTCTTCCCCGATGATGGTGAGGGTTTCCCCACCGGTGGGGAGGCCACCATGGCGCCCCAAACCGGTCATTAGCCTCCCTAATCTCCCCCAAAAATCCCCTAAATCTAACATGCATGGTGTAAAATGGCTAGGGGGGCCTACCTCGGAACCCCGGGTCACCTTCACCTTCGCCGTGGGTTCACCGGCGGGCTCCTCCGGCACTTCGTTGCCTCCACCGCCGGTCGCAACTGTTGCAGCTTCTTCCCCCTCCGGTTCGGGCACGCCCACGGCAAGCTCCTCACCGCCGACCTCCTCCGCGGCGGCCACCGGCGGCGGCGGTGGCGGCATTTTCTCGGTCGTCCGTGGTGGTGAGGGCTCCTCACCAGTTGCCCGGTCTCGGGCCGCCTAGTGCTTGGTCCTCATCGCGATGGAGAGGCGAGAGATGGGGAGACGAGAGAGGGAGTTGGAGAAGTTGAGAGAGTGGGAGATTGGAATGGGTGGTGGTGTGCCCTTCGTTCTCTCTCCCACCGTCGGTTACGGTGGAGGGAGACGAAGGGTTTTAACATTTCAAGGTTACAGAGGTTATGCAGTCTATCGTTAGACCGTCCTTAGTTTGAACGGTTGAGGGGTGACAGTTCATCTTCAACGGTATGCTATTTAAGTCGGTTCAAATTCCATAATATATACGGCTCACATATAATTGTTCTTCTTTGGGCGGTTGGTATTTAACCGTTCACGTTTGATGTTGTTTTACCCTCATTTCTGCACTTAGTGTTCAAATTGATGAATTTTGATATCATTACAAATCTTGTTTACAATTTCATGTGCAACATCAAACTTTCACTTGCCGTTCCACTTGCACAGGTAAGCCAAGTATGTCCTTCTATCCCTACGTCTCTTATTGCATTATTATATGGTACTATAATATAAGATCTCGAGAACCAGTTAGTTATCTATGTGTTCCAGGATCTGATGTTCCCATTTAACAAAAATGATGATGATCCATGTTCACGTGTTTAACCTTCGGATAGGCCGTTAGGTTGGGATGTCATGGGGAGGATGGTTCTATCCTGCACGCTGTGGTTACGGATGGTATCTTGACTCTGATTTTCCCAGCTTATCAATATTATTCTCGAGTATTTTATATTTTAATCTTTCTTCGCATTTGTCTTAACGATTTCTTTTATTTTAGCCTAGCATACATTATACGCATCTTTTTGAGCTTTCATGCCCCATGGTTTGCCTGCAGAATGTCCCATCAGTAATGGTTAACTGTGCGTTCAGTGTTTCGGTAAGAGAAACTAATTCCACTCTGAGTTGGAAGGTTCTCTTTGGTCAATTCGCTTGGTTTGGTTGATTAAAAGGTCCCCGTCTGGAGCTTTAGCATGTTTCTTTACTTTTGCTACCTGGTTTTTGGCCTCCTCATTGGACCGCGGGATTGTGTCCCCCATGAGATTGGTCTTACCGATTTGTTTCATTTCATTTAGTTTAGTTCCTCCAGAATGGCGTCACTTTTGGTTTTATCATTCCTTGCATTTGGTTCCGAGTTTTTCGGAAGATTCATGTCGCTTGTTGGTAAAAACGGGTGTCGTTTTACCTTAACGCCCGCTTTTCCAGTCCACTCCGCTGCATTTCTACTCCATCTCCATGTTCCATGTCACTTTTTCTTCACCTCCGCTCGCTCCCCTACAAAGAGGACGTTAAGGAGGGGCATCTGTTGACACCTGTTTTTTACCGATAAGTTGAGTCGTTCCTCTTACTCCCATTTGTTGATGCCTTGAGTTGTCCATCACTCATTGGGGCTATTTTCAGGCATATATTGGGCCAGTTTTATGGGTAGCCTCTCTCCCTGGTTAGGTCCGACTTGATTCAGGGCTTAACGGGCCTTGGTTTTGGTTGATTGGGCTTTTCTATGAGTTTCAACACCCATGTACATGTACGGTGCATCCCTGGCCGCTCAATCAATGTACGGTTGCCTGTGGACCATCCATCTATTTTGGAATATTTTGGTTAATTTTTTGAATTTCCACCGACAAGCATTTATGCAGTCCTTCTCTAGCCGTTCAACTTAATGGACAGACGGATGGTAGCCGCTCATCTCTCAGAGTCCCGCGCTTGGTGGTTTTCTCAGATTATTATCCAATTAATTTATTTATCACCGACAAAGCTAGAACGGTTTGTCTTTGGCCGCTCTACCTTTGAACGGTCTCAGCTGAGCCGTTCATGTATGAGAGTCCAATGGCGAAGGTTTCGGTCAGTTCGATGGATAATTTGGATTATTTGTGATTTAATTTGAATTTCTACCGACAGGGTTGGACGGCCAGGACATGGCCGCACATCCTGTTGAGTGGTCTATCGTAAGACCGTTCATCCCTTCAATTCCTGAATTTCAACAGATTTTCTCTCTCTATCCGTGGTTTTATCCCTAACTTCTCCCGTCATTTTCTCCGCTGATAATGAACCATTTTGAGTGCCGTTTCGACTGGATAAAAGATAAGTCAATTATCTTGATCTTTTGTTTGATAATCTCGACCTGAAAATGCTTCTAAACCCTAATTTCGAGCTAGGACTTGAGGTGCTTTATAAATAGACCCTAAAGGTCGGGTTTGAAAAAGGGAAGATTTTTGGTCGACGGCGAAGCCCTTCCGCATTCTTGAGCGACCTAGCACCAAGGAGGGAGGCTTTTCACGTCCATATAAGTCTCCGGTTCAGGGAGTAGTCTAGTTTTTTTAGTCTTGTGTGTTTGATACGTTTTGTCCATTTTTTATTGCATGCATCACTCTTCTCACTTTCTCCCCACATTTTTCTTCACCTTCATTGTCATGCACACACCCAGCCACGTTTGTGACACCCTAGGGGTTTAAAATCCCCCAGGTATCCCCCTTTCCACTTATTCATGTTTATTTCTTATTATTTTGACATCTACTACACTTTTCAGTACTAATTTGCGTTTCCTCTTTATGTTTTCACGTTGTTTTACAGGTCAGCAACCCCTATCACGAGGCCCATCCCCTCTGGCCGGCTGGAGAGGGTGGAGGTTGGACCCTTTGTGACTTCTGGCTTGGTAGTCTTGTCCGGTTCTCTACCATCTGTTCAAGGAGACGTGCGGTGCTTCCTCGACCGTCCTTCTTCTTCCTGCGGTCGTGATAGAGCCGTTCAACTGCCAGGAGTGCTTCATCCCGCATCCTCTACAGCGTTGTTAAGCGGTCTATCGTGAGACCGTGCATCTTATAGGCAGTTCTTCCTGGACCGTATATCTCTCCAGTGCTGCAGGTCAGGCGAGTACCTCTCCCTCTTTCTAAGGTACGGTGTGTTCATCACATTCGGCGCCTTGGTGGTGATTACAGGTTTTTTACACCTCCCTTTCCCTCTGTCTTCATTCATTTCCCATGTTGGATGTGGTAGGATAGACATTGGGAAGGCATTAGAAGAACGGACGGGAGGAGAAATATATCTACAGTTCGGTCATCAGACCTACATCCACCCCACACTCCAACTAGAGTGTGGCTTACTACTGCCTTACAGCTTGAAACTGCTGGGCACCACAGCTTGCCTACAAACGTTGCCTAACAGCTTGAGCCAGAGGAACACACTCCTCTCTTCTTCCAACCCGGAAGGAACCGCTAGTGACACCCAGTCACCAGCAACCAGAGACCTAAGTCTCTCTTCCCATGAATCCACAGGAGGAAACCCGACCTCAAAACAGAGAATCGAAAAACATAGTTAAGAAGAAGAGCAGCAAGGGAAAATAAACCAAACAAAAAAAATGAAAAGAACTAATCTGGATCTGATCCAAAGAACCGACAATTAGCTGGACACTGCCTGCTTTAAGCTCTCTCACTCTCTCTTCTCTTTCTCTTCTCAAAATCTTCTCTCAACACAGATGTTCGACTCGGGTTTTCTCTCTTGGTTCACAGCACTCTTCTCACACTCCTTTTTTTTCCACTCTTTCTTCTTCTCTTCTCATGGTCTGTGTATATCCTCCCTACTCCATTTCCTCAGTGTGTGTGTATATATATATATATATATATATATATATATATATATACACTCCAGAGGCCTGGGCGAGTGGATACCACATTTTTCGCCTTAAAGGCTGGAGCACGTGTTGGAACATTCCTGAGCTCTATCTTCCTCAGATCACGTGCCAATCACCTTGGTGAATGCACAGACAAATTGTCAGAAAATAAATAGTCATTTTATCACAAACTTAGCACAATTCGTAACCGTGTAATGAGTAAGAAGTCAGAAACTGCACTGAGTAGAAGTTCCTAAATCAACATTTGCACTGACTTGCAACAAGGTGAACAAGAGGTTGCACCGAGTTGAAGTGAGCAAAAGCGAGAGATGCACTGACTTGAGAAGACGCATGACGTCATTAGCACAGACCAAGGACTCTGATCGTGCAACAAATATGCACGGATAGGAAGCAAAAAAATGCAAGAAGTATTGACTTGATTTTGCTAGAGAGAAAAATTTGCACCGAGTCAAAGGAATAAGCATCGACTAAGATGGGCAAGAAAGGCACCGATGTGAAATGAAGCAAACGTTGCACCAATCCACTTTCGCTATCTACAGGACTTGCACCGAGTCTAGAAGACATGAAACAGGAACTGCACCGACCTAGTTGCTAAAGGGATTTGAATAGGCTTGGTGTGCATGGAGCAAAAACGTGCACCGACATCTACAGTGAATTGTATAGAGTAGACTATGCACCGAAACATGTTTTTATCTGGAGCAAGGTATGCAGTGAGTTCTGTTCCTCTACCCACGTCTAACCAAAAGATGCGCCGACTTCGAGTATTTCAAAAAGAAAGAGAATGTACCGAGATAAGGTGAGCAAAAAAATGAGAAAAGCATTGAACTAGTGAAAAGACGACAAAAAAAGGATTGCACCGACTCGGGTTAGGCTGTCCAAGCAAGATCTGCACCGAGATGCCAGACATAGATGAACATAATAGAGAGAGATGCAAGATGAAGCTTGCACCGAGTCAAGATTTCCTGTCCATGTAAGAACTTGCACTAAGATGGCAGAGTGAAATGCACTGGTACAAAACGAGGAGACTAATACAGTGCGAGCTGGTCAAGAATTGCACTGACCCACAAATTGCACCGACCCATGGAGGTGAGATGCAAGGGCAAGGAATGCACCGACCTTGATGCGCATGATGCATTTGGATGCACCGAGAAAGAAGCTAATCGACAGTATGTGGGCATGAACAGAAACTTGTACTGAGGCAAGCACTTATGCGTAAAGTGCAGAACTAAGTGAGAGTTGCACCGAGCAAGATTATGAGCGAGACACTGCATGCACTGACTATGACTTAGTCTATGAAATAGCATGGACCACATGGACCATACACAACAGATAAAATTGGAGAATTAATTCATCAAAAAGTCACTCTCAAGACTAGGGTTTCCAGACATGAGCAATCCACCATGCAAACAGTTCACATGAATTAATCAGATATTCTAATCAGATGCACTGACCACAATTCTATCACACATGACTCAGAAATTGTCATTATCAAAACCAGCGTTCCAACAATCTCCCCCTTTTTGATGATGACAACCTAATGAGTCATGTATGATAATTCACATAATGAATTAAGCAAAATCAATTTCTGTCATACATATAGCAACCACTATTTCAGCACAAAAAGCAATGAGAATTAGGTGTAAATAGTTACCTACCAGAACTCTAATATTCATCCAAAAACTTAAAGTCATCCATGAGGAAGGTTTAAAGTTATCCATAAAAAGAAGTTTAAAGACATCCACCATCCACACAACAAAAAATTTAAAGTCATTAAAAAACATCATCAAAAACCATCATCAGCAGATCACAACTACATGACATTTTCTCTCCCCCTTTGTCATTATCAAAAACCGTGGGAGCTTCTGGGGTCTCTCGGATCTCTGGGAGGAGCGGAACTTGAACTTCCTCATTGAGGGGGTCTGTCCGGGATGGAATTCTGAAGAAACTGTAAGGAGTTGGACAGCTGCTCAAAGTAGTAGAAAATAGTGCCACTAATACTGGCCGAGAGAGAGGACATATCTGCTTGCTTTGTTAAGACATTTTCAAGTCTGGCTAGAACAGTATCAACTTCAGATTGAGCTTTTTCCAATGCTATACGGATCTCCTGTTGACCAGTGAGGAAGGGATGATCCAGAGTCCTCATCTTCGCAAGCTCAATGTTGATATCGTAGGTTTTGTCAAGGATAGTGACAAGGGTCTTGTAAGAAGTGGTCTGAGTGCTTTGAACATTGCTAACCACCTCTCCTATTCTATTAATCAGACCTAGGAGCTTTCCTAAGAACTCTTGCATCATATCATCTGCCCTTCGTTTGTCAGCCACAAATTATGTCCACTGCGTATTCACTCTGTGCTCTAGAAGATGTAGTCTTGTGCTCATTTTGTTCAAATGAAGGTTTGTGTACAGAAGCTAGGAAGACAACATCTTACTCTGATTTTGAACCAAAGTTGTCAGATTGTTGAGCAGATCAGAAATATTTGGCTCACTATTGGCCTCAGTTGAGCTTGCAAACGGGGTGCTTCAGGATACTCGACATTGTAAACCGGATGTTCTTCCTCAAAAATTTGTGTATCCTCGGTAAATGGTTCAGCTAGTTCCTTAGACACTACAGAGCAATAAAGATCAATCAATATCAATGCTTTCCCAAAAACTTTTTCATCTTAGAGACCCCTAAAATTTTTTTTTTACCAATTCAGAATGCTCTGCGGTCAGCTCAATATCATGAGTATCCACTAAAGGCAGAAGAGCAAACTTCGGTTTCCATAAAACATATCAACTTTACGAGGGGATTTTGTGTACATTTGTTTCCAGAAGATTCACCCACTATCTCTTTTCTTTTTCTTTTCTTTCCTTCGGGGACTTCTTCGCTTTTCCCAACCCTTGCTTCCTCGAGAGGGACGAGCTCATCGGCCTTCCTTTTTCCTTGGGCATCTCCAGTAGGCCCATCCTTGCTTTTGCTCTCATAATCATTTTCTCTTTCGGACATGCTGATGTCTTGAGTTGGCGGCAGCTGCTCCTCTGACACCTCTTCCTTCCCCTTGTTCTTAGTTGACAGAGTAGACATCACAGAGGTTTGTGATTGAGACGAGGACGTCCTCTTTCGAGAACTACAAGGGTGGATGCTGAACTAGGTGATTGGCACGTGAAAAGGCAAGAAGCAAAAACGGCGGAGAAGAAGAACTCAAGCGGGAAATTGGAGAGACGCTTACGGCGGGAAGTCATGAGAGAGGGAATGACTGGCTTGTAAAAGGGTGGAAGTTCAATCGGCACTTTTAGGGTTAAACAATGTATAAAATAATACCTTATCCCTTCTTTTTTGACATACACTTTATCCCCAAACTGCCCTTCTCCTGTATAAAATATTTTTTCTTCACCTCCTTTATGGCCTTTGGCGTATTAAACTTATATCTTATATGTTTATCGCTCAAAGGTTCATCTTTTAACGCATACTCAATGGAGATAAACACTTTTAGTCATAGATCAATGTCCAATTAATAAAAATCACCAAAGTAACTCATTATTTTCATAAGATAAAGCTGGTTTTCAGACATATGTCTTATATTATGTTTTAAGTTCAGTTTCATCCCCTGAGGTAGAACCAGAGTCAACCACATCTATTCTTTCTTTTGCCCCCCCCCCCCCTTTTTTTAATTTTAAAATTTTTTTTATTGGAGCATTCCAGTAAGACTGGCCTTTTTACACAAGGAGACATTTTTATTAGACACCAGAAACCCTGGTTACTCAGCACAGTCTACCTTCTTGCCTCTTTTTATGAACATAGATAGCTTATTTCTTCATGACATAATTTCTAGATTTCTTTGATCTAGACGACTAGTTTCTCAGAAATTTGCCATTGCTCTACCATTAACGTTTATTTTACTTGATGGCGTATTCCCTGGTCTACTTCATATTAGCTTGGAAGCATGATTTAAAAACACTTTATAAGACATTTTCTTCTGCCAGATTATCCCAAAACTCATGAATTTCGGATTGATGAATTTTATTAGGTTGGACTTTTCCAGTCATTAAGAGTGTTTTCAGCTCTAGTGAAAATGCTTTCAAGAGTTCTCTTGAACAATTAACCATAAGATGTAATCTTTATAGGCCGAAGATCACTCAATAGGGAAGACCAACATTTTCATACACTACTGGGAGTGATTTTTGGTCATAATAATGCACGATGGATAAGGATAATAATGTTCCATATATTGCTCCCCCTAAGTGTCAGCCCATGGGAAAGGAATTTAGATGAGAAGAGATGGATCATATGTTGATAATAAAGATGAAGGATGAAGAAGTGAGCTTTCCAACGACATTAGAGTAGAGGTCCAAATTGGTGTAGAGTTGCAGACTGCTTTAATCCAAAGATATCCTCAGTCAATTCTTGACCCAAGCACTTCTGATCAGACCTGACAGTTTCAGCTCAACATCTCATCTTAAACACCACTAGCTTTCAAACTCATAATGTTCACCAACTACTTCATTTCCGCTCAGAACAGTTCAGCTCCCCCTCACTGAGTGCTAAGGTCCATAATTAGGCAACACTTTGTTTTTCTTGCAGATAGATAGAGGTATATACATGTTTTATTTCTAGACTCTTATGCAAATGTTCAAGTGACTCCTTTTAGATTTTCATAATAATGTTGTGTGCAAAGAGCTAACATGCAGAGAGAGTGACAATTCATGTAGTAACAAAATCAGAAACACTCTTATTATTTACACGCATTTATCTAGAACATATAACTTTAGTACGATTGGAAGACTGACTTGAATAGAAATCCAGGCATGGGGTTTTCTCCTTCGAATGTCGTGGCTCAGTTACCCCTTTATTTCATTCCACGGCATACTTGCAAGTTAGCACTCTATTTGGCATGGATAGGTACCCAAACGGTCTTGGGTCATGCATGGTTAATAGCACCTTTGATGGGTGCTTTCCACAACCTTTGGGCCTTTGTATCATTACGTATCATTAAAGAGTAATCATTCATCATGTGTCCAATTCACCCACAATAATAACAGAGAGCATCATGCTTTGATTTCTTATTGTGCATACAATTATTTGCATGTAGTTTTTGTGCATGTGCATACTTGTTTCTGTTTTTATCATGGAAGTTGTTCCTGTTGATCTTACCAAACTTGTTTTTCTTAACAGGATGTCTAGCATGTTTGAAATTTGCCCGCCTATTTTGAAGGTGCCAACAGTCCTTGACTGTATGAGCATGCTTTCTACAGTGAGAGCATTTGAGAGAATTTCTTCTGAACGAGCCTGACCAGCATTCAGTGGCCTTGTGACCAATCTTGTTACAGTAAAAACAAGTGATGTGCTGGTTTATTGAAACAAATTTGCTCTTATTAAAACCATGTTGGCTTGCAGGGAATTTAGCATGATATGAATGAGATCTTTTCTTACCATTTTCAAACCAGCAATGAGCAGCAACGTGTCCTACTTTACCACAATTAGAACATGTGACACTCTTTTTCTGAGTGACAGGGAACTTGACCTGAGGGTCCCTAGCATGCATTTTTATAGCATTCAGATCATCTGATTCCATTAAGTTACATTCATGCATCAAGTGACCAATCTTGTGACAGTAATAACATTTCATGAGTTCCCTTTTATGTGCATGTCTAGGTGTATCAGTGTGTTTTACAGCATGCACATTTTCAATATGAGTGTGATTTAATCCTTTCTTCAGATGATTGGCCTTTTCCATTTTTTCAGTTTATTTTTGATTTTTCTGAACATTGGGTTGTTTATTTTCTGAGGTGGTGGCTATATTTGATGCTTTGATAAAGGATGTCATTAGCTTATTTTTAAAAACCTTTTTGTTGACATTGTTGTAGCCTAACCCTTCCTTTTGAGCATTCACCTTAACTCCTAGTAACCTGTCCAGATTTTTTTGTCCATCAACAAATTTAGACAAAACTCTGTTCAAATCTTGAATTTTTTTTCAAGAGATGTAATGTGTATTTCATAACTAGCAATCTCTTGATCACTGTAGTTAACAGCTTCATTCAACACTTTGTTGGCATTTTTGTATACTTCGATCTCCTTTCTCAGCTCATCAACTTTTTTAGTTTCATCTGTACAGATGATTTTCCCTTTTTCCACTGTAAGAAGTCTTTCAGATATGGCATTGTTCAACAATTTTAATTTTTCAATTTCTTCTTTAAGCTTATCATTTTGAACCAACTCATTTATTAGGAGCTGATCTTCTGAATTGACCTCGTGCTTTCTTCTATTTTCAAATTCCTTCATTTCTCTTTGCTATTTTTTAGCCTTTTTCTACAACTCCATATTTACAGATTTGATGGCTTCAAATTTTTCAGCTAATAAATTCTTCTCTTGCTTAAGTTTCCTAAATTTTTCTTGGTTTTCTTTAACAGATTTTCTAAGGGAATCATTTTCAGATTTTATCTTGTTTAAATCTGAGTCAACTTGTTCAAGATCCTTCAAAAGTTTCAGCAACTTTTGATTATCAGACTTACACGCATCATGAGATTGTTCCAGCTCCAAGTAATTATCATCTGTGAGATCAGAGATATTCTGACTAGTTTTCTTTTTCAACCTTTTGAATTTTTTTCTAAGTTTTTCATGTGACTCTAGCAGATCACCATATGCATTCTGCCAATCATCCAGAGTGTAATTCTCGAAGGGGTTTACCTGATCATCATCCTCGTCTTCATTTTGGCTGCTACTTTCACAGCTTCCATTAGCCATCATTCAACTGTCCTCCCTTTTCCTGTGAGATAGCTTTAGCTTCTCCAGAACGTCCTTGGCAGACCTGCATTCAAGAAGGGAAGGTTGTAAGACCTTGTCAGTAGCTGCTTTCATAAGATTCAAAACATTCTCATTTTTCTCATGCTTTAATCTGTGACTGTCGGTCCACTTGGACATTTTCTTTGGTAATCTGTGAGGACCATGTGAAATTAATTTCCACATATCAGGATCAGCTGAGATTACACTTCTGCGCAGACTTACGAACCACGAAACAAAATTCGAACCGTTGAAGATCGGTGGATGAGCCATGGATCTAAACAGTAATCGGATACGTACCACACAAACGCAGGATCTACTGAGAATCGTTAAATCTGGGCAATAAGAACCTGCTCTGATACCACTTGTTGAGTGAAGGGCCCGGATTCAGAGGGGGGGTGAATGAATCCCAAAAGGAAATTTGCCTGATTTGAAACTTAGATCTTGATTAACACTTAACTTACAAAATCATGCGGAAATAAAACTTTGATTCAGTAATGCAGGTGTTCTAGCAAGATCCACACTCAAGCACTCAATGGGTCAGCCTAATGCGAGCACAGATAACATTTTAGAACAATGGAATGCAGTAAATCAGCTTGATCTTAAACAAACGCTCTAACGAGACACAAGATAGAACACTTAACCTACTTGCCCAGCAAACCCGGCGATTCTAGGCGATCGAACTGATCTTAAGCATTCATTCACCGTGGCTGAAAAGCAATTAGGTCACGATCCTAAACATGCACTTAATAACCTCAGAGCAAAAATCAGATCACAATCCACAAAGGGTTTTAGGTGGTTCGGTCATCAGACCTACATCCACCCTACACTCCAACCAGAGTGTGGCTTACTGCTGCCTCACAGCTTAAAACCACTGGGCACCACAGCTTGCCTACAAACACAGCCTAACAGCTTGAGCCAGAGGAGCACACTCCTCTCTTCTTCCAACCCGAAAGGAACCGCTAGTGACACACAGTCACCAACAACCAGAGACCCAAGTCTCTCTTCCCCTGAATCCACAGGAGGAAACCCGACCGAGTTCTCCGCACCCCGGGAGTATGATGGGGACATCACCTCCCATGCCCACGTTCACAGCTCGTCTCCTCGCCCCGGTTGCATCCGGCATGGTCTAATTATTTAATTTTGAGTCCTATGTAATTTTTATTTGAGTCATTTGATTTATTTTCCCTTTTATTTGAGTCATCTTCCTAGGTCTTGTGTTTATTTCCCTAAGTTTGAGTGTCATTATGTTGTCTAGTTAGCTATTGGGCCCAATTCATTGGGCTTGGCCCAAGGGCTCTCCCCTACCCCCTCAGTTATTTGTCATTGAGTCAATTGTTAGGGACTTTTGTAGAAATGTGGGTTTCCTATATATATGACCCCATTTCCCCCCCATTTCAACTTAATGAATCAATCAATGAAAATGCCATTTGAGATTTCAAACTTAGTTTAGTGGAGTGAATCCAATTGGGTGAGAAGCCCTAGGGTGAGAGATTCCCGACCCCCCCCCTCTTCTCTCTCTTTCTCTCTCCTCCACTAAGGGGTTCGCCCCTTTCTCTCTCTCCTCCTCCTCCCAACCAACTCCAACCCCCACCTACCTCCATTAATGCCACTCCACTTCCCATAGCCACCATTACTCCCCCCCTAGTTCCAAGGTAGAATCTTCCCCATTCCAACGCTATCTCCCCTATTCCAATACAATCTTCCTCATTCCAACACAATCACCCCTCTTCCCCACACAATCTCCCAACTTCCTAGGCCTTTTGAATTTGAAATCCCCTTCCCTCCAAGTGCTTTGGCCGCCCTCTCCCTTCCCCATTAGGATAGGTTCGCCACATTCTCCCTCCATTCCCACCATCCTTGCACACCCCTTCCCCCCCTCTCCTCCAGCTGCAACCTGCGCCCTCCCCTTATTCCTCCACCTCCCTTCCACCATTAGATACCCTCCACATCTCCCACAAGCCCCCCTTCCACCCTTCATCCACCTCCCCTTCACCATAGACCCCCTTCCCCTTCTTCTTTCTTGATCATTGGAAGCTACTCCGAAGTTGCAGCTTGCTATCCAAAGGGTTACAGTGAACCAGCAACTTGCAGCGGCTACTACGACTTCCTCCAGACGAGTTTGAAGACACAAGAGGCATCCACAGAAGCGTCTACCTGTCTTCTCCGCAACAGAAGTGGTTTCGTCTTCATCCGAGCTGTGTGCTGCCCGGGAGCTCCGTTCTTCCACAATGGCGCAGAACTGCCCCTGCTGTGTCCCAGAACCAGAGTAAAAGCTTCACCACGAACAACCTCGGAGGAATCAGTCCAAGATCTATTCTTGAAAGTTCTTCATCGCTCAGTCTACTTCCAGAATCAAGAAACAGAACTTCAATCGGCATTCGTGAATCAGAGTTATCATTTTTCTACCTCAGCTTTGCCGTTCTGCTACCCACAGTCTGCACCGACCAGTCATCCTTTTTCAGAGCCTCCAAGTCTTCTTCGGCATCTTTTGGCTTCCCCGTCAGTTTTTTCTGCGAAGAGGACTCATCCACGGTTCCAACGATTCCAACGGTGCTTGATTCCGAGTTCGGGAGCTGTTGGGGCGTCCTCTGCAACCTGCTATTAGAAGTCTGAAGCTGCCAGTCTGAGGATCTGGTGCTCTGTTCGAACCTCCACCTAGGTCAGCAGCGGCTCCAGAACAAATCAACAAAATTCATAAGTGTTCCAGTACTAGTCCTGAAGAGTTTCCCACAGGTCCCGCCTTCAGCAAAATTCTTGAGCAAGTTCTGTAGCAGCAACATCGACTATCTATCCCTGTTCAGAGAGAGTAGGCAGAACCGGTGTCTTCACCTCTTCAATACTTTTAGCCCTAGTTCCCCCACCCCCCCCCCCCCCCCCGCTTGGCCGGCTGAAGGCCCCTCCCTGTGCGGAGGTAGTTTTGGTTGTAATCCATTAACCCCCACCCCAAGGTC
This sequence comes from Amorphophallus konjac, assembly GCA_022559845.1. Lineage (NCBI taxonomy): Eukaryota > Viridiplantae > Streptophyta > Magnoliopsida > Alismatales > Araceae > Amorphophallus > Amorphophallus konjac. The sequence continues at coordinate 315,025,981 of CM040120.1, read as the reverse complement.
CCCCTCCTGCGAGAGGTGTAGTGTTGTAATAGCTTAAACAGGTCAAGCTACCCCGGCGCGACGTGTGGGGAACCCACGCTTCCCCGCTCGCCCTCGTCTCTGAGCGGGACCGGTTTCTTCAAACCGGTCGAGTGAGTGCTCCAAAACTTTGCTCTAATTCATGCTTGTTCTTTCAATATTAGTTCATAAACTCCGCTGGCCGTGACGAGAGCCCGATCCTTAAGCTCATTTGCTATAACTGATCATCGTGGGAAGAGAGTGAAACCCGTGCCCTTTGGCACTTCGTCGGACCCTTGATTTGGGTAGCCATACCCTTGGGGAATCAAACCTTGGACTTGCTGGCCCTCTACCAGTAAGGGCCCAGCCCACACAACCTCCCCTTGGCATTGCCAAGTTACCCCGGGTCTTAGTGAGCACCGGGTGAGCGGTTGCCATTATCGGTCCGTTTTGAATGCTTAATTGTGCTTGCTTGTTGAGTCCTAGGTTGTGTCACATCACCCCAGAAGATGGGATGGAACAGTTGAAAAGAAGAGCAGTGGATCAAGAGGGAAAACCAGAGACTATCCACTCCATCCAGAGCAGAGAGAAAAATTTCTGAGAGAGAGAAGTGATTGTGAATGTGAAGATCTACTTCTACGGAAGCTATATTATTTTTGCCTTTATAGAAAATTATCGTTCATCGATCATTTTGTTTTTGAGTTTCCTTGGTGGGAATCGACGCCGAGCATGTATATTTTATTTTGCATTTATGTCCTTTAGTTCGTTTTTATATCCATGGGAAAGTATATGCGCAATTGTAAGGCTTTGTAAGCCAATGCGTCATTCCCTTGGATTGTGTGGGTTTTGGTGCAATTGTGTAGTAGGTCCATCTAGGGGGCCCTCACCCCTTTCCCATTGATCCATGTCATCCTTGTGGGGCTGGTCAACCCTCCTAGGTGGCATCTAGAAGCTTTGACAAGTCAATTGTCCACATGGGAGACAAGTGACCAAAATTGTCAATGGGTAGGCTACCTACCCATTCAACTCACCTTCATGGTCAAGGGGGCGCCCCCTTCCACTAGACATAATTAGGATTTTTTTATTTATTTTGTGTGTTGGCCACACTTAATCTAGGCCATTCCTTCCCCATCCCTAGATCCAATGGTGGAGATTGGATTTGATGTGTAGCATAAAAAAGCTTGTAATTTCCATTTGTTACAATTAATGAAAGAAGAAAATTCATTTGTGCATTGGAGCTTCTTGCGCCCCCAGCTCTCTCCCCTCTGGTTTTCATCTTCCCCAACCCCATTTCTAGAGTGGTATCCCTTCTATCATCTCTTCTCCACTCCGGTAATCATCGGTGCCGCCGCCGCCGCTGTTCGTGCCGCCATCGAGCCGCCGCGAAGTCATCTTCGGTATTCTATCCATCCATGATAGAAGCATCTTCCCCGAACTTCTACTCCCACCTCCTCTGGATCTGAAATTTTCAGGAGTGGTTCCCTTCTCGAACTCCTATCTTCACAAAAAATGTCAAGCCAAAAGTCCTTCTTTTTTTATTTTCCCATTTTCGGTCTTCAGGTCATCCCAGATCTGCCAGGATTCTATCTACAGTGACTGCAACCCAGACTTTTTCATATCCAAACGACTTTCTGATTTTTACAGGAGCTCCAAATTGTATTGGAAGTTCCGTCCACGTTCCTCTATCACCACGCATTTTCTTGATTTTTGGTTTGCCCTCTACTTTCTATCTAAAATTCGTCCAATTTCCCAAATCTGTTCTGTCTGCCTCATTCCAGATCCGACCCAACATCAGTATATACTCTATAGAAAATCCAAACTTCTATAATTTCCAGATCTAAAAATATCCCCAGTTTCCTCTCTTGACCCTCTACAACTTTCCTGAAGAACTCAACTTCAGATTCGGAGGTCTACCTATCAGTCAACGCCAACTCTCAGGAAAATAAGTTTCTGCCAGAGCAGATCTGAAAAGGAGAACAGCAGACCTCAAAATTCGTCCACCAGAAATACAGAGCTGGTGATTTTTCTATGATCCCATAGGCTCGAAGCCCTTCGAAGCAGCTTTCCAACGGTACCTTCTGATCGTCAATCCGACATCAGGATTGGTCGCAGCAAACGATCTCGTCAGATCGCGTGCCTAAAATTAGAACCTGCAGGTCCGTGGCCGGTTTTTCCGACCGGTGCCGAACGGAGCTGCCCGGCCTCCGGTCGACGTTCCAACGTTCCGCCATCCCATGGAGCGCTTCCCCAAGTGTCTCCACTATAGCGGTGAAACCCAGTCCCACACGGCCCCTCCGACCAGCACGTGGGCCCCATGGTCGCGAGTACATGTGCTGCCGACACTACGCGAGAAGCCGCCCGTCAACCTGAAATCGGTCCTCCCGGACCCACTTGTGTAGCCCTTTACCTCCCTACGTGGAGTGGGCATCAAACATGTATTGCTGTAATATTCATGTATTAACTGTCCCGGGAGTACGAGTTGGCCGGGTCCGTCTTCCCCACGCCGAGAGCGTGGAGGTATCGTGTTCGGTTCTACACTTGGCATTTTGCTTTATTTCATATATGCTTCATATGCCGCTGCTAGAGAGCATGTTCTAGGATCTAGCTCGCCATATATTGTGATCTCACCGCGACTGCGAGAGAGAGCGTTACCGTCCCGTGACCCGATCCGGGCACAAGAGAGAGCCGACCACCCTAGCTCACTGCCTGTTTCTCAACTACGTAGGTCCGACGCTTCCGTCGCTAAGGGACGATCGCGAGTTTGCATAGAGTCCAAGGATCGCATTACAATTGGAGTCGAGTCTGTGGTCCATCCCGCATCAATTTGGTATCAGAGAGAGTTTGAGTCTAGGGTGTCAAAAAAGTGTCATTTATGTCTAGTCATTAGTCATTGTCTAAGTCGTGTTTAGGGTCATCATTGTTTTAAAATAAAAAAAAGTGACTTTTTGGGTCACATTTACATCCCTTTGCTCGGTATATCAAAAGGTGTTGTCCGAACGTTAGGCTACGCCTATCGGGAAGGCCGCACATTTGCGCGAGTGATCTTCAGATCGGTTAGCTCCGCCACGTACCAAGTCTTGGTCGTCATGTCTAGGTGCATTAGTTAGCATCACATTTTGCTTTTAAAAATTAAAAAAAATGGCCTTGCAAATCCATTCCTAGGGATCCATTCCCATATTTTGGCAACTATGGCAAACCCATGTCGACCCGTCCAAGGCGATAGGTCCGTGTCTGAGTACATTTGGGCATATCATACGTATTGGTTGGAACATGGCTTGGGAGAGGAGAGCAACACGGCCGCAATTCACTTCCGGAGAGGTTTGCGCCTTCACTTCTAGTTGGAATGTGTTATCCGCAAGGCAATCTCTCTAGCGCAATCCTATACGGTTGCTCTATTGGTCGAACCATTTGAGTCTCACTTTTCTCAGTATGGTAGCTTTCGACAAGCATCTACCTCCCAGCCGCCCACACCATGGCCTTCACCACTCGAGAGAGCTCTAATAGCACCACCCTTTATTTTTGAACTTGCTTCGGAACCCTCTCATTTGGAGACACCCAAGCCCGAGCCACCCGTGTTTCTAACGGGTACGCTTTTCATCACCGAGCTACTTCTTAGTTGGCTCAAGGATGGCTTGGTCCCACATCCCTTCCCATCCATGGACCCCACCTTACCTTTAGTGCCGGTCAACTCATTCCATACCACATTTCGATCTAGTCACCATGTTGACACGTTGGACGATCTTGTCATGGGATTAGATTCACAATGGAAGTTGACGCATCTTTTGGCTCGAGGCTTTGACCAACCCACTAGTCTTAGCCTCACTCATCCGGCCTTAGGGTCTATTGCCTCCGAGTGCACCGTTGGTTGTGTCACCACGGAGGTCCTCTTATTCTTCCCCTTACCAGCCGAGCCCGAATTCATACCCCTTTTGTCCGAGGGAGGAATCATACTTCTTGCCTACGATCCCCGTCCCACCCGTCACAATGCAAGAAGGTGACTATCCACACCTTCAAAACTTCTACACGTGGGACCGTGACTTGTGGGAACCCACCACAAGGGGTCATAGCTTCTTTGATCCCTTTAACCCATTCCTTAGTGGACCCCATGACCCACCTTATATACTTCATTTCTTCCAGGGAATCCACTACCACACTCCTTCCCCATGGGCCAGGTCGTCTACATCCAGCAAGCCCGTTCACTTGCGAGATACACCATCTAGGGGAAAGGAAGACGGTGCATTTGGAACCCCTCGCCCTTCCACATCTAAGTCCAATATGCATGCATGGCCCACTTTAGGAGGTCTAGGAATTCCCCATTCCGCCAACCACCGGTTACCTCAAATGCATGTATGTCACGCATTTGGGTGTCCTTGTCCACTATCGCCTACGCGTAGGTCGGACTAACAGTAGGTTTGTTTAGGGTTCTTGTGAGTCTTTGTTTCGTTTGTCTGTCGTGTGTCTGTGCATCCATCGAGTTGAGTCGGTTTTGTACGCCCACGTGTTAGTCCCTTTCGAGTGCGATTTGTCGGGCATTGGGATCGGTTCTACTTCATCTCGGATCTAATCACCTATTGGGACTCAGCGGTGACTCCTAGTGAGTCTTCAAGCCATATCCTTACCTTTGAGAGTGCCCCACCCGGAGTGTCCACCACTAGCCCATAGCAGCTTGCGCATATCGAGTATATATGGAATGAGCAGGTGATGGTCACTTGGAGTGGATCATACCCGCGTTACTTGGCACGGTGACAGATCCGCCGGAGTACTCGAGCAGTCGCACCTCTTACTTGACGGGGTCGAGTTCCTCCCACCCGAGGAGAGTTGATGGGAATCGACGCCGAGCATGTATATTTTATTTTGCATTTGTGTCCTTTAGTTTATTTTTATATCCATGGGAAAATATATGCACAATTGTAAGGCTTTGTAAGCCAATGCGTCATTCCCTTAGATTGTGTGGGTTTTTGTGCAATTGTGTAGTAGGTCCATCTAGGGGGCCCTCACCCCTTTCCCATCGGTCCATGTCATCCTTGTGGGGCAGATCAACCCTCCTAGGTGGCATCTAGAAGCTTTGACAAGTCAATTGTCCACATGGGAGACAAGTGACCAAAATTCTCAATGGGTAGGCTACCTACCCATTCAGCTCACCTTCATGGTCAAGGGGGCGCCCCCTTCCACTAGTCGTAATTAGGAATTTTTTATTTATTTTGTGTGTTGGCCACACTTAATCTAGGCCATTCCTTCCCCATCCCTAGATCCAATGGTGGAGATTGGATTTGATGTGTAGCATATAAAAGCTTGTAATTTCCATTTGTTACAATTAATGAAAGAAGAAAATTCATTTGTGCATTGGAGCTTCTTGCGCCCCCAGCTCTCTCCCCTCTGGTTTTCATCTTCCCCAACCCCATTTCTAGAGTGGTATCCCTTCTATCATCTCTTCTCCATCTCCAGTAACCATCGGTGCCGCCGCCGCCGCCGTTCAAGCCGCCATCGAGCCGCCACGAAGTCGTCTTCGGTATTCTGTCCATCTAGGATAGAAGCATCTTCCCTGAATTTCTTCTCCCACCTCCCACCTCCTCTGGAGTTGACATTTTCAGGAGTGGTTCCCCTCTCGAACCCCTATCTTCACAAAAAATTTCAAGCCAAAATTCCTTCTTTTGCTATTTTCCCATTTTCGGTCTTCAGGTCATCCCAGATCTACTAGGATTCTGTCTACAGTGACAACAACCCTGAGTTTTCCATATCCGAACCACTTTCTAATTTTTACAGGAGCTCTAAATTTTATTGGAAGTTCTGTCCACCTTCCTATACCACCACACATTTTCTTGATTTTTGATTTGCCATTTACCTATTTTCTAAAATTCGTCGAAGTTCCCAAATCTGTTCTGTCTGCCTCATTCCAGATCCGACCCATCGTCAGTATAAACTCTCTAGAAAATCCAAACTTCTATAATTTCTAGATCTAAAAAATCCCCGGTTTGCTATCTTGGACCTCTACAACTTTGCTGAAGAACGTAACTTCAGATTCTGAGGTCTACCTATCAGTCAATGTCAACTCTCAGAAAAGAAGTTTCTGCCAGAGCAGATCTGAAAAGGAGAACAGCAGCCTTTAAAATTCATCCACCAGAAATACAGAGCTGGTGATTTTTCTGTGATCCCATAGGGTCTAAGCCCTTCAAAGCATCTTTCCAATGGTACCTCCTTATTATCGATCTGACATCGGGATTGGTCGCACCAAGTGATCTCGTCGGGTCGCGCGCTCGAAAACAAAACCTGCAGGTCCGTGGCCGATTTTTTCGATCGGTGCCCAACGGAGCCGCTCGGCCTCCGGTCGACGTTCCAGCGTGTCGCCATCCCAGGGAGCGCTTCCCCAAGCATCTCCACTACAGCGGTGCCACACGGTCCCACACGGCCCCTCCAACCAGCACGTGGGCCCCACGGTCGCGAGTACGTGTGCTACCGACGCTACGCGAGAAGCCGCCCGTCAACCCGAAATCGGTCCTCCCGGAGCCACTTGTGTAGCACTTTACCTCCCTACGTGGAGTGGGCATCAAACTTGTATTGCTATAATATTCATGTATTAACTGTCCCGGGAGTACGAGTTCGGCCGGGTCCGTCTTCCCCACGCCGAGAGCGTGGAGGTATCGTGTTCGCTCCTACACTTGGCATTTTACTTTATTTCATATATGCTTTATATGCCGCTGCTAGAGAGCATGTTCTAGAATCTAGCTCGCCATATATTGTGATCTCACCGCGGCTGCGAGAGAGAGCGTTACCGTCCCGTGACCCGATACGGGCACAAAAGAGAGCCGACCACCCTAGCTCACTGCCAGTTTCTCAACCGCGCACGTCCGACGCTTCCCTCGCTAAGGGCGATCGCGAGTTTGCATACAGTCCAAGGATCGCATTCTAATTGGATTCGAGCCCGTGGTCCGTCCCGCATCAATTTGGTATCAGAGAGAGTTTGAGTCTAGGGTGTCAAAAAAAAGTGTCATTTACGTCTAGTCATTAGTCATTGTCTAAGTCGTGTTTAGGGTCATCATTGTTTTAAAACAAAAAAAAAAGTGTCTTTTTGGGTCACATTTACATCCCTTTGCTCGGTACATCAAAAGGTGTTGTCCGAACGTTAGGCTATGCCTATCGGGAATGCCGCACACTTACGCGAGTGATCTTCGGATCGGTTAGCTCCGCCACATACCAAGTCTTGGTCGTCATGTCTAGGTGCATTAGTTAGCATCACATTTTGCTTTTAAAAATTAAAAAAAAATGGCCTTGCATATCCATTCTTAGGGATCCATTCCCATATTTTGGCAACTATGGCAAACCCATGTCGACCTGTCCAAGGCGATAGGTCTGTGTCCGAGTACATTCGGGCATATCAGACGTATTGGTTGGAACATGGCTTGGGAGAGGAGAGCAACACGGCCGCAATTCACTTCCGGAGAGGTTTGCGCCTTCACTTCTAGTTGGAATGTCTTATCCGCAAGGCAATCTCTCTAGCGCAATCCTATACGGTTGCTCTATTGGTCGAACCATTTGAGTCTCACTTTTCTCGGTATGGTAGCTTTCGACAAGCATCTACCACCCAGCTGCCTACACCATGGCCTTCACCACTCGAGAGAGCTCCAATAGCACCACACTTTATTTCCGAACTTGCTTCGGAACCCTCTCGTTTGGAGCCACCCAAGCCCGAGCCACCCGTGTTTCTAACGGGTACGCTTTTCATCGCCAAGCCGCTTCTTAGTTGGCTCAAGGATGGCTTGGTCCCACATCCCTTCCCATCCATGGACCCCACTTTACCTTTAGTGCCGGTCTACTCATTCCATACCACATTTCGATCTAGTCACCATGTTGACACGTTGGACGATCTTGTCATGGGATTAGATTCACAATGGAAGTTGACGCATCTTTTGGCCCGAGGCTTTGACCAACCCACTAGTCTTATCCTCACTCATCCGGCCTTAGAGTCTATTACCTCCGAGTGCACCGTGGGTTTTGTCACCACGGAGGTCCTCTTATTCTTCCCCTTGCCAGCCGAGCCCGAATTCATACCCTTTTGTCCGAGGGAGGAATCATACTTCTTGCCTACGATCCCCGTCCCACCCGTCACAATGAAAGAAGGTGACTATCCCCACCTTCAAAACTTCTACACGTGGGACCGTGACTTGTGGGAACCCACCACAAGGGGTCATACCTTCTTTGATCCCTTTAACCCATTCCTTAGTGGACCCCATGACCCACCTTATATACTTCATTTCTTCAAGGGAATCCACTACCACACTCCTTCCCCATGGGCCGGGTCGTCTACATCCACCAAGCCCGTTCACTTGCGAGATACACCATCTAGGGGAAAGGAAGATGGTGCATTTGGAACCCCTGGCCCTCCCACATCTAAGTCCAATATGCATTCATGGCCCGCTTTAGGAGGTCTAAGAATTCCCCATTCTGCCAACCACCGGATACCTCAAATGCATGTATGGCACGCATTCGGGTGTCCTGGTCCACCATCGCCTACGCGTAGGTCGGACTAACAGTAGGTTGATTTAGGGTTCTTGTGAGTCTTTGTTTTGTTTGTCTGTCATGTGTCTGTGCATCCATCGAGTAGAGTCGGTTTTGTACGCTCGCGTGTTAGTCCCTTTCGAGTGCGATTTGTCGGACATTGGGATCGGTTCTACTTCATCTCGGATCTAATCACCTATAGGGACTCAGCGGTGACTCCTAGTGAGTGTTCGAGCCATCCCCTTCCCTTTGAGAGTGCCCCACCCGGAGTGTCCACCACTAGCCCATAGCAGCTTGCGCATATCGAGTATATATGGAATAAGCAGGTGATGGTCACTTGGAGTGGATCATACCCGCGTTACTTGGCACGGTGACGGATCCGCCGGAGTACTCGAGCAGTCGCACCTCTTACTCGACGGGGTCGAGTTCCTCCCACCCGGGGAGAGTTGATGGGAATCGACGCCGAGCATGTATATTTTATTTTGCATTTGTGTCCTTTAGTTTATTTTTATATCCATGGGAAAGTATATGCGCAATTGTAAGGCTTTGTAAGCTAATGCCTCATTCCCTTAGATTGTGTGGGTTTTTGTGCAATTGTGTAGTAGGTCCATCTAGGGGGCCCTCACCCCTTTCCCATTGGTCCATGTCATCCTTGTGGGGCTGGTCAACCCTCCTAGGTGGCATCTAGAAGCTTTGACAAGTCAATTGTCCACATGGGAGACAAGTGACCAAAATTCTCAATGGGTAGGCTACCTACCCATTCAACTCACCTTCTTGGTCCAGGGGGCGCCCCCTTCCACTAGACATAATTAGAATTTTTTTATTTATTTTGTGTGTTGGCCACACTTAATCTAGGCCATTCCTTCCCCATCCCTAGATCCAATGGTGGAGATTGGATTTGATGTGTAGCATATAAAAGCTTGTAATTTCCATTTGTTACAATTAATGAAAGAAGAAAATTCATTTGTGCATTGGAGCTTCTTGCGCCCCCAACTCTCTCCCCTCTAGTTTTCATCTTCCCCAACCCCATTTCTAGAGTGGTATTTCTTCTATCATCTCTTCTCCACCTCCGGTAATCATCGGTGCCGCCGCCGCCGTTCGTGCCGCCATCGAGCCGCCGCAAAGTCGTCTTCGGTATTCTGTCCATCCAGGACAGAAGCATCTTCCCAGAAATTCTTCTCCCACCTCCCACCTCCTCTGGAGCTGACATTTTTAGGAGTGGTTCCCCTCTCGAACCCCTATCTTCACAAAACATTTCAAGCCAAAATTCCTTCTTTTGCTATTTTCCTATTTTCGGTCTTCAGGTCATCCCAGATCTGCCAGGATTCTATCTACAGTGACAGCAACATTGAGTTTTCCATATCCGAACCACTTTCTGATTTTTACAGGAGCTCCAAATTTTATTGGAAGTTCTGTCCACCTTCCTATATCACCAAGAATTTTCTTGATTTTTTATTTGCCCTCTACCTATTTTCTAAAATTTGTCGAAGTTCCCAAATCTGTTCTGTCTGCCTCATTCCAGATCCGACCCATCGTTAGTATAAACTCTCTAGAAAATCCAAACTTCTATAATTTCCAGATCTAAAAAATCCCCGATTTCCTCTCTTGGACCTCTACAACTTTGCTGAAGAACGCAACTTCAGATTCTGAGGTTTACCTATCAGTCAATGTCAACTCTCATGAAAAGAAGTTTCTGCCAGAGCAGATCTGAAAAGGAGAACAACAGCCTTCAAAATTCGTCCACCAGAAATACAGAGCTGGTGATTTTTCTGTGATCCCATAGGGTATAATCCCTTCAAAGTAGATTTCCAACGGTACCTCCTGATCGTCGATCCGACATCAGGATTGGTCGCAGCAAGCGATCTCGTCGGGTCGCGCGCCTGAAAACAGAACCTGCAGGTCCATGGCTGATTTTTCCGACTGGTGCCGAACGGAGCCGCCCGGCCTCCGGTCGATGTTCCAACGTGCCGCCATCACAGGGAGCGCTTCCCCAAGCATCTCCATTACAACGGTGTCGCCCGATCCCGCACGGCCCCTCCGACTAGCACGTGGGCCCCACGGTCGCGAGTACGTGTGCTGTCGACGCTACGCGAGAAGCCGCCCGTCAACCCGAAATCAATCCTCCCGGACCCACTTGTGTAGGGCTTTACCTCCCTGCGTGGAGTGGGCATCAAACTTGTATTGCTGTAATATTCATGTATTAACTATCCTGGGAGTACGAGTTCGGCCGGGTCCGTCTTCCCCACGCCGAGAGCGTGGAGGTATCGTGTTCGCTCCTACACTTGGCATTTTACTTTATTTCATATATGCTTTATATGCCGCGGCTAGAGAGCATGTTCTAGGATCTAGCTCGCCGTATATTGTGATCTCACCGCGGCTGCGAGAGAGAGCGTTACCGTCCCATGACCCGATCCGGGCACAAGAGAGAGCCGACCACCCTAGCTCACTACCGATTTCTCAACCGCGCACGTCCGACGCTTCCCTCACTAAGGGACGATCGCGAGTTTGCATAGAGTCCAAGGATCGCATTTCAATTGGAGTCGAGTCCGTGGTCCATCCCGCATCAATTTGGTATTAGAGAGAGTTTGAGTCTAGGGTGTCAAAAAAAAGTGTCATTTACGTCTAGTCATTAGTCATTGTCTAGGTCGTGTTTAGGGTCATCATTGTTTTAAAACAAAAAAAAAGTGTCTTTTTGGGTCACATTTACATCCCTTTGCTCGGTATATCAAAATGTGTTGTCCGAACGTTAGGCTACGCCTATCGGGAAGGCCGCACACTTGCGCGAGTGATCTTCGGATCGGTTAGCTCCGCCACGTACCGAGTCTTGGTCGTCATGTCTAGGTGCATTAGTTAGCATCACATTTTGCTTTTAAAAATTAAAAAAAAATGGCCTTGCATATCCATTCTTAGGGATCCATTCCCATATTTTGGCAACTATGGCCAACCCATGTCGACTCGTCCAAGGCGATAGGTCCGTGTCTGAGTACATTCGGGCATATCATACATATTGGTTGGAACATGGCTTGGGAGAGGAGAGCAACACGGCCACAATTCACTTCCGGAGAGGTTTGCGCCTTCACTTCCAGTTGGAATGTCTTATCCGCAAGGCAATCTCTCAAGCGCAATCCTATACGGTTGCTCTATTGGTCGAACCATTTGAGTCTCACTTTTCTCGGTCTGGTAGCTTTCGACAATCATCTACCTCCCAGCCGCCTACACCATGGCCTTCACCACTCGAGAGAGCTCTAATAGCACCACCCTTTATTTCCGAAGTTGCTTCGGAACCCACTCATTTGGAGCCACCCAAGCCCGAGCCAGCCGTGTTTCTAACGGGTACGCTTTTCATCGCCGAGCCGCTTCTTAGTTGGCTCAAGGATGGCTTGGTCCCACATCCCTTCCCATCCATGGACCCCACCTTGCCTTTAGTGCCGGTCAACTCATTCCATACCACATTTCGATCTAGTCACCATGTTGACACATTGGACGATCTTGTCATGGGATTAGATTCACAATGGAAGTTGACGCATCTTTTGGCTCGAGACTTTGACCAACCCACTAGTCTTAGCCTCACTCATCCGGCCTTAGGGTCTATTACCTCCGAGTGCACCGTGGGTTGTGTCACCACGGAGGTCCTCTTATTCTTCCCCTTACCAGTCGAGCCTGAATTCATACCCTTTTGTCTGAGGGAGGATTCATACTTCTTGCTTACGATCCCCGTCCCACCCGTCACAATGAAAGAAGGTGACTATCCACACCTCAAAACTTCTACACGTGGGACCGTGACTTGTGGGAACCCACCACAAGGGGTCATATCTTCTTTGATCCCTTTAACCCATTCCTTAGTGGACCCCATGACCCACCTTATATACTTCATTTATTCAAGGGAATCCATTACCACACTCCTTCCCCATGGGTCGGGTCGTCTACATCCACCAAGCCCGTTCACTTGCGAGATACACCATCTAGGGGAAAGGAAGACGGTGCATTTGGAACCCCTGGCCCTCCCACATCTAAGTCCAATATGCATGCATGGCCCACTTTAGGAGGTCTAGGAATTACCCATTCCGCCAACCACCGGTTACCTCAAATGCATGTATGGCACGCATTCGGGTGTCTTGGGCCACCACCGCCTACGCGTAGGTCGGACTAACAGTAGGTTTGTTTAGGGTTCTTGTGAGTCTTTGTTTCGTTTGTCTGTCGTGTGTCGGTGCATCCATCGTGTTGAGTTGGTTTTGTACGCTCGCGTGTTAGTCCCTTTCGAGTGCGATTTGTCGGACATTGGGATCGGTTCTACTTCATCTCGGATCTAATCACCTATAGGGACTCAGCGGTGACTCCTAGTGAGTCTTCGAGCCATCTCCTTCCCTTTGAGAGTGCCCCACCCGGAGTGTCCACCACTAGCCCATAGCAGCTTGCGCATATCGAGTATATATGGAATGAGCAGGTGATGGTCACTTAGAGTGGATCATACCCGCGTTACTTGGCACGGTGACGGATCCGCCGGAGTACTCGAGCAGCCGCACCTCTTACTCGACGGGGTCGAGTTCCTCGCACCCGGGGAGAGTTGATGGGAATCGACGCCGAGCATGTATATTTTATTTTGCATTTGTGTCCTTTAGTTTATTTTTATATCCATGGGAAAGTATATGCGCAATTGTAAGGCTTTGTAAGCTAATGCCTCATTCCCTTAGATTGTGTGGGTTTTTGTGCAATTGTGTAGTAGGTCCATCTAGGGGGCCCTCACCCCTTTCCCATTGGTCCATGTCATCCTTGTGGGGCTGGTCAACCCTCCTAGGTGGCATCTAGAAGCTTTGACAAGTCAATTGTCGACATGGGAGACAAGTGACCAAAATTCTCAATGGGTAGGCTACCTACCCATTCAACTCACCTTCTTGGTCCAGGGGGCGCCCCCTTCCACTAGACATAATTAGGATTTTTTTATTTATTTTGTGTGTTGGCCACACTTAATCTAGGCCATTCCTTCCCCATCCCTAGATCCAATGGTGGAGATTGGATTTGATGTGTAGCATATAAAAGCTTGTAATTTCCATTTGTTACAATTAATGAAAGAAGAAAATTCATTTGTGCATTGGAGCTTCTTGCGCCCCCAACTCTCTCCCCTCTGGTTTTCATCTTCCCCAACCCCATTTCTAGAGTGGTATCCCTTCTATCATCTCTTCTCCACCTCCGGTAATCATCGGTGCCGCCGCCACCGCCGTTCGTGCCGCCATCGAGCCGCCGCGAAGTCGTCTTCGGTATTCTGTCCATCCCAGACAGAAGCATCTTCCCCGAATTTCTTCTCCCACCTCCCACCTCCTCTGGAGCTGACATTTTCAGGAGTTGTTCACCTCTTGAACCCATATCTTCACAAAACACTTCAAGCCAAAATTCCTTCTTTTGCTATTTTGCCATTTTCGATCTTCAGGTCATCCCAGATCTGCCAGGATTCTATCTACAGTGATAGCAACCCTGAGTTTTCCATATCCGAACCACTTTCTGATTTTTACAGGCGCTCCAAATTTTATTGGAAGTTCTGTCCACCTTCCTCTATCACCAAGAATTTTCTTGATTTTTGGTTTGCCCTCTACATATTTTCTAAAATTCGTCGAAGTTCCCAAATCTGTTCTGTCTGCCTCATTCAAGATCCGACCCATCGTCAGTATAAACTCTCTAGAAACTCCAAACTTCTATAATTTCCAGATCTAAAAAATCCCCGATTTCCTCTCTTGAACCTCTACAACTTTGCTGAAGAACGCAACTTCAGATTCTGAGGTCTACCTATCAGTCAACGTCAACTCTCAGGAAAAGAAGTTTCTGCCAAAGCAGATCTGAAAAGGATAATAGCAGCCTTCAAAATTCGTCCACTAGAAATACAGAGCTGGTGATTTTTCTATGATCCTACAGGGGCGAAGCCCTTCGAAGCAGCTTTCCAACAGTGCCTCCTGATCGTCTATCTGACATCGGGATTGGTCGCAGCAAGCGATCTCGTCGGGTCACGTGCCTGAAAACAGAACCTGCAGGTCCGTGGACGGTTTTTCCGACCTGTGCCGAACGGAGCCGCCCGGCCTCCGGTCGACGTTCCAGCGTGCCGCCATCCCATGGAGCGCTTCTCCGAGCATCTCCAATACAGCGGTGCCACCTGGTCCCACACGGCCCCTCCGACCAGCACGTGGGCCCCACGGTCGCGAGTACGTGTGCTGCCGACCCTACGCGAGAAGCCGCCCGTCAACCCGAAATCGGTCCTCCCGGACCCACTTGTGTAGCCCTTTACCTCCCTGCGTGGAGTGGGCATCAAACTTGTATTGCTGTAATATTCATGTATTAACTGTCCCGGGAGTACGAGTTCGGCCGGGTCCGTCTTCCCCACGCCGAGAGCGTGGAGGTATCATGTTCGCTCCTACACTTGGCATTTTGCTTTATTTCATATATGCTTTATATGCCGCTGCTAGAGAGCATGTTCTAGGATCTAGCTTGCCATATATTGTGATCTCACCGCGGCTACGAGAGAGAGCGTTACCGTCCCGTGACCCGATCTGGGCACAAGAGAGAGCCGACCACCCTAGCTCACTGCCAGTTTCTCAACCGCGCACGTCCGACGCTTCCCTCGCTAAGGGACGATCGCGTGTTTGCATAGAGTCCATGGATCGCATTCTAATTGGAGCCGAGTCCGTGGTTCGTCCCGTATCATTCCTTTATTTTCACTCCATTATGTTTCCCTCCATTGTCCTTGGAGGAAGAAAGGTTTGATCCTCTGGTTGTGTGAGTTACTTGGGAGTAACTGCACAGGGTTCCCTTTGCGACGTGCAAAGGAAGGGAGATTGGTTCTCCAGTATTTTTCTTCTGGTTGATCAGAAGACTGAGGAGGGTGTTCTTCAAGGTAAGCTATTTGGCAGTGGTTGTTGCAGACTGAGTCTGCTGTGTGCGATTGAATATTGCAAGGAAACCTTACTCTCGTGAGTAAGGGGTGGACGTAGATTGCGGATAGCAATCGAACCCCCTAAAAAATTCCATGTGTCTCTATGGTTTTGCTTGTTCACATTGTGCTGCTCTCCATCTACTTGACACATTGCTTCATTGTGGGTTGCTTTCTCGATCTCATTCCTTATTCTAGTTTTCTCTGTTGGCTGTCTTCGAAGTCTTCTTCACTGCATTTTGATGGGTTGAGAAATCGTGTCTAAGTTTATCGAATTTTGGGAGTGAGCTATTCATCCCCCCCTTCTATCTCACTTTCCGCTGTGCGTATCACGATTTTCCTTTTGAAAATCCACTTGCAGCCGATAGGGACTTTCCCTTCGGGTACATCAACCAAGTTCCAAACTTTGTTGGTGTACATGGATTGGATATCTAAATCCATTACCTCTTGCTATTTCTCGGAGTCCGCACTACGTATCGCCTCTTGGTAGGATTGAGGATCTTCATCCTCATCGATGCATACCTTAGAGAACCTCTCTGAGAAATGTCCAACATATCTGTTAGGTTCTCTTGGTAGTCTACCAGATCTCCGTAGTGTCTGTGTTTCACTCTGAATAGGATCAACCGATACAGTCTCATCTAATGAGTTTGTGTCTACGGGTTGTGGTTCTTGGACCTCGTCCAATTCTATTTGGCTCCCACTGTATTTCTGGAGAAGATAATCTCACTCTAGAAATATAGCTCTCTTAGCCACTAAGACCCTTTGCTCAGAAGGGTGATAGAAATAATATCCAAATGGGTCGTTTTATCAATTAATCTCTAAAAGAACAACGACTACGCATAGGGTTGTTTTATCAATATAGCGCCCAAGGCAAGGTCACTATTCACTATTATGCCATACCGAAAAATCTCGATACAGAAATTGTTTCTGCAACCACTTACAGACCTATATGCATGTATATGATCCTGAAAATTGATAGGTTGGGCTTATAACTTGAGAACACCTACCTTGTGGGTTGATATGGACGACCGAATAGAGAGATTGAGATAATAAGAGTGAATTTACAGCAGCAGCTTCAGTAGCTCATGGTTACGGCAGTAGGAAGAAGATAATATCAGAAGGAGCAGCAGCAACAGCCGCTTTGGAGGAAGATGAAGGATGACAAACTTCTTTACATGACAATAGAGCAGCCACATGCAGTAGGTGCGGTCGGATAGAAGCAATTGGCTTCTATTGCTGGAGTATCATCAGCTTCCACTTGACACAGCAAGAACATGGGGCCGTGATCGTGTGCAGGAAGCGACGAAGAGAAAGAAGAAACAGCAGAGGCTTCTTCACGATGCAGTAGTCGTAGCAGGGGCGAGGCAGAAGAAAAGAACGGTAGAGTATGGCAATAGAGTAGTAGTAGTCGGCTTCGATCGATGGAGGTAGGTTATTTATAGAGAAGGAGATCCTATCGGGGTTTAGAGTTCTAACAGGAGTTAAGTTTCTTACGTAAGAATCCTATTGGCACAACTGTAGATATATTTTCTCCTCCCGTCTGTTTCTCCCAATGTCTTCCTAATGTCTATTCTATCATATCTGACATGAGAAACGAATGAAGACAGAAGGAAAGGGAGGAAACAAAAACCTGTGATCACCACCAAAGCACCGAACGTGATGAACACGTCGTGCCTTGGAAAAAGGGAGAGACACTCGCCTGGCCTGCAGCGCTGGGGAAGATGAACGGTTCAGGTAGAACCGATTAAAGCATACATGGTCTTACGATAGACTGTTTAAGGACGCTGCAGAGGATGCGGGATGAAGCGCTCCTGAAAGTTGAATGGCTCCGGCACGACCGCAGGAAGAAGAAGGACGGTCCACCTAGCATCGCACGTCTCCTTGAACGGCTAGTAGAGAACCGCGCAAGACCACCAAGCCAGAAGTCACAAAGGGGACGAACCTCCACCCTCTCCAGCCGGCCAGAGGGGATGTGCCTCATGCTAGGAATTGCTGACCTGCAAAACAACATGAAAACACAAAGATAAAACCTAGATTAGAACTGGACAGTGTAGTAGATGTCAAAATAATAAGGAGTGAACATTAATAAGTGGAAAGGGGGATACCTAGAGAATTTTAAACCCCTAGGGTGTCAAAAAACATGGGCGGGTGTGTGCATGGCAATGAAGATGAAGAAGAACGTGGGGAGAAAAGGAGGAAAACAATGCATGCAATGACAAAGTGGACCAGACCAATCAAACAGAAAAGACTCAAAACTAGACTACTCCCTGAACCGAAGGCTTGTATGGACGTAGAAAGCCTCTCTCCTTGGTGCTAGGTCGCTCAAGAATGCGACAGGGCTTCGCCATCGACCCAAAAATCCCCCCCCCCTTTCAAACCCGACCTTTAGGGTCTATTTATAGAGCACCTAAAGTCCTAGCTCGAAACTAGGGTTTAGAAGCATTTTCAGGTCGAGATAATCAAAGGAAAATCGTAGATAAATAAATTATCTCTTATCCAGTCGAAACGGCACTTAAAATGGTTGATTATCCGCGGAGAAAATGATGGGAGAAGTTGGGGATAAAACCACGGATAAAAGGGATAAAATCTGGTGAAATTAAGCAATCGAATGGATGAACGGTCTTACGATAGACCACCCAACTGGATGTGCGGTCATGTCCTGGCCGTCCAACACCGTCGGTTGAAATTCAAAATAAATAGAAAATAAACCAAATTATCCATTGAACTGATCGACACCTTCGCCGTTGGACTCTCATAGATGAACGGCTCAGATGAGACCGTTCAAACGTTGAGCGGCCGAAGACAAACCGTTCTAGCCTTGTCGGTGATAAATAGATTAATGGATAATTATCTGAGAAAACCCTCAAGCACAGGACTCTGAGAGATGGGCGGTCAAGACCCGTCCGTCCATCAAGTTGAACGGCCAGAATAAGACCGCATAAAGGCTTGTCAGTGGAAATTCAAAAAATTAACCAAAATATTTCAAAATAGATGAACGGTCCACAGTCAACCACACATGGATTGAGCGGCCCGTGATTAACCGTACATGCACATGGGCGTTTGAAACTTCATAGAAAAGCCCAATCAACCAACACCAAGGCCCGTTAAGCCCTGTATCAACTTGGACCTAACCAAGGAGGGAGGCAACCCATAAAATTGGCCCAAAACATGCCTAAAAACAGCCCCAGCGAGTGACGGACAACTCGAGGCATCACCAAATGGGAGTAAGAAGAATGACTCAACTTATCGGCATAAAACGGGTGTCAACAGATGCCCCTCCTTAACATCCTCTTTGCAGGGGAGCGAGCGGAGGTGAAGCGGAAGTGACATGGAACATGGAGATGGAGTGGAGATGCAGCGGAGCGGACTGGAAAAGCGGGCGTTAAGGTAAAACGACACCTATTTTTACCAACAAGCGATAAGAATCTTCCGGAAAACTCTGAACCAAACGCAAGGAATGATAAAACCAAAAGCGACACCAGTCTGGAGGAACTAAACTAAATGAAATAAATCGACAAGACCAACCTCATGGGGGACACAATCCCGCGGTCCAATGAGGAGGCCAAAAGCAGGCAGTAAAAGTAAACAAAATAGGCTAAAGCTCCAAACGGGGACCTCTTAATCAACCAAACCAAGCGAATCGACCAAGGAGAACCTTCCACCTCAGAGTGGAATTAGTTCCTCTTACTCAAACACTGAATGCACCGTTAACCATCACTGACGGGACATTCTTCAAGCAAACCATGGGTCCCGAAAGCTCGAAAAGATGCGTATGATGCATGATGGGCTAAAATAAAAGAAATCATTAAAATAAATGCGAAGAAAGATTAAAATATAAAATACTCGAGAATAATATTGCTATACTGGAAAAATC